>OU342489.1:16250000-17500000 GCA_910589525.2 Ennomos quercinarius
CTAAAACGGCCAAGTGCGGGTTGCACGAAACAAAGATGTAATTTTAATGCATAAGTTTTTTCGTTTGTATACTTATATTATTTTTTAATTACCTATTTATTTTTTCTCTCCCTGTCAAAGGGAAGAGAGAAGGAAAAGAGCTAATGCTATAACCCTACCAAATTTCAGCTAAAGTTCCAGCGTGATGTGTGATCAAAGGGACAGACAGACAGACAGACAGACAGACAAAAAATTCAAAACAATTGTTTCTATTTCTATATCGATTAAGAAGTGTAATTGAAATCATAATTTACAAAAAATATTCTATGTACAGATTAAGCTCATCAGATACAGTTTTATTATATGTATAGATCAGTCCGTTGTTGTCCCAGCTGTATTTACAATTTTATATATAGGACAATACGTTTTTAATGCACATACACATTAATACATAATATAGTAATATGTCTCCATTTTCAAGATCTTCAACTTCAAAGAGTATAAAATGATTCTCATTCAAAAATCTTCCAACTGTCAAATATATCTGATTCTCTGATACAAAGCTGAGGGATGTCAAAACGCTTAGCAGTGTAGGGTGACATCAAAGGACGTGGTGGTAGATGGTACAATTAAAAGTTACCTTTGTGCCCTCAGAGTAGTATCATTCCGCTCGGTCGCGCGGGTAAACTGCGCTGTGGTTCACTTACAACTCTTTGAATCGTTTGATTGGTTTCAAGAATGGAATCATTTGAAGAACGTTACACTAGCGCGCGAAATTCAAATTTTCTTGCGTTCTTTTGCCAAAAATAGCTTAATTACTCAATATGATTACATGAAAACTAATTATGCGCAAATAAATAGAATGTATCAACAAATTACAATTAATATCGTAGTATTACTTACTTATCATTGGTTTAGCGACAAATGGCAATAGATTGAAAAACTACGAAGAAATTTGTTTATCGCCATTTGTCGCTAGGAGATACCTTCAATCTTAATTTGTTGATACATTCTATTTATTTCCGCAAAATTAATTTTCATTTAATCACGTTGAGTAGTTAAGCTATTATTGCCAAAAGAACGCAAGAAAATTTGAATTTGCCGCGCTAATGAAACGTTCCACTTTAACATTGTTGATCTTGGTTGACTTACGATTACCTTGTAATCGTAAAAGGGGGTGAGGGGTTGCCATAATCACCACGCTTGGCAGGTGGATTGGTGATCTTAGTAGATTATGAAAAGTGAGGAGAATGCAGCTGCCCATTCCCTGGATACCTCATTAGCCGTAAGAACCGGCGGAACAAATGGAGTGATCTTATTCTCATACCTGGACCGCACGAGGAATAGTCATATACCTACATCTAAATATAAATAAATAAATACGTGTGGACATTTCACATAGCGCCATGTAACCTCACACTAAGCAAAGCTTGTACTATGGAAACCAGATAACTGATGCAATACTTAGATACTTTGTGTTTATAAATACATACATAGAATACAATATATCACCCAGACATAGAATAAACACCTATGTTCAACACAAATGTTTGTCCTGAGTGGGAATCGAACCCACAACCTATAGTTAACAAGGCAGAGCTACTACCAACTGAGCTAACAGGCCAGTCAAAGCCAGACTGCCAGACTTCATCTTCATAGTACCCTCCTTACATAATAACAAGTTTTCTAATCTGTGATAGTACTAAAAGTGGTACTAATGATCTAGCACTGCCATATATAGGTGGCGGGGCGTGACGTCATTTATCTGTGACGTCACACAGGCGAGATAACTTGCCGTCAGGACCTCACTTATTTACATAGAAAACAACTTAGATTCGTATGTGAATAAATTATCGTACTGGGTGAATAAATTTATATAAAGGGGGTTGTTGAGCACTTATTCGTACATACATATCGATTTGTAAATACCATATTAGGTATAAAAAAGTAAGGTAGCAACTCTATGTAAGGCTTTATGATTTAGCAGTATCGCCTGCTTAGCGTAATCAACAGATTAATTTTTTGAGGACCGTCCTGGTTTTTGAAAATGTTATTGCTGTCGCTCTGCTCTCTATACGTATGATAGAGACAATAGAGCCCGTGAGTGAATTTACCTACATTTTAGCGTTTCGGGCGCCAACGGTTTTCACCCTCTAAAACTTAGCAAAACTTTTGATTTTGGTGTCAATCGTATGGATAGATTATTTGTAAGCGTGTACGTCTTGATTTTTTTGAAAATATGTTTTTGTGTTCTAGTTACAACTGGTTTTCTTCGTCATAATTTTGACGCCAAAAATGCGTAAATTTACGTGGCTATAAATATGAAGATTTTATAAAAAGTTAAAAAGGAAGACGTACGAGCATAGTGTTTTACTGGGTAGACAACATATAAAAAAAACATCAAAATCGGATAACATTTAGAGATGGAAAAGCGTTGGCAGTTTTGTATATTGGGGGGTATACGCAAAATCTATATTTGTTGTCTTTTCGAACATTTTAAATACAAGAGCTACTTACTCTGATGGTCCGGTTGTGTCAGTACATATCCGACCCATTCACTCGTGTTTATATTATTGCTTACCTGATGATCATTTTTAGCGGTACGGCCACCCATTGTACCACCCGTGCTACCTACTACGCTCACCGCTTACCTCTGCCCGCATACATCTAATCTATACTACTGCGTAGCGTTTCGCGCCGACTTCACAGCCGCCATTAAGTTTGAATCACACTATACCTGTTTCTATCTTAGGCTAAAATAATGCTTAATTAACGTAGACTGTTTCATGAAAAGTGGCAACCTGGAGAAGCTCATCATCACAGGCAAGGTGGAAGGAAAAACGCCCCGTGGACGAAGTCCATTGCGGTGGTCTGACCAAATCCGCACTACACTCGACAAGTCCATGAGGCCATGCGCGCCGCTGCATGGGGACAAATCGCGTTGGCGTACAATTGTCAGAGACAAAGTGATCTGTGGTGAGGGTCATAACCCTCAGCAGCTCAGCACTGAGGCAAACGAAGCAAGGAGGAGGTTTCATGAAAGTCCACACCCACTTACATTATTTTTATCAGATTTATTTATTTGTATTTAAAATAGTGTAAATAAAAGTACTTACCTGTACATTTCGAAGCTCGAAGTGTGTCCGAGAGTGACGGCGTTGAGTAGCCCTTGCTGAGAGCACCAGAAAGTTTATCCGAACCTGAAAAAAAAACTTGCTGCAGTAATCAGTAGTACTATAACGGCGAATGTTTGTGTGTGTGTGTGTGAGACAAAATTAAAAATAGCCAGGCAATTTTCCCAGGTCCTACGGGGCTTTAGAACTTAGAACTAGAATTTTTTTCCGCTAGTTGCCGCTAGTTTTTTCCGGCACGTGGGGGAACTTCAAGCATAACTTTTTGTTACATTTTACTGATTATGAGTATACAGTATACAGCTCTTAAAAATCGAATCCAATAAAAGACGCCATAAAATGCAGTCTACAGACTTTCCTTCAGTGTGTTTCAAATTCAATTCAGTGTTTTTGAGGGTAGGGCAACAAAATTGTATAAGTAAATATGATTCAAAAAGAGTTAAAATTAATTTAGCTGGTCCAATGAGGCTTTTTATTAAAAAAAAAGAAATAGTATTTTATGCATGACCCAATAGATGGTGCCAGTTGTGGTTTTACTAAAATCTGTCACTGTTACTGTTTTAAGCTGTGGTTTTAAGCATAGACCACAGGTTAGAAGAAATGTGTCACGATACTGACTGACAACTTTAAACTCTTTCGTTTATTTTTTAGTTTCGTTGTGGGATACCTCGGCTTTATTTTGGATCATAATATTAACGTTTATCTATCTTGCAGATCTACTGTACTTCAATTTATTTAATAAGAATGCACCATAGACTACTAGGGAGATACTACAGACAATGTACTCGTGGTCCACCCAACTGAATTTGACATTTCTTTGTAGGTAGTCTAAGTCTTTATATATTCAATGTACTCTATGGTCTAAGCATTTTCTTATGATTAAACTACTCTGTGGTTTGAAAGGTTTAAACTATGTACTTACAGTTAAACTGTGTACATCTAGAAAAGAAGCGGAACTAGTGCTTTTTTTAAATAAAACTCCTCATTGTATTAAAATAATTCAAGCGCGATACACTTCCTTCAAAACACACTCGGAGCTCAAACCACAGAGTAACCAATTGTTTTTTTCTCTAATCTGTGGCTCAAACAAAAAAATCGCAATCCAAATTCAAATAAAAACAACATAATCAAATGATAATCCCTCGGCTCCCACGCGTAAAGTCAAACGTATCAAATGATGCTACAATATGTTTATAGCTATTTATTTCTACAATAAATATGTTAGGGTCCTTTCGACGGGTCACGGCGTCCGCATAAATAAAAAGAGGGGTCCACATCGCTATCATTACTGGTGTCTATGGTACAATTATGACGGTATTGTCTGCGCCATGGTTCCCATGAAATAGCGGCGGGCTTAGATTGGCAAACGCCGTAGATAATGGTAATCGTTTGGGATGGATTGTTTGATGCAATGTTTTACTAGGTGGTAGGACTTTTCTGCAAAGTTCCTCTGCCTGGTAACACCGCTTTGCCAGTTATTCTGCCGCCAAGCAGTAGTGTGTTAGCACTACTATGTTCCGGTTTGAGGGGCATTGTAGCTAGTGAAATTACTGGGCAAATGAGACTTTGTGATCTGATCACACATAATATAGCCTAGTAATCTTATTACTGTGTGAAGTCTCGGGATGACGTGCGCAGTGCAGTGTCACGCAAAACTATATTAATTTAGAGTTCTGAGTGATACTGCAATCTGTTATGGGCAGCCGTGGACGCTTATCATCAGGCGAACGACTAGCTAGTCACGTCATTCATTTATATTTAAAAAAACTTCGAGTGGAAAAAGTTGATAAGTTGGTAGACAGATTTCTGCTAGAACAGCGCCCCGATTCCCAACCCATCGAAAAAGCTTCGATTGGTTTGACGCTCTCCGTCTCCTTCATCTACATTAAGGATAAAAGAGACAGAGAATGTAGATTTCAAATAAAAACGTTTTGGATGGGTTGGGAATCGGGGTGCAGAACCTTTTAAATATCGAATTATATAAAACAAATAATCATTAAAAAGCTATTGTCAAATAAACTCTTACTCGATATTTGAGAAGTTAAGTAGGCAGTTTTCTTTCTAATTATTGTTATTAGAACGAGTAGAGTAGTATTACGTTATTAGTCTGTGTGTATTAGATTTCAGCATAATGTATGTTACATTTTATAGAGCATAGGTAGTATTTAGGTACAGTCGTACTGACAATGTTCTACGGTTGCTCGCGTGGCCAATATGCAAACGGGGACTGGCCGTCATTTGTTTTAGTCGACGCAGTACATCCTGTGCGTTTTTGTCCATGGACTATAAGTATCACTGTATCGCCCCTTGTGTTTGAACGAACCAAGTATGGTTTATTTTTACCTTTAAAACACTCACGTCCTACTATTTTTGACGTCTTGATAGAATTTAGCGCAAGCACCATCAAAACAAACCAACGAAAAAACCCATCAAGGAAGTGTTAGGCATGCATGGTAGGAGAAGAAAGAACTTTACTTAGTACCATAGAAGTCAGAAGAGGAAAGATGTTTGACCTATTGGTACGACATGACGAATTCAAAAAAACCATCATGGAAGGAAAAGAAGAAGGAAAGAGAGGAAGAGGATGGAGAAGAACATTCGTGGATCAACTGAAAGAAAGGCTAATGTCATGTCGTGCTAAGAGCTGAAAGGCTCGCAGAAAATCGTGAAGAATGGAAGAAACTCCGCAGACCAGGGTTTAGCTCTTAAGGTGGAACGTTTTACTCAGCGCGGAAAATGCAAATTTTCTTGCGTTTTTTGCCAATCATAGCTTAATTACAAAACGCGATTACATGAAAACTGATTTAACGTAAATAAATAGAATTTATCAACAAATTACGATTAAAAGTATCTCCTAGATATCATTGGTTTAGCGACAAATTGCAATAAACAAATTTCGTCTTAGTTTTTCAGTCTATTGCCATTTATCGCTAAACCAATTAAAAGTGTAGGTGATACTTTTAATTGTAATTTATTGATACATTCTATTTATTTGCGCAAAATTAGTTTTCATGTAATCACGTCGAGTAACTAAACTATTATTGACAAAAAACGCAGGAAAATTTGAATTTGCCGTGCTGAGTGAAACGTCCCACCTTAAATGAAAGAAGCAGAAGACCATCAAAACAATGACTTTTATTGAAATTATTTTTTTTTGTTGAAAATAAACTTGAGATTCATCTCAAGTTATTTTCAATAAAAACTAAGCAGCAATTTTTATCCTATGTTTATTACATGATGCCTTTGCCAGCCCTACTATAAATTCAGTAATAAATTATGAGTACGCGTCGCTACCATTAAAACTCTCGACAAACCCCTTCAATATTTGGATGCGCGCGCGCTGGCACGCCACCTATCAACTATCTCGCACTAAAGTCACTATAGCCGCTATTATCGTTTCTGATTTATAATTCTCGCACGAGTGCTCATTGATTGTGCAATAATTGTTTGTTTGGGAAGCTGTGGGAATTGAGTGCGGGATTATAGAGCAGGACCGTCGCAAACGCTGGTAATCTCTGTTAAGTGTTTTGCAAACTCGGTGGGTGGCGTTGATGATTAGTTGAATTTTGCCCTTTTGTGTACTTACCTATTTATATTATAAACTTTTTAAGAGCTGTTTTGTACATTGAAGATTACTGAAGTAACTGATTGATTATTCAGGGTTCAATAAACCCAAGACTTTTGATTTAAGTTTTTCAGTAAGCAGGTATATAACTTTTATTTTTTTATTTATGTAACTGAATTACGTGTTACAGAGCTAGTTGTTTGTCTTACGTTAAGCGTCACGGCTGCCCATAACAGATTGCAGTATCACTCGGAACTCTAAATTAATATAGTTTTGCGTGGCACTGCACTGCGCACGTCATCCCACAGTATAGTAATAAGATTACTCGTCTGTGTGAAAGTCTATTCGACCACCATGCAAATTCTTCATACCTTCGAAATCGATTATTAATTCAACTGATTAAATAATTAGTATCCCATAGAATATAAACAGGAGTACAAACCGGTTCCCCTAGTATGATATTATTTAAATGTAAGCCGAGCTTTACTAGGTGGATTGACGACCTGGTCAGAACCGCGGGAAGGCATGCAACCACTTAAAGTAGCGCTCTGTGGGGGAGGCCTATGTTCAGCAGTGGATGTCTTCAGGCTGATGATTATGACCTATCATTAAGCGGTACCTAAATATATGTAACTAAGGATTTCATACAAACAGTTTACCATAGGAACTCGATAGCGATACAATAATGTATAATATGAATACGTAATATCGATTCGAATAAACTCGTATCAGGGGTATAGCAGAGAAGATTGTCCATTAGTTAATCGAGTTCTAACTTCCAACCCGAGAGATCACCTGGAAGTCTCAACTAGACACTTCCTTTCGAAACTACACCGCCGGGGCAGTCACTAATGAATATAAATTGTACTTCCACTCGGCCCTTTGATATTAAAAAAATCAATATGCGTATCGGACCAGTTCTAGCATGATTTATTGATATATATTTCATCGAGATAACATCTAAAGTGTTCCATGGTAATTGATGACAATTGTAACACCAAAGATTTTGACTCGCGATACGTGGGGCTGGCAATCATATTCGTGTTAACAACTCTTTAGAACCCTCCGCAGTTATTACGTATAAATTTTAATATGGTTCTCTTAATGACTGCGAGATTAGGGAGCCGTTTTGCAGTTATTCGAGTTTTATGGAAATTTACTTGAAGATTGCTTTGTTTATTCATCGCGCGTTTCGCGTATCAATCACGGGTGCGAAATGGATGCCGTAATTTTAACTTCAAGCCCGTGCTTCAGCCAGTACTTAGGCTAAGTAACCATGAAGTAGAGCCAGTTTGTCAAGAACAAATAAGGAATAAATATGATAAAATAAACTTAAAAGCGCAAGTACTAGTTCCGTGTCTGGGTACTGTGGGAGCATGGTCCTCGTAGTTCCTGAGACCCTCTAAATACAGGGAATCCTAGTTACGGTTCAGGTTCTATGTATGTGATCTTTGGGTGTATTATTTATTTTATTTATTACATTTTCTTTCCCGCCGTAAACACTTTCAGGTTCTATAAACAAATATTCGTTGTTGGTCTACTAGCATTATGCAGAGGTAGGTATTAGGTTATGTAAATATAGATGACTACTCATATAGTATACTGAGTAAACCACGGCAAATGTAATGCTACCTACCACCGCATTGTTTATTTGGGAGACGTAATGTATTGATTATAACCATTAAGATGTAATTTTATTGTACTTTATTTACCTTCTGTGCATCAAAATAAACAACTTTTGTTTTACGGCTTTTGTAGTTATTTTAATGTATCGGTTACTGGTATAAATAGTAATAGCTCTGCAAAAATATGTAAGTACTGTTTACAATAACATGGTATTCTTTGTCTGGCCTAATAGCTCAGTTGGTTAGTAGCTCTGCCTTCTGTACTATATATATATATATATATATATATATATATAGGTTGTGGGTTCGATTCCCACCCGGGACAAACATTTGTGTGATGAACGTAGGTGTTTGTTCTGTGTCTGAGTGTTATATTGTATTCTATGTATGCATTTACAAACAATAAAAGTATCTAACTATTTTATCAGTTATCTGGTTGCCATAGTACAAGCTATGCTTAGTTTAGGGCTAGATGGCGCTGTGTGATATGTCCACACATATTTATTTATATTTAAGACCTATAAAGTATTCTTTGAATAATAATTACAATTACATGCAAGCATCACGCAAGACAATGTTAGAGTACCCATAGGTAAAACTTTCCATATAAATTTCTCTTCATCCTATAACACTGCGGGTAACAAAAATTAAAGAAAAAAGGTTTTCATTTAAGGGCCATAACGGAAGGCTTCCATCTTCACCTTCGGGACAGAGACGGTGCCAAGTCTACAAAGAGGGTCGCCACCTCGAATTTGCATTTTAAGGTTCCGTAGACAAGACAAAGGTTCCTGTATATGATAAAAGTATAGCACAGCTAGCCCTCATCACGCTATCCATTAGTAAAATTGTCTGTGTAAATTCATACTAATGTTCTGAAAATACACTTTAAGGTGGAACGTTTCACTAGCGCGGCAGATTCAAATTTTCTTGCGTTCTTTTGTCAATAATAGCTAATTACTAAACGTGATTACATTAAAACTGATTTAACGTAAAGAAATAGAATGTATCAACAAATTACGATTAAAAGTATCTCCTAGATATCATTGGTTTAGCGACAAATAACAATAAACAAATTACGTCTTAGTTTTTCAGTCTATTGCCATTTGTCGCTAAACCAATGAGATGTAAGTGATACTTTAATTGTGATTTATTGATACTTACATTCTATTTATTTGCGCAAAATTAGTTTTCATGTAATCACGTTGAGTAATTAAGGTACTATTGGCAAAAGAACGCAAAAAATTGAATTTGCCGCGCTAGTGTAACGTGAGACACACAGCAAAGTTTTTATTTAATTTTCGTTGATACTGAGCTAAGAAACCTTCTGAGGAAATCTATTTAGTAAGCAAGTGTCACGATGGTGTCACGTTTTTGATGTCCTTTCGCAAACCTTTGTATTTTCAATGGTAGCTTCAATGGTAGCTTTTTTATAATAATGAATAACGTGACGAGTTAGTCGTTCACCTGATGCTAAGCGACACGGCCGCCCATAACAGTTGCAGTGTCACTCGGAACTTTAAAATAATACATTTTTGCAAGACACGCCATCCTGAGACATCAGCACAGTCTAGTAATCAGATTACGAAACTATGAGGTCAGGTCATAAAGTCTCATTTGCATAGTAATTTCACTAGCTACGATGCCTTACAAACCGGAACACAGTAGTGCTTGGCGGCAGAATAACTAGACGAACTTTGCAAAAAAAATCTACCACATAGTAAGGTAATGAAATGAAGAGGATACTGTTTTCTTAAAGCCGGGCAAATTACGGAATAGAGGAAATAGAGGAATGGCTATTCCTCTATTATAGAACTACTGATTAGCCCAACCGAAAATATGATTATAACTTAACCAGCTATACCAACTCCATCATAGAGCCATTGGTAGGTATATACGTTCTTGTTTCATGAACAAACTGACCAGTGACTAGACGAACCATATTCAGGCAGAAAAAAGAAAAACATAGCATTACAAATAAAAATAATTCCAATGGAACCCTCAAAGTGCAATCTATTTACGCCTAACCGATTTTGAAGGTATATTTTTGTCGCATTGTCATCTTTTTAATGGCAAAAGGTATTGTCTTTGCGAATTCTCTTTGTCTGCAACTCTTTTGTTATAGGCAGACCTCTGTACTTTAGGGGGGCATAAAATATTTTTTACTCAGCAAACTGTTTAGGTCTTATCAATCCCCGAGGTGGAACGTTACACTAGTGCGGCAAATAGAAATTTTCTTGCGTTCTTTTGCCAATAATAGCTTAATTACATTATAACTGATTAAACGTAAGGAAATAAAATGTATGAACAAATTACGATTAAAAGTATCTCCTAGATATCATTGGTTTAGCGACAAATGGCAATAAACAAATTTAGTTTTTCAGTCTATTGCTATTTGTCGCTAAACCAATGATAAGTGTAGGTGATACTTTTAATTGTAACTTATTGATACATTCTATTTATTTGCGCCAAATTAGTCTTCATGTAATCACGTTGAGTAATTAAGCTATTATTGACAAAAGAACGCAAGAAAATTTGAATTAGCCGCGCTAGTGAAACGTTCCATCTTGATGATAAATATGGATTCAACATTTACTTTATGGATGGAAGTTTTTAAACTACCATAATTATCGATAAAGAGAGAAGTGGCATAAACAGAAAGTACAACCCTATCTACACATTTCCATAGTAATAACTCATGTGTGCAAACAATGTAAAACTAAAGAAAAATAGGCCGTATTACCTCGAGCCATAATACAGCCATCCAGCAATAATCTGTTCATTTACGAGCCCGTATACTACCTTTATAGCCTCGAAGATAAAAACACGACCATTTGTTCTCACTAACCGCCGAAAATCTCTTTAAAAACTTGCATCAAAAATGCACCGCGGCTTTTTAACCTGCGAAAATTCCCCTCGTTAAAGGGAAAACCCCGGCTACCGACCGAGTTTCTAAATAATGAACTGTGTAATAAAAATTTATTTTCACAACTTGTATTTATGAAGGCGTACAGGCTTCGTGCGATGATCTTTAGGGCGGGGTTGGGCGGTCGCCATGGCAACATGGGTATGTATCCCACTCGCCCCTGATTCTCCCGGAGCGATTGTCATCTGTGGAAGATGTTGCCCCCACCTTGCCTTTATACCTACGAGTGTCGTGCTTAATCTAAAAGGGTTCTATCTCACTCGTGTGCCAGAAACAGGACTTTAACGTGTAGTGTTATGATCTGTTTTAGCGTGGTTGCGCCGGTAAAGAAGAGGCAATCGATATTCTTTGTTGAGCGTCTACACTACGTATCGGATGGCACAATGCATTACGATATCATTGTTAAAGGTGTAAAATTTTTAAGGTTGCGATATATGTGCTTTATCGCAACGTTTTGTACTCGGTTTAAATATAGGTAGTTGGAAAAGGCTTTTGGAACAAAATGTTGTTGCTTTTTGGATGTGTCGGTATAAGTAGGACCTATGCTAAAACTTTTTAGACTTTAGTAGATATAATAGGTACGTTAGAAATTGAAACGCCCGTTCGATATTTTTCCTCATAAACCACTGTCTTATGCTTTATACGGCTGATCGTATTTATTTGTACGGCTACATTATTATTTTTGTAACATGTCTATATAGTCCACAGTGTTAGACACAGGCCTCCCCCAAAACCTAACACTCGGCACGCGCTTCGCTCTACTTTTAGTTTATTTATAGAAGTTACCACAGTTAGGTCGACAAATTGGAAAAAATAACTCACCAACATTTTTTCCTTTGTCCATAGAGCCCAGCATATCCTCATTCCTCGTCCTACCGAAGCCAAGCGTCGTGCCCGAGGCATCTTGTCCAAGTTGCCCTCCATAGAAGTCACCGAAAGCCGTCGCTGATCCTAACAAGCCAGATCTATCTTGCAAGGCGGCTTTAGCTTTCTCGACGCTCTGTTTGAGCTGTTCGAAGGTGGATTGGTGAAGACGGTAGGGAGGCCACTCAGTGGCAGGCCAGGGTTCTTCCTTCAAGGCACTTCGCTTTAGTTCTAGGGCTCCGGCGTAGGAGCAGCTGCTTTCGTACATTGCAGCTTTGAGCCCTCGGAGTGCAGACGCACACCGTAATCTGCGGAAGTCAACCCTGCGGAAAAGAAAACAAGTTTTTAAGGACTGCCCTAGACCCAATCTACTTATTAGAATCCTCAACAAGGTAACGCAACCTATTGGTATGCTTGAAATTTCTTCAACCCGCAGTAACTATTCACCAGCTTTATAGTTATAACCGCCAATGATTGGAACAACTTACTAGCATCCCTTATTTCAATTGGCTATAACCTGGGAGTTTTCAAGTCAAATATGAACGAGTGTTCATATTTGACTTGAAAACTCCTAAGTTATAATTAATTTAGGCTTATACTTACGTATAAGTAGTTTGCGTAGGCGACAGAATAGTCAAATGCTATGTCCATAACCAATAAACAGCTCTCCAATATTTTGTTTTTTACTAAACCATTCTTAATGGTGTTTTTTGAGACTAACTACGAAAGAGAGTTTGACCTTTACCCTTAGAGTATATACACTGCACTCTAAGGTTTCACCCCTGTAAAGATTTTTGATCACGATGAAGCTAAGGACGTTATGAGATCTCCACCATTTGTGAACTAGTTTTGATGTTTTTTATTCTCTCGAATATACCTACATCCAGACAGGTCCCATATAAATTTGGTGAGCATCTGATGATGGAGTACAAGATAAAAACTAGAAATCACTCAGTCGATCACAGCAAACTCTTCCTGAATTGTTTTTTTTTTTTAATATTAAACATTGCTAGAGAAAAGTGCTCAACTGACCTAGTTAAGAACTTTGAAGATACCCAGCAAAACTCCTCAACAACAAACAGCTCGTGTAGCGCAATCAGGGTGTATCATTCGAAATGACAGGATATAGCTATTAAAGTTGAAAGTTGAACAAAGCATTGGCCTTTGGAGATATCCTATATAGAACTCTTCAATGGTAAACAGCATGTATAGTTAACGTGCTGAAGATCACAGGAAATAGTTGTAAGAGTGCTCATACACTGTCAATTAGAGGAGTGCTTTGGAGATACCCTACAGAACTCTTCAGTATGAAACTAAGAGGATATGAAGCCGTAAAGCCGAACTTTTTTTTCCACGGGCAAATTGCCTTTATTATTCTAGGTAACTACTACAATATTTAAAACTAAACTCAACTAAACTAAGCTAAACTAAACTAAGCTAGCTACACTACCTACTACAAAGAACACTTATGGACTGTATAATAGCCGCGATGGCCTATAGACAGTCCAAGTGGTCCAGCCCACTACCGGTAGGTAGCGTACCCAACATGCTGGCCGCATTGCCACGTTGAATTGCAATGCTGATGCGTTGGGCCAAATAAGTGCCAGCATTTTGGTCACGCGTCGCATCGACCAGGCGCTCTGATAGACTTTGGAAAACGCGATGAGCAGCTCCCGGTCCCCACGGACCCAGGGTCTCAACACCAAACGGCTCAAATATGTAACCGCTATCGAGATTACTATATTTGCGCCGTTTTAGCTGCTCAGCAGAATTAGCCCCGGCGCCGGCCCTAACGTGTGTCTCGGGAAGGTGTGACGGCGCCATAGTATCGACGCAAGTAGCGTCCCACACTAAAGGCCGCCCCATCTTCCAGGGAACCAGAGCCGAAGTAGCTTTACGATTTCATATCGTCTGTTTCATACTACACCACGCCATCAAATTTTCATCTTAAAGATTTTTTTTTATTTTGAATTTACAAATAGGTTACACCTATATCTAAAACATGACGCGCTTCCCCTTCATTTGATAGTATCACGTGGAACATAAACGTATGTTATCCGGCCCCAAGATCTAAACCTACTTTTTTAGTTAAAATTAAGTCTAATTTAAAAGCTATCAAAATTTGTTGATACCATCGATCATTCCACTTTACTTACACTAACTACTTTCGCTTATTAATTTTAAACCATCAAAGCTGCTCTTGTGTCATCTATTTAATACAGCTAAAATAAGCGTCGTAAAATGAAACAATTATTCTAATAGTATAATTTGCTTTATTTATGTAAACGAATGACGTGACGAGCTAACCGTTCAGCTGGTGTTAAGCGTCTCGGCCACCCATAACAGATGGAGTGTCACTCGGAGCTCTAAATTAAAGTTTCGCGTGACAATGTACTGCGCACGTCACCCTGAGACATTACACAGTCTAGTAATAAGATGTCTAGACTGCGAGATCAGCTCATAGTATGCCCATCAATTTCACTAGCTACAATGCCCTACAAATCGAAACACAATAGTGCTTGCACACTACTGCTTGGCGGCAGAATAATGGGCAAAGCAGTGGTACTTACCTAAAAGAACTTTGCAGAAAAGTAGGTACAACCTTTTTTTTTTTGAGGGGGGAAATGCCCTAGCACTTCCCTGCCACCATGGGGGGGATGGCAGGGGGTACGGACAGGTGGATGATTCGTATGTGGATGATTTTGCTTCATATAACATAGCAATAATGCAACCAAGAGCCACAGATTGTCAAAAATGTGACCGCATCTGTGGCTCTCGTATTGGCTTAATAAGCCATGAGCGGAGATGCAATAATACAGACGCTACTTAAATCATCTCATGCAGATGTAAATAGGCCAATGATGATGAATGCCACCAAAAACAAAAACTGTTCAAGTCAGTTTTTATAACAGTATGTGAATTATACTCTTAATATAAGATCAATAGCTATTCTTAGCTCAGCTATGAACTTAGATTTTAATATCAAGTACAGAGACTATACCTATCTATCTTTGGGTTGAATAATCAAAGCTCTTATTAGGTCTGAGGGCTATTTGCAAATCAGCACGAACCACTTATAGAGAGGGGAGGCTGGGCAAGTATTAGCGTTGCATTCGTGAGAGCATATCGTTGCTAGGGCATCTATGACTTTAAGGAGGAGGAGGGGCAAAGAGCATTGCATTCGTGACAGCATCTTGTTGCCAGGACATATTTATGACTAGCCAACCCGCCCCGGCTTCGCATGGCTTAGTTTTACGCCTTATCTCAGTCTAAAGGAAGAGAGAAGGGAGGGGGAAAAAGATAAGGAAAAAGGATGAGTGGATAAAACTTTTCACCTTCATTCATTCATTCTTTTCCCTTATCTTTCCCCTCTCCCTTCTTTTTTTCCCATATCACAGGATAGGAGTGGCTTTGGGCTAAATACTGAAGGTTGGATTTCTGTAATTTCTGAACCACAAACCAACGAATTTGAAATATTTACGGGACAATACCCAAAGTAACAAAAGAAAAAGAATTAATGAAATCAGAGTACGCGTTAATGAATTACAACTAAGTACTTACAAATTTTTACTTTCATCCATTTTCCCGAGGGAACCGTGCTGAACTTCGGGATTAAAAATATCCTATAGCCTACCTCGTAATTTGAACTCAAATCATGCCAAGTTTCATTTGAATCCATTCAGTAGTTTCGGCGTGATACTCAGCCAAGATACACACAGACAGACAGACAGACAGACAAAAATAAAAAATATTACAGTTTTGGCTTCAGCATCTATAAAAGGGAGGCTTCCAAAAAAAATTTCAAAATATCTTCAATGTACAGAATTGGACCTGTTACAGTTTTATTATAAGTATACATGACGCTAAAGCTCTTGTTGCATAGAAATATTAAAATATATTGAGTTTTGAACCAATTTGGTTCCCAATTTTGCGCACTGGTCGCTTAATATTACCAGGGTCAATATAGGATACATTTTATCCAAGTAGTTTCCGCGGGAAAAAGGGTAAGTTGCTAGTGAAATAGTGAGGCACCTTTTGTTCTTATACAATTTCATTTATCATATGCTGTGAATTAGGTATTTTCAAATAATATTACAATAACTATTATGATAGGTTTATAATTACGTACCTACAGAATTCAAAAGTATAAAGAAGTGCAAAAAATGTTCAAAAGAGTCTCGTAAATGGATCTCGATTAAAGTTAAAACTTTAAGAATTTAAGTAAGTACTTTAAATTATCCCAGAAACTGAAGTGTTCGTGAGAAAACCGGTAAATTTCAGGTGAAACCACGCACACAATAAAATTGTAATGCAGTTTATCTCCATACCATCTGATATAACCTTCATTATGTTCATATAAATATCATTTTTCAGATAAATGGTGCTCGTTGGATGCAAAACAGTTTCATTGTAAGTATATTTATTTATGCTGAGAAACTGTTAGGCTGTTTCATGTGATATTACGAGCAAAAGTAGAGACTAGAAAAGAGAATAAAGAAGGCAAAGAACGTAAACAAAAACAAATCAAAGAAAGTGTAGTAAACGCTGCATCGTCTCGTTCCAAAGAGTTTAAGGATCGAGATTCATGATGGAATTAGTCTACAGCCTTTGTGAATGAACAATTGACATGAAGAGCTACTCTTTCACCGTTAAGGGTCATCCCATAATAGTTGGAGTTCCACTCAGAACTAATATAAAGTCTTCCGTGGCACTACACTGCACATCAGCTATCCTAAGACTTCACAGTCTGGTAATGTAATTTCTAGACTGCGAGATCAAGTTACGAAGTCTCATTTTCCCAGTAACTTCACCAGCTACAAACTGGAATACAAAATTGCTTGCACACTAATTAATTTATTATGACAAGCAATTTGGCAATAAAGAAAAGAAATTCCTCACCATATGTGTTTGGCAATCTTTAGTTTGGTCACCACCCAGAATAACTGACAAAGCGATGGTAGGTACTACCTTTAGATGAGCTCTTGCCGATAAGTCCTATCAAACAGTAAAGTTCTAAGGAGCTAGCAGATATAGCTTTTTGAGATGGCTATTTAGCTCAGCAGCTCACCTCATGTCTGAAACTCTCTTCCTTTTTGCTCGCTGCTCCTTTTTCTTGGGCTTCTCCGTCGTGGCTGCTTTCACGTGGTATCACATTTCGTGATACCACTCCACTTTAATGAAACTAGTAATCCAGCACTAACTACTTCACCAAGTTTCAGATTCAAATCACAGACGTGTTAAGACGGTAATGACATTTTCACTGGCAATCGATCTGGAGAAGTGATCGTGCACTGTTCATGTCACCGGCAGTCCGACTGCCGCGCCTGCGACCGGCCAAATTGAATGCATCCGGCCAAAGGGTCGTATGTCGTACAAGCAATTTATATTCAGTTTGATTTGACCACGGACGTGGATTCGCTGTTACAACGCATACGTTTAATTGGCCACCGGAACTCGTCTCATTAACCTGCCGTTTATTATGTTGCGAGTAGTTTTAGTTGACACGATGATATTGTGTTGATGCCGCTCGCTAGTGTTGCTTGTAATTGCCTTGAAATCTGAATTTTGACGGGCTAGTATGCATTGTCTATTAATTAGCAGTTACCAGTGGCACGTTGCTTTCATTCGTCAATTTATAACAAAATATTTTAATTAAAACGGAATCTTTTGATGAAATATTCTGAGTGGGATTGAACTGTTCAATATATTTTTCATTTCGTACTTAGCTAATGTGAAAATACAACGTAGTTTAAATTTAAAAAATCTCTGAATAACTGTTTCTAAACAGTATATTATATAGAATGAAGTAGCCTTAGACATTTATGATTACTTATTATGATGTTATATTAGGCACCGTTTCTATGTTTTGGTTTTCTCTTAATTCTACATCGTTCTGTCGGAATTGATTGCGGCTATTTTGTGTTTCTATTTACATAAAACTATTTTCATATAATATTATCGATAAATTTAAATAAGTCCAATGACAGTAAATTTAAAAAAAAATCGTATCGATAACGTGTTCAATACGTCATTGATCATTAACACATTTAGATCACCCAGCGGTAGCTACAGAGTAAAGTGAGCAATGGGTATGTGGGCGCATCGGCCGGCGGATGTCTGCATTACGGTATTATATGCGGCAAAAACGAGCATCCGGCCCGAGGATCTTGCCGTCTGATAGGTGTTTATCGCTGAATGAATTACTCCTTAACTCCTTATCTTGCTCTTTATTCTCACGGATGAGAGCTGTGATGTTTGGAGGCTCTTTGTTTTGTCTAAACTGTGCTAACGAGGGTAACGAAATTATTCTAGGTCCATGGTGCTAACCTTACATTTTATTTTTGTAGGTGATGTGACTATGAACCTATCACCATCTACTTGTAACTTGCAGACGTAGGCTTCTTCACCAGCACTTATCTAAGCTTGGCGTTTAGCTCTCTGCATGTAATTGGACAAACCGCTATCCAAAAGTAATTTCTTTTATCGTATCGTCAAAGGGTAAAACGAACCCCATTACTAAGGCTCCGCTGTCTGTCTGTCTGACTGTCCGTCTGTCACCAGGCTGTATCTCATGAACCATTATAGTTAGACAGTTAAAGTTTCCACAGATGATTGTTTCTGTTGCCGCTATAACAGCAAATACTAAAAAACAGAATAAAATAAATATTTAAGGGGGCTCCCATACAACGAACGTGTTTTTATTGCTCGTTTTTATAGATAATGGTCAGAACCCTTCGTGCGCGAATCTGACTCGCACTTGGCCGGTTTTATTCTTTCAGAGCACTACTATACTGAGTGTAATTGAATTCATTAGCATTCTTTGAAACTAGGTACCTACTCCTGACACCGGTCATGTGTGGACCTAAATTTATGAAATCTAACGCATCGATTTGGTATTGAACTGCTTAATCAACTGCTACTGTACAAAATTAAATAAAAATATTTAATTACTGTTTTTAATAATTACGTTACATGGTAAAAAATCTTTTAAAAGTATCAAAATCATTCGTGTCAACTACGTAAGGCGCTGCGGCAATCTCTATAATTTTCAATAAAAAAATATCTTCGTTTGCACTCTTTACTTTTTAATAATCATCAATAAATGATATACTATCATTTACCTACTTAATTAATGCTAATGAACTCAATTGCATCCCTTATGTACAAAATATCCTTAAACCTAATAAAGATGCAAAGCTAAAGGAAGCCGCAGGGCGCTAGCTCATAAAAGAAAATGACTAAGGGGTGATATTTCAATAGCTGAACCAAAAACAAAATAACATTAGTTTTTCAAACACCTTTAACAAAATTATTTTTTATTTTCACTGTATTGTGTTGTATCTAATGAATAACTTTTATCTGGTTATTGAAAAACCGCGCCTAAGTTGAATATAAACTACACAGTTTATATATTCAACCTATGCGGGGTGTTTCCGTTTATTCGAATAAACTGGATTGAGACATGAGTACCTACATGGTACTGAAGGTACTCATGTCTCAATCCAGTTTATTCGACAAAACCTCTTAAAAATCATTTAAAACATGAATTCAAATCATAACAAATGTACAGCCGAGCGCAATAATTAATTCGTGGTTGATTTATGCACATATTATACAAGCACCTCCGTGTACCAACTTACGTCTGAACGTTTACTAGATTTATGCCTGTATGGTAATACGCGGTATACTCTGCATATATTTGCCTCGTAAACACAGCGTTATCTTTTTATGTAGCCGACTGTACCTCTAAAATGTTCTTAAAACAGTTTTAGACCTTGTTTAGCTTTCGTGTTGTGGAGGAATACTTTTGAAAAATGTTAACTAGTAGTTATATGTCTTGATTAAGATTTGATTTAGAACTCTTATACCATCGTTATACAAGCAGTTTATAACTTAATTTGATTTAGTACAAGAGATAGGGAAGGTTTGAATCACATTACCTAACGAATATGGTAGGTGTAAAGGTAAGTAGGTAGGTCATTATGGCTCACAGGATATCAACTTCTTGTTACGGCTAAACCTTTCTATCAAATCATGTGCTATCTACAAGGTGGTGTATTGACGAACATCTCTTTAGTTCCACATCTGATATGATTTATAATCCTTCAATTTTTATATTTTTAGACTTTTTATTTAACGCCATCTAGTCCCAAACTAAGCAAATTTTCTACTATGGAGAGTTGGGAACCAGATAACTGATAGAATACTTAGATACTTTTTGTTTATAAATACATACATATTAGAATACAATATAACACCCAGACACAGAACAAACACCTATATTCATCACACAATTAATGTTTGTCCTGGGTGGGAATCGAACCCACAACTTACAGTTCAGATGGCAGAGTTAGTACCAACTGAGCTATCAGGCCAGTCGTTTTTAATTATGTGTATTTACATTTTCATTTTCATCATTTACCCTTTTGATCATACACTGCCGTTTTCGTACGAATTGGGCATTCTTCCCAATTGGAACTTATATGATTTTTTTTGAAACAGCTCTCTGATGATGAATCTAATGACAGATAGCCTCAAGTTGCAGGTCACAATAACGGTCAATATTATTATTATTATTCCAATTTCGTGCTAGCAAATACGACTATGTCAATCGATTACACAGAATTTCTTACATAGGTCATCGATTAGATAGCAGTCATCATCATCATCATCATCATCATCATCATCAACAGCCTGAAGACGTCCACTGCTGAACATAGGCCTCCCTAGAGAGCGCCATTTTGAACGGCTGCTCGCCTCCTGCATCCATCGGCTCCCCGCTGCTTTCACCAGATCGTCGGTCCACTTAGTGGGGGCCGGCCTACGCTGAGTCTTCCGGTTCATGGTCGCCACTCGAGAACGTTTCTTCCCCATCGGTTGTCAGTACATAGAACCTTTCTTCTCCATCGGTTGTAGATGGCAGTAGTTTATTCAAACTGCCTAACTTTATTAGGTAATGTATCCAGGATGCAATTTAATTCATTAGCATAAATTGAGTGCATAATAGTGCATCATTTATTGATAATTATTAAAGAGTAAAGAGTGCAAATAAAAAAAAATTTTTTATTGAAATCCCTGAAGGTTGCGTCGGCGCCTAACGTAGTTGAAACGTACGATTTTGATATATTTAACAGTTGTTTACCTTGTATGTAATAATTATAAACAGTACTGAATTATTTTAAGTTTTACTAGGTGGTAGGACTTTTCTGCAAAGTTCGTCTAGGTAGGTACCACCGCTTTGCCAGTTATTCTGCCGCCAAGCAGTAGTGTGCAAGCACTAATGTGTTCCGGTTTGAAGGGCATTGTAGCTAGTGAAATTACTGGGCAAATGAGACTTTATGATCTGATCACTCAGTCTAGTAATCTGATTACTAAACTAGGTGATGTCTCAGGATGACGTGCGCAGTGCAGTATCACGCGAAACTTTATTGTTGTAAAGTTCCGGGTTACACTGCAACTGTTGGGCGGCCGTGTCACTTAACATCAAGTGAACGACTAGCTCGTCACATCATTCAATCACACACAAAAAAAAAGTTAATTTTGTACTGTAGCAGTTGATTTTTAGAGTTATTATCAATACCAAATCGATGCGTTAGATTTCAAAAGTTTTGGCCTACACGTGACCGGTGTCAGGAGTAGGATACCTAGTTTCAAAGGATGCTAATGAATTCAATTACACCCTGTATAATATGCCAGCATAAACCAACGAACTAACATAATTTTCCATCCTATTAAATAAATTAGGTCTACTTTCATATGAAACGGAAAAGAAATACCAAAATAGGTACTTAGAACGACTTAATTCCAGATCTGAAAAAGCTTCATATTTACTTGCGTTAAACAATTTTCATGAAACATAAAGTGCTGATAAAACTGTTAGTAGCAACGTTTACTAAATGGTTGCATGCAACTGCATTTCTATTAGTTCAGGGGCCAGTTCTAAATTTATCTACTCGTCAAACTTTGGCAAAGTAACCTGGCTCCTTTCTTCTCGTAAAGGCAAGTGCTTGACGAGTATTCGCCTTGTGTAAAAACTTTATAGTAGGTATCATAGTATAGATATATGTATAGTACTACGTAATAGTATGTCTAGTTTAACTATTAGACACTAATGGGGTAAAAAACTGACTTTTGCTCACTTCAGCTGGCAGCACTGTTGAGTGTTCCCTAAATCTGACAAATATATGCCATCCTCCATAATAATTTTGTAAACAAATAAATATAACTCAATTTATTTCATTAATATGACGTTGTGTTCAGCTTTGGATTGCAAAAAGACGGGAGTCCATGTATTCCCTAAAGATATCAAATGGAGAAAACAATGCATAAAAGCTTTACGAAGAAAAAATTGGGAGCCCACTAAATATTCAAGGTTATGCGCTTTTTTCCAGTAGTAGATGCTTTTCTATTCCGCAACTGTTTTTTTAACTACCTAACACTCCATGTTGAATACATTTTTGTAGTATTAGAATCGAATTCGCTGGTAAGCACAAAGAATCAAAAACGCAATATAGCGGCGATTAGGATCACTCAACAGTGGCGCCACCTACGATTAGCTTTCAGTTTTTAACCCCATTTTTGATCGGTGTTTAGTGATTTTTATTCTTTCTTGGGATTATTTTTTTAGGTGTACCGCTTAGAATATTCTTATTCCAGTTGGACGTAAAGTAAAAAAAAATGTTTTTCAAGACATACGATTATGTTAATAAGCTACCATCATCTTTGACTATTCAACCTAACCGTAATATTATGTTCCATTGTCATTATTGTAATATTTTCTTTAGTAATCAAAACTTTCAGCTGTTTCCGATCTATTTGAGTGTTTACTTACAGCACGGCTTTAGCTTTATTATAAGCTTCCCCATTCGCATTATAATAAACTAACTGTTGCCTGTGGATTCGCACGAATTGTAAGTTACTTTTAATGGTGATATAGGTACCTACAAATAATGAACAGTGAAAAATATACACGTATACCTATATTTTTATGTCTTCTTTCATGAAGATTATTTCAACCTTTCAGTCTTGAATAGATAACGAACACAAACAGAGAGAGAGAGACCTACCACATAATGGTTTTTAGTACATAATATTAATTGATTATTATAATATCGGTATGGAAGTGTGGATTTTGGATTCCGCCCTCTCGAAGTTAGACGTTCGAATGCCACTAATTAAGTTGTTCGGCCTCGTTGGGCTGTAATTTAAAGGTCTGTTTCCTCTGTAAATAACAGTCTTATTTACCTACTAGCTGACCCGCCCTGGCTTCACACAGGTTCATTAGTGTTGTGCCCTAACCCTGTTCATGGGAAGAGAGAAGTTAAAGGGAAAAATATAGGGAAAAAGGATGAATGGATAGGTTGGAACAAAGGAAAGCACCATGAATGGATGGGCCGGAACAAGGGAAAGCACGGTGCCTTTCTTTATTCCGGCCCATCCATTCGTCCTTTTCCCCTATCTTTTTTCCCTTC
This sequence comes from Ennomos quercinarius, assembly GCA_910589525.2. Classification (NCBI taxonomy): domain Eukaryota; kingdom Metazoa; phylum Arthropoda; class Insecta; order Lepidoptera; family Geometridae; genus Ennomos; species Ennomos quercinarius. The sequence continues at coordinate 16,273,559 of OU342489.1, forward strand.
CCCTTTTCACTTCCCTTGGATTGGATGAGTAAAGTGGCTTCATTTCGTAGAACGCAAGAAAATTTGAATTTGCTGTGCTAGTGAACCGGTCCACCTTAAATGAAATACAAATAAATAATCAATAAATAGTTATTTATGATATTAGGGCGGTAAGTTGGTTTTTACAAACGAGTAGACAAATGTAAGCCCGAGACGAAGTCGAGGGCTTACCATAGTCACGAGTTTGTAGAAACCAATTTCCGCGCGTGTATCATACAACGTTTTTCAACACATTTGCGAGAAAACATTACAATAGGTGATGAAACAAACTTTTGTTTATTAGTGGGAAAGTCGCAACAAACAATCTTTGATGTTTCTAATCTAATATGAAAATGGCGCGCATTTACAATACAAATGGCGCCACGTGCGTGTGGTGAAAATTAGAACTACATCTATAGTTTCATGTTTTCTTTAGTATTAAAGTGAGACAAACGTATTGAGCAAAAACGCATACAAGGAGTTTCGATCATTCAGCTTATATATTCTCGTTATGTGAAACTCTTTGGTGGAATTCTTATATATTTTTTATGGAAATTATGAAAAAAACCGTAAAGGTTACGCACGGCACTATACAACGGAGTGTGCGGTAAAATAGGTACTTAGGTGAGAGTACCTATTTTACCGCACACTCCGTTGTATGGATGCGTAATGTTTAACTTTCGAACAATGTATACAGGCTTTGTAAATGCATTTTTTGAGCAAATGTGTTGAAAACTCATATTCATATGCATATTCATATTCATTTATTGTGCTCACATATAATACAGACTAGATGTACATGACTAGATGTACAGACTAGATGTCTTTTACTTTTAATTTGTACTTTAGTTCACGACCTTTGTAAATAAGGAACTGTTTAAGTTTTAATAATTTTAATAGCTATAAGTCGTAGAACCTTTTAAAAAAATCAGTTAGAAAATAAAGTATCAATTATCCGTTTTGCCTGCAGGGGTCGGGCAAAACGAATACCTATGTTTTAAGGGCAAAAAGGATAGGTTACATGTAATCAAGCCAATTCAATCGTTAGTCCTGGTATTCATCATAGAAGTAGCTGCCTACTCCTATAATAATATAACCCCGTTAAAGCCGCACAAAAAACAAACAACGATTCAATTTTACATGACTGTTAAGGTTAGGAATTAAACAGCTCTCTATCATCATAATTATTTAGTTTAATTATTTTACCATCCTATTCTAAACATAATACATGTTAGGTACTATATCAGTTGTTTATTGTATCAACTATTGCTCGGGGATTTGCTCGCGTGGTGTCAAGATTACAGTTCTGTTAATTTGAAGAATGATCCATTCACATAGTAACCATATCAGTTAAAATAATCCATCAAATTCTGATTTCATTTACAGGTTTCGGGTTTTTTTTTTTTTTTTTTACTTTTATTATCATTGTCACACAGTCACTTGTTTAACCTGCTTTTTACCAGATTTTGACGCCAAAAACTTAAGGGTTGTACGTATATTCAGCTATTGTTCGCAACGTTAAGGTCACTAAAGGTTCCGCTAAGCGTCCAAACAAAAGACATCAACGCAAACGGCCTCGAAGCCTGACTCACCTCAGTGGCCGGTCATCCTTCAGCTCCACTATCCCAAGCCCATCGCCGACACAATCACGACACGGCACGAGCCCGGAACGACGCCGGCAAGACACTCGGAAGGGTCGCGTAATTTGTCGGTGGAAAAAATAAACAAATCGATAGGTGAGAGCTAGGCGCGCGTCCGTGGACAGGAAACGGGGATAATACGAGTGAGGTGCTCCGTCCGGTGGTGCGGCGCGCGGGGGAGGGAGGTGAGGCGTGAGGGTGGCCACGCCCGAGGGCGGGGCCAGCGGCCGCCTGCGCGAGATCATCCGTGGGGATGCGAGGGATGCAGGGATCCAGGGACCCAGAGAACTACTCCCAGAGCTATCGCTGTCGGACAATGTCGAAAAGGGAATGCAAACAACTCGTATTCACCGGGTTAAAAAACTAAGTGATAATGATTTTTTGGGAACAGATTTGAATCATGCCATCAAATCATTATCAACTGATTTGTTGTAGGCGTTAAGGTAAGTAATGTAAAACTGTCTGAATAAAGGGCTTTATTATTTTTTTTGTAGTATTTTTATTATGCCAGTGTGCTTAATTTATCCATTTGACGTATTTACCCTTGAGTAGGCGAATTGGGAAACTGTAATGCTCACTTACACACGCATGTATTTTCATAATAAATAAATACTTAAGTCAGAAGGCTTTGGACGGTCGGCACCGGGGTTAACTTGTCAACACAATATCACGGGCTTTTCCAGTAGTCCCTTTCAACCTATGTACCTATTCCACCTGGTGGGGAAGGGTGGATTTTTATTCCACCTATATGTATATCTACTGGAAAGGATACATAGAAATTTACTTCTACCGATTAATTTGATAGGCTTGAGCCATTGTGGTGGGAGAATTAGCCAGCCTAGGACACTGCGTTACCGTGTCCTAGCGTATCCGAGGTGCGCCGCGAGGAGGCTTCTTCCATGCACCCCATAATAGACAGAACTGAGGTTCAGTGTAAGTGCGGAGCTCCCTTGCAAAGTATGCTGCATTTGCTATCCTGTCCTTTGTGCCCAACAACCTGCACACAAACAGACTTAATGAAAGCATCCAAAAAGGCCGTGGAAATAGCCACGTATTAGAGTAAAGTAATTTAAAATAAACAATATTTATAAAAATTGAGCCATTTGACACGAAGAAGAAGAAGATTTGTTAGGCTTAGTTGACGTCGACTTCCCAAAACGCCGAGTCTTCAGAAGTCGAGCACTTTCACGTCGAGCTCCTTCCACGACGAATTCCCGCTACGTCGATTCCTTGCATATCGATCGTGCTTTTAAGTCGATCCCCTTGACGTCAATTTTATCTATTAGGGTTAACTCGGGGGAGTTAGCAGTTGGGAAGAGGAGAAGCCCCACTGGAACTAATTGAAAATGAAAACAATAATTTATTTTTTATCATTAAAATAACTATAATTAAATACGAAATTTTGTCTAATTCCTTCTAGCTCCTTAGGTTTTTTTTTTTTTAATAGTTAGTACCTATTTGTTTTCTTTACAGGATGTGCAGAAATGAGAGGATGCTACTGGTATGACAAACTAGTATGACCACGAGGAAACGGCGGAGGTTTCTATCACACAGCTTCGATCTCGTAGCGATGAATACGATTCTTGGACGAGTCGTTCGCTGTGCCGCTGTCCTAGATGTACCCGGGAGTTACCATTGTGTATTGAAGCATTCGTACTATTTATTTATTTATTTTATTTTCTTTATTTATTTATTCCACAGCTCTTAGTAAACACAAAAAAGTAAATTTTACTTAAAATTACAGCCAAAGAGAGGAATAACATTTTTTTAAACTATTTTTATATTGTTGATCAGTGACCAGCGACTTAATAATACCTGCAAAGCCAATAAAGTAAGTAATTAAAAATAAACTACATTTAAACTTCCTGACGTTACTTACAACATATTGATAATTCAATAAATAAACTATAAAAACATGTGTATATTTACTTTAAACGTGTTCAGGGTAGGTAGGTACCGTGAACAATCATTTAGTACAATTGTCACGAATTGTCCCACTAGTACCATTGCTGGTACAACTGGTACTGGCTTACCGCTGCCGAAACATTAATGGTGATTCAAGTTACGTACGGTAAGATTCATTTTTCGCCTAATTCGATCGCCGTACCTATATTCTCTATAGGTACTGTCTATGCGCCGGCAAAGTGCCGTCCCTCTGCCTTTTCCCCTATATATTTCCCTTTCCCTTCTCTCTTCCCTTTGACAGGATGAGTATAAATAAATAGGTAGGTAAACAAAAAATTAATATACTTACAAACAAAAAATTCTGGCATAAAAATTACATACATATTTCTGCGTGCAACCCGCACATGACCGTTTTAGGAATCAAAAGTATCCTAAATGTTCAGTAGTTCCAGCGTGACCGTTTAAAGGGACAGGCGAGCAAAAATTAAAAAAACATATTGTTTCTATTTCTATATTGACTAAGTGAAATGCAATCAAAATTTTCAAAATGTATTCAATTTACAGATTTAACCCACTTACAGTTTCACTATAGGTATAGATATAAAAATAAAATGATATGTAGTTGAAATTCTAAGAATTCATGCTTTGAGAAAAGGTCACCCAGACAAACGGATCACAAAGTGATCCTATATTATAAGGGATCCTATTCCTAACGGATATGCAACCCAAAAAATTATACATAAATCCACAATCACATATCCAAACACATTATATACCAAAGCCACTCGAATCTCACCCTTGTCACGAGTCAACCCGATAATTAGTAATGCTCAATGGGGGCTAATCGCCGGGGTGGGGCGGCCATCCCCCACCCGCCACGATAAGTGCGGTTACCGTGAGTGAGCTTAACCCGACGATACCTACTTACTTACGAGCCACTTTCTGATAACCTCGATCGAAATAAGGGCGGAATATTTTATCGCGGTCATAATAATACAGCCATGGCTTAGCGTAGGTACGGTATCTACCTCTACTAAAATACTATCTGTAAATTCCATAGTTAATATACAATTAACTATGGAATTTACAGATAGTATTTTAGTGCTCTAACCCCTAGTGTTCAATACATAATGACTTGTTTGTTACTGGTGTCCGCCAAGAGCCAAGGGAAAATTCTTCAAAGCCAAATTCAAAACCTATAGGCTAATATTAACCGTTATACAAGTCAAAATCAAACATAGTTATACAAGTCAAAATCAAACATAGTTAAAGTACTTAATTTAGGTTATTGTTCTGAGCATATAAAATTAAAAAGTGCTTAAGTTATAGACATTCGCAACATAACTTCCCGTTGGCCTCCAGTGGGGGACAAAAAGTAGGAAGGAAATAACGGGAATACACGAAATATTCCACGCTTGATATAATCATCACCATCATCATCAGCCTGATGTGCTAGTCCACTGCTGGACATGTGCCTACCCCAAGGTACGCCACTGAGCCCAATATCGGCTCTTACAACACGCGAACTCTACAGATCCCATAAAAAAGTGGATCTATGGCTAACTCAATCAACGTCAATAAATAAGATACCTGGGTCCAAAAGCTAATATTATTATCTCTTTATCTATCTCTATTATATAAAAAGCTTTATCCTGACTGACTGACAGACAACACACAGCCCAAACCGTTGGACGTAGAAACTTGAAATTTTGAGAGTGACTTCCTTTTATGACGTAGGTGCGTGTTAAGAAAGGATTTATGAAAACTTAACCCCTAAGGGGTAAGAAGAGTAAAAGCGTTTGTATGAAAAACCTACATATCATTATGTATCGTTTTGAAACTTGGCACATACAAACAGGTATAAAAATAAATGAAATGTTATTTCTTTCTTTTTGGAAAATCAACCTCAAAAGGGGTGAATTTTGTAGTTACAGTTAGACTGAAAGTTTTAAAAGTTTTGTGCGTATCATACTAAAATTTAGAATGTGTATAGAACATATAAAATAAACACATATATATATAATATTTTTGAATTTCATCCTTCAACAGGGTATAAAATATAGAACTAGGTCCCACCGTAAGACGCTCGCACAGCCTAAACCACAGAAGCTAAAATCTTGAAATTTCAAAGATACATTTAATACATAGTGTAGGGGTGGGCTAAAATGAAAGTTCTATTCCGGAAAAATAAACGGTTCCTGAGGGATAGTGCACGCGGGTGAAGCCGCGGGCATAAGCTAGTCATATATACCTATATAACCAAGTAGCAAGTAAAATTCGGCTCAATCCTACTCAGCCTAACGTACTTACCTGCACCTATCCTAAGGCACCTATGATGTGTAAAAGTACACCTGAATTAAATCGAAGAATTGAGTCGAAAGTATGGAATTCCTGGGTCTTTTGGGGGGATGATGCTGGCTAGCAAACGTGTAAAACAAGCTAGGATGACGTGCAATATAATTAATTGATGGTCGATCACTAACATTGTATTGATTCGATAACTACACTATACACATCACCTGCCTAGGTGTGGTTCCACACGCATCGCCTTGGCGCCTCTCCCCTTTACTGCGGGCTTAGGTCAAATACAGACTATAATAATTACAGTTAATGCCGGCCTGATTGAAAGCTTGAGATTTCAAGTATCTATGTCAGTGCGACAGTAATTATAATAATCTTAGTTTTAAGAAATTACACTAATTTACGTACATTTAGTTACTCATAGTTAAACAAAACTAAGACTTACTAAAGTACCTACCTAATAGCTCTGTTTTGGGTGGTTTATGCGTTGAGGTGAGGTATACCTCAATGGGTTTAAGTAATTATCTTGCATCTTAGGCAACTTAGTAGGTGTACCAATAAACAATAAAACTTTGAAAAAAAAAGAAAAAGACTGCTTGTATATAATATGTAATTATAGTAGGTACTACTACGATCTACTTGATATTTGTTTGAATTAATTTTGATTTCAAAAATTTGTTGTTTCTAGTGCTGAGTAGGTAGTCCATCTACAAAAAATCATACCATACAACTCTTTATCTAGATACAATAGGTTTCTTATTACGTAAGTATACAAATGTATCAAGTAGATAGGTAGTAGTACCACCTACTATAATTACATATTATATACAAGTAGTCTATTTCTTTTTTTTTTCAAAGTGTTATTTGTTTTTGGTATACCTACTAAGTTGCCTAAGATGCAAGATAATTACTTAACCCCATTGAGGTATACCTCAACGCATAAACCACACACCATAGGTTTCTTATTACGTAAGTATACATTTGTATACATTTGTATATTACGTAATAAGAAACCTATTGTATCTAGCTAACATGTTTAATAACATGTTTGTAATGTTTCTAAAATGTTTTGAAAATGTGTATAAGTAGATTATACATTGACCTTTACAATAAGGATTGATAAATACTGCATAGCGGTAGAGTAACTACTCAGTGTTTTCTCTTGTTTTACATTTACATATTTCTTTTAACTTGATGGAGAGAAGCAAACACAAAATAACCCGTTCTACACGATGCCCAGTGTATTGTTTACGTAGTAACATATTCAGTAATCTGTGGTTTTGTTGATAAGTTATTGTTTGATAGTTTGCGAACGCCCTTAAAAATCAATAAAACAATGGTCGGTATGAACACCGAGGGTTATGACAGGCGTACTTACTATAAATATAATAAATATCGGAGATCTGATTTCTGCTTTGGTTTACATTGCCTTAAATAAATAGACAGGAACAATCGACTATTACCCATTACAGTAGGTATTGAAAACGAATGAGTTTGAGTTTCTAAAAATTATAACTCAATACATCGTCAAACGTAGAGTTTACAGAAACGTGGTCCGCTTAGTGCAAACTACATTTTGCTGTTGGTTTGCAAAAACTTTTTGTAGGGGGTAAATGTTTTCACTTTTCCCTATGTTTTAAAAATCTACATCTTCATAAATCAGGTTTAATAGTTTGTTGGCTTCTCTCAAAGTACGCCAATGAGCCTGCTTCTAAGGTAGCCCTTCACTACGCCAATTCGTGGTCTCTACATTCCACTCAACAATACATCTATACCAATCTAAACCCATTGCCATAAGCCTATCTACCTTATGTTGCGGTCAACACTCTAAGGCTCAATTCAGACAGAGCAGCAAAATGCTCGAGCAGTTTTTAAGTGCTGTATGAATATCAACCTTAATCTATTTAGACAAAGCTGAAAATGGTATGCAACATTAAAATAGGTAAAATTTTAATGTTGCATACTGTTTTCAGCTTTGTCTAAATGGAATAAGGTTTATATTCCAATAGCACTTAAAAACTGCTCGAGCATTTTGCCGCTCTATGTAAATTGACCCTTAACCGGTCAAAAGTCTTCTATCTAGCATAATCATTCAAAAGTAGTTTGGACTGACTGATTCCACAATTTAGTGCAAGCAACTGGAAGACGAATAACTTAAAACCTCGAGAGCTGGTGGATGCCAATAGATGGAGCCAAGCAGCCGCTCATGGTTGCGGTCTGTGGGGGAGGCCTATTTTCAGCAGTGGACGTCTTCAGGATGTTGGTGATGATGATCTACTTGCAAAATTTCATCCATGTTAGTTCACCAAAGTGTGAAAGCCTGTCATAAAACATGCAAACAACAACTTTGAGCTAGTAGATTCTATAATATATCATTTATTATATATTTTTTATAAACCAACCAAACCAAATACCTCTAGTACCTACATTATACCCCTTTGCGGAGAACAGACAAATTAAAATAGTGACATCTGTTGGGTGCCTCAATTGCTTTTATCCTGGTAGGGCTTGGTATAGTTGGATGTAAAAGCACTTTCAGATTTAGGTTTAGGCGATAAGGCGACTTTAGTAGCGCGTCTGTCGCGCGTCAAGACGCACGACCATCGCCCAGTATTTAGAAATAGGTAGAAACGCGACAGGCGCACTGGCGCGACCGTAGCATCTGCTCAGTTGGCGTACCATGCGGTAATTACGGTATTTGTACCGTAATTTCAAGTCCTTGTATGTATGTATGTCCTTGCATAATGTGTTGGTTCAGCGTAAGCGCGGTTATTCTCTCTATGGTGTTGGTCTCCGTAGAATGACAGGGATAGAGATTTATTTTAGTGGCATCTAGTGGATGCTATTGGAACCACTTATAAAGATGAAACAGTGGCTACATCACTGACCTCTATAATACAAGTACGCTGGACTTCATACTCTCGGATGTTATGAGAAGCCATTTGATTTTCGCCATTTTGGCGCTGATAGCAGTGTGAGGGTCCATGGAACTAATATTAGGGATGAGACATAACTTTCGATGAAAATACGATATCGATATCACTACAGATTCAGGCAGTTATTTAACTCCATGTGCATATACGGGTACTGAGACAAAAAAACATACCTACTATACATACCCAGCAAAATAAATAAGCGTTTTTTTAATATATTTGCGTTTAAGAAATCTACTTAATTATTGTTAACTAGCTGCACTCCGCGTTAATCCAGCATAATATGTGTCTATGTGCCTATGTGTCTAGGGTTTTAGGTATTCTCAATTTCCGAATTCCATCATAATCAGTCCAGCCGTTTAAGCGTGAAGAAGTACGTGATGTGCACACAACTTCTTTAAAATATTAGATTGATAGTCCGATTTCATAAAGCCAGTTTTCCTTGTTCCTGTTGATTCAGTACTAGTAGGGGTAGGGTACTGGGTAATAAAATAAAAAACGCAGATAATAACATAACATTTATATTTTACACTAGCTTCTGCCCGCGGCTTCGCCCGTGTGGCCAATAGGAAATGAATGGCATATTTTTCTGCAGAAACAAACATTATAAATGCTCTCACTCTCTCTCGATATATTATACAAACTGACAATATCCCAAATAATGCGATAATATGAAATTTTCCGTAAACAACCTCTGGGATGAGAGTAGTATGGTTTTTACAGAACTCAAAGCGTGTGTGAATAGATCTAATTATGGAGGTCCCACAGGTCACTTTCGCTACACAGTCATCGCTTGCAACCCAGCGAACAAAGCAACCTCGAAAAAAATCGTTAATTTCTACCACAGGTCACCTTCACTACACAGTCGCGGGCCGCTTGCGACCCAGCGAACACAGGGACCTCGAAATAAAAACGCCAACTTCTACCACATGTCACCTTCACTACACAGTCGCGGGCCGCTTGCGGCCCAATGAACACAGCAATCCTTTTTCATATTTTCCACCCATAACAGGTGCTTAGTAAGAGTGTCAGTGGGAAACCTAAAAGCACAAAGTAAAACTTAATAAAATATACAAAACAACATTATTAGTACTAGCGAGTTAAATATTTAGTTTATATTAATGAAAAAAAAATTTGGAGCCAGATGTTCATCATAGATTATTCTGTACCTACGTACATTATTGAGCATTGCCGAAATTCTGCTAGTTACTCACTATCGAAGAACATTATCGACACATTATCGATATGAAACATTAACAACCTATGTACCTATTTCAATAGTATGAATTCATTGAATAACTAAATCCTACTTACATTTAAATGTGATGAAACTAAATAAACTAAGTATAAAATAGTATTAAAAACCTTCAGACATACAATAAACATAATAATGTAGCATTTTTTTATCGTGAGGTTCACTTACTTGTCGAAGGTTATTCCGCTGCCTTTTCGGTAGCAATTTGTACAAAATACGCATAACTTCATCACATACATGTACCGTAATCAAACGCCAAACACAAAAAGTAGCCTTTATCATCTTATTTTACGATTTTTCATCAGAGACGCAGCAAACATACCAACATCCACTATGAAAAATGTCAATTTTAGTACCCGAGACCCTCAAGAGGGGCGCTTTGAATCGGCACAAAAAAGAACTGTCATTTCCTAGAGAATATTTAGTCCAGCGTACTTGTATTATAGAGGTCAGTGGGCTACATAGACTAGATATAGGTAAAAGCTCGGATGAAAAGTACTGAGGAAAGGACCAATGTCCTGTGATTCCTAATTTGCAAAACGGTTTCTGCGACAAAGGATTCATGGTCACCCGTCAGCTCTTCTTGGTTTCTGGTGCCCTAGTACAACGGGTCTCATAACATTTTTCAAGCTACAAGGTGCACTTGCCTTGCAGGAGTACTGGTTACTATGCTCAGATACGCAAGTCTATCAGATGAAACACTATACTTAGTAATAATAATTATAATACTTATCTTGCAGTGATTCCGTAGTTAAATGATGTCAGCGTACCTTTCCGAATTATTAATTTTCCACATTCTAGTATTATCTACATTATTATTTTTCCAAAATCTGCTTTTTTCATATCTTAATTTTCCACATTACTAAATTTACACATTCTTAATTTTACAAATTCGTAAAATTCCATATTCTGAATTTTCCATATGGAAGTACAATCGTGATAAAAATGTTATCAATATTTTTTTCTCGAACATGCTTGGAAATGTTAGTATTATTTTGACAACCCTCTTCCGGATAAATCGAAATTGCTGTACCTACTGGCGAGCAGCGGCCGGCATAAGTTGTATGAAATCATAGACTTCCTATGTAAATAGGGCGAATTCTGTGCCTATAATAGATTATTACAGGAATATATGCTTATGTTCCATTAATTTTGCTTTGTGTATGAAACTGTACTTGTTAGGAAAATTAAGAATTTGTCCAATTTCTAATTAGGAAAACAAAGAATGCGGAAAATTCAGAATTTGTAAATTTAAGAATTTGGACTAATAAGATTGCGTATTACTAAGAAATCGGAAAATATAGAATGTGAAAAATCCCGAATATGGAATTTATCGCTGACACCAGTTAAATATCATTAAAAGGTCAAAACTTTTATTTCAATTAATATTTTATTTAGGTACTTACTACAGATTTCAGGTGCAAAACAATGGCGAAATCAATATATTATTACCTATACAGTTTCCGCAGACGAGCAATTATTATTCTGTATGTAACACAATAGTTATTATCATAATGAGTTGTAAATTCTATTCTAAATGAAATAATATTACCTACCATTAAACAACAAAAATACTCTGTCTCAAAATTAGTGCAAACGCCGACAGCAACAGGGACTAATTCCCTGAAAAATTAAGAATAAATCTTGAGTGGCAAGAATAACATTATGAGCGTTCATTAATATAATATAATTTTCACGAACAAATATCGATACGTATTATCTATCTTAAGATTATGGCGAAAGCCCTTTTCATTTACAATTTTAATATGCAATGACAGATACAATACAATCAATCACAAAGGGCTTGGGTAATTCTCAATACACTCGTGGCACCGGAGGCACGAACTGGACCTCATCGGTAAGAGGGGTGTCAATAACTGGCCGGTAGGAGATGGAAACGGCCCCCGTGGCAAGATCTATGATGGAATGGGTGTGCTTGCGCCAGTGTTGCTCAATAGGTTTCTTGGTCTGGAAAATACCACAGCATTGAAAAAAATATTCTGTTGAAAATTTGAAGTTTCTCCACTTCGATCATTGACTAAGAGCGGTGGGAGTTAGACCGACATAGAAATGTCTGCTCTTCAGATCTTTTCTTTATAGCAACGCGTTATACCGTAAGTGTCGTTTAGCAAGTAAATATAATCTACTTTTTAATAAAAAGTCGACCTCTGGTCGGTAGGTGTCTTACTAGGTGGTAGGACTTCTCTGCAAAGTGCGTCTAGGTAGGTACCACCGCTTTCCAATCATTCTGCCACCAAGCAGTAATGTGCAAGTACTACTGTGTTCCAGTTTGAAGGGCATTGTAGCTAGTGAAATTACTAGGCAAATGAGACTATAAACTGATTTCACCATCTAGAAAAGTTCTTTAGGCTGTGTGATGTCTCAGGGTGACGTGCGCAGTGCGCTGTGTCACGCGAAACTTTAATTTAGAGTTCCAGGTGATACTGCAATCTGTTATGGGCGGCCGTGACGCTTAGCATCAGGTGAACGGCCAGCTCGTCACGCCAATCATTTACATAAAAAATCTGTAAATTCGTTTTACTACAACCAAATATCGTAGGTTTTATAATTTGAAGTAGAGAAATTTTTTTTGTCCCCTCAGTTCCTACGTTAAGAAGACTACGAGGGTATCCTCGCCTATCGCAGAAATGCCCAAAAGCTTTAGGTCAGCCCGGGAAGCTCGCCTTAGGGCAATGATACTCTCATAGAGATTGTAAGCGAATTTTTGACGGGAATTGCTGTGGTGTTTTAGTCCGCCATGTTATAATCGCATAATTTTGACACACGACGTACCTGGCCCTTGGTATCTTTGCTGTAGTCCATCTCATCCTGTCTCGTCATGCAGTCATCCCTGAAGTGAGCTCCACGACTTTCGGTCCTGTTCCTAGCACACGCTACTACCTGTAATTGGGTTATGATTACACTCTCCATATTATGTTTGCGTCTCTTTCTACTGCAGTCAAAAAATGGCTCATAATACCAGGGCTGCATATTGAGGTGTTTCAAAGAACTTCTACGAAAGGTGTCTAGGTACTGTTCTAGATTGGAGGAAGGAATAAAGATCTGTAGTAAAGACAGACCATTTTATTCTGTCTTCCGCTGCTGTCAAATATGAAGTTATTGTTGAAGTCAAATGCCATTAATTGCACAACTGAAACTTTAAAAAAACGTTCGAGTATGATACGAATAACATTCTTAAATTAATCAGCATAGGCACCATGCACTTTTGAAAAAGCTTATAATATTTGTTAAAGTCTGACAGTCGATCAACATTTCACCTTATATTAAGTGACTGTACGGCTGAAAGATGACGCTACAATTTGCCTGTGGTTTGTCAAGCGGCTCTGCTGAACATGCCAACGGCTGTATGGTAACTACGCTAGAAACTAGGATACTTACTTGTACAGCTAACTGCAGCATGTTCTGAAGCTCAAGTGTCTCGATCAGATCGCTGTTCCAGTTGAGGCGGCGATCTGTTACACGAATCTGCTCGAAGGCTTTGTACCACCTTTGGATTTCTGTATGGCCTATGCAAGAAACATGTTTGATTTTTTGTTACAAGTTCAATTATAAAACCTTAAGTTTTAGTGTTAATAAAATTACTTAAAGAACCACAGTAATTCAGAGATAGGAAACTAAAATCAGTACTCTTTTATCCATAGATTTAATAAAGGAAAATCTTGTACTGTGAACGACCATGGCTCAGCGTTATCGTTCGCAACTATCACAAAATTTGAGGATATGTGTCAACCACCAACCTGTCACAGGTACACGCTACACGTGCTTGTCGTAGATTATGCATCTACTGTGGCTATAATTATGCCCTTGTGAGAGTATAGGGTCGTGCTCCAGCAATGGAAACGTACATAATCATCAACAGCCTAAAAACGTCCACTGCTGATCATATGCCTCTCCCATAGTACACCACTTTGAGCAGCTGCTTGCCTCCTGCATCCATCGGCTTCCCACGGTTTTAACCAGGTCGTCGGTCCATCTAGTGGGGGGCCTACTATGTCTTCCACTCGAGAAGGTATCTTCTCCATCGGTTGTCGGTTCTGCGAGCGATGAAGCCTGCACAATGTAATTCAACTTGCTAATGGAACATAACAGGCTGAACAGACAAGTACCTTCATCTAGCAGTGACTTTTGTCGAAATACTCCGCATTTGACCTGCATTGTCTGCCTCATCGCTGCTCGGATTTCATGGGCGGGTGCGCATCCATTGGCGTGCCGAATCTTATCCAGGTTGTCCAGACAAGCATCAGCAAGATTCTAATGAATAAAAGAGCCATATTGAAATGAATAAATAATAAATAACGCTAACGATCACATACATAGATCCTGGACCCTAACTAGGATTCCCTGTATCTACGGACTCAGGAACTACGAGGACCATGGTCTCATAACACCCAGACAAGAAAAAGTATTTGCTTTTTGTTTTCTTGTGCACAATTCCTTTTCTTGTCACAGGGATCGAACCCGCCACCTCTGGGCTATGAGCCGACCTGGTCAACCATCACACCACAGAGGCTGTGAAAAAAGCGGCACACAAGTTCCTATCTCGCTCGGCCCTGCACAAAATTCGGGAACACGTTGTTTCGTTCACCAACTTCACTCTCTCCTCGTGATGAGGATGAGGCCATTCGCTTAAAAGAAGACGGAGGATGATATAGAATACACGCACGTCTTTCAAGTTCGGCTGCTTGTCACCAGGCTTGCTGGTCTTGGCGATGTTATTTGCAATCGCCTTGCCAAAGATGACAACATCTAGAATAGAGTTGGCACCGAGTCGGTTGGCTCCGTGGCAGTTGCTCACTGCCTCTCCGGCTGAATGAAGCCCTGGTATAATGCAATCTTGCCCGTTCTGGTATGCTATTGCCTGGTGGAAAGCAAAATTTATTGTTGGTTTTTATCATACGTACAAATATACTATTGTTTTAAGCCGGACAGGTCTACTGCGAATCACACATACCCGTGTGATTCGTAGTAGACCTATCCGGGTAATTATTACAGTGATCTGTTTCTGTATAATATACTTATACTTACCTAAATCTTATTTCATGTTTATCGGTTCAAATCTGTTTTATTAACATTTTTTGTTTCTCTTTTACGCGTTACACTTCTCGACAGTGAAAAGTTGACAGATCATTTTATTGCATACACTAACTAGCTTAAATATTTTAATTCATATTTGTAGAGAAACTGAAAGTCCCATTATTAGGCTTAAATTGTTCCGTAGAGTCCCAATGTTTATTTTCCAACAAATGTGTTACCCGGACCTGGGGGACTAGCAAAGATGCCTTTCCATCAGCGTTAACGCCTCACGCTAACTCCAAAATGTATGGGAATGACATTAGCTGCAGAAAAGTTTTCCGCAGGGTTCATTCGTATACATTTTGAGTTAGCGTTTGGCGTTAACGCTAATGGAAAGGCATCTTTGCTGGACCCCCTGTGCGGCTTGTACTTGCCACATGTAGTACCTACCAAAGACTGTCAAAGTGTAAAATAGGCAGATACCTACCTCTCCTTTCTCGTTGATTGGGATACCGCCCATAGTGTAATGCACGGTCGGTATGACTGGTATCGGTTCTGTGTACACATCCACACCAGTGAAGGTCTTAGCGGTCTCAGAGATACCAGGCAATCTTTCATGAATGTGCTCGCGACCCAGGTGGTGCAGCTGCAGGTGAATATGGTCTTTCTTAGGCCCCACGCCACGACCTAAACAAACACCACACATCAGTAGCTGGGAAACATTCACTGCTGACCATATGTAGGCATCCCCCATAAAACGCCACATTGGACGATATTATATTATACATCTTGGTGATCGCAGAACTGCTTACTGAGGAAAAATACTGCTGCCCACGCTGGAAATATTCCTTTAGCCAGTTCTTACGGCACCCGCTGGAAAAGATGTGGTCTATGATGAAAGCCCACACCAAAACTTAAGCTCATTGCAAAATTTCTAACATAATAATTTTATTAATCCATGACTCAGATCGTAAGTTGACCTTCTATCGCCATCTGAGCATTCATCGCTTTTAACTGCGAACGCATCATCTTTGAACACAAAAATACAACTGGCAGTTTTTTGAAGAAGGTTGGTGTTGTTTACGTTTACAGTGAAATGCAGCACCAATATCCACCACCAAAATATACCACCGCCACCGCCACTAAATCAAAAATTTCATTACACATTCATAACTTCTGTGCCCTACTTCAAAAAAGAGCAAATTGCTATTATAGTGCACGCCCAGTCCACAGTCCACCTATTCAAGAGAATAGGTGTTCAAGACGAAATGTCTTTCACAAAATGATTAATAGGCTATTTGACTACTTTTATAAATTAACAATTAAATATTATTTTCAAAAAGTAGTAAAAAAACAAAGTAAAATCGGTAAATAAATTACGGAGTAACAAAGCTTTTAAAGTTTCTGGAGGGGGCATCGCCTGTCCCTTTTCGCAAAACAAAGATCGTGTGGAGCTTCCCCACAGTTACTATGAACGTCACATGCCAAAGAGATTGTATTGTAAAGCTACCATAGAGGTAGCAGTACCACAGCTTAGTAATGAGGTACTATGAAGGACTAATAACTGACGTCATTGCATATCTGATCTATCTCTTTCTATTCCTGTCTTTCAAAATGCTTCTAACTTGGTCATTAATTGAGATATTTAATTTTTGTTTTCACATCTGTTTCTTTTTTGAGTAATCAGTATTATTAATATATGTTATAGCAGTCAAATAGTCTATTTGTAAACGAAATCTCAACTTGAGCCCGATCGACGACCGAGCGTTGTTTCTAAGGCTCAGCCTCAATGATTATTTACGACAAAGGATAGTTCACCTTCACGAATTTCAGTAGCCATGGATCTGGAAACCACATCGCGACTGGCCAGGTCCTTTGCTTTGGGAGCATACTTCTCCATGAAACGTTCTCCTTTGTTGTTCACTAGGTAGCCACCTTCACCCCGACAACCTTCTGTCATGAGGCACCCAGAGCCGTACGCACCTAAAGCAAAACTTCGAATCACACTAAAGAAAAAAGTATCCATTATTCATTATTATTCTTAATACACTACCAGCTATTTACCTGATGCGTGCATATAGTATTAGTGCGCTTGTCTAGAACATATAAAGAGGAATGATTTTATTGTTTGTTTGTTTGCATTGAATAGGCTCCGAAACTACTGAACCGATTTGAAAAATTCTTTCACTGTTGGGAAGCTACACTATCCCCGGGTGACATAAGCTATATTATATTTTCAAAAAATTAGGGATCCTTACTAAAACTCCAATAATGTAACCCAAGGTGTTAAAAAAATACCTAAAATATTCTTTACATCGCGTGCGCTGCGAAAACTATTATACCCGTGCGAAGCCGGGGCGGACCGCTAGTAGTTTACAATGTTTATCAAGTCTGTTTTTAAAAGAGTTCAATGAGGGAGCACTGATCACTGACTCTGGCAGTTTCTTCCAAGCGGACGGTTAGGCAAAAAGTGTTTTCGCGGGTTGCCCAACTTGCGCACCATAGCTCTACGTTATACTCTTTCAAGTAGAATGATATCTTTTTTAAAGTAAAGGTTCCAAATCTGGAACGCTAATTCCAAAATAGGCTCTCATCTATGAAAATACTTTCCGTATGATGTAAAAAGAATTTGAAAAAAAAAAATATATTTTTGCATAATACTCAGCTACTTTTTTGTTTGTAAATACACACATAGAATACAATATAACACCCAGACACAGAACAAACACCTATGTTCATCATACGAATGTTTTTCCTGAATGGGAATCGAACCCATAACGTCAGAAGGCAGAGCTCCTACCAACTGAGGTATCAGGCCAGTCGTAGAGTATGGAGTTTGTTTTTTTAGTTATTTGAAGTAGGTACTTATGTCTCCCATTTTAGATTTGAGGTGATGTTAACACCTAGGTATCAACCACAAAATATATAATAGTAGCTACTATATTTTTTCCAAAAAAAACCCTTCTAAAAAGCGTCGCTGGTCGCTGATCAACAATATAAAAATACTTTAAAAAAAATGTTATTCCTGTTTATGGCTGTAATGTTATGTAAAATTTGTTTTTTTTTGTATTTACTAAGAGCTGTGGAATAAATAAATAAAGAAAATAAATAAAATAAAATAAAAGGGAAAATAGACAAAACAATGGCTCTTACTTTATTAACAGTATATCTTTGATTTAAAGTTTGTTTACTATGAAAATTATTTCACTGGTAATTTAGAGCTATAGTTCCTATTCCCATTTTTATTTCCTATATTTTATCGTGACAATAGAATTAAAAAAAAATGGATTTGAAATAATAAAAAAAAACAGCGTAAGACCAAGTATGAATGAAAATACTTGTATTGTTTGTTTGTATGGCTTTCACGCGAAAACAGCTAAAGCTTATTCAATGTAATTTTGTACACAGATTGCTCATACTAACGAGTTAACACTGAGGTAAAGTATGTAGGATATAACTTTATAGTCCGAAAATTAAGAGTTTCTGCGAAAATAGCGGCGATGCGCGTCTGATTAAACATAAACCCTCTTAGGTACTGCTGGGTACGGGAGTAAATGACAACGCGACAGCTGACAGATAACTGGTTTATTGATGCCTTCACACCACTGACCTCTATAATACAAGTACGCTGGACTACATACTCACGGATGTTATGAGAAGCCATTTGATTTTCGCCATTTTGGCGCTGATAGCAGTGTGAGGGTCCATGGAACTAATATTAGGGATAAGGCATAACTTTCGTTGAAAATACGATATCGATATCACTACAGATTCAGGCAGTTATTTAATTCCATGTGCATATACGGGTACTGAGACAAAAAAAACATACTATACATACCCAGTAAAATAAATAAGCGTTTTTTAATATATTTGCGTTTAAGAAATCTACTTAATTATTGTTAACTAGCTGCACTCCGCGTTAATCCAGCATAATATGTGTCTATGTGCCTATGTGTCTAGGGTTTTAGGTATTCTCAATTTCCGAATTCCATCATAATCAGTCCAGCCGTTTAAGCGTGAAGAAGTACGTGATGTGCACACAACTTCTTTAAAATATTAGATTGATAGTCCGATTTCATAAAGCCAGTTTTCCTTGTTCCTGTTGATTCAGTACTAGTAGGGGTAGGGTATTGGGTAATAAAATAAAAAACGCAGATAATAACATAACAATTATATTTTACACTAGCTCCTGCCCGCGGCTTCGCCCGTGTGGCCAATAGGAAATGAATGGCATATTTTTCTGCAGAAACAAACATTATAAATGCTCTCACTCTCTCTCGATATATTATACAAACTGACAATATCCCAAATAATGCAATAATATGAAATTTTCCGTAAAAAACCTCTGGGATGAGAGTAGTATGGTTTTTACAGAACTCAAAGCGTGTGTGAATAGATCTAATTATGGAGGTCCCACAGGTCACTTTCGCTACACAGTCACCGCTTGCAACCCAGCGAACAAAGCAACCTCGAAAAAAAATCGTTAATTTCTACCACAGGTCACCTTCGCTACACAGTTGCGGGCCGCTTGCGACCCAGCAAACACAGGGACCTCGAAATAAAAACGCCAACTTCTACCACATGTCACCTTCACTACACAGTCGCGGGCCGCTTGCGGCCCAGTGAACACAGCAATCCTTTTTCATATTTTCCACCCATAATAGCTGCTTAGTAAGAGTGTCAGTGGGAAACCTAAAAGCACAAAGTAAAACTTCATAAAATATACAAAACAACATTATTAGTACTAGTGAGTTAAATATTTAGTTTATATTAATGAAAAAAAATCTGGAGCCAGAAATTCATCGTAGATTATTCTGTACCTACGTAAATTATTGAGCATTGCCGAAATTCTGCTAGTTACTCACTATCGAAGAACATTATCGACACATTATCGATATGAAACATTCACAACCTATGTAGGTACCTATTTCAATAGTATGAATTCATTGAATAACTAAATCCTACTTACATTTAAATGTGATGAAACTAAATAAACTAAGTATAAAATAGTATTAAAAACCTTCAGACATACAATAAACATAATAATGTAGCATTTTTTTATCGTGAGGTTCACTTACTTGTCGAAGGTTATTCCGCTGCCTTTTCGGTAGCGATTTGTACAAAATACGCATAACTTCATCACATACATGTACCGTAATCAAACACCAAACACAAAAAGTAGCCTTTTATCATCTTATTTTACGATTTACTAACATCCACTATGAAAAATGTCAATTTTAGTACCCGAGACCCTCAAGAGGGGCGCTTTGAATCGGCACAAAAAAGAACTGTCATTTCCTAGAGAATATTTAGTCCAGCGTACTTGTATTATAGAGGTCAGTGCTTCACACACATTAATATAGCAGTGAGATAGTTCACCGTAGTTACGTACCTACGCATATATACACATATACCTACTACAGGTACTAGTAAACATTGCCGTTGAGGAAAAATATAGTTATTTCGGATTTTATTATATCTATCAAGATTAAAATGGGCAAAGTTAATACTAGACAAACACCACTATTCCACTGTTATGCAGGGTAATAGTAAATTGGTTACCTGTTGGATGGAACTGAATGAATTCCATGTCCTGCAGCTTTATGCCAGCCCTCGTAGCCATAGCGCACCCGTCACCGGTGCACGTATGCGCCGCCGTACACGAAAAGTACATTCGAGGGTACCCTCCAGCACAGATTACAGTATTTTTTCCTTGGAATCTGTACAAAAAAATTTACATAATAATTGCAATAATTTTAAAATATACTCATCATGAAATCCGAAATGAGGAGATCCGCAAGAGAACTAAAGTCACCGATATAGCTATTAGAATTAGCTAGTTGAAGTGGCAGTGGGCAAGGCATACCGCTCGTAGAACTGAAAACCGATGGGGAAGAAAGGTTCTCGAGGGGCGACCACGGGCCGGAAGATGCAGCGTAAGCCGACCCCCACTAGGTGGACCAACACTTTGATTAAAACCGCAGGGAGCCGATGGATGCAAAAAGCAAGCAGTTGCTCAAAGTGGCGCTCTATGAGGGAGGCCTATGTTCAGCAGTAGACGTATTCAGGCTGTTGATGATGATGATGGTACAAGAATATACCTTCTAAATATTTTTTTTGATAAATTAGGATTTGTAAGTAATTTTTAAAACAAACCTCGGATTTGATTCTCGAGATTTATAATACTTTTTTTTACTATGCACCTGTGTAAGCCACTATCATCCATATCCAGCGCGATGCACCCCACGACTTCCCCGTCTTGCACTAGCAGGTCCATTACAAAGAACTCATGGAAAAAGTCGATATTCTTAAACTTCGTACTGTAACCGTACAGTGTATGGAGAAGAGAGTGCCCGGTCCTGTTAAAGCATAAAAAGGTTTAAAAAAATAGTGGATGTATAAGGTTACGGTATGAATAACGTATCACCATTTTCGGGTGGAAACGTTTACTCTCCTAATGAGGTCAGATACTTAACTACAACCCAAGCTGCAACATCCTATACGCTATCTTCAAGTTGCAAGTGAGTAGGGCAACTTCTAAGTAAGAGTGTTCCATCGATGGCCGCATCAGCACTTATCATCAGGGCAACGTTTGACTGCATTTCGTCTCCGATGCATTCGAAGGCGTACCTACTATTAATGAATCATCTAGAAGAAAATTTAAGAAAAAAGGTGGCACTGTGTAACTACCGGTCTTCGACGGCGCACGTTCTCTTTGCTGGCTCTTTGCCACACTTGATGGTTCCGCCTCCGAAGGATCGCTGATAGATCTTCCCGTCTTTGGTTCTGGAGAAAGGCATACCCATGTTTTCCAACTCGTACACCACATTGGGCGCATCTTGGGTCAGTACTTGGATGCAGTTCTATAACGTAAAGTATTAGGATGTACCGCTGTTGTATACTCTAAGGCCTATTACCTCATAGCTGCATAAATCCAAGCCGGGGTGCCCTTGAGCTAGTTGCCTCCCACATTTGATGGCCAAGCGACTTATGCCCCTGACCTTCTGTCTGATCCGTACCTAAAGACCAACATCAGCACAAGCTCATTAAAAAAAGTAATTGGGTAATACAAATGTTCCGTAAAGCAGTCAGAAGAAAATGAAAACTCGCAATAAATTATATACTTACAAATAAAGGAAGATTTTTTGTAAGTATTGTCTATGTTCACTGCTGAACCATAGGCCTCCTTATAGAGCGCCACTTAGGCCGGCTGCTTGTCTCCTGCATCCATCCGCTCCCCGTGGTTCTGACCAGGGCGTCGGTCCACCTAGAGGTAGGCCCGCCCTCCACTAGTAATGTGTATCTATTACCTGATCGCCAAGCCAATCTGATCCTTTGACAGTGTCGTAATAGTGCCATTTCCAGTCGTCTTCATGCATGCTCCCTAAATAAACCATAATTAAGTATGTCATTAATATTCACATGTCAGTCAATTACTGTATCTTAATATGTTCTTGACTTGTAAATACCTTTTTTGACCATTAAACTCTGTATTCTGTATTCAAATAAGTCTAGCAAATAAATAAGCCTTTGGGTGGCTTAAAAATATTGAGATCAGGGCTGACCACTTGCCTCCACGAGAAGAAGAAGAATACTCGTATCTTAATTGTACATTTTTTTTCTTAATTTATACTAAGTAGTACTACACTATTCCGGTTTGTAGGGCAATTTCGGTAGTGAAGTTACTGGGCACACTGATCTCGCAATCTAGAAATCTTATTGGAATTATGTGTGTCACGCGAAACTTTAATTTAGAGTTCCGACGTTCCAAGTGACACTTCTGTGACGTTATACGGGCGACCGTGATGCTTAAACATCAGGTGAACGACTAGAATTGACTAGATCATCACATCATTCACTTGTTTACATTCAAACGCTAGTTATTGATATAAAAAAACGTTAAACATGTCGTCGGTGGTAATTTTTCATATTGCTATTTTGGCTACGTTTTTTATCTGAAGTAAGGTATTGGAAAACGCAGCCCTAACGCAGGTAACAGAGTGGCGCCTGAATCGAAATTGGATCGCTCACCGATAGAAGCGTTCATGCCACCCTGTGCAGCTATAGTGTGCGATCTCGTCGGGAAGAGCTTAGATACGAGAGCAACGGAGAAGCCGTGCTGCGCGAGGCCGAGCGCAGCTCGGAGTCCAGCTCCTCCGGCACCGATCACCACGCAATCATGGCAGTGGTGCTGGATCGTATACGCTTTGGTACGCGAAGACGCTGCAGGTAAAATATTTATATCATCAGCAATGAGTCCACTGGAAGCACTAACTCATTACGTTATTTTAATGAATGAAAATTAAAGTTTTAAATAAAGAATTAAATTATATTAATTTTAAGTTCAATTGCTACGAGGGGCGTTTAAAAAACAGTGAAAATGAGGTACCTATACAAACTCTTTTGACCCGAAATGTAGATACCAGTAGGTAAGTAGGTAGGTAGGTAGGTAGGTAGGTAGGTAGGTAGGTAGGAAGGTGGTCCCAATCTACGCTTTAGCAGTAAATTAGCAATATTATTGCTTACCTTTTAAAGGCAACCATATAGACTTCAAATATTGTTTCTTGAATGTTTCAAATACTCTCTGAAAATTTAAAGTTATTTAGCAAATAGTGTTGCAATAAAGAGTAGTTTTTTGTTTATAGGGGTACATAAACGAGGCTCTAGGCTAGGGTATTGAGCTGATGAGACTATATCACAGTTGTTTAGTGTTGGACAGATTCTGGATTGGACAGATTCTTAATACGGCAGAATGCTGCAAGGAGTATGCTGCTGCACATTCTCTTGAATAAATAAATATAAAAATATATGTGTGGACATTTCAAACAGCACCATCTAGCCCCAAACTAAGCATAGCTTAGCGAACCAGATAACTGATACAACACTTAGATACTTTTTTGTTTGTAAATACATACATAGAGTACAGTATAACACCCAGAAACAGAACAAACATCGATGTACATGATGATGTGAAGCTTTGGAATGCTCAAGGAATCTCGGGGTCGATTTGAATAAAAACTATAACTACTTATCATCATCATCATCAACAGCCTGAAGACATCCACTGTGGACATAGGCCTCCCCCAGAGAGCGCCACTTTGAGCGGCTGCTTGCCTCCTGCATCCATCGGCTCCCCGCGGTTATGACTAATACTTATAATAATAAATATTGCCCATGGACCTATGAAAGGTCCATAATAATACCTATTCATCATCATCATCATCATCATCAACAACAGCCTGAAGACGTCCACTGCTGAACATAGGCCTCCCCCAGAGCGCGCCACCGTGGGCGGCTGCTCGCCTCCTGCATTCAACGGCTCCCGGCAGCCGACCGGCAGCTTTCACCAGATCGTCGCTTTCCCATCGGTTAGCAGTTCTACGAGCGAGAGCGATGTGGCCTGCCCATTGCCATTTCAACCTGTTAATTGTAAGAGCTATATCGGTCACTTTAGTTCTCCTGCGGATCTCCTCGTTCCGGAGCTTATCTCGCAGGGAAACACCGAGCATAGCTCTCTCCATAGCTCGATGCGCGACTTTGAGCTACTTTGAGTTTTAGCTTTTGAATACCTATTAGCGATTAGTAAACAGTGTGTATTCTATTTAACCAATTTTCTCACGCCTTAGCACCTATTGTATTTTAGTTTGATAATCAGGGTCATTTACTTACTCTAGTTATCATGATTTAGTGCAAAATCCTTAAAAACTTCCTATAAAACTTTCAGCCAGAAACTTGCCAGAAACAACCAGAAAAAGTCTGTAAAATTATAATGTCATTTACGTCACTTTAATTTTTTTCCTTTATTTTCTTATTGACCTATCAACAACAAGGTTTTACACTTGTGGCTAAAAAACCTCCTTCAATAACAAATAGCCCAAGGGCGTAGCTTTTTGTAGGTTTTTGTAGAAAATAAAAGTGAAAAATCTTGGTAAAAAAAACAACGACATCTATGCAGAAAACTCAACAACAGATAGTCAAGCTTACATGTTCCAGTGAACTGTTGAAATCATGGGTGAACCCTCCATTGACCCTCAGTAAGCACTTGGGTTCAAAACCGCATAAACGTAGACTGTGGTAGTTACCGTAGTTTTGCCATCAGAGCTTCATAGATGACGTTAGTTCCTATACTTTTCTCTTATTCGGCTCTTTTTGGCGAATGGCACGATAGCTTTGCAGTTGTTGACTTCGTATTATTTTAACCATGTAAATAAAATCAAAAAGCTTCTTAAAGGTCCTTGACCGCGAATGTAGGTAAGGGTAGGTACTCGAGAAAAAATCGCACGATATAGGTACCTATCCCTACCAAGGTATCCCTACTGGTTAGTGGTAAGTGGAAAAAGGCCACTTGGATGTACCGGTTGTAGCGGTGTGTGTGTCCTACTCAGTATAAAAATAAATTAAGGCTTGTATATTCGTGCATCCTCTTTTTTGATGGAAAATAATGAAAATTCTGTCTTAAAATCACGTTGTAGCTGATCAGCCGAATTAGCCGCAGCACGGGCCCTAACTTGTGTCTCGGGAAGATGTGACAGCGTCATAGTATCGACGCAAGTAGCGTCCCACACTAAAGGCCGCCTCATCTTCCAGGGAACCAGAGTCATTCCGTCAGGTTACCAGGTTACCATTGTCACGCATGAGACCATTCGGCTCGAGAATGGCTGCAACATTGGCGCTGGCAAAAGCCCGGTGAATGATGTCATTACATGTCACTAGCGTGGCGCAAATTCGCCCAGCACTTTTTGAACACGAGAGACCGTGATGACCGAGCTGGTCAACTGCAGTACCGCACTGGCAGCGATGGGCCACACAACATCTTGCACCCAAACGTAAGGTAAACGAAAAGTAGTCGGATAGATCTAAAAGGTTAAAAATGACTTTTTGTCATTCACTATTTTAAATAAAATCTATGGTGCTTTGTCATTGTGAAAATGAGTATAAGTATGGAGCACCTTTAAGAACAAGGAACAGTTAAGAATTAGTAGATAGGTACTCTCGCTTCACTTCGCTGCTGAACATAGGCCTCCCCATAGAGCGCCACTTTGAGTGGCTGCTTGCCTCCTGTAGCCCCCCACTACATAGGTGGACCGAAGATCTAGGTAAAATTGCGGGGAGCCAATGGACGCAGGAGCAAGCAGCTGCTTCTGGGGGAGGCCTATGTTTAGCAGTGGACGTCTACAGGCTATGATGAGTCAAATTCAATTTTATTAAGATGTCCACTTTAGGTATATCTACTAGTGCATCATCAGACCATCTGCCTAGAAATATACTTGACAGAATAAAAAACAATCATCTAAATCGGTTCCCAAATACCGAATTCTATGGTTAAATTGAAAACGGAGCGTCACTGTTGAAGTCACGTTAAAAAGAAAACAAAAATTTTAAAACAAATTACCGGGTATTGCCCGTGGTCCACCTGGTCAGTTCACCTGGGTGGACCACGGGGATTTTTTTCCCCTGGTCCACCTCAATATTTGTGGGTGTACCACGGGTAATTATTTTTTCCTCCGCCTTAGTTCACCTGGGTGGACCACGGGCAATTTTTTCTTCCCGTGGTCCAACCCAATTACTGCTACTATATACAGAAAATCGATAGTTCACTGTTTTTAATAAATAAATAAAGGTGATGCACTAGTTCGGTAAACTGGACAAACTTTACCGAACTAGTAGCACTGAATAAATATATAGTAGGTTCTATATACGTAAGTAGGTACTGGCACTAAGCCGGGTGTCAAAACTACTAACGTTCCAATCAAAATATTTTATTTCCATGACCTCAGTTGATTGACAAGTTAAGTCCGATGAAAATACAACAAAAAGTAAAAAATCCGTGCCAACATGTAGAATAGTTGGATAATTCTCAGCTTTTTCCAACCAGGGCCCTAATTCTGTATGAAAACTCAGATTCCACACGATACGAAACCACGTCGTTATCGTGTCTTGTTCAAATCGTGTCACAGCATTAGAAATACCTTCTCTTTACATTATTTTATTTTTAATTTGAATAAATATTGATATATTAAGTGGTGGTAACTTTTGACGTGTTGATGTTTCGGAACGTGTCTCAGTGGAACATTATGATTTTTGACAGTTCAAATCGCGTCATTTCCAAATTCATTTCGCGCGGTTTTGTTTCCATTTCATAGAGAATAGATTTTTGCAGATTTCTTATATAAGACAAGGAATTCGCGTGGTTTCGAAGTAAGGAATCGTAAAGTGGTCATACAGAATTAGGGTCCAGATGAAGTAACCAAAATCTAGCCTTGTACGGATAGCACAAATAAAAGTTAAAATCAGAAAGGGGCAAACGGCAAACAGAATCCCCAGACTAAGCTAAGCATGTACTATGAAAACCAGATAACTGAATACCTATTTTTGTTGGTCCAAGTCGACACTTTCTCTGCTACTAATTGATTCGCTACTTTCACTAATTCCATACTTTTTAATAAATACATACTTGTGATACAACATAGCACCCAAACAGAAAAATACCTAAATTCATGTTCTAAACAGAAATGTTTGTCTTTGGTGGGAATCGAACCCACAACCTCACAGTTCATATTCTGAAAGCAGAGAGGGAAATAATAAAATCAACGTTCAATTAAATTTAACTATTTAAGAAGTAAATTTCAATTCTAATGAATACAAAAACGCCGAAATTTTTAAGAACCATCGTAACAAATACTATGAATAATTCACAAAAATGCAAAAAATACTGTGCTGATGACAGCGGCGATCATGGCCTGTTTCGCTGTCGCGTTGACTTCATTCATAGTCAGCCAGCGGCCAGTGTTCCACACGCAGAACCTGATGCCGTTGAAGTAGTGGTACAGGAATGGGAACCCGAGAAGCATCTGCGGAAAAACAGTTAAGACAAGAACTTGTGTGGTTTGAAAAATCAATCTCATGCCCGTCTGCACTAAAGCTTGATAGTACTTAAATTCGATGCACATACTGTAATGCATTTGTGCATGTCCTAGAGAAGTAAGTGCGAACTTTGAAACTTTAGTGCAGAATGACATAAGCATACCTAATATAAATTCCCGAACAAAAACCTACATTGCCACTTAAAAAGTCAGCTCTCGACCCTCTGTGCTAGGCCCCCCATACACGTTCAATTTTATTGATCAATAAAATTGACGAGACCACTTCCGTCGATGTTTTCTCTATACTGTAAACCAAAAAACATTGACCAATACTAATCCTACACGATCAATACAATTGATCAATCACAAATATTGAGCAATAAAATTGAATGTGTATGGGCCTTACACTGCACGTCGATCGCTTTCAGACAGTGATTGACGTTTTGACTAGGTATAAATCCACTGACATCAAAGCGTTGTGCTGCTGGCACAACTACTCCTACTCCTACGTGACGGCGTATATTGCACTAAAAAGGTATCAAACACGGATGCACGCTCACGGCCAGATTTTAGTGGTATTCTCATCCCAAATTTACACGCTATACGCTAATGACGCGTATTATAGCTGATGTGTACCATCAAAAACATGCTTTTGATATTGATATCGTTGAACAAAATACACGCACTCCATTTACCTACTGTATTATAAATGCACACAACTCTGTATTTTTGTTTGCATCCGCTACGTCAAAGGAAACCGAAATAATTAAAAATATGTTTGCGCCTATAAGTTCTCGTTAAAAATCCTAGTTTGTGTTTGTAGTGTGTTATATTTGTCCTTGTTGTGTGTGTGTTAATATGTGTTACCTTCAAGATGAGGCTAGAGGTAGCGCCCAAGTTCAGACTTTGTATGATCGAGACGTATGTCTCCACTCCGTTGGATAAAAACAATGAACCACCGGCCAAAAGAATCGCGTATGTTGCTAGAAGAGCACCTGAAAACAAGAAATTATCATTACACTATTATATAAAAATAAGTTGGGGTCCACCAGGACCCCGACTTATTTTAATATACTCGATGCACATGGGGATCAAGCTAAGTAACTACTAGCACTAATTTAGTACAACAAGCCTTGCTGACTTTTAAAAAACATTATTCATTTAAGGTGGAACGTTTCACTAGCGCGGCAAATTCTAATTTTCTTGCGTTCTTTTGCCTAGCTATTATTATAGCTTAACTACTCAACGTGATTACATGAAAACTAATTTTGCGCAAATAAATAGAATGTATCAATAAATTACTACAATTAAAAGTATCACCTATCACATATCATTGGTTTAGCGACAAATGGCAATAAACAAATTTCGTCTTAGTTTTTCAGTCTATTGCCATTTGTCGCTAAACCAATGATAAATGTAGGTAATACTTTTAATTGTAATTTATTGATACATTCTATTTATTTGCGCCAAATTAGTCTCCATGTAATCACGTTGAGTAATTAAGCTATTATTGGCAAAAGAACGCAAGAAAATTTGAATTTGCCGCGCTATTGAAACGTTCCAGCTTAAAAAATAATATAGATCATCATTGAGAGCTAGCTGATCGATGACACGAGGCGGTCGGCGGATCAACACAAAGAAACTACTGGTTTGGCTCACCTGTTGCCCGCTGTATGATGGACATTGCAGCTGGCGTGGTCATCGTGAAAATCTCCAAGTGAGGTGACATAGGCCTCTTCAAGCTCATATTTTTATGGTCATGATCTTTAAAGCACAGTGGCACGTAAGGCTTATAGGTTGTTTTGATTTGGCTCTTAGGAGGACTAGGACCGGAGGCACCGCAAGGCGTTCCACGACGTCCACCGCCGGATTTCGATGTTCCACATGGGTTCGAATAAGGGTGGACACTAGTGACCACAGGGCTAAGTATATGGGGTTGTATTCTGAAACAAACACACGATGAAATAATTAAATAAAAGCAGGTGTAGATAAAAAAGTTTGATGCACGGGAACGAGGACATGTATATCTTCGTGGTCCTTCTGTAGGGTTAGCACGGCCGGTAGACAAAACTGTCTTTCCCCTGTTTTATTCCAAGCAAGTATGAAGAAAGTGACGTAAAACGGGGAAAGACAATTTTGTCTACCGTCCATGCTAACCCAGCTGGTATGACAAATTAGTATGACCACGAGGAAACAGCGGAATTGAGGCGTCTCATCGGTTGGACTCAGTTCAACAAGTTGTCAGGAGTTAACCGTCTGTGACAAGTTTGGTTGTAATATACGTTTGTACAAACCGGACGTTAGCTGATTACACCCCTAAACTTGTAACACGAGGAAAACCCTTCTGAACGCTCGATAGGTTATCTGTATAGGATAGAGTCGAGTCGTCGAGAAATCTGTAAGTCAAAGTTTTTTTTCTCGCCATCATACAATCTTATAATATAACTGTAACAGGTTCAGTTCTGTAGGTACATTGAAATTATCTTGAGTTTTTTATGAGAGTACCTAGGTACTCGTGTAATCGATACTGAATCTAAAATTGTAATATTTCTCATTGTTGTCTTTATGTATCTTGGCCGCGCCTCACGCTGAAACTAATGAACGAATTCAAACAAAACTTAGCATGACTTGAGTTCATACGACAAGGTAGGACTCCAGATCCTTTTTATTTCAAAATTGAGCACGGTTCTCTTGGAAGAGGGGACGAAAATCAAATTGTGTCCTAGTTGAAAACCAATTTAATTGCTACTCTTTTTTGTTTAATTTTTTTAAAGATTCTGTGTCAATATTTCAGTCATCAATTTTATTGGAAATTACAGACATCGTTCCTTCCAAAAGACGGGTAGCTCTCGGTGGTAAATACCAGTATTACCCATCGAAGTGAACGGTTAAAAACACTGCGTGAAACGCAACGTAATTTCTTTTATGTCAATGGATGCAAATGGATGATGCGACCAAAGAATATGTAACGCTACGCTTAGATGTGACTCGTATGCTCGATGCTCGTATGCCTAATAATTACGGCCGCTCATAAAATAACAAATTCTGATAAATGATGTTGTTGTGTTGTGTTGATGAAATTCTGAAAATCACATTGCAAAACATAAGTGAAACAGACTGTAGCACCAGAAAAATATGAAATGAGGGTAGTACATTAACTTTCCTCTCATGGGTAAGGTTGAATAAATATAAATCAAACTACTAAAAGACTACCAACTTTTGAGTCAATTGTGACGGTATAATATAAATTAACAAGCCGTCGCCAACGCGTATTCATATAATATTAAACCCTTTATTTATTATACTTTCCCACCCTGTTCCTACACAAAGTCAACGACACTAAAGACGGCCATTAATGTCTATTTTATGTTTATCGTTAACGTTGTGAAAACGAACAACGTACCGTAGCGTAGGTACATATAGATGGCCCAGGCTCCATACATTTCTGGAACTTCTCAGCTGTAATCGACGTGATGGAAATAACTATTCCCAAAAATGTGGAGAAAAGCCGCTGTCTCCTCGTGGTCATACTAGTTTGTCATACCAGTAGGACTACGAGGATATACATGTCCTCGCGGTCATACCGTGACATCATATTATACTAAAAAAAGGGAAAAAGATAACATGAAAGGAATACATATAAGTAATCATTTTGTAATGCTTACCTTTTGTGAGACCAGATCGTGCCAGTCCTAATGCGGCAATAATTAGCTATACACAACATGATATTTATAATAATTTAATAAAAAATGTAATCGTCATGAACTAAAACACCGCTGAGTGAAAAAATACTCTGTGGAGTGAAATATACCACAGACCAAGTGTGCTACGGATACTGTCGTCATGACGTTTCAAAAGTTGGGCAGGGTACTCACCGTTTTGTAAATTTCGCCAATGTTTTGTTACAGTCACACGATCAATAGCTAGTTCACGTGTTACGTCACCCATAACAGTTGCAGTGTCACTCGGAACTCTAAAATACAAATTTTCGCGTGACACTGCACTGCATCATCCTGAGACATCACCACAGTCTTGTAATAAGATTACTATTTTGTGAGATCAGGTCATAGTCTCATTTGCCCAGTAATTTTACTAGCTACAGTGGCCTTCAAACTGGAACACAGTAGTGCTTACACACTACTGCGTGGCGGCAGGATATCTGGCAAAGCGGTGGTACCTACCTAGACGAACTTTGCAGAAAAGTCCTGCCACCTAGTAAAAGCAAAATATCTATTATTTAGCTATGAGCAGTGTATGGCTAATAGTCTTTTCTCTGATCTGTGGTTGTGCCAATGCTCTTTATGTGCACAATCCCAACATGATCATCATTAATGCAACACAGTGATGCAGGCTTTTTTTTTTTTTTTTTCTTTTGGCATCGCATTATTCGTGCATTCTGCCAGTGTCAAGTATCATTTCTCTATCTTCATTTCGTTCTTCATAATGTGTTCGTTAAGGCGACGACGTTCGTATTGAATTGGGTTTTGCTTGGAGTTTTGGTTTTTAACAAAAAAACGATTTTTTTTAAAGCGGGGAAACTTAACGCGGTTTAAATTAAAAGCTTAGGGATAGGAAATTTGGGAAAAATTGGATCAGGAAAGTAGGATACGAAAATATTTTTAGTATATAATCGTTTAGGTAGGTGGAGAGTGTAAATTATAACTTTATGTTATTAGATATTATATACATAGATAAACAGTGATAGATATTAGGATCGTTAGATACAAGCAAACAAGATACATCGGTAGGAAAAGGGACATGGAGGGATATTAAGGTTTCGTAAAAAGAAGAAGCATCATAACTTGGACAGCTAAAAAAAATATGATTCAAGTCGCCAACATCACCCCCACAATCACAAGACGCCGAGTCAATTATTCTAAGCCGCGCAAGGTGTGCCGGGCTACATACATGACCTAATCTCATTCGAATCAAGGTGGATGTAGCAATTTTACCCAGAGTAATATTAAAAAACCATGGTCTAGTCGGTATTTTAGGTTGGAGATTGAAATAGAATTTACCCTTGCGTAAAACGCTGTCAGCCCAAGCCTCCTCCCAAGATATCTTGAGAGAACGCTTAGGCAAAGCAGCTAAATCATGACAGAAGTTTTTGAATGGGAAACGATCACCACTACTTACAGCATCACTAGCAAGCAAGTCAGCCTTTTCGTTGCCTTTTATCCCAGAATGACTGGGAATCCAGGCAAAAGAAATAGCTTGTCCATTTAAAATGCATCGATATGGATGCAGGCTTTATTAATAAACACTCAGCTTAAGTAATTTTTTTATTAACACTGAAAAGTATTTAATTATTATCTAAGCATGAAGGTTGCTAATTTAATGTATGTATACCACTGACCTCTATAATACAAGTACGCGTACTTGTATTATAGAGGTCAGTGATGTATACATTTCACGACCTATTAAATTAGCAAAGAGTTCTGTAACATGAAGGTGGAACGTTTCACTAGCGCGGCAAATTCAAATTTTCTTGCGTTCTTTTGCCAATAATAGCTTAATTACTCAACGTGATTACATTAAAACTAATTTTGCGGAAATAAATAGAATGCATCAACAAATTACGGTTAAAATTATCTCTTAGATATCATTAGTTCAGCAAATGGCAATAAACAATTTTCTTCTTAGTTTTTCAGTCTATTGCCCCAAAATATTGCATTAGACTATAAAACTCCTCTTTCGAATTTCGACTTCGGGAGCTATTAATGACATAAACATACAACCCCAAAGGGTGCCTCCTATAACGAAAGCACTGTCGGTACAAATGGTGAAAAGTCGGAAAAAAGTGATATTTACATGTCTGAACAAAAGACAAAATGTGCTGAAATCTTAGAGTATAGACTAAATCATAGAGACATCATCAAAACGATGTTATGTTTGTACTGCTCACATACGTATTACTACGTCAGTGGCGAAGGAAAGAAACAAACATATATGTGTATTTTTTTGCATTTGTGTATTTATATTTTTCGATGAACGCGCGATTTCTAAACCGAAAGGGGCGCATGATTTTGACTCGCATCGATAATATCCTCAATTCCCTGCTCCAATTTTTCAGTATTAAATATTATTATACCTGTATTTAAAGACTTCTGAAGTTTAAAAATATACTTGTTCTATTAAAAGGAAGAATCGATGGTGGCCAAGCGGTAGCATGTGCGCTTCGCAAACTTACGACACCGGGTTCGATCCTCGGCCCTGCACCAATGACTTATCTAGTAAGTTATGTACAGTTTTCGATGCTATCGCTCCATGCCTCTGAGAGCACATTAAGCCGTCAGTCCCTGTTGTCATTATAACATCTATGACAATTGGCAATCGTTACGGTTACGGGTATAGTCAGAGCCTGATAGAATCTGACGCCTGATCTAACCATCCCTGTTACCGGTTCTAGTAGTAATTCTGGTAGCTCACCGCTACAGGTTCGATTGAGAGCCGACCCCAATAACAAATGGGAAAAGGCAAAGAGGATGATCACTTGTTCTATTAAAATACACGTGATTTTGTATGGTGTTTTGTCTAAAACCTCACCCTTTGTCACTACGGGAAGAGGGGTTTAAAAAGTGGCTAAAAAAACATCACGTGATTAATGGTCAACCCTTTACCTTTATTTACTTAGGTACCTACTTGTGGTACTTACTGTAGGTACCGCCAACTTCACGCACAAGCTCTAATAATATTGTCCTTTATAGCTTGAGTTCACTGTTTAATTCTATTACTTATATACTTACAGATACCCACTATTATTAATTCTGTGTTGGTATGGTGGCGTGGTGTACTCGATAGGGTAGGTTTTTGGAGTCACCGTGTTGCGGTGTTCATTAGCTCACTATTACCTACAAATAGAAAATGCGATGTGTCATAAGTACTGACTTGTCACGTTGCCAAAGCTCTGTTGATAATAAATTTAATAAAAATATTGTTTGGTGCAGAATGTTGTAAATATATACACGTTGCAAAAAAAGCGGTTTAAAATAATCATATTTTTAACTAAAAGATAATAATATGGTATTTTTGATAATTACATTAATAACTACCCAACATTATTTGTGCTAAATCATAGATAGATAATGGATATATATCCCATATTATCGTTTATTTGCCTATTTTATAGAGTAGATGGATAGGTAGCTTATACCGTTATAATATCAATCCAATCGCAAACCGTGACAGTCATGACAACTGGTAAGGAAATATAAATAAACAAGTGCTATCCGTGTACTACGGTTGTGTACACACAACAATGGAATACCAATACACGTAACTAAATTACCACTCATGAAAGTACAGAGCAGCGACGACTAAGACGATCCAGACGATTTGGACTTCGTTCAAGCGACGGCACGTAAGTAGGTACGCTCGTACTAGTTTATTCATCAGCTGCCACCTAGCCACCATATTCATCCAAACAACTGAACATCTTCTACGCCAATTTGCTATCACTAAAACGTTACCTAAACCAATCATATCAAACTATAGATTGAATTTAAAATGATGACGCCAAATGGTTACCAAAAATAAATTCATGCTCCATCTTATATTTAGCGCAAGCGGTCGGACGAAGACGAGTCCGCCAGTTCGACCGGGATTTTGAACCGATCGTTGATTGTTTTGTTTTAAAATATATAAAAAATTGCGTGAAGTGTATCTGACAACAAATAAATGGAAGCGATGGTGGGCTGAGGGCTCGCCGCGTCCCGCTCGATTCAAGGTAACCGTGGTGCATGCGTCCAAAATTATCTGTGCCGTGGTCATAGTACACAACCTATTCACACCTATTTCCACACAGGCCCACGCAAACATAACGTGTTTTCAGTCTCCGATGCTCACACTGAAACGAAACGTTGTGTTCTTAGTTCACACGGTGATAAAGTGATCATCTTGCGGGGTCAGTGAGATATTAAATACTTTTACGAAATTCTAAATTATTATTCAGTTTTTGATGATTATTCTATCTGGAAAATTAAACTGTTTTCATAATAAATAACAACATTCTATTTATAAAAATAAACATATGGAATCTGAATTTTTGCCAGATCAAGACCAAGGTGTACCACCTGTGCCGATAAAAACGTACCAATGGGAAGATTTACGAAGATCTCGTGAAGCTGGGGGCTACCCTTGGACACATCTGCTTAAAGTGCCTCTAGAGGGCGAAATCACAGCCGAAGATATCATCAGAGAGACTACGCCGAGAAGAAGCATGTCGCGCGAGGTTTCAAGGTCACGAACACGCTCACTGGTTGGCGATGATGTGCAACGCATCCTGAACCTTGACTCCTCCCCGGGAAGTAGTCGTAGACACGGCGAAGAAGGAGAAGATGAAGGAGTACATATACCCAACTTTTCTAAAGAAGTTTCATTAGATGCTGACGATGATCCCACATTTGATGTTGATATGAGTGTTAAGCGATCTGACAGTCAAACAAGTGCGTTTTTAGTGGCGCCTGTGGAAATACCGAAAAATGTATCTCCCAAGGGTATATTAAAACGAAGAGTACCTGAACAACTGTATAATATTGGAGTTACCGAAACGAGGGAAAAAACAAAATGTTGTCATCCTCTAGTAAATAAAATAAAGCATTTAGCAGACAAAACATTGCATAAACTAGAAAGAAATGAAAATGAAAAGTCACCTCTATCTAAGCGCAAAAAAAATGAGATAGATAATCAAGAAATAAGACAGTTAAAATCATCCCCTGGGGCAGTTAGACGGCAAAAATTTAGTGCTATTAAACTTGGAGATTCAGATGAAATGAGTAAAACTATGAGTGTAGAGACACCACCACCTAGAAAAAAGAAAGAGCACATTTATGAAGATATAGAAGAAGCTAAAGGACAAGATATGGAAAGGTATCTTCATTTCTCACCTGAACAACAAGAAAAAGCCATAGATGATGAAAATAAAAGCAGCAGTAATAAAGAAAATGAAAGCCTCTCTAATATAGAGAAAAAATCTATTGCATCTCAAGATCCTAGTTTGATAACAGAAGAAACGTCTCTCAAGTCTGAAGATCACGTAATGGAAATATTACATAAAATAGATAATGTAAATAAAGAAGCGGTACTGTTAGACGATGAAATGGATCCCGAAGAACCAAATGTTGAAGAAATTTTCCAAAATCAATTGGATGAGGTCGGTCCTAGCAATGAGTCTCCAAATATTACAATTACAGAGATAACAGATGATGACATCGACGTGCATACAGATCAGCTACACGCTACTCCTATCGAATCATCCCCGAGCCCCGTTCCACATGACAATAGAAGACAAAATGACGTCGAATTTGCCACAGGTCTATGGTCGAAACCCAGCAGGTAAATACCAAACGTTTCTTTATATATTTATTTCTCTTGTAGTGTCTCTACAATACGTAACTGTGACATAATACTCCCGCTTAACACATGCAAAGCGAACGCGCCAGCTTCTGACTGTTTGTTAAATATAGCACACCGGCCGCACGTTCTTCCTGCACATTGGTAAGCTCTTTAAAATTGTCATCAGCGATCAGTGCTCGCGGCTGCTTTCACGTCTGCGATTAGTACGTTAACTAGCCAGCTTTGACAAGCACGCTTAATGAGTCATTGTCTTCGGACAAATGGCGGTTCCATCTGTAGTAAACGTGAAATACGTCTAATTATGCCGCGGGTTCGGTAGTGGGTAGTAATGAGCACGCTCCGGCGATGGACTTCTGAGGGAGGCACTCCGTTAGAAAGACCTGTAAGGCGAACTAGAGAGAGTAGTGTGCAGCATTTTACTCCAGAAGTCCGATGTGCTTGTCAGTTCTTTCAATGCGACTCCCTGCTGCCGGAGAGAGTGAATCCAGTGGGTACTAGACCGACGTCACGAGCGAGTAATTTCATATCGTATGGGAGGTAAGTGCACCTACAATACTTTCTCAGTTTTGTTGACATTTTATGACTAACATTACGATTTGCAAATAAATGTGAACGCCCTAGCCCGGCGGCTGCTGCGGCTAAAACGAGCGCCGGCAGTTGGCCTAATTGTGACTCGAGTCTCTGAAGTTATATTTAACTCAAATGTTCTGCGACGAATCACGATTTTTGCGACTTCATATTTTTTTGCTCTTTGTCCTGTATCTGCGTATAGCGAATAAATAGAGAAAAAAGATTAACAACCTATATTTTTGCGAATTCATACTTAATGTCAAAATATTAAAACATTAAATAATGACGAATAATTTAGATGCATTAACTCCTTATTTTCAGTGATCACGAATATGAAATTATCGGGAAACCAACACCAAATATTATTTACACATCTCCAAGTGTACATGAAAATCCCGCTATGGTGAAAACAGATGACGAGCTATCTAGCACCACATCTCTGGAGCGAAAATACTTACAGCATACCTCGGATGAAGAAGAAGCAGCTGATGATAAGGAACACTCACATGACAATGAAGCACTCATAAGTGCTAACGCCCTCCAAAAAAATATCGAAGATAGGTTTTTTGCAAATACGCCATCAACAGCTTCTAGAACTGAATGTGAAGTAAGTACGAGCCAAGTAGATTCTTCTGCTTTAGAACAGCTACCCTTGAAAAGAGGCAGCAGGTCAAAAAATGCCGAAGGAACCGAAAGTAACATACAAAAACGGATAAGGGAAGGAACTGGTAAACTAAAAACACAAGCTGGAAAGCTAAAAACAAAGTTACAAAACATAAAAACAAATAAGTTATCGATGCCAGACAGAAATAAAGCAAGTTTGCCTGATCGGCCGAAATTCAAAATGCCCGAGAGACCCAAAATTACGCTTCCCGATAGATCAAAGTTTTCATTACCAGACAGAAGAAAATTTAGTCTACCAGATCGCCCAAAATTTAAAAAGATTAATATATCAGAAAAACTAAGCTTTGGCGACCGTAAAAAATTTTCTTTGCCTGATCGACCAAGATTTACCGTGCCAGATATGCCTAAATTCAAAATGCTTGAGAGACCAAAGATTAATTTTCCCAGTCTGGGCAGAAAAAATAAAATACAGAATCAAGAGCTTAAAGTACAGACTAATGCTACAGGTTCCTCAGCAGAGTTACGTAACGAAGCAACTGTAGATTTCGAAGCACAGACTTATCCAAGATGGTTTGGTAAAAAGAAGAAAACCGTACTACCCAAAACATCATCCTCACCAACATTGAGCCGTGAAGATACGCCACCACCAGTCTTCACATTTACAAGAGTTGGAAAAAAAAGTTACGAGGAGCCTTCTAGTTTTATTCCCGACAGTCCTGAAGAGCCTCGTGAATACGGTAACGCATCAACTCGTACTGCATCTAACGATGATATCAACTACGACGAAGAAAGTAATACTGAGCAAAGAAAACAATTTGAAACAACTTATGATTTTGATGCCATACCTCCAGAATATATGAGTGAAGACCACGAACCTAACGAAAGCCACCATAACTCATCCGATCCCGATATTTCACCATCCAAACAAGATCACACACCAGTCATAACCGAAATTAATAACGACGAATTTTTCGTACGACCGAGAGGAATTTCTCGCGAAGATATTCAAGTAAGAGAATATTTGAGCGACGAAACACGACAAGCGTTCAAAACTCCTAAAAACGTCCTAGCCCTGATGGGAAGTAGTTCGGAGATGAACGATGATATTATGTACATGAACGATCCTGACGTTGACCCTGAATTCATCGATGACAACGAACAGATGAGGTACTCTACTGAAGATCTAAATGAGAAAGATGATGGATACTACACGTTTCCACCAGTGCGACCATCGAGGGCTAAACGAAAAAAGAAGCCTCTACCTGAATTCGAGCAGGAACCGACTCCTTACATCGATGAGAGTACAGACCCCAGCATGCAATTCACTGACGTAGACCTCAGATCACATGAAGATCATCACCAGGAAGAACATACGACTGACAATATTTTGCATGACCAAGAAGAATCAAATGGCTACATGAACGGTGACAGCCACCTCCATTTCACTCCAACTAGTGATTTACACTCTATACATGAATACGCTAATGATGACGTTATACAATACCCGGAGAATGTCCCGATTCAGTCACAAACACTGCCAATGCCACCGAAACGCAAAAAGAAATTTGGTAAAAAAGATCAGCACCACTCGTCTTTAAGTGATTTCAAAAGAGTACCTATCGAAGAGCTGTGGGAAGAACCACGTGAACACCAACATGCTGACGATGTAAGTATGAACAGTCTTAATTATAATCCTTGTTGAAACCTGTCCTATGTACTGTATCTGTGTGTGTATGTGTATTGTATTATTATCCGAGATTTGACGTCATCGTCAATAAAGGAAGTCAAAAATCTTATTACTTGTACCACAGAGCATTGAAAAATATGACGCTTCGCACCCAGATGCGTATTTTTTTTCATGCTCTGTGACTTGTACGATGCTATAGTATATATCAAATACAGTGTCTTTTGACATAACCATCCGAATAAGAAAAAAACGAATAAACTGAAAAAGATATGACTTACTAGTTGCGCCCGTGGTTTCACCCGCCGATTAAAAGTATCATTCTAGTAGTGGGATTCTAAATTTTACGTAACCAAGTATGATACGTATTTACATGACTAACTACCCCGCACTGGCTTGGCACGTGTAATTAGTTCTACGTCCTAACCTTGTTGATTCTTCTATTTGACAAGATAAGGCATTGGCGTTGCCGGCATGTTTTTTAGTAGAGTAGGTATAGATCACGTCACGTAAATAGGTACATGATATTATATTAATTTTGTACCTACCTATGGATGCCAGCCGTATTACCTTATACCATGAAATCACCGCGCTGATTTAAATTATTACTGTAACTTCGTAATTTTCCAAGATATTATTGAACAACATATATTTGTTTATAAGCAAGGCTGCAAAGTTGGTTTTAGGCGCGAGTAGGTACCTAAGGAATCCTGAGCGTAGCGAATAGCGAAGGTTTAAAAGGTACAAGACGTAGCAAATAAACTTGCTGCCGAGCGAAACACACAACTTTTCACCTCACTGCAGCGAGGAAAATACAAGAAAAATAGCTTAAATATTATATTAATTTAGTTACGGGTGGACGCTTAACATCAAGTGAACGACTAGCTCATCACGTCATTCATTAAAATATTTTAAAAAAGTGTTTTCTTAGTAGTATAGTATATTATTTATATTATAGAAACTACCGTGAGTCGTATTCATAATTACAAATAGTGAACGGTTAGCACACACGTAATTTTAGTCGAATAACTACATCGGTGTTCAGGCATTATATGCCCATCTTCACGGCCGTGGTAATGCTAGTCGTTTACGTTTTAGTTAGTATATAGTATATTTCCATTATATGTATTTCATACAGTCGTCGTGCTGGATGGCGTAGTGCGTATATACCTTGACCTATACCTATAGATAAGTAAATAATATGATACGCTATGGTACAACAAGGTAAAGGACACAATTATGTATTTTTTGTCTTTACCTGCGTGTTAACATTTATGCTGTCAGGTAGGTATAGGTCTGCAGTAAACGTCTTTTCAGTGCACAGTAGGGTTAGCACGGCCGGTAGACAAGACTGTCTTTCCCCCGTTTCACTCCAAGCAAGTATGAAGAAAGTGACGTAAAACGGGGAAAGACAATACAGTCCATGCTAACCCAGCTGGTGGTACAGAAAACTAATGAATAGAAAGGTTTGAATTTTAAAAACTCTTTCGGTGGTTAAAATGCACTTTTGCACTCAGATTTCGAATGACAAAGGGAATCTTTCCGAGCTTGTGAGGTGAAAAATATGTTTTGTAGGTACACCCCGTTATTAGTTTTTAAAACTATAATGGGTTTACGAAATACGTGAAATCAACGATAGTCCTTCCTTCAAGTATCATGGCTATTGGCTACCCATACCTAACAGTTGATGTATTTAACTTTAATAATAAAATGGCACGCTTTACTAAATATTTAAAATAGTTATAACACTTTAGTAAAATAATTGTACCTACCTGATTTCTATGAAACAAAACAAAAATAGAAGCCTTTCTAAAAGTAAATCTGAAAAGGATTTTCAATACATTCACAGATACCTATTCTGTATTGGCGTTGGGCCAACAGATTCAAACATTTGGACGAAACCCCAATAATATTTTTGTGATTCGGTTTGTATGATTATTGACCCAGTTATACTATAGATAGACTATTTTCATTACATTCTTTGCAAACCACTTTGTAGCTACATATTTACACTAATATTATATCGAAATTAACTTTTAAGTTCTGTTACGTTTTTGCAACTAAACGATTATAACGATCTGTTAACACAAAGAAAGGACAAAGTTCACGGATGAGGTGAACATCGTCTATATTAAGTACTAGCTGCTGCCCGCGGCGTCGCGCCGGGTATTTCTAATCATATCAGTGAAACCTGCATGAAAATCAGTTCAGTATTTTAGGAGTTCAGTCGTAACAAACAAACAACGATACATCAGAGTCCCTAGATGGCGCTGATACAAATAAAATTAGATAATGTAAGGAAAAAGGGCAAAAGCCACGGGGCCTGCTGGGTACCTGCATCGTGCAAGCGATATTTTTTTAACAATAGAACCTATGGGATAAATTACATTTGATGTAATCATGTGTGTGTTCCGTAGTGCACCAGAGTTAGACATTTATTATATGTAGGGAGGGATAGGGAAGGGATAGAGATCATCGTATTCCTCATCGTCATCAACATCATTATCATCGTTAGAAGATTTCTGTGCTAGTATATATAAAGGCATTATGTATTTTTACTACTGCTGAAATTTGATTTTGGTCTGCTGCCATCATTGACCAGCTCGGTTGAGCCAGTTTTTGGATGCTAAAATTTAATCATATAATGCAGAACGTAATTTAGGTCTTTATTGGCTTTCAGATAATTGTATATCGTACTGAACATGAGTACATCGTGCCACGTGGAGAGCCAACGCTGGCTACGAAAGCCAGCCCGGTTGCACCGCGGCGCACACGCTCGCGCAGCTCCCGAGCCACCTCACTGTGTGACGATGACCGCACCTCCCACGGAGCTGAATCTCTAACCCTCGATTCACACATGCCTCCCAATGATGACATTGGTTCTCACAGGGATATCCGTCACGAGAGCCCTGGCTACGCTACGGTCGACAAAAGCCCCTACACCCCGAGCAAAAGTGTTCGACGCTCTATAAGCAAAACTCCACCAATCCGCCGACGCAAAAGTAACAGTTCTGAGCGAAAATATTACACGGTTGGATCTAACAAGAATGGGTTACCCGATAGACCTCCACGCAAAAAGTCATCTACTAGTCTAATGACTCTCGATAGTTTCACTAAAAATTCAGATGCCACGCAATACGTCGAAATTGATGACGATCCATTTGATGACATACATAAAGATTTAAAATCGGGAGAAGTTATAAGCAAAATGAAAGACCGACCATTGCCGCCACCACCAAGGCCACCGAGAGGTTCTAGAAAAAAAAACAAGGACAAAAGCTTTGATGAGCAAAGCGATTATACTATAGAAATTTCGCAAGCGTGTCCCCAGGAACCCATAAAGGCTGATGATGTTGTTGAGATCGAAGTTTCAACACAAACAGATCCCTTGCCGGATGATGTTGAATTTGATTTAGGCTTGGATGAAAACCTCGATGTTTCAATGTCCAGTTCCTTAAGAGACATTATAGATGAAGAATCTATCTTAGCAAGGAGTTACAGCAGAATAGATGACAGCCCTCGCATATCACGTCCTACGTCTAGGTCAGAAAAATCCGTAAAGCTTTCAGACCCAAAAATATCAGAATTGTCCAAACCAAACATAGGGCGCTCCTCACCAACGGTTATACTAGTCGAAAAACGAGTTTCTAGTCCAACAAGAATAAACGAACGTCAAGAAATGTTGACCGAAGCATCGCTGACAGTGCAACACATAGATATCGACGAATCTCAAATTCCAGACGTACCGCCGTTGCCAAGACCGCGGCGCATCTCAAGTACGGCTCAAAATTCTAAAAATATTCCACCATTGAGTGAGGAGCGAACTCTGGAAAGGATGACTGACGCAAGTAGAGACGTACATCTTGATAATTTAGTAACACAACGGCTTCAAGTGAGAGATTTAGATGTAGGTCGGCTAAATGTCTCCGAACTCCAGGCTAATAAAATACTTGTCTCTGACATTGAAGGCATGACTTTGCAAGTTTCAGAATTAGATTCTAAATCAGGGCATTTAACTGTCAGTGGCGTAGAATTCTCTCAAAATGTTATTGATGAAATTGTTAAGAAGTTTGCTGAAATATCAACTAATGCAGCACCATCGGCATCTGCTACAATACAGAATTCATCAACAGTTCAACAAGCCTCAAAACCAGTAAGTGTAGAGGAGGAAACGCAAACAGAACAAGCGGAGTCAGTAGAAACAAAAAAGGAATCCATGTCTACTTATAAGGAGGAGAGAGAAGCCCCAAAACAGACATCTCCTTCACCACGACTGGAACAGCCAGCAGGTATTGGAGATGATGGGGCAGTTCCTCAGCGCCCTCCACCCCCAGATCTGACTCCGCTGTTGTACTCGTATCTCCAGGATATAACAATACCTCCAGCGCAATTCTACCCTCCACGGCAGTTCAGGGACCCGCGTATAACTGATTTCCACGACACATCACACCAGACGCCACCACCCCCAGCACGCCGTGCAAAGAGGAAGCCAGCC
The DNA here is from genome assembly GCA_910589525.2 of Ennomos quercinarius. Classification (NCBI taxonomy): domain Eukaryota; kingdom Metazoa; phylum Arthropoda; class Insecta; order Lepidoptera; family Geometridae; genus Ennomos; species Ennomos quercinarius. The sequence goes on from OU342489.1 coordinate 16,318,235, forward strand.
GCGCCACAGCAGAGTGAATCAAGCTCAGACGAGGGCAGGCTACAGCCGTCACCACGTAGAATGCCACCGCCGCCGGTGCGAGCGCATGAGCCAACTATCGTGGAGGCGGGTGCACAGTTCCTGCGTGTCTGCCACTCTTCCATCTCACGGACTCTGCGAAACATGTTTAACGCATTCATGTCATACATCAGTGGCACAGAAGATAAGCGTGATGTACAAATGGCACTCGTAATCTTCCTTGTGCTGGTCGCAGGGTTAATCATGTTCGGCTTGAGCGACAGCCGCGCCATACACCACCATCACTGGGAGTTCTTCAACCCGCCCGACACCACGGAGTGAACTAACTCGTTATTTGGTTTGATAACAAAATTTTGGTAAAAGCACTGGGTACCTATAGAATTCATTAGGGTCATGATTGGCAGTTTGAATGAAACTGAGGTTATTTTTAATAATTAGGGAACATTTTGTTAATTGTTACGTCTTCCCCATTATGGATCTGAGGTAGTTACGTTCATTTTGTTATTGCGTTATTTTGTCAATGGTGACAGTAATCATATATTATTTAATATCAGGGTAATAAGTATCTAGTCATAGCTTATGTAGATTTAATCTCAGTTTCCTTAAAGGACGTCAATATTCAAACTAGAACTGTATGAAACGAATGAAAAATTAAGCATTTTGTAAAAACCAGACTTTCCACTACAGTTTATTTGTAACGGTTTTGTAGGGAATATACCACTTGAGTATAACAACGTATGTTTGTATGTATTTGTTGGTTGTTAATGTTGTTATAATGTATTTTAGGTATGTGATTTCGCAGAAGGGAGAGAAGTTAGATATTGTAAAGGTATATAATCTCTTATTGTAATAACTATCTACCTATTATTAAACGCCGACTATTTAATATACGCAGTTCTATATTAGTAATCCGTGTTTACAATAATTAAAATACTTAATAGTAAATTAATAATACATACTCTCACAATTAGAAACGCCTTCCAAAACAGCATCTTAAGTATGCTCGAAACTAATTTAGGTACCTAAGCTAAAATAACTTCTACAAGTAATAGGATGTAATTAAAAAAGTAATCACAGTTCTTAGGGTCTCTTCAAAATGTGATATTCTAATAATGAATCATATTTCCAGAACGCAAAAATAAAACTTTTGACGTCTCTGTAAAAATAATTTCGCTTAAAAATTCTGACTTCTAAAACTGAAATACATATTAATTTATAAATATTGCAGAGTAATAAATAATATATTAATGTTATCTAGTTGTAATAATTATATAATACCTAATTGTATTAACCATACCTAGTGATGACCACGGGAAAAAATAATTACCCGTGGTACACCCAGATATCTTGAGGTGGACCTGGGTTAGCACGGACGGTAGACAAAATTGTCTTTCCCCGTTTTACGTCACTTTCTTCCTACTTGCTTGGAGTAAAACAGGGGAAAGACAGTTTTGTCTACCGGCCGTGCTAACCCTACTGGGGAATTAAAATCCCCGTGGTCCACCCAGGTGAACTGAGCAGGTGGACCACGGGCAATACCTGAAAGTAGAGCACCCACTGGTGTTATGCATTTTGTATAATTTTGAGAGTTTCACTTGTTATTGTGTAAAGGATAATAAAGTTTGCCTATAATCGTACTTTTTGTTTTTTTTTTCATATTAAGATTTATTACTTAGTGTTATACAATATTCCTTGCTGATTCTTGATACTTTTTCGACGTGTTTTCTCCCGGCCTTATGGTAAGTTAATGATGGTGTTTTATAAGACGCTAAATTACATTACAGTTTACTTGTTAGCTTGGCTGTAGGCACTTAATGTTTCGTTAATGATGCTAAGGTATATTAAAATTTTACTATGATAATATTGAGTACCTAAGTGGTTTTTAGGGTTCTGTACCCAAAGGGTAAAACGGACCCTATTACTAAGACTCCGCTGTCTGTCTGCCGTTTGTTCGTCTGTCACCGGGCTGTATCTCATGAACCGTGATAGTTAGACAGTTGAAATTTTCACAGATAATGTATTTATGTTGCCGCTATAATAACAAATACTAAAAAACAGAATAAAATAGATATTTAAGCGGGCCCCCATACAACAAAAGTGTTTTTTTTTTTGCCGTTTTTATAGGTAATGGTACGGAACCCTTCGTGCGCGAGTCTGACTTGCACTTGGCCTGTTATTATTTTCTATGGAACCAATCTGAAATTAGGCTAACTATTAAAATTAAAAGAAAATTGAGTAACCAGCTTGGTTTTTATATATGACGGAGATATGAGATACAAATTGAATAGTCAATAGGGAAGGAATATATGTAGGTGCAATGGTACATGTTAAATATAAAAATGACAACCAATTTGAGAACCTCCTACTTTAAAGTCGGCTGAAAAAAGAAAATTGAATTTTAGTGGCTTGTTCGGCAATTTCATCACCATTTCGCCAATGTCATGTAGGTGTAGGTAGGTACTAAGATAGACCATAAAACGAAAATTGAAAGTTGTTCAGTACCTACTTAATTTAAAAATATTGCATGTGAAAATGAGTAACTGCCTACTAATACTAACAACCAGATACTACGATATTTCTATACTTGGTCGTTATTCTAGTTGGATGCTTCTCTACTTGGACGGTTTTCTGATTGGGCGTTTTTATATTTGGACATTTTTCTTTTTTGACATTATTCGTGTAAATCATTTATGCTGCTATACGGAATACGGATACGCTATATATCTATACCAAGGTACTATTTAAGAATAAACAAAAGTCAAAGAATTTACATAAGTAAATAGGTAAGTAGGTAGAAGGTACCTAGACCTACGTAGGTATATAAAAGTTGTGATAAAAGGAAGGTAGGTAGGTAGGTTAGTTTAGGTTAGTCACTCAGGTTAGTCACTTCACTGATAACGCGGTCCGAACAAGAATGGTTTTTTTGGCATTATTATTGTACCATATATTTCTATGATTGTACCTAATGCTACCCACATAATATCTCATAATTACCTATATACATTACGTGGCTAGATGTATGATAATAATTACGATGATGTGATTACTATCATCATCATCCTCTTTGCCTTTTCCCATTTGTTATTGGGGTCGGCTCCAGATCTAACCTGTAGCGGCGACCTACCAGAATTACACGAGCGACTGCCATCTGACCTCGCAACCCATAAGGGACCAGTAACAAGGATGGTTAGATCAGGCGTCAGATTCTATCAGGCGTCTGACTACCCGTAACGATTGCCATAGATGTTCTTATGACAACCGGGACCGACGGCTTAACGTGCTCTCCGAGGCACGGAGCCATGGCATCACAAACTGCACATAACTTACTTAGATAAGTCATTGGTGCAGGGCCGAGGATCGAACCCGGTGCCGTAAGTTTGCGAAGCGCACATGCTACTGCTCGGCCACCATCGCTCTCGATGACGTAATTACTACTCATAATTTATTCTTTCTAGTCCGACTAATAGTTACGTAATAACATATTTTAACCCATGTTGAAACTTTGGAACCATGTTTGGCATGCGGTGAAGGAATTTGATTGCCATGCAATAAAACCATTCGACAACTGCTGCCATCTCATTTAATATACATTGGTATTGTTTCGGCTCGCCTGTTTTGTACCTTTATTTTTGTACCTTGCACAGAGGACATAATTACTGATGAAAAGCGCCATCTGTTGGAAAGCGTTGAAACTTTGTCAACAGATGTCGCCACAGAGTACGAAAAATATGCTTGATAGTTTTTTTCTCCTTATTGTGACTCCACACATAGTGTATTTAGCCAGTGTCAAGTATTGTAATTTTTCACTGTGTTATAGAATATTTCACGTAAAGTCAAGCCAGTCTGGGTAGTCATAGTCCAGGTCAGGTAGTCATAGACCAGCTAAGTCATGCTCCAGTAAAGTGTTGGCAACTTTATTAGAAGCTTCAATGGAATTTGGAAGAAACATGGAAAACCATGTTTCACCACATTATACCGCTTGCCCACACACACTCATGCTCGTAATTCAGCACAACGCCACCAATTTTAAACATTAACACTAGAAAAAGCACAAGTTTTTAAAAATAATTGCTATGCTAGCTATTATCTTGCATAGCAAGTACCAAGACAAGTTGAGCGCGGGTGTGAGGTGATGGGACGAACGAGGAACGGGACGGTTTATGCATGCACCACAACAACTTCCAAGCGGGAGTTTTGGCGGGAACGCAGAAACAGTCACGTCCGTCGAGTCATTGCATTGTATTGTTTTTCAAAACTTGTGCTTTACATTATTACTATCGCTACATAGCAGCAGCTAGATTCGCTAGGTTGTTAGGTCAGCTGTGATCGGCCGTCCTACTAAACAGTGATGCCAAATTAGCTCTTTTGAGCTAAAGGGCTTTGGGTAATTTTGTTCGAAGGTTGGCGTCGTTTTTTTTTTAACTGCCCACTTTTGAAACAATGATTATTTCGTAGTTATACATCACCTGATAGCATTAAGAAAGATAGTTTTTCTCTAAATAATATCAAAGCCAAGATATTACAGTTTGAATGTACTATTGTGACATGGATTTTATCAGAATATCATCCAGGTAAATATATTGTTTGGTGGTTGGTGTTGTTTATTTTAGGCGCCCGTTCAGATGACTATGATTAATTCGTATTAATACACCACCTAATAGCATTTAAAAAAGAATTTCGATCTAAGCCATATAGGAGCCAAGATACTACAGTTTGAACGTACTATTGTGACATGGATATTATCAGTATATCATCTAGGTAAATATTTTTTTCGGGGGTTATTATTGTGTATTTTAGGTGCCCACTCCGATGATTATACGTACTGAATTAGTAATCAAATCCTAAGGAAGTCCTAGGAAGCAGCCAACAGCCCAAGATTCGATGCTAAAGAGGAAGCTGAGCAAGCTACATGAAGTGGTTAAAACGCCCAGGAATGGAAGGATCTATAGGCGATGCATCAGATGACTGGAACAGCCTGCATCACATAGTCGGACCAGTCCATCCTTTCCTGGATAAGGACAACACTCCGAAATCCCGGGCAGGAGACCAAGCACGAATTTTCGCAGAATTTCTGAAACAACAGTTCAAGCCCAATCCAGCAGACGACGAAGAACATCATCATCATTATCATCAACAGCCCGAAGACGTCCACTGCGGAAAATAGGCCTCCCCCACACAGAGCGGCTGCTTGCCTCCTGTATCCATCGGCTCCCCGCGATTTTAACCAGGTCATCGGCCCACCGAGTGGGGGGCCGGCCTACGCTGCGTCTTCGTACCTGTGGTCGCACTCGAGAACCTTTCTTCCTCATCGATTGTCAGTCCTACGAGCGATGTGGCCTGCCCATTGCCATTTCAACTTGCTAATTCTAACAGCTATATTGATAACTTTAGTTCTCCTGCGGATCTTCTCGTTTCAGATCTTATCTCGCAAGGAAACACCGAGTATAGCTCTCTCCATAGCTCGTTGCGCGACTTTGAGCTTACTAATGAGGCCAATGGTAAGATATCGCGTTTCAGTTCCATAAGTCATCACTGGTAACACACACTGATTGAAAACTTTTGTTTTCAGGCTCTGCGGTATTTTGGACGAAAAGATAGGTCGAAGCTTCCCGAACGCTGCCCAGCCGAGTTGGATTATTCGTGTGACCTCTTTGTCGAAGTTGGATCTACCTAATTGAACCGTCTGTCCTAGGTCGACAACTTTGAGAGTACCGTTCCCAACAATTACCGGTAGAGGTGGAACACGGGCATTAGACATGACTTTCGTTTTGTCCATGTTCATCTTAAGACCAACCTGTTTGGAGACTACTGAGGTCCTTGAGCATGGTGCTATGGTCCTCGAGTGACTCCGCCATTATGACTATATCATCAGCAAAACGAAGGCTAATGATGTACTCGCCATTTATGTTGATGCCAGATCTTTTCCACTTCAAGAGCTTGAAAACGTCCTCCAATGCGTTTGTGAACAGTTTGGGAAAAATAACATCTCCCTGTCTCACGCCTCTTTGCAATGGGATTTGTTCCTTACTCTGGTCCTGTAGTTGGACTGACATAGTGGCCTTACTGTACAAACACTTCAACATTTCGATATACCTATAGTCAATTTGGCATCGCTGCAAGGACTGCAGCACCGCCCAAGTCTCGATTGAATCGAAGGCTTTCTCATAGTCCACAAACGCTAGGCATAAGGTCGATTATACTCTTCGGTCTTCTGTATAATCTGGCGCAGCGTATGGATGTGGTCTATGGCGCTAAAGCCTTTTCGGAAACCGGCTTGTTCGGGAGGCTGGAATTCATCAAACCTGCGTGCGAGACGATTCGTAATGACTCTCGAAAACAGCTTGTACACATGACTCAAGAGCGAGATGGGCCTATAGTTCTTCAGTCAGGTTGAGCAGTGGCCGCAAGAGTGTGTCAGGAGTATTGAAACTCTAATGGAGGAGTAGATTCCTGGCAGAGTAATACAGCCCTATTGTCATCACACCTGGATAAGTTCATATCATGCCACCAGACAGCTCAATCCAAAAAACGGCATCCCGGGTGCAGATAATATCGGAAATGCAGCACTGCGCCAATCACCATATAAAGCAGTAGCAGCAGTGGCCAGACTGCACTGTGGGCATTTCCCACACTCCTCGAAGCTACGGGACGTAATTATGCTTCCAAAGCCGGGAAAAAAGAAGCCGGGAAGGAAGAAGGGCATAATGAAGTAAAACTGGAAAGCTACAGGACCCATAGCACATTTGCCGAGCATGTACAAACTGTTTGAGAGGCATATACAAACTGTTTGAGAGGCTGCTGTTCAATCACCTGACGCCACATCTAACGCCAAGACTAGATTTCAAGGAGAACTCTCGCATCACATAGTCGTAAACCTCCACAAGAAGGAGTATTCTTAGATATGAAGAAGGCCTTCAACAGAGTTTGGCACAGCGGGCAGCAAACTAATAGAAAGAGAGATAACTAGAAGCTTGCTTCACGCCTTCCTGAAGGAGGCGATTCCAGTTGCGGGTGGAAGGAGTGCTGTCCGAAAGGTACCCGATAGAGGTGTGCGTGCCACAGGGTATCTACTTGTACCTAGTCTGTTACGCTGCCGACAAGGATGATATCCCCATGCCAGAAAGAGCAACACTTGCCTTGTACGCGGACGACGCAGCGTACGTGAGGGCTTCCTTTCAAAATACACCATGCTGTCACCAAGATACTGGGTTCTGGACGAGCTACCACCATTGATCACGAAGTGGAAACTGGTGGTGCACGTTCAGAACACTTAAGCGCTCTTGGTGACGAAGACTAATTAATAGATGAGACAGCCCGGACGCCAAAAAGTCAGTCAAGACGTTGGTGCGTTCATGGCCCACCACCACAACTACTGCGTCCAGCCGGCAGGGCAGAGGGAAGCAACTAAGTTTACGTCTTAACCCGACCCAGCTGCAAACCGCAGCCGGCGAATTGAAGACCACAGGAGAGGGCAAGGCCCGGAACTGCATTCCCCTATGCAGCCAGCCCAGGAGGAGACAGCATGGATGATTGGCTTCGGAGGCTTAGAAGTGGCCTATCAAGTGTGAGCATGTGTAACTACACACTAAATAATGGAAAACCTGACATTATTTTTGTGATCTTTGGAGTCTAATAACTCAGCTCCGATATGGTTTAGATAGGAACTGCTTGAACAAATTCTGCTCACTATTAGTGGCTCTTTTAAATAGAACTAGTTTCATTAGTGGGCAGTAATTTTGAAAACGACGCCACTTTTACCCAAACCCCTTTAGCTCATTTTTAACAATGGCAGCTCTAAAAAATTATGTTTTGCTCCTCAGCTCCTTTTTTTAACTTACCTCGTTTGAACTCAAATCATGACAAGTTTGATTTAGACCCATTCAGTAGTTTTGGCGTAATGCTCCGCCAAGATACAGACAGACAGATAGACAGAAAAAAAATATTATATTTTTGGCTTCAGAATCGAAAATATAGAGCCCTCCAAAAGAATTTCAAAATATCTTCAATGTAGAGAATTGGACCGGTTACAATTTTATCGTAAGTGTAGATGTCGGTGAATAAACCGTATTATGAATGATTTTCAGGCGCCTTTTCATGATTGGATGAAAGAAGTAAGTAATGACAAGCCCGAAGCATTTACCTTACTGTAGGTATGGTCGCTGCGAGTGAAATGCCAAGAAGGCCAATTTATTGAATCACCTATAGCGCAAAAAGCATGTTGGAGCTGCAGAACCATCTTCATCGAGACAGAAATTGGTATTTCTTTGTTTAGCTCCATTTTACTAAAAAAGGTAGCTTTTTTAGCTCTTATTTTATGACACGTTCGCTCTCTTTGGCAAATTGCTGTTGGCAACACTGCTACCAAGCGCTCTTTCTCTCTTCTTCTTCTTCGCTCCGCGACAGTCGCAGTCGTGCGTGAGTCGTCCGCACGCCGTCGCCACCGCGACTCGTTCTTATCGTGCGATGTCACGGTTTACACAATTAAATGTTGCAAAATACGTAAACAACACAGGCCAAAGGGCTGTAAAGTAGGCTTCGGGCTACACTAAGACAAACAAACACAAAATGTAGAGCCTTAGAAATATTTTTGATTCGTTTTTTGACTGTTTTGTACAGGTGACTGAGTTAAATCTCTCTCGCCCAGATTTATCGTTTTTCTGAGAGGACCGTAACTTTTACTTTGTGTTATAATTAAGTGTTTGTGTTAAGTTATTCATGGCAAAATGACAACGGTTCGCCGTTGTGGATTTTGTTCCCTCCTCGGAGGGATGGTGAGGAGGGCATTGTGTATCGGTTCCCGAAGGGGAAGCAGTGAATCGTACTACCGTGAACTTGGAGACCAAGATACTCTGGTAAAGATTTATCTCTAGATATAGCATGCCTGCACGCTTTGTATTGTATCACTAGTAGCTCTAGAAACGCTAACCATGCTTCGTCCATTCACTAAAGAATTGTTTATTCTATCTATCATCGCTTTGTGTTGTGACATGGTTGTGACCTATGTTTGTGACGCTCTCTCGTAATGTTTACATGTTCTATTTTGTAAAATGTAAATATAAAAAACACAAATTAAATTTCGAAATATAAATTACATCTACAAAATATTTAAACATCGCATTAGTTTTACATATCATTTTGTTTCTTTCTATGGTCTTGTCCAAAGAGTATGTAACCTATATATCTATAGTGGTCTCGTTCTCGTACCTCTAAGAAGGATGTATACTTATGTACATTGAGTACTTGGGTACTAGTCTAGTTTTACAGACCATTCACCGTAATATGTCCTGTGATGTTTTTATATTATTTAAAAATATGCAAGTATTATTGTAAATGTAAAGTAATATGTAAGCATTATCTAAACTTGTATGCACTCTCCACAGATTAATATGTTTTACTTGCATATTTTAAATAATATAAATACATCAAGGGGCAACTTACGGTGAACGGTCTATAGCAAATAATTCTTAAAGATAACTCGCTGCAGTGTCAAGTGAAAGTAGAATTTCTCTTTGGTTATTATTGGCTGCTAATTGTTAGCAAATTGTTAGCAATATAGTCCAAGTTGTTATGAGTTCAAAGTTTTATTATTTTGAACTTTTTAACCATGGGAAAATTAATATGGTACACCTACTTGTGACTACAAATAGTAGGTTTTGTCTTTTTTGTTTTTTGTAGTAATAAGTGTATAGGTAACCAACAAATCAGGAACAAACAGGTATTGCTGCCCATTGCTGCTTATGTTATATAATATATCCTACCTAGTTATAGTAGCCATTAGCCATTACTATTTTATATTGCATAAATTAATAATATTATTCCTCAAAAAATAAACAGCCATTAAATTAAAACAAAAATTAAATATCTCAATAAATTATAAAGTTACAAGCATTTATCAGTTATCGGATCACCGTAGTACAAGCTATGCTTAGTTTGGGGCTAGATGGCGCTGTGTGAAATGCCCACGCAATGGTCTATCAATGATGTATCTTAATTTTATTTATTTTAAAATGCAGTATAAAGAGAGACAGCTCAAACATGCAGTGATGACAGTTCTAGGTCCTTCATAGTACTTCATTACTAAGCTGTGGTAGATGGTAATATAGGTAGTAGTATGTATAATAGTACATACAATCTCTTTGGTGTGTGTGATGTCACAATACGTGTTATCATTATGTAGTAACTGTAGGCACAAAATAGATATATAGTACTACATACAGAAGATTCACTCTGCATTATCATTTAAATTAATAGCAACTCTTGCTCCGGCACAATAAAGTTCAATTCCGGTTGCACAGTGTAGTGTGTTTTTAACACGGTACTATTTATCTAGAAGTTTCCTCTCTTTCTATTGCGTAGCCCGTATCTCTTCTAACAGCACCACGGTTGTCTTCTTTAGAATTATTAATCTGAGTATAATATACAATACCAGTTACCTATTACTCTGCTTTTGTAAACTGTGTATGACTTACTCAGTAGTATGTATGTAGATCAGTGAGCTATTTTATTTTAAAATGACTGCATAGGTAGTAGGTACTTCACAACCTAAGAAGTAGTGAATACTTTTGGGTATGGAAGTACCCATCAATATGAACTACTTTTACTAAAAACCCAAACTTTAAATCGTTAAAAAAATATAGCCGCTCTATACATTTTGTCTAACTGCCCAGTGGCAGCCCGCTGAGAATAATCTCGTCCAGACGCACCACCCGGGTACTTTTAGATTAAAAAAACCTAAAGTGGGGAGTAAACCAGGCCTGCCGTGGGGAAGCTCCACACAGTCTCTGCTTTGCAAGAAAGGGACATGCTATGTCCCCTCCAGAAACTTTAAAAGCTTATTACTCTGTGATTTATTTACCAATTAAATTACTTATTTTTTCAATTATTGCATTTGTATTTAACCTACTTTTTGAAATTAATATTTACTTGTTCATTTTTAATAGCAGGCAACTATCCTATTCACCATGACCTAACAATGGCAAATCCTATGATATGCATCCGAAGTAACATTTTCTGTCAATAATAATTATTTACAATGTATCAACCTAATATTTGTTTTTTATAGTGGACCACCAGACCTTGACCGGAGACCTTGTCAGTCATAGAAAGCTTTAAATCCAAACAGTAGCTGCAACAACACCATCCAGTAATTTCTCAGCTCTGAGCTTTGCTTGTTATGGGTTATGGTAGTATGGCTTATGTATACTCTAAGGGTAGTATATTTTAAACGGCACTGGAACTTCTCTGGCTGTTGATGATGATGATATCATGATGAATTCGGGTGATTCTACGTTAAGAGGTCCTCTGCTCTTAGGACAGGCGGCATGACGAAAATATTATAAATTTAATATTTTAATAGTACCCTATTAATCTGTCAGGCATTTTGTGAATGTTTTTAAAGTGGCCAGTAAATTAATCTATTTTTCTGTGTTTTAGAAGTCACCAGGGTAGATACCAGGTACAGGGGAGAGATTATTGGTGTTGTTTCATTGAAGAAGTACATTAAATTTTCAATAATAAATCACATTAATTATCAGACTTTCATAATAAGTAAAAATAATATTTCATTCAAACTTAATTTTTAAACAGCTTTTCATATATAAATTATAAAAATTATAATATTGTTGCACATACATGTTGCATTAAACCTTGGAATCAAATTGTATAAATACCGTACCAATAATAACTGTCAACGTTAACATAAACAATCATAATCAGTTCCCAAAATAAAATAAAACATTAATAAGTACGAATATCTAAAACAAAAACAGTAATTTTAAACAGTAATTATAAAATAACAGAAAAAGGTCGCCGTGGCCGAAATCGGCCTGGATGGTTATTATTATTCACTCATTTATTTACAATTCTTAAGCCTAAGTTTTTTACAATATCTCTATAAAAAGGAATTTACAAAAATATTATAAAAAACCTAAACCTAGAGTGCCGCCGGCAGCGGGGCAGGACCCAAGCTACCGGTGGTTAGGGCTGCAGAGTGAGGAACCTCCTGACAATAATAATAATTATTATTATTTATTTTAAGAATATTGGGTCTTGTTTTTGTTGGCTTCTGCTCTTCAAAGACTTCTATAAATTCTTTTATTCAAAGCATAAAATGGCCTATGTCCTTTAATTATTAAGTTAAGAGCTGGAAAACTGTTAATATTTTGGTTCCAAGTGATGTAAACATGCATGTGATTATTTGGTCTTTTTCGGATTTTACATAATTACTCCTGAAATTCAGTATCTAATTCAACCCCCCGTGCACGTGACTCATGTGCAGAGGGGGTTGATTTACCAAGTCGATATTCTTTTGCCAGAAAAAATGCTTTTACGTAAGTTACGAGACAAAGCTTTTATTTGTCATCAAATACCTCCCGGATGGCTCCCGGTGCCCCGGCAAACTAAAATATTGGATTTCTTTAAAAAAGTTTAATAAGTGTAATGTTTATAGATGAATATGTACATTTAAAATTTATACATTACAACATTACAATACATTTGTTTTAAAAACTACCCTATAGGCACAGAATAGATATTAGGTTCTCTGTACTATAATCCGAACGCTCCACGAATCCGAACGGGGGATGGATTTTCAGTTCTGATTAAAGATGTCCATGTTGTATTATACACACTCATGTACCTACATTGTACATTCAGATAAATAAATACTTGGCATTATAAGGGTAAGCGGTACTTCTGGTATGAAATATATATAATTACCGCTAGGGGCGCTGCGCTGTGAAGTATTTCAAAGTATTTTCAACAAGTCAACACACAGAAAAGTATTTATATCTACAGGAGGATGGAAAAACCTCTTTCGTAAAATATGATGTAACAGTATGATCACGAGGACATTTATATATCCTCGTGGTCCTACTGGTATGACCACGAGGAAACGACGGTATTTAATGATGCTGTTGGATACTAGAGACCCCCTACCTCTGTCTGTACCGACCTGTACAGTGTAGTCGCCCATAATGCGCACAGTCATCACTAGTGGATTACACAATTTACACATCTACTGGAAGAGTGGACCCTATGGAGGCTATGGAAAATTGCGACCGTTCTAGCTAAACTATAGGGGCTAGCTACGTCGACATCTTTGGCGAGGCCAGTGTCTGATTGTGCTACACTGGCATCCTATACCGAACTAACAGTATCTGCCAGAAGGGTGTTTCGACGGTCTTAGCGCAGGGAATATAGGTACATTACCTACGGCTGCGTCGCACAAGACGTGTCTCGGACGGTGACAAGTGACAACAGAGAGCACGCTTCTCTGCACACGTGAATGTGCCATTTTTAAGGTTCCGTTCCAGAAGGATAGAAACGTGGCCCTATATTGTTAAGCCTCAGATGTCTGTCTTTTTTTATAACTGAATAGGCCCGCATTTGACGAAACTCACCTGATGGAAAGTGACGACGCGGTTAACGATGGTACATGCTTGCCTAGATGATACCTATTCACTCGCGACTTATAGAGCTTCAGATTGTACTTACCGGGAAACAAAGACGCTGGTTAAGTGTTCCATTCCTTCGCTGCTCGGATTATAAATGTCGAGTCAAACTGTCTGTCCTTTAAACGGCTGTATCTCTAAAATTAGGTAGTTACAACATCTTCTCGTGTAGGCAAGTGGTCAGCCCTGGTGTCAGAATTTTTAGGCCGCCCAAAGGATTGGCTTTACGACTATTGTCTTAAGACAACAGCCGGGTCCGACGGCTTGAAGTGCCCTCCGAAGCACGGTAGCGCTCAGTTCTAAATAACATTTTCTGCTGTAGCGGTCACCCATCAAAGTAGTGACCGCAGCGAACGTTGCTTAACTTTACCGATGGTTTAGAAACGGCTAGTCGTGATTCGCTATGAGCGGTACAACATGAAATATTGTTTATTTAGCTAAATATCTTATTATAATGTATTACCTATACCATCCATATTATGTCCCATTCAATTAAAGCATACTTTTTCCTATTAAGTTCTCGTTTTAGAATGGGTTTCAATTCAACCAATGTCTGGCACGTCACGTCACACCGCGTCACATGTTTTGTACACTATATAATTGTAGTTAGCCAGTTAATAGTAGATAGTTAACTAATCGCGCAATGAGCTATGGAGAGAGGTAATGCTCGGTGTTTCCCTGCGAGATAAGCGCCGGAACGAGGAGATCCGCAGGAGAACTAAAGTGACCGATATAGCTCTTAGAATTAGCAAGTTGAAATAGCAATGGGCATTGGGCAGGCCACATCGCTCGTAGAACTGACAACCGATGGGGAAGAAAGGTTCTCGAGTGGCGACCATGAACCGGAAGACGCAGCGTAGGCCGGCCCCCCATTCGGTGGACGGACGATATGGTGAAAGCCGCGGGGAGCCGATTAACTATAAATACTTTTTTTCTACTTTTTAATCTTTTTGTTCTTTTAATATCTGATTTTATTTTTAATTTTGACTTTATCTTATTTTATTACTTATTTTATTTAATGAATGCATTTGTATGTATTATGGACACAACACGTCTGAAATAAATGAATATTTAATTTAATTTAATTTAAAATACTCTGGCTGAATTGACCCTTACCCTGCCCGCGCCATCTCATTTGTGTAGCGTTTCCACTCCAGCCGCCATTGAGCTTGAATCGCACTATACTATACTGATCTCTTCTTCTTCTGCAAGAAGAAGACTATGAAGTAATTTGTGACGTCACTACATGCTTGGGTTATAATCTCTTTCTATGCTGTTGTGTGGTAGGTAGCACGAAACGCTATGTGCACGAGACCGCAATGCCTCCTCGCTCTTGGATCCGCTATCTCACTCGACTAATTTGAAGATATTAAATAAATAAATGTACTCACGAAGACGGCCCTGTAATTGCACGTTTCTTTTTTATTATGGGTCTCATAGCGTTACGTTTAAAGTTGAAAATCGCTTTTACATGTCAAACTAGATCTGCGCATGAAAATGTGTTAATTTTGCGGGTTTTATTGTGGATTAGGTACGAAATGATGAAATTGATATTATTGGGCTTTCAAAAAAGTGCTTTTTGTTGATTTTGTACTTGGGCCGCGCCTTCCGGGCGAAGCTGGGACGAGTCAGCTTATCAGCTAGTATCAAATAAACATTTTATCTGTTCCTTCCATAGAACTCCAGTCTGCTAGCTATCTATTTAATTTGTAAAAAAATGTGTTGTTATCGCTGGAAATTTGAAAAAGTATGTTAAAGCATTTTTAAGGGCAACAGAACGATTATATTTTTGAAAAACTAAACTGCTATATGTGTGTATTCAGAATGTGAAAATTGGAAACAGTGACATGAAAGACTTCCAGTGGACGCAGCCTTCTCGATCGTCTTGTCCCGGCAACGGGCTAAGCCAACACTCGCACCGCGTACCCCAGTAGGGTTAGCACGGCCGGTAGACAAAACTGTCTTTCCCCTGTTTTACTCCAAGCAAGTATGAAGAAAGTGAAGTAAAACGGGGAAAGACAATTTTGTCTACCGTCCATGCTAACCCAGCAGGGGTTTAATAAATTGGGAAATCTAAATTATTACAATGTTTGCTGAGCACGATTCTATGATTAGACCTATTTGGTAATGATATATACTGCCGTCCTTTTGAAAAATGCAGTAAGTAGGTAAAACATGTTGAAATGACACATGTTAAAACATGAGAAATGCGCGAAAACAAAAGTTGCGAGTAGTCTAGAGTAGTCGAGTTGCTGCGTTCTTACTTCCTGAATTTTTGGGTTCCAGGTGGAATTTTGATACATGAGAAAGAAAAGAATATAAATTATTTGGCGATTCCGAATATGTCATCATCATCATTAACAGCCTGAAGACGTCCACTGCTGAACATAGGCCTCCCCCAGAGCACGCCATCTTGAGCGGCTGCTCGCCTCCTGCATCCATCGGCTCCCCGCGGCTTTCACCAGGTCGTCGATCCACCGAGTGGGGGGTCGGCCTACCGAATATGTATCTAACTTAATTTTGCCAAAAACGTTAGTTACGTGCGTTCTTCACTATGAGGGCAGTATATTGCGTATACATGTGTTGCTCTTCGTTTGTTTGAACAATAAAATAATAATAGCTAGTTTTGAATTTATTTATTAAGTCATGCTTTGAAAATATGAATAAATAAATAAATATTTGTGAACATTTCACACAAAAAAAGAACACTAAAATTTTTGTATTTTCGTACTTAATGTTCCATAGAAATACGTAGTTAATAATACCTATAGTTATTATACAGGACATTGAGGTATAACCAGAGTCCTAAACCTGTTACGCGGAAAAAAGCGTAGGTAAGTAACATTATAATTCAATTCAGTAGGTAGATACACAATAATGGTACATAAATCTACAAAAAAATTCGTAGCGTGTTATTTACGCTGACTGATTATGAGAAGGAAAAATAACTAATTGTATAGCCATTGTATAAAGTAATTGTATTTAGGTTATATATACAGTATATTTTAGGTTCTCGATCATCATCATCATCAACAGCCTGAAGACGTCCACTGCTGAACATAGGCCTCCCCCAGAGCGCCTCCTGCATCCATCGGCTCCCCGCGGCTTCAACAGATCGTCGGTCCACCGAGTGGGAGGCCGGCGTGCACTGCGTTGTCCGGTTCGTGGTCGCCACTCGAGAACCTTTCTTCCCTATCGGTTGTCAGTTCTACGAGCGATGTGGCCTGCCCATTGCCATTTCAACTCGCTAATTCTAAGAGCTATATCGGTCACTTTAGTTCTGCGGATCACCTCGTTCTCAAAATGCCCTAGGACCTATAAGAAGTTGCAGAATATACGGGAGTGAATTTGGTAGCTCTTAGGACTCCCTAATAGTTATAATATAGATTCGCTTAGATATTTCTTGAGACACCTGTAAGATAAAAAAAGAGAGTTGAATGTATATATAACTATAATGTATAATTATGTACAGTACATAGTTATTCTAAGTAGCTACTATTTTTAATGCAGTTTTAGTTCGTCTGGATTTCGTAAGTATAGGTACGGCTTCTAGAGATAGAGACATATTTTATTAACGCGTCTAGAAAAAAAGTACAAAACCCTGTAATACAATATGGCTATCTATATTATCCGACGACCTTACCGGCTATAAGGAAACAAAAGAAGGCTAAGATATTATACATTTACATATCTACACATAAGTACTTACTTTTCTGTAAGTACACTTTTCTTTCTGCTGATCCACTTGAGGTTATTTATTATCCGTAATGCCGTATCGAATTGAGTTTTTTTTATTATTATTAACGATAGGTCAACATTTGACCACGGTCTCACCTGATGGTAAGTGACGACCCGGTCGACTATGGAGCATGCTGGCCTAGAAGATACCGGTTCACTTGTGAAATTGATTTGTGTGGGGTTTACACATGACCACAGTGGTGTGACAAGAGACCCGATTTGGTGACGTCTGTTTATACCAAGATCGTATAGCTTGTACTATAACACAAAAGCACTAGAACTCCCGCGATTTTTAGAAGCATAGTTTTTAACTATACATTTTTGGAAATTGAAATGTAAAATTAAAGAAAATAAGAGTTCGTAAGCCGTAGAAAAAATCGCATTTAAAATATTTGACGCCATAACGTAACGTAACCGGAATCAACCACGTCCAAAGCAGGATTCGTGCCTTGAAGTTACAAAGCATTCATAAATCCATTGCTAGAGTGCTAGAGTTATTTAAATTATATAAAATCGATTGTTATGCAGCACGTTGGCGGTCTAATGGTTATACTAGCGATGGTCCCCATTGCCTCGGACACCTAGTAATGGGCTTTGCTAAAAATGAGTCAAACGCGTACGTAAAATCTAAGTTAATCCATGTCTCGATATCTAATCTATCGCATATTGAAACATTTATACTGTGAAGTCATTAATTGAGCTGTTTTCTTTTGCATTGTTTACGATTTTGGCACTGAGTCAAATTGGGGAAGTAAATTACTGAGGCATTGTCGTAATAACTTTATTGGAACTTGGTATCAGTAGCAAGTAGCAACGTTTGTTTTACTGTGAACTCTCTGTTAGTTGTGCCAAATTTTATTTGAAAAGAATTATATTAGACAGGTAGGCTTGCGTTTGTCTTCCCTTACCTACACATTACTTCCCCCACCTCCCCCTTACTTCCCCCACCTCCCTTACTTCTTCTTACTTCCCCCCACTTCCCCTTTACTTCCCCTACTTTCCCTTCCTTCCCCCTTACTTCCTCCCACTTCCCTCACTACCTCCCACCTTCCTCCATACTTCCCCCACCTCTCTCCACATTGTCTTAATTTCAAAATCTGCACTACCCATGCACCTACTGTGCACGAATAGCCAGCCCAGCCTTATGATGTAGAGCGCTATCTGTCGGCGAGTCGTGCGAACGCGCAGTTTAAATGAACTTCGCATTCGCAGTGCACATTTTGCGTCGCATTATATAAACCTCCTAGATTATATTTTCAGAAAACAATGACGCTGTAAACGTAAAGTACCAGAGGTTTAAAAATAATGAAGAGGTGAGGATTATTATATTGTTATTCTAGCCTGACGACCATGTAATTCTGGGTTATGGTTATATATTGCAGTATGTAGGTACCTATAAAGATACGCCCAGACAACGTTTCACGATAATAATTATTAGGCTACCAAGTTGAAGTAGCGTGATTTCGAACCATAGTGATTCGCAACTCAGTGTTTTAGCGCTTTGATGATTTGAAACTCACGTGTGTCGCACAAGCGTAGAGCTCTCCTTGCGTTTGGCCACATGTTTTCTTTTTTTTTTCTTTCCTTTCTACATAATAATGCAAAACTACCGTTACACATTTTGTAGATGGTCCCTATCTATAAAAAGTATTTATCGAAAATATCAATTTTTCTTTATTTCGAACCTAACAAGTTTTTTTTTAATTGGTTGACTATCCTAATTATATAGACCTGTTAATTGTGCGATGTGTACTTCTCAAATTGCAGGAATATACCTGAAAAGTGAGCGCAACTCGCGTGACCACTCATTTTCAGTGTGCACTCGCGTGGTCTATCGCACTCATCATCGTTGTGGTGGAGAGGGTCAAATATAGATAGATAAATAAAACCTTTATAGGTTCAGTTGACGGAACGTTGTATTCCCAGAATGTCGAGTCTTCTGAAGTCGAGCACTTTGTCTTTCACGTCGAGTTCACTACACGACGAGTTCTTTCCACGTCAAATTTTCGCTGCGTCTCGGCTGCTTGCATGTCGATTTCAGGAACAATCGGTAATCAAAAACTGTATATTTTGATGTAGCCGCTTATATTAGTAAATGTAATTATAGATATATAGATAGATAGAAAATGCTTTATTGCACTAACAACAATGGTATGTACATAGGCGAACTTACTGCGAACTTAGATATACCTAAAAATGTGTGTTTTCATTGTTTGATGCCTTGCGTTTGACCCATAAAATTTTCTTATATAATTCTATGGGTTGACTATAATATCGCCTGATGGTAAGAAACGATGCGGTCTAGGATGTAACACGTATTAATAACGTATAAAGTACTATATATATATATAATACATAAGATTTAGGAGAGCGAAGCTTTCAAAAGTAAATAGTTTCGTGTTTCAGTTAAGTACGCTTTTCTTTCTGGAATGCGTACCGTACTAAAAGTAAGACGTTCTTATAGAATTCACGTCAAAAATCCTCGACCACTGTAGGGACTTTTGCGAAAGATGTGACGCGTGACAGTTTTAGAAAAGGACTTTTGCCATAGTAGGTACATTACATTACTGTGCTTAGGCGCCTAGCCTCCGTATTCGTAAATTACCACGTAACCTAAATCCTCTCCCGTCTGCACTAAAGTTTGACAGCTCCTAAGTTGGCACCTCACTTATCTCTCTAGCTCTAGGTTTCTCGTACGTTTGTCATACTCGTGTCAAGTCAACACACCAAATACTGGTAAATACGCTCATTGGCTGAAGACAGTCAATGATCAACAGGCAACCAATGACCTTTCAGTATTTGGTGTGCGAAGTTGACAGGAATTTGAACAACGTATGAGAACCCAGGGAAAGTGTTGCTTAGCTTTGATGTAACGGCCACCACCAGGGGTAGTTATTATTATTTTTAGCCTGGTTTGTCCCACTGCAGGGCCCCTACCCTCCTTCCACTCCTCACGATCTAGAGCTCTAATAGTCCAGTCGTTGCTGTAAAAGTCTAGTTCATCCCGCCATCTTATTCTGGGCCGGCCGCGTCGCCGTCTGACGTTCTGTGGAGCCCACTCTGTAGTAAGTTTGGCCCACGGCTCGCCCGACATGCGGCAGACGTGTCCGGCCCAGTTCCATTTTAGATCGGCAGCTTTCTGACCAACGGCAAGGGTTTTGGAGCGCAGTGTGTCATTTCTGATGCGGTCTGATAGTTTTACTCTCAATTAAGAATAAGCAACAACCACCCCCCAGTGAGGGCAGTTTAGGTGGGGGTCGTTGGGAACAATCCGTATTTTAAAGTGCTGAAGGGCATAATAGAGGTGTTATTTCAAATTAACCTACTTCAATTATCGAATTAAATAAATTACAAGATACCCTAATTATGTACTACATTTATTTAATTAGATAAAATGGGTGTATAGACAGACGTATACTCGACCTTCGTCGTTAGCTCATGCGATGCTGCCGAGACGACCTTGCGAAAGGGACGGGCTTTCTTACCTGAGCAAGACTGAGCAATTGACTTTATTTATCGTAGATATATCGTAACTACATAAATATATATAGGTACAGCGTTTGCCCACGGCTCCGCCCGCGTGGAAACAGGATACAATACGCTGGCCTACGCGGTATGTTATAGCATTTTCAACGAGACCTCGAACTTGTTAAGTATATCTC
Source organism: Ennomos quercinarius (assembly GCA_910589525.2). Lineage (NCBI taxonomy): Eukaryota > Metazoa > Arthropoda > Insecta > Lepidoptera > Geometridae > Ennomos > Ennomos quercinarius. The sequence goes on from OU342489.1 coordinate 16,339,104, forward strand.
AGCGATCCGATTTCACAGCGTGATGGGTTAGCAAGACATCTAGATGTAACCTTAGGGCGCGGTCTAACCCCAAAATCAACACAAAGCACTTTTTTGAAAGCCCAGTGTGTCGTGACGTGTCAAAATAATAATATAAAAAAGTGTAAATAGAAAATAATAAGCGTAAGTATACAAAACCATGGATAAAATATAACTACTTTGTTTTTTTTTAAATGATTTTGTTTTATTGACCCCCATAATTACGTAGTACTCTAAATTTTCAGCGACTCGCTTTTTAAAAAAAAAGCGAGTATGGTGTTCTAAAGGAATGCCTATAGTTATATATAGTAAATCATATTTATTTAGCTGTTGACGATTACCGATAACTGGGGTAGAACGTCTACCCCAACAGTTATCGGTTCTTCGACAGATATGACCACCCCATTGCAACTTCAGCTGTCTAATTCGCTGAGCTATGTCGGTAACCTTAGTGGTCTGGTGAATAACTTCGCTTCCATCGAACGCCTACAGTTTATCGTGGTAAAAATAACCGTATGTCCTTTCCCACGTCTAAAACTATCTACTTATCAAGTTATATTAATATATGTTACTTCCCGAAAAAGTAACGGACTGACAGACGAAGGTACTTTTTACTTATTATTTATATACGTAGACGGGTATACATAAATAGATACTTGTTTACATGTTATACCGATTGATACTTTGTAAACACACTAGCCAGCTAGAACATTACGTTGTCCTTATGGTATTCTAAGTTATGGCTAAGTAAGTATGAAATAGTACCAACATTGTTGACGGTCAACTAATTTTTATAAAATTTATGGAGGCTATAGGTAATATGATTTCATTTTCATATTACTGAGGCTGAGTGCACACAGCGCGGACAGTTTAGAAATAAAGTAATTATATTATTCTAAGTTACTTTGGCACTGGGTCGAATTAAGGAAGTCCTCTGTCTTGTCTATAATACAATTATATTATTAGGGTCGGGTTGTTTAACGAATACGGTTCTAAAAATATAATGCATAAAAATAATTTTGTCACTTCCTATATATAACTTTATCTATTTACAACTCTATTTACATATAATATTCTTGCCAGGTTTAAATTATTGTTAATTTTTAATGTATTATAGAGGTAAGTAGGTACAGAAAAATAAACGTAACAATTTGTAACGGACGTGTCGTCAGCCAGCGTACCAACCTGCCATAGCCAATCCGCCATATTGATACCGCCTCTTCCGCCAGCCCGAACTGCCAACCATGCCATGCCTTGGGGAGAAAAGTGTGTCTATATAATCCGCCAGCCATTACTATGATTCATTCCTGTTGCAATTTTACAAGAAGTTACCGAAACATTGCCTGTTTTAATTCTGCTCCCGTTTCAAATTAGAATATCTGAAACAGTAAAACCATACCATTACTATACCAACTTTTTAACTAAAAGGAGACCGAGAACTCCTTATTTGCTCGAGTACTTAACCTTATTTTTTGAAGGGGGGAAATGCCCTCTCTTTCTCTGCCACCATAGGGGTATGTGGCACTCGAACCGACTAACCCCCGTCATCCGTTGTTGTTCCCTATAAGCATCTGCACCAATCGGAAGATCAGTGGCCCTGGATCCCGTCGGGACCCGGAGCGGTCCTCTTGCCCCGTACGGGTGCGACCGCGACATCTATCTCCGCCTACGTCAGAGGTGGATGAAGTCCGCTAAGTCTACTTCGGGGAAGGGGTAGGATGATGAGGATGGTGCATCGTCGTTGCTCGATGCCATCGTCGCACACTGCGTTTCCGGTAAACAGCGAGTAAACGATAGTCTAGACATAAAATGAGACAAGAGATGCACTGTATAGAAATACAGAAAAAAATAATCATCATAATTGTTTAATAATTTGCAGAAACATCACGATACCCATATAATATACAATGCATACATGCATAAAATATAAGAGCCACACACAGCCGAATGGATGGGCTACATTTTCTTACTTACCCCCGATTTGTATTTTTATTAAAGTATCAGACACGTATCTTTTAAGGCAGGAAGAATAATAAAGGCATCACTTTGCGGCTTTGTGTCGAAGATCTTCCTTCTACCAATATAGTACTTCTAGTAGTAGGCTTCACATGTCGATATTCGTATAGCCCTATCAAGAAATAGTGAAGCTGGAACTGATTTTCGGACTTCAATACCTTGCAGGATATTAAATATTGTTCAGCTGCTTTTGTTTCAAAAAACTTACTTTAACATCCACCCATATCACAGAAAAGGAGTCATCCACCATAAGTATATGTATATATATTTATATTCCGGTTTTCATACGTTCTTGGCAGCAAGCGTAGTCGTCAAAGATAATTCTGCAACACTTTACAGCTTTCTATACTGGGCACGTTCAATATATTTTACTGTTTTGGGTTCAGTGCCAACAGATTGAATAGGAGGTTAAGGACCTCTATCCACATAACATTTATTACTAGGCCTATCCTTTTGTATTGTAAGTAACGTACACATCCCAAACTATTTATCATTTTTCTTATCCAAAGAGACCAAACAAGGGTAAAAAACGCGTGGACATGAAAAAAGGTAGATTTTCATAATCAAGTCACTGAAGGATGTTTTTACCTAAATTTTGTCATTATGCGTGTAATTTAACTTTTACGAAAACTCTGCAACAACTAAATAAAGAAAATAAACTGCCAAGGGACCCACAAACAATATAAAATCTATGGTCATGGTGATCGGCGGCAATCAGAGCCTAAGTTTCAATGAATTTTAGACTGTTGTTTAGAAATATGATCAGCAGCCTGATTCAGCAGCAGATTGCATTTTAGGTTGTTGTTTAGAAATTCGATCAGCAGCCTGATTCCTCGGAAGGCTCTGATTAGAAATCTGCCCTCTCTGACCAGTGTACTAAGCTCAGTCGTGAATTGGTGCTCAAGTCGAGATTTCATTCATCATCATCATCATCATCATCATAGAGGCCTGTTCGTGATTCAATCTTGGATGTAGGCATCTTCCCTCCGTCTTCATTCCCGGCGGTCTTGAGCCCGTTGTAGCCAATCATGGCCTTCGTGTCGTTTGATGTCATCCACCCATCGCTGTGGTGGTCGGCCTCGTCCTCTGGTATCGGCCCTGCATGGGACCCAGCGCCGATTTCATTTATAAACTAATCATTTACAGTATTAGATTATTTATTAAATCTCGACTAAACAGCCAAATTGGTTCAGTCGTATTGAAAAGACTGACAAACAAACAGGCAACTTTTCACTTTTGTTTTTTTTTATTAATTTATTTTATGACCCGCCCTGGCTTCGCACGGGTTAATTAGAAAGAGGCAAAAGATAAGGGAAAGGGATAGAGGCATTCATCCTTTTCCCTTATCTTTTCCCCCCTCCCCTCTCTTTTTTCCATAGTACAGGATAGGAGTGGCTTTGGACCTAATACTGAGGGTTGGATGTCTGTAATTTCTAAACCACAAAACCGACGACCTTGAACGAGACACTAGTGTCACGAGACAATATTTGAAGTAACCCCTTTATAACCAAAAAAGTACGAATGAAATCGGACTACGCGTTAATGAATTACAACTAAGCACATATTTTTATTTTCATCCCCTTTCCCGAGGAAACCGTGCTGAATTTAAAGGATTTAAATACCCGACCTCGTAATATGAGCTCAAATCATGCCAAGTTTCATTTGAATCCATTCAGTTTTTTTTTACATTATGAATAGAATTTCTCCTGTTTCCGTAATCACCCCACAGACATCTACCAAGATATGTGTTGTGCTATCGCGCAAAAGTTTGTTTACTTTATAGTTTTTAATTTACGTTGGTATGTTGTAGGACTGGTACTCAAATCGGATACTGTTCATAGTTGTCGAGAACCATATGTCTGGACAAACCTAACCTAGGTTTAAGGCATATTTTTACCGAATGTAAGTTTGTTTTTTTCTGATGGTTAAATAAATAAAATAAATAAATAAAATAGTAGTTTTGGCGTGATGCTCAGCCAAGATACAGACAGACAGACAGACAGATAGTTTTGGCTTCAGCGTTGATAATAGGGAAGCCCTCCAAACAAAAATGTCTCAATATCTTCAATGTACAGAATTGGACCTGTTACAGTTTTATTAAACGACACGGCTAAACGACGGGTTGGTGGAAACTGTCCAAGCTGTTGGATCGAAATTCTTTAAGACCCAACGCCGAAAGAAGACTCAAAAGCTCTCAGAAAAAACTCTTGGGCTAATGGCCGACCGGAGCGAAATGAAGCTGCAGTCTTCAGTTGATATGTCAGCCTACGGTGAACTCAATAGACGAATCTGGAGTTCCTTGCGACACGACTTGCGTGCTCTTAGTACTTCACGTATTGAGGCCGCAATTGAGCGAAACCAAGGCTCTAAAGTGTTCGCAAAGGATTCGTCTATTGGGCAACACCAAATGACAAAACTGAAGACCGAAAATGGTAGCGTATTTCATCCAAGCCTGAGATTCTGAGAGAGATCGAGAACTTCTATGGACAGTTATACACCTCGACACGTAAGCCCGCTACTAACACAGCTCAGGACATCAGAGCCAAGTTAGTCCGACACTATACCGAAGATATCCCGGACGTCAGCCTGTACGAGATTAGAATGGCCCTCAAACAGCTTAAAAACAACAAGGCACCAGGTGAAGATGGAATTACGACCGAACTTCTGAGAGCGGGTGGTAGACCGGTACTTTTAGTCCTCCAGAAGTTATTTAATTCTGTCATCCTTGAAGGTATAACGCCAGAGGCATGGCACAAGAGCGTGGTGGCTCTTCTTCAAAAAAGGCGATAACACCTTATTGAAGAACTATAGGCCCATCTCGCTCTTGAGTCATGTGTATAAGCTGTTTTCGAGAGTCATTACGAATCGTCTCGCACGCAGGTTTGATGAATTCCAGCCTCCCGAACAAGCCGGTTTCCGAAAAGGCTTTAGCACCATAGACCACATCCATACGCTGCGCCAGATTATACAGAAGACCGAAGAGTATAATCGGCCGTTATGCCTAGCGTTTGTGGACTATGAGAAAGCCTTCGATTCAATCGAGACTTGGGCGGTGCTGCAGTCCTTGCAGCGATGCCAAATTGACTATAGGTATATCGAAGTTTTGAAGTGTTTGTACAGTAAGGCCACTATGTCAGTCCGACTACAGGACCAGAGTACGGAACAAATTCCATTGCAAAGAGGCGTGAGACAGGGAGACGTTATTTCTCCGAAACTGTTCACAAACGCATTGGAGGATGTTTTCAAGCTCTTGGAGTGGAAAAGATCTGGCATCAACATAAATGGCGAGTACATCACTAACCTTCGTTTTGCCGATGATATAGTCATAATGGCGGAATCGCTCGAGGACCTTAGCACCATGCTCAACGACCTCAGTAGAGTCTCCCAGCAGGTTGGTCTTAAGATGAATATGGACAAGACAAAGATCATGTCTAATGCTCATGTTCCACCTATACCGGTAATTGTTGGGAACGATACTCTCGAAGTTGTCGACAAGTATGTCTACCTAGGACAGATTGTCCAATTAGGTAGGTCCAACTTCGACAAAGAGGTGGCGCGAAGAATCCAACTCGGCTGGGCAGCGTTCGGGAAGCTTCGTCCTATCTTTTCGTCCAAAATACCGCAGAGCCTGAAAACGAAAGTTTTCAATCAGTGTGTGTTGCCAGTGATGACTTATGGAACTGAGACATGGTCTCTTACTGTTGGCCTCATTAGTAAGCTCAAAGTCGCGCAGCGAGCTATGGAGCGAGCTATGCTCGGTGTTTCCCTGCGAGATAAGCTCCGGAACGAGGAGATCCGCAGGAGAACTAAAGTGACCGATATAGCTCTTAGAGTTAGTAAGTTGAAGTGGCAATGGGCAGGCCACATCGCTCGTAGAACTGACAACCGATGGGGAAGAAAGGTTCTCGAGTGGCGACCACGAACCGGAAGACGCAGCGTAGGCCGGCCCCCCACTCGGTGGACCGACGACCTGGTGAAAGCCGCGGGGAGCCGATGGATGCAGGAGGCGAGCAGCCGCTCAAGGTGGCGTGCTCTGGGGGAGGCCTATGTTCAGCAGTGGACGTCTTCAGGCTGTTGATGATGATGATGATGATGACAGTTTTATTATAAGTACAGATTATTTGTGATTAGCTTGATTAAAATATTAAATGCCGCCATATACGTTTTAGCCGCACGTTTTACTTATTTGCAAGCTACTAAATTATTGGGAAGTCTTTGTACCTACTCGTAGTTAGTCACAGTTAATAAATAAGTTTAGTATTGTTAACGTAATGCGTGAGTAGGTAATGTGTATTTTTTGTGAATTCAACTAGAAATATCAATCAACCAATAGTTTCGCGTGCCGCGTGCGATCAGCGCACTTGCAGTTCGCTGCTATTTTTCTCTCAGTGCGAGCGGCGCGCGAACATGAAATACACGTGTGCAGCCCACGCGCAGCGCATGAGCGGCGCATTCGCCAGGTCTGTACGCACGCCCTAATAACACTTGAGGTTGATAATTTTGATTTTGATATTATATAGCTTACATTATATCTCAAGCTGCATATATTTGTGCTGTCATCATCCTCAGCCCGAAATACGTCCACTGCTAAACATTTGGACGCTGATCATAGAGAGGATTTGCCATAATCACCACGCTTGGCAGGCGGCTTGGTGATCGCAGAAGATTTTAATGTACCGAGGAAAATGCTGATGCTCGTTCAGTACCCTAGATAACCAGAAAAAATTGTAAAGTTAAACAATTGACTGGCGCTGTGAAAACCGTTACCCATAGTCTGGTAACAGTGGGGTGGTCATAGGATAAATAATAGTCCCAACAACCCACGTCTTAAGACACTCTAACACCAGGGATAAGCTTACATAGATTAAAGTTGATTAAAATGTAATATAGCAATGCTACCGTTCAGGTTTCGTTGCCTTTTCCCCGAAAACGTTACCTACCCGTTTCCATAAAATCCCTTTCCCAAAATCTGAGAAACCGGGCGCAAAAGTAGGCCAAGGACACGTGGTTGTTAAGTAATTTTAAAGTTAATTTTATATAGTTTCTTACGCTAAATTATATGTACTAGGAATAGCCTGATTACAATTAACTATTTGACTTTTGTAAAGGTATGTCGGATAAATGGACGACATTGTAGTTTTTAATTGTTTAATTGTTTGTTATTCAATCACTTGTGAATCGCGCGCGAAAGTCTGATATCTCGGGTGGTATCGCTTTATTAAATGCATTTTAGCGACTGCTTTCTAATTATTCAATTTTTTTAAATTAATTTTGTTTCTTCCTTATCTGTTATGAACTTTGAACAAATAGGTTACTATTATCACAGAATACTTATAATAGTACTACGTACCTTCTACTAATATTCAGCGTCTGCAATAGCTATATATCTATTTGTCTAGGTTTTTTTCATCTTTGTTTTTACAGGTAGGTACACTTTTCGCAGTTAGGTACATAGTTTAACATTTTCATTTATCTTATTCACAAGATCTTTCGGCGCAAAATCCGCTATTTGATAAGGATTTTAACACATAGATCCTATGTTTGTATATCTTCAATTTATTAATATTATCAAAGTGTAAAAACAGAAGCTTTTAGAGAGTTATACTGGGTGGCGCAAAAGTAAAGACCCTATTTGGTTCAGCTATAACATTTTTTCTAAATTAGAAAACTAGATTTAGGTTTTTTTAAATGTATATTTGTGCCATTAAATTTCGTACCATTAGGATTTAAAGATGATGTCTTTTAAATGGTGACCTCCAGAGTTGATACACATTTGAGCCCTATTTATGACATTTTGCATAACTTGCCGTAACACTTCCTGCGATATGTTCGTTATTTCTTGACGAATGTTTTCTTTTAGAGCTGCGAGAGTCTGTGGCTTGTTCACATACACCCGAGATTTCAAAAAACCCCAAAGAAAGAAGACTGGACTGGTCAGATCGGGTGATCTTGCAGGCCAAGGCAAATCGCCAAAACGAGAGATAACTCGGCTTGGAAAAGCGTCCCTCACTAAGTCCATAGTGTCGCGCGCTGTGTGTGCCGTAGCGCCGTCTTGTTGAAACCAGATGTGCTCCAGCCCCAATTCGTCCAAACTGGGTATCAAAAACTCACGTAACATGGTTCTGTAGCGTTCTCCAGTGACAGTTATCGCATTGCCTCCAGCGTCTTCGAAAAAATAGGGTCCGATCACTCTGTCAACACAGATGCCACACCATACAGTAACTTTTAGTGGGTGTAGAGGTGTTTCTTGAATAATGCGCGGATTATCAGTGCCCCAGAACCGAGTATTCTGCTTATTGACATGCCCTGAGAGATGGAAATGCGCTTCGTCACTCATAACCAATTTTGAAGGAAAATCATCTTGCAAAATGTCATAAATAGGGCTCAAATGTGTATCAACTCTGGAGGTCACCATTTAAAAGACATCATCTTTAAATCCTAATGGTACGAAATTTAATGGCACAAATATACATTTAAAAAAACCTAAATCTAGTTTTCTAATTTAGAAAAAATGTTATAGCTGAACCAAATAGGGTCTTTACTTTTGCGCCACCCAGTACAACAAGAATAAATATTATATTATAAATAATAAAAAAGCGAGATATTCTGAGTGCTTCCAGAAGGGAAGGAGTCGTTACAAATATTAGTTGTTATTTTACACATACTTTTGTTAATTAACATAATATCAAATTATTTACACTGTCTAGTAAAGAAAGTAATAACATTATTATGCGTCTATTCGGTAAATTTTGCAATCGATTTTAAACTAGCTTACATCGATATTTGAGTCTTCTTTAACATGGATGTTATAACGTACTATTACGTATAATGAATGTGTTGTAAAAAAAAGACTTTTAGCCAGCTTAATAATTTCATGTTCGTCTCTCGGTGGTGCTGGTAAATGGTAATCGCAAAAGCACTCCATAACTCCACGTCGCACCGTATTGAGCTACTCTCTCTAGTCTATTGTAAAGTTTTTATTAAAAAAGGCTTACCGAGTGTATAAAGCGTAAGAGTTCATCCGAAAAAAACTCTATCTCTTACCTCTTCAAAACTACTACCAACCCAATCGTTTTAAAATTTGTAATTTGTCGCAGCTAACGCCGCGGCTTTATCCCTTAAAAGCTTTCCTCACTCAATCGTACGAAGTCACTTTGTTACTAAAAATGTATAAAGTAGGAAGGTACAAAATTGTTGCAAGGCACGTGCCCTCCAATCGATTACCAACTAACCGATAGCGGCGTTTGAGAACGACTAATTGAAACATCAAAGTATTATTTATTCCGCTTACGAATTCCATTTCATTTTTACATCAGGATTTAAAAAGGAAAATTTTCATATTTCCCCTTCCCGTATTTTCTTTGTTTGTTCCATCGTAAAATACTGTTTTTGTTGTAGACATTGCGGTAGTATAAAGTAACTGACTTGGTCGTGTTTGTCGATGCGATGCACGTATGCCACTTCAATTGATTGGGCACAAGTTACCGGCTTTTGTTGCGACTGTACTGTGTCCCAGTCCCTGACAAAAGACCTATTAAGGAACTCGCTGCCTCAGTGTCAGACAAAGATACGAACTGCGCAGCTAATATTAATATGTTACGGTCATTGACCCCTCCTCCCATATTGCATGTATTAACACAGCGCCTGGAGCAATCTTAATGGGTATTTTAAAAATCCACTATACACAAGCCCTCCATTATATCTAGTTCAACTACTAAACACAGTTTCATGACCTTATTTAAAGTATTTATTGAATAATCGTGGTATATTTGTACGGTTTAGAGGTAACATTGTAATTTTTTTCTATCGGGAAAAGTTATTAATTCGTGTTTTCACTATACATAAGCCTTAGCATTAGTCCTGAACTTTACCATATATTAATTTCAAAGTCATTTTTGCAATATTGTTGACAGGGCAAGGGATGATGCTAAGCCTTTTTAAGCATTTTGAGGTTGCATAGGTCTCTACTAATAAAAGTAATAGGCTGTCTGTTTGAATGTTTTTCTGTATGTTGGTTTGTAGGGCTTTCACCGAACCGATTGCTTACACTAGCGATGCAACTATACTATAGGATATTTTGGGTTGTTTTTTCTTACCCGGAAAATTGAGAGCTCGAATGAAACAGATTAAATTGCGAGTGTAGCCGTGGTGGGATGCCGTTACAGCTGAATAAATAATGTGATCCTGGTATCAAGTCGATTTAAGATTAATGATTAAACTAATACGTTCAATAATTTTGTGAATTGTGATTAAGGTTAAATACCACAATTCGCTAAAACTAAATAGAGCACACACAGCTCTACTAATGACGTCCTCTTTTTGCCTTTTCCTATTTGTTCCTATACAATTTTATTATAACAGTCAAACACCCTATTATTAGGCAGTTGAGAGTATAAAATGCACATTTTCTATCAGACATACTTGGAATTACGACTATTATTTCGAGCTAAATTGAAATAATATCGGAATAATTACTTAAGGGCTTGTGCAAGGCTAGCGTGAATTCAAGCCAAAGCCACAGAATAGATGTATAGTACTAGGCCAAAGCGGGGATGAGCCAGGGGCCGAGCGGCAGGGGCGGTCTAAGTTAAAATGGTTCCAACGCGCAATAGTTTAGGTAATTTATTATTACACTGAATATAATGGGTATTTTAAAAATCCGCTATACATAAGCCCTCCATTATATTTAGTTCAACTATTACACAAAGTTTTATGACTTTATTTAAGGTATTCATTGAATAATCGCTGTTTATTTGTACGGTTTGGAGGATATTTTGTAATTTTTTTCTATCGAGAAAAGTTTATTAATTCGTGTTTTCACTATACATTTGCAGTAGCATTAGTCCTGAACTTTACCATACATTCATTTCAAAGTCATTGTTGCAATATTGTTGACAGGGCACTGCTTCATGCTAAGCCATTTTAAGCATTTTGGCATTGTATTGGCTCTTAAGCAGCGTCCGGCAAAGTAAAGTAATATACTTACAAAACTTTTGAAAGCTGATAGCTAATGTTCACTTTCATTTCTTTTCAGAAGGTTGACGGTTCCCTAGCGTCCGATGACTCAATCGAAATCCGTAAGTACCTAACTTGTTACAAATATTTGATAATTGATTTATCGAAGACACGATGACGGTGACGATGAGGGGATTAAAACATTTTTGTATTTTTGGCCTCGGACATTAAGCTTTTAAAAGTACCTACTATAAAATTGGTGTGTCTTTTATTTTGTTTGTGTAACATCATATTTTAAATATAAACCAAGAATTTGTTTGGGTGTAGGTGAAATGCGTTTACAGTTGGTCGTGTATTTTCTATTTATAAATGCAATTTCTAAGAACCGACGGGAAATCGATAAATGGACATTGCCAAAAGTCATTGTTTTCATTGTACTCGCCAACTATTGTGTTGTTATTGAAAACAATTTATTATAATACATATCACTAGAGGCGCCCTGCAGTTTCACCTACGTATTTATTTCTACAAACTTAAAAACCCTATTTTGTCATTTGGTGCCCTTAGAGGTTAACTTTCCAAATCTAGTTAACTTCTACGTCTTAAAATAAATATCCTCCAAATATCAAGTTTCTATATTTGAATGTTAACGAATGACGTGACGAGCTAGTCGTTCGCCTGGTGTTAAGCGACACGGCTGCCCATAACAGATTGCAGTATCACTCGGACGGAAGCCTAGTTAAAATCTCGCGTGGCACTGCGCACTGCGCACGTCATCCTGAGACATCAGCCAGTCTAAAAAAGTTTTTTTTGACTGTGACTTTTCCACCTCTAAATGTTATTCGATTTTGATGTTTTTTTATATTATGTTGTCTACCCAGTCGTTTTTTTAAATTATGGTGCAATTCTTAGAGTGTAGACTAAAAGCAGTGCAATTACTGTGATTTCTTCCAGTTGGGCGCGGGGCGGTGTGGTCGCTCAGCGCCAAAATCCATTAAATAAATAAAAAAAAAGTTATTTCAATATCATCGTATTTATAGCAACCTAAAGTTACAACCTAAAATTTTGGCGGAAAAACTATGACGAAGATTTTCTAAAAAATCAATACGTACAAGCATAGATTATCTATCCAAACGATTGACACCAAAATCAAAAGGTTTTGTGAAGTTTTAGAGGTTGAAAACCGTTGGCGCCCGATACGCTATAATGTAGGTAAATTCACTCATGGGCTCTGTTGTCTCTTCCATACGTGTGGAGAGCAGAGCGACGGCAATAACATTTTCAAAAACCAGGACGGTCCTCTTTAAACATTTATTTGAGAATCGCACCCGCGTAATCTTTCGTCCCGCAGTTTTCACACAACCTGTTCCATGCGCTCGCCTCTATTGTTATTTACTTCTTGTTCCAGACATTTTATAGAACTGCTTGTATTAAAATTTCAAACACACAGAAAGTATTAAAGAAAACGCATCTCGATCACTTTGTACGCGTACCGCCCGAATTGTTTTAGAATGATAAAGAAATTGTTGTGAAATTAAATGTAGTAGCGCGAGACAGTAATACAAATCCGATGCTTGTCGCCCGAGCCCGATCAGCGTGAGTGACGTAACAAATTGCACGCTCATCTTTTTAAATTCCAGCCTTAGCTGTATAGCGAGGGAAAGCTGATCGCATTATGATTGATTCGCTGGATTTAGATAAAACAAATTGTAACGCATTTATGTGGCAGTAACGTTTAAAATCATCTAAAATATAGCACTATCGTACATAATAATAATGAGTAAATACACAAATAAATAATAGTAATGAAGTTTCCTACATGAGTATTTCGTAATTTCTACGCTCGCAAATCCGACTTTGTTTGTCCAATCTGTGGTGGCATGGGCTGTGGAAAAGATATACTGGTCGGATCCTGACTGCTTTTGTTTTAAAATTCTTTAATTAAAAATAGTGTATACCTCCCCTTTGCACATGGATGAATCCGAGGTTTCACAAAAACCTAAAGAAAGATGCGAATAAACCAGAAACAATTCATGAGCTCAAATCAGAGTTCCACACGTCATCGGTGAGATACAGCTACATCTTTGTGAAAAAGTCAAGAAAAATTCCGTGAAAAGAGTAATGGCCTGACATCGGAGCCGTGGCGGCCATTTGACGGATATTTTATTCCATACTTAATCGGAACATGTCTTCTTTACAATCCAACAAAAAAATAACAACTATCTCAAAAAATTCGTGTTTTTATTTTAAAATGAAAAAGTGTATTTTTACTGAGACACCCTTTATATACGTGGTTTGTTTAAACAATAAGAAAACCTGCCAGGACCCCAAAGATTCCATTACTCATAAAGGAATTTATATGTCTCTGGCGTAAGTTTGATACAAACCGATAGATATAACTAAAAAGTAGGTAAAACTTATTGAGGTATGATACAACACCTCACTGGTACAACTAAACAAAACATATTAGTTTATTACGGCTTAGACCCTTAGTGGCGAATGGCGATGACTACCTACATGCTCCATCCGGTCCTTTATCAGCAAATCAATGATAAAACATTTTTTTCTTTTGACATTAATATATGAGACACCTACCGTCTCACTAGATACGAACGTGTGGGCAATGGCCCACACGTTCGTGTTCGTGTGGCTAGGCTTATACTTAGTAACTATATAAATCTGTTTGTGAAGCTTTTGATCATTTCTGTATTTGTACCTTACATTAGTGGTGTTCAAAAATGCTTAATGTCAAAAGCGTGGTACAAACTTTGTGCTTTTTTTTAAAAGCACGCTTTTTTAAGTGCTTAAGTTATAACGAGGAGAACTTAAGTCATCGGTAATAGTTCCATATTGGAAAATCTCCACTAAAAAATATGTTTTTATTTTCATTAAATGTTCACTTTATTCACCCTTAAACTAAAGTAGGTCCACTTATTCACAAATCACACAACCACATAATTATTGTATTAAAAATTAAATGAAATATTCATTTATTTCAGACATATTGGGTCCATAATACATATAAATTAATAAACATTAAACACTCAAAATAAATATTATTGCGTGTCCTATCACAGATTGTAATCAAAAGCACAACAAAAAACATAAAGCGTACCAAAGTAAGCGTAGGTGTATATTACGTGAGCCGGCCTGAGTTCACGCTTTCGCGCGAGAGTCGTAGAAAGCGTGCCGCGTCCAAAAGCAAGCGATGACTGGCTGCCCGACCGCTGCCGCGATATCTCGGTAAGCACAAGCAGCTCCGCTTTAGTAAACGCGGCGCTTTTACCTACTACCCGCTCATTGCGCTCGCGCCGCGTAGTTCCGTACGCAGCGCGTGCGATGCACAACGCTCTAAGTCTAGGCGCTGCGCGATATAAAAAGCGCCAAGTGAGAGCCACGAAAGCGGGCGTTGTACGTTGTGGGCCAAAAGCGGACCCGCTTTGGATGCTTTGTGCTTTTTTAACCACCACTACCTTACATAGTCAAAGATAATCTACTTATACAATATAATATAGATCCGTAATCTCCTTTAGGGATGAGATATTTTAGTTTAGCGCCGAAGGTCGCCTTTAGATCTTGATTTAGCCAACATCGATCTTTGAAAAAATATTAGTACGGGACGGGCCAAGGAAATTAAATAACTTCTTGCCACCCGCGCGAGTAGTCCCTCTTGGTATCTACTTATAGTGCTATCTGTTATTTTTTACTGTGCCTGTGTTACTATATATTTTGTTCTGTGGCGAATAAATCTTTACCCAAATAAAATCTTGTAAACAGTAAAACATTTTTTAGGCTGTGATTATATAAAAGTAGCAAGGTAATCGGTACATCTATAGATATCTCCAGCACAGCAAGATCTCGTCAGGCAGTAGTTTGAAAAGTGGGAAATAAGTAGTGTAGTTTTTATTAACAATTCTTTTTTTTGGCTAAACACTACAAATGCATTATAATTATACCTGTATGGATTTTCTTACTACTTACCTACTTTGCGTATGTTTTATCAGTAACGGCAATAGGCTTGTGTCCTGCTAATTTTTAATGCATATCTTAATAATATTCCTCAAATAGTCGTAACAACAAAAGTTAAATATCTCAAAAAATTAAAAAGTTACACAAGCATTTTAAAATACAGGAATAGAAAGAGACAGCTGAAATCTGCAGTGACGTCACTCTTGCTCCTTCATTGTACCTCATTACTAAGCTGTGGTAGCTTTACATACAGTCTCTTCGACATGTGACTTCCCAACGTGCGTTTTCATAGTAAGTGTAGGGAATCTCCTGTTTTGCGAGAAAAGAACAGGCGACGCTCCAGAAACTTTAAAAGGTTATTGATTTATTTACCGATTTTACTTATTTTTCAATTATTGCATGCATTTGAACCTATTTTATGAAAATAATATTTACTTGTTAATTTTTAATTGCAGGCAACTAGCCTATTTCAGTTTATCTCAGAGATGGTATTCAAATAACCGAATATCCAAAATGTCCAAGTTCTAAAGTTCCGAGTGACACTGCAACTGTTATGGGCGGCCGTGTCGCTTAACATCAGGTGAACGACTAGCTAGTCACGTCACTCAATCGCATAAAAAAAAAATGTATAAGAAAACATTTTTTTTAACCCTGTATAGAATCGTATAGTACACAACCACTAAAGTCGTTGTATTACTTACCATTACCACTAAGCCTACTGAAGTGATTGAGTGGCCGGCGAATCTGGGGAGATTGGGGGTGGCCTTTACTTTAACATTCTACACAGAAGGGGGTGGGTGTGAAAGTGATTCTTGTATAATACTATGTGGTAGGAACTTTACTGCATAGTTCGTCCTGATAGGTACCACTCGCTTTGCCAGTTATTCTGCCGCGAAGCAGTAGTGTGCAACCACTATTGTATTCCGGTTTAAAGGGCATTGTAGCTAGTGAAATTACTGGGCAAATGAGACTTTAAGATCTAATCTCGCAGACTAGCAATCTTATTAATAGACTGTGTGATGTCTTAGGATGACGTGCGCAGTGCAGTGTCATGCGAAATAATTAATAGGAAAGACGGGCTGCGATTCTCCATACAAATATGACGAAACGTATTCCCCTATTTCCTTCCTGAGATGCCTCTAGACTAATTTGTTTTTCTTCGTAAGCTTTTTTTTTATTATTTACCTAGGACTACTGTAGTAGTCCGTGTCATTTGATTTTTTTCAGAAACTAACTACAAAAAAGTTATGACTCTCCAAATATCCCTAAAAAAGTCCCGTTATTACCGCCGTGATCAAATGACTACCAGACAAATTTAAAAGTTTTTAATATTTAAAAATATAAGAGGCACCTAGTCATATTTATTCTTTAAATTTTAATGCAAAAATATTTGAGTCATATAAGTTCTGGAGGAGCAAACAGAGGAATACGAAACATCGATTTCGTCAAGATTTTTGTAGCTGTCCCTATCCCACTCTACAATAGAATAGAATAGAATTAATTTATTGTCACAGAGAACACACTAGTTTACATTATTGTAAAAATAAATGCTAAATTAATGTAGATACACTGTGTCTTGTCAAATTATTATAAATATATTATTCAATTCATATTGTTTAAAATATGATCAAAGTATGTAATAACAAAATTTAACATTTAAAAGATTGCAACATAATTATTAGGTATACAAAAGTAGTTTCTGCTGTATAAGGGCATCGTTCGATAAAAAAAGAAATATGGTAAGTAGTTAACGCTAAAATACTAGGCCTATATAACCATAAAAATATAAACAAATACTTATTTGATTTTACTTTGTTAAAAGAACTGTAGTTATTCTCTAGATACTCTTGTATGCTGTACAGTGTCTTATCCAGTAGAAGCTGTTTAACTCTATTCATAAAGATCGAGTCTTTTGCCTCTGTCTTTATACTCTCTGGTAACTTATTGTAAAGCTTCTGACCCATAACAAGCGGAAGTCTTATTGATATGCTAAGTCTGTGATATGTTGGCTCCAAATGTATTTTTTGTCTTACAGTCCTTTTATTAGTGGTGTCACGTAGTGAGTATTTTGATAAGTTAAACCTAGCATACTTCAAAATTTCAAGTATATACAACGAAACTGACGTCAATATCTGTAGGTCTTTAAAATGACCCCTGCAGGTATCTCTAAATTTAGCACCAACAAGCACTCTTACTGCACGCTTTTGCATCTTCAGCACCCGTTCAAAGTCGGTAGAACATCCCCATAGTATGATACCATAAGACATTATAGAGTGAATGTAGGAGTGGTAGATGTCTTTGAGATTCTCAGCAGATGAAATGTTTTTTAGTTGTTTAAGTGCATAAACTCCTCAAGCCATTTTTTTAACAGTTGAATCTATATGATTTTTCCATGTTAAAGTAGAATCCATCTCAAAGCCTAATAGCCTAACACTATTTGTGCTGGTGCATACTATCTCTTCTTTTATATTGATTCGAACATTTGTTTCGTTGCGTGACCTGGCATTGAAAAGCATTACATTTGTTTTGTCAGCATTTAATTTTAGTCCATTTATAGTGAACCAGTGATCCAATTCTAACAAAGTATGTTTTATCTTCGTTTCCAACTGTTCAATAGTGTCTGCTGACAAGACTATAGTGGTATCATCAGCGTATTGAATAATCTCTCCTCCTATATCCAGCATAGCTAAATCGTTCACAAAAATAAGAAAGAGAACATTTCCAAACGATGATCCCTGGGGAATGCCTAATAAATTCAGGTGCTGATCTGTGTCGCGTGTTATTAATTTTTATTTCTACAGTCTGTTCTCTATTAACTAAAAGCGACTTTATAAGCTCTAAGCAGTTGCCTTGTATTCCGTAAACCCCTAGCTTCTTCAATAAGAGGTTGTGGTTTACGGAATCAAAAGCTTTGGACAGTGGCTACACTACCGTGATATGCCATAGTTATTTGAATATCTTGGTAGTGTGGCCGCAGCACTCCAGAGTTATTGCTTACCGCTATATGCCATATTGATCGCCATCGTAAAATGATGGGCATAAATCGCGTGGCTACAATACCAAGATATGCCATAGTTAACGGCATATCTCGGTAGTGTAGCCGCAGCATACGGGGGAGACGTGGCGCAGTGGTACAGCAATAGTTTCTTCAAATACCTATAGATAGAGGAGTGACACTGCATCTGTTGTGGCGGCCGTGACGCTTAACACCAGGTGAACGACTAGCTTAAAAAAACGCTCAATTGTTTCATATAATTTTTTTCATTTTAAACCCTCCATCAAGATCGCGGAAATAATTAGCGGCAAAAGCTTTTCAAACTTTCCAGGCACGAAGCTGGTGCATCGTAAGTGCCTGACAGGTGATGTAAGCTTAAGGCTGGTTTTACATTTTGGCGAGCTCACTACCGCACGTGCGGTACCGAGTTCGCAGCGTCCGTCGATTTGTCCAAATATATCTAGTTTCATTTATTGATATATATAAATAAGAGCATTAATTTAAAATTATAAAATCATTTGTAGTAGTTTAGAAAAACGGTGAACTTTATTTTGGAAACAATATTTTGTCGATGTAATATAATACTCCTGAGATATTCGACTTTTTGTTAAAGCCTTTTTTAATAAAAATCAGTTTTTTTTAAATTGCTTCATATTTCGCTAATCTGTTCTGTCATTATGGAAGTACGGGATATATTTAGTAGAGTATAATTTATTTTGGAGACTTACTTTACACAGAATTTGCAAATTAGAGCTCTCAAATCGGGTCTCTGTGTGTTTTTGCCAAAACGAACACCAGGAGAATGATAGTTACTAAATAAATAGGTAAATTACCTAAAATTCGCTCCGTCATTATCAAAGAAGATCAAATGAAGGGTATTTTTCATATAATGGCTGAGTATAGACATTAAAGCTATGCGTCAAATATTGATGACGAAAACCTTGCAACTACGCGTAATTTTGTAAAAGCACTCTTAATGGCAAAAGCTTTTCAAACTTTCCAGGCACGTAGCTGGTGCATCGTAAGTGTCTACAGATGATGTAAGCTTAAAACCCTAGGCGTTGTAAAACGTAGGCTCGTCTCTCGCTGACGTGGGTAGGTACTTAAGTACTTTAACAATATTTTACTAACCCGAAAGCAGGCGAGCCTCTTTTCTGAAGACCTAGAGCTAAATATGTGAAGTGACTGGTTAATACTTAGGCTTCATAATTCTTGAACTAAATATCCTTTGAGTTTTGGAGAGACTTCAACGGCTTGGGCTACAGATCTAAGTCCTCTTAAAAAATGAATAAGTATATATAACTACTGCTAAGGATTAAATACTTACTTAGGTATTTGTGATGTGAATAATGCAAATCTATTAAGTACTTATAAGTAAAAAGAATGAAGGTAACGAAAGAAGCTTGAATTAGGCGCAATGACCCCAAAATTGTTTATTCATTTAATTTTTTCATAAATTTCAATATCATATCGTTTATTTTGACAAGCGTGATTGAAACGAACTTAATATTTCTTGCCTTTTCGATCACCTCCTTCTAACTAAAAGATATTAAATAAAAACAGCGGCCCTATCGGCGAAATGCCATGAACTTCATCGGAGATTTTTCAATGAACTTCATTGACAACTCATGGACATCGATTTGGAGGAATCGGCTAACTGTTTTGATCGGTATGGGCTTGAAAAAGAATGAGGAAATTGAACACAGAATGAACCCATCAAAGAGTATATAATTTACTAAGTTGTGTTTCGTTTCAGCAAATCATAAAATAAGGGGCACAATTAGGGGCATTCAAATAAATGTGGAGTCACGTTATGTTATGAGAAATAAAGGCTTATAAAAGTAATAACAATGTTCAGTAAGGTATAAAATCCTCAAAAGTATGTTCAATTGTTAAGATTATTTGTGTAAAATGCTTCAATGTTTTTCTCGTACATTGACTAGGCAAATTCAATATTACATCAGTATCTAAACGCAATATGCTTGTCATTGACCATTTTTTTTAAATTCTGCATATGCAAATGTGTGGCCAGTAGATGAGTAATTTAGCCAAATAGGCAATTTTTTGGCTATATTTAGAAAATAAATAATTTTAACATTTTCCATTTTATATAAAGTTTGATAAGCACTAAGCGCTTCGCGCGCTTAGTGCGGGCTGTAGAAATATTAACGATATAAGGATGCCGAGTTTTTGTGCGCCTTATAGTCCGATGAAAGAATGGAGATGAAGTAATTAGTTCGTGTAATTCCATCGCACAATCTCCAAAATGCACTCTATAAAATACCGATAAGCTGGCAACTTTTCGTCGGTGCCCCAAGCTCTGGAGCTTAGCTTCGACCAACGCATCGTTACCGATGAGCCTTTTGCCTCGTCTCTGAATAGAGTCCAAGGCTTCGAGCTGGTATTTAGCCAAACCATCCCAGAGATGATTACATGTATTCCAAACAGGATTTTCAATGAATTAAGAGCAAGTTTAAGCAATCAGAAACACTGTTGCACTAACACATCTAAACGCGTCATCCGGCCGATGATGAACTTTATGGTTTCAAAGCTCGGACAATAAGTAGGTTGCACTAGGTGGTAGGACTTTTCTGCAAAGTTCGTCTAGGTAGGTACCACCGCTTTGCCAGTTATTCTGCCGCCAAGCAGTAGTGTGCAAGCACTACTGTGTTCCGGTTTTAATAAAGGCATTGTAGCTAGTGAGATTACTGGGCAAATGAGACTTTATGATCTGATCACTCAGTCTAGTAATCTGATTACTAGACTGTGTGATGTTTCAGGATGACGTGCGCAGTGCAGTGTCACGCGAAACTTTATTGTTTTAAAGTTCTGAGTGACACTGCAACTATTATGGGCGGCCGTGTTGCTTAACATCAGGTGAACGACTAGCTCGTCACATCACTCAATCGTATAAAAAAATGTAATGTGTAATCGGATATAACGGATAATTTATATATTTCTTTATAATAGGAAAACGAAGACTATAGAAACAAAGTGAATAGAGACGTGCGAAATTTAGTAGGGTCAACGCACCACCTGCCATGTTGCATATCGCAGCCGGTAGCTCAACGGGTGTGACGTCATAGTATGAACGCGCGTAATCGCGGAAATTCAATAAAGGGCTTAAACTTCTCGTCGTTATAACTTTGGAAATACTGTATGTATTGAAGTAAAATAAAAACTAATGCAATGTACATGATCTACGCTCTGATTTTAGATATATTTGGTAGTGATATTTTAACCCTTTTGTGTTATCCATTGTACCTCTTTGTTGGATTCAGCCACTTTATTTTCTAGACTTGGCAACATTAGCACTTCTTTCATTGACAGGTAAAAATGGTAAAATAGTAAAATATAATTGTATTGTAGACTGGCATACTGGCTTATAATGCATAGCGACTAACGATATTGGAGTCTTTCCGACTGGTAAAAGCCGGCCCTCAAATTAATCTTTGTTATAGAAGCTGCATTATCAATTCGCAGCATATTGTTTTGGTAGGAAGTGATTGGTTGTTCGAGAGGTACCTTCAGCCTACTTACAAAGGTGCATGTACCTAACTACTTACATAGCTCCTTGAATACCTACCTACTTAATTTATATTTTGTTTCAGATATTCCAAGTTACTAAATGGGAGTTCAACATAATATATAAGCTATGGCACTTATTGCGTTCTAAATAGAAGGCCGGCAGGAGAATCTAGTGAGCATGATTGAATTTCCACCCTCAAGCAGAAATAAGTGACTCTAAAATTAATTGTTTGTGCCGTATAATATAAAAGAATGAACACAGTTCTATTAACAAAACGTGTTTTATTTTAATATGGTATTGTTTGAAATATACATTCCTTTATCTAGGTATATCAAACAAGACCATTAAAATGTAGATGGTTGTTATGGCTGGTTCTGATAGTGCTAGATTTTTTTATGGTACCATCGTTCATCATCATCAATATCTACCGGTGTGGATGAGCCTGTAATATAATGAATACATTAATACTGCATACTTGATGATTTGAATAATAGGGTAAATCAAAGGATAGGAGCAACATTATGTAGGTATACCATGTGTGCAGTGTTAGTAGGTAGGTATTTGCAAATAATATATGTTCTGCCGTGTGGTCCCAGCAGTGTGAGTAGGACCCCTTTTTTCCCAATGGGTATCGTAAGACCCTACTAAGGGAATATTGCATGGGCAGCAGCATTCTCGTCGGTACATTAAAATCTTCTGCAATCACGAACCCACCTGCCAAACGTGGTGATTATGGCAAACCCCTCCTATGATAAGCGTCCAAAGTGGTGTTTTATGGGGGGAGGCCTGTGTTTAGCAGTGGACGTCTCCAGCTGTTGGTATGATATGATACGTTTTTGGAATGGAATGCATAAATAGGTGGTATGTTGATTCGAGCAACCACTTTATCTTGTCAGGCTGCCACACATCACTATTACGCTCTTTTATCAGGAATAACTGTGGTACTCTCACTGTAGTTCCTTGCACTTTAGTCGTGTATCTTTTAAAAACGATTTTCATACATTTTCACCAAACTCCGTTTCGGGTAACAGCGTAGGTCTGTCGTAAAGCCTCCGATAGTTGTTTATACATCTAATTAATATGTTACACAGCTCTATAAGTTCAAAACGGCGAACTCATTTTAGTTCGTTGTTATCACAGTTTACATTATGATTTTGAGTTATAGAAATCACTGAGACATTGTAATAAATCTAGTTAAACTCGAACCTAAGACTAGTCTCATTAGAATATTTGATATTTTTGCAAAAACTTAAATTTTATACTCGAAGCCAATAGCGAAATAGCTGCCTGCTTCATTTGACATTTAAGCCTCGGCTTGCAGTTGCCATCCGAGTTAGCCGATACGAATTTTACGCGTTTCGTTCATTCATCGGGCTTCTAAATGAGTGGTTATGGAGTTCGATAATTTAAAACCATAGTGACGTCAGACTGGTCATCACGAAAGCCAGACTAGGGTCATTGACCTCATTTTGGGTTTCGTGAAGCCGATGTCCAGACGTCAGAAAAGTTAGCCGATAGGGCCGCTGATTAATAAAATTAATAGGTATTATGATTAATGAATGCGACATTCACTTTATAACTCAATTTTATGTCTTCTATAATTCCAAAAGTGCTAGCGGGACACCGAATTGTGGGCTATACCTAATCTTGGAACAAGGATCTTGCCTTGAGAGTTCTCGCGGTCCCCGTGAACAATCAGCGATCAACTATAATATTTATGTATTACTTTAATAAGACGGGACTACATCGGGAGTCCTATGTAGTTGCGAAGAACGCTGGTGCGATGCACGCTGATGCGGAATTTTTTGTTGGTGGGTTGTCAGTTCGAAAACTCATCGTATCGAAAACCAACCGATTGAACGACTCTAGTTCAAAACACGAATCTGAAATTGTTATTTTCATGGCATTTGTAGGTTGTTGAATATTATGACTATGATTAGGTACCTGAACTGTGGTGATCCCTGCGTAAGAATAGGACCACTCCATCTCTTCTCATGGGTGATCATGGCAACATCCCTCCTCCCTTCTCCCATGTAAAGCACGCAATTGTCAAGCGACCGATTTAAAGTATATAGCGCTCTATGCTCAGGTAGAAGTTTTCAGGCAGGCTGATGATGATGATGATGATGATGATGACGACTTAAACCTAGCATTTATTTTATGGGTTTTGAGTAAGGAGTTCAGTAACAGTTGTTTGATTGTAAGTTTCTGGACTGAGAAAATAGTCGACTGAGATAATAGTCGTTATCTCGGCAGCGCTGCAACGGTAGGACAATTGCCTTAACCTATAATCCCTTTTAAACGACCTCTATAGAACGATGATGGTTACTTTGCCCTTTACTGCCGCGACAATACACTATAGTTATTGCACTCGGTATTCAAATGTAACGGCATCACTAAGGCCCGATTTCACCAAAGTAGAATAAATTTTATTCCAAGTATAGCTTTCCGTTATTACGCGGGTATAACCTCTATACCACCAATTTTGAAGGAATAATGCCCGTTTTCACCAAAGATCCCTAAATTTTAAGGGACCCTTAAAAATATTTAAGTGACATCTGACAGTAATTTTGTTTTCACCGGCGATTAAGGGACACCCAAAGCTTAAGGGATCCCCTAAGTTTAGGGGGCCGAAGCTCAACCCCTTAGGGTTAAGTAGCAGGTGAAATTATCAAAACGCCAGTTATTTTTTTCAATTGTATTTGGCAATTGTTTCTACCCGCATAACCCGCACTTTACAATTTAAGTGTCACTCAGCGCTGTGAAAACGAATTTAGATAAGGGTCAAATCTAAGGGACCCTTAGCCAAAGGGATTCCTAGTTAGGGTGTAGTTTAGGGATCTTTGATGAAAACGGGCATAAGAAGCTTATTCCTTGGATACAATCAAAATGGCGCGTCTGTTTAATTGTCATGTCATTTGTCAATCAGCTGTACCCGAGAGTAACCAGTAGCTTTATACTTGGAACAATATTTATTCTACTTTGGTAAAATCGGGCCTAAAAGTTATTGTGAAGTTTTCCTCGTCGCGCATTCGCGTTGATAATTCTAATGTTCACATCTATGTCATGGTAAGTTAAATGTGTTGTTATAACTTTTTGTTATTCCATTATATAAAAACGTTTATCGTGTTGGTTGGAGTTTGTACATTTTAATTATTATAATAAAACAAATTGCAGGTGTATTATATGGCTTAATAAGCGACACAACATAATATCGTAAAGTTTAATTAAAGTCTATAGAGATGTATCGGTTTTATCTTTAAAGCTGGATACCTTATAATTTTTTTAGGTACGGCGCGTTACGGACTATGGACCTTTGTAAAATTCCCAAAATTTGATACAACGTGTTTTATATCGATAAAGCTGTGAAAAGGTGAATTGGTGAACGTATGTAGGCGCGCTTGCTATTAGCGTATCGCTAACGTTTTTAGGGTTCCGTACCCAAAGGGCAAAACGGACTCTATTACTAAGCTATTAGCTATTATTATTGGCTCCGCTGTCTGTCTGTCTGTCTTTCTGTCCGTCTGTCACCAGGCTGTGTCTCGTGAACCGTGATAGGTCGACAGTTGATATTTTCACAGATGATGTATTTCTGTTGCCGCTATAACAACAAATACTAAAATACAGAATAAAATAAATATTTAAGGTGGCTCCCATACAACAAACATGATTTTTTTACTCGTTTTTGTAGATAATGGTACGGAAACCTTCGTGCACGAGTCCGACTCGCACTTGGCCGGTTTTTTACTGTAGTTTTACCCCTTACCCTGTTAAAGGGAAGAGGAAAGAAAGAGATGAGCAAAACAGGTGGCCCTGCCTCACAAAGTCAAATAGTAGCAGCGCGATGCTGGTTCAAAGAAACAACCATACAAAAAATAAGAAAAAAAGTTGTGTTTAATTCTATAACGATAACTAAGTGTAGGTACTTTAATCAAAATGTTCAAATAATCATAATCAATGTACAGATTTAAACCTACTTACAGTTTTATTATATTTCTAGATCTATAATAGATCTTTAAGAAAATAATTGTCACATAGAGTTGAATGTCTCAACTACGTAGCGGTTTTATAAAATCTATTTAGACTAGGTATAATCACTCTCGGCCTTGGCCTATAAACTCTAAATCATAGTTTTTATCTTGTGCTGCTAACCGGTGGTTATAAACTGCAGTAACTATTACATTATTCCATGGAGCCCACACTTCTCTCGGAGATAGTAATGTGATTAATTAATAACTTCTTTGCTATTACGTCGTAGCCTCGGTAATTGGGAGTTCGGCACAGCGGTCGTTCGTATTACTTTAAATTAAACGTACCCAGCTGGGTTAGCACGGACAGTAGACAAAATTGTCTTTTCCCGCTTTATGTTACTTTCTCCATACTTGCTTACTTGTCAAGTGGAGTAAAACAGGGCAAAGACAATTTTGTCTACCGTCCGTCCCGCTCCGCCCGTCACCAACTTTTCAAGTTATGGTATGGAATTTGTACACGCTTTTACCACAGCGAGGAAAACATTGTGAGGAAATCGGCATGTCCAAGAATTCCATTATTACGACATGTCTCACCTTGCACTAGACTTAATAAAACTGCAACAGGTCCAACTCTGTACATTCAAAGATACTTTGAATATTTTTTTGGAGGGCTCTCTATTATCGTGGCTGAAGCCAACACTATATTTTTTTTCGTGTTTGTCTGTCTATCTGTTATATTGGCTAAGCATCACGCCGAAACTACTCAATGGATTCGAGTGTGATTTAAGTTCATATTACGAGGTAGGCTTTAGGATACTTTTAATCCCGAAATTCAGCATGGTTGAGGGGATGAAAGTAGAAAGATGTACTTAGTTGTAATTCATTAACGCGTGGTCCGATTTCATTCATTCTTTTTTTATTAGAAAGGGGACACTTAAAATATTTTCCCGTAAATATTTCAAGATCGTCGGTTTTGTGGTTCAGAAATTACAGATATCGAACCTTCAGTATTAGGTCCAAAGCCAGTCCTATCCTGTACTATGGGAAAGAGAGAATGGATGGGGGAAAAGATAAGGAAATAGGATGAATGGATGATAGTGAAAGGAGCCAGCACCTGCCTCTATTCGCCGTTTCATCCATTCCTCCTTTTCCCTTATCTTTTTCCCTCTCCCTTCTCTCTTCCTTTGGACTGCATGGGGTAAGGCGTAAAACTTATAAACCCGTGCGAGGCCCCGGGGTGGGTCAGCTGGTACAATATAAAAGTGTGGTGGATTATAGTTTCACTCTTCCTGTGAGAGAAGGTGCGCAGCCGAGTAGCCGAGCATTGGGGACGTGGGTGATGAAATTGTTGTTTTGGTTCTTAATTCGTCCAAGTTTTGGTCTTTCTATTCACATTGGACAAAGATTACTTCTTACCTTACCTGCTGTTTATACTATATACCCTGGTCGTCAGTCAGGCTTCGTGCACTTGGATCCACAGCTTGGCTCCACATGTACCTTTATCTCCTCTTCAATTTACATTGGGGGATTAAAAAAAAAAAATATATATTATTCTAGGCCACTTCAATCTGCAATCGACGAAGTACCATATATTAAATATTTATAGTGCTCTTTGTAAATCGGAAAGTTTTTGTAGTCTTATGGGAATCAAAATCCTGTTCCAATTCAGTGTTTGTGTTAACGTCTGTACTATAACAAAATCCGCTCTCCTCAGAATGTAGTGTTTGTGATGTGCCAACTTCTTAAGCCCTGATTTACACGGATGAATTTTATTATATATTTATTTAACCTAGTTTCTAGCTGGAAATGTTTATGATGGACATGTATACATACCGTGCGTAAATATAATTATGCAGCTAAAGTCCATAAAACCATGGTCTTATCTATATTTTGTTAGACGTCGAGCGCGGAGAAGATGATATGGCCGCTCTGTCAAGAAGATCAACTGCTTGAACCCCGCAAGTTCCTTCAAACATCAAAGAAAGAAAGATGGGAGATCGCACTCAGGTCAAGGTAGTGCTACAAGTGCCAACGAGGACGACACCGAAAATAAGGCTGTAAAAAACCAACGCGCAAGTTCTTCGGTCGTTGGCATCATCAACTGCTCCAAAACGGAAGCAGGAAGAGAAGAAGGAAGTTGCTAACAGCGTGAGGCTTTCGGTGAACGCGATACATACAGTATAACTGAAGATGGTTCCAGTAGAAGTATATGGACCAAAGGGAACAACCAGAGTGCTGGCTCTCCTGTGTGAGGGGTCACTCATCGACTCTTCGGTGGTGGATCAAGTAGGCCTCAGGGGACCTAAAACACAGGAACACCTAAGACTATGTTTAGCGACAATGGCACCAACTTCGTACGGGCGAAAAAGGAACTGCGAGAAGCCACAGAAGAACTGAAGATCGAAGACGTCGTGATGGAAGCAGAGAAGATGGGGGTCCGGTCAGTAACAAGCCGCTGTAGAGTGCAACTGAAATGAATTTAATTTTCATCTCCACTGAAATCATTTTATTTCATTAATCATGTAAAACATACATAAAATATTATCATGTGATGTGATACATATTAATTAATGAGCATTATCAGTAATTGCGAACTAAATTCAATACAATCGCATCTTCGAATTGATATTCAGTGACATTTGTATGTAGGTAAATGAATATTTTGAAGTGATAAAAAAATATGTCAATTTCAACTTATCTTTACAACACGTGCCACAATATCATACATACTGATACAGGTTCTGTGTCATTTATCATTATATTGAAAAAACGGCCAAGACCTGTAATGTTTGGCTCAAAACGACAGGCCTGTTTTTTAACCGATTACAATATTATCAATTATTATCTGTTGACCTACATTAATTGCATTAGGTACCTAAAGCAGTAGCTGCGTGCTTACCAGATTAGAATGCGTGTGTAGACTGCAGCAATATTAAACCAAATCTCATGTTGTGATAACGTATGACTATAGTGACTTATGTAGCGTCCATTTTTACATAGAAGAATGTATTTACTGCTGAACACAGGCCTCCTTTATAAAACACCACTTTGGACGCTTGTCACAGGGAGGGAGGGAGGGAGGGGGGGGGGGGGGATTTGCCATAATCACCACGCTTGGCAGGCGGCTGGGTGATTGCAGACGATTTTAATGTACCGAGGAGAATGCTCATCCCCTGGATGTTCCTTGTTGCGGGGGCGTTCGTCGGAGTTCGGCTGGGTTGTGTGCTGTAGGCACTCAGCGCCATTCTTGCGGTTTGGATGTGTCTTCGAGACGATGTGCTATGAAAGGTTTGAAGCTCCTTGGGTCTGACTTGATCCATTATAGGACGGTGCTCGAGTCGGTCCGGTAAGCCTTCTTCATCGGCTTGATGTGCAGTTCCTCTTCCACCGATCTCGCCATTCTAGTACCCAACAGAGCGGCCAGCAGTTCAAGCCGCGAGATTGAGACCGGCTTCAGTGGTGTGACTGGCCTTCCCGGCTAGGAGCGTGACGCTTTACTCCCCCATTTGTGGCAGCTGCCTCCAGTAGCCCGCGCATGCGAATGCCACTTCACTGGCATCCGTGAAGATGTGGAGTTCCCCTTCCGTGCTGGAACTGGTGACACATCTTGGTAGTCACAGATCCTTCAGTAGCTGCAGGCTGTCCAGGTAGTTTTTCCGCAATACTTCCTCTTCTGGTGCAATCTCGTCGTCCCACCCAACTCCGCTTCTCCAGATGTCTTCGAAAAGCCTCTTCCCGTGATTGAGCACTGGTGATGCCTACCCCATAGAATAGGGTCGAAGGTCAACATCACGGTGCGACCTCCCTTTTGGTTGAAGCAGAGACTTTCGCTCACTTCGGGTTCGCTGGGTCAATTAAAGTATACCTCGTTTTAATTTTAATATCATTAAATTATTTATTTAAACCGGATGCATGTCAACCTTCTTGAAGGCATGCTTTCGTAAATACCAAGCAATAAACGTTACCAATTAAAATATTTTCAACAATTTAGATGTACATAAAAAACTTAATTTATTTTAATAACCAACGTGTTTAGATGGTCGCCCTGAGAGAAGCTAGAGTTGGAGTAAGTAACCATTTATTTTTGATAACTAATGTGGATATGAATACTTTTTGTTGGATAACTGATTAACGTGACTAGCTGGCCTGATGTTTAGCGCCACTCAGAACATTGTAAAGGCACAGATAATATAATACTGTACTCGCGTTCTCCTTATTTTTCTAATCAATGCATGATGTAGTCATCATACATAGATTAGAAAAATAAAGCTGTCGTCCTTTCCATCTTTCATGAACGCCGGTGTCGTTGAATTGTAGCGAATATATTTTCATTCAAACATCCATATACCTACATTAAATAATTAACCCATATGAAGTCATACTCTCATACATGCGTATATGTACAGATTCCGATCAGACCAAACACTATTTAAAATACTATAACGTGAACCGCACCGACCGACCTATGCGCGGCTAAGCGTGTACCAAGTACAGACATAATTCCGCCACTAGCTGCTAATTAATTAAGCTGGCACAGAGCAAAATGCTTTTGATCAACCGCAAACCCGTGCCCACGTATCAGCAAATACTATGTTCATAAAGCGTTTGAGGGAATAAAGACTTTGATTGCGTCGTCAACAGAAGTAAATGTCATTATGGTCAATCACTGCATTGCATAGCTCGATAATGATATATATCAATATTTATAAGACTTTATTTATTGATTAGCTTTTGCCCGCGGCTTCGCACGCTTGTATTGTGTTATTTCTACGTTTAGGTAGTCTAATAATAACTTAGTTCATGCATTTTCTATATACCAAACAACAAAATCCACTAAATCTTTTCGGAGCTCAGCAAGTATTAGCAGATTAGGTAGCACACGTGTAAAAATGTTGTTTGGGTAGTAGGTAAGTATGGCTTTTCACGTGTCATCAGATCACCTACACATTGATAAAATAGTGGATTAGAAACTGCAAATCATAGGTACAATATTTAATTAAATATGTACCTATTTAGACCTACCTTATACTTAGACGTTAGTTTTTTTAAATATACGATAGGTCTAGGCATCTAACTAATAAAAGTTCTATAATATGGTATACCTACATACCAGTGATACGGTCGATCTTTTCCTTGTCATTTTCACTTAAACAGATGTTCTTGTGTTTTCACCATAAAAACCGTTCAAGTCTTCATAAGAGGTTCCAGTAAATTTTGTTTAGGTACTAAGTATACCTACCTAAATAATAGGTAGGTAATCTATTATTTAGGCAGTTTAGAAAATTACAAAACAATCACTGTTTTCGTCAGCTTTTCATATCCGCGCGCTTTTCGTTTCAAAACCAAAGAGTATCTTTGTTGCATTCACCCACAGATTAGAGAAAATAACAATTTACTCTGTGCATTCACCACATAATTTTTTTTACTTTCTGAAGTTTGGGTCGATACAAATTGAGTATTTAGCCAGTGTCAATAATAAGTTTATAAAATACATACTTTAAAGCTGGAGTATTTATTGCATTTACCTATACGATGCGTACATAATTAATTTTGTTAATACTAATTAGAAATCTGTAAAAAGAGTCGACATTTATATTAAGTCCGCTATTTTTCAGGTTGTTTCATTCCCACTGCACTTTCAACATAGTGGTGGGAGTGAGAAAATAACATGTGTACAAAGCTCTAATCAGATTCGCTTTTGCAAAGAATGTTTCATTTTTACGGTTCCGTAACAGTTTTAAAATAAAGGAACCCTTATATGTAAAATCACTTTCTTGTCCGTCTGTTTGTCTTTCATAATTTATTGCTCTAACCTGTGGTTTGTCCTAAAGAGAATATAACCGCTCAGTTTGTTTAGTTCATTGAAAAGCCCACAGACCTAAAATATTTTAACTATTAAAACTCATTTACCTACGTGAAAGAAGAAGAAGAAATCAAAACCGAACGGTTTTTTTTTTATATTGACTACTGTTTCTGCCAAATACGGCACAATTTTGCCACTAACCATGTGTCACAGACCTACCACTTCTTCGTTAATGACTTTCTATCGCTTTTAAGCAATAATGAGGCTTTTTATTTTAAAAAAAACGTTGGTTCCGCTTCTTTTCTAGATGGCGCTGTAAGTACATAGTTTAAACCTTTCAAACCATAGAGTAGTTTAAACATAAGAAAATGCTTAGAGTACCTACAAAGAAATGTCAAATTCAGTTGAGTGGACCACGAGTATATTGTCTGTAGTATCTTCTAAGTAGTCTGTGGTGCATTCTTCTTAAGTAAATTGAAGTACAGCAGAACTGCGAGACAGATAAACGTTAATATTATGATCCAAAATTAAGCCGAGCTATCGCGCAACGAAAATGGAATAAACGAAACAGTTTAGAGTTGTCAGTCAGTATCGTGACACATTTCCTATAACCTGTGGTCTATGCTGGAAACAGTGACAGTGACAGATTTTGGTAAAACCACAACTGGCGCCATCTATTGGGTCATACAGAAAACACCATTTCTTTTTTTAAATAAAACTTCTCATTCTGCCAATGTCAAATGAGTAAAAATTTGTACGGTTATGTCATGTCAAAGTCCTATTTTGTCAGTCAAAATGCCATCAGTAAAATGGTGGATATTTTACTGAAGCTCTTACTCTTATTTTACTCTAAAAAGCCGTTGAAGAGAAAACGAAAATGGATGGTTATAAAAACGTGGAACCATTTGCCAACACTCGTGCACGTTTACGAACACTTAAGGAATAATAATCCACCCTTATTAAACATTGAAATTCAAAAATACACAGATTTTGGTAAAAAAATCAAAATTCATAACCACCATCGTCAGATTTTCTTCAAAGAGTTCCAACCGAACATTACACGGCCATGTTGTTAATTCGAGGATCTTACACTAATGTATAATTATACTTACCTACATCTAAGTACCCTTTTAAAACATTTTTCATAAAATATTTCGTATCATTGGCAAATACAAATGTCGTCTAAAGCCAAAATAAAAAAAACATCTTCTTTCACACTATTTAATATTTGTTGGTATATGTATCTATTTAACTTCTAAAATGCTAAACAACCGGTAAAAATATAAATAGGAAACCTATAAATTGTTTCGATTCTCTTAAAGTAGCGGTTGGTACTAATATTATTCTTTGGTCATTGTGGCACAGAGTGTAGTCGATTGTTTTTTTTCTAATCTGTGACAATATGTGGTAACTTACAACTTACCGTTGCAAAAAAAAACATGAGTCGGCCATGTTGTTTAAAACTCCGATTCGTTTCGTAATGAAATCTCAATAATTGTCATCAAATTTTTTTAACGATATATTAATTTTAATATATCTTATGTTAAGCGCCGGTTATTTCTAAGCATATCAGTAAAAACCGCATGAAAATCCATTCAGTATTTTAGGAGTTCAGTCATAACAAACAAACAAACAAACAAACAGACAAAGTATTTAAAAAGTGGCTTAACGTGATCAGCGGCTAATTTTAAGCCAACCTGTGTCATTTTTTTCTTGATATCTTGCAATTACAGACTTTTTTATCTCTACAGTTTTATTATATGTATAGATTACTTTATTGATTATAAGAAGTATACCTGTTGTATTTTACTTACTGCGTTTTTGTGTCCATTTCGAAACCTCTGTAAATAGAAGATTTATTAAATTACCTGCCTCCCACGATGTGGGTCGGCTTGCCTATTCCCGTTATTCCATACCGTGTCCTCTGGTGGTGATCGGGAACAAAATTTTGAAGTCCACCCAACACCACAAACATTTGCCGAACGCATCTTCTGTTGCAACTTGCGACATTGCAACCGAGACGCGGTCGCCAGCCGTGCCCAACGAAAGGTCGCAAAGAAGAAAATGAGATGAAAAGTCTCAAATCCCTTTAAAGGAGAAATTTATAATGGATTTTGAACGTAACTCGATTCATCGGCTGACCCATGCCTTCAAATACTTCAAATGAACTAACACGACAATACAACTCTCGACGACGTACCAAACTTTTCATGTACGAAGGTGGATTGCGGTGGCGCGCCAATATTAGTACTGGTAACAAAATAAATAAAGACTTTTGAAAACGAAAATATGTTTTTCTGGTAGACTTAAATAATGCAAAACCTTCACCTAAATAATTTCAAAGGTAACATTGACAGACGTTGAAGCTTTATCGAGATATATGAAATATCTAGCGGACGCAAGTTAATGAATAGCTTATAAGGCTAACACAGGACACCACTCTAAGGTTATGAAATAGAAAACGACAGATAAATTGCGTAAATGCGAAAGAAAATAAAGTCAGTCGTTAAAACTGGCACAGCTTCTGCAGCTACTGTAAATTATGTTACTGACAACCATTGGAAAATGTAGAGAACTTTTTCCTTCAGAGTTCTTTGTAAGATTTTCATGACACATACCATGACGTTGCATGATATTCAGTCATTGAAATATTTTATGTATTACATTCGTTAATTTTCGTTGAGGGTATAAAATAAATAAATAACCGCCCAAGTGCGAGTCGGACTCGCGCACGAAGGGTTCCGTATCATTATCTATAAAAACGAGTAAAAAAAAGGCGTTTGCTGTATGGGATCATGTAGTACTGTTGAAGGTCCATAAATAAATAAATAAATAAATAAATAAATGGGAGCCCCTTAAAATATTTATTTTATTATATTTTAAGTATTTGTTGTTATAGCAGCAAAAAAATAAATTTTAACTGTCTACCATAATGGTTCATGAGATACAGCCTGGTGACAGACGGACAGACAGACAGACAGACAGACGGATGGGCAGTGTTGTCTTAGTAATAGGGTTTTACCATTAGGGTACGGAACCCTAAAAACAACGATCGATCCGACCACTTC
The DNA here is from genome assembly GCA_910589525.2 of Ennomos quercinarius. NCBI lineage: Eukaryota > Metazoa > Arthropoda > Insecta > Lepidoptera > Geometridae > Ennomos > Ennomos quercinarius. The sequence continues at coordinate 16,373,428 of OU342489.1, forward strand.
ACTGCTATTTCGAAAAGCCGATAAAGTTGATTTATATACAATCCACGAAGCAATAGTTATCCTGCATGTGAGTAAAATTGCAATCACGACAACAAATCACTGATAAGATTATGAACTGTGATACAATCCTTTAACGCAATAATTTGATGTCAGAGATTCAATGATATCGAAACACAACATCGATTATAAATCAGATCGATACAATATTCCTACATTATACATAGTACCTACCTATAATGCTAAAACTGATAAAAGTTTGATGTGATCGGTTTTGTGGGATTCGTTGGTAAAGCAGCTACCCAATATTATTATTGAAGAGTTTTCAATAACCTCTCTGAGCTTTCTCATTTAACTTTTGAGTTCAGCCCGCGATTTCATCGACCGTAACATTAAGGCTCCTATACTCGAGGACCTCTATCTCGCTAGCGCGTTGCGACATTTTTGAAGATATTAAATAACTGAATTTACTTACGAGAAATCTGGCGAAAATACTAACCTGTTATTATCATGAATAACATTAAACATGTTCAACAAAAGTGTCATATTCATTCAAAAAAGATTTGGTTTTCTATTTATATTTTTTTATTACCCACTTATTTTGTTTTCTTAGGCTTAGTGTACATAGATAGAGGTAGTATAAATAAAAGATTACCTTTAATATTGTTTTCAAGCGTATTTTGTTCCGCTTTCCGTTACGAGTAGCATCTAGACAAGTCGATAGGCAAGCGAATTTTCTCCTTCTACGAACCGCGATTTTTGTTATATTTACGGACTTTAATAACATGAAAGTGGGTTTCCTGTAGTCTGGATGTTAACGTAGTAGTTTTGTACCATGCACTTATCAGTAGTATCAGTAGAAATATAATTAGGTATTGTTTCCACGGTCGATAGAGCCAGTTGTTGGCTTTGGTATGTTTTCGAACGAATTTGCGGTACCTGTGCGAGTCATTTATTTACTAATCCGAATCCGTCTGTGTGGAATTGCGGATAGCCCTACAGAACTGGCGCGGTACTTCAAAAATCTAGTGAGGATAACGCGCTTCATAGAAGGACTTCACGATATGCTCTAACATTATAATTTTAATAAACAGAATCTACCTTGGTCTAAGAAAATGAGATCTTCTTCTTCTTGCGAGATGATAATTTATACATCTGAGATGAAGGCAAAGGTTATCAACCAGCGCTCCGTGGTGCAGGGCACCGTTTTTTTCCCTTGATTTGCACTAGTATTTTTTCAAACTTTAAGATTGTTTCGTTTTTTTGACAATAAGCAATTTTATTGCCAAAAAAAAATATTTTTCATATAATTAGCTACTTCAATTTTAACCTTTAGTAGTTCCTAAAAGTCGTCCTTGACCTTTACAGATCTAAATAAAAATAACCTTTACGATACCGCAAAACATAGTAGGTATTCTCTGTGTGTTGTGACGATTAGGTATGTATCTGTCTGTACGGACTGTTATGTTATGCTAGGTCGGCAATATCTCCATCACAACAGGACTGATAAATGGTTGCCAATCACATAATTGATGTTTCGGGTATGAGCGATCGATGGCCACCACTAATGAATTGAACGAGGCCTGATTAACAGAATTGAGTTGCCGTCTGTTGGCATCAGGGATTATAATATGAGGAGCGGCTATTGCGGGCATGACGGGTTGCGGAGTGAAATCCAATCTAATCTGGTGTAGGTACTAAATCTAGTATTGTTATATATATGCACTTACCTTGCTTCATCATCATCATCATTAACAGCCAGAAGACGTCCACTGCTGAACATAGGCCTCCCCCAGAGCACGCCACCTTGAGCGGCTGCTTGCCTCTTGCATCCATCGGCTCCCCGCGGCTTTCACCAGGTCGTCGGTCCACCGAGTAGGGGCCGGCCTACGCTGCGTCTTCCGGTTCGTGGTCGCCACTCGAGAACCTTTCTTCCCCATCGGTTGTCAGTTCTACGAGCGATGTGGCCTGCCCATTGCCACTTCAACTTACTAACTCTAAGAGCTATATCGGTCACTTTAGTTCTCCTGCGGATCTCCTTGTTCCGGAGCTTATCTCGCAGGGAAACACTGAGCATAGCTCGCTCCATAGCTCGCTGCGCGACTTTGAGCTTACTAATGAGGCCAACAGTAAGAGACCATGCCTTACCTTGCTTATGTTTAAGTATTTCTTAGTATTCATTAGTAGCGGTCATAGCGAAGCACGACTAGCCGTTTCTAACAGATCGGTAAAGTTAAGCAACCTCGAAAGATAATAATCGTTTAGCCAAGTCAGACCTCTCTGGGCGGCCTGAAAATTCTGACACCAGGGCTGACCACTCGCCTACACGAGAAGAAGAAGAAGATATTTCTTCTGTATTACTTGTATGCAATAAGATGTCGTCATTGCTTTCTTTATCTAAGTATATCTGTATTAATAATAAAAGGTCCTGGCTGGCCCTTAGCTGTTGTCGTAAGACAAGAAGCTTTTCGGCGGTATAAAAACTCTCACACCAGTGCTGACATAATATATGTATACACAAGAAAAGAATGCTGCCAGCATGTTGGGTACGCTACCTACCGGTAGTGGACTGGGGCATTTGGACTGTCTATAGGCCTTCGCGGCTAGTATACAGTCCATAAGTGTTCTTTGTAGTAGATAGTGTAGCTAGTTTATTAGTTTTTATTATTGTAGTAGTTAGTTTAAAGAATAAAGGCACATTGCTCGTTAAAAAAAAAAGGCAAGACTAGGAAGAATGAAAGCCTTTGTTGTGACCCTGAGTGGCTCAGTGACTGACAGACAACGTACAGCCCAAACCGCTAAACGTATTTCAAGGGTATCTTCCTTTTATGGCGTAAGGATGTACCTAGAAAGATTTTTGAAAAATCAACCGTCGAGGGGTTTCAAATGGGGCGTTGAATGTTGTATGAAGGAACGTAGGTGAAACGGCGGGCTGCGAACTAGTATGGCCCTAATAAGCAGTTGTCATCCTTATCTGTATCATGTCGATACGTAACGCGGTTAATTCATGGTTCAGGCCGAGCCATACTTTAAGCTATTGATATTGGGCTAAAAATGTAATCACTGATCACCATCAGCCGGTAGACATCTACGCTGAATAGTGAACGTAAGCCTCCGCTATCTAAGTATAGTATCAAAAGGATCGCGTCTTCCGGTTCGTGGTTGCCACTTGAGAACCTTTCTTGGGACATCGTTGGTCGGTCCTGCAAGCTATGTGCAAAATCTATGTAATTTAGCCTAATGTCATATAAATGTTTTTTTTTTAATTTTTCAATGTATAACTTTGAATGTGTGTATTTTATAAAGTGTTGTCCCCAAAACCTCATTTCTATAAATTGAGTAATAGTCTAATGTTACAGAGTTGGATCTGGCCCATGGATCTACTGAGATTGAACCAGTTTTCCATTCTGCATAACTACTCTTAACCAAAAAGTCGCCTCTGCAAAAAAAGGCATTCGTAAAAAAAAATCTCTTCTCTCGGCAATCGACGCCTACGTGCTATGGCTCAAATTTTCTCGGTATACGATCCAAACAAAATCTGTTCTGTAAAGTACGTACAACGATGAGTCCATATCACGTCATATATCTAACACTCAGCAATATATCTAAGCTACTCTCAGGATTCATATCGACTCTCCCACGACATTTCCAGCAATATTCCCGTGTCGTCACATACTGAATCTTGCGTAATTTTTCTAACTATTCTTGTATCCAGAACTATTGGGGAAGTGCAAATTCTTCCCAGCCGGCCTCTCGATATAGCTAAACGTGCGTCAGCTACGAAATATATTACAGCGACACCGACAGTAATTATAAAACCAACATTTATAATAAATATGCGTTTCTGATATAAATATACACTTCGTATGATTCCTGCATTACGCCCGCGGCTCTTCTAAAGTAATTTAAACATGTCGTATCGTATCACCTATGTTTTATAAACAGCGAGGAATGAGATAAAAAAGTTCACAAGTTGAAAAGAAATGGTTCCAATAATTAACTATCACTTTATAGGCGGTGAGATAGTTTTTTTTTTTATTGTTTGGTGGTGGTGGTGGTGATAGCGGTCAAGTAGTGGTCAAGATAGTGGTCAAGCGCAAGCCTATCAAACAATAAAAAATAAAAAATAGGCCATCGCGGCTAGTATACAGTCCCATTTTTTCTTTGTAGTAGATAGTGTAGCTAGTTTACTAGTTTTTAGTATTGTAGTAGTTTTTACTAGGTTACTACTGCGAAGTTCATTTAGGTAGGTTCCACCGCTTTGCCAGTTATTCTGCCGCCAAGCAGTAGCGTGCAAGCACTACTGTGTTCCGGTTTGAAAGGCATTGTAGCTAGTGAAATTACTGGGCAAATGAGACTTGAGAACTGATCTCACAGTCTAAAAATCTTTTTTAGACTGTGTGATGTCTCAGGATGACGTGGCGGTGCGCAGTGTCACGCGAAACTAATTTAGAGTTCCTAGTAGCACTGCAATCCATTATGGGGCTTAACACCAGGTGAACGACTAGCTCGTCACGTCATTCGTTTAAATAAAAAAAAGTTACTGTAAAGAATAAAGGCACATTGCCCGTTATAAAATAAAACGATCACTGGTGGGGATATATATATATATGTGAATGCTTTTCGTCGAGAAATGTCCACCGATGTCTCGCAGCATGGTTGGTGGGGATAATAGGAACAAAAGTGCTGTGGGACCGAACCGGAACAAAATTATTCCAGAGAACTAAAGTTACTAATAATGGTAATGGGCTGCTCAGCGCTCGCTCATATCTGTCGAAGAACGGGTAATCTTGGGTTAGACGTATTCTGCAGTCTACACCCCAAAACAAAAAAAAGCATTATGTTTTCAATACCTATAGCTTTGCCAATTATATTTTGCTCAGTTTGTTAGGCAAATCATTATAAATGTATTCTCAACATTGTAACGAAACATGACTGTCTTCTTTATCATTGGCTCCATGCAACTTTCAACTGCCGGATATTATAGAACTGTATATTTCTCCAGTGGCGCACAATATAATGTGACACATCTCGCATATATTTTGTACCTAACGTCTATGAGGTACAAAAATAACGTGGTCGTTATAATATCTCTCAAGTTCTATTTATAATTTAATCTGTTTGTGGGAAGCAGACGTATGAATAAATAGCGACTGGTTTGTTATCTAAAATTATTGTCGTTCCAGCGAGTTGTCATCTTCTTTACGTATTTGCTACTAGATAGTGGTACTTATGTGTCGTAATATTTGACCAATGCCTTGCGCCAACTTCTAGTGTTACCATAAAGTTATTCCATCCAGTGAAAAATCATAAAGCTGTGGTATTGATACATTTATTACCTAGGATTTCGAGATTATTGTCTTTTTCATCATCTAACAAACGATTTAACTACCGTTTAGTAAAATTTCTACTAATCAAAGAACAATTTAAACTTGTAGTTAAAAAGCCGCGATAATTATCAAAAATATTATAAAATTTATTCCATAATAATAAATTCCATGAGACAGCGACGCGGTTTTTTATTTCCAAGTTTGGATATTTGAAGTTTTAGATTTAGATACTTAGTTTATTATAAATTCCTGAGCCACTATTTTACAATTTCATACGTGTCCACACACAGCACGAAAAAATTTAGCGTAATTTTTTTAATGCTCTGTGCGTGTCCACATTTATTTTATTTTTACCTGAAGGTAAGAGTTTAGGTTTGAAAAATAATTTCTGTATTTATTGCTGATCCGTCACTCGATGTAGGGTACATGAAGTTGCCAAGAACACTGTGGAGATATCCAGTTGATGGAAAATACACTAGTTTACTGGCAACTTAGTTTAACAGTCCTCAAAGTGGTATTTTCCATAAGCTTTATAGCCTTTTTAGACTCGCGCACTTTCCTAAAACAAGTATCATTTAGTGTATATTTCGTTTTTAACTTCCCCAATTAACTGAAGAAGCAATTTCAGTTCCATCCTTTTCGTAGAAAGTGGGTAACACTGATATAATAATATTTATCTCGTTCAAAAAAGTCGAGGGCAACGAAAGAAGTCGAAATGTGGCGGGGCTCAGTTGGAAATATATGCAAAGAGGCCAAGAGCCGCAAACTTTCCAAGAGCAAGTGCAGCATCTGTTAAAAAAACTAATTTGGCTGCTCTGAACGCTACAGCAGGTTTTGGGGCCACCATTGGACAAAATATTTTCACTTTCAAAAGACATGTGATCATAAATACTTTCAGCATAGGTAGCACTGTCTGTAAGCCTCTCTTATACTGCTCTTCGTTATCTTATGCCACCGTTAAAAGAATGAATATTAAAACACTTTTTTTTTTTTTTTTTTTTTTTTTTATGTGATTGAATGACGTGACGAGCAAGTCGTTCACCTGATGTTAAGTGATACGGCCGCCCATAACAGTTGCAGTGTCACCCGGAACTTTAAAACAATAAAGTTTCGCGTGACACTGCACTGCGCACGTCATCCTGAGACATCACCAAGTCTAGTAATCAGATTACTAGACCGAGTGATCAGATCATAAAGTCTCATTTGCCCAGTAATTTCACTAGCTACAATGCCCTTCAAACCGGAACACAGCAGTGCTTGCACACTACTGCTTGGCGGCAGAATAACTGGCAAAGCGGTGGTACCTACCTAGACGAACTTTGCAGAAAAGTCCTACCACCTAGTAAAACTTTATTAACTATAGTGTAAAACGGTTTTTATTTTCTGACAGGAACTGAAATAACCCGAGCGTTGTTCAAAGCGAGCTGGCCGTGTAGGGGTAACCATCCCTATTCAATTAAAACGATCCTTTGTTACCGGGCGTCAGCTACGGCTGCAATTATGAACTGAAATTTCCAGACGTGTCATTCGAACAATGCACTCGCTCGAAACATCGAGGTTAATATGCTTTAAAGTGATAACAATGAACTATGTATGTAGGAAAGCTCTCACATAAATCTATGTTTTTGTATGACCGCCATTGTTTAAACTACAGAAGACGTGAGTTGTTACGCATTGTTTTGGTGGTCATTTTTAAATGGACATGGCATTTGTCTACACTCTCATCTGATGGATAGTAACGATGCGGTTGAAGAAGCACGCTCGGTTATAGTAATGAAATATTTGCTCCTACGTAACGGCCACCCTTGAATTTTGAAACCGCTCGAATGGGTTTGACCTAGCCTAACCACTTGGTTTAGACAAGGGGGAAACACGGTGAGAAATGAGAAACCTACATTTGTTTTGGAACTTGCCACATACAAACAAGTATATGATAAGGTAAATACTGGGTGGCGCAAAAGTAAAGACCCTATTTGGTTCAGCTATAACATTTTTTCTAAATTAGAAAACTAGATTTACGTTTTTTTAAATGTATATTTGTGCCATTAAATTTCGTACCATTAGGATTTAAAGATGATGTCTTTTAAATGGTGACCTCCAGAGTTGATACACATTTGAGCCCTATTTATGACATTTTGCATAACTTGCCGTAACACTTCCTGCGATATGTTCGTTATTTCTTGACGAATGTTTTCTTTTAGAGCTGCGAGAGTCTGTGGCTTGTTCACATACACCCGAGATTTCAAAAAACCCCAAAGAAAGAAGTCTGGACTGGTCAGATCGGGTGATCTTGCAGGCCAAGGCAAATCGCCAAAACGAGAGATAACTCGGCTTGGAAAAGCGTCCCTCACTAAGTCCATAGTGTCGCGCGCTGTGTGTGCCGTAGCGCCGTCTTGTTGAAACCAGATGTGCTCCAGCCCCAATTCGTCCAAACTGGGTATCAAAAACTCACGTAACATGGTTCTGTAGCGTTCTCCAGTGACAGTTATCGCATTGCCTCCAGCGTCTTCGAAAAAATAGGGTCCGATCACTCTGTCAACACAGATGCCACACCATACAGTAACTTTTAGTGGGTGTAGAGGTGTTTCTTGAATAATGCGCGGATTATCAGTGCCCCAGAACCGAGTATTCTGCTTATTGACATGCCCTGAGAGATGGAAATGCGCTTCGTCACTCATAACCAATTTTGAAGGAAAATCATCTTGCAAAATGTCATAAATAGGGCTCTAATGTGTATCAACTCTGGAGGTCACCATTTAAAAGACATCATCTTTAAATCCTAATGGTACGAAATTTAATGGCACAAATATACATTTAAAAAAACCTAAATCTAGTTTTCTAATTTAGAAAAAATGTTATAGCTGAACCAAATAGGGTCTTTACTTTTGCGCCACCCAGTATATGATAAGGTGGAAGCAATCTCTAGACGGAGCCATGGAGCATGGTTGCCCCTAGCCGAGCCACTCCGCCCCGGTGCAACCACAATAATATAGCGTTGGACTAGTTTGGTCAGTCGTGGCCTGCTCGGTCGATCACGCACGGATGTCAACCAAAAACGAACAGTTAAAAACTCGCATGGTCCGGACAACGTTATTTTTCTCACCACATGTCAGACCGGATATAGCTGACAGCATGGCTGGACGGTCTTCACCGGACGTTGGGAAATGCCGCGCAAAAAGCTTGTATTTTGAGAATTAAAATAACAAACATTTTCCCTGACAAAAATAGAAAGGTATTTCTTCTATAGTCTACAGTATAATGTTGATTGGCTTTTGCTTCTAATTCTTTAAAGTGGGAATGGATGGTACTAAATTAACAATTTCCACTACATTGGCGAGGTCGCAAACATAATTGATAAGGAATCGGTGTCAAATTAATAAACTGGGCGCTTGCTAAAAATACAACAAATAAAATTTACAACTATATACAAAACACTAGTAACAACAAAAATAGCTGATGACACCTCTATACCTTGTCCATTTTATTAATGGTTTTTTGACAGCTCGATGACTGAGAAGTTAGTGATGTTCTAAAGATTCTCGAATGTGATACCATTCCGATTGTACCTACTATTATCATTAATCGAATTAGGTACGTAAACGTAATAATTCGTATCGATAAATGTACATTTTGATTTAGTTTTGATGAATTCCATGAAGTACAATATTATTTGTACGAAATTTTAACGTAAATAATACGAAACTTCATGGACGTGAGTTGAAGAGTCAAAAAACCATTCATAAAATGGACAAGGTATAGGTACAAGTCTACACTGAAAACTTTAAGACCTCTACATACATTTCCGAAAAATATGGACACTAAAACTGAATCTATGATTTTAAACATTTTTGATTCAGTGGTTTTATGTTTTTTCTATGAGTGGCAAACAAGCAGGCGGTCCACCTCACCCTCAGTGGTCACCGCTGCCTATCTGCAACACCGAAGGCATTGCCGGGGCGTTGCCTACCCTCAAAGAGGACTCTTTTATTACTTATTTTCACTTCTCACTTTAACTATGTTTGTCGAGTCAAAAACCAATGAGCTGCCTTTGATACGCGGCTCTCAGTTAATGAAGTTATGAAATATTTCTGTTATTACGCATTTGGCGTGATATATTGGTCATAACCGCACTTTAATTGTACCTAATGGATTCCACCATCCCGCGGTCGCGGGTGATCTATTTTATACTCCATTATACACTTTAGCAGCAGTATCAGTGGACAAAGTGCTCTGTCAAATTACCAGTCTATAATATTGTATTCAACGATGCATGTATCTCTGGGCTCATTATCGACCGTCGCTAAAAGGTTTTAATTATAATTTACGACTTTAATGTTGCCATGCATTTTATTTCTGGTTTCCGCAACAATCTGTATCAGAACAGAGTGATGTTTATATTATAATAAAATATCACAAACATCCAAGAGTTAATAACCGGCCAAGTGCAAGTCGGACTCGCGTACGAAGGGTTCCCGTACCATTATCTATAAAAACGCTAAAAAAATAACGTTTGTTGTATGGGTGCCCCCTTAAATATTTATTTTTTCTGTTTTTTTAGTATTTGTTGTGGCGGCAACAGAAATACATCATCTGTGAAAATTTCAACTGTCTAACTATGACGGTTCATGAGATACAGCCTGGTGATAGACGGTCAGATAGACAGACGGTTGGACAGCGGTGCCTTAGTAATAGAGTCAGTTATTGGTTACGGAACCCTAAAAAGAAACACCACCACTCTGCTTAGTGGTATCACTTTAATTCTCCCACACAAATATGCACAATAGGATAGTTGCCTGCTATTAAAAATGAACAAGTAAATATTATTTTCATAAAGTAGGTTAAAACTTAATGCAATAATTAAAAAAATACGTATAATATAATGGGTAAATAAATCGCGGAGTAATAAGCTTTTAAAGTTTCTTCGTCTGTCCCTTTCTCGCAAAACAGAGCTTCCCCACAGTTACTATGAGAACACGTGATTGTGACGTCACATGCCAAAGATATTGTATGTAAAGCTACCACAGTTTAGTAATGAGGTACTATGAAGGACCTACAACTGACGTCACTGCGTGTTTGAGCTGTCTCTTTCTATTCCTGTATTTTATAAATGCTTTATAACTTTGCAATTCTTTGAGATATTTAGTTATTGTTTACACGACCGTTTATTTTTTGAGCAATATTTTTAATTTATGCAATAAAAGAATAGCAGGCAACTAACCTAATCACCGAAGGAATATAAATGAATAAATAAATAATAAATATGTGTGGACGTTACACACAGCGCCATCTAGCCCCAAACTAAGCAAAGCATGTACTATGGGAACCAGATAACTGATACAATACTTAAATACTTTTTGTTTGTAAATACATACACAGAATACAATATAACACCCAGACACAGAACAAACACCTGTGTTCATCACACAAATGTTTGTCCTGGGTAGGAATCGAACCCACAACCTACAGTTCAGAAGGCAGAGAAACTACCAACTGAGCTATCAGGCCAGTCAGTATAATTATAAGGAATATAATAACAAGTTTAACTCTTTTCGGAAAAGGAAAGGATTTATGAAATACGTTTTATGGTCCTACTTTTTTTTATATGCTTACTTTTGTATGTTTTACTAAGTGCAGGGGTGCCTACATGAATTTCGCAGCATTGTCTTTATCAGAATTTTCTGCAATCATTTTCTGTAGTAAATTCTGATAAATGTATGACGACCATTGCTTTTATTTTTTATGTTTTATCCCGCAGTCTGAATAAAGAATATGATGGAATATCATTCGGTACTTACGTGTATTTTGTAGCGGATTCAACTGATTTCAATTGACATAGTAGGCTAACGGCTACGGCGTAGAACGTTTTGCTTTATCGTAGACTTGATTTACCTGCGATAGCCTACGACGTAGAGCGTCTACAGCGCATACCTCGACGCCCGTTGTTGCGTCGCTACAATATCACCGTGTAGATGCTTTCTAACAGATATTTATGAAAACTTTTTATAGGATGTGAATACGCAACTTTTATTAATATTAATACAGCATGCGAAACTAATTCTTAATTTAAAATTTTCCTTCGGGACTATGCACATAAGCCGCGTATTGAAACTGTTAAAGCCATACCAATCAAGTTGTTGCTCTGCAATTGAGTTACGTAATCACTTAAATGCTGCGGTGAAATAGGTCCAAGATAGCTGCCTCGAAAACGGCACCGTAAAAACAAGGCATATGCCTTGTTTTTGCTCTCAGTTACTACGAACTCATCATAATATTGTCTCAATCATGGAGGTTTTTAATAAATGAAATGGTATATCATATACCTATATATAAACTTATTGTACTATTCAAATTTGTATTTATAACGGTTCACTGTCGAAACTCATAAAATTGTTTGTCATAATTTTGTTACAAATAAAATTGTTACTTATAATCATCATTTCACATAATGTGATTTATTATACTTTCACTACATCTAATTTTCTTTATTATAAATCAAAATTAATAATAATCCAAATTTATAAGAATGAAACTCATAAGGCGTATATGACATAACAGTACAAATTTATAATGTTCTTTTACCATAACTAACTTAAATCATAAAACAAAATATCAATAATACTGTAAATTAATGTGACTGGAACTGTTGATTGTTATATATATCGTAATCAGTTATAAAAACGTAGTACGGCAAGCCAATTTGCTCTTCAATCTATGCAGGCACTTCATCCAGTCAAAACAAACAAAATTAACGTGTGGACTGTGGGTAATTGTAAAATAACTTATATTTTCTCATGTTATGTTGATTTTGGTATTGTTGGTGAACTTTGTGCATTATTTTAATAAATAACTTTAAATGTCTAATAAAAACACGTGTAAAATATTTAAATCAAATAAAGGTAACCTGAAACTTAATATAGATGGTTTCTGTAATTTTTTAATATAAGCATAAGTGACTTCTGGCACTTCGCCGGCCGCTGCCGCGGCACGCTCGCTACGCTTCGCTTCGCTCGCTCGGCTCGTGCGTCGTGTGGTCACAGTTAACCTAACGCTCCTCCTCGCTTCGCTCGTCGTCGCACCTATTTATGACTTTGCCTTAGACTAGTATCTTAGTATCTTTAGGGTATACATGCATATGTATATAATGATTTAACTACCTCAAAATTATTATTATGTTAACTAAAAAATATGAAAAAGTCATTATGAACAATACAATTATAAATGCTGATTATTATGAAATTATAAGTAATGAAATTTATAATAAAAAAAAGTATGATAAAAAAATTCTTAACATTAACATTATAACGTAAAATTTTATAAATTTAAACATTATTTGAATAAATTGTATAAGAAAAGATCAATATAAAAAGTAACTATTATGAACAAAGTTATTTATATATAACCACCATTATAAATTTCATCATTATTAAAAATGAGGTATGTGAAATGAAATTATGAATAATGAAATTATTAGTACAGACGGTATCCCATTTATAACTATTATACTTTTATTCGATCAACATAAATGGTATTTGATTTGACTATCTTCGACGATAAGTGTTTTTGTATCGTATTTATTTGATTTAGAATGATTTTTATTAGATAATATTTTTAACGAAGTTCTGTATATATTTCTCATGGTTGAGTTTTCTGTGAAAGTGAATGTATTTATGCCGATTTTTTTTTACTGTTACTGGGCAGAGTAACTTTAAAGGCCGCACATAGCAATTTTATATTATATTGTGCTTTTTGAGATCAAGACCGCGGGCCGTGGGGACCGAAGATCTTTTTGGATATCTGATCGAAGGTCAAAGCAACTCGTGATTAAAATCGCGGGCCTCTACTTGGCCTAAAGGTTGACCATTGCCAATCAATGTGGCAAGATACTTCTGTAGTGCTATGGTTTTATTAAATTAAATGTTAACAAATAAATAATAATTTATTATTATAAAAACAAAGTTACTGCGTATAAAGTAGAATAATATTCGTGTGCGTTTCACCGTGCACCGCTTTACTTGCACTTGCGGATGCAGGGCATTTGACTTGTTTCTGTAATTAATAACACAGAGCAAGAAAAAAAACGTTTCGCTCGCCAAGCGTTTTTTTCATGCTCTGTGGTAAATAAGCAGCTACTGGACTTCGAACTTTTTGAAATAAAATAGAGATAAGTACTTTATCTTCTGTGCTTTCCAGATACGAAGCGAAAAATATATTGGTTTTGCGTGCGAATATAAATTACATTTTGACTACATTTCCCCTAATAGTGAACGACTCCGACGTTGCAACATGTAAAATCATGAGGAAAACTGGAAAATTAAAATTAGAATTATGATAAATAAAAGAAAAAAATAACGCGGCTCAAGCGGACTTACTACAATTAATTAATAAAAATTAAAAAAACAAAATTAACCGGCTATATATGACTACCGATTGCCCCGCCGATGTACTTTACTTTAAACAAGTATAACCACACTCTGGAGGGTAGACAAAATTGACCGTTTTTCCGTTTTATGTCACTTTCTTCATATTTGCTTACTTGTCAAATGGAGTAAAATATTTTACTCTACCCTCTTTATTTTGTCTACCCTCCGTGCTAACCCAGGGTGTGGTTATAGTCGCAGATATTCCGCAGTAACTGTCCGATGTTGTGCCATCGATTTTAGAACAAACAAGATGCTGATGATCGATCATAATCGCGTGTCGCGGACTGAAGCCCCGTTTAAGGCAATCACCCCTCACCTGACCCTCTTTTCGCCTGTCATGCTCTTCGAATTCCTCTCTTATAAGCCTACCAGCATTTCTATATCTGTTTAACGCATAAGACGTCAGTTAAACCTTTGCGTTCCCTTATATCTAGCACATTCGCTGACTATTGACGTCTGCATGAGTAATGCATGCTTTCTCGAAATTATTCTTGTGGACAACCATACGTCATTACAATAAGTGCAATTATAATACAGCGGTGCAACGTAAACATTAATAAGCTTCCTCGCTTCTGATTGGTGGGCTAAAGTCATGACTCAATCGTAGCAACTATAGTAACCTATTTCTAGAGGTCGTGAGGTTGTACTCATGGAAATGTGCATTGTCCATTCAAGTACCGCCGCTCCGGTTGTTTAGAGTCTAGTTCAGACGAAGCGGGTCATTATTTCTTTGAAATTTCAATTGTGTATTGTGTGCCTGCAATTAGGCTTGAAACTTTAGTGACTGCGTATCTGAAATAGTGCATTTTGAGTACTTACTTATAGTTGAAGGTGTAAACTTTTGTAAACCTACAGTTATGTGCCTTGACAATGTAGATTAACATTATAACTTACATGTAAATGAACGCGTAAGTAAAAAAAGTACAATATGAAAAATGAATATTTTTATAGTTCCTTAAAATTTTAACAACCAATTAACGCTTAGAAATTAACTTACGTATTTCTTGATAACTATTGTTACTCTACACCATCATCATCAACAGCCTGAAGACGTCCACTGCTGAACATAGGCCTCCCCCAAAGAGAGCCATATTGAGCGGCTGGTTGCCTCTTGCATCCATCGGCTAGGTACCACTTTTGGCACCGGTATAGTGACACAGTTAGCGTTTGATTGTTTTACAGCGTAACACAATCAGACGCTGACCTGGCCGACGAGCAGTCGACATGTCTCCCGAAGGTTAGCTAGAACGATCGCGTCTTTCCATTGGGTCCACTCATCCAGCGGACGTAGTCTACTCGATCTTCTTCTCCCGGTAACGGCCAAAACCGAGGCTCAGCACCTTAATGGGTGCTTATAAACTAGTGGCCTCGCACTTTTGATGGCCGGGTGCTTATGCACCTGCCCTCCCGCCCGCTGACAAGAGTCCGCTAAAATGAGATCGCTGCTGCCACTAGTAGTCATGATTTTATGCATTTAAGATTAGAATAAGTATGATCAGGTGGAGCTAACCTTAAAATCCGAGGGCCTCATATATTGCATGTAGTTGTCGCCCTAAATTATCTATTTTGTGTTTTATCGTAGGTACTTCGTGCGTAATTCCTGTTTCGTTATATCTTTAAATACAAACTAGATTAATGAAACCTAATATTTACTAAAGTGTCTTTTAATTGTTTCAGACATTGCGTTGCCCACAAACGAAAACAGTGAGTACCTATACTTTAATTACTTGGTACTGTAAATAAGTCGTAATTACGATAGATTCTGTTGATGACCACGAATAGGGTACAGAACTACCGCTGTGTAATTTATTGATCATTGTACAAACATTAATTAAGTGGACAAACCAAACATTTGTGGACATCGTATGTCAGTACTAGAATAAATCGAAGAAACAACAAAATAATACATCACACACACACACACACATCAACAACCGGAAGACATCCACTGCTGAACACAGGCTTCCCCCATAAAACGTAGCTTTGGACGCTTATCATAGGAGGCAATTCGCCATAATCACCACGCTTGGTAGGCGGATTGGTGATCGCAGAAGATTTCATTGTACCGAGGTGAATGCTTTTTTTTACAACTAAATAGGCCCGCATTTGACCGCAATCTCACCTGATGGAAAGTGACGATGCGGTCTATGATGATACATGCTTGCCCAGAAGATACCTATTTGCTCGTGACTTGAAGAGCTCCAGATTGTACTTATTGGGAAACAAAGACGCTGCTGCCCATTCACTGGATATTCCCACGGGAAGAGACGAGGTGGTCCTATTCGCACACCGGGACCACACGGTAAATAATGAATGTTGCCTAGATATTAGTAATGAGTAAAAGTTTTTACGATTAAAATATTTTTATTGAGTTAATATAGTGAGAGCAAATCGGAATGAGCTAAACCATTGCACTATGTGGCTCGGCTTGCAATTTGCGGAAATAATATATTTTTTTAAGAACACACCTTTCATAAATAACATTTTTTTTATTTACATTACAGCGCTAATTTAAGCTACGTTATATAGCTATAGAAACGTTGTATATATACATCTATCCAGCTGATTGGGCAAGATTAGGTTATTACCGAACTGATGTTGGCATATATCTGTAAGTAATTGATCAGTCAACAAATCAATTACCCATACCAATATAGCCATAATCTCATACTACTTGTTTGTACACATAAGACTGATATTGTATGATATCATCTATTGGAAGGCTATATACCTAATTTTGTAACAAATCAGGGACATTTTGATAAACCTTGTTTTACATAAAATAACGGGTTCAAATTCTACATGGGTCGAAAAAGTCCTGCACTGACGTCCCACTCGGGGTGTATTGTGCATTTCCCCGCAAGCATCTACCCGAGCCATCCCAGCTCCTTAAAATAGCGGAGTGTGGCTCAATACCGTGTTATCAAAAGGTGCCAAATGATTTTCCACCATTTTTAAAACACGAGTATATAATTCCTGGTTCCAAAGATAAAAGTTTAACCCTTGAATATTTTATCCTGGGTTTCACACACGAAAATGCAGTATTTTGCTTTTTTCCAAAGCCAGCCTAGTTTGCCTAGACTCACATGGGACCTAAGTCCAAAGTCTGAAATCCTACAAGGAAGCATAAAGTAGGATTATTCAGATTGAGCTTACAGCTCGTGGCGCAGCTTTGAATATACTCACCTTTCTAGTATTCATCTTTTCAAGTGGCTGTAATCCACAGGTGCCTTTGTTTGTAAACACTCATGACAACACAAAGGCCAACGAGTACCACACTCTTTTGAATAAGGGAACGGGGTGGTTCTTTTTTATTGTGTATCGTGTAAATGAATAAACCATATATTATTCTATTACATTCTAATTATCAAATATTGCTGAAGTAGGTACTTATCTGAGATAATATATTATAATAGGAGTCGTTCGTTCGAACATAAAATTAAGACCGACGTATTGGAATCTACCAATTATTTTTTAAAATAACCGCATTTAGTGTCTTGAAGCACTCATGGGGAAACTTGAATAATCGTAAAAGACCACAAATTTTGGTCACCCAGAATTTTTTTTTAAGAGTTTGGAATGGGGTTTCAGATAGAACAAACCTGATAAAAAATTTAAAAAATGATCCAGGTAAATTATTATTTAAAAAAATGACTATTGACTATTGATTAATGTAAAAGTTTTATACGCGATAATGGTGACGTTTAACGTCCCTATTATCACGTTAAATGATGGCGGAAGTATGAGTAGCAATACCTGTACGTACTATTCAGTATTTTGTAGTGCTAGTCAAATTAAATTCCTTGAACAGAGCTTTGATCCGGTCGCCGAAGAAAAATTTAATCACTTTACGCTACCACACCGCCCGCGGAGGACCAGTAGCGTAAGTGATTCGCAGCCGGATGAGGTCATTTAATCACACTGCGTTGCAGTCACGGTATCCGTTGCCGTTAGTAACTATTAATCATTCTGCTCCCATAGTATACAAGGTGAGTTGGAATTGGTATATTATCCCGAAAGGGGAGGAGAGGGGGGACTGGGACCATGATAGCCCACAAGTTGTGAGAGCCTTACTTGAACTGCGTGTTTCCAGACCTCCATACTAAAAAATAAATCCACTCACAAAATTGCACGTGGTATCGCTATGAGAGTTAACAAGATACTAAAATAAATAAACAAATTCATTTACACAGGTCGTCAAACTGATTTAAGTGCATTCGGTCAAGGACGAAGTTCAACTACCCAGCTGCGCTAGAGCTATCTTCGAACTTAAACTTTACATGGCATTTCTTCAATGAAAAACGGGGCGCTGTCTGCCCTGCCTTTGGTCTTGCCGCATTTGTAGCTGGAGACAGCGCCCCGCCTGCACGACGTTGACACTTTCTACTCCAGTCCCCTCGTGACCACGGCCGATGTAACTTAGTCGAAACGTCGAGGTTAGACAAAAATTGTTTTTTGATAAATTTCTGTGCGCGTTGGACCCGTTTTAACTTTATAATATGAGTTCGAGTTGCGAAAGTTTAAAAAGTGTTATATCTCGATGTTTCAAACTGGGGCTCCTAATAGTATCTCATCATCATCATTAACAGCCTGAAGACGTCCACTGCTGAACATAGGCCTCCCCCAGAGCACGCCACCTTGAGCGGCTGCTCGCCTCCTGCATCCATCGGCTCCCCGCGGCTTTCACCAGGTCGTCGGTCCACCGAGTGGGGGGCCGGCCTACGCTGCGTCTTCCGGTTCGTGGTCGCCACTCGAGAACCTTTCTCCCCATCGGTTGTCAGTTCTACAAGCGATGTGGCCTGCCCATTGCCACTTCAACTTACTAACTCTAAGAGCTATATCGGTCACTTTAGTTCTCCTGCGGATCTCCTCGTTCCGTAATAGTATCTACTATTATTTAATTTTCTGCTATGGCCGTGGTGTGTCAGTTGCATCATGCCTGATACTGTATTCTCGTATATTTTTGTTACTACGTTGGTTTTTTGCTGCTGCGGAAGGGGCGCTGTTTTCTAACAACGCTCCGTATTTTTAAGCTCCCTCTTCTAGAGCCCTCGTTAAAAATCTGGAGCGATCTTAAGCCGCTTTTCGAATGACAGTTAAACAACTTTCAGCTTTTCATACTTTCAACTAGCTAAAACAAAACAAATAGGTAGGTACCTTTTTTGGATTAAAAACTGAAGACCAATCTTAATTGGTACATAGTTGGGTTCAGACATATTATTCTTGTATTTATTGTTTTTGAATGCCCTAGTTCAACATTTAAACCTAATAAATAAAAATTTTCAATATATTTCTGACATTGGTTATTTATATTAGACGTGCCGCGCGCGGTTTTACCTTCAACATTCCTATTATTCCACGGGGCTCCTTTATTTTACGGGATAAAACCTTTTATATTTCATCCATTTCGCTTCAGCTGGCTTGGCGTGAAATCTGAACAAATAAACAGACAATTTTTCACTTTTATATGCGTAATTTTGTCGAGTGCATTTTAGACTGCGCATCATTTTATCATCAAGCGATATCATAGTCAAACGCAAGCAAATCAATCAATAAAGTAATTATAATTAAATATGTCCGGGTTTTTTTTTCTAAAATAGGTACCTATTTAAAAAAAGTGTGAACATTTCACACAGCGCCATCTAACCCCAAACTAAGCAAAGCTTGTATTATCAGAACCAAATAACTGATAGAATACTGTATGCTTGTAAATACGATCTTTTTCTTCTTCTCGTGTAGGCAAGTGGTCAGCCATGGTGTAGAATTTTTAGGCCGCCCAACGGCTTCTGACTTGGCTTAACGACTGTTGTCTTATGACAACAGCCGGGACCGATGGCTTAACGTGCCCTCCGAAGCACGGTAGCGCTCAGTTGTAAATACCACTTTTTGCTGTAGCGGTCACCCATCGGAGTAGTAACCGCAGCGAACGTTGCTTACCTTTACCGATCGGTTAGAAATGGCTAGTCGTGCTTCGCTATGAGCGCTACGCTAATAGAATACGATATAACACCTAGACACAGAATAAACATCGATGTTGTTGTGTTGTTGTGTTGTATATTAAGGTTATTAAGGTTAGGATTTAAAATAACCCATAATAAGTTACACGAGAAGCAAACAATTAACCTCATTTGAAATATCATTTTCATAGGCAGTAATAATTAAACTCACGATGCCTGATTCATATCAAATTACTTGACATATGTTGTTTGCACCAATTGGTGTTATAGCCGTAGATGTAAATCTCTTGACCACGATCTCATCGATCCCATCTCATCAGGTGAGATCGTGGTCAAACGCTAGCCTAATCATTGAGGGAAGCCAAGGCACTAGCTACTCAAAGTAGCCCGCCTAAATTAAGTGCAATAAAGAGGTTTTAATACGCATCTTGAGCGATAAGATGGGCATGATGGAGAGCCAGCTGGTTGATGACTAAGCGTTGTGTAAACATGCCTCATGATTTCTTTTTTAAATTACGTAGTAGAAATAACATGTCCTTGGCAAGTCATGGATGAAGAAGGTACTTGCATACGCACAGTAAACCTGGCTAAACCGGATCGGAAGAGCAATGAACCTAGGCGCAGTAGTATCTTTAAGATCGACTTTGCTGCTTTACAATGTATGTATGTTCAATGGTTTTCCTTTGGCAATGCCCTGTCTAACTATAGCACCTTATTAGGAGTACATAACATTGTATTTTTCAATATTGAATACTCATCGTTATAATTTTAACAATCTTATTATATTAGGCTATTGCATTTATTTTGATACAGGCAGTGCGTGATGACGCGATGTTGAATATAGCTAAAAGATGATAACTTACAAGCTTTCATTATTATTTTTATCGACGATAGGCTAAAATTTGACCACGTTCTCACCTGATGGTAAGTGACGACGCGGTCGACGATGGGGCATGCTTGCCTAGAATATACCGGTTCACTCTGGCCTTAAAAACTCCCAGATTATATTTAAATTAATTGATATAATTAGTTTGTTTTATTATTCATTTATTTCTTTTTACGGTACAAATCTTGGGAACGCTTTTAGGATGATTTCAAGCGGTCCAACCGAGCAACGATGAGCTGAGATTTGGCATGGAGTTTATATCCTCGACAGCCTATTCATCGTAACTCCAAAAAGTTTTAAAACCTCAGCTATGTAAAAAATCCAAAATGTACGTAAACAAGCTGTTATAAAAGTTATAAAAGCCAGGTGTGTATCCTTTTTTTATATTATTTTCAAATAGCAAATTTAATTTTTGTTTCGAGACATGTAACAAAATAATTTTTCATATTATATGAACAACGCTGATTAAATACTTTTATCACAGATAACGTAATTATATATTTCGTGTTATCATCCATACTTATTTACTTTAAACATAAAATAAGTTCATTACACAAATAATTGTCCGGGGGGGAATCGAACCCCAACTTAGAGCGCAATAGGCAGAGCTGTGACGCCTGTCGATTATGACTCATTCATAGGATCATAGGAGTCGATTCAAAGACGAGGGAAACCCGATGACGTCGGCGTAGTAATTACTCGTTACGCTCGATGAATAAACTGGTCCTATGTACTGTATTTATCGGTCAGTAAGGTGTGCAGGCTACGTCTTTTCGTGACGTTGGCTGCTGGCACAGAGAGCACTTACAGCATGCATTTTCCTCGGTCCACTAAACCCCCCCCCTTCCCTATGATAAGCGTCTATAGTGGAGTTTTATGGGGAGACGTATGGTCAGCAGTACATGTTTTCAGGCTTTTAAAATGTTCGTAATAGTCCCGAATTAAGTTTCTATACTTAAATGAAAACCCGGGAAATTTTCGAATTGCGGAAAGGCTAATTTTCTCTAATAAAGATGAGAGATTTTTCTATATAGGGTTTTAAACTGCCACGGTGACTAAAATTAACGGGATATATACCTTGGTAACAATATTATAGGAATGAGAGATTGTTGCTCATTAGGTATGGGGATTATTCCTTTTTATTACATATTGGTGGCGTTAGATTTCATTATCCGTTTGTTCAACAAAAAATTGTAAGCTACTTTACATTTACAGCTATGACGTATAAACGCCTCGTGTACGTAGAGTCGAAACACGTGTCGCGGAGTTATTATTTTGTAATTATTTAAGGTGTACTTCTGCGAAATCACATGAGGTCGTTCGTCAGTCTACTTATTTATTTCCGCTTTGCTTCAGAAATTCGTGATCAACCCACACAGAAGAAAATGTATTAGCTTAAATAAAAATGCGAGCCGATGAGAAATAATAAATAAGGTAAAACGGGTTTCTTACAACAGACGATGAATTCTCTCTCTATAATTTCAAAGTACCAGGCCACAGATAAAATAGCGCAATAAGTGCTAGTAACTAGGTGTTTTTTATAACTTATAGGCGTTGCATTTGGCCACTGTCTCACCTGATGGTAAGTGATGACGCGGCTTACGGTGGTGCATGCGTGCCTAGAAGATACCTGTTCAATCTTGACTTGAAGACTCCCAGGTTATAGTTAGCTGGAAACAAGGACGCCGACAAGGTATTCCACTCATTCGCTGTACGCACTATAAAGTTTGATGCGAAACGCTTAGTGCGGGCTGTAGGAATTAGTTGTAGGTTTAGTTAAGTTATTGGTTGGGTATATAATCAAAGGTATCGAGAGAGTAGAACTAATAGTTGAAA
The DNA here is from genome assembly GCA_910589525.2 of Ennomos quercinarius. Classification (NCBI taxonomy): domain Eukaryota; kingdom Metazoa; phylum Arthropoda; class Insecta; order Lepidoptera; family Geometridae; genus Ennomos; species Ennomos quercinarius. Next base: position 16,395,854 of record OU342489.1, read on the forward strand.
AATGCGACTTGTATCTACGCGAGTACGTACAGGACAGGTAGAGCAGAGACTTACGCTCACTTCGCTCGCTCGGTCCGACCAGCCGAAAGTCTCTGCTTCAACTCGCAAAATTTGCTTTTAGCTGTCCGGATGTACGTAACGGTCGCATTTTTCAACGATTGTTGACAAAACTAGTTCATGGTAGTTTATTTATAACCAGAAAGATATCTTCAGAGTTGATAATACTTTATCGAGCTCTCAACGTCCTCCCATCCTGACCTCAGACTACCACTCCATCTAAGATATTCAGATCGCTTGTTGAGAGCATCGCCCGTTGGTTCGCTGTTATTTAATCAAGGTTGCAGGTCGAATGACGTCACACTACCAATACACTGTCCCTCGTAAATAAATCGCTAATCGTAACGAAAATAATACAAAAAATATAATCATGTGCTTTAGTTTTATACCATTTATGTTTGGGTAGTTTGGCTTACACCAGAAAGCAAACGATGCATAAGCGATGTGCCCGTATTGCGAAATAATGACTATTAAGAACGTGCGAGGAATTATTTCTGGGCTATTCGAGTATTGCGTTGATTATTATTGTTCGATTATCCTTCAAGAATCGAGTTTATTTGATTTGAGATTGAACTGTAGAAATCGATAGTCCCGTTCGGCCGCTAACATTATGATGCTACTGATGCTATATGCAAAAGCTACGAGAATTACTGCAAATGAGACTTTATGATCTGATACTGTGTGAAGTCTGAGGATGACGTGCGCAGTGAAGTGTCACGCTAAACTATATTCATTTAGAGTTCTGAGTGATACTGCAATCTGTTATGGGCAGCCGTGACGCTTAACGTCAGGTGAACGACTAGCTCGTCGCGTCATTCATTTACATTTAAAAAAGAAACAATCTGTAAATATCGTTACTAATACTACTGCTATTTAAATTAAACTGGCGATGGAAACCTGATGTTAAGCGTCATGGCCGTCAATAGCTAATAGTTGTAAGTAGTAAGCTTACAAAACCAATAGTTCTACTATTAACATTCGTCACGATAACTAATTACCCATATGGTGCTACGCAGATGAAAAAGTAGTTTACATTTTGTGTTCAATGCGACGCGAAACTTGTGAATGCTACATACGCAAAATCTAATTGTGAAAATATAATAATGCAATTGTTCACAGTAACATTCGTATTGTCAGTTACTGTGTGTTATTAAACGACGATTATTTCATAGCACTATCTGTGGAGATTGTAATGGTGACACGCGCCTTATCGGCACCACTTGTGCTAACACCCAATCTCTGATACTACCTAGCGCTATTCCGACCAATAATCGTGGGGGCATTCACTAAATTAGAAGTGCAATTGGAAGATAAACAAGCCATAAATAATTACAGCCTAAAAATTAGTTACAATCTTTTTATTTAGAGAAAGAAGTAGTCTTCTTTATTTTATGAATCATTCATTCTAGATTTACAGCTTTATATGATTATTTATATTTTACGTATTAAAATATGTGGAGAGTTTTATTAATATTAAGTTCTGCTTCTTTACATTTTTTTTTATCAACGATAGGCTAACTTTTGACTACGGTCTATGGTGACGACGCGGTCGATGATGCAGCATGCTTGTCTAAAAGATACCGGTTCACTCAGGAAACAATGACGCTGCTAAGGTGTTCCATTCCTTTGCTGTCCGAATTATAAACGACATTAAAACTTTTTGGAGTTATTTTTCACTGGTATTTATTCTTTAAACTAACTACTACGACTAAATGCCACTAGCTACAGTATACGTACTCATCGTCATTGGCCTGTTTTAATCTAAAATTAAAATGAAGCAGTGTCTGTATAAGACTAATACGGGAACGGCAGATACGGCCGCAGTATGCGCGTAATATGTTGCGATACCCTACTAGGCATGGAAATGATTCCAACTTTAAAATCATTGTCATATAATCATATGATTTATTTTTGCCACTGTGATTTCACCTGTGATTTTTCACAGACTAATTTTTCATATGCCTAATGAATTTATGATCATTGGTGATTGGCGGTGCTTAATGAAATGGAACAGAGATGTGATTTAGGAGCTACCTACCTATTGCGACCCGCTACAAATGATTACTAAGAAATCTAACGCTACTCTCTTAAGATAAAGAAGATCAAAGTTCATCGCTAGGAACATCACAGGCACAGTGTTTATAAAATTACACTCTACAGGTCTCAGCTTGTTTACTGAAGCATAAACAAAATTATGTTTTGATATTCACCGCTGATGATACTCTCGTAATATAAAATCCGAAGCCACGATTCATTAACTGTGTTTATCACACTGTGATTTGTAGCAGAGTGTGTGACAAAAAGTAGCAGGTGTAACGAATGAAAAATAAAATCTTATGATTTTTCACCTGCTCCTTGTGAAATGATCCATGCTTATAACCCTACTAGGTGGTAAAAGAATAGCTGCCGGCGTGTTCGTGCCGTTTAGCGCGTTTTGGTCGTGCGCAATGAGGCCGTCTGCAAGAGATTTGCGCTTACCGACGTGATATATTTCTTGTCCGTGTAGTAAGACGAGAAGGGATTCTTTAATAAAATTTTTGCATGTTATCTACTCCTTACTACCTACTAATGTATATACAAAAACATTTAGACTATAAATTCTAGTCGCTAATACTGATTCGTTGTGCCACATAAGTGCCAGCATTTTATTCTGGACGCACGGAATCACGGCATCCGTATATGGTAGAAATTCCTAGAATACGTACAAAGCGTTTTGATTCCTCGTTTATAATTCGACCAGCAAAGGAATGAAACACCTTACCAGCGTCATTGTTTCCTGAAAAATATAATCTGGGAGTTTTTAAGGCTAGAGTGAACCGGTATCCTAGACAAGCATGCTTCACTATCACGCGTCGCGTTGACCAAGCGTTGACTCTAATAAACTTTGAAATCGCGATGAACTCACTTTTCTCACCAAATGGCTCAAACATGTAAAAAACACCGAGATCATAATATAAGATTATTAAAAAACATTGACGTTAATCTAATCATAAGTGGCAGTGAAGTTTACACATACCGTGAGTATGAGTACACATAGAGGATATATTTGCATTTGTTTCGAAGAACTCTGAAACAACTCGACTCTTCAGGTTTCGACTAATTATTTTCGTTATGTAAGTGTATACAACAAATTAAAATATATACAGGATGGTTTATTTAGAAGAGCGGTGACGGCCAAGTCCCACGAGACTTAGCGAAAAATCGTGCAAGGAGTCATGCCCTCGATTTATAAGAAAACAATAACTGCGTGTTTTTTAATCTTTTTTTGGAGTGACTAGAAACCATTTTGATCAACATATTAGTTAGTAAAAGTTGAGATCCTTATTAAAATTAATATGTGAAAAATTGCGTTTTCCTTTCATTTTTAGTAAGTAATACATTTCTTATCAAAGATTGACCCTTAGCAGGAACAAAATCCATTGGGTAACATGGGCTTGTCTTTATTTATGAAAAATGATTTGGGTCGGTTTCTGTTATTTTAAAATAACTTTTAATAAACAAAGGAGGTCAAACGTTTTAAATGTTCGTAAGCTCCTATAAAGCGAAAAGCTTTCCAAAAGCTGCTCGCTCTGACGTGATTTTGAAGTACTTATTGTTGAAAACTAGGCAGTGGTGGTGCTTACGTTCAGTTAGAGCAGACCGCTTAAAATTCATTTTGCAATAGTTTCGGATGCGTAAACATCTGAAACTAACTCCCGCAGTTGCTACGTCAATAAAGCTTCAGTTTGTGCATGTTGCAATATAGGGATTTACTCGCCGGCTTGTCTGTTAGTTTCAAAAGCAGATTCTGGGATGATATTGTTTCGTTTATTAAGTTGAATATCACACCGAATACACACACTCGCACACAGAAACACAATACACAAAGAGAAAGAGATGGGAATTGCACACAGTGGCAAAAGTATCTATACTGCGAATAATAAAATAAAGCCCGTACCTAGTTGAAACCGTTAGTAAGCTAAAATACCACGTAAACCTGGATAATCGAATACACATTCTCTGTAAAATGTATATGGATGGGGTGAAGGAAGGAAAGAATACAAATAATAGTAGGTTCTGCGGTGAAGGAACATTTTAATTATAATAAATACATATGTGTAGGTATTTACACCTTTTTTAGTCATATCATAATGTCCTTTCGGTCGCGTACGGAACCGGAGGTTCGTAACCAGTTTATCAATATTCAGTGTATATTTTGAGAAATTATTAACAAAAACATTAAAAAAGAAAAGGAAAAAGATGTGAAAATAATCATATTTAATTTCCAAAAAAATAATCGCCGAACTAGGTAACCCGTAACCGATTTTTTCTCTAATCTGTCCTGTCCAGTGATCCTATTTACGCACGGTTAACTTGTTGCATACTATTAATAAGGGATGAGACGTGTATTGCTTTCCAAATAATAAAATAAAATGATCCGGGATAAAATGTGTCCTATGTCAATCCCGGTAATATAAGTGGGTAATCCGCGTAATTTCATCCCATTCATCCAATTTCGTTCAGCCGTTAGTGTGCTAAAGCTCCACAAACAAATAAACTGACAACGTGTCAATTTCACTGAATATGAATATGGAGGGTACAATCGTCGATTTTTAAACAAAAATTATATGCCGAAATAGCTACGCGCTGCATGTCCAGATGCTAATCACATGATTTGGAGTTGATAAAAACTAGTAACCTTATGAATTACACTATTTTGTAGTCATTTATCAGTTACTCTATTTCTGTATGCGCTGGTTATCTTTCTTAATTGCTGGTTGTCTTTGTAATCGATTAAACTTTTATATTTTTTTTTTGATAATACTTGTATTATTTAGATACGTCGTCGTATTGTGTACCACCAGTCCGCTAAGCGTTTAGCTGAGTCATTCATAGTCGGAACGGCCAAGGAATGAAACGCTCTTCCAGCAACAATGTTTCCTCCTGGGTATAACCTGGGTATTTTCAAGTCAAGAGTGAGTGGGAGAGGGCATCTCATGGGCAAACGTGCTCCACTTTTGACAACTTCTGCACTTACCATCAGGTGAGATGTTGTATAAGGTATGTCCCACATTAGCATTAAAAAAAAATTGCGTGTAATAAACACACAGTCCAGTCATTATTCATATTTGTTGGGTTGTTCTTGCTTGGACTCGGGCTTTCTCAGACAGATAGCGATTAGAGAGGCGAGTGCATCTGTGAAATTACATCTAATAAATGCATAAAGTTCCGCAACGGAATAATTATAGTTGAGCACTGCGGGGATAGGTAGTGTACTTTGATTATTTAGGCAGGTTAAATCAAAGGTATTAAATAACATTCCGGCACAATACTCAGAACATTACTATATCATTACTTAGCGCCCTTCATACACGCGCTTTTACTTACTTTTTTATCTTCGCTTTTGCAAACAATGTGTTTGATAAAACAACTGTCTCTGATATATGAGCGTGTTTTAATAACGCCCCTATCAGATTGTAAAAACGAAAAATCGTTTGGCCACATGTCCACCTTCGTGGCCGCTCGATATCGGTTTTATCAGGTCTTGTGTATCATCGTTATTATAATATGATCTGTTTTTATCGTCACGTACATCGAAATTAAAGATTGGATGGCGAAATCTCGTAATTTAAAACGATGTATTCTTTTTTTTATAACTAAATAGGCCCGCATTTGACCGCAATCTCACCTGATGGGAAGTGACGACGCGGTCTACGATGGTACATGCTTGCCTAGAAGATACCTATTCACTCGCGACCTGAAGAGCTCCAGATTGTACTTATCGGGAAACTAAGACGCTCGTAAAGTGTTCCATTCCTTTGCTGCTCGGATTATATATTCTGAATATCCAACACATGTATAATCTATTTTTATGAAAGTCACACATCATCAGCAGTCTGAAGAAATCCACTGCTGAACGTAGGCCTCCTCCACAGGTCACTTTGAGCGGCCACTTGCTACCTGCGATGCATCCATCGACCACACCAGATCATTGGTCCACGTATTAGTGAGAGGAAGGAAAGTCACACATTAGTGTATTAACACAGGTGTGGTTAAAATGACAAATGTCAAATTTGCGAGTATTATGAGTACGTGAGCTTGAAACGATAATTAGGACGTGTCATGATTATTATCGATACTAAACTAAGCTATAAGTAATTACCAGAATTGTTCTTCAGGTGAAAATACGAAGCTTCTGGTTTGATGGGGCGGGCTCATTCCTTTTCCCTCCATAAACTTAATTAATTCATGAACTCTTTAAAGCATATCGTCGCTATGAAGGTAGAAGATAGGTTGATCAAGGTGGTCTACTTACAAATAATATATTGGTTCAGAACTTAATGCCTAGCCTATAAACATGATAAATATATACCTACATATAAACACCTAAATATCACTGTGTCAAAGTATGACTATTCATCCTCATAGTAGTAATTTCTTTCACAGACCATGACTGTGATGCCCATCACGTTGAAGACTCAGCTGACGCCCGCAGCCGAGCTTCAACATCTGCTGTCTGCCACCACCGCCGGCCTGCAACCACACATGCGCCGCGAGCCCACGCCCAAGGGCCCGCCGAGCGCGTCCAAGTACCAGCTCTTGAAGCTGAACTAGTAGCCGTGTCGGAAGCCCCAGAGACAGCGGTGAATCCCCCTGAGACCGGTGCCGCCGCTTCGAACGGGCGCAGAGATATGACGAAAAGTCGTCCGATGGGACGGTTCCTGTCGTTGCACAAGCGGCGCAGGCGGCGCCTGCCCACGCGATCCCTCGTCGATGAGGGATCGTTGCTTGATGATTTACTCATCGGCCAAGTCGAGGTAAGTGAGGGAAGCCATCAGTTCAGTTGCGAAGCAATTTGTATACTTATACCAGGGTTTTAGTGTTGACAAATTGTAAGCGGCCTACCGCACAAGAATATAACCTTTATAACTGCGTTTTGAGTTTTCCCTGAGTCTAGTTTTGCGGTGAGGGTTCTGGATTTGTTTTTGAAAAGTTGTTTTTTGTTAATCTGTCGGTCTTTCAATGGCTTTTTTTTGTCTCAGTATCAATATGCAATATTTACTAATATTGCACTGACAGTAGAATCAGCTGATAGCAGGGATTACAAACATTTTTGGCTGTGGCGTACTCGCCCATAAATAAGTTTTCATACCAGCTTCATAGAGAACCTATTGGTTGCTAGGGGCGACGGATCATAGTAAAAAAGTAACCAATTGTTCAACACAACGTCTTATTCATGAAAACTGAGATCCATTATGGTTGGCACTGATAAATCTCTGGTAATTTTTATTTTCGTTATTGATCACCTATTGAAGATTTCTTAATTCAAGTAGTTAGTATTGAAAATTGTGACAAATCTTATAGGATTTATAGGTAAAACTATCATAATTCTGATATCGCTCAACCATTTCCTGCCGACAACCCTAACAAATGCAGCTGATTCAACTGTCAGTGCAATGTTAGTAAATATTGCATGTTGAATATGGCTCTGATATAACACCTACATGAACTCTGCAGAAAAGTCCTACCCGAATCGCAAGAAGTTCAAGTGAAAATAGCGATGATATAAAAAGAACAATAACCAAACAACCATCGGAATCATCGTCGAATAGATAATAATAAATTTTAATAATAGAATATTTTTGTTTAACTTTCGAAGGATAGATAGATAAACTATTGAAAACACCATATTACACGAAAATTTAGAGGGAAATCTTATAACTAAGTGTCACATTGGGCGGTCTCTTCCAGGCAACCCAGAAGGGTTTGTATCCGAAAAATATATTGTGTAATGAAAAGTAATTACTTAAAAACAAATCTAGTTTTAATTTCTAATTAAAATGTTCGTTCGGGGGTAATAAAATATTGTTAAATAGTTTCGGGAGTTTATCACGCATGCTCTGATTCATTGCCATACATATAAGCTAAGGCTAACTCCGAGTTTATTTATAACATGCTCTACACCCTGGTATTCAACGCAACTTAACTGTAGGCTTAATACCTCACATAATAGATGCGATAATCGAGAACAACGGCGAACGATCGAATGAGCGAATGATTGCTAAAACAATAAGATGACAGACCGAATAAAATTGACCTAGTGGAAATAGAACTCTTAGTAAGAGTCACAGAAAACATAAAGACGCATCTGTAAACAGTAGCACCAGAAGGGACAGTCCTTGAAACGTGGTTCGTCTCGGGCTTGTATTCACATTATTGAAACAGATACTATAATTAGTAACGCGCTATTTAGTTACGTATATTTGCTGTCTTAACCGGGCGTAACTCAGCGTATCACATTGTTTTCCTACAATGGTCATTCTGCAGTCCTTCGCTCACGTCGTCAGGCATTGTTCCTCGCTCCGCCACCAATTTTAATATCATTTGTTTGTATTCATGAACCGTCCCCACGCACTATTCGTAGGTATGTTCTTGTGACATATTGTGGGATATCGTATTGCCTTTCAAGTAGTTCTAACAAGGACGCCTGGGCGTCGATGCGAATCAACAAAATTGTGTTTGGCATTGTTTACTGTTCAAATGAACATTGAATGCGACTAAGAGCCGTGTATAGGTAGACCAGGTACCTACTTCCGTTTTATCCATCAGTCCGTTGTTTCAGGCCTAACTACAGGTATTTTTAATTGAATCCTTTCTTAAAACAAGTTCTGTTTGTTACTTCTCTGAAGATCAATAAAAATAATAAATGGTTTATTGCTTATATAGTAATATTGGAAAACGTTATTAATAAACGAACAAAATGTTTTATGAAGCCATCTCAACTTGGAGATCATAAAAACTATATAATATAAAATATTATTTTCAATCTTTCATAAAAACTTTAAATTGTCACTTTAAATTGTTCTCTGACTGATATTTTTATTAGTAATAACAAGGAAAAAATATTACAATGGGCATTTTCCTTACATTCAGTAATATTGGACGAAAATACGTAAGCCATGTATATGTATTAACATTGTTCCTTGTTCACCAACAAATGAATAACTACTAGATTAACGAACTCCAGGTGGTACATAAACAAGTGCGTTTCCGCAGAGCTCTATGTGGTGGCACTCGTGTCACCACCACCAGAGCTGTTCTCCAGCACTGTTCACCCATCACCACCCTAACTTCAACGTCAATCTATTTAATTTAACGTATATTATTCGTCACGTTATGCATATAGCTAAGCCGCCATTGCGATAAACATGTCTTACAGCGAAATACCACTTGATGAATTTATCGTCACCTCAAACTTTTATGGGCTGACATGTCATAACTCAGCATCAATCATTACTCATTAGATCGTTTTGTATAACGATCTACTTTAGTCTATATTGTTTTATTGTGTTTGTTTCCCACACTGTATATGTCGTAATGTCAAAACGTGTAGTACATTATTTGTATATGTGTCACACGCATTAACATGCCTTCCGGACGCAGTGGATATTGATGGTCGGCCAAGTCTTTGGTAAACAGATGTTTTTGCCCAAAGCTGTGCCTATTCTCGTGCCGTCCATCGGTGGGTCGTCGACATGACATCTGTTTACCGGAATGCTGCGGTATACATTTCACAATTTATTGCTAGCGATTCTTTTGTAGAGTAATTGCCAAGATTGCTACGCGGTTTGTCGAGAGACGAGTTTGATGTGAAGCGTTACGATAAATCATTTCTCTTTTATTTTGTCAGTGCATATTGGAGCAGAGCGCAGCATGGGGCTTCAACGCCTTCACCCTGGATAATGTCGCCGCGGGTAATATATAATTTATGTTTGGTATGCTCTTCTTTAATATCGAAGAGAGATCATTAGTACTCATAGTAATTATATTTAGGCATATTTCCATACGAAATACATCAATAACGAACAACGATCTCAGCACAGCCCTTAACCGTAGGCAAAGTGGGCAAGGGGGGTTTTGGGGGTTATAACCCCCCTCCGAAATGTTGTAGCCAACCCACAGGCTTATACATACACATAGGCAAATGTACAAAGTTTTGGTTAAAGTATACTTAATGGAAACCCAACTAAAAATTTTGGTTGGATTTAGGTAGGTAAGTTTATTTGCGGTGATGAACTTAACACTTTATACACAAAGTGTCTATTACATTACAGAGTCATCATAGATGTATAATAACGAAAGAAAACAACTCTATTAGTAGTCAATACACACAGAACCAAATTACAAACACCGATTTAACACACCGCGAAAAAGGCCCGATTTGTACTCGGTCCAATTTCATAATTCCCCCACACTTTGCATTACAAATGCACAAATAGCTGTAACAAATGAAGACACGAACAAAACACACAAGAGAAGAGACAATAGCTGCGGCCCGGCTGAACCCCAGCGTTATGTCAGACCTTACTAAATAACACGTTGGTATGTTTTCATTGACAAGCAGCCTTGACTATTATGTGTGGTGAAACAAAGAAGGAATGCAGACGAGCGCTTTTAATAAGTAAACGAGACTTGACCTAAAATAGTTTATTGCATAAGTTTAACAGAAGTGTCGATAATCTGTTGATGCACTCATTAAGAGACTAATACAACCCAGTATATACAGATATGGCCTTAACGACAATAGGCTTGTGCCGTGCTATTTATTTATTACACAAATTATTAATATTCCTCAAATAATAAACAGTAGTGAAAATAAAGTTAAATATCTCAAAAAATGACAAAGTTACAAGCATTTTAAAATACAGGAATAGAAAGAGACAGTTCAAACGTGCAGTGACGTCAGTTTTTGCTCCTTCACAGTACGTCATTACTAAGCTGTGGTAGCTTTGCATACAATATCTTTGGCATGTTACATCACTAACGTAGTAACTAGTTTTCATAGTAACTGGGAAGCTCTGTTTTGCGAGAAAGGGACAGGCGATGCCCCCTCCAGAAACTTTAAAAGCTTATTACTCCGTGATTTGTTTACCGATTTTACTATTTTTTTCAATGATTGCATTCAATTTTACCTTCTTTATGTATTAATATAGCAAGATAGGTACTAGCCTATTCTTTGACGCCTGAAGAACTTTTATCAAAACATAACACAATACCTTCTGTTTTCTCTATCTTTTAAGACACCGTAAATCATAAATAAAACGTGGTGTCGTAAGAGCCGTAAACGAGGTTAACTCAATCGCGATCCTAAACTCGATTGCGTCAATTGTAACCCCGCTGGTCGCGCCGGTCAACACTCCTTACCTAGCTCCGCTGGATGCTGGCCATTAGACGTGAGCTTATTTAAGAATAATGATAGTTGTCACTGGGCATTATATTCTAGTTCTAGGTCGCCAATACGCAGTTGTGCCCACATTGGCGTCGAATATGTTGTATGCTTGATTAAATTTAATCTGACAGCTCTAAAAATGTTTCTGTCTCTTTCATAATAGTTTTATAGAAATGTTTGTTTAGAATTTTGTGCATCAGGATAGTTACCAGCGAATTACCAAATAGAAGATCTTTCATTTCCTTTTCTATTTTTTTAATTTAGATTTCAATCCTTTTCACCCTTAAGGAAAGCATGATCTTTATCGATTTAATATTTTTGTCAATCCAATCGCTCGTCTGCCTCAGTCGTTTTGTCTAAATGTAATCTGTGGACGTGATTCGTTTTACTTGGCGCCCATTGTGGAAAAATTTAATTGGATAATGCATTGTTTCTCTATATCCTGCTGTTATCACGTTCTATATTTATATTCATACTTTTCCGTCTAGTGGTTGCGCGAAAGTTCGATATCTTGGATATTTGATGCGCTGTCCATAAGCTGCAGTTACAGACTTACAAAGTTAGACTACGACTACGACAGATAAAAATGTTAATATTACGTCACAAAACTGTCTTAGAGAAACTGTAACGAAAATATTTTAGGTCTGTGGTATTAGCGATACCAACCAAGGATTTAATAACGATACCCATGCTCATTCTCTGGATATTCTCTTGACCGGCTCTTACGGCACCCACGGAAAGAGATGGGGACACCGCATCGCCGGGGACTGCGCGAATTTTAGTGTTGCTTAAGGAAACTTGGATCTTTAAGGATCATTACTTTCGATGTCATACCTAGTACTATTAGTTATTCTGTGGTCACACACAATATTCCGCGTGGAGGTGTTGTATTGCATTCTATGTACGTATTTACACACAAAAAGTATCTAAGTATTATATCAGTTATCTGGTTCCCATAGTACAAGCTATGCTTAGTTTGGGGCTAGATGGCGCTGTGGGAAATGTCCACACATAAAATTTTTTTCCAACTTCCTATCAATAATAAAAGCGGAAATGACCCTCCATCGTACGGCAATTCTTGGCTTTTGAGTCGAGATCGAGACTGATATTTCGTCTCGTATCGTAACCTAATAAAATTTCACTTTGACATAGAGATGTTGCTTCCATTCGTCTTAGAAATGCACTCTTTGTGCAATTGCATGACTCATATTGGTATTGTTCTTGTCTAAATCGCTGGATTATTGGAGTTCACGTGAGAATTCTCAACCATACAAAATATTCCGCTGCAATAGACGAGTTTCCACCTACCGCAGAAAACTTACAATGCTACACGGATCTAGTATAATAATGGGTTCAGGATGCTGTTGGGTCTGCCTTGGTTCTGTAGCGCGTCCGGAATTTTTGCCGATGCGCACACGGACGACTTTTGCAATCATGAGTGCGCGCGCGGCGTCGCGTGTGGGGCACAACTTGGGCACAACCAACAACCTCCGGGCCCTAGCAGCTGGAGACTGAGTTGAGTTGTGCACAAACCTGCTGCTCAACTCGTGGCTCAGTGAGCCCCTAAATAAATAAATGTAAATGCGATGCAGAATAAATATTAATAAATTAAAAGTTATTTAAGATGTTGAACTTTTTGCACTTTATATTTAATTCTGACAAATAGAAGGGAGGCATCCTGTTCTCCTATCTTTTCCCTTTCGCTTCCCTCTTACCCATAAACAGGGTTAAGGCGTGAAACTAATTAACCCGTGCGAAGCCGGGGCGGGCCAACTAGTAATAATATGATATGCTATGATACTGTGGAGCCACTGATCTTTATAATACAATTAATTATAGAGGTCATAATACAATTATAGAGGTCAGTGTATGGAGCACGTAGACTTAGGATGTAATGTACAAGACCAACAATGACAGTTAAAGGCGGGACAAGAAATCGCAAGAAATTTAGTATGTGAAAAACTGTTGTTATAACCGTCAAAGACCACGTGTACTATATAGTCTGTGAAAATGCACGATATATCCCAAGCGAGATATTGTATGATTTACACCACTTACCGCAGCCACGGAGATTAGGGCATTTTCAGAATAAGGCATTCTATCTTTACACGACTGTATAGGTCATTTTGCGAATAGTTGATGTCGACTAGACCTTTTAAGAACGCCCATGGATTGAGTATAGCGAGGGTTCGGGGTCGAACAAGACATCTCATCGTAGTCCGGACGGCCATGGAACAATGAGGTGAGGAATGCCAAAACACCAAGAAAACAGCGTAGATCAGAAATATGCCTAAAACTAGATGGCGTTGCAAAATGAGCGGGCTATAAGTTGAGCGCAGGTCAGAAATATGCCAAAAAACCGTTTTAAACATGGCAAGACGTTGCGTTAATGTGATCGTTGCTCGTTATTTTTACATCAAATCAAATGTCAATGTAACAGTTTAATTGGATCATTCTCAGATCCATTGCTTAATTTAATTGGATCATTTTCAGTTTCATTGCCTAGGTTCACTATGGTTATAACGGGTTTTTTTCTTATTCAATTCTCAAGTGGTGTTTATTGTCATTTAGCATTAGCATCCCATGGAAAATTACAAGTTCTAATTAATTCGGGCGTTGTTATTTGGAGAACGTATGGAACAACTAAAATCTAAATTCCAATATTGTAGGTAACACGATTCCCTGTACCAGGTCGGGGACTGCCGGTGCTCTGCGTTCACCTGTTCCAAGTTTACGGGCTGATATCTCACTTCCGGCTTGACGCTGCCAAGGTTTGGAAGCTGTTCAGCCTGTTCGAGGAGAACTATCACAGCAGCAACCCTTACCACAACAGCATCCATGCAGCTGACGTCACACAAGCGATGCACTGCTTCCTCCAGCAAGGGCAGGTATGTCGAGTGTGTAAATGTAATAAATAGACTAATCAAAATCCTCATCAACTTCATCAACAGCCTGAAGACGTCTATTGCTGAACATAGGCCTCCCCTAGAGAGGCCACTTTGAGCGGCTGCTCGCCTCCTGCATCCATCGGCTCTCCGCGGCTTTTACCAGGAACAAGGTCTCATCGTAAGACGCTCGCACAGCCTAAACAGCTGAAGCTAAAATCTTGTTTCGAAGATACATTCATTACATAGTGTAGGGGTGCACCAAAACAGAAGTTATGAAATTAAAGATTATATTTTATTTGATAAACCTAAAAAATTAAAGAGTTCATTGCAATATTAGTTCGTCTGACGACAAAAAATACACTTTGATATTTCAATTTAGCTTTTGAAATATTTTTTTTAATAGGTGATAAAATAAATGCTGATTGTGGCTTACTAAACTTTATTATAATAAATATGTTGAAATATAATCGAAGCGGGTTAGAATACATTAATAATCAGACAACTTATATGACAAGGTGGTAGGACTTTTCTGCAAAGTTCGTCTAGGTAGGTACCACCGCTTTGCCAGTTATTCTGCCGCCAAGCAGTAGTGTTTAAGCACTACTGTGTTCCGGCTTGAAGGGCACTGTAGCTAGTGAAATTACTGAGCAAATGAGACTTAAAAACTGATCTCACAGTCTAGAAATCATTTTTAGACTGTGCGATGTCTCAGGATGACGTGCGCAGTGCGCAGTGTCGCGCGAAATTTTAATTTGGAGTTCCGAGTGACACTGCAATCTGTTATGGGTGGTTATGGCGCTTAGCACCAGGCGAACGACTAGCTAGTCACGTCATTCGTTTACATAAAAAAAAATTCGACTGCAGCCGTCGCCGTCGTAGGCAAAATTGGTTTTTGACCTTATAGGCAGGCGGATGACTCACTATTAACTAAATACTAAAATATTGTTTCTTTTGTGGGAGTACATTTGCCCGAAGGAATTTTTTCCGAATGCTCTGAACCATATTATATCATCAATAACTCTGAAATAAGTCTTCTCGTTATCTTCTATACCAATGTTATAAAGAGGAAATATTTGTTTTTTTGTTTGTTTGCATTGAATTGTTTGCTCCGAAACTACAGAACCGAATTGAAAAATTCTTGCACTGTTGGGAAGCTACACTATCCCCGGGTGACATAGACTATAATATATTTTAAAAAAATTAGGCATCCTTACTAAACCTTCAATAATGTGACCCAAGGTGTAAAAAAGTTACCTAAAATATTCTTTACATCGCGTGCGCTGCGAAAACTATTATACCCGTGCGAAGCCGGGGCGGACCGCTTGTATCGTAATATCTTTGATCGTAATACGTACTAAAAAGAAAAACCTGAACTGAAGGAAGAAATATGTGCATAATTGAATACGTTATAGCTGTCACCGTAGAATATAATTAGTCGTTATCGTTTTCGTCGGCATGTTGGGCCAGGTCAGTTCTCACACTCAATGGAGACATCGTCGAGGCCGTCCTTGGATGAACGCGCACTTATCGTTATCGGGAAATGGCCTAACATGACATTATTATTTATCGTTAAATACTTACCCGGCAACCGTACTTAGCTGCCGCTGTTTACAGGGTGCGCGCGAATCACTTTCATTTATGTCTAGTTTGGCATGTCTATTTCGTAATCAACCAATCAAGTATTTACTCATTACAAACTAATCATGACCTTAGTCTAAAATTACGTCATTTACTAAAGCTAAATTTTTCACAAATATTGTTTGAAACTCACGGGTTAATCACCTCCCGAGTCAAAACGACCCGGGACGTTGACAAGGTAAAACATAACACTCTTCAACCCTTTCAACTGGGAGACCTGGTAGGGTAGATATAATATTATATATTTCCCGAATATGTTTACAGTTTTTTTTTTGCTTTTGTAGTAGTAGCTACAAAAGCCAAAAAACTGTCAAAATATTGTTTCTGCTTTAGAGTCTTCGTTTGATGCGCTATTATTCTAGTCTACGTGACATTGGCAAAATTGTGGTTACCTCTCCACAAAGGCCATTAACCAAGAGTTGAAGTTGAAGAATGGACCGACAGCCGCACACGCACAAACTTATACCCAATAATAGTAGTAGCTTGGGTATAGCGTAATGCCCAAACGGTAGACGTTACTCCATTGACACAGAATACTTATATGAATCGCAGATTGTAAAATTAATTGAATATCAACATTCAAGTTTATACACTCACAATACATTTGGCAATAGAAGAATGAAGCTCTTTACCATGGAGTATAGATACACATTTAGTAAAGTAAAAAATAATAAATTATCGAGGATAGAAATAGACCGCTGACCCAGTTCCAGGCGGTAACAAGCTAACTAGCATAACCTACGTCATTTCAGTGCTCCCATCTCAACTCTCGGATACACAATCACGAAGGAATCATGTTCTATGATGCGTGCATAATTGATCGCATGATACGATTTCCGTTCACCGATTCGATTGAGCCCGAGTGGAGTGTGATAATGATAGTGATGGGTTGCGAACTGCAATAATTGTTTGTACACAGGGTTCGTCGTGTGGAATATAGCTTATGGAATAACAAAAAACTTTGGTTTTTGAATTTTCTCCAAACCTAAAATGAGTACCATTCAAAAAAGCATTTTATTTATTTATTTATTCAATGTAGCTTCTATAAATTTATACGTTCCTAACAACTATTTGCGAACTGGGCGTCGTCGGCACCAGTTGTTCGCTTGTCCAGTACCGCGGACGCACCACTGCAATAATTCACCCACGTTGCGGGCACTAGCCTTACTAAATGCATTTACTCACAAGTGCCAGCATGTTGATGTATTTCACGATAATTTACGGACCATATGTAATAACTTTATGATTTATACCTGTCACCATTGCAATAGTTAGCGTTTTGGTAATACTGTAAGCTAACTATTATAAACTGAATAATAAATAAATAAATAAATAAATAAATAAATAAATAAATAAATAAATAAATGTAGCCTGGTGTAGTGTATGAAACTCATGGTCTCGTAGTCATGAAATACCTACTGGTTATAACCCGCGAGCATCCGTACGTAGCTACATATTGTAATACACAACTCGTTATATGAACTGACATTTTAATTTTTTTTGCCCCCTATTTTTATTAGTTTCATTAAAAGTAACTAATTTTATTCCTGACACAAAAAACAATTCTAAACTAAACCTAAAAAGTAAATTACTCTATAAAACTAGTTATTCTATAAAACTATAAAATTAATAATATAATACAAAACTAATCTAACAAACCACTACCAGTAGGCAAAGTGCCCAAAATGCTGGCAGAATTGCCACGTTGAGTGGCAACAACGCTCAACCTTTGGCCCAAGTAGAAGCCAGCATTTTGGTGACGTGTTGCTTCGACCAGATGTTTCCAGCTGGGTTAGCATGGACGATAGACAAATTTGTCTTTCCCCGTTTTACGTTACTTTCTTCATACTTGCTTGGAATAAAACAGGGGAAAGACAGTTTTATTTACCGGCCGTGCTAACCCTACAGAGAGCTTTAAAAATTTGGTGCTTGTACTTGGTCCCCTACTCTGCCCAAGCATCTCGACCCCAAAAGGAGCAAATATAAAACCGCTATCTAGGTTACTATATTTGCTCCTTTTCAGTTTCTCTGCGGATCCGCCGCCGTGCCAGCCTTGTTTTGTGGTGTCCCGGGAAGATGTGAAAAGTTAGTTAAAAATAACATACAAGATGTTTTGCTTTGCAATATGTATTTAATTTTGTAGATTTTTTTGACGGTTTGGCTATTATGGAGTGGCTAAAATGAAGATTTCAGCAGGAACCTAGAAGAAATGGAAACAACATCTAAATCTAAATCGTTTTTGAATTTAAGTACGTCTCAAAAAATGTTGTAAATTTTGTTCATAAGTCGTAGAATAAAATTTTACTTGTAGTAACAACTTACTTACTTACACTATACATAACATATAGAGAAGTTTTCTTTTTTCTTTCATTACTTTTCTATCCTTGTACATATTACTGTCGGGGTTTCTACTAATCCTATTTGTACTGCTCGGAGTTTAAACCGAGAGCTGATAGTCCTCTCCAGTGTTAGTACCCATTAGTTAATTCCTTTCATCGTATCACCAGCTCGTACAAAGTCCAGTTAATTCCATTGTGGAGTTGAACTCTGTTAAAGGTTTAACTCGGAAAGTTTAATTCATTTAGAGTACTTTAGAGTTTACATTTGTGATTTCATAGTTTTCATTTGTATTTATTTCTTTGTACCTACTTATTATGTATGGAATTCTAACGTATGTACCTATTCCTATTACCGAAGTGCATCTCTTTAAAAATTGCCATTAGCTCCAATATTTGTATACATGAAACCTACTGCTAATATTACTCTGTTATAAGATGACAGATTAACTAATAAACTAATTAGTATAAATACGTGACAGTCAAAGCTAAATCCAATATTAAGGTGGAACGTTACACTCGCGCGGCAAATTCCAATTTTCTTGCGTTCTTTTGCCAATAATAGCTTAAATACTTAATCGTAATTTGTTGGTACATTCTATTTATTTCCGCAAAATTAGTTTTCATGTAATCACGTTAAGTAATTAAGCTATTATCGGCAAAAGAACGCAAGAAAATTTGAATTCGGCGCGCGTGTGTAACGTTCCACCTTAACGCGTTTAAATGGCAGCATATAGGTTAGGTATCCTCAAATATCTCACTACAGATTAGCTGTTTAGTAAAACGTATAACAACCCTTGTCAAATATAATAATTCGATAGACTCAGACGTGACTTCAAAATGTTGGACCGAGTCAGGTTTCCCAGAACAATAATGAAATTATTATAGCACATGTTTTCTTATCATTTTTGTACAGCCACTTCAGACAATAGAAGCTTTTATACAATTCGTGTCTATGTTAGTTTTGTATATATGTTACGATATTTCCGCCGTTTATGGAACGATTTGGATGATTTTTTTATTCTGTAGGTACTTATATTTCCAGGGTTGTCCTATATTTTGGATGTATAATAGAGAACGAAATAAAAACCGAAAAGTCCGCAGTGGATGTTAGGTAAAGCATCCGGAATTGGTTCCTTCTTACATTGGGCTGGGAATTGCTAAGGAATAGCTAATTAAGATATCCGACGCAACTTAAAACGATAACCATAAACCGCCGTATAGCCGTTTTAACTAAATAAATAATTAAACCCAACAATAACACTCTTTAAACTTTCGCGACTTGAACTCATATCACCCCGGCGTGGGCGTGGTCCCCTCGTGACCACGGCCAATGTAACTTGGTCAAAACGTTGAGGTTAGTAAAAAAATTTTTTTTGTAAATTTCTGTACGTGAAGAGACCCGTTTTAACTTTATAATATAATAAAAAGCCAACAATAGTTTATATTCGGGGTAATACTTAATAATAATAAATAAATACGTGTGGACAATTCATAATAGGTAACCTACTTATTTGAAACAAGAATTTCGCCCCTGAATTTAGCATTGAATTCTTACAGTGATCACTTATCAGTACATTAATATATACTGATAAGTGATAATAATATATATTAATTTATAGAGCAGTAGAACAAAAACTCCGGTTGACAAATCGCGCCTGCTCTCATATTACCCTTGATGTTTATGCATGATGGCATCATTTAAGTGTTTTGAAACTTAGGCATCTTTACTATACACTTGATAATATAATATTCAAACTCTTAACTTGTTACTACTACACAAAAACTATATCATATTGGTCGTGGTGACCAAAAGGGAAAATAGTGGTGCGGCCAGACCAAAATAAATGTTCCACCCCACACCCAGTAAGTAGCGCGCCCAGCATTCTGTCAGCACTGCCCCTTTGAAATTCAATGCTGATCTATAAATTGAAGTTTATTCTACAAATAGGTAATAGTTTAGGAACATTCAAAAAGTCACTGGACTTAAAAGGCTTTTTCACTGAAGCCTCCGAGCCTCCCACCCCTACCCACTGTAACAACATTAAACGTGTTTTATACAATTGAAATATAAGATTTGATTACAAGCTTGTTAAAAAAAAACAACAGACACAGGCTCGTAAAAGAACAATAAACACGAATCTACAAAACGACTTAAAACTAAACAAGATTAATAAAATATGATATGCACGACACCTCGACCTTTGGTGGAGGGGAAAGTGCCCAGAACCCGGGCTACATTGCCACGTTGAATGGTATGGTAATGCTAAATTTTGGGCAAAATACGAGCCAGAGGGTTGTCTCGTATTTTGCCCAAAAATCAGCATTACCATTAAACATGTATAGTAATTATCGGAAACGCGTAGTGAACCCGCTACCGCCACCCTATAACTTAATAAATTATTTTATATCTGCCCTAGATCTTGGAGCACTTGCAGCCGATAGAAGTGATGGCCAGTCTCCTTGCCGCCATGGCGCACGACCTCGACCACCCTGGCGTGAACCAACCATTCCTCGTCGCCACCAGCAACCATCTCGTAGCGCTATACGAGGTATGAATCAGAACACCTGTTAAAGTTCAATGTGTCACTCCATGTTAACTCCATGTTAGCTAGTCACCATCGTTCATACATTTATACCATCCAAAACGTATATTCGTTATCTTTATACTTGATAGATACGCATTTTAGCGCCTACCTGCGTGATGTTTAAAAAATATTCTGGCTAAACTAATAGCCGTCCTACATAATTTAAATTTTTAATTGAGTTCTTAATACCTATCGAACCACTTCGATTCAACTTACCAATGAGAAAAACCGAATTGTAATCGGTTCATCTGCTATTGGGAGATACAATGCTAAAGACAAACATGGGCGCAAAGGAAATTTGTTTCCTAACACTTAGGTACAGGTAATCTACTTTCCACAACAAGCCCGGGTTGCAATTCCGATGAGTACACCTGGTCTTTTAACCCTCGCCCTGAACTTGTCGACACGCTTCACCTGCCAGCGCCATGGCGTGTAATACTTTGTCAGGTGTACACCTTACTCCGACCCAACCTTTGTACCGGTCGATGGTAACATTGATAGAGACAGAAGTTTGGTTGATGTAGGTTTTATAGTAGTTCGTCTTTTTGAACTAAAATTGTATTATTGACCTCGTGCCCCCAGGAAATTGTTACGTACAACTATGAGAAGCTTACTCACACGAGTTCACTCGGTCCGAGGAGAGACTGATCGTGTCACCCCGGCTTTAAGTACAAAATGACACAAAGAACATATCTACAGTTTAATTAATAGTAAAGGAAAAATTTGAATCTCGAACGCCAAGGATAAACGTAAGCATATTGTTATCTAATTCCGCTAAAACAAACACTAATAGTATCACTTCAATTCAATATACATATTATACCTCTAGCAATCAGTTTGAATTGCCCCAATATAAATCATCTTATTGTTTGTTTTTACCGGAATTATATACTAGATATTCTTGTTAAATTTTGTATTAAAAAACCTACCAACCTTCTGTGCGTTATAAGTCTATTTATGTTTGCGTGACTTAACACTATAAATAAAAAGCTCGATACTCGTAGCGCTTGCGGTGTCAGATACTTTTTCATTCACAATTTGCTTCGTGTTTTAGGAAACCATTTAAAGCTACACCGAATGGTTACCCTTGTACAGCATGGCAACATCTGAGTGTCGCGCTAGCTCACCCGCACTTTACGCCTTATTCCAGTCCACAAAGGAAGAGAGAAAGAAGACCCCCCCCCCTCGCTTCTCTCTTTCCTTTAGTACATACAGGGAATGAGTGGCTACTGCCTCCTTGCTGACGATGTGTTATCGTAGCCGTAGCGTATGGATCACGTCTCGCATTGTATCTATAGTACACTCTGCATAGGCCATCCGTATAATCTTACACCATGAAATCACTGAACTTAATATTGCACAATAATATCAGCAGACTCTTTTGGAGTGGCCTGACTTTGACTATAGGACTATCCTGTAGTAGTTATCCGCACGGTAGACCTCGCGAGCACAAACGTTTTTCAACAATAATTATTGTATTCAATCTGCGCATTATCACATCAACAGCCGGAAAACGACCACTGCTGAACACAGGCCTCCTCCATACAACGGCACTTTGGATGCTTATCATAGTGGGGAGAGGGTGTGCCATAATCACCATGCGCTTGGCAGGCAGCTTGGTGATCGCTGAAGATTTTAATGTACCGAGAAGAATGCTGCTGTCCGGATATACCCCTTAGCCGGCTTTTATGGCATCCATGGAAAGAGATGGGGTGAGGTGGGGTGGTCTCACACCGCCGCGCGCCGCTGGGACCACATGGCATGATGTTACTACATTTTATAGTAGATTTACTTTGGTATATACATACGGTCTTATATTTCGACAATCTCGACCGATTTTCTACGTTTGGAAAACTTGTTCAGATCAAGTACCCAATGTGTCTGCCAAATAATAACAGAATTGGCCGATAGATGGTGCCACAGTAAACTTCCCGCTTTTTGGGAAACTACACCTCCAAACGAAAATCGCCGACGACAAATCTGCCTTAAACGGATACTTAAGAGAATTTTTCTTTTAGTTTATCAAGTCTACGATGCCCGTCGCATCGAGCCCAGTCTCTGACTCCCTCATTATACAATACTAGTCTATGAGTCCTATCCACAAAATACTATGGTCCTATCCCTCGTTTTCCAATTTTGTTTGTCCTGTCTAACCTTTCTAATTCTAATTTCGTAATTCGTGTCCCGCACTGGTCAGAACGGAAAGGGTTTGGTAAAAAATACAAAGCTATATAAAAAACAGGTTGGTTGATGAATTATGAATGATCATTGAATAAATCTAAATTATATTAGAACTATATATTTCTGTGTAATTCTTATTAGCGCTGCTAATATTAGATAAGCTAAAATAACTCTGAACGTGTCTCATCCGGCGTTTATAGGATCATTTGCTCTTCCCTGAGAAACTTTAAACGCAAGCTACCTTTTCATTTCTATGAACGTATCCGTAAGACCATGATAAAATGCATCGATTTAACCATATTCCTTGACCGATTTTATTATGACACGACATTTCCCATTGTCTTTTACATTTTAATGCATATTAGAATAATGCCAGCTGAAATTACTGTCACTTTCTAGTACCAGTCGTATCAATTTTTTTGAATAACGGGTTATTACTATTGTTCTATTTCCTAAAGGGATGGGGAGCAAGATCCAATCAAACGACCGTATCGGTACAGACTGACGTTTATTATAAATGTGAAACTAACCGCACACAAAATATTAATAAAAGGTAGGTAGGCAAGAAATATTAATACATAACATCTTCCCTTCTCTGTTTCAACGATAACCTAGGTAGCAACACTCGAACTTATTATACTAGCATTTGACTAACTTATAAACTTAACTAATAAAATCACAACAGTCAGCGCAGAGTTAAATAGGTACAGTACATGTTATAGTACCTATACAAAAAATGATCTTACTGCTAATTATTCACCAACGCCTAGAACACAAAAGAACTTAAACCGTATCTATACTCATAACCAATAAAAATAATATAAACGTGAAACTATCTATAACATCCAACAATAATATATTTTCAAACATAAAATTACATAATAGTAAATACTCGGTGATTATTAAAGCAGCATGTGGATAGTTGGATACACACGAGCACCTACAAAACAAAGAGTTGAGTCGATCGGTGATCGTGATGAGTTACCATGGTAATTTATGTTGATAGTCATTAAATACTTAGATAGGCACATTAATATATTTAATACGTTTTACAACACCACAAAACGGTTAACAGGTCTGCGTATGCGTTTCGGCGTTGCAAATTCCTTCGGTGACACTATCGGCGTAGTGGTTGTACCGGCCGTTTTCGAGTCACTTACCGTGGCGGGTTCTGTGCTCGCACCCGCGTTATTATTCGTATTGTCGATATATGGCATTATGTTAAAATCACACACCTCATGTTTATCATTACGGCTAACGACATCTATTCCCCTCTCCCCCCTATCCTTATCCCTGCTTTGGCCATACATTGTATGTCTCTTGGTTATGTGATCAACATGTTTCTTGAAAATTCTATTGTTCTGTTGCACTATGTATGAAACAGGTCCTATACATTTATGTATTACACCCTTTTCCCACGTGAATTTATTATTCCTAAAGCGTTTGAATAAAATGTCGTCGCCGACAGCAAAGTAACGCTCCCTGCCTTTTCTACTATCTATCATTTTTTGTTGCCTATCGCTTACCATATTGTTAATGTCCGGCCGTAAAACATCGTACTGTATGCGGATTTTGCGGCCGAGTAGCAATTGAGCCGGCGACTTGCCGGTTAAGGTGTGAGCGGTTGATCTGTATGATAACAGAAACTTGTCAAGAGCAAGGTTCAAATCTGCCTTTTCTAATAGCGCCTTTTTTAAGCAGTTCTTTATTATTTTAACGGCGCTTTCGGCGGCGCCGTTACTACTCGGTTTATACGGCGACACTAATACGTGTTTAGTACCGCAACTTTCCATGAACGATTTGAACTCGCTGCTACTGAACGGGGGGCCATTGTCAGAAACAAGCTCATTACTTAAGCCAAATTGACTGAATATTTGTCTTAACTTAGCTATGGTGCTTTTAGCAGACGTACTACCTACACAATGCGCTTCGATCCATTTGGAATGTGCGTCTACCAGCACAAAGTATGTTAAGCTGCCTAATGAAAAAAAATCCACGTGAACTCTGTACCAGGGGACCTGCGGCCATGCCCACGGATGTATCGGCGCCTGCGGTGGGGAGGGGCGAGTAGCGGCGCACACCGCGCAGCCGAGGCACTCGCGCTCGATATCACTGTCGATACCGGGCCAATATATGTAGCCCCTAGCTATGCTTTTGCATTTGACTATGCCCTGGTGGCACGAATGCAGCATTTCTAACATTACACTTCGCAGTGAACTGGGTATCACTACGCGATTTCCGAACAATATGCATCCCGACTCAACGTTAAGATATTGTTTAATGTCAAAATAAGCTTTTAAGTCTTTCTCTTTACAATATACCCAATTAGTGTTAATTGCATGTATCAATTTCTGTAAAATATTATCCTTCACCGTGTGTTTGGCAACTGTTTTAAAATCAATCGGTGCCTGTTCTGATATAAAATTAATGTATGACTCGGATCGATATTCTTTGTTTTCGTCATCGATGGGTAAGCGCGAGAGCCCGTCTGCTACGCAGTTATGTTCTGACCTAATGCATTTTACTTCATAATCATACGCACTTAAAATGACCGCCCATCTTTGCAACCTATTGCCCGCCATTGATGGTATCTGTTTTTTTTCACTAAATATTGACGCTAACGGCTTACAGTCGGTAATCAACGTGAATTTATTTCCATACAAATAGTCGTGGAATTTGTTGACGGCGAATATGACAGCGAGTCCCTCGCGACAGATCTGTGCATAGTTCCGCTCGGCCGGCGCCAGCGTGCGCGACACATGCAGCACGGGCCGCACGGTGCCGTCGCGCGCGCGCTGCGCCAGCACTGCGCCCACTCCGTGCGGAGATGCATCGCACGTTACGAACGTCGGCAGCGCCGGGTCCCAATGGGCTAGTATGGGGGCCTCCGATAACCGTCTTTTATAACCCTAAACGCCTCGTCACACTCGTGTGACCATATAAATTCTCGATTATTTTTAAGCAGACCATGCAATGGCTCCAAAATGTTACTCAGGTTACGAACAAACTTTCCATAATAATTAACCATCCCTAAAAATGCTTTTAATTCACTCACGTTTTTGGGTGGACGAGTCCTGTTTATCGCGTCGATTTTCGTTAATTCTGTTTTTAAACCGCTGGCATCTATAATGTAACCTAGGTAAGAAACTGATTTCTTGAAAAAACTACATTTCTTTCTCTCTACTTTGAGGCCGCTCTCAGACAAAATTTTAAATACACGAGTTAAAATATCTATGCTGTCCTTTTCGTTCTTTGAACTTGTCAATAAATCGTCCTGGTACACTGCAACGTTCGGGAGCCGAAATAGCTTTTCCATAACCCTTTGAAATTTACTTGCAGCGCATTTAACTCCGAATGGCAATCTATTGTATGCGAACATGCCTTTGTGCGTCACTATAGTGCAGTATTTTCTTGCATCGTCACTCAAAATCAGTTGTTGGTAGGCCCTACTTAGATCAATTTTATTGAAGACTTTCCCTCCCTGCAGCGAGGCAAAGATGTCCTCTATTCTGGGTAGAGGATATTTATCGTCTACCAGTACGGGGTTGAGAGTAGTTTTAAAATCACCGCACAATCTTACCTCTCCAGATTTTTTGATGACAGGAACGACTGGAGTACCCCATTCGCTCCATTCGACCGGCGTGATGATGCCTTCGCGCTCAAGTCGCTCGAGCTCGCCATCCACCGCGGGCCGCAGCGCGTAAGGCACGGGTCGCGCGCGCCGCCACACCGGTACGGCGTCCGGTACCAACTCCAAGTCGATCTTCCCTTTATTAAACGCACCTATACCTGGTGAAAATACCTCTGGAAAACAGTTCTCTAACTGCTTAACCGCTGACCGCGTATCAAACTTACTCTCGGTAACTTGATCAACACATTTATGATGTGGGGCAGAAGGGAATTGAATGCCGAAAGCTCGCATCCACTTACGACCAAACAGGGAATTGCTATCATCGTTATCAATGACCACCAGACATAAATCATTTACTGTTTTGTTATCGAGTGTTACGCTACACTTAAATTCACCCATCGGCTGAACTCTTTGACCATTGTACATTCTCAAATTAGATTTACGCGGACTCAACTTTATAGCGCTAAAATGTTTTTCATACATACTTCTATTAATTATACTCATGCCCGCACCGGTGTCACCCTCCATGGTGATAGCTTTGCCGTTGACCTTGACCCGTAACAGCCAGCGTTCATCCTCTTCTTTGTCACTCAGCTGATAAACTTCGTCGTCCTCCTCTTCGCTAGATGGCAGAGGGCTGACCTCCTCGGCGGCGGCCACTTGATGCACACCTGCATGTTTTCGTGAACGACACACTTTAGCTATGTGACCTCGGATGCCACACACGAAACACTCCGCGTTCATGAAGGAGCATTTATCCGCCCGGTGCGGTTGACCACACCGATAACACCTTGGACGCTGTTGCTGGCCAGCTGACCCCGCCTGGGCCGGCGCGGCTGGCCTTCCGCGGCCCCGACTCGCCACGACGGAACCGCCGCCGTACGCCTGCCGCGCTCCGCGGTGCGTACCGTTACCGCGGAAGCCACCGCCGCCGCCGCCGCTCCCACTACTCACAGCGTGAACTTGATCACCGAGTCCGGGGGCTCCGGTTGTCGCCTCCTGCGAATCTCTCACTGCCGCTTCCAACGATAACGCTAATGTGACAGCGCGGTCGAACGTTAAGTCTACTTCGGTTAGCAACCGTTGTCTGATTTTATCACTTCTTATGCCGAACACGAACTGATCTCTTAAGTTTTCCTTCAAGCTATCGGTGGTGACGAAAGCGCAGGTTTTACTTAACCTCTTTAGTTGAGCTAAATAATCCGTCACCGTTTGCGATTCACTTTGCTTACATGACCGGAATATCATACGCTCTGCGATAATGGATCGTTTCGGTGCCAGATGATCTTCGACTAACTTCACGATGGATTCGAAGTTCACTTTTTCGGGTTTTTCGGGAAAACATAAATCAATAATAAGATCCAGAGGCTCCGTCCCTACGACGGCCACCAAGTATTTCGAGTATTCTATGGGTTTGATGTCGTGTATTTCAAACCACGCCCGCAGCCGACTGACGTATGTCGACCACCGATCTTCATTCGGCTTAAACTCTCGCAGCTGGTTCAAATTCATCTTGGTTTTTGAGTCTGCACTGCACGCACAATGTATAATACTAGATTAATCACTTTTTAATCC
The DNA here is from genome assembly GCA_910589525.2 of Ennomos quercinarius. Lineage (NCBI taxonomy): Eukaryota > Metazoa > Arthropoda > Insecta > Lepidoptera > Geometridae > Ennomos > Ennomos quercinarius. The sequence goes on from OU342489.1 coordinate 16,423,957, forward strand.
ATTTCCTCGTAGCCAAATGTTCTATTTCCTAAAGGGATGGGGAGCAAGATCCAATCAAACGACCGTATCGGTACAGACTGACGTTTATTATAAATGTGAAACTAACCGCACACAAAATATTAATAAAAGGTAGGTAGGCAAGAAATATTAATACATAACAACTATAATATAACCTAACAATAAAGGTATAACTGTAAAATGCACCGAGTTCACCCTATTCCTTGACCGATTATATTATGTCATGACATTTTTCATTGTCTTTGACATTTTAATGCATATTAGATAAAGTCAGCTGAAATTAGTTCTTCTTTCTGGTATCAGTTGTATCGATTTTATTAAATAACGGGATATTACTGTGATCTTACCATGGTACCTTTCTTTTTAATTTTACGATAGTAATTTGACATGGCTATTAATTATTATTATATATTTAATTCCCGTTCTAATTATTGACATTGTTTTAATTCTTATAATTAATTGTAATTGTGTGTTAATCTTTTATTGTGTAATATGTATAATTGGTAGGTATGCCGTTCATGTTACAATAGACATAATTTGTATTTGAATGATGTAAGATGTAATGTAAGTAATGATGAAAGCCCTTGTAAAATGCATCGAGTTCACCCTATTTCTTGACCGATTTTATTATGTCATGTCATTTTTTATTGTCTTTTACATTTTAATGCATATTAGATAATGTCAGCTTAAATTACTGTCTAGTACCAGTCGTAATGATTTTATTGACGGGTTATTACTGTGACTTCTGTTGCACGGGTACTTTCTTTTGATTATGAGAAAAATGGGCCGCACACTCATTGTTTGCACCTGCTACTTAAAGGACGGTTTGCTTATTATAATATTCTTTAAACTAACTACTACAATACTAAAAACTAGTAAACTAGCTACATTATCTACTACGAAGGACATTTGGACTGTATACTAGCCGCGATGACCTATAGACAGTACAAATGCTCCAGCCGACTACCGGTAGGTAGCGTACCCAACATGCTGGCAGCATTGCCTCGTTGAATTGCAATGCTGATTCGTCGAGCCAAATAAGTGCCAGCATTTTGGTCACGCGTCGCATCAACCAGGCGCTCTGATAAACTTATATAACATTAAAGTACTGTATCATAGAAATTCCATCGATAAAATAATCAATACTTGTAATTATCCCAAGAACGCTGTAACTAAATGGATAAAAAATTACGATAAGTGGTTCTGCGAAGAACAAACTTTTTTGTTACAATTTTGTCCGCGAACTCAGAGTTCCACGACCTTATTAAATACCTTCTGGACGAATTTCTAACATGTAATTGATTATGAGGAGTCTAACAAAACCTTCTACGCCACCTATATATATCTATACCATGTTTTAACGATTAAAATATTTTATTTTATTTCACTACAGTGGTCAAGTGCTATGTCTATAAATTGTAAAAAAAATACTAGCGGTCTGCCCCGGCTTCGCACGGGTATAATAGTTTTTGCGATGTAAATAAATTTAACGTAATTTTTTTACACCTTGGGTTACATTATTGGAGTTTTAGTGAGGATTCATACCTTTTTAAAAACATAATAACTATAGCCTATGTCACCCGCGGATAGTGTAGCTTCCCAACAGTGAAAGAATTTTTCAAATCGGTTCAGTAGCTTCGGAGCCTATTCAATGCAAACAAACAAACAATCAAATCTTTCCTCTTTATAAAATTGTTATATAGATTGTTGCTTATGTTTTATTTGAAATAATTCCTTTGTAATTAAGTAAGTTCGTACCGAATGTTTCTGTTAAATATTATCAAAATCGGTCGGTAAATGGCACCGCAGTAAACTTGTTCCTTTTTAAGGGAAATAGACATCAAAAACATTATCGGATTTTTATATTCAGCATTACTTGAGTTATTTTTTTAAAGAGTGGATTTATAATGTCAACGTGTGAAGCCTACAGGTCTGTGCTATAGTACGATTACTGTGTGACTGTGAGCTAGTCATAAAAATAACCGGCCCAGTGCGAGTTGGACTCGCGCACGAAGGGCTCCGTACCATTACCTATAAAAACGAGCAAAAAAAATCACGTTTGTTGTATGGGAGCCCCTTTAAATATTTATTTTATTTTTATTTTTTTGTATTTTTTGCTATAGCGGCAACAGAAATACATCATCTGTGAAAATTTCAACAGACAGACAGACATACGAAGAGACAGCGGAGCCTTAGTATAACGGGGTCCGTTTTACCCTTTGGGTACGGAACCCTAAAAAAGACTTCAACCACAGAACATTTTTATGTCTGTGAGTTCAACACTAAAGTAGTTTAATTTTTTATCCCTGACTCCTTGCTAAAATCTTAATTTACCGAAATAAATCAAAATACCAATTGAAAAAAAAACCTACTATTTTTTAACTTTCAACCATTTTTTAATAAACGAAAAAGAAACTGCAAATTGTTGATAATCGTTATAAAAGCTCTATCTGGCATCGCACGTGTGTATCTACATGCATCTGTGGCAATGAGACTCACCTATTACTTGCTACATATCGTGCGGCTAATGACTGCGAAAGGTCGAAGGTAATGGTAATGAATTACAGATAGTTTCTGCTGTCGTACTAATAAAAGTCAAGTACATTGCGGAACAATTTCCGTTTATTTTTATTTTCTTATATTTTGGCTCCACACATAGTGTATTTAGCCAGTGTCAAGTTTTGTAATTTTTCATCGTATTATGGAAATTTTCACTTAAAGTCAAGTCATAGTCACAGTCAGAGTAGTCATAGTCTAGTTTAAGTCATAATCCAGTCTAAGGCATGCCCTAGTAAAGTGGTGGCAACTTTACTAGAGGCTTCTATGGAATTTTGGAAGCAACACGAAAAACCACGTTTCACTACATTATATCACTTGCCCACACTCATGCTCGTAATTCAGCACTTAATGCGTAAAACACAACCAATTTTAAACATTAACACTGGAAAAAGCATAAGTTTTGCAAAATAATACAATTCACCGACGTGAACTTTTCCGCGTTCCCGCCAAAAAACAACAATTTCCGTTTATAAATAGAACCGTAAACAGAAATGTATTACTGTAAAGTATTTCAAGACAGTTGAGCAGTTATTATATTCACTCTTGTGAAGAAACCAAGCGCCCGCCGGGAGAAAATTGCATTCCCTAGCAGCCAGTAGTAATAAAGAAATCAGTGGAAAAGCGAATTTACTAGGTAGAAATTGAAGTGGATGACAGCGGGCGGGGGGATGAGTAAATCAAACTAATTTGGTACTTTTATTAGTTTAATTTTATTTTTACTTGTTATTTGCATTTCTTTCCTTTATACTGTTGTTTTATAGGAGAATATTATTGTAGGTATATTGTATCTTGTGACAATAATTGTAGGTGGGTAAAAATTAAAAGGATATATCGGAACTTTTTATGCGCTAGCATGCGTTTTTTATTTGCTGCGGTCAGAAGGCATACTTAATTTATGTTGTCATCATCGTAATGGAGATGCAATAAACTATAATCCACGCGGGCAACGCCGCGGGCAGTAGCTAGTTGCTTATTATTATAAACGTACAAAATTACGTTCTTAAATTTTGTATGGGCTTGGTTAAATACGCTTTCTTATAGGTACAGTTTCGTTAATTGTATGAAAGTTGTTGCCTAAAACACAGCTGAGACCCAGAAGAGTTAATGTTTTAATCTTTGATTACTTATTTACCTGGTTGATTTTGAATTGCGTCGATTTTCAGTTTGGAGCCCGAGGTTTTTTAAGGGCTATTTATAATAACTCGGGTTCAGTTGAAAGTCGTATTTGTGAGCCTTATAATCAGAACTTATTCCAACTGTGTCAGTGTATTGCATTGTGACCCGAAAATTTATTATTTTAAAGTTCCGAGTGACACTGCAGCTGCTTTGGGCGGCCGTGTCGCTTAACATCAGGTGAACGACTAGCTCGTCACGTCATTCATTCGCATAAAAAAACTACTGAACAAAAACTAACAAGTGGAAGAAAATAATGCCCAAAATAATTATGGTTATTGATTCGCGTAAATTTTGTCGCAAAAGACGTGTAGAGAGTATAATACTCATAATTATGTTAGTAATAATGGGCTGTACAATTTCATTCTTTATACTTAAGTATAGAGAATTAAATTGCGCTGCCAATAAGGCGGCCGTTTTAAAACTAACACAATCGAGCACTGTCCAAAAACGAAGAAAATAAAAAAGACATTTCTTTTTTTATATAAAAAAGAAATGCACATCTATTCATATTTCTTACATGTTTTTCAATAGTAAAAGCATTGCAAAAAACGTTTTGTCAGAAACAGCAATGGGTCGTTTTGTATACACTGTAAGCTTATAATGACGAAATTATAGCTTAATGGAAGGAAAAATAATCACTACTTCCTGTTAAAGCATCTTCTTTTGCAGGAAAAATAATCCTGATAATAAGTAGAGTGACGCTTTTGAAATAAAAACGAGGAAATGAAATTTTTTCGAAAAGTAAACAAGCTGTATCCGTTTCATAGAGACAAGAATAGCGCTTACAAATGGACAATGACACAAAATCCAGTTTTTAACAGTAGAAAGTACTTTATTGTAACGAAAGAGTAGCGAAAAAATTCTAGGTATGATAACGAATATTTAATTAAATTCGAAACTGAGCTAATATAACTGTTTTACTAGGTGCAATGACACTTTTCTGCATGTTTGTCTGGGTTCGCTTCGTAGTGTGTACAAGCACTATGGTGTTCCCGTCGTTTGAAGGGCATTGTAGCTACAGTAAAATTACTAGGCAAATAAGATATTATGACTTAAAATTACAGTCTAGTAATCGTATTGGTAGACTGTGCGGATGTCTCAGGATTCATCCAAGAGTTCCGAGTGACACTGCATGCAACTGTTATAGGCGGCTGTATCGCTTAACATCAGGGACCGACTAGCTCATAACGTCATTTATTAACATCAAAAAAACACTAGGCCCCAGCGACGATTTACCCATTTACCTGCGAAAACTCTGATTCTTTTAGTGTATGCAATCTGTGTGTAAAACTAAATCCAAATCGATTGAACCATGCCGTACAAGATTAAATAAATGTTCAAACAAACAGAGAATATTTTCCTTCTATATATTGGTTGGGAAGTGGGAACGGTTGGAAGCATAACGTAATGGATAGAGATGCTATACAAAAGCAGCACATTGACTTCTTTTATTCATAAATTAGATTGTTCGGAACTCACTCACCTTTGAAAAAGAATTTCAAAAATAAATCGTGGTTCTCCGGGACGTGGGCCTCGGGGATCGGGGTACGGGAGTAACCCTTATAAACACCGAGGGAATGGTTGCATTTCTATGCTCAATTCATACTCCCTTCTTTCATCGTTAGGTAATGTAGTTGGATTAACCTTTTGTGTACCTTTATATCGAAAAATTGTCGACGTGTGTGAATTCCTCGTACACATTTTCAAGATTTTTGAAGTTTATGAAATAATTTATTTTACAGTATAGTTTGACCAATTTTGCAATAAGCATCTACTTTTCCAATAAGTCGGGGGATGTTGGGCCGCGTGTTCAAATGTCCCATTTATTACAATGTCTTCATGCTAAAAAGAACACTGGCCAATTAGTAGAAGTGGAATAGTTAAATACTGACCAAAAATGATGACTATGACCTAAACTCTATTGATTTCTTTTATGGTTGACAATATTTTAATATAATATAGTTTTCAACACATTTGCTCAAAAAATGCATTTACAAAACCTGTATACATTGTTCGAAAGTTAACCATTACGAACCATACAACGGAGCGTGCGGTAAAATAGGTACTCTCACCTAAGTACCTATTTTACCGCATCTTTTCTTGTATAGCGCCGTGCGTAACCTTTACGGTTTAATTTCAATAAAACATAATATATAAGAATTTCACCAAGGAGTTTCACATAACGAGAATAAATAAGCTAAATGATCGAAACTCCTTGGAAGCGTTTTTGATCAATACGTTTGTCTCACTCTAATACTAACAAGAAAATGGAACTAAAGATGTACTTCTAATTTTCACCATACACACGTGGCGCCATTTGCATTGTAAATGCGCGCCATTTTAGTATTAGGTTAGAAACATCAAAGATTGTTTATTGCAACTTTCCTACTAATAAACAAAAGTTTGTTTCATTACCTATTGGACTGTTTTCTCGCAAATGTGTTGAAAAACGTTGTATGATACACGTGCGGAAATTGGTTTCTACAAACTCGTGACTATGGTAAGCCCTCGACTTCGTCTCGGGCTTACATTTGTCTACTCGTTTGTAAAAAACAACTTACCGCCCTAATATCATAAATAACTATTTTGTAAACATTTCTTAAAAATATCTATTACGCATAGAAAATAAAAAGCCCTCTGCGCTTCATTTTCATTTCTTGCTGTTGATTCCAGTTGTTCAAAGATTTCTTTAATATCACAGCAGTTATTGAGTTAAGCGCAGCAGCGGAATCTGTTTTGCAGGGTCTTCACAAAGCCATGTCTATACTGTCCCTCAGGGCACTTATTAGTCTAACTACTCTACTCTATGCTGTAACTCGTTTTGTTGTTATTCACTTACATGCGTTACTGGCTCGCTTCGGGCTACGAGAGATCCCAGTGGCCACTTAAGTTTGTTGTCTTTTACGGCTTCTAACGAGCTCTACCGTGGAATAATAACCTTTGTTGAAATGTACATCAGCTTTGCTTGATGAAACTGCACATGAACAATGCTTTGTGTTGCATTTCTGGAGAGACTCGTAAACTATTTTAATTAAAAGAAAAGCTCTTCGGCTTTGTGAGTATGAATGAACTCGTGTTTTATAAGACGCTAAATTACATTCCAGTAATACTTTGCGCTCCATAGAATGGCTGCGGATGAACCTAAAATGCAATTTAGTTGTGTTTTCAATTAAGCTTGGCTGTACTTAATGATTCGTTAATGATGCTAAGGTATATAAAATTTTACTATGATAATATTAAGTACTTAAGTGGTTTTTATTTTTACGTAGGCTTTGTATGAAGGAAATTTTATAGTTGCATATCAATCACAAATGCTTATAGGTATGACAATAGTGATGGAAATTACACAAAGGGATTGTTATGTATATTGGTAAAACTCATTGATTTTTTATAATTAAATATTTGGCAATTTATTTTCAAAGTTACTGCATGCCATAAGAGCCGACTAAAGAAATAAGCAGCATTCTTCTTGGTTTGCATTATACTCCGCTGTGATCACCAAGACGCCATGCGTGGTGATTATCGGAAAGTGATCAAATAAAGACAGTTTTAGTAGAATCGCCTAAATAATACCAACAAAACACTCGCTGGGAATTAATGTCCCCACTGTTCTCCACTATCGACATTAATTTCCATTTACGACTTGACAGATAGTGGGATGCCTACTTTTGAAGAAAATAAATGTCGCGAGGGAGAAAATGAGACACTTGTAACAGTTCATTCAAATGAGTGAGCTGATGAATTACTCATTCAGATTTCAAGTTATAAAACTTGTTAAATTGGAAAACCTTCCGGGAACCGTACACTACGTAATCATATTGATATGATACACATTTCACATGTTAAATCTGAACTGTAGTCACCATTATAACTCTTTAATTGTTCTAGGTATGGCAACATTATTACGCGTTTTGACATGTTAATAACTGTCAATACGTGAATCGAATGAAGGCATGCCCTACACGTTCAATTTATTTGATCTATCTTTGATGATTGTGCAATGTTATTGGTCGTGTAGGATTTGCATTGCGCAATATATTTCAGTTCACTGTATGGAGAAACCATTGACGCGAATGGCTCATCAATTTAATTGATGCAGTACAATTGATCGTGTAGTGGCCGCCTAAAAGTCGTGGTCATAGACTACGTGGTACCGTGGCACTTATCAACATTAGGTCAACTTACTTATATAGGCCCAGGGAATAAAGTATTGACTACAACACTTTTTCTACTAAAATCCCGTCGGCCATTCCACCAGTCTAGCCCAGACTCACTTTTCTACTCCGACGAAAGATTACAATCGAATTTTTATTTCATTTATACTTCAAGGTTAGGCCAATACACATTTCTTACTAAATTGGTTAGTTTTTAACAATCATTGCAGTTTTATCGTGTCTAATTTTTTATTTTATTTGTCTAGAGCAAATCTGTACTGGAGAACCACCACTGGCGGGCAGCCATCAGCTGCCTCATTGAGAGCCAGGTTTTTGATGAAATGCCGCAATACCAGGACCAGTTGGAAGACAAGATCCGGTCGCTGATCCTCGCCACAGACATTACACGCCAGCAAGACTATCTGGGGCAATTCAAGGTTAGTGACAAACTGACAAAGCTTGATACACACACAAGAATTAGCCATGTTAATTCTTATGTGCGCGAAAGAAAAAGGCGACTTACCGAGAGAGAGTTGTGATTCAAAAAAATGTGCTAAGCAGTTTGAAAATCATTATTTAGGGCTATGTTCTAGTTGGCGGAGGAAAGTTTAAACAAAATTACCTGTTTATAAAGTTGATGTTGACAGGTATTAATGGATTATCTTAGGTTGTCTGGAAGAAGTAATATAATTTTTTAATGTGGTGTATTTCAATAAAGCGATAATCTAAGTTGATCACGAATGATTTAGAACACTATTCGTCACGCAGAAAAATGGTTCCAAGTAAGTAATATCAATATTACGAACAGTGTTCCAATGTTGTTTGTAAATTATCAGCGTTTGCCTCGTAAATTACAACCATTTGCCATGGAAATAGATTTACAACGTGAGCGTTATCTCTACGTACCTGTACCTACTACTTCTACGGAAAATGGATAATCGATTCAGCACTTTAATACTATTATATCTATGGAAACATTCGACTGGCATGGAGGTAAAAAAATATTTTTTCATCCAGTACCAAAAATAATCTTCAATTCAGTCCAATACCGGGTATGAATGGAGCTCTAATCCGTTGAAAAGCTCGAACAAATAAAAGCCGTATGAAAACGTTTCAAATTTGAAACAGTCCATTCAAAACCTATTAATGCTCCGTGCCGCTGCACATAAATGTCAGCTGCAAGGCGAAACCTGTTGCATAAAACCAACTATGTTATCGCGCTCGCACCAGTTTACACATTCAAACTCAAGTATACACTTAATTAAATGGTGATTCCCTCAGTCTTGCCACAGAATATATAATAGTTCAGTAACTAAAACCGCGTGACTATGGCAGGCACATTGAGTTTTATCAAAACACTTAATTAAAGCAAAAAGCGTTATGAAACTTTCTCGGAAGTCGTCTCGCAGACGTATTGCACTTGTATTACAAGTGTCAGGTCGCTAAGTGTTTTGGCACAACGCCGGCGGACTAAGTATCTGAAACTGAAAAGCGTCCTTTTTAACTTATTCCATTAGCGTCTTAATTTTTCCCTGCTCTTTGGGTGGATTAGACAGTTGACAACTTTAAGTGATGGTTTGCATTAGCTGGCAGGGTCACGGCTAAGGGAACTATGGTAGATGCGATCTGATTGAATCGCTCATTGCCCGTAGTGCTACCGGTTGTGTCCTACCTACAGAGAACGAAAGAAAATACGCTTCGCCCCCAGATAGAAACCGGCAATAAGCGCATAGCGCATACTATGTCAAAAGGGCGCCTCTATCTGGGTGCGAAACGTCACCGGTTGTTGAGAGATTGCTTTATCCTCGTCATACTGTTTATAGTACATACTAAATACTGATAAAGCTATTGATATAATTATGCGATAGCTCAATTGGTAAAGGTTAATTATGCCTGCTTAGAATGTACAATAATTTAATTCTTATTATTTTTAAATACATTATCTAGTTTGACTTGTAAAAGTGCTAAAAATAGCCTATTTGCAATAAAATTTTTGATTTGATTTGTTAGTAGAGTCAACTAATGTGATCCGTGAGCAACAAAATTAAAAAGCGAGCTAATAGTTTTTGTTATGGAATGAAATGTGTCATTGTTCGTTTTATATATATAGATAGGTAGTGTAGATGAGTAGTTTTGGAAAACGGGACCGTTTTGGTGGGTTCCGTACGGAGCTACCTTTGCTTTTGGCTTTGACTGCATCGAGGTTCTCTTGTACAAGCGTGCGACTTGATTGCAAGGTCCATATGTCTGCAGTCTTTACCTGTAATGTAACTGCGATGAGTTGATGGCACCAGCAGTGTTACCAAATTTGGCTACGGTCCACAAATATTTCATTATGTTGGTTTTCGCAATACATATAAGCATGTTGAAATGGCATACCATCGCTCGCAGAACCGATAACCGCTGGGAAAGAAAGGTTCTCGAGTGGCGACCACGAACCGGAAGATGCAGCGTAGGCCGGCCCCCCATTAGGTGGACCAACGATCTGATTAAAACCGCGGGGAGTCGATGGATGCAAAAAGCAAGCAGTTGCTCAAAGTGACGCTCTATGGGGGAGACATTGACATATGTTCGGCAGTGAACTTCTGCAGGCTGATGATGGTGATGATGTATGTTCTTGTTATAGAAAGTTTATCCGAAGTCATTTCAGTAGGTAACAATTTTAAGGTTTTTCTAACACATTGGCATTACTTTTGTAACGTACATAATAATAGCTTACGCGGTATAAAATAATAGAGAATTTCGCAACAATAGATACTTTACGTTATACACCCGTATATGGTGGGCCTATCTTATTGACATATTCCTCGAAATTTCTCAATAATAAGTGTTTAACCTAAAACTTTACTTTTTGTTTTCGACATGTTTTGAATCAAAATCTTCGAATTCAGTTTTATTTTTATTTTTATTTTATAAAAAGATATAGTTGAATGACTATATACCTAACACATTAATCAATTAATTAACTATCATTTTTTTTAACAACTGAAATGTTATTGAATAAATTGGCTTGAAGTTAGACTTTTGAACTTTTCGTTACTCTCATACATACGCGTTCCTTTTTAACCATGTGCTTATAAAAATGTGTCGTTTATGGTTTAATTATGAACGCTAAAAAGTTCGTTTACTCGGATTTATACGCGACCGTGTACTTTAATTTTGTTTTCGTAAAAAAAAATAGGGGATATCAAAAATAGGGATATTTCAAACGGCTTTTTTTAATAATCTACGGTGAAAAAACCCTCAAAAAATGGTATATCAGAATTTAGGCGCCCCGGGTGAGGAATCGAACTCACGACCTTAAGATTATGAGACTTACCTACGCGCTGCCTACTGCGCTACCGAGGTTATGCTGGAAGCACAGAATTCGCCCTGCTTATCTAATCGAGTTTAATAGAGCAGCTTGTGGTAAAAGAGTTTGAAAAGGAGGTTTTAAAACTAAATCTATAACATGACAACGTCTTCGCCAATTTTGCTCTTATCTGACGTACTAGTACGTACCGAAACTAGCGAATGTTTCTGCTAAATATTATCAAAATTGGCCGGTAAATGGTGCGACAGCAAACTTTTTTTTTATATTTGGAGAAAATACCTCTCCAAACAAAAATCGCCGACCACAAAAAATTTTAAATTGTGGAACCTGTACTTACTGTATATTGTATACCAAGCCTCGTCAAGATTGGTTTAAAATAAATATCAATTGATTTGCACGCGAGTACCAACTCAACTTCCGAACAGATGAAAAGAATCTTTGTGAGATATAGTAGAGGCTTCGCTAACTTCGGTCGCATAGTCAATCTGCATCATCATCAGGCCATTTGAGCCCATTTGCCATTACATTCATCTATTGTTCTTAAGGTAATCAATAATTCATCAGCATTACACAGGAATATAAAACCAACTGTAATAGGTACCAAGTACCTACCTAAGGGCATTGTAGCTAGTGAAATTACTGGGCAAATGAGACTTTATGATCTGATCACTCAGTCTAGTAATCTGATTACTACACTGGGTGATGTCTCAGGATGACGTGCGCAAAACTTTATTGTTTTAAAGTTCCGGGTGACACTGCAACTGTTATGGGCGGCCGTGTCACTTAATATCAGGTGAACGACTTGCTCGTCAAATCATTCAATCAAATATTTTTTTTTTTATAATATATTAAAATAAAAGTGTTTATTAGTGTAATATATTTCATAGTTGTACACGCTTCAGTGGCCTACTCCGCGGCCATCAATTTTCCACCGGAATCGGCGAACTAGGGCGGTCAAACAAACAAACATAGACTGAGATTAGGCTGCGAACGCATATCGTCTCACACACTTGCGCAGTTCCGCGTCTCGCTGCGGTGCTGAAACTGTTACGCTTAAGCTTCAGCCACACCTGCGCGTCTGCGGAGCGGCAGCGTCCTCAACGCGAAACTATGCGGGGTACCCATCGCTTCCAGCGCCGATCGCGGTGCGGCCGGCCACGAACGCGCGCACCGATGGGTACCGAATAGCAGACGCTCCCGCTTCGCTGACGCAACTTGACGTGCAAGTGTGGCTGAAGCTTTATTCCGACGCGACTGAAAACGACTACACTTGGTATCAGTTTTCAACCGACATAAAAAAAGGAGTAGACTCAATTCGGTTGAATTTCTGTGTCTTTTATTTTTGTTACCTCATATCTTCATCATTTATGAACTGATTTGGAAAATTCTTATTTTATTTTGTAATGGACATAGTCCAATACATTTTTTATCAATCTATTCAGAAGTTTGGTTTTTTAATCAAAATAAATAAACCGGCGTTAAACCGAATTTGATGGCATTATTTATTATCATCAAAGTCGGCTTAACACCTTTTTTAAAGGGAGTTATATTATAACATTTAGGTCTACGCATTGTCGCCTGATGGTGTGTGTTAGGTATAGTTTTTATATGGGATACAAGTTCAATAATAACAACATGGTAAATAGTAATTTTTGTATTTTAATAGCCTTTATTCCTTAAACTAAGTACTACAATAATAAAAAGTATACTATGTACTAAAAGCTACTAGCTAAGTACTACCCACAAAAAACATTTGAACTATATACTAGCCGCGATGGCCTATAGACAGTCCAAATGCCCCAGCCCACTACCGGTAGGTAGCGTATGCAATATGCTGGCAGCATTGCCTCGTTGAATTGCAATGCTGATTCGTAAATAGGGCAAAATAAAAAAGTCATTGAACAGTATGGGTAATCATGCTATTCTGTAGCCCGCAGTGTTTTCTTAAGGCCCGATTTCACCAAACTAGAACAAATTTAATCCAGGTATAACTTTCCGAGAACAACCGAGTTACGCGAATATAGCCCTTATACCACCAATTTTGTGATGGAATAAGACTTATTCCTTGCATACAATCAAAATGGCGTCTTTTTTAAGTAATTTCATTTGTCAATTAGTATCCAGGAGTAAGGAACAGCTGTGTAATTGGAATAAACGTTGGTGAAATCGGGCCTAAGTGATTCACATGCATACAGTACATCATGTCGCAGTTTCGGAAGAATGGAATTAGGGTACACTGATACACTCACACTGAGCTAACATTGTACTTAATTCCCTGAAAGGCGGTCAGTAGGTGCAAACACCGTTTTGTGGGGCATCGTCGGTGTGCACACAATTTTTCCGCTATTTCGTGTACTTACCCACGGATCAAGAAACTAATGGAGTACTAACAGTGGTATTCATAGTCAACGGGTGAACAAACCCCCAAAATCCATCATTCAACTTTCACGTAGAGGTTAAATGTTGAATCGTTCTTCTTACACTTTCATAAACAATCGCTGGAGAGACCCCTAACTAAATGGCAGTTCAACTCATATTTTTTCTCTAATCTGTGCATTTCAATCATGTTGTCTATGAACATTTTCTCGGGTGTCATTTTGACATGATTTTGACGCGGCTTTTGAATTTTGATAGATAATATAACGCGGGAACGAGCCTCTCGTAACCATGGTCCGAGGTGGGACGATCGGTTGCCATGGTTACGAGAGGCCCGTTCCCGCGTTATATCCATATAAATTCACTTTCATTATCTTACACTATAATTATTATTTATAGAAAAGTTAAAATGAATATAAAAAACTTTATTAGTTCACACAAGTTGTAAGGGGGGGTACGTCAACTTGTAGTGTAGTAAAAAAAAATGGTTTGTATTAAGTTAAAGTTATTTTGTATTTACATTACGAATATATCGCTTCGGCACTGATATAATTCGCATTTCATTCAAGCCTCCATCGGCCATTCATCATTTATGAGATCCAAGTCACCATCTACTTCCATATTTATGAAAACCACAACACAACACTCAAACAATAATACAAAATAGCACGTTATCAAAGCAAGGGGACCGTTTGGTTGACGAAATTCGGACAATCAGCATCCAGCCCCTGACAATGTCAAACTAGGGGTTACTTTTGTTTATGAAATGTATAAAACTATAATTCGCTACACAGCGCCTGAATCATCCCCTAGAGGAGCCCCCAACTTGACTATGAATTCCAGTGTAAGAAACGTACTTTGACAGATTAATTCGAGTTGGGGGGCAATGTTGGAAATGCATATTATTTCAACCCATCTAGCCCTAAACTAAGAAAAGTTTGTACTATGGGCACCAAAAATATGTACCTGTGCATCTATTAATTTCATAATCAAATCTTTTGTCTCAGCATCATCATCAACGGCCTGAAGACGTCCACTACTGAACATAGGCCCCCCGAGCACCGCTTTGAGCGGCTGCTTGCCTCCTGCATCCATCGGCTCCCCGCGGTTCCCTTTTCTTCATCTTCTACATTATAATCTACAACGTATTTTGTAGGCGTTGTCTTACGTAGTAGTAGTAATTCAGAAACTATGCTGAAAAATCAAAATATACATTATAATAAATTATCCTTATAGGTTGATAAATAAATTAACCTTAATGATATTAAAGTTGGAACCATATCAGTTACAGTACGCTTTATAACTATTGCAAGGTAACATTAGAAGTATGCCTTAATAAGCAGCTTTTTGACGGCTGAGAGCAAGAGGTATTTGTTGTCAACAAATTTATTAGTATTTTCGTGTACCAGATGCGGTAAATGATGAATTTTACAGCCAGATTTAAAATTGTACTCAAAAAAAATAACTGGAACGTTCTATTTAATTTTATGATGACTAATGTGTAGTTTCTGTCTATAACACATTGCAATGTCAGAACAAGAATTGTTAGAACATTGTTAGATATTGGTTTTGATTATCACAATATTTAATAATACTACACAGTACACAGCTATAGGTGGCTATAGGCCGCATTCCTACCCATATTATATAAAATGAGAAAGTTGTCTGTTTGAACCTTAGAGTATGCGCTAAAGCAAAAGGAGATTATTAACACCAGTCAAAACGATATTATATTTGTACTGTTCACAAGCATACGCTAAGTCAGTGGCAAAGGAAAATAACAAATACGCTTGCAAAAAGTCACCGGACCAATTTTTTCTGTGGTTTTTTCTCTAAGTTGTTTCTATACAAATCTGTCAGACACATAACCCGTCGAAATGAGTTTTGGCGGTAATGCGGAAAAGTTCACGTCGTTGCAATGTAGTATTTTTCAAAACTTATGCTTTTTCCAGTTTTAATGTTTAAAATTGGTGGCGTTTTACGCATTAAGTGCTTAATTACGAGCATGAGTGTGGGCAAGTGGTATAATGTGATGAAACCTGGGTTTTCTGGTTGATTCCGAAATTCCATAGAAGCTTCTAGTAATGTTACCACCACTTTACTAGGACATGACTTAGACTGGACTGTGACTATCTAACTTAAACTGAACTATGACTGATCCAGACTGTGACTGAGATTTGACTTTACGTGAAATATTCTAAACACGATGAAAAATTACAATACTTAACACTGGCTAAATACACTATCTGTGAGCCAAAACATAAAAAAAAACCGGTGAAATTCCATGGAGCATGCTTTGGCCTACCCATCCCGCCTGACATAGAATAACTTAAATGGGTAGGATAAACCGCCAAAAATGGTACGCAATGCTATAGATTCAAATTCTCTCTTTGCTTTAGTACATAGGTAGTACTTACTCTCAGCTTTGAACTGTTTTTGTGGCATTTACGTTAAAACGGCTAAACTAATTTCGATGCGGTTTGACACAGACTTACAGTATCGAGACTAACTAAGATACATATTGTGTATCCTGGTAAAATCAGGGAATTGAGAAAACGTTAGTCTAACTTAAAATGCAGTAATGCTTTTGAATCAGTAGGTATTTATTTTTGGTTTTAGAAGAACGCAGTCTGCATTCTTGGCATGGGATTTGAATACATCAGTTACCTATATAGCACGTCGTTTCTCACCGCTATGTCTATTCATTCCTTCGTATTACTTCACCGTTCTGTCTTCCTATTCCTCGGTAAAACTTCATCGCTTTGTCTTCTTATTTCTTGGTAAAAGTTATCGCTTTTTTCACTGCTTTGCCCTCCTATTCCTTGGTAAAATCACCACCTTGTCTTTTTATTCCTTGTTAAAACTTCACCGCTTTGTTTTCTTATTCTTTGGCTAAACTTCACCGCTTTATCTTCTTATTCTTTTGCTGCTACTTTGGCCTCCCAGTGAGCGCCACTTTGAGTGGCTGCTCGAGACCTGCATCCATGGGCTCTGAGAAGACCGCGTTCGTTATGGTAGCATCTTATGAAGGGTCGAATTGAAATAGCGGTTTATTCCGGTTTGGTACACCAAAACGATCCACGCCTGCTTATTATTCAAATGAAATTCTTGCTTTGATTATCATTTACGATGATTACGATGAGCGATGGTGGCCGAGCGGTAGCATGTGCGCTTCGCTATCTTACGGCACCGGGTTCGATCCTCGGCCCTGCACCAATGACTTATCTAGTAAGTTATATGCAGGGTATTCGATGTCATCGCTCCGTGCCTCGGAGAGCACGTGCCGCCGGTCCCGATTGTCATAAGAACATCTATGGCAATCGTTACGGGTAGTCAGAAGCCTGATAGAATCTGACGCCTGATCCCTGTTACTGGTTCCTTATGGGTTGCGAGGTCAGATGGCAGTCGCTGGTGTAATTCTGGTAGCTTGCCGCTACAGGTTAGATTGGGAGCCGACCCCAATAACAAAGGGGACAGGGCAAAGAGGATGATTCTATTCTTCGCAAGTCAATGCCATTTATGCTGAACTGAGTATGGTTGTGCGTCGTACAACATAATACAATTGAATACATGAAAGTTAAAAACTAGGTTAAAATTGCACAGTTGCATTGTATATAGCCATGAGAGGCATCATACACAATGTATGATATGCAAAATGCATGTTTAGCAGTTAACTATGCTAAGTCGTAGGTTAAGAAAAGGCATAGGTAGGACGCAAAAATAGATATCCTTCAAGTTTAAATACATTATGTATGATTCAAAGTTAGTAGAGATTATGTAAAATAAATCTGGATTATTATCAACACACATTCATTACAACAAGTAGGTTATCCTATCGAAATTTACTAATTCAGCATCTTTATTAGTACATAGCTTTACGCTATTACAGTATTTACGTTTGTCCTTGGAAGAAATATTCCTCTAGGTACATAAAGCTCACTTCCCAAAACGGCCGCTTTCAATATACCCACATCTGTAATTGCCAGTTTCCCAAAACTACCGTTTCCCAATTTGTACGTTACTCAAAATGTCCGCTTGTCAAAATGTCTCTTTTTTCAAAATGTCCGGTTATCTATATGCCTGTGTCCCAAAATGTCTGTTTCAATGCTTACGTTACTTAGGTCTACCTAAGTGACCTAAGACACTGTTATGCTGTTTTTGGAAGTCTTTTCATTTTGGTGCGATACGAACTTGGTCGATATAATACCATTTCGGTTGGGAAACCACATATCGAAGAAAATAACTAAAAACTGTTTATTTCGATTTTCAATAATTATGCTTTCCATGATTTCAAACTTATAAAATACGATTAATTTAATTTATGCAATACTGGGAGCATCGTCAAAGTGTCACGAAAGTTTCGAGTGTCTTAGATCATACAAGTTAGTGGTCCACCAATTTTAAATTAACACTAGAAAAAGCATAACTTTGAAAAATATGCAGTGACGTGAACTTTTCCGCGTTCCCGCCAAAACTATGTCAAAGTTAAATGGTGGATATTTTACTGAAGGCTCTAACAAGCCTTTGAAGAAAAAATGAAAAGGCACGGTTTTATAAACATGGAACCATTTGTCACAACACTTTGCATGTACACGAACACAGCGGATAATAATCCACCCTTATTACACATTAATATTAAAAAGTACACAGGTGTTTTAATTAACTTTCGCAACCAATTTTAATTCACAACCACCATTGTCGTATTATTTTCAAACGTCCCTTTCTGAACCTCTAACCAACCTCTTACACCTACACTTAATACATCAATCTACCTACTACACCTCAAAAATGTATCAGTGAATATTCTTGGATCATGCTTTGATTCAAAAATGTCCTTACCTGGAGTTTTAGCCCGGTACAGCTACTTGTCTTTTCTATTAATTATTGTTTTATTGTATAGACAAATCACCCAAGCATACTTGTTGTATTTACTAATAATGACATAGGTAAATAGCGATCGTCTAAGACAACAGCTTGGCTAAACTTCTACACAACGATTATAATTAATAAGGTATGGGTAGTAATAAACCCATTTAGAAGAATATAATATAAAGGTAGTTTAGGTAGGTCATCTCATATTATTATTATTTTTCTACTCATATTTTGTTCTTAATCGAAAATATGTTGTTTTGTATCATCAATATTTAATTAGATTTTTTAATTGTGCTTGAAGTATTTGGGTAGGTACGCTATCGGCAAATAGCTAGCTGCTTCAAAATAGATACAATCAGTGCCAAGGTGCAAGTATATGAAACTCAATTTGAGATACACGCGATGTTTACCTCAACTCTGCAGATACTTCTGACATGTTTACGTCTACAACCGTCATTAAACGAACGTTCATAACAGCTACAATCTTGACAGCACTAAGTTGTCCCCTATGTACTTATATTATTTAAAAATATGTAGGTACAACATGTTAATCTGTGGTGGGTACATAGTGGGGACCGGGAGCTCATCGCGTTTTCCAAAGTCTGTCAGAGCGCCTGGTCGATGCGACGCGTGACCAAAATGCTGGCACTTATTTGGCCCAACGCATCAGCATTGCAGTTCAACGTGGCAATGCTGCCAGCATGTTGGGTACGCTACCTACCGGTAGTGGGCTGCAGCACTTGGACTCTCTATAGGTCATCGCGGCTATTATACAGTCCATAAGTGTTCTTTGTAGTAGGTAGTGTAGCTAGTTTAGTTAGTTTAGTTTAGTTTTTATTATTGTAGTAGTTAGCTTGAGTAATAAAGGCACAGTTTAGATAATACATACATATTACTTTAAATTTATGATAATGCTATTATATTTAAATAATATAATTACATCAGGGGACGTCTTACGGTGAACGGTCTATAATTGTCTAATGAAATGGCTCAGCTGGCAGCTGGTTTTATTATGTAGGTAACTTTGATCGTAGCTCTTCTTTGAAACTTTTCTATATAAGCTATAGGGGGTTACCTAAATAAATTGAAACTATTAAAGCCATACAAAGAGTTTCAATCGATTTCACTCAACTTAATCGCCTAGCCGGTGTTTAGTGGTCGCACAGTGATAGGTGGTGTGGTAAGGCAAGTATAGGTAGGTAGGCACACAGGAAATAATAAATAAATAATAAAGGGAGTAAAGGAACGGCTGCTGCCCATTACCCCAATTCTCTTTCCCGGTTCTCATGGAACGGTTGAGAAATGGTTATAGTCTTGTTATCACTATTAGTAATTTATTAAAAAACAGCTCCAATCCCTTTCCGTACTCAATATTTAATAATATGTGATACGTTGTCTGCTTGTTTGTGTGACTTTCACGCCAAAGCGGCTGAACGTACTTGGACATAAATTTTCACCCAGTTTGCTTATAACGAAATCAACTTAAGATATCCGATTTTGATGATTTTTTTATGTTATCTACCCAGTAAAAACTATGCTCGTACGTCTTCCTTTTTTAAGTTTTTACAATATCTTCGTATTTATAGCCACCTAAAGTTACGAATTTATGGGGTCAAAATTATGACGAAGAAAAGTAATTGTTATTAAACACGAAATATATTTTCAAAAAAATCAAGGCGTTTTAAGCATAGAATACAAACTATCCAAACGATTTACACCAAAATCAATAGTTTTTGTTAAGTTGCAGAGGGTGAAAACCGTTGGCGCCCGAAACGCTAAAATGTAGGTAAATTCTCTAATGGGCTCTATTGTCTGTATCATACGTGTGGAGAGCAGAGCGACGGCAATAACATTTTCAAATACCAGGACGGCCCTCTTAAGATACTTTTTGGTCTGGAAAATTAATACCTGTCTGTACCCAATTGCGTTGTAATACGTACGTCATAGAAGGATAAATGCGAACATAGGAGCTGTTTAACTTTAGTGCAGACGCGGGCATAAGGGTTCCCGCGGGAAAACAAATCAATTACGTGTGCAAATGCAAGGCGTCTCTAATTATAATATATTAATAACACCCGTTAGTAGATTCGCGGACTGCACACGTAGGTACATATATACGTTGTATACCACGTGATGTTTGTTCAGAAAGATACTTCCTGCCTGAGGTGCGGCTAGTAGCGCAGGCCTAATTTCCGTCGTCGAGATGCATTTCTTGTTCAACTTGGCTGGAGAGTTAATCCGTCTCGGCTTCCGTACTATAAAATGATTCATCAATCTAGAATTAATAACTGGACCGAAAAGCAGCCGTTGATTTATTACCCTGTAGTACGTGAGTCAGTCAATATGAATCTAGGCGTTTTAGTTTGTAATTTTATTTTTTTTTTAACGGGCAATGTGCCTTTATTCTCTAAACTACTACAATACTAAAAACTAGTAAACTAGCTACACTATCTACTACAAGTAACATAAGTTTTAGTTTTAGTGATGTGGTAATTTTAAGAAGTAGGTAGTCATATTAAGATGTTGTCATTTTGCGATTTCGTCTCTCTGCGATGAAGTAAGTAAACCTACGATGTAGTCGTTACGTGATGTGGTCGTTTTGCGATCTAGTCAATCTAATACTAACCCGTCAGTTTAACAGTAAACCCTTATATTTTCTCAAAGCCATTGATTAATGCTAGCTGTCATCATCAAAACGACGAAGACGTTCCCTGCTGAACATAGGCTTTCCCTATAAAGCGCCACTTTGAGCGGCTGCTTGCCACGTGCATGCTTTCTATTTTCTATACCTAAATTGATGTTAATTTATCTTATTCTAGTTTTGACACGTAATAAATCTGTTTGCAATAAATTATTAAGGTTGAACTAAAATAGCTCAAAACGAATTAAAACAGTGCAAACAATGTAAACCTACAGTTGTAAATGCAAACTAAGGTCTCACATGAATGCTAAACATAGGCAAAGTAGGTAGTTGTTTGGCAAAACGTTTTCGATACGTTAGCGCTTACGCAACGCGACCCGGGGGCCAAAGCGGCGTGGTGCTAAAAGGAAAGTGGGTGACGATGGTGGCTTCGGCCACACTCACACCGTCTGTCTTTCGCTCCGAACATGTGACTTGTTGATCGATACTTGGTACTGGAGTTTCCAAGGATTCTGGAGGTGATTGGCTGGGGTTGTCTCAACAACTGAGCCGCGAATCTCACCATTGCTAACAAGATTATGTTTAGACAGTAGAGATTTTCCTTAATTTTCTATATAACATTTTTGCATGCTAATATCAATCTAAAATCAAATACCGTTATGTGAATACATATGTTTAATTTAATAATTTTTGTAACCTAGCTTAGGAATCGTCTCAATTGCTTCCGGCGAAAAGGCCTGGAGCTCATAGCTTTGGGCCCCGAGTCTAGTTTGAGATCCAGGTTTCAAATAAATGTATTTTTACTTTTATTTTGCGACATTTAGAAGATGCCTTCATGAAATTCAAAGTTATTAAGTTAAAGCGTTTCGCGAAAGGTAGCAGAAGGAGGAATGATATTGTATAGAACATCTATGAGAAGAGCATCTATAATATTCTCTTGTAGAACCGATGAAGAATGAAACGGGTCGACGCTTTTTTGACAATAAAAAATATCATTTTGAAATTAAATGAAATGATTTATCATATTACCAGTAAATTTCTGTAACAATTAAATGGAAATGGTTTACATTATTGGGTTTTCTAAAAAGTATAACCTACGAGCGAAACTCTTAACATAGTAACTCTACCTAATGATATCGATGTCTACCTATGTCTAATAATGTCATAAAATTTTATAGTAGGTAGGCACAGGTATAATGTAATTGCAGCTATAAGCGAAATATTGTTATTACCATAATAAATCAGGCGAAAAAAGCATCTACAAAGGTAGCAATAGTACCACCATTATTAATATTTATTCGATGTACATTTAGATAGATTCGTTATCATTTTAAGTTCACTATGAGCGCGGTCTAAGACCCATCATGCACGGTTGCCAACACGGTCCGGGGCAGTCGTGAGCGGTTCATTCACACGTGCCGTTTGAATCTTCGTAAAGATAAACGCCACTTTCGCAACGCATTTTTCAATGCAAAGCGCGTCGGGTAGTCGACTATTTATACATGCGTAGATAGGTACCATAGATATATTATACATGCATGCAGTAATGGACGGTTGACGAGCGAACGTGCTTTGCGCCAGTACCTCAGTAACTAAATGCTAACCTACAAAGGTACTGATACCGGCAAAGTGGGACATAAAGCATAACCTGCAGTTATGGTTGTATTATATTATCGGTTGCTGTAAGTAATGGCCGGATTTAAACTTTAGAAAATGGTCGTAGGACCCCTACAACCGTCCTAATAATGAAAACACATACTTTATTATTGGTCTCTATTTTATTATATTAGGGGTTAAATATGAAATTGCCGATTTATGCTGAAAAATTGAAACTTTTTTCGAAGATGTAACATTTTTATTTAATAAAAATATTTACCCTCAATCTATACATTGCTGCCATCTAACCGGAAGTTCATTTAAGCCTTTACGATAGAGCTCTGGGGAGCTAGATTCGACAAACTGTGTCACAGCAGTACTGTTAGTAGCCTTCTGGGAAAAAAAATATCACGTAGAAAATTGTCCAAATCACGAAAATAATGGTAGCCAGTTGGAGCAAGGTCTGGCGCATATCGGCGCATATAGGAGAATGAGCACCGCAATTTCCGCATAAAATATTTGTTTGTTAGCTGAAGTAGGTGCAATTAATTGGCTTTACCGCAAGATTCGCGCACTCGTGCCAAATCCCCGTCGCTATTTCACTGCTGAAAGAGTTGGAAACTATCCCCCTTTATAATAAACATTGTGTAGTGGAGGAAATGGGGTAGACTAGGTATTAAATGTTTGGCTCTTTCTCTAGTAAGTTTCTTACGGGAAAAGATAAAGCAAGAGAAAACAATGATTAGCTATTAAATATGTATTGCATTGAGGTAGGATACCTACACATACCTCAATGATGTAGGGTTTATTATGTAAGATCCTATCCTGATAATATACCCTGGAGGTCCTTGCAACATCTTAGGATTGCTCTCAAAAGAGTGTTTGAGCTACCTAGTCTAGTTCATTTATTAGATGTCCTAGGTAAGATATCCACTTCGCAATAAAACCTCAGGGGAAATCATGCAGCCGTGTGACAGAAACGATATTGTGAATTGGATTGGTACGAGATTTTCATCAGTTCGTAAAATGAATAGACATGAGCTGATCCTCTGTGCTGGCGCTCGATGTGGCAATTGGTGCAATGATAACTCCGATGCAGAAGTGAGATTGAACCACAGAAATATGAATAATATAATCAAATCAAATCAAATAATCATTTATTGACATAAAAGGGTTTATACATCTTAATGAGTCCAAAGACTCCCGAACTATTGAGAACACTGTATTTCAGGAGCCAAGGCTTCTCCCATTCTGTGACTTTAATAATTATGTCATACTATACTAATACATTACTAAATTTATAGTTTTATTTTAACTATAAAATAAACAATAAAAAAAATGCTCCAATGTGTTCCGATCATGCCTTATGAGAATTGACGTGACCTATTATTGTTGTATGTAAATTGATAAGGGATCAATGGAAATGGATCTACTGCAGGCAGGTTGAGATTGGTGGAAAACAGAGAACTTTTTGAAATATACATAATGGGTTTTTATTCCGTAAAAATTTTTCAGAAGCTCCACAAAATTTAGCCTACTTTCGTTTTAATCAACAAGAGATTCATAAATATGTTTTATTATTTCGAAGCCATGTTAATAACAACAATAATAAATAACGCCTAACGATCACATACATAGAACCTGGACCCTAACTAGGATTCCCTGTATCTAGGGACCCAGAAACTACGAGAACCATGGTCCCACAAACACCCTGACACAGAACAAGTATTTGCACTTTTTTCCTGTGCACAAATATTTGTCCTGTCGCGGGAGTCGAACCCGCTGCCTCCGGGTTATGACCTGCTCAACCACACCACGGAGGTTGTCAAATGTTTGGTTACATTACAATGACAATAGTATATTTATTAATGACGCTATCGGAGCCCTTGCACTAAAAATATCATACGCGTGCTGCCATTACTTTAGCCGCAGCGACTGAGACAAAATCTAGGAAATCACTGAAAATGTAAAAAATGCCCGTAACTACCAAACTATAAAAAAAAGGAGAACATACGGGTTCAATCGATATTCGATAGGTCAATGCCTAACCTACCTAACACCTGACTACCGTTGATCCATTTATCAATTTACACAGCCGTGTATACAACATATTTCATCAATTTGTACCGTACAGCATGGAGCTACTCGACATTGGAAACAAATGCAAGGGAACTAAAGATTGTTTTCAATGATAATCCCAAATGCAATCGAAACACCAGCAGCATCGATATCGACACCTTGTTCATCAGGTTAAGGTTGATAGAAATAGACAAGTTGCATTGACACCGCATTTATATACTCGCTTAAAGGCTGTTCTATAATTAGCAACGGCACATGTTGCCAGCAACATGAAATTATCTTATTTCCAGAGTAAATTTATAAAGTGCAGAGTAACATTTTCATAGAATTACAAGGTAATTCTATTTTCGTCCCCATTTGTTTAATTCGTGTTAGGTTGGGGCAAAACTTCTTCGTATATTGTTCGAGAGCTCTATATATTATGTACGAAAATAACTGCATTTTAAATGTTAAAAATGTCTGGTCTGGAAACGCTTGAACGATCGTTAGGCGGCCAATATACGCTCAATTTTATTGATCAATAAAATTGACGAGTCCATGTCTGTTAATGTTTCTCCATACTGTAAACCGAAAAACATTGCACAATACCAACCATACCAACCAACCAACCATACCATACCAACCATACCAACCAACAATCAATAAAATTGAACGTGTAGGGCCAGCCTTATGCTATCCTCACTCACACTACTGCTATATATTATAGTAAAACAATTTTTTTTATTGGAAAACAGAACTAAAGTGTAAAGGCCCAATGCACACGGCGTATATTTGACGCGCCGACGACTCGTTAAAAATATGCCGTGCGCCCTAAGGCCGATTTTTTAAGTTATTAATTTTCTAAGATGAAATATGGAAATAGGGCGAAATATTTATCAGTTACTTTTTAATATGTTGTAGGTACTATACTTCTTCTTCTTAAAGAAGGAGAAGAAAAAGGTACACTGTACTGATGGCTTTAAATTGCCTTCTAATGTTATTCAAACCAGTAAGGAACAAAAAGTACCTAAGTACAATAAAAGCAAATCGATTTACGTACAATGTACGAAAAAAATGCCCCGACCAACAAATTAGTCTACTTATTGTTCTGCGTATAGATCTGGAATTCTGGATGCATTAGCATTACAGCGTAGAATACATGAGTTTATTTGCTGCTGGCAGCTGAACTACATTACGAAATCGCTCATATATAGATCTATTTACACCTTCCACTTGATATACAGCACCATAGCACATGTCAATGAAATTTTACCACTCTGAAATTGGTGAACATGCAGGCTGCCGCACAGTACTAGCATTTTTTCCAACTGGGTATGTACCCGGCCATGTACCCGTGTGTTATGTTTCTAGGTATGTACACGGGTGACTTCAGAAAGGCAAACTGCTACAAAGCACAGTATGGTAGTCACACCTAATGGATCATGGCTTCAGATTTTATAATACGAGACGAGATGGCAACATCAGCAGTGAATATCAAAACATAACTATTTAGTTTATGCTTCTGTAAATAATCTGAGACCTAGCCTGTAGGTAGAATATAATAATAAAAATCGGCGCCTGTGATATAGCGGTGAACTTTGATCTTGTTTAACTATAGATCTGAGAGTAGCATTAGATTTCTTTGTAATCATTTGTAGCAGGTCGCAGCTTTGCAAGGTGGCTTCTAAAACATGTCCCTGTAACTGGTACTTTATGGAACAGGGATTCTGTTCCATATCAGAAAATACCCCCAATCACTGTGACAAAAATAAATCATATGATTAAATGACAATAAATTAAAAGTAGGAATCATTTCCATGCCTACTGCATTAAGATACGCTAGTCTCAGTCCTACTACTTTGTCCTGAATGACTGACAGACATACAGTTCATACCGCTGTACATTGATAATTGATGATTGGTCTATTTATTGCGTGGGGTAGGTACACCCAAAATTCCTTTCATAGTAGGTACACTATGAAATAACTTTTAATAATTTGGAGTCTTTTTATAACTAAATAGGCCCGCATTTGACGGCAATCTCACCTGATAGAAAGTCATGACGCGGTCTACGATGGTACATGCTTGCCTAAAAGATACCTATTCAGTAGCGACTTTAAGAGCTCCAGATTGTACTTATCGGGAAACAAAGACGCTGCGCTGACACTAAGGTGTTCCATTCCTTCGCTGCTCGGACTATAAATATCGAGTCAAACCGCTTTGTGCGAATCGAAGGAATATCAACCATAAATGGATGGCGAGTGAGTCAAATAAGGTATTAAAGAGTGTATGAAGAAATACGGATGAAAATACAAGCTGGACCATAATTCTGTATGCAAACACAGATTCCAGTTCAAATCGATATAAGTAAATAATCAATTTTAGATACATAAATAAACCAAAATAAACTTGAATATACAAAAAACTTAATTTACTTATAATGCTAGTACAATGGGCGGTCTTATCGCTTAAAGCGATCTCTTCCAGACAACCAAACTTAATTGGTTTTAAACGTTAATATTTTTTTTATTTAAACAGATTACATTGTTCACATAAACAGACACGTTTCTTCTTATCAGACAGTATTGCATTAGTGTAGGTCAGTCAGGTGCATATTGCCCGTAAAGAGCGTTAGTTATGATCGCAATAAATTTCACGCATAAACGAGAACTTGACGGTCGTAACGATGCCAACAGAATCTGTACCTAATTCCTTAAGTACACTTGCAAACTAATTATTGTTGTTTGTGCAGTCGTTGATAAAGTCGCGTGTTTGGGCCATACACATGTTTTGTTTATATATTATGCACAAGTGCACAAACACTCGCATAATTAACTAATTTTAGTTTTGTGTACAGAATGTCTGATGATTCTGCTGACCATAACTTGTATATAAATGCACACAAATATGTTGCCATCAACAAGACAGTTTTAGAATTTCTTCGCAATATTTCGCCCATCATAGCCCTGTTTTTCTGTTCCGTTTTCCATTTCAATTTCAATCTACTCTAACAGCTATTAATTCAACAGGTATATTTGGACACAAACACGCTAGACCTAGCGTGCGCGGATCACCGTCACTTGGTGCTGCAGATCGCACTCAAGTGCGCCGACATCTCCAACCCGTGCCGGCCGTGGGGCATCAGCCGCACGTGGAGCCTGAAAGTCTGCGAGGAGTTCTTCAGGCAGGGTGACGTCGAGCGCCGCCTTAACCTGCCATTGTCGCCGCTCTGCGATAGAAACACCACAACCGTGCCCAAGATACAAGCTGGTAAGTTGTTAAAGAATCCACCAGTAGTGGGAAAAACACAGACCTATTGGCCTATTTTTCCCGTAGCGAAAATAGCTACGGGAAAAATAACTTGTTATTTTAAAACTCGTTTACTATAAATAACTTGCTATATTTGCCATTAGGCACTTTGTAATTTTATATACTTAAAACGAAACTAAACTGCTACTACTACTACTTCTTAGTAATGTACCTACTTTAAGTTGTCGGATTGTTGTTCTTGACTTGAAAAAGTGCTAGAATGAGCTAATTTGCAATAAATTGTTTGGGTTTTGGGTCTATGAGTTTTTTGAACCAAAATAGTATACTTATTCAAAAAAGATGTCTCAAAAATAAAAGATTTTTATCCGATTCCAGGCTTCTACAAATATGTTGTCACGCCACTTATCACCGAGTGGCATCGCTTCCTACAAAGCGATTTATCGAAACAAATGCTCAAGAACCTTGTTACGAACCACCAAAGATGGGAGTCCTACGCGAAAGATTTGCGCAAGGTGCCGGTGACCCCGGCTGCGGATGAAACTGAGATTGTTGATGATGAGGCTGATTCCGGTAGCTCGGAAATGTTGATACCGCTGCCTCGCAGGAGTTCTCTGAATCCCGCGACATCTCGACCGACTGGCTTCCGGGAACAGCTGCGTCGGTTTTCAGTCCCGCTCAATATGTTCCAAGAAACGCGGGTACGGGGTCGAGAACGAGCACAGGACGAGGTGTTAGAGCCGCTTAACTTAGACGACAGCTCCGACGGCTCTCTGCTCGACGAACAATCCGAGCTGAGTGAGAAACTCCTCCCTGAATCCTCGATCGCGTCTATAACGACACCGCAACAGGCGCAGAGGATCAACAACGTGTTTTATGAGCGTCACTGGAAGTTGGTCCGTCAGCCGACCTTCCCGCCTCTCGAGATGATCTCTCGCACCCACTCGCTCATCCCTCGCTCGTCTAGCCACGGTGACAGCATCTATCCTCGAGCCGTCAAGTCCGATAGCGGGATCAGGTTTGACTTGCACGGTGTGGATGAACGTCATCAAAAGCCCGGAAATCGGCTGCGTGACAACCTCACTGCTTGGCATTTCGACTTGAGCCGCCGAAGGAAATCTATGCCAGCGGAGCCTTTGAGTGAGTCTTTTGATTGATTATATAAATCTTGATCATGTATATATATTTTATAGGATTCAGTATTAAGAGAATACCTAATCTATTGCGAAGGGGACGATCTCTTTTGTTTTAAATAGTAGCAGATTAAAAAGTTGAAGGCCAAGTTCCATTTTTACGCTTATGCTAACATTTTATTGAAGCACGGAACTGCACGGACAAGCAATATTTTAACACATCGCCCAATAATTTGTCGCACCCACCCCCATTACTTTTATTGTTGGCGCAACCAGATTTATGTGTGCTTATTTTTCTAAATCTACCTCATCAAGTAACATATAAAAGACTTTAATAGTCTTATTCCTGGCACGTTCTCGTTCT
Organism: Ennomos quercinarius; assembly: GCA_910589525.2. Lineage (NCBI taxonomy): Eukaryota > Metazoa > Arthropoda > Insecta > Lepidoptera > Geometridae > Ennomos > Ennomos quercinarius. The sequence continues at coordinate 16,453,483 of OU342489.1, forward strand.
CGTGCTGTCCAGAAGAAGATGCAGTTTTTTTTTGAGAAATTTATTCGGAATGCCATTATTTGTCTTAGGCCCGATTTCACCAAACTAGAATAAATTTTATTCCAGGTATAATAGGTATAGTTTCCGAGAACAACCGAGTTACGCGAATATAGCCCTTATATCACCAATTTTGTGAAGGAATAAGACTCATTCCTTGGATACAATCAAAATGGCGTCTTTTTTGTGTATTTTTATTTGTCAATTAGCTGTATCCAGGAGTAAGGAATAGCCGTATACTTGGAATAAACGTTGGTGAAATCGGGCCTTACTCGATGAGGTAGCTAGGTTTAAGGCTGCCGTTACATAATTATGCGTAGTTGCAAGGTTTTCGTCGTCAATATTTGATGCATAGTTTTAATGCCTATACTTAGCCATTTTATGAAAAATACCCTTTATTTCATCTTCTTCGATAATGACAGAGCGAATTTTAGGTAACTTATTACTTACCTATTTATTTAGGAATCATCATTCTTCTGGTGTTCGTTTTGGCAAAAACATTTCAGAGCTCTAATTTGCGTACTCTGTGTAATGTAAGTCTCTAAACTAAATTATACTCCACTAAATACACCCCATACTTCTATAATGATAGAACAGATTTTTGATTTTTGCCTTTCAAGTAATTGAAAAAATATTAAATTAAATTAGATTTTTATTAATGAAGGCTTCAACAAAAGGTCAAATATCTCCGGAGTTTTATATTACGTCGACAAAATATTGTTACCAAAATAAAGTTCATCATTTTTCTAAACTACTACAAATTATTTCATAATTTTAATTAATGCTCTTATTTCTATATCAATAAATGAAACTAGATATAATTAGTCAAACCGACGGACACTGCGCCAATATGTAATAGCAACCTTAACGGATTTTTGTGTTTGCAGCGGAGACATCGGCTCGCGAGCGTCGGTTCCGCGAGCTTCGTGAGGTGTTACCTCAACTGATCGCCCGAACTCTGGCCACGGGTCGCCGCGGCTCTGCGCCCGCGCCCGTCTCTCTCGGCAGTGCCGCGTCTCGCAATGCCAACGGCAACAGGATGCCACGCGCCTTCCAACTTGCTACCCCGCCGTCGTCGTTGTTGTCGCGCCGCAGCTCCCTACCCGTAGAGGTGATGACAGGTGCATGGCCGACAAGCTTTTTATATTCATTTCCTTTCAAGGCTTTCAAGGCTTCAGTCTGCGTTGTGATGGCGACGGTGCTGCCACTCGAATAAATAATTTGTTTTCTCGTACATGGAGCCACAAGTGAGTGAGAAAAATGTATTGGTGACGCTGTAGCTGGGTTGGATTCCGATATTTTAAAGTACTGCAAACAGTCTTGAATTGCTCCAATTATCCACAATAATTAACACGGATCACGGTGGCTACCAATAGTAATTTTAATTATTGCGTATAATTTGAATAATAATCACTCATGGCTACAACTACGACAAAATATTTTTTTAATTTGAGTGGCAGCACTGTCGCCGCCATTTCGAAGAACGCCCTTGATGAACTAAGTTTCAACGATATGGTCTTACCGAATAGCCCACCGGGAATTTTCTTTCCAGTAAAAAATATGAATGTCCGTCTGCACTAAAGTTCGACAGCCCTTGGTTTAGTTACGTCCTAAAGATAAGTGCGAACTTAACTTAAGTGCAAGCGGGCATGATAGTATGATATTTCTAGATTAAGATCAATTTTTTTTATTTAGTGATGATTTGATATTTTTGAGAACTTCGTTAATTATCTATCGTTCGTATCATTTTGTTATGATTGCCAAAGCTAAAGTAACGTAAAGTTAAGTCGAGATTATCTGTTGTTTAGTCAATGGAACTGTGAAAGCGAGAGGGCACTATGGTTGCGACTGACTGGGCGCCGAAACTACCTTGATGCGCTCGCGCCAAAGATTATAAAGCCCGTTGATAGCTCGTGAACATAATTTCTCGTACAAACACGACTCACCTGCGCGGGCAGGGGGCGAGGTAACAAAACGAGACAAACTCATACGAAATTACAAAGAACAGAGCAGGATGGAACAAAAGACATCAACGGGTTCCCGTGATTTATTAGACATTCATAGTAGAAATTAGTGGTTGGGATATACCACTAATTTTCGTATGAGGGGAAGTTGTATCATTGGTCAACTGGATTTATAGTCAATGGTTCGCGCCTTTAACTAGCTATCTGTGTGTGTATCGTTTTGTTCGTTTTGAAATCGTTGTTCATACTTTTTTATATTATTTTCGCGCATCGCTAATGTTTTGTTTTATCGCAACTATATAAATTACACTACGATTTTAGTGATATAGGTACTCACTACTCTGTGTGTGGTGTGTGTCTTTTAGTGTTCACTTTTATTCTGTTAAGTATTAAATGTTAAAGATTATTTTATCCACACTATGGTATTTGAGCAAACAAATACCTAATGGTTTTAATAAACTAATCAATTAATGGTAAAATCATTGTTTAAACAGTTTATCCACAGTCTAATAACCAGTTAACATAGTGCAAGAGCAGCTTAAGTCTATAGGCAACTAATAAAGCTAAGCTAAGCTAAGCTAATATTCCAAACAAAGCGCATCTCAACGCGCCTTGTTTGTTTCCTTATAATATAGGTACGAGGAGCGAATAAATAAATATAACATAGGACAGCCACTTTGTGCGGCTACTTTCCTCCTGCATCCACGCCTCGCGGTTTTCACCAGATCGTCGGTCCACGTAGTGGGGGGCCGGCCTACGCTGCGTCTTCCGGTTCGTGGTCGCCACTCGAGAACCTTTCTTCCCCATCGGTTGTCAATTCTACGAGCGATGTGGCCACACAGCACGGCTTCAATGTTGATTACTAACATCAGACATATTTGTTTTTATTATGGTCAGTACAAATGAACAGTTGTGTTGGTTCCAGGCATTTCATCATGCTAAGCTGGCGAGATCATCTGAATAACTAAGGGCATGGAGGTCCGCTGCAGCTGAAGACATCGACGCTGACGATCAATCGATGCGAGAAATCTCCGATCTCACCTCACTCGAGACCGACTCATCTGACCCCACCCTTTAAATAAATTGCAGTGCCAATCAAATGGAAACACTATTAACATACCATAGACCAAGGAACAGAAAAAGTAACAAAAAAAAATTAAATTCGCAATTAATGGAATGTTGAAGTAATAAAAAATAAAAAAAAATATATAAACAGTAAGTAGCAACATCGGTGTCTTCGTAAAAATAATAAATTATTAGTTGGCAGTTAAGTTTTATTAGTAAGTATTAAAATAAAATATAATAAAAATGAATTGTGTTACACGACCAAAAATAAAATAACACTTGCAGTGATATTACATTGTTTGTGTATACTTTGTTCATGTGCACACAAATGAACAATCAAAAAGTGAGTGTGCACAGACAAAACAAAAGTGAAATTAAACCGGCTTAACACACAAAAGGACTAACTTTTGTAAACAGGAGTATTACGAGTGACGTTAAAAATACCTTGGATTATACCTACGTAAAACAATTATGATTGTGTGTATACGAACAAAACAAAACTTATTGTGTGTATACAAACAAAACAAAACTGATTGTGTGTATACAAAAAAAACAAAACTGATTGTGTGTATACAAACAAAACAAAACTGATTGTGTGTATACATACAAACAAAACAAAACTGATTGTGTGTATACAAACAAAACAAAACTGATTGTGTGTATACTTACAAACAAAACAAAACTGATTGTGTGTATATGGACTAAACGAAACAGTTGTGATTGTGTTTATATGGACAAAACAAAAGTAAAAAACAAGTACTTTAACCAATAATACTCACATACACAAAAGATGGGCCAACTTGTGTGTGTGGGCTATTTATATAAACGGTGCAAAATATGTATAATGCGTACAAGTGCGAAAAACAATAGTGTGCGTGTACGGACTAAACTAAAGTGGTGATGAAACGAATCAATTTTTTGACTATTTCGTTGTACATCATATTAACGGGCATAAAATTTTGTGTATGTACGAGGAAATTTCATCATAAACTATGTAAGCGCAAATTTGTCGGCAACAATTGTGTTTTACGAAAAATTTCGTGTGTGTATATAATATGTATTACAAGTGGACAGAAAAAGAAAACTGAAATATTTGTTCTACAGAAAAATACAGATTGCAGTGAAAGAAAGACTCTATAGCATTGTACACATGGGCATCGGACGCTGGACAAAATGTATAAAGTTAATATATTTAGGCTCTAATTGAGATCATTTTCTGCATGGCTATGTAACACAAAACAACATAGCCATAATATATTTGTATATATATTAATATTGGCGCTGGATGCCGACCATAATATCATTATATAAATTGTTGAACTGAGTATACAATTGTATTTTTCGATCTAAAATGTTAGGTAGAAAAAAGTATTGCAGGTTCTCCCACAACATATTCAGTATTGTATAATGTACACAAAAATTTGTGTATATTGCTTTAAATATATTAATGAAACGAGATATTTTTAGATCTGGAATTGTTTCAACAGCAGCATAATGACAAACATTACGCTTGAGTTTGTACAAATCAATATAATTTAGATATAAATATATTTTAGAAGGTTGATATTAATTTTGCGTTTGTCGCCCGTGGTAATGTGGGCAATTATTGTTTTCCGTAGTACTACTGACACGTTCAGTAGTAATACGCGAAATTGTTATGGTTTTTTTGTCTGATATGTAAGTTTGTCGTTATATTATTATATATAATTGTCTGGCTTCACGATCGTCATGAACCAGATTGATGCTCAACTTCGAAAACGCATATTTTCCGCTAATAGAATGGTTCGGGATTAGTTAGGTACGTATTGCGAATTCTATACCTATTTGGAGAGTACTGATTAAAAACGCCATATTATAGTATCACATTCATTCAATTATATACGCTTAAAACAGAACGTCTTGCACGTCAGGCAATATATGTTTTAATACTAATTTATAATTTTATTGTGCGAATATTTAATAATAATAATGTATACCAAAAATAAGCAACAAGTTTGCACAAGTCCTGGGTGGACGAAGTAAGAGTCTCATATTGTAATATAATAAAACTGTTAGTTCAAGTGTTTGTACATAATTTAATGTAGTTAGATAGGTACTTTTTGAAAATGTTCAATCAATTTATGTAAAACATGAATGAAATCGTAAACTTGGCGATGAATTCGGCCAAGCTCGTTAGTGAATGCGATGATATATTCAGTATTAACTACATAAATGTGTTATACCTTATCTCTAGGTATTTTGAATGGGATTACAATATTTACAATACACAAAAAAATGAACGCACTATGCTAGTTAAGTTTAGATTAATTAATTAACTTAATAAATAATCTGTTGATTACAATAAGCTTTATTCAAACAACTGTTAAGTATGACATGTTATTGTGTTCACTGAAGTGTTGCCAAATAAACTCTTCAGCTTTTAGATATTTCGACGTTTAATAGAATAATGTATTGTACAAAATCCTAAATTGAACTAATAGATAAATAGTTCAAAAAAAATAACGTCAGTCCTTGTTATTTCTATATTCAATGAAAAGGACGGCAACGATTTAGAATTGTAAAATTAGGTTTAGAATAGGATTTTGTACAATAAAATCGATACAGCTTTAGTATTAACTGGTTTCGTGCCATTCTCTTAGAAAATAGTTACACCTACGCGTATTATCGGACTAGGCACTAGGTGTACTGTTTATTTTTACGTCACAAATCTCGCAGTGAGTATAATCACCCATGTACTAGTCAACAAAAATGTAAACGAAAAATAAATATAGAAACATCACCCGCGAATGTTAGCATTTTGCATGTTTACATAGTGCTTCATATAAATATATATTTGATCTATTTACAGAACACGTGGCGCTTTGTAAAGAGACCACGCTATTTTAAACTACTACCGTAATGAACGTAACAACATTTATATATTTAGGATGTGTAAAATTAGCCTGCGGTTTGGCACTAACGATCAGCTCCGCCCCACTTGAATTATAAATACTACAATACAAGAATCAATGTCTTAACTTTTAATAAATGTTTGAGCAGCCGATAGCTGCTGAGGAATAGTTTTCTCATTGAAAACTTTAGAGGTAAGAAAAATAATAGACTTTTTTCAGCACTTTCATTGAATGTCTCGAGTAATGTACAGGGGAAATTAATGAGGTGAGGTGATTGTATGGCTAAATCAAAAGCTATCAGAAATAGAGTAGAAGTGGTGTACGAGGGTCATGCCAAAAGAAATTAATGCGTACTTTACTTTTGACTCGATTTTACTACTTTGGTATCGATATTTTCAAAGCATTTACTCTGAGCACCTAATAAATTATAAACAACCACTGCAAGATACTCTCAAATATTTTTTCTTTACTTTGATTTTCACTTTTTTTTTTTTTTTTTCTCGAAAAATGTGAGTGTCACAACAAAATAGGGGTCACATTTTTCGAAAAAATAAAAACTTGTATTATTACATGTATTATTGTTTAAGTAATCAATCAATCAATCAGTCTTTCAATAATTCATCCCATTGCAAGTATTATTAATCTTCGAAAAATCTGTTGATACAATCCCATATTTACTCTTTTCTCTTCTACTTTTATAGTTTTTGATTTGACCGTACAATCCAGTATTTACGATGTACCCTGTTTGTAGGCAAACGTGTTGGATCATATTTAAATCTTGCATTAAACGCAGGTCGACTGATGCGGTTTCAGTACTCTTGTGAAGCGGTATTTTTATAGTAAGTACTCTTGCAGAGTGACATCGGCTGGATACGTGTCTCCTTGTACGTTTAGGTTAAGACGACTGTGAAGTCACCCAAAAAAATATGCGTGTATTTCAGAGTCAATATTAAATTTTCTATCAATGTATATAAATATGAAATAAATTCACTTTTATAATATATATATATATTGAAACGGTTAAGTTATTTTTGTTAACCGGTTTAGGGAACAAAAATGACTCGAGTTAGTTTGGTGCTGCTGCGCACTTTTCGCGGGTAGTGTTATTTAATTAGGCTGTATTCATAAAAAAATAAACGTCTTTGAAAGCTCTATCAACAAAAATGAGTTACGGTGCGCCTACTCATAAGAACATTTTAGTAAATGAATATTTCAAAGACACTAAAGTTTTATGAATAAAGGCCTAGCCGTTATATTCAGTGATGTTAACAGTGCTCAAATCGTTAAGTCGTTAGAATAATAGTTATTATGTTTATAGTTTGTCTCAATAACCCATATGGAGAAGCTTTAAGTTTTTTACTACATACTACCATGGAACAAGTAGGAGAGGAATGCCAATATACCAAGAAAACAGTGTAGATCAGAAATATGCCAAAAACCGATAGAAAACTAGATGGCGCTGCAAAATGAGCGGGCTATAAGTTGAGCATAGATCAGAAATATGCTAAAAAACCGTATTAAACCTAGCTCGCCGTACCTAGCTGCATAGCCTGCTCATTTTGCAGCGGCATCGAGGTTTAAAACGGTTTTCGGCATATTTCTGATCTTGATACTATACTTATCGGCTAGACCAGACAATTGGTATTCAGATTTGAGTTGTGTTTAGAGATCTGTAAATGTTAGGTGTTTCGTGAAATGCAACCGGTGTAATCCGATAAGTCCTAAGGGGTCATACCATCACCCTCCAATTGAATAAGGTGTTTGACTGATATAATTTTATTAAAGTTCTTCAAAAAATAAGCAGCCTTGAGTTACCAGCATTTTAAAAAACAAGGATAGAAAGAGACAGCTCAAACACGCAGTGGCACCAGAAATGTTTACTTCATAGTATCTTATTACTATGTCGCGGTAGCTCTACATACATTCTCCTAGCATGTCGCCATACAAGTCGCAGAGATCGTATGATCTCCGTTTTGCGAGAACGGGAAACTCCAGTACTCCGTGATTTATTAACCGATTTTACTTATTTTTTCAATTATTACATTATTTATTAACCTATTTTAAAACATTACATTTACTCGTTAATTGTTAGTAGTAGTCAAATAGCTTATTGCACTAAGAGGTGATGGTAAGACCGTTAACTAAAGATATTCGTAAATACTTAAAGTTAATTTTAATGGTTCATATATAGTTGTGTGCATTAAAAAAACAAATAGGCTTCGTGTTGCGTTGTGATTGATATACTTAGGTGATCATTTTGGTAAACATTTTTCGAAGTCTTAGTCAGATACTTTATTACATATAGGCTATGTTTAGCACGTTTACTAGTAAAAAGCGGAATACTTATTAAATCAAAGTTCTTGATGTTGATCACTGTAGTTATATGTTATAACTTGCAGTATGTCCCAGGATAAAATGCACTCAGACGATATCAAACATAATATACTAGTGATCCGTGACGTATTTTTGTTTATTCCTAACTCTGTCTCTACAAAACATCATTACGGCAATGAAGTAGTACTTGCCGGTCTTACTATAAACATTTTAAGTTTCTTGAACCCTTCATCAACATTATTAAGTTTTGTTGGCCTTCACGGCTTACAGTTTTACGTCAGTGCAGCCACCGACACACTTTTACAAAGTTTAAAAGATATTTTTCATCTCACAAGCTCGGAAAAATTCTCTTTGTCATTCGAAATCTGCAACGCTAGTGCAAAGGCGCGTTTTAACCGCTAGCGAGGAAGATTTTTTAAATAAATATTGGCTCCACACATACCCCCTTACTAATAAACACTGCTTAACAGCGGAATAACTACTCAGTGTTTTCACTTGTTTCATCTTTGCTCATTCAAACTCGATAGAAAGAAACAATAACACTAAATAACTATTCCTCTGCTACAAAACGTTTATTAGTAAGGAGGATAGTGTATTTAGCCAGTGTCAAGTTTTGTAATTTTTCATCGTGTTTAGAATATTTCACGTAAAGTCAAGTCTTAGTTACAGTCTGGGCAGTCATAGTCCAGTCTAAGTCATGCCCTAGTGAAGTGGTGGCAGCTTTACTAGAAGCTTCTATGGGACTTTGAAAGCAACACGAAAAACCACGTTTCACCACATTATATCACTGGACTTTCTGTATTATAAGCTAGACAGCTAAATATCTGTATAAGTATAAGAACACATTAATATGTTATATTATTAGACATTTCTTAAAAAACAAAGGTTTTGAGAGGCAAACAATGTTTTCACCACAACACTACTATCCTTGTTTTCACAGAGTCAGGAATAAGTACCTACTTACGTCACAGGTTTTTTTTGATGGGTAGGTAATTAATTTTTTGTCTACTTTATTATCGCCTGCGCATCATTTTGAGATACATCACATGTATAATATATTAACTATTACCATGAACGCAAACAAAAATTAAACTTGAAATCCATGTTGAAGTTTTACCAAATGATCGAGCGCTATATAAAAGCACAAACCGTTCCGCGTCGTTACATAGTTTTATGTTGTTAATTTTGAAGAGTATTTTTTACCAGGGCTTGTTAATGTTTAATAAATACAAAAAACTAAGTTAATATGTGTGTTTAAATATTTAGAGATGCTAAATAGATCTGGATTGTTAGACATGGATTTGCAGTTCTAATCAAAACAAAATTACCGATATATTATTTTCGATGTTGATGACAAATTAATATTCTATTGCACAAACTAAAATAAAATTAGTATGCGTTTATATCGGCGAGGTTTACACATGTCTGCTGAAATCTTAGTAGATTTCATGCTTACCTAATATTCTAAAAATAAGATTCTATGAATTATTATTAGGCCTAATACATGAGTTGAAATAAATATCATTGGCCTAATATTGTTTTTTTTTCACATAGCAATATTTGCAAGTATTTTAAATAATAGTAGGTACATTACTGCCGTGGTCTGTAATGACTGCATCGCTGGCCGCGATGAATGATGGCTGAGAGCGAGGCGTGGGCGTAGTGATCTAAAGGTGCACAACGCCATCTAGTTCATTTTTGAGAAACCATTATCAGTGTTCTTTATTTTTGATGTTTGTTTATTCTGAGCCTTGTTGTTATAGTACTATGTATTTCAACTGTTTAAAAAAAAACATTTAACAACATCAGTATTTCTTAACACTCGTTCTTTCTTTGCTACATCAAGAAATAAGGTAGGTCTGTCGAATTACGCCTATCCTCTAAAAACCCCAGTTTCATTGTCGCTAAAATCTATTTTAATAAATACCTAGGTACGCACTTAAGTTAACATGCCTTGCAGCGGTACCGAGCCCCAACCGCAGCACTCCCCACCCCGCGAGCTAGCAGTCGACTGATGTTCGCAGTAGACGGTAACTGCGTGGTTTTTACTAAGATAAAGAAGTTTGAGAATTTTTTAAATATTTTTTGTCAGTTTTTTATTAAATTCTTGTATTATGTAGGTATATTCCTTAAAATAACTATGTTCCCATCCATAACCCGTCTTTCTACGGTAAAACGCGACAGTTTTTTGTTTTTTTATGGCGCTTTGTCAGAATGGCAATTACGCCTAGGCGGTGTTCCCCACATTATAATATGTTATGTTAGGCGTGTTTACCTGCCTATCACAATCTGTCACACTCGCATAATACTCTTTTAAATATTCTAGTTTTAAACTTGTTAGGTACATGAAAGACATGAGAGCTTTTTTTTGTAAAAGCATACCTAGCTAGCCTACCCGTAAGGGATGTTGAACGCAAAAATGTTATTATTATAGCATGTTTGTTTTGATGTGTTCAAAAAAAGACAGACTGTAAAGAGAAACCCAGAACTGTAGATACAAATAAAAGTAAGATAGATATAATATAAAAGCAAGATAGATAAAAACATAAAAAAACAACAAAAATAAAGACTAATTACCTTCAACGAGAAAAAAAGAAAATCAGTGAATGAATTGGTAAAGAGAACAAAGGTGGTGGCTAGTATTGCTACGCTTGCTAAGAGGATAGAATTGCCGTTATGAGACCGTGTGTGAATTGTACAAAATGGTACTACGAAGAATTTAGGTGCCCTGATGGTTGTGACTAGAGTGAGTGGGTGTTATTAGCTCAACCGGGTACAAAAACGCCTAGGGCTGTTTTTTTAGGATTATATTTTTATTTGTAAATTTGTCTAAAGATAATTTGATTAATTTTAATATAAGTGCCATTGAAGAATAGTAGGTATGTCCTAATAGATTATATCCTTAGTAGTTTAAAATATCCTTAGTAATTTAAGAGTAATCGTACATTATGACTATACAAAAAATGTTGAAAATAAGAAAAGAACTTGTTATTATGATAATACTGCTAAAACTGATTATGTCCCTAACTAAAGAAAACTATGTTAAAGCTCCAGTAGTAAGTTATTTTAAGTAAGCAATCGTAGACGGAATTCAATCTCAGTAGCATAATTCTGCCAAAAGTGCTAAATATAATTTGCTTTCATAATTCTGCTAAACTCAGTGTGTTACAATTTTTCTTGATTTTTTTCCTTTTTTTTTACATAAGGCATATTCATTGTGTTTAATTCAATGTACCTATAATTAAACAACCCTTCGTTCAGACCTTTTTTCGATTTGTCATTTAAAATAATAAAATTATTTAGCTTTAAACCTTAGGTAGCCGTAATTCGACAGACCTACCTTAAATAAAATTAGCGTCGTATGAGATAGAGTGTTTATCGTTTTTCTTTTAACAAAATACACATTGAAGATAAGGAGTAAAGTTACCTACTTGAAGGCTTTTAAAATTGTGTACCTAGATTATGTTGTACAAACATTGGTGTTTATCTAAGTTCTATCTTAGTGTCTGGGCACACTTATTTCTTATAAGCAATCAATTCAATCATACAGGCCATAATTCAAAGGCATATCCCAGTTAGTAGGTACCTATCAGTTGATTTAACAAAGCCTTATTATTAACATAGTGATAAAAAACGAAATTGCAATAAACGTTGTAAATTTTAACAGTTATTATTTTAACATCTTATAAATACTTATATAACCCGTTATTTATTTTTTAACTTTTAATTTTAAGTTATATTTTATCCAAATTTAATTACATCTCTCTAATGTACTATTACTATTACAACATGTATTATTATTATTTTAGCTTCTTTCAGCAACATCGGTGACGATGTTGTTACGTTCTCATTTAATATTTTATGTACTAACTGCCTACATACCTACCCTACGAGCGGTAACTATGGTGGCCGATTGGTCATTTGACTCGTCTGTCCCTTTCGTTCTCATTGCTTTTGGAATGTGATGGATAAATATTCTATAACAGTCATGAAATGATGAAAAATTATAATACAATACTTGACTCTGGCTAAATACACTATGTGTGGAGCTAAACTATAAGAAAAAAAAAGGAAATAATGGTCAACATAACGTTTAGAGGTGTAAAAGTAGGCGCCCTCTCCTTGGCGCAGGCAGTCCAGCGCCAAGCGTGGTAATTAGCCAATTTACCAGGAAGATATAGGTGCATGGAATTCATCCTTTAAAGAAAAGAGCACAAATTGGTTTTGTATCGTATACATTATGTGTTTTACCACCATAGCCCCAAATTCCCCTCTTGTAATCCCCTAACTATAATAATTTATGCGCCCCCCTTGAGAAATTTCTGTATCCGCGCCTGCATAAGATCCGCCGAAAAACTTGAGGCAAGTAAATAATTATATGAACTTAAAACTTAACCCCCTTACCAAAAATTGGAATAGCTACCGTTTTTCCCTTCTTTTGTCTTTGGTCATTTCAAACTCGGAGAGAGAAACAAAACACTATATAATACCTACTAACTCTGCTGCACAATGTTTAGGTATTGTGAGGGGGTAAATGTACCTATACATAGTTGCTATTTTCGTGTACGACCCTAACGGCCTCAATAAGTTTTCAGATGTAAACGGTATGATATTAATATAAATTATTGTTATTAACATTACCACAGAATAGATAATATTCAGGCTGATGATGATGAGAACAGATACTACCTACGTACTACGTACCTACAGAAGGCTCACTCCTCGAAGTCACTTAAATAAATAGCGACTCTTGCTGCAACGGTATAGAGTGTAGTTCAGCTCGCACAGCGCTACAAGCCTTCCTTACACAGTTGCCTCTTGTTATATCACTATATCGCTGCTCTTCTGACGCGTTATTGTAACTGGCCGACCCTTCAAGACGCTCGGTACTTGTAGCTTCATAACTAAAGCGCGGAGTGAGACAGGCATGACACTACCGCAGTAACATATGAAAGAATATATTATCAAAGTACAAAATATATCTCTCTGAAAGAATAGATACCTATGCAATGGCAGGCACTATTGCCGTCATCACCATTATATTGCGCCACTTTGAGTAGTTGCTCGCCTCTTGCATCCATTGGCTCCGCGCGGTTTTTACCCGTGCCCCCCCAATTCAATTCTAAATAGGAAAAAAATTGTATAAAAATTCATTAGGTATTTAATTATTGCAATTTAGCTCGTACAGCGCTGCAAGTCAAGTTTTTAATTCGCCTCCCTTTTTATCTCATACCTATCTTTTAATTGTTCTAACCTTTTCGCACAACCATTGCCCGGTCGTCGGCAGTTCTCAAGGTCGCAAAAGTATTTGGTACATCTACCTAAAGTGCGCCGGGCCTGCAAGTATTCGAAAAGGTTGTACCTACCTACCTGTAAACTTTTATGACACATTAGTTTTATAAGTAGTCCTTTGTGATCAGAGATATTGTAGAGACCGCAGAGTCAAACTTACTATTCACCTATAGCATTTATTACCGTTTACATCTGAGTCGGCCTAGTACTATTAGCCCGTTTAAACTAAGGGTACCTACTTACCTAATTTCCACTGTCTGAATTACAAATTATTAAGGTGTGAATAAAATGTATAGTATTTGCAGTTTGTTAATTAAATATCAAATAAATTTACATTGACTGGATGCTGTTTATTAACATTTTTAAATATTGTTTTAATAATAACTGACATGAAAATACATTGTTAATTTATTATATTACGTTATATTTTGTGGTAATTCTATTTTTATTGTTTTAAGAATGAAACTGGCAGCCGATTCTAATCTAATTCATGTGTTATATATACTTACTGTTTATCTAAACTAACACTAACCGGTTACTGAGCAATTGAGTGAAAATTGGCTAACGTAGTTATAATATCTTACCACCTACTTAAATACTAACTTACATTTATACTTACTAAAAGAGAAAAAAAAAAGAATTATTTTGGGTAAACGTTAAACCAAAATAAACGTTTTTAATTTATTCCTTGTTTTATTTTTTGTCTATTTTTCAACTAAGTTCCTATTTTGTAGGAGACTTTTCTACTTTCGATATCTTCGAATTTATATATTTATATATATATATATTATGAAGAATGTAGGTACCGGGAGGATTATTGCGTGTATCGACTTGTAATATTTAATTGAATTTTGAAGACTGCAAATAAATTTATTTGATATTAATATTGGAATAGGCAATTGTCTTACGTATATAAATATATATTAGAGTATAATAATCTTAAACTGTCTCTTAGTTTAAATGTAACATTGATGTTAAATGTGTACCTACTTTTCAATGTGAAATAAAATGAATTCAAAACAATATTGCATTTTGTTAAGTGTTAACAGCCTCCTATTTAATAACAGTATGTAGTCTATTACCATTTCTATTACTACTAAGATGTTAGAGCTTCGACCATAAATCGCATTACTTGGCTGTCTTTGAGCTAGAACTATGAAAAAAAAATACAGGTATAGATTATAGTACACATTCATAGTCCGCACTGCCAAAGAATGGAACTCTACCGTCTTACTTGTTTCCTGAGATCTATATAATATAATCTGGTTCTGGACACCTTCAAGGCTAGAGTGAAGAGAGGTGCCTTCTAGGTTTCCGTGGTACATCGTCGGATGTCGTCGGCCACACCGTCGCTTATCATCAGACGAGTTGGTCATCATCATCAACCTCTTTGCCTTTTCCCATTTATTATTGGGGTCGGCTCCCAATCTAACCTGTAGCGGCGAGCTACCAGAATTACACGAGCGACTGCCAATCTGACCTCGCAACCCATAAGGATGGTTAGATCAAGCGTCAGATTCTCTCAGGATTCTGACTACTCGTAACGATTGCCATAGATGTTCTTATGACAACCGGGACTGACGGCTTAACGTGCTCTCCGAGGCACGGAGCGATGGCATCGAAAACTGCACATATCTACTAGATAAGTCATTGGTACAGGGCCGAGGATCGAACCCACAGCCGTAAGATTACGCACATGCTACCGCTCGGCCACCATCGCTCTCCGGTGGCCAAATGTAGGTACCCGCTATAAAAAACTGGATATGGCTTTTATAAAAACAAAACTCCGATTATTCATGATCGCATTTAATTACACATATCTTAAAAACCTACAATCCGGCCTGCGGTTCTGGTTTACTCGATGGAGCACCCACAGGCGTATTTTCAGGCGAAGCAACTTTCTCCATGTTTTTGAGGCTGTTCTCAAACTCTATGGGGTCGATAAGTTTCTTGTGGGGAAACGGTGGCGGGCCCAGGATGGCTTCAACTTGCTTGTAGTTGAGGGTCTCCCGTTTCAGAAGCTCTTCGGCCAGCTGAAAAGAAACCTTTATGTACAGCAGTGTTAGAGCATAAGCTATGAAAATCAACATACATAATAAGGTTGTGTCCTGCTATTTACTTATTGCATAAACTAAATTATTCCTCAAAAAATAAACAGACGTGAAAACAAAAAATTAAATATCTCAAAAAATGACAAAGCTACAAGCACTTTAAAATACAGGAATAGAAAGAGACAGCTCAAACATGCAGTGACGTCACTCTTGCTCCTTCACAGTACCTCGTACTAAGCTGTAGTAGCTTTACATACAGTTGCTTTGTTGTAACTTCACAACGTGCGTTTTTATAGTAACTGTGGGGTTTCTCTTGTTTTGCGAGAGAGGGACAACCGATGCCCTCTCCAGAAACTAAAAGCTCATTAATTTATTTACCGATTTACTTATTTTTTTAATTATTGCATTCATTTTGAACCTACAGGCTTAACAATAAAATTTTTCATTAATAGATTGACTAGGAGTTGAATAAATCTCTAATAATAATGCAGTCTACAAGCTAGATAGGTGGACGGAGCGACGTTTTTTACGAAACCTTTCAATGGGGTAAAAGACTGACTTTTGCTCACTTCAGATGGCAGCACTGTTGAGTGTTCCCTAAATCTGACAAATATCTGTCATCCTCCATAATAATTTTGTAAACAAATAAAAATAACTCAATTTATTTCATTAATATGACGTTGTGTTCAGCTTTGGATTGCAAAAAGACGGGAGTCCATGTATTCCCTAAAGATATCAAATGGAGAAAACAATGGATAAAAGCTTTACGAAGAAAAAAATTGCGAGCCAACTAAATATTCAAGGTTATGTGCTTTTTTCCAGTAGTAGATGCTTTTCTATTCCGCAACTGTTTTTTTAACTGCCTAACACTCCATGTTGAATACATTTTTGTAGTATTAGAATCGAATTCGCTGGTAAGCACAAAGAATCAAAAACGCAATATAGCGGCGATTAGGATCACTCAACAGTGGCGCCACCTACGATTAGCTTTCAGTTTTTAACCCCATTGCTGTGAATTAAGGTGTGGGTAATAAACGTCAAACTTAATAAACTATTTTTAGTGCCTGTCTTGTTGTTTCGTAGCCAGACTTTAGCTTAGCTTCCGGAAGAACCGATTTTGTTTTTCTATATTGTTTCAAAGATGACTTGATCGGCACCCGTATTACGTAAAAATTACAGCAGCAACGCAACAGCAGTAGCAAAGCGACAGCAAACACTCAACATTCGGTCGCAAGATGTCACTGGAAATAGTAAGTCGCCTGCCTGTTGCTGAATGCATTTTGAGTTTGGCCTTTATACTAGCGCCACTAGCAACAGAACAGCAATAGATGGAAACAAAGTAATGCACTTTTTAGTTCATCGATTGTTCGACAGACGGTGATCTAGCACTTGATCGCTTCTGCTCTGCCAAAGTGACGTTTGACAGCAATTATTGCGAAATTTACGTCTGTTGCAAATTTGTTGCGAGTTACGTAATTAGCCAGCAGGTCTTCTTAGCTATGACACAAGAAAATCTATTCAGCCATTTGGAGATCAGCTCTTTTTAGTTAATAAGATAGAATGTATTTTTTTTATTGTGTACGAAATCAATCAGTTGTTAACCCTGATGTCGATGTCGAAAAATCAAGGGTTTTTATAGCAGAGTAATAAATAGAGTAAAAACTTCTTACAGAATCCAACTTCGACTGGTTCTTCCTGAGCAGCTCCTCTGTCGTATAGTAAGCGCTGGCGATGAGTTTCCTCGCTTCCAAGTCTATGAGGTTTTTCAATGTACGGCTGAATGGACTTTTGCCGTGTTCCTTTATATCCGGGAAGGATAACAGGCCGACCGTTGGCGACATGCCATAAACACGCACCTAGAAAAAAGGACCTTTTTTTACTGATATGTTATCGTTTGACCACTATTTCACCTGTTCACGTGATTATGCAAGTTTCATATGTGAATTAGCAAGTTGTTCAGGCAATGGGCAGGCCACATCACTCGTAGAACTGACAACCGATGGGGAGGAAAGGTTCTCGAGTGGCGACCACGAACCGGAAGACGCAGCGTAGGCCCCCCACTCGGTGGACCGACACCGACAATCTGGTTAAACCGCGGGGAGACGATGGATGCAGGAGTCAAGCAGCCGCTTAAAGTGGCGCTCTATGGGGGAGGCCTATGTTCAGTAGTGGTCGTCTTCAGTATGATGACGATATGTTATTATGCTGTTTACGATGGAACACGCTGAACTAGAAGGTACAAAATCAAATATAGATGAGACCGTGGTTAAATGTCAGCATATAAAAATTTTACTGAAGAGTTACTACATACTGGCCTGATAGCTAAGGTGGTAGTAACCCTGCCTTCTGATCTGTAGGTTGTGGGTTCGATTCCCACTCGGGACAAACATTTGTGTGATGAACATCGATGTTTGTTCTGTGTCTGGGTGTTATATTGTATTCTATGTATGTATTTACAAACAAAAAGTATCTAAGTATTACATCAGTTATCTGGTCCATAGTACAAGCTATGCTTAGTTTGGGGCTAGATGGCGCTGTGTGAAATGTCCACACATATTTATTTATTTATTTATACTAACTTTTATTGCCTAGTAATGTTTATCATAATGTATATTTTTTTTAAACATTTGAATACAGTGCTTGCGAGGGCAATTCCTAGGACATACCTGTGCATATGCAATTTTGGTGACCTTCTCGAGATCGTTTTGAGCGCCGCTGGTGATGGAGTTGAAGATGATGGCTTCAGCCGCTCTTCCTCCTAACGCCATACACATCCGGTCAAACAACTGCAACAGGAAATATGCACTGCACATCAACCGGAAGACGTCTTCAGCCAGCCTACTACCGGCGGTTGAGGAAAATTGTCTTTCCCCGTTTTATGTCACTTTCTTCATACTCGCTTACTTGTCAAGTGGAGTAAGATAGGAGAAAGACAATTTTGTCTACTGTCCGTGCTAGGGCAGTTGCTGAACATACGCTTCCTTCATAAAACGTCACTTTAGACGCTTATTATAAGGTTTGCCATAAACACTACGCTTGGCACGTAACTTGGTGATCGTAGATTTTAATGTACCAAGAATGCTACTGACGAGTTATGACGGTGACGTACCGTTGTACGGGATGAGATACCTGTACTAGCTCAGTATAGCATTTTATAGCACAGATAATAATTGTAATGCTATACTAGTATAGATAAATAAATAACGTGTGTTTCCAGTAAGATTAATGAAACTGCAACAATATTTTTATTGTTGCTTAAACATTAATCCACCATTATGCAATGTTTATTTATACAGGGTGTCCCAAAAGTCAACGTCCAACCGAAAACCCGAGCTAGGCCAAGATGTGTTGGTTCTCAAAAAAAAAAAAACTATCTCATGTAGTTTCAAATTGACAGCCATTTTTTTTAAATTGACACCCTGTGATGAGTTACGACTACTGTGGCTACAAATCACCTCTTTTCTAATATTTTTTTTGTGTGGAGTATTCTTAAGTAATGCTCCCACAAATTCCAATTCATTATTTGCACACAACTTCATTGGAATTTCAGAAAATATCCATCCGAACCATGAACTGAAAATGACGTCATCACCTAACTTTGACGTGTAGGGCGTGCATACGCGCTGGTGGCAAGCAATTTGAACATTTGTTATAATTTAAATAAACATTTGATTTTTAATAATTGATTTTTATTTAAACAATCCCAAAAATAGTCACTGACACCAACTAGCGTCACTATCCGTCCCGCTCTAACATTTCTTCGTCTCTTTCTTTTAGTAGCGTCACTATCCGTCCCGCTCTAACTTTTCTTCGTCTCTTTCTTTAATTACACCATACAAAACGCCTAGATGACATTAGAATAATTTTGAGAAAGTTTTATGACTAACTAATAATAAGCTAACTTTCTTAAGATTTTTTTTTTCTCGTCTAAGAAATAATTTAGTAAGTGTTATACCATTTTGGAAAGCCCGTTAAATGCGTCAACTTTTAAGGGCACTTGCCGAAATAGCATAACACATTTTTTTCAGGACAGACTGTCAAAGTTGAGTGATGAAGTCATTTTCAGGTCATGGTTCGGCATAAAACGGATATTTTCTGAAATTCCAATGAAGTTGTGCAAATAATGAATTGGAATTTGTAGGAGCATTACTTAAGAATACTCCACACAAAAAAAAAATTAGAAAAGAGGTGATTTGTAGCCACAGTAGTCGTAACTCATCACAGGGTGTCAATTTAAAAAAAATGGCTGTCATTTTGAAACTACATGAGATAGATTTTTTTAAATTTTATTTTTGAGAACCAACACAACTTGGCCTAGCTCGGGTTTTCGGCTGGACGTTGACTTTTGGGATACCCTGTATAATAAACATCGCATAACGGTGGAATAATGTTTAAACATTAATAAAGATATCCCATTTGACACAGTATTTTATTTAAATTTCTTGATCTTAAACTATTGTTTTTATTAAAGTCATTGTAGTTATTTCATATTATAATTACTTCCCGCGGTCATACTTGCCTAACATAGGGCCATTGCCTCTACATAATAAAAAAAGTTACTCAATGTGTTAATGTCAATAATGTCATATAATTAAAGTCTGAAACAGTTATAAACCAAACTATTTTTGATTTTTTAATTATATATTAATTACTACAAATAAAATAAAAAATAACAATTCCCAATCAATTAATCTTTCTAGAAACAAACATTATTTATATATTATTCATAGTTATTTAGTGAACCTGGTTCAAACCTACCTCCTCTTTGGAGTACAGTTTCTGATCTGAAGTTGTGTACTGTGCGAACCCAAGAGCCATGTTGGTTCTTGGCACGATGGTGACCTTCAGCAACGCGTCGGTGTGTTCCAGAAGCCAGCCGACCAGAGCATGTCCCGATTCGTGATACGCAACTATTTTCTTTTCAATTGGCGACATTGCGTGACTTCGCTTTTCCGTCCCACCTGTTTTGAAAACATAAAAAATTAAAAAAAATGCAGTAAATAATCAACATGTTTCAAACACTTCAGACAACGTCAAGCATAAATAATATACACTCCTCAAAAAATAAGCTGTCGTGAAAACACGGATTTTATAATATGACAAAGTTACAAGCATTTTAAAATACAAGAATGGATAGAGCCAGCTCAAATCGTAGTGACGTCATAAATTATTACTTCATTGTACTTCATTACTAAGCTGTGGTACCCGTATAGCAAGCTCTACGTACAAAACTCTTACATATGACGTCACAAATAATTTGGAACAATTATTATGAACTTCATAACAGCTGTGAGATAGCTCTATACGATCTGTGCTTTGCGAAAAAAGGACAGGCGATGCCCCCTACAGAAACTTTAAAAATGTATTACTCCCTATTTTATTTACAGATTTTACTATTTTTTTTTATTATTACATAATTGTTTAAACCTACTTATTAATTATAAAATATTAATACTAAACGATTTGGTACAGACCGACGACTCTTTCAATGGCGTATTCAAGGTCGGCAGCTTTGACGATGGATTGTTTGAAGCGTGCCGCGTGAAGTGCAGCTTCGTTGCATACATTGGCGATGTCTGCGCCACTGAACCCTGGCGTCAAGTAAGCAAGCCTGGAAAATAATTGTACCATAATCACATCATCAGCTCCGAAGCACAGACCTAGAATTTTTTCGTTACTCTCAAAAGACTCACGAAGCGTGGGAGCGAGAAGTACAAATCAAGTACCACAGACATCTAATACTATAGTAAGCAGTGAAATATTGCGTACATCCTTTTTACAACATGCAAATCAAAACATACTGGTGAAAAGATAATTCGGGTGTTTTCCTATACGGAACGTTGCCACACAACGATATGTCTCCATGGTAACATGATTGCGTTTTGGGCACGCGTTTTATTTGTCCACGGGTGCGTAAGTGTTGCAACAGCAAAAAGGAAAGAGATAAAGTTATCAAATTTTAATAAGAGCGAAAGTAATGGATATATCATTTATTCTCGTCTATGTAGTAGGGAAGATAATGTTAGGTCTGCTAACTGTATAGTATTGGATGTCTGTGTCAAGTACACACTGCCCGAGACGAAAAGAGATAGTGAAAGAATGGCGGATGAGTCAGAGTACTAGCACAAGAAGAGCACATATCGGCTCAATCTGTTTCACGACGAAGACCATATTGATCATGTACTACCATAATTCCATTATCAAAGAGTAAAATACTATTTTTGCGGCTTTTAGATCTTATTCCGTAAACGAGTGTGATGTTACAAAACGTACTAATCTGAACAAATACACGTATCACAGCAAATTTATCACAAATTGCGTTATTAATAGCCATATTTTGTTAATTTTGGTGTGATATCTGGATGTAAAACCTGTTTGGTTTGTAGATTGGGAATGCTCCTTCCGATATATCGCAATATTTCAGTGTTTCAGTTTTTTATTATTTAGCAAATTTACTCCAAAGTTTGAAGGATCTCAGTAAATAAGATGCCTGTTATTTTATTTAAAAAACTATGGGGGCCTATAGGTAGGT
Source organism: Ennomos quercinarius (assembly GCA_910589525.2). Taxonomy (NCBI): domain Eukaryota; kingdom Metazoa; phylum Arthropoda; class Insecta; order Lepidoptera; family Geometridae; genus Ennomos; species Ennomos quercinarius. The sequence goes on from OU342489.1 coordinate 16,475,648, forward strand.
TCAGTATTTAGTAAATGCTACAGTTAACTTGTCGCAAATATACAAGATCTTAATCATAACCACAGTTTTTCACACACACCATTTCTTAACTTTCCTGTCCCATTTTCAATCTGCCATTGTTGGTCTTGTACATCCTAAGTCTATGAGTAGTAAGTATACGTTATAAAGCAGACCAAGAAAAATGCTGCTGCCCATTCCCCGGTTATTCCCTTAGCCGGCTCTAACAGCATCCACGGGGAGAGATCGGGTGGTCCTGTTCTTATGCTGCCACACGGCCTAAAAATAGCTCAGGGAAAGGTTGTAAAAAGCTTTTATTTCATATTTTGTTCGAGTACTTTATTTATAAAGCATTTCCAATCGCAAGGAAACATTAAATTTTTCATTTTCATTACCAAACTACAAATGCACAAAACATCACACTGTGTTAAAAATGACATGTGAAATCGCAGTGATAAAAGTAATTCATTAAAATGACAGAAACAGTAGCAATCATTTCCATTTCTGCTATGACCCCCTAATGTTTCTGCTCTTTCACTCATTTGACACAGTGCGTAGTCAGAGCAAGAAACCAAATATGTAAGGATCTTTGCGAAACTTTATTTGTTAGAGTTGTTTATAAATATTTACCGTTTAACATAAAGGCCGGGCAGTTCCTCTAGCACGATGTTTTTGAGATGTCGCTCGAATATTTCCTGCCGCTCTAACAGCGTCGGCAAATCAATCAGGATGTGACGATCAAAACGGCCGGGGCGAAGCAGAGCCTTAAACGAAATAATAAAAATAACAAATACGCAGGGGCGGCTTTGTGGCGAGCCGGCGGTGAGTGGCGACACCGCGTACCCTGATTCCAAGTCTAAATTGACACCCCTGGCCCCTACCCCTAGTCTATATTCATATTCATATTAATTTATTCTGTTTCCACATGTGCATATTAATCTTACATTGGACATAAGTCCTAATAATTTTAATTTAATTAATTAATCATAAGTTTAATTATATTATTAGGTAAACAACATGGACCCTGCTGCACTACAGATTATATTGTGAGGGTAGGATTACTAAAATTAAGTATAGCTTGAGATTTAGATACATACCTACCAATTTTACAATTCAGCTGATCGAAAGGTTCACGTTTTATTCTCATCGTAAAAAAATTCTTGCAAAGAATAGTAACATTTCTTAACGAGATTGGCCAAAAAATAATATACAAAATAGTTACAAAATATGCCAAAATATAAGGCAGAAACCAAGTAAACAGGGCCGCATTGTCTCTGGACCTCACTGGATTGCCATGTCATCGACGCCAGGTACTTCATTATTTTTTACCAATTTTATATGAAATAAAAAATAAAAATACATACCTTATCCAAAACATCAGCCCGGTTGGTGGAGGCTAACACCACAACCCCTTCCCTTGTCTTCATGCCGTCCATTTCAACGAGGAGCTGGTTAAGGGTCTGTTCCCCCTCCCCTCCCCCGGGGCCAAAAGAAGAAGCCCCCGAGGATCGCGCGCGTCCAACGGCATCCATCTCGTCTATGTAGATTATGCAAGGGGCGCGAGACGCCGCCTCCTTGAATAGGTCCCTGGAAATTTGTGCGTGTACTGACAACCGATGAAAGACGCAGCTTATATAGGCCGGCCTGCGACCTGCGGGAAGCCGATGGATGCAGGAGGCAAGCAACCGCTCAAAGTGGCGCTTTGTGGGTGAGGCATATCTGCTGAATAGGCTTCCCCCATCTCTATGGGGGAAGCCTACCACCTAGCCACTTTAGCGGCTGCCTGCCTCCTGCATCCATCGGCTCCCCACGGTTTTAACCAGATCGACGCTTCACTTTAGTGATACTACGTTATTCTATTGAAACTGGCTTTTAGAGCTTTGGCTAGCGAGAAGAATTAGTAATTCGCTTTTTTTATGTAACTTAAAAATTAATTTGAGGCATCATTGAAAAAACACGACCTTCGCAGTACAATTTTTTTACCAATATAAAGCTTGTCATAAAAAAGGAGTTTTAAACAAAAGAAACCAAATATTGCTTTTCGATTTCCACCATTATACCTAAGTGCAGTAAGAGTGAGACAGTAATAGGAATGTCTGCCGTGTCCCATATTTTCTTTATTGAAACGCCTTAAACTGCGAAGGCCATATTATGCTTCAGCCAGAGGACAGCCGTACCTGACTCTAGCCGCCCCCAAGCCTCCAATCATCTCAATGAACTCAGAGCCGTTCATAGAAAGGAAAGGCACATTGGCCTCGGTAGCCACGGCCTTCGCTAACAGTGTCTTCCCGCAACCAGGCGGGCCAAGGAGCAGCGCTCCTTTCGGCACCTACAAGCAAGTAAATAAGTAACAGTAAATAAGTAGTCAAAGATCCTTGAGATGTTTGTATAACTCATGATGTTATACCATGGAATAAGAAGGAGGTTATACCTAGCTATTTCAAGATAATTGAGTCTAGTAATAGAGATCTTCACGACCTCTTGACCAATTTTACTCATACTTAAAAATATTAAGTCATATTTTGCTAATTTTGGTTTGGTGTTTGGTTGTAAAACGTGTTTATTTTGTAGATTGAGAATTCACCTTTCGATATATCGCAATATTTCAGTATTAGTATTATTTAGCAATTTTACTCCGAAGTTTGAAGGATCTCAGTAAATAAAATGTCTCTTATTTTATTTTAAAACTATGGGGGCCTATAGGTAGGTTCAGTATTTAGGAAATACTACAGTTAACTTGTCGCAAATATTCAAGATCATAATCATAACAGTTTATCACACACACAATTTCTTAAATTTTTTGTCCCATTTTCAAACAGTCATTGTTGATCTTGTACATCCTACGTCTATAATGGGGGACGGGAGCATTTTAAAAAAAAGCAAATAATAATTTATTAGTTAAAAATTATCACTTTCATCGAGAGTTTCAGTCATGAAAGGGTAACAGACCGATAAAAAACGGACAGTTTCTTGAAATTATAATAATGTGTAATTATAATTCTATTGTTGTTGTTGCTTTTTTATAGTGTCAAGTCAAATACTGTACGCTCATTGGTTGAAGACAGTCGATGATCAACGGGCGACCAATAATGAGCATATTTTGGTGTGCAAAGTTGACACGAATTTAACAAACGTACGAAAACCCGGGGGGAAAGCGTTGTTTAGCTAAGTCATATTTCAATAGACTTTAGTGGAGACAGGCTTAAATACCTTGGCGCCCAAGCTCTTGTAGTGTTCAGGTCGTTTCAGATAGTCTACAAACTCCATGACCTCAACCTTGGCTTCGCGAAGACCGGCCACGTCTTCGAACTTGACACCCCTGCCCTGTCCACTCATAGAGTCGACAAGGGTGAATTTCGCGCGGCTCATCTGACTCTGGAAATAGAATGATATAGGAAATTAATATATACGCTGATCTCTATTATAAGTACGCTGGATAGACGATATCGTACAAAAGTTGAGAATTCCTGTGCCGATTTGAAGCGCCACTCCGTGCGTCCTGAGAACTATAACTTGAAAATCCATCGCGTTGATTGGTTGGTTCAATTAGTTCCGAGGACGCTCACGATGTCACTCTTAGCAATCAGAGCCAAAATCAAACGCCTTCAGTCAACATTGGCATGGAACAAGGAGGAGAAGAATCCCAATACAACAAGAAAACAGCGTAGATCAAAAATAAACCAAAAAAAAAACAAAATAACAGCGGTGCGGGTGCGGTTTTTTGGCAGAAATATGCCAAAAAACAGTTTTAAACCTGGATGGCACTGAACAATGAGCGGGCTATACGGGTAGCTAGTATTAAAACGTTTTTTTTTGCATATTATTTTCTAAGCAGCTGTTAGTTTTCCATTTAAAAAAATCATAATAAACAATATGATTTAAGACACTACATATAATGGCTATTTAACACTATAAGAACGATAAACTTACAAATCCTCCAATGTTGATGTTCATTTTCATACTCTTGGTGGAATAAAGGAAGGAGAGGATGACAGCCGCTATGAGAAGTGTGGTGACCACTTTGCCGGCCACACTACCGTTACGGTCATATATCACTCTTACTCCTGGAACGGAAATAACATTGATGATTAAACCTGGGGGGGGGAACCCCTTCAATGGGGAATATCCAAAACTTTTCCCCCCTTGTTGTGTACAAAACCCTCGCTTCGCCGGGCCGTTTCCACTAGACCTGCGCTGAGCGAGGCTACGTAAATTAAGTGATCCTATTGATTCTTGACAAACAAATCCCTCGCTACACATCCTCGCACATCTCTGGTGGAAACGGAGCATTCTTGAGGCCATTTTATTTCAAGATGCACTTGTTAAAAGTACCCCTAGTACTAATCAGTTCAAATGTACATTGCTGTATGTAAGTATTCGTAAAATATTAGTACCTTCTTTAACTCCAAGGTTTTTCTCAATTTCTCGTAGTTTTTCTTCGAAGCGATGGATGTCGCCGACATTCATGTGGAACACTCTATGGCTTGCCTGAAATACATAAAATTACCAATCTATGTTATGGCAAAAACATGTAAGTATTACTCTACCACGAACAAAGTTAGAGAAGTATATCTAATTATCTATATAGGTATTACTTTTTTACACTCCCGCTTGTAATGTACAACACACACAAAATATATGCATTATACATTTGGCGTTTGTGCATTTTGCTTTTGTTCATTTTGCGTGTTGTACATTATAAGCCGGAGCGCTTTTTAGCCACCTGTTGCTTCTAAGAAGACAATAACGTTATGCTTTAATTTCATTTATTCCAAAACAAACATTTCTATGAACTTGGCTTCGTCAGTAAACACATTTTCCCCTCCAGAAATGTAAAGAAATACTTAATTGAACTAAAGAACAAGGACTGTGGCTTCGATTATACAGAAATTATACAACAACAAAAATATATTTCGCAAGCTTAAATGCAAGGGGTTACGCACGCGTATCATTATAAAACAAATTGCAACATCTAATCTACAAAGACCATTAAATGCAATGGACTTTGGTACTTATGTATACTTATTTATGCATACTTATATATGCGTAAACAATTATTATAAGCAACTTACTGTAATCATCTGACTCTCATAAGTGTACCTACATAATGTGTTGTGTACCTACATGAATAAATGAATTGAATTGAAATTGAATATGTAGCATAAAATATATGCTACATAAGTACTAAAAATCCATTACATCATTACGGAGATCAGTCATCATCATCATCATCACCATCACTAAACAGCCTGAAGACGTCCACTGCTGAACATAGGCCTCCCCCAGAGCACGCCACCTTGAGCGGCTGCTCGCCTCCTGCATCCATCGGCTCCCCGCGGCTTTCACAACAATCGGCAACAATCATGATTGCGATTTTTTTTTTCATTCAAGACGTATGTATAATATCCAAAACTATTTTTTTTTTTGTTTGTGACATCATTGCGATCATTTATGGTTCAAATTTTACACCTTTGAATTTACATGGAACTCTAAACATAGAAATAAAACGCAAGCATAATATAATAAATCATAACAAAAATACTCAATAAATTTATAAACACACATAGCTTATTTGCAAAAAATCGCAAATCTTATATTTATCAGCTTTTCAAGATTGTCGCCAAAACACACATCGCAATTCCTAGCTTACGGTTGATAAAAATTCTATAGTGCCTTCCTTGTCGCACGGTTAACACAAGAGACAAGGACATCAAATAGCAGTAGCTACGAGTGAATGTAAAAACCATTTCATCAAAAAAAATAAGACTTTCGCATATTGCTTGCCTGTTCAAGCTTAACCGAGGGTGAAAGTCTGAAGCAACCGCAGAGCAGGGAATGAAATTACCGAGCGAAAGATTGTCCTTGCTCTGTGGAAGTTAAGAGTCATCATCATCATTAACAGCCTGAAGACGTCCGCTGCTGCACATAGAGCACCACTTCTCGCCTCCTGCATCCATCGGCTCCCCGCGGCTTTCACCAGGTCGTCGGTCCACCGAGTGCGGGGCCGGCCTACGCTGCGCCTTCCGGTTCGTGGTCGCCACTCGAGAACCTTTCTTCCCCATCGGTTGTCAGTTCTACGAGCGATGCGGCCTGCCCATTGCCACTTCAACTTACTAAGTTAAGAGTAAGTACATATTTTTTACGTTTTTTATTACTATTTAAAAAAAAACCTTAAAGCTCAAAGTCGCACAGCGAGCTATGGAGAAAGCTATGCTCGGTGTTTCCCTGCGAGATAAGCTAAGGAACGAGGAGATCCGCAGGAGAACTAAAGTGACTGGTGTAACTCTTAGAATTAGCAAGTGCGCTTAAAGTGGCGCTCTGGGGGAGAGGCCAATGTTCAGCAGTGGACGTCTTCAGGCTGTTGATGATGATGATGACATTTAAAATCACATTTCTCCTTTACTCCCATCAACTTACTCGTTTGCCTTTGATGATGGCACCTTCATGTAGAATTATGGTGACCACCTCCATATCAGGACGTACTATTAGCTCCTCCACTTCACCTTTTGACAGCATGGAGTACACAAACTCATTCCACGATACATAACGGATGAGCTGAAATTGAGAAAAAAGAATAAAATATCAATGTGATTCTGAACCGAAAATAATAAGCATAAGCAGTGCAAACTGCACTAAAGTTTGAAAGTTCTAAAGTTCGCATTTATCTCTAAGAGCTACCCAAATATGTTGCAGTAGGTATGTCATAGAGGGATAAATGCAAAACTGCACACTTATGAGTTGAAAAACTTAAGTATGCAGACGGGCATAAGTGTCAGACAGATGCAACAGTCATGAGCCATGCTGCTCTATACACAGTTCAAGTACCATATTAGTAAAATATTGCATTTGAAATAATTTAAAGTCAAATCTGTAATAACGTGTCAACCACTTTTCACCTTAATCTTCAGCCAGATAAAATAAGTATTAATAAACCAGTTGCTGGAAGTCTACTACAACTATAGGTATGATCTACACAGGTTTTAGGGGAATTACAAATAACTCTGCATCAGAGCCAGACCATGAGTTTGTGGGGGCTCTGGGCTAATACTTCTAACGAGCCTACCTAATTTAAATATCAACAAAATGCCTAATTGTCAGGTTTTTGTTTTTAGTTAATCATCATAGTTTCAGGTATTGCCTACCACACCCACTTAAAAAATGGACACTGTAAGACCTGTACATATCCGCGAACAAACCGAATACAAATAAATCTAATTAAAATTAATAATAATATAAAACAAGTTGAGATAGCTCGGGAGCATGCTGACGGGGCAAATGGACAATGCACCGCAGCAGAAAAATAGCACATGGCTTACTATCACACATAATAGACTCCAGCATGTCAACTCCAAACATTTTCATTTTTATGACTCATGAAGTGTACCGGATCACATAAATTAACAAGTTTCACTAACCAATGTTTTTATTAAATTAATTAAATATTCATTTATTTCAGACGTGTTGTGTCCATAATACATACAAATCCATTCATTAAATAAAATAAGTATTAAAATAAAATAAAGTCAAAATTAAAAAATAAAATCAGATATTAAAACAAACAGTAAACCATAATTATTAAAAAGAAAAAAAAGTAATAAGCAAGCAAGAGTGCAAGCAATCCATACATGCAACCTCCACAATGAGCTGCACATCAATGTCTATAGCTCATTGTGAAGACGCATCCAGTGTGCAAACATGGGACTGTCCCATCTGGCGGCGAGCGCGGACAGGATGCTGTTGGAGCTGCCACGCCAGCGACCAAGCAGGGACGCGCACCGTTTACGGATAATAGCATGAAAACCATCAACATTAGCATCCGCAAACATGCCCGATGCACTGCAAAACCGTGGCAACCCCATCAGCACCCTAAACTTTATCAAACCTTACCCTTTTTACTTTTTAAAAATTTACCTTTATCAAACAGTAAATAAATTAAGCTGTTCATATAACCCACCTCGTTTTGCGCGTTGTCTCCAGGCATTAGCAAAGAACTAACGATGATTAGAATACATGTAGTCATAAACCAGAACGCCGCTTTCATCAGCAAGGAGGATACCTCTTCATTTTTTTTTTCTTTATCTTTCTTGTCCTGTAATGTTATAATCCAAAATGTTTATTATAGATAGATACTCAAACACAGAAATTGGGAGCCAACCCCAATAACAAATGGGAAAAGGCAAAGAGGATGATGATGATGACTCAAACTACACAGAAATATAACCTTTATGAACCTCAAAATTAGGCCTCCCTCAGGGTTTACCAGCTTGATGCTGCAATAGTTAATTGTATGAGCACAGGGAATGCTGGCGCTCATTGCTTCCATTCCCTTCTTCTTCTTCTTCTTCTCGTGTAGCCAAGTGGTCAGCCCTGCTAGGCGATCATGTAACTTGATTGCAACCAATAGAAACACAAAAATGTATGGATTTGACAGTTTCAATATGCAGTTTATGTGCATAGTTACTGTGAAAATTTTCAAATTCGGAATGAAATTTCTTCTGTTGCATTGCTATCAAAGTTACATGATCACCCCGCTGGTGTCAGAATTTTTAGGCCGCCCAAAGGCTTCTGACTTGGCTTGACGACTATTGTCTTAAGACAACAGCCGCGACCGACGGCTTAACGTGCCCTCCAAAGCACGGTTTTTTTTTTCATTCATTCCCCTCCATTCCCTGAGCAAGCCCTACTATAACGCTAGGCTATTTGACTTCTACTAAAAATAAATGAGTAAATATTTTTTTCTAAAAATAGTTTTACAAATAATGTAATAATTGAAAAAATGGTAATAGTGTTTAATAAATCCTGGAATAATACGTTTTTAGTTTCTGGGGGCATTACCTGTCCCATTCTTGCAAAACGGATATTGTATGGCCCGTATCACACAAGGAGATTATATGTGGAGCTACCAGTAGCTTAGTAATGAGGTACAATGAAGTAATAATTTCCGCTAGGTGATCATGTAACTTGATTGCATTCAATAGAAACACAAAACTGTATGGATTTGACAGTTTCAATATGCAGTGCATAGTTAGTGTAGTTTTCAAATTAGGAATGAAGTTTCTCCTGTTGCATTGCAATCAAAGTTCCGTGATCACCCCGCTGATGTCACGGCATCTTTGAGCTGCCTCATTCTATTGTTATTATTAATATGCTTGTAAGTTGATTTTTAATTTTTCTTTTCACAACTGCTTATTTATTGAGGTACTTTATTTATTTATGCATTAAAATTAAGTGTATCAGTCAAATACCCTGTTACCACAGTTATTATGTCAACCGCTACACCAGTGTAGTAGGTAAATTATTGTCTGGATATTGTCTTACCTTTTCTTTTTCATCTTGTTCTTTATTAAGCCTGGGTAGTGATGTATGCAGTGCTCTCAGCCAAGTATTTATACTTGGCAGATTCGATCTGCTCAACAAAGCGCAAGCTGCTTTATATTCCGCATTAAACTGTCTCAGTTGCTGAAAATAGGTTTTGGTTGGTTAACATCTATACATATAATAAAATTCAAGATTGTGTGTGCTATGGAACAAATTCATTATGGATATAGACATGTAGATTTTTGCCTTAGAGGGCTCAGTGTATGAAAAATATTGTTTGTGTGATCATTCTGTTTTATTGGTTTTATTTATGGCAGGCCACATTGCTTGTAGAACTGACAACCTATAGGGAAGAAAGGTTCTCGAGTGGCAACCAGTGTGAAAAATGTTTCTTAGGGATTATTTGTATTAGATTTTCATTTTTGTGTATGTTTTTTTATAGTAAGGGTATACTTTTAACTTTGCAAAATTAATAATATTTTGGATATAATAACATATAATTTTTAATTATTCATAATTAAATTTGTTTGGAATACTTCCTATACAGAATAGTTGAGAAATATTTTAAGACATGAGATTTTAAGACTTTTTTGAAGACATTCAGTGATTTAATTTATTTTATATCTTTAGGTAAATAATTATTACACAATTTGCACCTTCATACATTATGTTTTATTTTACCATTAGTTCTAGGTCTTTTTAAACAAATGTTGTGTGCTTGCTTCGTTACGCGTTTTTGGATCTGTATTTTTTTTGTGAATCTAATCTGTGAACGGATATGTCTGCTTAAGATTATCCTAACCAGAATACACATATTATACTTGTATGTTTGAGTTAAATTCTACTACTGAAAATCGCCTCGATCGATACTACTGAATCGAGACACAGCATAGGCCGGCCCCCCACTTGGTGAAAGCCGCGGGGAGCCGATGGATGCAGGAGGCAAGCAGCCGCTCAAGGTGGCGTGCTCTGGGGAGGCCTATGTTCAGCAGTGGATGTCTTCAGGCTGTTAATGATGATGATGACTAAAAATCCTTCCCATGTTGATTTTCATGGAAAACTAAGAACTTATTGCCTCAGACTACAAAGTGATTTTGGAAGTACTCTGTTTTATTTATGTTAGGTATGGTGAGAGGTTAAAATTTTGTGTGTTACATACCTCAGACTATTCCTACCTCACTGCATTTAACTTTTTTAAGTTTGGAATTATAACGAAATGATGAAATAATTAAATCTTTAAGGCAATTTGGATCACTATTGTGACATATAATTATGTAAGTAAGTATAAGTACTTTTCATAGGGCTATGCTTCTGACTATGATGCGTTTTGTATTTTAAATATTATTTATAACTATCATAATAATAGGTACAATTATTGCGGGACGCACCTATTCATAGATATAAATTATATTCAGGGTGATTCAGAGTTCCAGGAATTGGATACTTATTTACATACATATAAATTTATTTATATACGTAACAACTTACCGGTTTTTTTGATTTAGAAGACAAGTTATGTAATACAGAAAATGACCTGCACAAATTCACTATGTTATTGTGACAATGTTTGTTTATTTGCCTCTCAACCACAGGATTTCGGACTAAACATAGTTTATATTGAATTTTCGATGCCGACAGCGTCGGCAATCTCTTCATGGATAACATTATACTATTCGCAACTAGCAAGAGTTCGTAAAGAAAGTGTTTTCAAGCTTTTCCAATTTCATTTTCACTTTTGTAGTTAGATTTTCAAGTTTTCATTTCAGCCAGCCAACATAATCCAAGCAACTCAACTAATTTTAGGTTAGTTGTCAATGTCAAGCAATGTCTCATCACATATCATGTCATTGTCAAATTTGACAATGTCTCTGTCATAGCAAAGTCTTTTTTATCTTATAGTTTGGCTCCACACATAGTGTATTTAGCCAGTCTCAAGTATTGTAGTCATCGTGGTTATTTCACGTAAAGTCAAGTTTTAGTCACAGTCTTGTTAGTCATAGTCCATTCTAAGTCATGCCCTAGTAACATAGTGGCAACTTTACTAAACCTACTATGGAATTTTGGAAACAACACGAAAAACCACGTTTCACTACATTATATCACTTGCCCACACTCATGCTTGTAATTCAGCACTTAATGTGTAAAACGCCACCAATTTTAAACATTAACACTGGAAAAAGCACAAGTTTTGAAAAATAATACAATGCACTACGTGAACTTTTCCGCGTTCCCCGCCAAAACTCCAAGCTTTGACTTTTTGATAAACTGTCACTGTCCTACCAACCCACGTTTTTTTTTCTTCCTCGCTGGAGGAATGGTTCCACCACAGATATCTACTATACTAGTCAGAGACAGATAGGACAGCTCTATATGATCGACAATTAGTTCCCGTGTATCCACGAAACGCTGGTGTCGCCATAGTGATGTACCTAGCTTCATATTCAAATATCGATATCGATACCATAGTGACGCGCCACGCCAAAAAAATATCGACATGGAAGTTACATAGGAAGTTATTATTATTATTTTAACCTATTACATTTTAATACTACAGGAAGATGAAGCACCCGCTAATAAGGATTAAATGAAACAAAAGAGACTGAAATAGCTTTTATTTATTTTTATTTCTTAGCCTAAGCTTTGTATTTTTACTGCCATTTTTAGGCCATTTTTTGGGTTGAAACCATTTTTATTTTAATTATTTATTTTTGCTATTCAAATTGAGTTTACTCACCAGATAAGCTCAAGGGAATCCCGTGCAACACTTCATTTGCAGTGAACAAGGATATCCATGCAGAAGACGGTTACCCATCCCATCAAATTGGGGGTATATCAAAGTGATTTTGGCGAACACGTTTGTTCACTAAGACAGGCCACTGAGCTCAGTATTTGTAGGAATCAGAAAAGACAACCATGATTCGCGTAATTTATCGTCCCTTGGGATACTTAACAGGCGATGAGTTTTATTAGTTGCAAGCTTCAACATGACATTTTCGCGTCGCCATAGTGTTGATCAATAACCATAGTCACTGCCCATGCTCAACTGATTAAGATAATTGGTATATAATTTGAAGTAAGAGCGATGGTAGCAGAGCAGTAACCACATGTTACTGCTCAATAACCATAGTCACTGCCCATGCTCAACTGATTAAGTTAATTGGTATATAATTTGAAATTAGAGCGATGGTGGCAGAGCGGTAACATGTGCACTTCGCAATCTTACGGCACCAGGTTCGATCCTCGGCCTTGCACCGATGATTTATCTAGTAAGTTATGTGCAGTTTTCGATTTTGATTAATTAGGTTGTGTTATGTACATAATTTCCATGACAACAACACAATTGACTTTTGACATTATAGAAGTCACTTGATGCAAAGAAAATGTCGGAATGCGTGTGACACGAGCGTTTCGTGGAGACATCGGTACTAAAGCTGACCCGGGCCTGGGTTCCACACACCAACCCACGTTGCTCAGCTCCACTTTGTTTTTTTTCTCCAACCTGTGGTGCTCACGGTGCTCACAGATTATTACTTTTTTTATAGTCAATTGCTTTTTTGTAATCTGTGCTTTTTCTACTTTCTTTTCTTTTTTACCATTACCAGAAAAACTAAAGTGAAGTGACCGAAATCACAGATATCTAACCGAAATATTAAGCAAGTTGAAATGGCAATAGGCAGGCCACATCGCTCGTAGAACTGACAACCGATGGGGAAGAAAGGTTCTCGAGTGGTGACTGGCGACCACGAACTGGAAGACGCAGGTTGTAGGTGGACCGACGATCTCAGAAATCCGCGGGGAGCCGATGGATGCAGGAAACGAGCAGCCGCTCAAAGTGGCGCTCTCTGGGGGAGGCCTATGTTCAGAAGAGGACGTCTTCAGGCTGTTAATGATGATGATGATGATGATGATTACTTTTTAGCTTGGCTTCATGCAATTTCTGTGTTTAGTTACAAACTTCCTTTACTTTTTGCTCCCTGCCTCCATAATATGTAATGGTTGAGATCACGAGAAAAGCGTTGTAATGTTTATATAACTAAATTTATTATAACTAAAGGTTTCTTGGTTTTCACGTGGTTTTCACTATTTCTAAAACGGAAATACATATGTACCTACACATCTATAAGATTTTTCTATTTGTAATTGTGTATAAGCCTTTAACTAAATATGATTATAATATTCTGTAGATATATTGGTAATATTTGAAACAGCCAAGTATTTATTCTCTTTTTTTTAAGTTTCGTCGGGTTGGGTTTGTGATAAAAGTATACCCTACCCTAAAAGTATACCTTACTCGTACATATTACAGGGTGATTGGTTCGTAGACCGTGTCCTTTCAGGGTGTATTTAAACAGGCCTTGGGCTATCTTTAAGCGTAACATTTAGTTTAGCGATTTTATTAATTTTTTTAATTAGGTAGTAACATTTTGTGGAAATTGAGAAAATTCCCCGTTTTAGACTTTAATAAATCGCTAATTTCTGAAAGTACGGGTAACTAACTAATATATTTTTGTTTTAACTATATAAAAGAAACCCCAGTGACTCTACTGACACTTAAGTTTAATCATTATTAACCATAGTTTTTAAAATCAGTGCTTTTGCGCTTAAACTTTAACCAGAAGTACACGTTTTACGCTTTCGGGAGCTTTTATTATCTTAAGCCTACCTGACTTTGGTACAATAGCAAAATAAATGCCCAAACTAAAATAAAGTTATTTAGGGTTAGTGGTTGTATATACCTCTAATACTAACCAAAAATAATATATCAGTACAATTACAATAATAATTTAAAGGAAACAATATAGGTACTATAAATCGATGTTAGTTACTTTGAATATTTGTAAATAAAATTGGGGTAGAGCATTTTGGTAACTTTTATTGTAGTTTAAATTGTGATTTTTCCGAAAAAATATTTCTTTTTCATTTTATTTTTCTAAAGAAAATAAAATAATAAATAAATAATAATAAATAACGCCCAACGATCACATACATAGGGTCCCGGACCCTAACTAGGATTCCCTGTATCTAGGGGACCCAGGAATTATGAGGACCATGGTCCCACAACACCCAGACACAGTACAAGTATTTGTGCTTTTTTTTTTTCATGTGCACAAATACTTGTCCCGTCGCGGGAATCGAACCCACAGCCTCCACGTTATGAGCCAAACTGCTCAACCACCACACCACAGAGGCTGTCAACTAAATTGTCAATAACTTTATTTATGTTTGACTTTTTTCGTTGCTACTGCACCAAATCTTAGGATAAGATGATAAAAACTCCCGAAAGCGACGTTTACTTCCGGTTAAAGTTTAAGCGTAGCATCTTAAAAATGTGCATGAAAATCTACAATTTACTGAATTTAAGAATAATATCTACAGCCATTTTGAGTTACTAAACAAGAAAACAACCAAATTTCCATTTTTATTGTCATCAAAAATATTAATCAGTGTCATTACTGAATTACTGAAAGCTTTCCGCTTGTTGTAGTCTTCAGGTTTAAATTTTTGGACCATTTGAATTTTGTAAGGATGCATCTTCGAATGTAGATGAAAAAATCGTTGTAGATCGATGTAGCGGTGAATGCTCAAAGAGGTAGCATGTTTTCTTTCTGAACATTGTGGATGCTCCGCCACCGCAGGGACGCGGTTTATGTTTTCAACCGATCGCACCGGTCTGGTCCCCTTGATTGAAGTACTGTTGAGTCTGTTGATCCCAATTGTCTAAACTTCGCTACCAATAACTTGATTAACTGAATGCTTGGTCTATCACTTAAACATCGTATAAGTATCGAAATGATTACTGTACAAAGCTTGCGGCGAGCTTCAGTGTATGAAAAACTTGCAGAAGTACGCTTCCACTGCGTACGCGAATATACGGCTATACGCGTCAATTGGCTATCAAACGGTACCTCTGAACCCTTTGTAGCCCCACCAACTACAGTTTTGTTCAGTAAGTCACGCTACTAACAGTTGATCTATAAGAAAAGTTACTGGCTCAGGTACAACCTCGCGGAAGTTCATGAAATGAAACCAGAATATCTAATTTAACTCCGCTATAACAAAATGATTACTACCAATAACTGGGACACTTGCAACAGATTAGCGGAATGACACTAGCCATTGCAATTGCTATTTTTAATTTCAGTTATTAGTAGGTATATTGTTCTAACATTTTAAATTATTTTATATTCATATTTTTAACATTTTTTAGTTATTATCGTTTTAATTTTGTAATTTTGACATCAAACAGATTGTCATAAAACCTGAAAATTATTTAATATGTACCTGTTTTGTTGTACCTATGACGTGTATTTTTTATATGAATTCTATGACTATGACTATTCTTCTTTCATTTTGTGTTTGATATGTTTAAGTTCTTTTAAGGTTTTCGTTGTATTTTGAAGTTGGTTCGTTTTACATTCCCCCTTCGCAAAGTGTTCACAGAAACTTAACCAAAAACAAATTTCTCGTTGGTTAATCGACATTGACCTAGCGCGAATGGGCGACGCGTCATTTCGTCTATTTATAATAAGTAAGCAAACTAAAATTAAACATTACCGTTACGTTATTTAGATACAAATTATAATTAAATAACATTGTTCGCGCGTAACCGGGAATAATTACGCAAAGTGTTTGAAAAAACCACCGGTTACAAAAATAACACTAGCAACCGGCGTCGAGACACGCCGGTGGGACGTCGGAACGCTGGGCATATTTTACGTACACACACTGAAAATATTCTTATAAAACGTAATAGAACGCGCGCCCGTCGCGATTGAGGTAAAACGACAAGCGTTTTAGCGGGTTAAACGTAAACAATGGCTCTACTACCGCGGCCTTGAGTATTTGTTCAAACGAGGGTTTGTGGATGCGTGTACGTTCAGTGATTTCAGTGTTGAACCGTTGTGGTGATCACAGAGATTATGTTCGCGGGTGGCGGCGCTGGCTTCCAAAAATCTTCGAAGCCGCCTTGGGAATGCACTAATAATTCCATCGAGCTGCCCGTCAATTGGTGAGTCCTTTATGTCAGGTAGATCATAATATATTTGAATTAATATGTCCAAATATATTTTACAACGTACTTAAATAATTTTTATAGTATTTTTGTAATTTATTTTATAGGACCATAAAAAAAAACTTACATCTAAGAAAGTGTAATACATGACAGAATAATAATTAATAATAACCGACTAGTTAAGTTCGTGACTGGCCTGATAGCTCAGTTGGTAGCAGCCCTGCCTTCTGAACTGTAGGTTGTGGGTTCGATTCCCACCTAGGACAAACATTTGTGTGATGAACATGGGTGTTTGTTCTGTGTCTGGGTGTTACGTTGTATTCTATTTATGTATTTACAAAAGGTATCTAAGTATTCTTTCAGTACCTTGTTTTGTTCTCTAATCTGTGTTTCTATAGTATACAAGCTTTACTTAGTTTGGGACTAGATGGCGCTATGTGAAATTTCCACAACTATTTATTTATTTACTATTAGGAATACTGTAGCGCTGCAGTATACCAACACATTTTTAGTATCCTACGAACCTACTATAATTTAGCAGATATGTAAGGATCAGATATTGATCAAGCAAGCGGCCCGCAACTGTGTAGCGAAAGTGACCTGTGGTAGAAGTTGGAGTTTTCTTTCGAGGTTGCTCTGTTCGCTAGGCTGCAAGCGATTTGCGACTGTGTAGCGAAGGTGACCTGTGGTATACGTTGGGTTTTTTCGAGGTTATTCTGTTCGCGGAGCCGCAAGCGGCCCGCGAGAGCAGCTGTGCAGCGAAGGTGAGCTGTGGTAAAAGTTGGCGTTTTTTTTCCGAGGTTGCTCTGTTAGCTAGACCTCCAGCAGCCCACGATTTAAATTAATCAATATTGTTAGAATGTAGGTATTTACAAATAATTATGATACATTTATACTAATAATTGTGTCTACTAGCAGCCTTTTTAGTTTCATTTTAAAATAAGATAAGTTATTACACATTTTTAATGCGGCGGCTCGCGATAGCAACTGTGTCGCGAAGGCGCCTGTTGTAGCTCTGTTCGCTGAGCGCATGATGTTGACATTGCAGTGAATGTAAACCTAGACAAAAACATCTGAATCTCAACCTTCAATATCCTGTTAATGCTCTCCACATGCAACAAATCAGGGGCGGGGGGGGGGGGGGGGGGGGGGGGGGGGGGTTCTACTAATAAATGGAATGGTAATCTCACTCTATAAACCAAATATCGTAATCCATCAAAAGGTCACCACACTATCCCAGATTTATTTTTAACCTTACCACGCCTTGTCATAGTTATTTATTGTTATATTCAACAGGGTGTCTTGGTGTTAGCTTCGGCCCCACCAATGCCTCCCAAATGACCCGCCCCCTAATTACCTAACTTGCAACAGGTTTGCGACAGGCGTAAATCTCGCGGTGATTGCTGTCATACATCATTAGTGGTGTCGAGAATGTATGCTTCGCTACTGCAGTCGCATTGCTACTGCTATCGCATTGCTGTTGCAAATTTTACGTAATTACCCCGCGGGCTAGACCGGAGAGTCTTAGGAATATATAATAATATTAAAATGGATAAAATACTTAATTATAATATACACAGTACTCATTGACTTGGCGCGTATTGTCAGGAGGTTCCTCACTCTGCAGCCCTGACTTGCTAGCTTGGGTCCTGCCCCGCTGCCGGCGGTACACTAGGTTAAGGTTTTTTTATACTATCTTTGTAATGTATTTTTATTAAAATATTGTAAAAACATAAGCCTAAGACAGTTAATTAAATGTATAAATAATAATACTTAAACGTATGTAAAATAATGGTCTTATTCAACAGGGCCCTGGCTTCGGCCCCACCAATGCTTCCCATAGTCAGGGCTAGACCTGAGAATCAAAATATAATCATTATTATGCCCGCCATCCTTAGAATTTCCGGTATTTGAAATATGAAGCCATAAATAGCGCCATCTGGCAGGCAGCATTTTCAACAGTGTTGTTTAGTATAATTGTACCGTACAATCTGGAAAAATGAACCACTCTGCGTCCTTTTTAGTCGCCCGATGACACGATCAAAGATGGCTCTACGCTGCGTCTTTCAGGTGAAGCTACTAGAAAATGGAACGTTTGATTCGCCAAGGCCAGAAACTAGCACCGGAACCCAATTGCTAGTTTTGCCATCATTTTTATATAGATGACGCTTTTGACAAAACAAAAAATTAGGCCAGGGTATTTGACTTGTTTTTGAAAGCTTTGTAAGGATGCCTCAGCATAAGCGGTTATTTTCTCTATGGGAAGGCGCTTATACAAAAAGCACGGCTTGTTTTTTTTTTGATCAGCTAATTCTGTTGGTGTCTACCGATCTTACTATTACAGCGTTACCGGGCCGGATCACGGCACGTGGTAGAACATGGCGTAGGTACTAGGGCAGGACTTTTGTGCGAGTAATCTAGGTAGAAACCAATGTTTTACCAGATATTCTACCGCCAAGTTGCAGTTGTGTGCAGATGGTACTGTCAGTAATATATAGGTACTGTTTTCCGGTTTGAAATTACTGGGCAAATAAGATTTCCTCACGGTCAGATAGTTTAGGTATTACTACTTAAACTGCACGATGACTCAGGATGAGTGCAGTGTAGCACGTGAACTTTATAGGTACCCAGTTTGGAGTTCCGAATGGCACATCAATGGAACGACTAGCTCATCCCGACATTCGCCACAATAAGGCGCCCATTTTCAGAAAAGTACAAATACCTATACCTACTGTAGAGAACATGCCAGTTGGTATATTATATGAATGGCGACTTGCGATCTCTGCTTTATTGGTTGTCGCGTGTCTTCTGATACCAAACACGATTAGTTTTAAGTTTACTAGGAGATTCGAGGGAACATAATAAAGGGTATAATTTGACTATATATTACTAAAATGAACGAGTAAATATATTTTCTTAAAATAGATCAATAAATAATTTCATCATCATCATCATCAGCCTGAAGACGTCCACTGCTGAACATAGGCATTCCCCACAGAGTGCCCTTTGAGCAGCTGCTCGCCTCCTGCATCCATCGGCTCCCCGCGGTTTTCACCAGATCTTCGGTCAACCTTATGTGCGTCTTCCAGTTTATGATCGGGTCTGGGAGTGGGGGGTACGCACTTGGTGGACCGACGACCTGGTAAAAACCGCGGGGAGCTAATGGATGCAGGAGGCAAGCAGACGCTCAATGTGGCGCCCTAATGACCTATGTTCAGCAGTGGACGTCTTCATGCTGTTGACGATGATGATGATGATGACATTTTTCTCAAAAAATTCTAGAAGAATTTATATGTTTTTCGAAAGTAATGTAAAAGTAAGTACCTACTTTACAAAAATGTTCAATAATTATTTTCCTAATTTATAATGTCTGCTACATAAGTGATCCTGAAAATTTGCATCACAATCAGCAAAACCGTCACTAGGGCAGATGGTATCGATTTTGAGCTATTTTTGTTCTTGCACAAAAAGTTTTGTTTGCATGCTTTGGAAAATTGTATTATGTTTGGTATTGCATGTTCTTGCGGCCTCGAACAATCCCTGAGCCCTGACACACATACCGCTAGATAGGATAGCCAGGGCTGTTCTTAGAAGCCATTAATGTTACTACAGTAATGTATACTTGTTTTTAGGGTTCCATACCCAAAAGGTAAAACGGACCCTATTACTAAGGCTCCGCTGTCTGTCTATCTGTCTGTCCGTCTGTCACCAGGCTGTATCTCATGAACCGTGATAGTTATACAGTTGAAATTTTCACACATGGTGTATTTCTGTTGCCGCTATAACAACAAATACTAAAAAACAGAATAGAATAAATATTTAAGGAGGCCCCGATACAACAAACGTGATATTTTGCTCGTTTTTATGGATAATAAAATTGCATTGACTTCTTAAAAGTCAATGCAATTTTATTTCTTAAAACTTTTGTGGCTTGCCGCTGCTATAACTGGTTAATACACATCTTCTATTATATTACATTATAATAAACCCACAAAACAGTTATTGTAATAAAACTGTAACTGGGCTAAATCTGAACAAAGAATATTTTTTGAAAATGTTGATTACTTTACATTTCTTAATCGACATAAAAATAGAAACAATATTTTTTGAAATTTTTGTCTGTCTGACTGTTCCTTTGAACACGCATCACGCTGGAACTACTGGACATATTTTGCTGAAATTTAGTATAGTTATAGCTAGTTTTTGGGAATAACATTTAGGATGCCCAAATGTTATTCTACGTAAGTGCGGGTTGCAAGTGGCAATAAGGATGTAATTTTTATTCAAGGTTTTTCGTTTGTATATTATTTATTTATACTCACCATGTCGAAGAAGAGATACAACCCGACAAGGCAAACGACTAATTCATAATAAAATCTCTGGTTTTTCCATAGAAAAATATTGCAACATTACTTCCACAGAAAAATTATAGAAGGTACTTAATTTCACCAAGTGCTCTTTCATTCCATTTATATTTTAATAATAATAAAGTGTGGAGATTCACAAAGTGCGATTTTTAATTTGCTTCATTATTATTTGAGTGTGCGGCGCTGATATTTGATTGGCGATAAAATTAGAGGCACATGCATTATATTCTTAAATTAGGTTGGCCCGAATAGTCCCAGAACTACTCAATTATTAGTAACATTGCACCAACTACGGCTTTAGCGCTTTTGTGCCAAGATTAAAACTTGGACTGTGGCTTTTTTATAAACATATGGCGAAAAGAGGTCTAACATAAGCCCATTTTATATTTTAACAATATAAGGCGATGTCTGACGGCGAAGATGTCTTGCATACGAAACCAACGCAACCGTGGCGTCCAAAGCTTAGATTGTTACATGGATCAGGCAAAATGCAGTCAACCTTTCTTCTTTCAATATTGTTACCCACTTGGTCGTTTTATTTAAAGGAAATTGCTACTTGAATTGCAAAATAGCCTTGGTGCTAGCTATAGTATTGAGGGTTTAACGCACTACAGTATATATAGCATAGATAAATCAAAACATTTTTTAAATGTCAGTTACTTAGGTAAACGTCCTAACAAACACGCCTGTAGTGTAGTGTCTATATAACTTATCAGTCATTACATGCATACCTTTGTACTAATAGCATGAAATATCTGAGATAGATACAATAATTAAGTTATGATTGTACACCACTATAAAAATGTGTAGTTAATTAAATTGGTATTTTTAGGCATATATATACCACTTAATTTAATTATTAATGACAATATTACATAAAATTGTGCTACAAATGTTATGCTAACATTTTATTTAAGCTCGGAATTAAACGATTAATCACAAAAAAACCAACAAGTTTGGGATTTAAAATTAATAGAAGTAGTATCTTTTCCAAAATTACATAGTTACGTGCTATTTTTGCCAAAATTGCAATTTGCATCAATCCATTTTATGTTTACTTCCGTGCTATTTTTAGACCATATTCGGTACCATTATTATCGGTGCTCTTAAAATTAAAGCTAATTAAAATCGGTAGGTACCTAGGCGGGTACAATTGTAACCAAGACTTCGTCTAGGTATGGTACTGAATGCCGGGGCGAGGTAGTGAATGCTGGCGCGACCCTATCTCGCCCCATCCCGGTGCGGCGGCGGGGGATCATCCCCGTGGTAGCAGGGAACTGCGAGGGCATTTCCCCCCCAACAAAGGAATGGTACGTACTGAATATGTTTATTGCAAGATATACATTCTGCTGCCAATTAGTGTGCAAACATTACTGTATTCCGGTTCAAAGGCTGTACACAACGGTAGCTACATTGCAGTTACTGGGCAAATGAGACTTATCCCAGTTCTCATAATTAACAATATTAAAGTTCCAACGTCACCGTCGCGTCGCTAAACGGTATTTTTCTAAATGACAAACATCAAGTTTCGAGTAGCCTATGCCTACAGAAAAAAAAATGTCAAGCAACATGGTCCCAGTATCGGAACAATCCCAGCACTCCCCTATCTTGGTAAAATTATGCAAAGTTAAAATGCCATTAAAACGAGATTAGAATGTAATTATATCGAGACAAGTAGTCTCGATATAATGAGTTAAAGATGTTAAAATTACCAGAAAATTACACCTTTGGTCTCACAGTCTGGTTTTATCACTACACTGTGCACTGCGCAGGGCATTAGTGTTCGGAGTGATACAGTTATATGGGTTGCATCAGGCGAACGACTAGGTAGCGCAACGTCATTCATTCACATTAAAAAGTTGCCAGAACGAAGAGTGAGATGGCTGCGATGGACCTATAATAGATGTTTTTTTTGTTTCTTCCTGGTTTCTAGCAAAAATCTTAATTTACCCTTATACTGGGTGGCGCAAAAGTAAAGACCCTATTTGGTTCAGCTATAATTTTTTTTCTAAATTAGAAAACTAGATTTAGGTTTTTTTAAATGTATATTTGTGCCATTAAATTTCGTACGATTAGGATTTAAAGATGATGTCTTTTAAATGGTGACCTCCAGAGTTGATACACATTTGAGCCCTATTTATGACATTTTGCAAGATGATTTTCCTTCAAAATTGGTTATGAGTGACGAAGCGCATTTCCATCTCTCAGGGCATGTCAATAAGCAGAATACTCGGTTCTGGGGCACTGATAATCCGCGCATTATTCAAGAAACACCTCTACACCCACTAAAAGTTACTGTATGGTGTGGCATCTGTGTTGACAGAGTGATCGGACCCTATTTTTTCGAAGACGCTGGAGGCAATGCGATAACTGTCACTGGAGAACGCTACAGAACCATGTTACGTGAGTTTTTGATACCCAGTTTGGACGAATTGGGGCTGGAGCACATCTGGTTTCAACAAGACGGCGCTACGGCACACACAGCGCGCGACACTATGGACTTAGTGAGGGACGCTTTTCCAAGCCGAGTTATCTCTCGTTTTGGCGATTTGCCTTGGCCTGCAAGATCACCCGATCTGACCAGTCCAGACTTCTTTCTTTGGGGTTTTTTGAAATCTCGGGTGTATGTGAACAAGCCACAGACTCTCGCAGCTCTAAAAGAAAACATTCGTCAAGAAATAACGAACATATCGCAGGAAGTGTTACGGCAAGTTATGCAAAATGTCATAAATAGGGCTCAAATGTGTATCAACTCTGGAGGTCACCATTTAAAAGACATCATCTTTAAATCCTAATGGTACGAAATTTAATGGCACAAATATACATTTAAAAAAACCTAAATCTAGTTTTCTAATTTAGAAAAAATGTTATAGCTGAACCAAATAGGGTCTTTACTTTTGCGCCACCCAGTATAATCCAAATTTAAAAAATATACATTTTAATTATACCTATTTCATTAAAAACAAAATATAAAAAAATATCTTTTTTTTCACAACCGACATTGTTAATCTATAATCTATAACGCTATTAACGGGGGTGATGGCAGGGGGTATGTGGGACTCGAACCCACTAAAACCCCCCCGTGATCCGTCCACCGCCGAGATGACCCTCCAACAATGTAACCCAAGGTTTAAAAAAATGACCTAAAATATTCTTTTCATCGCATCGCGTGCGCTGCGAAAACTATTATACCCATGCGAAGCCGGGGCGAGCCGCTAGTTTGTTTTAATATCACAGACAATATACCGTATCTGTACCTGTAGGTATTGTTTTTGTACATATTCAGCCCTTTAAGCTCCCAGCGTGGCGCCTACACCGCCCGCCATGCTCAAGGTCAATGCGAGGTCAAGATCGAGTCAAGGTTCACAACAATCAGGGCGCGATGGGATAACGGCTTCAAAAGTTCCTACTTATGCGAATACTACTTTTAGTTAGCCATGTCGACTTAAGGCGGCGTCATAGCAAGTTTTTTAAGGGTTCTCTAGAGAGCTTTGCTTAAAGTGGAAAATCGCAGATCATAGTTTGATATCAAAGTGGGTCTTCGCGAGAAAATGTGTTAATTTGGCGGGTTTTATGTGGATTACCTGCGCGAATGTGTAGTTATCGCTTGAAATTTGGAGCACTACGTTGATAAAGTATTTTTAGGGATAATTAGAACCATTTCATTTTAGATAACCAAAGTACTTAGTTAAGTGTTATTCGGTTACAACTGTTTTTAGTTTTGTTTTCTATTTACAAAATGTGATTATTTTACCAAACCACATCGCACTGGATTTAAAAAAAAAAGAATTTTTTGTTGATTCCGTGCTAAGACCGCGTCTTAACAGTATACAATACTAGCTGCGCCCCGCGGTTTCAGCCGCAGATAAAAAGTAGCTATCTCCATTCCATATTTCATTCAAATCCGTTCAGCTGATGCAACGTAAAGAGGGAACATCGAGAGAAAACTGGTATGTTCAAGAATCACAAATTTCGAAAACATAATTATATCATGTGCCAACCCGCACTTGCACCATGTGAGAGAATGCCCGTGCGTCAGCAGCGGGAACGTATCTGGCTGCTGATGATGTCAACTATCTAGATGTCCGATTCCCAACCCATCGAAAACGTTTCGATTCGATATTTATTAGGTACACTCTCCAAACTCGCAATTTAAGCTCTCCGTCTCTTTCATCTACATTCAGGATGAAGGAGACGGAGAGCGTAAATTTCGAATCGAAACTTTTTCGATAGGTTGGAAATCGGGGTGCAGGTAACTGACCGAATACTTAATTTTGTTTCTAAATAAATACTATGTATAATACAATATATTAATAGACACAGAATGAGCATCGTTGTTCATCACACAAAATTTGTCCTGGTTGAGAATCGAACCTACAATCTATGGCACAGAATTGCTACCGACTGAGCTGTGAGGCCAGTCAAACTACGAAGAACTTAGTACACAGGCTGCCCTGATATCCCTATTAAGAGTTAGAAATCTGTACGAATGTAAGTCCACGATTTTTATAGTTAAGGAGCTACGAGCGTTTTTTGGACCACGAACCAGAAGACGCAGCGTGGGCTAGCCCCTCAGTAGGTAGACCACGTGGAGCCGGTGGATGTAGGAGGCAAGCGGCCGCTTAAAGTGGCACTCTGTACAGGGGAGGCCTATGTTCACCCGTGGACGTCTTCAGGACAGTGACATCATCAACAGTGATGATGAGCGTTTTGGGTAATCTGTAATCAATTGTCAAATTAATTCTATTTTCTATTCTTCCAAATGTTCTTGCTATAAAATAAATGGTTTCTTACTTATTTACTTCTTAACCTTGCAAATTGGGCTTTGGGGTTTGGAGAACTACTTATATAATTCCGTAGCTTTCCCATAATAAACGTAAGCAGTTAAGCACTTCATTAATTTATTTTTATTTTGAAATGTTTAATGAAGTACTTACCTAACTATACAAGTATCATGAACAAAAAACAAAAACATCATCTCGAATTATTGCATGAAAAAGTGTGGGGAGGCCTGCGCTATGTTCAGCGATGCGATGGACGTCTTCCAACTGATGATGGTGATTGTGATGATGATGATGATGAGTGAAATATTAATTTCTTAGGCAAACACAAACAATAAACATAATGTACCTACCACAACAAGTCATATTTTAAGTATTTTAAACCAATACGAAAATATTATTCTACATACAAATATTACGTAAACAATTTAAACCTTATGGTTAATGGTTATTTTTTATAGTTTGCTCGTTAAAACCAGATAATTCCGGTTTAAACCATTGTGGTTCAAACCCTGATAGAAGCGAACTCTTGGAAAACTGACATTGACTACTGAAAACAAACGGAAAATACGTCCTTGACTCTAAATTTACCCAGAAATTATAACTACGCACGGTTTCTCTAAAGCCAAACTTACAGTATTGCGGTACTCTTCTGTTAAAGTGAAAATGAACAAGACGGCTATATTTTAATTTCGTAGAGAAAGAAAATGCGACACATAATCGACACCATCCATTATATTTCTAACTGTAATTACATTAAACCACCCTCGAGTTTGAATAGTAAGTAATATTTATAATAATTTTCCTCGTTCTTTTAGTGTTCGTGACATTCCAATCTTGATTTGGTGTTGCTGAAAAAATTTCTGAGCAGAGTTAATATACCAGAGTACATATATAGTATTACTTTATTATTGTACAATACTATTTACCCATTTTCCTTGGAGAACTATTTGGCGTGCAAAAGCCGCATAAGCAAAAAAACAAGCTAAAATCTTTTCTTTTTATTAATATACCTAATCTTTAAAGATTGGTAATTATAATTACTTTGTCCACAACAATAGAGTTGCTATTTTTGCATTTCTCAAAGAACATAACTCATTGAGATACGTACACGTATTCATCTATATTCAGGATAGGAGAGTGTAAGTTTCGAATCGAAACGTTTTCGATTGGTTGGGAATCGCGGGGGTGCAGTTCAGTCTGAAGTAGAACTGTTATACGCGTGCAAAGACGAGGGAAATGTAGTATAGTAGTAAAGATTAATTTGGTCTTCGGGCAAATATATTCACTTGTGGCGTGTGTACGCGCCACAATATTTGTACAGTTGCTATAATTATAATCTATGTTTTATATTTGTGTATCGCCTGTGGTATTCGAACGAATGGAACGAATCCATAGTTCGGCAGCGCCCTTTGGCGCCACAAAACAACACTCCTTCTTCTCGATCTCTACGTCGCGAGCGCACACGTCGCTCCGTATTTTATAATATTTTAATTGTGTAAATTAGTTAATGTGGCCGGAGAGGCATTTTATGTGTAGCTGTAAATTGCGTACTATACGGAAATTATACACCTGATCCTGGACACTGAAGTTTCACTGACAACATCCACGAGCTACACCAACGCCTCACAACTCCTGCCAAACACTCAATAATTTCGTACGAAGCTCAAGTGGCTTTTCGTTTGCCGTGGCCGTTGGTGAAATATTTTTTTATTGAATAGAATAGAAAAGAATAGAATAAACTTTGTTGTTTAAAAAACTGTGTACATGCAAGGGTCTCAAACTATAAAAATTGTGACAATAGTTATTTGTTATACTAGTCTGCAAAGTTGGTTTTTGGCGCGAGCACTTGATTTGAAACCTGAGCAAGCGAAGGATTTTAGGATTGAACCACGAGCGTAGCGAGTGGTTCAAATGAAGAATCCTGAGCGTAGCGAAGGTTTCAAAGGTACGAGACGCAGAAAAACTTTGCTGCCGAGTGCAAAACACAACTTTTCACCTCACTAAAGCGAGGAAAATGTAAGAAAAACAGCTAAAAGGCTAAGTAAAGATTCGTTTTAACTTATTAATTTAGTTATGGGTGGCGGTAACGCTTGACATCAGGTAAATGACTAGCTTGTCACGTGATTCATGGAAAATTAAAGAAAAAGTGTTTTTCATCCATTTTCCATGCAGTCGCCGTGCTGGATAGCATATTGGTTTTATACTCTTTGGTGCTGGACTGTGCGATTATTCTGAAAATGAGGTTGGTGAACGAGAAAAAGATGGTATCTTTTAGGCGGTAGTCTGTGGTATTAATGAGTTTTCAGTGGACTGGCGATGTCAAGAAGGTTAAATTCGGGCAGATCTGTGATTAAATCCTCAATTCTTGACGAGAAAGTTATTGAATAGAAACGTTCGAATTTTAAAAACACTTTCCACGCACGCGAGCAAAATGCGTTTTTGCGCCCAGATTTTGAATGACAAAGAGAACCTTTCCGAGCTAGTGAGGTGAAAACAGTATTATCCATTCCGGATGTACAATAGAAGTGGGCAAATACCAAATAGATTGAGTGATTGGTAGGCTTGCGCTTGACCACTATCTTACCTGATGGTAAGTGATGATGCGGTCTAGGATGTAACGGGAAATGAATGTTGATTATATTAGCTTACCGTATATCACTCAATCCTTTAAAAATTAGGTATCATTTGATTTAATTAACAAGATTATGTTACTTATTTAATACAATACAATACAAAAACTCTTTATTACATACCACAAAATTAATTAATGATAGGTACATAACGATTTAAAGTAGGTATTACGATGGGTAGCCTTATCACTAAAAGCGATCTCTTCCAAGCAACCTTCAGATGGACAGTATTGCATGAAGTAGGAGTAGACGGTGGTGTACAATAAGTATAATAAATTGAATTAAAAAAAATTTAAGATAACAATAGATAGAAAATTGATTCAATTGAAAACAGTCTGTTTGATATTAGAATCAGTATTTAATGTAAGTGATACAAACAAATACAAACAACAGTAATAATAATAATATAATATTCATATATTATTTATATTCTATAGATTAATGGCAGGGTTAGGTGCAAGAGAGATAATGGTGTTTTACCATGCGATCAAAAATAGGTAAGGACTTTGCACGCCTTCCGCCTTCTGGCAGCGCATTCCAAAGTCAAACAGCTTTCACAGTGAATGGTTTATCGTAAAAACTAGAGGTGTGGACCGGCATTCGAAGTTGCAGGGTTTCAGAGGAGCGGAAGTATCGGGATCGGGTGAGGTAAGAACTTGAAGCGTTTTTTTTAAGTAGAAAGGACTGGATGGGTTGAAGAGTATATTATATAGAAGAGAAAGAATGTGAGTATTCCGGTGACAGCGAATAGGCTACCCATAGCAGTTTTTTTCGAAATTCAGAGATGTAGTCATATTTGCGGAGGCCATATATGAACCTAATGCAATAGTTTTATAAGCGATCAAGTTTATTAAGCTGCTCTTCGGTTAAATCTAAGTATGTGGCGTCAGCATAGTCTAAGATGGGAAGTAAAAGAGATTGTGCAAGCGAAATGTTGGCGGTAGTAGGTAGGAAGTTACGCAGTCTCCTGAGAGAAGACGCAAGGGCAAAATGCTTTCGGCTAGTCTCGGCTATCTGGACAGAATGGAGATTTAAATTTATGTTATTTAACCAAATTGAAAATTATAAAATTATAAAAATGTACCATCAATGGTACTATTCATTGCCTAATGGTAAATCTGGTCCGGAGACATTAAGCCAGTACCAGTTGTACCATCAGTGGTATCAGTGGGACAGTTTAGTTGCAATTGTACCATCGGTGGTAAGTGGGACAATCGGTTCCAATTTCAGCGGAATAAATACAATGTAGGTCAGTGAAGATTTGATCTCAAATCAAGGGATGGCTGGCGAGATACGAAAACGCAACGAATGGTAAACCACAGGTGGTACGATATTCATCGCGTTTCTTGTCAAAAATAGTATTGGCACAGTCGACCAACCTGCAGAACATAATACTATTCCACAGCTGTAAGCAATAAACTGCGGGAACAACCCATCTTAGTATTATTTTTGCCATATTCTGCGATAAAACTCATTATTTTCGTGCATCAATTGACATACGTGAATTGAAAATAAAACTGTCGCTTTTGAATGAAAAACATAGTCACGAGTACATTACGCAATGCGCTCAATAGCTTTTACATCAGGAGCTAAGCTATCTCGTAAACTAAATCGAAGCCAATGTTCCCGGGTGACCTTGAGTTCACACACTGTCTGGTCTAACACAACGAAATAACTTTGAGACAACCTCCCATCTTCACGTCAAATTGTTCAACTCCTACTCTAAAAAATACTCGAATCGGGCGTAACGGTAATGCAATTGTTGGACCAAACATGATAAATGGAAAGAATTTGGAGGGACAGGTACAGGAGCGAAGAAGCGAGTAGATGGGTAAGGCGATGAGGGTGGCAAGCGGGTGACAGGGTGGCAGCGGTCCCGCAGGCAATCGGAGTCAGAGCCGGCAGTCACTCGCGCGCCAGCCACCGCCGCGTTCTCACGCCCGCGCGCCTGGTACGAACTCGTTACGTAACACACAACTCGACATCTGTTGAGTGAAGCCACCTCCGCGGCACGCTTGCACCGCTGACCATCACGCGCGCACCGTCATGTCTCCACCCGCGGACGCCGACGACGACGCTGTCACCATGACTACAGCTCGCCATCCGAACGATACTTAAAAAAAAAAACATGTAGTTATTTAAAATCAAACGTATCCTGCCGATTACATTCCTGCCAATTAAAGTTTAAGTTTAGTTTAAAAGTAGAGACTCGACGCTTGTTGCTTGTGATCGGGACTCGAACGAGATGGATCCATCGAAATGTGATAATAAGCGTAAATATTGCTGCCTTCACAACATCGCTTCACGACCGCTTCACTGCCACGCTGCCTTCCGATAGAGATAAGTTAGGCTAGGTATACATATACCGGTTTTTTGAGAGGAAGATTGATAATAGATTGCCATCCTGCCGCCGCAAGGAGGATTAATCGCCGACGGCTCCATAACAAGCAAGATTCGCGACAACATCAGCTCGTGGGTGCTGTGGTGGCGTCAACGTCATCTTCGGATGGGCGCACCGCAGTCACCTAAACCAATAGAAGAAGATGATTGTCTGCCGCATGTCGCCGTAGTGGAGCCGTCGCGCGAAGGTCAGCAGGACCGTAAGATGGAGCGCCGGCGAGCTAACCCAGGTCCGCGGCGTCGTGGCTTGGAGAACGAGCTGGAAGGCGAGCGCCGTCGCCCGAGGAAGCGCCCGAGAAAAAGGTGAGCCTTTATCACAACTTCACTCCACAAAATCTACTTTTCTGCTTATCAATTATTCCTAAAATAAATTTATTCACACTCTATATGTATCTTCTCTACAGGATTCTAAATATTTTTTGAATTGACTAAAATTTTACACATAGTGTTAACACCACATGTAAGTTTATTATAATCTTAATCTGCAATTTGACACACATTTTCAGTTAGTTTTATAACGGTTAAATAATAGTGAACACTAAGTAATAAACTATATTTTTACGTAATCATGAAAGTGAAGAGATCTCACCATTTTTCGCCTAAATATTTTTAGGAACCAGGAAATATTTGTTGATATAATATATATTATTGCATCTCCACATGTCGATGTCCTTAAATAATATTCACATGTTTTTCTATCAACATTGACGGTGGACAACAGGTATTCGACATGGCAATTTTATAAATCTCACCTTGGAGCTTACACAGGTCACACAGGTCGCATTTTGTTCAAATATTGCCATTTCGTTACTATTTTGGTAATATTAAAAAGAATAATATAGCTTTTTAGTTTTTGTCAATGATTTGTTCATATCGTTTCGCCTCTAGGCAATAACCCAGTTTATTAGGCACGAACAACTTTGTTCCGGGGACACAAACTTTTCAAATTATATTATGTAAGTACATTTGCGATTCATCTCGCGTTAGATCGAAACCAACTTTTGATTGTGAGAAACGATAAAAAACTTGATATATGAAGCTTATTCTCACTTAATATTTTTCGTAGTTTGCAGTATTTTCAAGTTTGGTTTCTTAGCAATATGCTACGTTTATGTTGCAGTTTTAGGAAAAAAAAATTATTACAGAAAATTAAAAACTACCTTTTAATAACTGATGAAAAGTAAGTCAATGACTCTTCACTTGCATCCCAATTCAGCACGAATGCGGATAATTTACAAATGTATCCGAACTCTTTTTTACAAGACATAATTATTTCTGATCGTTACGATCATCCACCCGGTACAGATCTGTGTACTGTAGAACCTGCATGTAAAATGTTTTTAGAGTTTTGTTGTTAGTACTTCAAGAACCCCTTATAGTTTGTCTCATAGCCAGCCATCTGTATGTCCAAGCTAGTTCTTATAACGCTTCTTGTAGTGGGCTGAAGCATCCGCGAACAGTCATCAATTGCTTGAAGACGTCCTCTGCTGAACATAGACCTCCCCCATGGAGCGCCACTTTACTTTGAGCAGCTACTTGCCTCCTGCATCTATCAGCTCCCCGCGGTTGGTCAAGATTGGCCGTTAGAGCCAGTATACAGATTAAAGTTACTTGTAGTAGTAGTCGTATTGTATTAGTTAATATAATGAATAAAAGAAAAAAGCTAAGTAATCCTTTTTTATATCACTCAAAAATAATTTAGTATTACGAAACTCATCATCATCATCATCATCATCATCATCATCAACAGCCTGAAGATATCCACTGCTGAACATAGGCCTCTCCCAGAGAGCACCACTGTGAGCGGCTGCTCGCCTCTTGCATCCATCGCCTTCCCGCGGCTTTCACCAGATCGTTGTTCCGCCGAGTGGGGAGCCGGCCTACGCTGTGTCTTCCGGAAAATACCTATATTTAAAATAAAATTAAGTGTCTAATGTGAAAAGCAAACTTGCTTCGCCCCCTCGGATTACTGTTCAATGGCACCGATTTTTTAATAGGACTTAAAATGAGCTACGGATCCCTATATCAACAAGTACTTTTCTGCAAAGTTCGTCTAGGTAGGTACCACCGCTTTGCCAGTTATTCTGCCGCCAAGCAGTAGTGTGCAAGCACTACTGTGTTCCGGTTTGAAGGGCATTGTAGCTAGTGAAATTACTGGGCAAATGAGACTTTACGAACTGATCTCACAGTCTAGAAAACTTTTTTGGACTGTGTGATGTCTCGGGATGGCGTGCGCAGTGCGCAGTGTTACTCGAAACTTTGGTTTGGAGTTCCGAGTGGCACTGCAATCTGTTATGGGCGGCCGTGTCGCTTGACACCAGGCGAACGACTGGCTCGTCACGTCATTCGGTTACATAAAAAAAAAAAAAAAAAAGTATGGTCCGATATTGCAAGTATCTTTCGAGTGTCATTGTTACCTGATGACACATCAAAAATGCAGACACAAAAGAGTAGCGCTGCACTGAACCCAGCTAAGGGATAAGGAACTATAAAGGTTCGAATTTTGAGGTAAAATAGTTTCCGGGTACTTTTCAAAGGTTAGCAGGCTATGTTGTGGCGCGCCAAGAGTCCTTCATTTACCGCGGACAGCGCCACCTTAACGCGATGGTTGTTCTGTATCCAGAGCCAGAAAGAGACACCCTTGGTAAATTATCAAAGTACATCTTGCTCTACTCTGAGCAGCACACTTTATAATGTTTACATCTTTTTCTCCTTTTATATTGTTTTATTGTATTGTGTTTTTATTAATTGTTTTAGCTCATAAGAACGTAACGATTTGGCCCCTGTTATGTTGCATTTTTTATATATATATCGAATTGAATTGAATGTTTTCGAGAGTTAGATGGAGACCGAGTCGGAAGCCATTTTAAGGGCGTACCATTAAAATGAGCTGCGTGCAAACCGTAACTTTAATATACTGACCAATTTGCCGCTGCGGCCCGTACGACATTGAACATTACCGACGTAAAAACTTTCATGTTCGGCTCACCTTGAAATAGTATGTTGTTTGCGAAATCCGTAGAAGGTCTACCGCATCGGCCTCCGACTATCGATCCAGCGGCGTCTCATTTGTACCCACACCTAGGTGCCCCGAGTTTTTTATGACCATACAAGTACTGTTCCACATTGTCGGAAAACGAGAATTCACATTTTTATCGAACAGCGCGTCTTATGAATTCTGAAAGTAGTGAATTGCTATCGGATAGTGTTTGCGAAAATTTCGGAGTTTGTTTTTGTAAAAATAATATGTACAGGCTTTATTACTAACTTATCCAAGTTTTAATAAGCCCCTTTAGTTTAAGCACCGTTAAGTGGTGTACAAATGGGATCCGTTTTGTGGTATCCGTTGGGAGCTACCCAAAATATTGGGTACATAAAAACAAAATCATACTAAAATAAAAACAACGACACCTCATTTTCATTCACCATCATTCTGTATTATACCTGCCCCTCTCCATATTGGTACCAAAAAGGGGGGTAAAAGGGGGGTTAGTCATATTTGTATATTTATTGGATCAACTTTTTTTCCTTGCGTCTCTACTCAATATAATCAAGTTCTTTCACATTTAAACTATTACATATTTCAGCAACATCAATTTTTTTTATGTTATTGTGGAAATGTTTAAATTAGCAATGAAATTTCCTGTTGCTTGCAGTCAAAGTTCCGTGATCACTCCGCTGATAACTTCCGCGAGGTCACACTTAGCTGATGCAATTGATTTTTTTAAATATCTTTTATTCATCATCATCAATATCATCATCATCATCACCAACGGCCTGAAGACGTCCACCGCTAAACATAGGCCTCTCCCACGGAGCGCCACTTTGAGCGGTTGCCACCCTTACCAATTACCTATCCTTTCATATTTACCCGTCGTTTGTAGTGCACCATGTTGTAGCTCAGCCAAAATACTTCAGAAGGTATATAGCTCATTTCACATCTCGTATATAGTAATCATTGATTTCTAAAACCAGCCCTCATATAGGAAAAAAAAGGTCTTTTTATTTAGGTAATAGCTTTGTTGTCTATCCGGGTAACACTTTGACATGAGAGCGATACGTTTGTAGGGACACACGTTGTTTACGTTATTGCCGACGCCAGCGCCGACCTATATAGAGGGGGGGGGAACGTCACACTCGCGCGGCAAATTCAAATTTTTTTGCATTCTTTTGCCAATAAAAGCTTAATTACTCAACATGATTACATGAAAACTAATTTTGCGCAAATAAATAGAATGTATCAACAAATTACAATTAAAAGTATCTCCTAGATATCAGTGGTTTAGCGTGGTCTTTTAGTCTATTGCCATTTGTCGCTAAACCAATGATAAGTAGGTGATACTTTTAATTGTAATTTATTGCTACATTCTATTTATTTGCGCAAAATTAGTTTTTATGTAATCACGTTGACTAATTAAGCTATTGTTGGCAAAAGAATGCAAAAAAATTTGAATTTGCCGCGCGAGTGTGACGTTCCCCCTTAAAATAAGTAAGTCACAATGTTAGTCGCAAGTTAGTCGGAGTCTTAGACGCGTGTCCGAACATAGGTACCCCGAGTTATTAAGTTGATTGGATTTTTGTGAATTGTAATTGTGTTCAGTTCATGTGGACAATATAGTTATTTGGTGAAAAACAATAAATATTTTATTCATCCCTTCCGGTAGCGAAATTAGTAATTAACAAATAACGCTTAACGTTCACGATACGTTTTTCCCACAGATTAGAGAAAAAAAACATATGGTTTTTCCAATATTTTATAAAAAAAACAATGGGAGAGCAAAAAATGAAGCTGCCAGTCTCATGAATTTTACATTATAATGATATTGCGTTACGGCTGGCTGATTTTTGTCTACCTTTTTAACGCGATTTCAAAAGAGCTTTTTTGTGTGTACGGTATACGATATATTATGATCATCACTCCGCCAATTGTGAACTGTATTTTGTAATTTTTTATTCCGTAGCGTATATCTTCCGCACTTTCCGAACTACATAAAACTGGTCACAAAATTGTATTCGTTAAATGGGTAGTTTTGATTCTGTGCAGGAAGCGAGCAGCTGCTCAAAGTGGCGCTCTGTGTGGGAGGCCTATGTTCAGTAGTGGACGTCTTAAGGCTGTGATGATTTATATATTCCGTTCCTGGTGATAGAGTACCTATACCTACTGAATAAAAATGGGAAATAATTCTTATATTAAATATAGCTAGGGAATGAGATATGTCAGTTAGTGACCTGACCAAATATTTCAAACCTATACGGAACTCTATGGCGATAGCTCATGTAATCGTGCTTAAATTTTCGGGTATAACGGATTCCACCTAATATTGTTTTGCACCTGACACAAAAAATATTTTCTTTTGACGGGTCGAGCAATGGGTCGAGTGCAATCTAAGAACAGCCAAGTAGTGCATTAATATCCTTTTAAATATCAATTTATCCTTTTTTTCCTGTTAAGCACATTTTTTAGGAAATATCTTTATGTGTGTTGTACATTTTTTGTAAGACCGTTATAATAGTAAACCTAAAACATTGGATGTATCAAACCAGGTTTTCTACGTTTCGCTTCGGTGATGATAAATACTAGAATGGCATTAATACCAATACCAATTGCCATTCATTTTGATTTAAAAACAAACTACTTCACCAATTTCGATAATATTTTTATGGAACCAATCTGAAAGTATGATGGTCTGAGGTAATAAACATTAAAAAAAAACATACAACGGAATAGAGAATCACCTTCTTTTTGAAATTGGTTGAAAACTCAATTCGCTCTGCGCACAGCCTGGGACAATGTCTTGTTTGTCCCGCACCCCACGCCGAAGGCACAGCTGCTGTTTACATTTCATCATCGGTTACATAACAATATCTGTACGGCCTGTATTCTACGAGTCACAGACAAACAATATATTGTATGGTTAAAATCTCTGGCTCATTCAGAGTTCCATTAAAATAAATGTTAATGGATGGATGCATGAGGGAAGCAGCCAAGTGGTGTTCTGTGGAGGCCTATGTTCAGCAGTGGATGTCTTCAGGCTGTTGATTATGATGATGATGATGTCATACATTCTATTCTATTCTCTGTGGTATTTACCAGTTTGAGAATAGTATCTCTCCATCTCTTGTGGGTGCCGAGAGCCGGGAATACCCAGGGAATGGGCCAGCAACATTTTCTACTATAAAAATTAAAATTTTCTGCTATAGCGCCAAGACGCCTGCCAAGTGCGGTGATTTTGACAAACTCTATGCGTCCAAAGTGTCGTTTTATGAGGGAGGCCTATATGTTCAGCAGTGGACGTCTTTCGGCAGATGATGTGATATATTTGTCATATACATTAATTCCTAAACTACCTCCGAGCCATTGATTTTATGTAAAAATATTGGGCTCGTAATTAAATTGAAAAACAATTACTTTTCTGAAGCTAAATGCAGTTTTATATACAAAGATTTTTTTTAAACTGCATCCGGAGAGAAATACTGGCGATAGGAAATTTTACTCAAAAGCAACATCCATTTATTTTTTTGTATATATCTCTATTTAACTATTTACAAAAACTCGCTCGTTACTACAGTCGGGAACCGAACCGGCTACAATTTGAAAAAAATATTCCACGTAGGTACTCTTATGGCATCAATCTCTGAAAATGTTATTGCCGTTGCTCTGCTATCACGTATGCATATGCATATGCATATGCACGTATGATAGAGACAATAAGGCCAAGAGTAAATTTCCATACATTTTAGCGTTTCGGGTGAAAACGGTTTTCACCCTCTAAAATTCAGTATATTATATAATAGAATGGAATAGAATAGAAGAATGCTTTATTGCACACCAAAACATACACATGTATCTACATGACAATATGAATTATTTGACAAAAGGTAGTACAATGGGCGGTCTTATCGCGATCTTAAGCGATCTCTTCCAGACAACCTTTGGATGGACAGAAACAGCTATATAATAATTATAATCTAAAGGTTTTTGAATCGAAATCTTAGCAAATCTTTTGATTTTGGCGTCAATCGTTCGGATAGATCTACGCTTGTACGTTTGGGTTTTTTTGAAAATATGTTTCTTGTTTTGATTACAACTACATTTATTCGTTAATTTTGACGCCAAAAATTCGTAACGTTAGGTGGTAACTACCAAGATAATATATCGAAAACATAAAAAAAAGAAGACGTACCTACATAGTTTTTAACGTGTTTAGCCAACATATAAAAAAAATACATCGAAATGGATAACATTTAGGGATGGAAAAGCCTTGAGGCTTTTTGTATGGACAAGAAGGGGAGGGATATACGCACCCCTAAAAAATTCCACCCTATACTATACATTATATACGCTACATGTAGGAATTTCTAAATTAAAACACAATGCAATATTTTTCAATCCATACAGTTCCAGCACGGATGAATACGACTCATGGGAAGTGGGTAATATCGCGTTTGTCCCAAATATTGACCTCATTTTAGGACAGGCCAATGGTTGGATGATGGACGGTGTTCGTGGGTACCAGGCTTGCGAACAACCGTGTGCAAGGTCGAGCGTCATACGTTTGACAATCCCATTTAATTTAGACTTAGAACCCGCAGTGCAACTGCCTAACAAATAATATCATTAAAACAAGGGGTAAAACCAACTTTGCCTTATTTTATACTGAGAAATACTTGGATAGTAATAATAGTATTTACATTTTTTCCAGTGATTTTGATTTTTTTAAAACCAAACTTTGAGTGGGTTTTTTGATCCGAAGTTAAGGTTTGCTAGAATTTTAAAAGCTATTGATCTTATGTCTAAATCACCCAATCATCAAAATATCCATTCCATTGTACTTATCTATTAGACAACAAATATTATGGTATTAAGAATTGGTAGGAGATGCAAGTAATTGAATTATCTTGCTGCAGATCACTATTCAACGCAAAGATCATAAATATCATCGTAAGACGGAAGACGTTCGTCCACTCTTGAACATAAACCTCTCCTATAGATAGAGCACCACTTTGACCAGTTACTTGCCGTTTGCATCCAACGGCTCTCTGCGGTTAACAGCTAACGGGCCTTATCGCGCGTAAGTCTGGTGGAGATGGTGATAGTGTGCCCTCTTGTTCACACTTACGGACTAATAAATTGGCACGAGCAGGATGGCAGCCGAAGTGCATATCCAGAACAGTTACTTATTTAATGAAATTGAATGACGTGACGAGCTAGTCGTTCACCTGATGTTAAGCGACACGGTCACCCATAATAGTTGCAGTGTCACTCGAAACTTTAAAATAATAAAGATTCGCGTGACACTGCCCTGCGCACGTCATCCTGAGACATCACACAGTGTAGTAATCAGATTACTAGACTGTAAAATCAGGTCGTAAAGTCTCATTTTCCCACTAATTTCACTAGCTACAATGCCCTTCAAACCAAAACACAGTAGTGCTTGCACACTACTGCTTGCCGGCAGAATAACTGGCAAAGCGGTGGTAGGTACCACCGCTTTGCTAGTTATTCTGTTATTCAGTTATTCTGTTTTGCCAGTTTACCTAGACGAGCTTTGCAGAAAAGTCCTACCACGTAGTAAAACGTGATAGGGGTATAGGTCATCGTCGGTCTCAATCTATAGGTTGTCGGTTCTATGAGCAATATGGCATTGTATTTGTATCTGAATGTCTGATTCTGAATCTGGCATGCTCATTACCATTTCGACATGCTAGTTTTGAGAATATTTAGGCTGATTTGGTGGTGGCTTCCTCGTATCCAAATCAGCGACGAAATAGAGCTAAATTGTTATTAGAATGTCTTTGTAACCTAACCCTTGTCAGCGATACTGTGCGTGTCAGTTGACGCGCATACATTGATGTTAAAATATTATGCATGTGTAGCTTACTACTTTCCAAACACGCAATGCATCGCGTTTCTTATATACCTAAACAAGCCACGATGTCCATTTCTATTTCGTTTTCAACGTAGTTGGAAATACACCTTTCTGACATACCTTGGAACCTCAATTGTGTCTTATAGTATATAGAGTTCAGTTTAAAAAAAATATTTTTAAACAAAAAAGCCTTTAAAAATGTCAGAATATATCCAAAGTTTTATATTCCATCAACAAAATATTGTTACCAAAATAAAGATCATCATTTTTCTAAACTACTACAAATTATTTCATAATTTTAAATTAATGCTTTTATATATTATAGGTATATCAATAAAATTAAACTAGATATATTAGGTCAAACCTGCAAACTCAGTACCGCGTGCGCGGTACTGAGCTTGCAAGTACAATGTAAAAGTACCCTTAAGAAGAAAGACGGGCGATAGCATAAAAAATATGTTCAAACATATTCCCCTATTTCCTTCCTAGATTATGCCTGTGGACTATTTTTTTTCTTCGTAATACCTAGGTCTACTGTAGGGATGCATGTTATGTCAGAAACTAATTACAAAAGAAAATAATGCCCTCCTGTAGTATGTGAATTCGGACTTGCACCGCTACATTCTATTAACACCGGTAACATGCGTCCGAACTACTTGTAAGGACGCCCAACAGTACAAGCTCACGCCTTCCACGATGTAGACGCCTCATTATACTGCAGTACCACCAAACTACTACTTTGACTAGGTGGTAGGACTTTTCTGCTAAGTTCGTCTAGGTAGGTACCACCGCTTTGCCAGTCATTCTGCCGCCAAGCAGTATTGTGCAAGCACTACTGTGTTCCGGTTTGAAGGGCATTGTAGCTAGTGAAATTACTGGGCAAATGAGACTTTATGATCTGATCACTCAGTCTAGTAATCTGATTACTAGATTGGGTGATGTCTCAGGATGACGTGCGCAGTGCAGTGTCACGCGAAACTTTATTGTTTTAAAGTTCCTTGTTACACTGCAACTGTTATGGGCGGCCGTGTCACTTAACATCAGGTGAACGACTAGCTCGTCACGTCATTCAATAACATAAAAAAAAAACACCTGTGTCATTTATCACCACCACCAGAACCTGGACCACCTTCGGAGCTGGCTCCTCCAGCCCAGCTCACCAGACATAGATAGCGATTCCACCAGCGCTATCATGTCATTACATGGCGACCATGCCAGTGGATACAGACTAAGAAGAAATTGAGAAGAAATGAATTAAAATGAAAGTAAGCATGTTATTTATGAAGAAAAATAGAGGCGCGTAATTATTAAGAAGAAAGAAGATTAATTATAAGGAGAATAATATTGAAGAAAGAAAATGAATTTTTGAAGATAAGGTTATGAAAAATGAAGATGAACAATAAGAAGAAAAGTTATGAAGAAAGAAGATAAATAATAAGAAGAAAAATAAATATGAATAATGAAGATGAATAATTATGAAGAATAAATATTTTAAGACGAAGAGATTTTATTTTTGAAGATTTGTTACGAAGAGATGAGAATTTTTT
Organism: Ennomos quercinarius; assembly: GCA_910589525.2. NCBI lineage: Eukaryota > Metazoa > Arthropoda > Insecta > Lepidoptera > Geometridae > Ennomos > Ennomos quercinarius. The sequence goes on from OU342489.1 coordinate 16,516,573, forward strand.
AAGAAGAAATAATACGATGAAAGAAGAGGCGTTATAAGAAGAAGGAAGAAAGTTTATTTTATGAAGAAGTATATTGAAGATTTTATGACTACAAAATAAAATGAATAATGAATGGTGAAAAACCTTAAAAAGTTCATACCGCCGTGATCAACCAGAACACAATCAGACAAAAATTGAAAAGTTTTTAACATTTAAAAATATAAGAGGAACCTAGTAATACTCATTCTTAGTTAAGTTCTGAAGGAGGAAACAGGGGAATACGAAACATCGATTTCGTCAAGATTTTTGTAGCTGACCCTCCCTACCACACTCTACGAGGGAGGCGTGGCGCATGCGACGGCAACAGTTTCTTTAAGAGTGTCCTCTTTGGATTGTCCGGTACCTCGGAGCGTCCTACTGCGAGCATCATAGCAAAGCTACGTAGCGAAAACAGTATGTTTCTACATGTTGTACTTCTTAGAAAATTTAATCACTATTTTTAGGTCGCTCTAGACTTATATTTTTTTTTTTTGAACGGGCTAATGCTATTGGTCTCTACCAACCTTTACAGCGTCACCGGGTGAGAGAGCAGGCGCTTAAGGTTCCACAGTCAAGTGGGAGGCAACTTGCACAAGGGCACCCCTGGGGTACAAGCCTCGGCTTGGGCCGTTGCCGGGATAAGAGGATCACGAAGGCTACGAAGAGTGGACCCTATGGGAAGTCGCGACCATTTTAGCTAACCTACGGGGGCAGACTTCTATTTATATTGGTCAATCAAGTTTTTATTGGGAATTTATGAATTTTCAAAGCTATTAGTGCTTTGGAGTTTAGATCCATTTTCGAATAACTACAGGGTTATTAATCAATTTCTTAGTGACATGTGCTTGTCAAAGTGTTCTAAATATTCATGGTATTGTGACGAGGAATGTTGGCAGCAGCGACAAAAGGCTCGCCAGCTCGCCAGCTATTCACTTAATTAAGCCGAAGCGTGTTTCAGAAGTAATTTCTCACCGGTGCGACGGTGTTTCACGGGCTGGAGACCGGGAGCCAGTGCATTTTATTTTGCGTGTAATTCAGAAGGTTTTTTGGTGATACCTAAATGTACCTATTTAATAGTCAATTTTCAATGGTTTATTCCCATGTGACCCCTCGGCCCGGCACCCGTGAAATAACCATTGACCTGCAACTCTCTTTTGATTTTAAAAACAAGTAAACTTTTTAAATTTATTAAATCTTTAAAAATAATATTAATCTTACTCTAAAAAACCATGGTAAAAACCAAGTACGCTTCATAAGCATACATCAAGTACACGATTTGATATTGCTAATCACTGGCTCTTATACTATTTGAAAAGGTGTTGGAAAACAAACTTCTGGCGACGCATATAATTTAAAAGGTGTTTTGGGGTCGAAATGTTTTAGGCGTTCATTAAAGGCTGAATGTACTTATGTTTTAACTAAAACTATTAGATCATACATATTGAATGGAAAAATAGAACACAAATTTACAGAAAAAAAGTCAAAATTCGCAAATTCTTGTTTTCCGCGGCTAGAGTAAAAAAAAACCTAAAAACCGCTACTGACGCGAATAACGCGCTGGTTTGAATAGAACTTTAGCGTGAGCATATATTATCACCCAACTATCTTCTCGGTATGAAATTAAGACATAAGCTTAAGCTAACATTTTATTGAAACACGGAACTGCACAGGCAAACAATATTTTATACAAGGCAAAGTGACGCTCTGTGGAGGAGCATATGTTCAGCAGTGGACGTCTTCAGGCTGATGATGATGATGATGAAAATATATATTTATTTATTGATTATTTAATCATAAAGGTATTATTTACAATACGACAAATAAAACAAAAATACAAACTCTTATTCCTTCTATTACTTGTGTACAAGAATAAAAGCTGTCAATATTATTTAATATTTATTATCCTTAAATCTGTGAGCCCAAACACAAAGTAGCTCTTTCTGCCAAGGCCTACCAGAATGAAAACAAAGTACACCCCTCTATGGTGTAGCTTAGCCTCACCCGACCCCATTACCGTGAAATTGAGACGGCTGGCTCGTCGACCGCGCTAGGGTAAGGGTCCAGCCAGTATGATCCGTAATGATTCATCTGTATGCAAGGGCTCATGGCCTATTTGGAAATTGACATTTGTAAAAACTGTATAGTAAAACAGATACCTACCATTTTTATTTCTTTTTTCTGGAATGAATTATTAATAATTATAATTAATTAAATAATATAACTCACATTATTTAGCAGGGGTGCTTCTTCTTCTTCATTTTACGGGTTTCTATTGCTTTTAGCGATAATTTTGCTAATGTCAAGTGAGTAAAAATTAATCCTATTTTGTCAGTCAAAATACACAGTGAAACGCCAAAGCTATTAACAGTTGGATAAATCTGTTAAACTAACATCGCTGTCAAAAGACATCAGCTGTAGAATGATGTCTGTCAAATTAAATCTGTCAAAATGGCATACGTCAGGCGTCAAGCGTAACATCAGGCGAACCTTAGAGTATAGACTAAAAGCATAGAGAGAACTTCATTCTGTCAAGCGTACCACTTTTTTGGACACTTTTTGTATGAAGTGGACACTTTGATATGAATGAGACTGACAGATTTGTATAGAAAAAACAGTTGACTCGAGTCGAAAAAATGGTACGGTGACTTTTCGGAAGCTAAGCTAATTACTATATGTTGTTTCTTTCCTTCGCCACTGACGTAGCGATACGAGTGAGCAGTACAAATATAATATCGTTTTGATGACCTCTCTTTGCTTTTAGTCTATACTCTAAGAGGTGAACGATAAGCTTATCATGATTTCATGACACTAGCATGAAACGGACATTGGCAGAATTGTGACAACTAGCTACAGAAGCCATAAACCAAGAAGTCAAGTCAAGTCACGTCATATATGACACTAGTAATGCAGATGGGTATAGACCTTAGAGTATAGACTAAAAGCATAGAAAGAACGTCATTACCTGTCAAGCGTACCACTTTTTTGGACACTTTTTATATGAAGTGGACACTTTGATGTGAAGGAGTTTGACAGATTTGCCATGTATAGAAAAAACAGTTGACTCGAGTCGAAAAAATAGTACGGTGATTTTTCGCAAGCGTAGCTAATTACTATATGTTTGTTTCTTTCCTTCGCCACTGACGTAGTGATACGTGTGAGCAGTACAAATATAATATCGTTTTGGTTGATCGCTCTTTGCTTTTAGTCTATACTCTAAGGTATAGACCGTTCACCGTAAGTTGTCCCCTGATGTGCTGATACTATTTAAAAAATATGCAAAATAATATTAATCTGTGGTGGATACATACAAGTTTAAACAATGCTTACATATTACTTTAGATTTACGATAATGCTTGCATATTTTTTAAATGTTATAAATACATCTGGGGACATCTTACGGTGAACGGTCTATAGTGCCGTGAGTAACGAAAAAATGAAAATAGTAGGCAAGTAGGTGTTAGGAGTTTTGGCGGGAACGCGGAAAAGTTCACGTCGTTGCATTGTATTATTTTTCAAAACTCGTGCTTTTTCCAGTGTTAATGATTAAAATCAGTGGCGTTTTACGCATTAAGTGCTGAATTACGAGCATGAGTGTGGGCAAGTGATATAATGTGGTGAAACGTGTTTTTCGTGTTGCTTCCAAAATTCCATAGAAGCTTCTAGTAAAGTTGCCACCACTTTACTAGGGCATGACTTAGACTGGACTGAGACTACCTCACTTAGACTGGACTATGACTACGCAGACTGTGACTAAGATTTGACTTTACGTGAAATATTCTATCATTATGAAAAATTACAATACTTGACACTGGCTAAATACACTATGTGTGGAGCCAAAATATAAGAGAAAAAAAAGTAGGTGTTATTTTTAGGTTTTTTTTTTGATCCGTTATTTTTCCCTACTACGTTTCCGGTGCAGCGTGTCTTTATGACCATGCTAGTAAGATTCATCCTTTATACTACCGGTCGTCTCTGTGTGACGTCCATCCATATATCCCGGATAATCAGGAACTAGATGGCGCTGTGTGAAACGTCCAAAAATATTTATTTATCTACTTTATTACTGAATAGATGATAAAACTTATATCGAACCAATCTGTTTATAAATTCACGGCCTTGTGGCGTGGTGGTTGAGCAGGGCGGCTTATAGCCTAGAGGCGGCGGGTTCGATTCCCGCGACAGGACAAGTATTTGTGCACCTGATAAAAACGGGCATATACTAAACTTGTTCTAGAGTTATGTGTCTGGGTGTTGTGGGAGCATGGTCCTCGTAGTTCCTGGGTCCCTAGATACAGGGAATCCTAGTTAGGGTCCAGGATCTATGTATGTGATCGTTGGGCGTTATTATTGTTATAAAATAAATACAAAGAAATATGAGATATCTAACAAACATAAACAAATATGCGCAACCGAACTGAGAACATCTTCCTTTTGTAAAATCTGTTGTGAAATAGCAGTGAGTACCAAAAAGGGACACATGTTCAACGCTCACTGATAAATAATATTACAAAAAAACTGTCCGCTGTTAGCACCACAATCTGTTTTTTTTTACCTAACCACTATGTGTTAGGTAATCAAGACTACCGAAAACTCCTTTCTGCTGCTCACAATACATAAACAAGCGGCGCCGCTTAGTAGGTCGGACGGCGGCCTTGACCCTAACAACGCTTATGTAAGTATATACCCACGTCCTTTACAAAGGAACTCCCGTCAGCTAGATTGGTTTTTACGATTTTGCGAACCGTAATAACTCTAAAGAATAGAGCATAGTTGCTATGCGGTACGCTTGGACTTAAGTTGAAGTGGCAATAATATGATATAACTTTGATTTATAATTAATATGTTACGTTTCATTATACATCTTACTTAACAGGACAAAGATTACGAAAGTCCTGCGAACCAAACATAATGAAAAAGTGTTATAAAGTTGTTAACGAGACAAGGAAAATTCTGATGAAAAGATCGATACAGTGCCGGCTTTTCCGGAAACATTACCCGCAGTTGAGACTTGAAAAGCTGTTACCTAATATTGGCAGGTTGTGGTACTAGGTGGTAGGACTTTTCTGATGAGTTCGTCTAGTTAGGAACCGCGTTGCCAGTTATTCTGCCGCAAAGCAGTAGTGTGCAAGCATTACTGTGTTTCAGTTTGAAGGGCATTGTAGCTAGTGAAATTACTGGGCAAATGAGACTTTATGATCTGATCACATTCTAGTAATCTAATCACTAGACTGTGTGAAGTCTCAGGATGACGTGCGCAGTGCAGTGTCACGCAAAACTATATTCATTTAGAGTTCCGAGTGATAATGGAATCTGTAATGGGCAGCCGTGACGCTTAACATCAGGCGAACGACTAGCTCGTCAAGTCATTCATTTACATAAAAATAAAAGATTCCAATGATTCAGCGAGGCTTTTACTTAAAACTAAATGACCTGCCCTAGTTTTGCACGAGTAAATTAATTGTATACCCTAGCTCACCTTCCTATCCCTTTCGGCCGTCCCCCTCCTTCTTTTTTACTCTACCTTTTTCTTCTTTGATCTCCTTCGTTTTTTTCTCCTCCTCCGTCCTCCTTCATCCTTACAACTTCCTTTACGAGTATTGGCGGAAACGCAGAAAAGTTCACGTGGTCATTGCACTGTATTATTTTACAACACTTATGCTTGTTCCATGTGTTAATGTTTAAAATTGGTGGCGTTTTACGCATTAAGTGATGTATTACGAGCATGAGTGTGGGCAAGTGATATAATGTGGTGAAACGTGGTGATTCGTGTTGCTGCCAAAATTCCATAGAATCTTCTAGTAAAGTTGCCACTACTTTACTAGCGCATGATTTCTGACTCAGACTGGACTATGACTACCCAGACTGTGTGACTAATGCCCGTTTTCATCAAAGATTCCTAAACTACACCCTAACTAGCAATCCCTTTGGCCAAGGGCCCCTTAGATTCATGACCCTTACCTAAATTCATTTTCACAGCGCTGAGTGACATTTGAATTGTAAAGTGACATTTTATTTTTTTCTACGGTTTCCAAAAACCGTACGTTGCCGATTTTCGTTATTTTATTTATATATTTTAGAGAATAATTGTCAAAAATACAAGCAACATGCTTTATTGATATTAGCACTAGAGTTTTTAATATATTATGAATCCGAAAAAATTAAAACAAATACTTTTTCTGGGGTTATGCGGGTAGAAACAATTGCCAAATAGAATTTTAAAAAAAACTGGCATTTTGATAATTTAACCTGCCACTTAGCGCTAAGGGGTTGAGCTTCGGCCCCCTAAACTTAGGGGATCCCTTAAGCTTTGGGTGTCCCTTAATCGCCGGTGAAAACAAAATTACTGTCAGATGTCACTTAAATCTTTTTAAGGGTCCCTTAAAATTTAAGGATCTTTGGTGAAAACGGGCATAAGACTTGACTTTACGTGAAATATTGTATTGCTGCTGGCTGCACACCACAACCACAAGCGGGACGTCAGAGGATAAGAGAGCTGAGAGTGCAATGATAATGCACAGCACATGTTTCATGCGACGTTTTTCATCACACTTGCGAGAAATAACAGAATTGTCTTGTTATTCTTTTTGTGGGAAATGGCGCTCAATGTTCTTTTTTGGCCCAGCGATTCATGTACAGGTGTAAACAAGGGATGCAAGAGGCAAGCAGCAGCTCAAAGTTGGGCTCTGTGGTGGAGGCCTATGTTCAGCAGTGGATGCAAAATGCAGATAATGTGACATGTGTCGCTAAAACAATATCAGCCACCCATCCTAGTAAAGACAAAGTAAAGACCGCAGCTAGCGTTGCATACTTTACCGATCGGTTAAAAACTACTGCTAGCGAGGTTTTCTACGAGCGCTATAAAATGGTGCAGACCGTTTAAAACTTGTAAAACATTAACAAAGCCCACTGACCCGGAAGTTTCAGCACTCAGTGCATTTTCAATATACCCAGGCCGGTGTAGATGGCGTGACAACATGCGGTAACGTAATTAAACGCTTCATCTGACATCATTTGGAATGGATGAGCGGGTCAACGAGTTAATTTTATAATTACTTTTCACAGACTTACTTAATTATAATCGACGACATTTAAAACCGTACTGAAGCCAGTATGGACATATGGCATCGAGTTGTGGGGTTCGGCTTGCACTTCAAACATAAACACTATTCAGAGATTCCAAAACAGTCCGCTTAAAACCATTACAAATACACCATGGTTCATACGTAACAGTGAACTATCTACACCATGTACACCACTATTATAAAGAGGAAAGATTTGTATTTTTGTGTGTATGTTTGTAATGAATAAACTCAAAAACTACTGTTCCAATTTCAAAAATTCTTTCACCATTGGAAAGCTACATTCACCTTGAGTAACATAGGCTACACCACTACACGTGCGAAGCTGGGGCGAGCCGCAAGTCTGAAATATTAAGAATCAACACCGTGGCTGAAGAAATTAATAAAGTAGCAGAAAAATATAAACAGAAGCTGGAGAGGCATCCCAATGCTGTAGCCTCACAGCTAACAACACCAAGCTATACAACACGTCTCAAAAGAAAGCAAATCTACCCCCAAGAAAAGGGAACGTGACATAACGTAAAAGAAGTGTGGTTTCTCGCTGGAGAACTCTAATAGAAAAAACAACATCCCATCAAATCTGATAAAAGTGATGCCACTGATCGCAGAAGTAAAAGGAAAAAAAAATTAAAATTTTGGACCCGTAGTTTTTATTAAAAAAATTACACACTTGTATTCCCTGTATTGTGGAGACCAGTGCATTAGCAGCCCGTCTAAATCAGGACAGATTTGTAATCAAGAACAGGGTAGCTTTTAAATTAATAAAGATTGCAAAGTTATAGTTTTACAGAATGGTTTTGTAATTTAGCCTTCCTTTTTGCGACTTTACTTCTCAGTTCAACGCGCGTGACTTGTTTGTTTTGATTCTCAACTAAAGGAGACTTGAAGCATGAAGTAAGTTTGCCTCTAACGAGAGTTTATTGGATCGCTTCTTTGTGCGCTATTTTCATCTCCGTCGGAAAGTAGCATGGCTTGCTACTTTGGTGGTTTAATACCGAAATTAAACTAGATATTATAAAAATCTTCTTTTCGTGTAGGTAAGTGGTTAGCCCTGGTGTTAGAACTTTTAAGCCGCCTAGAGGCTTCTGACTTGGCTTGGGACCAACGGCTTAACGTGCCCTCTGAAACACGGTAGCGCTCAGTTGTAAATACCAATTTTTGCTGTAGTGGTCACCCATCCGAGTAGTGACCGCAGCGAACGTTGCTTCACTTTACCGATCGGTTAGAAACGGCTAGTCGTGCTTTGCTATGAGCGCTACTACAACTATGATTTCAGTAGAGTAGCTTGCACTCATAGCAGAGCTCTTCTATGTGTTTTTAACCGATCAATAAGGTAAAGCAACATTTTTGCAGTCAGTACTTGAATTGGCGACTGTGAGCAGTATTTACAACTGAAAAGCCACAGTAATTAACAATTATTATGATAAGCAAAACACGTATTACTCAAACAAAATAATTGTAATAACAACTTTGTTGCTACGTCGTAGAGTGCCTACGTCGTAGACCACCTACGTCGTAGACTTGAACATCTAAAGCCGCACCAGATCCACGACCATCAAACGTTGGAATTGTCGAAGCTCACTACAAACATGTTAGTAGAAGAAAATATCATAAAAGAAAACATATTTTCTGCGAGCTTGGTAACACAGTAGAAAAAATGAAAAAAAAAAACAATAGGTAAGACATTTTTTAGTTAAAGGCGTTTCACTTTCTTCATATATAGTATCACAGAGCCCCACAGAGCATTAAAAAAATGACGCTTTGCGAAGGGTATTTTTTTCTTAATGAGCACCAAAATACCTTCAAATATCGAATAAATAAGAATCACGCAATGAGATTGATTAGTCGATGTAGGAAAAGAACACGGTTTAAATGGTCAACAAAACACTGTTTAAAATTTAATGTAAGTTAGAAACATATAAGTACAGTTTCCCACTCTAGAGCGAACTAGATTATGTGTCAAGCGTACCACTTTTTTGGACACTTTTTATATATTGTGGACACTTTGATGTGAATGAGTCTGACATATTTCTATAGAAAAAACAGATGACTCGAGTCGAAAAAAATGGTACGGTGCTTATCGCAAGCGTAGCTAATGACTATATGTTTGTTTCTTTCCTTTGCCACTGACGTAGCGATATGTGTGAGCAGTACAAATATAATATCGTTTTGATTGATCTCTCTATGCTTTAGTCTATACTCTAAGTTCCCACTGTTTGTTTTTGAACTATAGTCTTAATAATGCCACCTGGTTGCGGTATATGTGTCAAAGTTAAGAAACTTCACTGCCGCATACAGGGCGGGTCTGGGTATTTTTAATCATCTTCTCCGTCTTCTCGTGCAGGCAAGTGTTCAGTCAGTCAGAATTTTTACGCTACCAAATGTCTTCTGCCTTATTTTAACGAATATTGTCTTATGACACCAGCCAGAGGCCGAAGCACGGTAGCGTTTAGTTGTGAATACCACTTTTTGTAGCGGTCACCCATCAAAGTAGTGATCGCAGTGAACGCTGCTTAACTATACCGTTCGGTTAGGAACGTTTAGTCCTGCGTCTCCATAAGCTGATTTGAATATACATTATACAAATACAGGTTGCAATAGGCTATTTGACTCATATAAAAATATGTAAAAAATTGTTATCATCCTAACTAATTGAGGCCTAATTAAGCTAAAAACAATCATTTTAACACTAAATTATGTTCATTTTAATTTATGCAAATAAAATTTATAATTTTTGAAGGATAAATGAATGGTGTGAAACGTTTTGTGATTGGTGGCAACTGTGATGACGTCAGCAAACTGTATTCACGTATCCGCTACTTGAAAATCGTATAGTATTATCTACTGGACCTGTGTAAATGGTGCCTACCTTACATAAATACCACTACAAACGGATTTCACTTTATTATTACGTTCTTTGAATGGGTGTCTTTAAAGTTATCAAGTGATTTGCGAGCTGTTTGTTTACATTCTACTACAAAAATGGAGCGGCACTTCATGCAAGCTAACAGTAGTAATCTACCCGAAGTAGATGGCCTAATGATTGTCTTGTTCTTTAAAGATAATGTTGATTTTTATGCTGCGGAACTAAAAAACGTAATCCTTTGATTAATTCATAAAAATAAAAATGATAATAATTATTCTGAAGTATTTCTTATTCTTTATTTCAGCTGATGATTATGATAATGACTATATCATGTTTGGCTAATATGCACCACCCACTATTGTTTAAAAAAAACAATTTATTTAACTATTTTGGGGCCTAGTTTGGGGCCCGTAGTTAATTATAATATTGATGTTTCAATTAATTAATTATGTCACAGTTTAATGCATGTTATAAACTGTGAAAAATGTTATTCTGTGGTTATTTGTTTTGGATAAATAAATTATCTTATTATCTTATCTTATTTTATTCCTTGTAAAAGCAATCTTGTGTTATAATCTTCAGCTAAGCATCAAAGCATAAGAGTCGTGAGAAATCAACCACAGAAGTGCTTTAATGGCTCTGTCATAAGCCAGCACGTCCGCTCCGCTAGCAGAGTTCGCTCCTAGAGAGCTTTGTAATATTCCGAGCTTAGATAGTGGCCTGCCACTGCCACTTTTAGTGGAAAGTACATTTTATAGATCCAGTTAACATACTGTTTTTCAATTTATTTATTATTGTCATAGATTAGGTTTTTGTTTTTATATTATTTAGCTTATTAGGGTAGTTTTGTATTATATTGTTAATTTTATAGTACTAGTGTGGTAGTAGTTTTACGTTTCTTAGTTACATTCTATGAATAAAATCTCGACTTGATAATAAATAAGTTTTGAAATAAAGTAAATCTTCGAAAAAAAAAAAAAAATTTAATTGTTAAATACAATTGTGAAATTACAGCTAAGCCAAAACATTCACATTGTTACACTAAGTTTTATAAGGATTAAACAATATATATTTATAAAGCCGACTAATGAGGTTAGCATGTATGTCAGCATCCTGGACTTCGCTTAGGAAGCGCTACAGCTCTTGCCGTTGGAGCATTATGAGCATGCCATGCGCGCAAAGCGGGAGGAGCAGCAAATATGCTATCCTAGCACGGATGGTAGACAAATTTGTCTTTTCCCTGTTTTATTCCACTTCACAAGCAAGTAAGTATGAAGAAAATGACATACAACGGGGAAAGATAATTTTATCTACCGCCCGTGCTAACCCATGAGGGATTAATTAAATCATAATAAATAATAAATATTGTTGCATGTATAAGTGCGTGAGATTAATGCTATGAGGACACGATGAAACCAAAACCGTGCAATATTAATTCGCGGTAATTTAAGGTTCTTGTTTAATGTTTACTAATCATATCGATTAATTTTAATGTAAAGGACATGAGAGGTACTTGAGTTATTATGCTTGGAATGTATTTACATTAAAATGAATCTGTTGATTTTGATATGCAGGCAATAATTGACTGAAAGAACGAAGTTAGGGAAAGTACCTGCTTTGACTTGCCTTTTTTGCTTTCGTCTTTCCGGATGTACGTACTCGCGTTTACAGAAATACTACATCTGTATGTCGACTATTTCTGCATGGTAGTTCTATTTATTTTATATTATATTTTTGTTTCAGGTAAGTGACTGTTCCAAACTGCTACTAAAACATTGTTGGTAAGGTTTAAAATTTCAGTTTAAAATAAACCTTAATTTAAATGATTAGGGAACTTAACTTGGCACCAGTTTGCTTTATAACATTGTACGCGTTAAAATCAAAAAGAATAAAATAAGCAGAGTCAGTTTGAAGGAGTAATAAGTATCTATAATGAATAAAAATATTATAAGTATATAGCTTAAAATAATAGCGTGCCTATAACAGCGAGCGTAAACATTCAAGAGAAATGGTAAGATTTTCTGATTTAATATTTGCGCGCATTATATAGGGGAAAATACTTATACTAATTGTACCTATTACAACCACAATGTTACGAAAAGGTGAAACTCATCATCATCATCATCAACAGCCTGAAGACGTTCACTGCTGAACATAGGCCTCTCCCAGAGCGCGCCTCCTTATGCGGCTGCTCGTCTCCTGTATCCATCGGCTCCCCGCGGCTTTCCCCAGATCGTCGGTCCACCTAGTGGGGCGCCGGCCTACGCTACGTCTTCCGGTTCGTGGTCACCACTCGAGAACCTTCGAGGTGAAACTAGGTACCTATAACCAACGCTAATACCATATAGATGTACCATAGCTTAGTCTGCAGAGTGCCTAATTCAGTGAGACTGAAATTTTAGGAACCACATTTTTGTACACTTCAGTCCGCATTTATTAAAAGTAACACTTTTAAATTCAATTACTCCTGGAAAGACCGGTTTGTTATTGAACCGATAAAAAGTATTACCCCGTATAAAATAAAACATGAAAACACTATAGTTATTATTAAATTAGTGGCAGCAAAGTAGGTAAACTACATAAACATTAACACAAAGGCACGAACAAGAAAAAAAGAAACAAAACTTCACTAATTGGTCCATAGTGCTGGACAAACAACTAGCACTGGTCTTTAAGAACTGCACAAACAGTCAAACAAATTAAATAAAAAGGCAGCTGAAAACATCACGTTTTAATAAAATAGAAGGCGGCCGACCTCAATCATTTTGTGTTTATAAACGGTTAGATCGAAACCCAGTTCTACAAATACGTCACATAAGTTTTTTTAGTAGTTTATTATTTTATGCAAACCTACCTGACCTGGTTTGTGTTCCCGGTTTGCGAATAGGACCACCCATCTTTTCCCGTGTGTGCTAAGGGAATGTAGCAGGGGGGAGCAGCATTCTCTTCGATACATTGAAATCTTCAAGCCATAAACTTGTAAATATATCTATAATAATATTATGAAGAGGAAAGATTTGATTGTTTGTTTGTCTATAACATACATAATCTATAACATCTATAATCTGTAACATCTATAACATATTATAAAGAGGAAAGATTTGATTGTTTGTTTGCATTGAATAGGCTCCCAAACTACTGAACCGATTTGAAAAATTCTTTCACTGTTGGGAAGCTACACTATCCCCGGATGCCACAGATTATATATCATTATATATCATTGCCTAGCTGGATAGCTTTTTTCAGGGCATGGTGAATCATTTCCACGGAATCTTGGATCATTTGCAGCTAACTGTACCTGCTTCAATTATCGTTGTCGGCGGTTTTTCAGTCAGCAAAATTTTTTCACTCTCTTTTTTACATCGTTATAGACTGATCGCAGCCATTGTCTGCTCAGGAAAGCGGCATCTCTTGTAGTAGTTAGTTGCGTATAACTCCACTAAAAGTTGAATAAGAATTCCACTTAAAAGTTGAATATTCAGTATTAGCTCTTAAGGTAGAACGTTTCACTAGCGCAGCAAATTCAAATTTTCTTGCGTTCTTTTGCCAATAATAGCTTAATTACTCAACGTAATTACATGAAAACTAATTTTGCGCAAATTAATAGAATGTATCAATAAATTACAATGAAAAGTATCACCTACTCATTGGTTTAGCGACAAATGGCAATAGACTAAAAAACTAAGAAGAAAATTGTTTATTGCCATTTGTCGCTAAACCATTGATATCTAGGAGATACTTTTAATCGTAATTTGTTGATACATTCTTTTTATTTCCGCAAAATTAGTTTTCATGTAATCACGTTGAGTAATTAAGCTATTATTGACAAAAAAACGCAAGAAAATTTAAATTTGCCACGCTGAGGAAACATTCCCCCTTAAGACCCAAGCCAAGGAAGACCTTGAACGCCAAATATTATATAGGCAAAGGAGGTTGACATGCTCCAGTCCAAGTATTGCCCTGAGTTGAGAATACTGTTTACTTTGGATAGCGAAAGTTCTGAAAACAGAGTTCACAGATTGACATATTGTATGCATACAGGTTCTAACTCAATAAAGCTTTTCTACGTGAATAATATAAATACGGCCTCACGGCCTCGTATGCAAAACGTCATCCATTATTCATAATGTAATCATTAGTACTAAAACATGCATCCAATAAAAATATCTAGGCAAATAGGTCGTTCCACGAAGGTCGTCTAGTAATTACTACGAATCACACAACAGTTAGCACGCGAATTATGTAAACTTGGTTAGTGACACGTTATACAATGGTGACACAGATTTTGTGTCTTCAAACTGAGCTTTAACACCACAATAAGTATACTCACGGAAAGATTAAAAAACTCCCTACATAAAAGTCTCTGATAGCTGAGAATATCACATTACCAGCTGGAACACGTCCACTCCAGAACATAGGGCTCCTGGAGGTTTGCCATAATCACTACGCTTGGCATCAGGGGGCTTGGTGATTGCAGTAGATATGTATATAAATATACAGACTTTTCCTTGGTTACCGTCTCTCTGCCCAGTGATGTTATAAAGCTCGATAGAGACCAATAGCATTAAAAATTACATTGAAAAAAAAATTCAACGATCATTTTTTTGGTAGCGTCAAACAAGCAGGTGGCCCACCTGATGGTACGAGGTCACCGCCGCCTATGAACACCTGCAACACCGAGGACAAAAATGCCTTTTGCAAGTTGTTCTGCAGTTTAGTCGTTCTGCCTTCGTAGTCTTTTTGCTTTGTAATCAGTCTGATTGTAATGGATACGAACATGTGCCGAAAGGAGTTATTAATCCTCTGTAACAGGTAAATAGCAATGGCAATGGGCAGGCGACATCGCTCTTATAACTAAGAACCGATGGGGAAGGTTCTTGAGTAGTGACCACGAACCGGAAGATAGCGTAGGCCAGCTGCCCACCGGAGAGACCGATGATCTGGTTAAAACCGCGAGGAGCCGATGAACACAGGAGATAAGCAGCCAGTTAAAGTGGCGCTCTGTGGGGGAGGCCTATGTTCGGCAGTGGAGGTCTTCAGGCTGATGATGATGGCGCAAATCCTCGCTCCACCCTATCGCAAGGCTCTTACACTAGTTACGTTTGCAAAATAACGCGATGTCTACCCAATCAAGAACGTCTTCCTCAAAGGTGATCGATACGTTCTGCGGTCGTATTGTAAATAAACTCACCAACGTAGCCTGTATGTAGGTCTTGCTTGCCTCTTGTGCTTGACATAGTTGACCGTAGCCTTGGCTAACGCGTAGAAATGCTTGCTGGCCTTGTACCGCATCTTAGCCATTTTTGCTTCACTTCACAGCCTGAAGACCTTCAGTCTGTTGGTGATGAAGTAAAACAAAATAAAACGGTGATATTTTTGGAGATAACAAAAAAACATCCCACATACTAGAAAGTAACTACAACTGCAGAGGCAAACCTACATGATTTTGAAACCTATATAATTCAGCTCATTGAACTTTGAGATTTCTATATCTCACGAGAAGCGTACAGAGAATCCGTTATGGTATCGCCACTCACTGTAAATCAGCCGGGTAGCACGACATTTGCGGCAACGTCCATGGAATTATAATGGGCCGTAGCGTAGTCTACCAGTCGATATGAATGCTTTTGCTGAGACTTCAAAATATGTCCTTACTCTGAAGTTTCAAGCCAATGAAAGCAGCACAGACTTAGAATATTTTCGAGGAAAAACAGAGTTTTGTGATATTGTAAAATAGATTTGTCGTTCACTATTAATGGAGATAGGGATTTCTATAGGGGCTCACATGGACACAGTAGTCTTTTTCTTGGATTATCGCCACGCGTTTAAATAGAAACAGTTAAAAGACAAAACTCCAAAATACAAAAAAAGGAATAAATATAAAGTAAAAGGGTTGCATCTGCCGGGAATCGAACTCAGGCCGCCCATGTGGTAGGCGAGCATTCTACCACTGAACCACTGATGCTTCTTATGAAATGCCTAATACAATGTATGGTAATATTCGTAATGGTAGAGGGGACTTCAACAAAGGAGAAGGAGAGGTTCTATGTTTGTATTTGCGGTTGTTAATGAATGTTTATCGATGTTCCATTAATAAAGGGCCAATTTCAACAATTCTTTCTTTTTCACCTGGATCTTTTGATTAAGTTGGCATCTTAGGCAAATAGAAACTTAGGAAGTCGGTTTAACTGTATTTTTTTTTATCAGAGGCGGTCTTATTGTAAAATGATAGTTGTAAGTAATTCAAGTCACCAGTCGCAAATAATCAAGCAATACTCTTCATGCTTAAACAAGAAGAAAAGAGGTAGTTATATAACTTATCTAGTGCCTAAGCGTTGTAATAAATCAATATTTAGCACATAATAATTTAAGTCAGCATTCAAAATCATCATCATCATCATCATCATCACCATCAAAAGCCTGAACACGTCTACTGCTGAACATTTTTGAACGGCTGCTTGCCTCCTGCATCCATCGGCTCCCCGCGGTTTAAACCAGATCGTCGGACCTCCTAGTGGGAGACTGGCCTACGCTGCAACTCCAGTTCGTGGTCACCACTCGATTAAGCATATGTTTTTTAATAAATAATTCAACATAAACAACTTTATTCCGTCGCTTATAAAATGAAGAAACAACCGGAGCCTTTTTGGTTGGTACCTCGGTAAATCAAACGACGCTCTACGAATACTAATAGCGAGGTTTAGGGTCCTTCAAAAGGGTTCTTTCTTTCAACTAAATTCAAAAAGAGGTTCTCGATTTAAATATAGTTTTTTTTTGTTTCACATAATCAGCCGGAAAACGTCTATTACTGAACATAGGCCTTCCACATAAAACGCCACTTTGGACGCTTATCATAGAGGGTTTACCATAATCACCAGCACGCTTGGCAGGCGACTTGGTGATCACTGAAAATTTTAATATACCGAGGAGAATGCTGCTGCCCATTCCCTGGATATTCCCTTAGCCAGCTAACATATAATACGCTTTCAGATGGGCCCCATAAAATTTTATATTAGCTTTAGGAGACAGGATACCCGTCATAACCACTAAAGGACACATTGCTCGTAGAACTGACAACCGATGAGGAAGAAAGTTTCTCGAGTGGCGACCATGAACCCGAAGACGCAGCGTAGGCTGGCCCTCTACTAGGTGGACCGACGATCTGGTGAAAGCCGCGGGGAGCCGATGGATGCAGGAGGCGAGCAGCCGTTTGAAGTGGCGCCCTGTGGGAGAGGTCTATGCTAAGCAGTGGACGTGTTCAGGCTGTTGATGGTGATGATGATATTTTCCAAGACTATGGATCGATTTTGATTCGCTACAAGAGTAAAAACCATTTTCTAAAATGCAGATAAATTCACTTATACTAAACTTATGGGCTCTATCGTCTCTATCGCATGCGCAGATAGCAGAGCGATGGCAATACCATTTTCTAATACCAAGAGGGTATATCTTACTTAACAAATGACGGAGTTATGGGGGTAACAAACAATAAAAAAAACATGCAACCGAATTGATAACCTCCTTTTTTGGAAGTCGGTTGAACAGGCTCTATGCATAAGAAAGCTCTCAGTATTTAAAACTTAGATAATTGATGTACTAAAAAGTATTCAGAATAGATAAATGCACTTTGCATCGCAAATTATGATGAATAATGTTATTGACCTGATTCTATACAACAGTTATGACATAGACTTCAAGTTAGCCTGAATAGCGGTTAATCATAACGGAACACGAACGTTATTACCCATAATTAACGGTTTAACGTAATTATTCATACACAAGCACTCCTAATACAGTCAATATTTAAGTTTAGAAACAAAACTATAGCAGCTACAAAGATTTATACGATGAATATTTACAAAAAAAGAACAAAAACGATTTGCATATATTCATAAACAAAAACAATATTAATTACAAACAAAAACGATAGAAATGTTTGATTCTGTTGTATTTTAACAGCAGTTAATGAGTGTTCACTTGATTGCAGTGTCACTTGGAAGTTGGAACTCTAACGTATAAAGTTTCGCGAGACACTGCACTGCGCACGTCATCCTAAGACATCAGCGCAGTCCAGTAATAAGATTAGTGCTTACACTAGGTATCTTCTTGGCAAGTATGTGGAAAATAGCGACCCAGTCCATGAACCCTCGTAAACTGGTCGTAATTTTCCATCAGGTGAGACCACTGTCGAATGCGGAAATATATGCAGTATTAAAAACACTGCTGTTTGGCTGGAGATTTTATTTTTGCATGCAGTCTGTTTCCGTATCCGCATACTTTATAACCTTGTACATATTTTATAGTGTAATCTTTAAACTAACTACTACAATAATAAAAACTTATAAACTAGCTACACTACCTACTACAAAGAACATTTGGACTGTATACTTGCATAATATGCAGGAATATACTCATCATCATCAACAACCTGAAGACGTCCACTGCTGAACATAGGCTTCCCCACAGAGTGGCACTTTGAGCGGCTGCTTGCTTCCTGCATCCAAGGGTTCCCCGCGGTTTTCACTACGACGTTGGTCCACCGAGTGGGGGGCCGGCCTAAGCTGCTTCTTCCGGTTCGTGGTCGCCACTCGAGAACCTATCTTCCCCATCGGTTGTCAGTTCTACGAGCAATGTGGGCTGCCATTGCCATTTCAACTTGCTAATTCTAAGAGCTATATCGGTCACTTTAGTTCTTCTGCGGATCTCCTCGTTTCGGATCTCGCAGGGAAACACCAAGCATACAATATAGCACTCTTTAAGAATACACCATTAAAATAATAATAGTAATACAATACCAAATCATAATCAAAATCAATAGTTTTTGTTTTTTTAGTCAATACTTAAAATCAAATTCAAAATTATACTTAACAATAGAACACTTCAACAATTGATTTTGATTATTATTTTTGATTTTAATTTTATAATAAGCGTCCAAAACCGTCTTTTCAGCTGTGGACGTCTTCAGGCAGGATGATGATGCCCAAAATGGCATTTTATGAGGGAGGCTTATGTTCAGGAGTGGACTTCCGGTTGTTGATGCGTTATTTTTTTAATAAGCTTGTCTCCAAATGTTATCTATGATACCCAACCTTTTTACAAATCAGAAAGTAGGTAATACGGAGTAAACTGCATTTCTGGCTCCAGCTACATTAATATTATGGATTGACTGGTTTGCATGTTTTCTTGTTTCTTTTTAAAACACGCAGTAATCGTAATTTCACCATAAAAACTCAAACGGATGAATAATATTAATAAGCGCTGCGCTGTTATGCTTTAAAGCTTATCTTTTTTAATACAATATTCAGTAGCTGCAGTTAATGCTAGTAGTTCTGCGAACAGTACACGTCGCAAGCACCAATACTATTTTTTGCGATTTGCTCGCACCAGTCACAACGCGCGTGGTTGGCTTCAATGTTATTAGTGGAGGACATATATTATATTTAAATTGTGTAGTGGGTTATGCAGCGGAGACCTTAATAATGGGCCGTGTGGTCCCGGTATGCAAATAGGACCGCCCTATCTCTTCCCGTGGATGCCGTAAGAGCTGGCTACGGGAATATCCAGATTGTCCAGGGTATAAGCAGCAGCATTTTTCCGTACATTAAAATATTCAGCGATTCTGGTAGCTTGCCGCTACAGGTTAGATTGGGAGCCGACCCCAATAACAAAACGGGAAAAGGCAAAGAGGATGATGATTAAAATTTTCAGCGATCACCAAGCCGTCTGCCAAGCGTGGTGATCATAGCCGACTCTCCTTATGATAAGCGTCTTCTAAGCAAGCATTTACCATCGTAGATCGCATTGTCACTTCCCATCAGGTGAGATTGCGGTCAAATGCGGGCCTATTTAGTTGTAAAAAAAAAAGCGGCCAAAGTAGGGTTTTGTGGGGGAGGCCTATGTTCAGCAGTGGACGTCTTCCAGCTGCTGATGAAAGTGATAGTTTCAAATCCGCAGGAGATGTGTTTTCTTTGGACTCTTTAGGAATCATTTATTAATGGTTACAGATATCTTTTGCATTCTTAGGTTACAGTTGCCAGTTTATCGGTTTTTTATAGACTGCGTTTTGGAGAGTATACGAAGGAATTACACGATCTTATTCGTCCATCTCCCTTCTTTCACCGGACATGAAGGCACACAAAAACACGGCACCCGTATACGAGTATGGTTGAAGTTCTACCAATCCGCCATAAGCGTTTTGCTATGCACTTTATAGTGCGAACAGCTACTTGTGGAACACCTTGCAGGCGTCCTTGTTTTCAGCTATGATCTAGGAGTCTTCAAGTCGAGAGTGAACCAGTATCTTCTAGGCGAGCATACACCATCGTAAACTGCGTCATCGCTTTCCATCAGGTGAAACAATGCGGTGGTGATGCTTTGCCAATAAAGACTCAAAAAATAATTTCTACTAATTGAATAAATCAGTCGTTAACATTTTTATTTATCCAGCAATTGAAATATCGGCCTTGAATAAAAATATTTTATAATTGAATTATAACACGGCATTATCGGCAGTAAAATCTTAGTTTCCGCATTAACATTAAAGTTAATGTTTGTTTTGAAAATATGCTTACACTTACGTAGCCAGTGTAGAGCTGACCTTGACATTATGGTTTATTATTTTTATTACCACAGACCTAAAATTTCCAATGTATATGATTAATACGCAGTCGTCGCGCTGAAATTATATAACCTCTCTGAATTGTACTACTTATATAATTTAATACAATTACTTAGTACCGCTCATAGCGAAGAAAGACTGGCCGTTCCTAATCGATCAGTAAAGTTAAGCAACATTCGCTGTGGTCACTACTTGGATGGGTGACCACCACAAAAAGTGGTATTTACAACCGTGTTTCGGAGCGCACGTTAAGCCGTCGGTCGCTGCTGTTGTAAGACATAATAGTCTTTAAGCCAAGTTAGACGCCTTTAATGGAAGCTACGGGTCGGATTTATCAATTCTGCATAGTGCCGGATTGCTTGCACCTGTAGTGGAAAAGCGAACTTCTTTTTTTCAATCTCACATTATTGTAATAGGCTTGCTATATACAATTTTTGACATCACGCACTTTGTTATTTTACATGCTCAGTATTACAATAATTTAATTTAAGTATTTTAAGTACCTATCTCATTTGACTTGTAAAAGTGCAATGAATAATAGCCTGTTTGCAATAAAACACTTTGATTTGATTTGGCCAATAAATTCTGACACCAGGGCTGACCACTTGCCAACACGAGAATTCTTGAGATACTGTGGGGTTTCCTTGTATTTTACGTTCATTGCCCTGATTTAAAAGTAATACACTTAATTAATAAGTAGTCTCTCTCTCTAGGTTCTCGAGGCTCCCCACTAGGTAGACCGACGATCTGATCAAAACCGCGGGGAGCCCATGGATGCAAGAAGCAAGCAGCCACTCAAAGTGGCGCTCTCTGGGGGATGGCAATGGTGTCAATTCTGTCGCATTTTAAGCCTTGACTAAAATAATTTTTTTTTTATTGTTAATCAACGGTCAACGTTTGGCCACAGCGATAGCGATACTCTTCTGATATAGGGGAAATGTAGAAGACGGAGATATTTCAATTAAGATAAATTGACACAAAATCAAAGCGTGGTCCCGGCGGTGATAATAGGACCACCCTATCTCTTCCACTCCGTGTGAGCCAGCTAAGGGAATATCCAGAGAATGGGTACCAGCATATCTCCTCGATACATTAATATTTGGAGATTTAATGATCCATGGTAGCACTTTCTGATACTACTTGCCAACAGTAACACATCAATAGCACATTGTATCACAAGCACAAGTCCAGGCGAAGGATTCTAAAGTAGGATACGAAGCGTAGCGAGGGATTCAAAGTACGTTAGGTTAAATAACTTTGGTACCCTGTAGAACACTGCTTTTCATCACCTTTCTATGAGAAAAATCATTTTTTCACTGTTATTAAGTGCGCATACATTATCATCATCATCATTGCCATGCTCTAGCACGTCCATTTTTGCATCACCAGCTTTAGCATCATCATCACCATCACCATCACTACTAGAACAGCTGTGCCAGCGACCCAAGGCCGTTCTCCGCTACTTTAAGGAGTTAGGGTAGCTAGGGTAGAGGCTGGCGGGGGTAAATGCACAAAACATCCGCGGGACGTCAGTGCAGGCCTTTATCGCCCCCATATAGAAAAAGAATAAGAAGTGCGCCGAATTGATCCATTTTAAGCACGCATTATCGAGGAACCCTTTTCGAAAAGATGGGGTGAAAAATATATAAACGACTCACATAATATATTGTGCTGAAACCTAAAACGTTTTCAAAGGCATATTTTCCGCATTTACATGTAATTTTGTTTATGTATCTGTAAAGTGTCTCCAAACGTGTGAAGTTTACTAAGGTTCACTTAAAAGTCCACCTCTAAGTGTTATGTGAACTAGTCGGATTTTATGGTTCTTTTGAACGGTGTAAGTTTCGGAATCATCATCAATCGGGAATAGCTAAACAGCGGAGCTACCGTTTAAGCCAATTGTAATCGATGAATGAGCTTCATTTTGTCATTTCCGGCAAGTTGGCATTGTGTAACATCTGCTTCCCTAAGGGTTTTGTCTCCCTATTTCTCATTATCACAGTTAATCAATGTTTTTTCTATTCAGTTCTCTGCCTAAGGGGCCATAATACCGATGCATGAGGATTTTACACAACTGGAAATGAGCAAATGGAGCTCATTCACGATTACGATTAAGTTACACAATACGGGGGCAGGTTCTCGGAAGCAAGTCGCGCGTAGAACCCACTGCAGCGGCAGCCTGTATGGTCCTGGTTCTGACAGCAACGCAGCCACTAAGCAACCAAAAGCCCTTTATCTTCGTCCAAGACTTCATCAAGACGTTATCGGATCACTTTTTTTTTGTTTTCTTATTCTAGCTATAAGACAGCTGCATTGCTTTAATTTCTAAATTAATAAAGTGGTTTATTTATGGTTCTAGGTAAAGAACGTTTCTGTTGCTTGATTCTATTATGTAGTTTTGTTGTAAACTAATGAGTTTTTTAGAATTCCCTGCTTTTTTACTTGAAATCTATTTATATAATGAAATGGGCACAAATCTTTGACGAATCAACTACCTATGTGGGTGACAATTGGCATAATTTGGCTCACCTTGACTCACAAAACTCATCTCGTGAATCAGAATTTCAAACGTCTTGCAAGGCGGATGGAAGTACGCTTTACAAGCCACGCCCTCCTTGCGTCCTTTAGTCTGGACATGTCTACTCATATCAAAATTGTTACTTTAATTAAAATTTGAGAATATTATAAATTACCGCTACTCAACTGTAGTTTTACTGAAGTTTCGTAATAAGGTCACGGGAGATTTTTGTAGAAAAAAATTATAATGCTCTCCAGTTTGGGAATTTTGGAATACTATTATACCAAATTAACAAATGAATCCGTCATCGTGCTACGGTACCATCTACGGCGTAACTCCGTAGCTGGCGTAGCTCGTAGCGTCTTTGCTTTATTTACGTAAGGCGGTTACGCAAGGGCAGAAACGGTATAAATCAGTTAATAAGATGCATACAAGATCAATTAGAAGGGCGTAATACAAAGAATCCCTAAAATATGATTGCATATAGTTTCGAACTTTTATGTGATTTTTTTTAATACACAATACGCAACCATTCCATATATTATAAACTCATCGGAAAATTAATAAAAAAATATCTTAAAGTCGCTTATGCCATTATGATAACAAAAAAAATTGGTTCTATCGGTTTTATCAAAATGACATAAGAAAGAAGAACCTTTATGAAGAAGTAAGTAAGAAATACAACTAATTTATTTCTTTGTTTCGTATAACCAGGGTTGTGTTAACTAATAAAAAAAGAAAACGATCATATTTTTGAGATAGAAGTTTTTATTTACGAAAGTTTGTTCAAGATTACATACTGATAGTTTTTGTCTTTTGCGTAAGCACAGTTACGTAATCCTCGCCCTGACTTTGTAAAATTTTATCTATGTACAACAACGTTTAAATAATATTTAATCGATTTTCGTTGATTCGTGAGATTCGTTGTTGTACATAGATAAAACTTTACATTTATACTGATCTATAATTATCGATACCTTTCATGCCTAAATGGCTTAACTAATTTTTTGATGGGATAATCTATGAGTGTACGCGAACGAATAAACTTTTTAACGCCCAAGTTTTACTTGCGATGGATCCTGGACCGTAACTAGTGCGTTCTGAATCTTTAGGGACCCAGGAACTACGAGGACCAATGGTCCCACAACACCCAGACACCGAATAAGTACTTGCGGTATTTTCCGTGTACAAATACTTGTCCTATTCCTATTGTTGTAGCGCTCATAGCGAAGCACGACTAGCCGTTTCTAACCGATCGGTAAAATTAAGCGACGTTCGCTGCGGTCACTATTCTGATGGGTGACCGCTACAGAAAAAAATGGTATTTACAACTGAGCGCTACCGTGCTTCGGAGGGCACATTAAGCCGTCGGTCCCAGCTGTAGTCTTAAGACCATAGTCGTTAAGCCAAGTCAGAAGCCTTCAGGCGGCCTAAAAAATCTAACACCAGGGCTGACCCATTGCCCACACGAGAAGAAGAAGAAGAAGAATTCCTATTGTCCTTAATCGAACCCGCAGCTTCCAGGTTAGGAGTCGGTCTGCCCAACCAGAGCAGAGCTACTGCTGCCTGCATTTTGAGACAAGTGTCTTCCTGGCTAGCTGCTACACTCATGTTAACAATGTGTCCGCTATTCAGTACAACAGTTCAACATGAAAGCCAATTCCCAATACAGACGTAGTGTTGCAGGCATTTTATTTATGTATAACGGAAAGCGATTCACCACATTTCATCTGTCTTATTGTCAGATAAATGTGGTCAAATCACAGAATATCACATTCGTCCCAGTGCAGGTAACATTACATTGAAAATACTATCTCACTCTGATCATTACAATACGATAGCAGAAATATTTTTAAAATTGGCACACAGCTAATTAAACAGTATCAGCGGCGCAAGATCGATATTGGCCGTACACAATTTAACTATTGCGTAGATTTGAACAGTCCACTCAATAGATTACTTACACGAATATTTAGCTTACCTATCCATTCTACCCACGATAAAACTAGTGGCTCTGTAAGCAGGCTTTGTCTTTGCATAGATTAAAACTAAAAACCCATTTTCTATACTAGTTAAACCACGGTTCAAGAAAAGAATAAGAACTATCGTTAGACCGCGGTTTGTAATAAGACGGGTTTATTTGTTAAATTGGTTTTGTATAAGAACGAAAAAGTCTTCGATCGCAACTGGTTACGTACATGAATTAAAAAGTCTCCGATCGCAACTGTTTACGTACATGAATTAAAAGTCTTTGATCGCAACTGGTTACGAACAAGGATGAAAAAGTCTTCGTTCGTAACTGATTACGAAGCTCCGGTATCGTAAACGGCCGAAACGGTTTTCAACACCCATGTCTCCAACATTTTGAAAAATTACCAAGAACTGTGTCATCAAAAAAATTACATATTAATTATCAAACCTATTCACAAAATTTCACGAGAATCAGTTGAGAAATGAGATCTGTAGAGGTGAACAGCTGGACAGCTAGACATCCACCAGTTATACTATATCGTATCTCGTATATCGTGGCTTGAACTGTTTTTTTTCATTTATTTATTTCACAGACGCTTCGCTTGCTCGTTCAAATGACTAGATTAGTTATTAGAGTCAGTAGCTGATGATAATAGGAAAAAATTACAAGAAGACGTAGTGCTAAACTTCACCGCGCCACAAACGTAACAAAAGCATTTTCCGCGGCAGTAGTGTGGCACGCACTGTCTGAAAAGTTATTTCCTTTGCACGCACATTGGACTCTTTAGCTCTTGAATTATGTCAAGGTTAGTGGGCAATGTTGGCGTAAGACTTACCAATAATTATACGACAATAGCTGTTTTATCTTAAGCTAAAATCACGTGCGCTGCGGTTACGACCATGATTTTCTCATTTGCTGTGGAAATTGTAACCTTAATAGTCTCAGGCGACAATATATAGTACAACAAGTTATCTTTTTCACTGGTATTTGATATTGCAGCGTGGCAATGAAACGAACATAGCTTGTCTCGTTAGCTAGCTAAAGCCAGCTATGATATTCGCATATGCCAGAAAATAAACCAACATTTGATAAAACGCTAGTAATATTTTGTGAAAGGATTTCCCAACGGTTCGATAATTTAGCTCGAATCGTATCGTCGAAAATCCATTGCATTTATTATTTGATCTAAATGTAACATTCATGAATAGAATATTTATCACATAGATTATCGCACCTATTCACAAGAAGGTCGTAGATTATTAAATATAAGTGGTGCAGAAGGGAAAACATTCTACTGATAGTGCAGCTACTACTGGTAGTGCTGTGGGTAATGAACAATTTTTGTTGTTCTTTATGTCAATTCAAAAATAGATGCAGTTTTCGAATCAGAAAACGATCATCTCTATATAAGTAAATCTACCTTTTGTTGTCTCAAGGGTCTAAGGATGTGATCACTCAGACCAGATACACATTACGAAATGTGTATGCTACTTGATATTCAGTCTGTAATAAAACACAGAGCAGAAATTTTATAAAGTCGAAAGGCTTTATCCAAGATAAAATGCATGAAACAAATATTACCATCTTTAGAGATAACAAGTGGAATCATGCAACTGATGAAGTCAGAAACATCGGCTATGTTACAGTTTATGCAACCTCTATTATTTACTCTATGGTTAGGGCACTAGTGCAACTTTCATGTTTTTTAATAAATTTAGTAGAATTTATAACATGCATGTCTGTTTAGGACTTTAAGAAGTTATAAGGCTGTAACGGATTCTGACGGACAGACAGACAGACATGAGGAAAATTGTCAGGAGCTTAAAGCGATTTAGTCATACATGCTGTCTAGTCATATTGAGATGTAGTCATAAAGCTCCTAACCCGAATTCTGTGGCAATACATTGGATTGAACTAAACTTATTTCGATGCCAATAAACAATATAGAGTTATTATAATGTTATAGTTAAAATTTCAGTATTTACTCTGTGAAAACCTTATAATACTTCTTTATATATATTTAAACTCGGTAGGCAAAATTGCAAATTCTATCCAATTTAAAATAGAGGTAAAATATTAAAATATTAATAACCTCAATGCTTTATGAAAAACATGGATTTATTTTCGAAAATTAATAATATTTAATAAACAGTTTGTGGTAGTTTCAATATTTTTTATTTAATTTATTATTATGAGTATTATGAATATCAAGTCAGCATCGTATTTTCATGAAAATTATTTCGTGCTGGTTGATATTGTTGATTTAAGAGAAGTCATTTTCAGGGAAATGATTTCATGCTGATGATTGTTCATTTAAGAGAAATTATCATGAAACCAGTGCCTGTGCAATACTCAATTAGTTACATAGTACGTCAATTCATTTTTGAATATGTATTTGTTAAATTTCGACATCAATGTATTATCTGATGCCCTAACACATGTGTTATATTACCTAAACAGGCCGTTTTAATAAACATTTGTTTAATATAACATGAATTTTGAAAGTGTTATCACAGAGACACAGCCACAGCGATTTTGGAAAAAAGTCCCCCTTTGTACTCTGAGTCTTGTTTAGTTCGGAGATGGGGATCGCCGTAAGGTACTGTGGTAGTCAAAGTTGCGACTCTGTGTCTGTTTGTACCTAAACTAACGTCTTATTTTGTAGTCTGCAACAATATTATAAAGAGGAAAGATTGAATGTTTGTTTGGATTGAATAGGCTCCGAAACTAGTAAATGATAAATTGTAAATCGCTTCTGCAAGATTGTTTTACGATAATGGCCAGAACCGACGGCATAACGTGCCCCCCGAAACGGGATACTTAAAACTACGTTTTTTAAACGCCCTTGTACTTTACTATGACCATCACGGGGATGGCTGTAGGGAGTATAATATGACTTGACTTGAACCCACTCAAACCACCTGTGGACCCTTTCAGGAGATTTTAAGCTGTTCAAGCTGCTTTAACCGAAGTTACAACTTTTGATACCAATTTTTATTCACGCAAAAGAAGGGCATGTTCTTGTGGCCTTGCTTACTCGGACCGAGTGCATGGGCATTTATCTCTCTGGCTAAGAGCCAAGCCAGATATTTATCCTTCCACTTCCTTGGTAGATTAGCTCCTGTTTACAATTTGCTCACTACTGCACGTCATGTATTGCGAATGAAAGTTTGGTGAGTTGAACAGTCAGCAATAGTTCTATTATGTGATCCATCGGCAACAGGATTATTGTGGTTAGTTAAACAATTTTAAGCCGAATTATGCAACATATTTTTATATACAATAGATTTTTTAAAATGGCCAATTTTGCCTTTATTCTTTAACTAACTACTACAATGTGTTTAAATTAATTAAGTCGTAGGAATCTAGTGTCATCTCTTAATGTTTCTTTCTGGAAAATGGGGATAATGGCGAGTTCTTCAGGGTGTAAAATAATACAATAGAATAGTTCTTATCAAGCCTTTCCTTGATTATAAGTAGCCTCTGCTAGTCGCATTTGCGGTGCTAAACCGTTCGTAAATAAAAGCGGAAGAGAACAAATGATACCATCAGCAGTGCCCTCAAACCAAGGACCCCGCATCCTATTGACCGAGTTACCAGAATGGTAAATAAATGAGCCCATAAAACTGCGAGAATGACTCTATGGCCTCGCTCAAAATAAAATCACTATTCCGAGATTGATTTTAAAATGCAGACCTATTTAATACATTAACTATTAGAATTTAAAACGAAAGACTAAATCTGGAGTTGTACTCGGAGTTTCCTTGCGGAATCTAATCGGGAATCAGGAGAACTACAAGAGAAAAAGTCACCCATATAGTTTTTCGAGTTAGCAACATGTAATAAATATGTGTGAAGCAGGCCATATTACATTGATGCAGAACTGACCACTGAGGGCAACCCATCTAGTGAGGTGGTTACGCTGCATCTTATGGTTCGTGGTCGCCACTTACTGTCTATAGCTGGCTGATTCTTTTACAGAACATTGCATTATTACGGCAAATCACCCAAACAATAATAAAAAAAAATTGTAATGGTTTTTAATATTAAAAAAATAGTAATACATAAGCCTGGTATGATTATGGTGCATACCCTGTCTATATAACAATCAATAATAAAAACTGACCATGGGAGTACGGAACCCTCGGTGCGCGAGTCCGATTCACACTTGGCCGATTTTTTTTGTTTAAGTAATAGTACGTTATTCTAAGAGCGAACCTCGATTTCTTGACTGCTGTGTAATGTAATTTGCAGTGTATTACCACAGAAGGCTAAGTACTTACTACATAAACCCGTTAGTGCGAGCACTTGTTTTGCCTCAGTAACTGTATGCGTTGAATTATAATTATGTAGCTGTGAATAAATTAAAGAACGAAAGAAATTATTTCTTTTCTTTCTTTGTATTTTTTCTGACAGCCTCCGTGGTGTGTTGTGGGGCCATGGCCAGTGCAAAAAACTTAGTGCTCGCGAGGTCTACTGTTTGTAGAACTACTAGGTTCTAATTATATACGTATAAAACCTGAACGAAAACCTGTAGAATTCCAATTCCATTCACAGGTAATTGAACTGAATTGCCTGAATAGCTTCTGAACACTCGAACAGGTTCTAACTTGTTCAAGCTAATTCGAATCTCAATGAAGCACGGGATATGCTGGATGTAGGTGCAATTTCCGGTCTTAGCTTTGACTTGAACAAAGCGCAGTGTCATTTCCCGGCTGCTGCCAGGCTTTGACTAGGTGGTAGGACTTTGCTGCAAAGTTCGTCTAGGTAGGTACCACCGCTTTGCCAGTTATTCTGCCAATCAGTAGCGTGCAAGCACTACTGTGTTCCGGTTTGAAGCGCATTGTAGCTAGTGAAATTACTGGGCAAATGAGACTTTATGACCTGATTTCACAGTCTAGTAATCTGATTGCTAGGCTGTGTGATGTGATGACGTGCACAGTGCAGTGTCACGCGAAACTTTATTATTTCAAGGTTCCGAGTGACACTGCAAATGAAATGGGTGGCCGTGTTGCTTAACATCAGGTGAATGCATGAATACTAGCACGTCAAGTTTTCATTCTCATTAAAAAAATGGTGTATTAGACTCTTTGTCTTGAGGAAATCATCATGTGAAGAAAGTTGCGTTTGTATCATTATTTTTCTCATACTTTTTACAATGGAAATATAATCACAGAGCATTATATTTAAAAAAATCCTTACTGGTTATATAGCGCACGCCACAAGATAAAAAATTACTATAGCCGAACTTTGTCTGCGATACTACACGTGGCGCATGTCATGGATTCGTTGCTGTTACATTGTGCGCGTGTAAAAGCTAACATCTTATCAAACACGCAATGTATCGCATTTTAAATAAACAATCTGGATGACTAACGGGAAACAACGGTTCTCGTCTAATGACTCACCATACCATTCTCCTATTCCATAGTGCTTTTGCATGTACAGAATGCATCAAATGCGTGGAAGAGTTATTGGTTCTTCATCATCAGCATAAACTAGTACAATGCTGAACATGAGCCTCTCCCAAGGCACGCTGCTAAGCCCGGTCTCTTTGGCTCTATTTTTCCAATCCATCTCGCTGCAGACCATCGTACACTATGTCTGCCGATTTGCGTTCCCCACCTTTACTATTTCTAATCTTTACTATTCCTAACCTTTGTTATTTTGAATTAATCTTTTACTGTTGGCCTCTGGTCCCCCACTAGGTGGACCGACGATCTGGTGAAAACTGCGGGGGGAGCCGATGGATGCAGAAGGCAAGCGGCCACTCAAAGTGTTGCTCTGTGGGGGAGGCCTATATTCAGCAGTGGACGTTTTTAAGCTGTTGATGATGATGATGATAATTCTGAATTATTGGTTAATTATTATAAAATAAAATAGGTAGTAAAACTTCCAGACCTGATCAGTGTTGAGGGAATATGCCCTCGCTTTGATCCCTTACAGAGACAGACAGGTGAGTAGTCAAAGTCTTATCCGTCCCACTGATGGTATCTTGTTTAGCTTTACCTACTTATTTCTACACTTGTTAAGTTGAAAGTTGAGTCAGTAACATTTCAGTGGTCTCTTTTGTGACCGATGGAAACCATTCGCGGGCGCTTATTTCACCCACTCTAAAATGGAGTGTAAATCTAATCAAGTGAAAAACATATGTTTCAACTTTGTTTCCATAGATTTAAGGTTGACAATCCTTTGCTAGGGTTTAGCTTTGCTTGTGGAAGTGGAGACCGCTTTACATAAGTGCGCATTCAAAGGAAATGGTGCAACAAGTTTGTTTTTATTGTACTGCGGTTGAATTGGAGACTTTTATCGCAATTTTTAATGAGCTTTACTATTAATATACCTTTTTTTTCAGCTACCGATCCAGACATCTAGTATGATTCATAAATTTTTAATCTGTTTGTTAGCAAAGTTTTTAAAGTGGGCAATAAGCTGCCACTAGGCAGCTGGCCCTGTCCCCCACTAGGTGGACCGACGATCTGGTGAAGACCGCGGGGAGCCGATGGATGCAGTAGGCAAGCAGCCGCTCAGTGGCGCTATCTGAAGGAGGCCTGCGTTCTTCAGTGTACGTCTTCAGACTATTGATGATGGTGATGTATAAACTGCGTAGTCATACAAGTATTTCGCCATATACACATACACAAAAAACCTGTAGGGTGCGGGGCGAGGTTGTAGTGAATTTAAATATGTTGTTTATGTTAATAGTTTATGATTGATACTGATCTTAGATTTAAAATAAATGCTAATGCTATGATAAATTGAATGCACGCCTGAACCGCGATGGTATATAGTGCACTGGCGACACGTTGAGTTTCCATAAGTGGGGTCAACGCGTCGCGCGAATTATGCTTACGAAGATGTTTGGTAAAATACCAAACAAAACCAGTTTATATTTTACAATAGAAATACGTTATAGTGCTCTACAAGGAGGCCTATGTTCAGCAGTGGAGGTCTACTAGCATCTGCTAGTGTACACCCGATAACAATGACATAATTAAACAGGCCCACATATGATCGAGATAAAATTAATGTTCTATATTTGTTTTTTTTGTCCACAGGTAAGAACCGGAACGTCCTACTTTATTCACTTATAAAGTACTGCGCACTAGTATCGGAATCGACACGGTCTCCTTTGACCTAATCTCCCAAAAAGTAAGTTTATTCTAGGGAAAAACGTAGAAAATTATCTTTTTCTTCTTCTCATGTAGGAAAGTAGGTAACCCTGTTTCCAGTATTTAAAAGGTTCCTGCAGCTTGCAGACTTCTGCTGTTGTCTTACAACATCACCCGGGACCAACATCTTTTCTCTTCGAAGCACGGTAGTGCTCAGTTGTAAATACTACTTTTCGTAGCGGCCATCCATCCAAGTGACGATCGCAGCAACATTCTTAGTATTGCTTTCACTTCGCTATGAGCGCTATAGTATTGTTTCACCAAATAATCAAAACATATTATTATTTAGTATTACTTAGGAGATAAAAAATACTTAGGTAAACCCTATGTTCGGGCTACTGATAGTAAAATTCACTAATATTAAATATATTTTTGATGTGTTTTGACATTACAGCTACGGATTAGAGAGAAATACCCCACCGATCAAAAATCGCCGACGACAAAAAAAGAGGTTGTAGAACCTGTGTACCAAGTTTCGTCAAGATTCGTTGAAAAATGCGACCTGTACGCGAGTACCTACATCCGGACAGACGAATGTAAAAATCGAGAGATGACGCAGAGACTTTCGCCCACTTCATTACCCTCACTCAATAATATGTTCATAGAGAAAATAACCGCTTACGCTGAAACATGTCCTTGAAATATTGTGTTTCAATAATGAGTTTTTCAAATTCAAATTCAATTCAATCTATACCAATATTATAAAGAGGAAAGATTTGATTGTTTGTTTGTTTGTTTGCATTGAATAGTCTCCGAAACTACTGAACCAATTTGAAAAGTTCTTTCACTGTTAGGTAGCTACACTATCCCTAACTGACATAGGCTACATTATATTTTCAAACAAATTAGGGATCCTTACTAAAACTCCAATAATGTGACCCAAGGTGTAAAAAAGTTACCTAAAATATTCTTCACATCGCGTGCGCTGCGAAAACTATTATACCCGTGCGAAGCCGGGGCGGACCGCTATTTATAAAAATGCAACATAACAGATATAAAGAAAAAACGATGAATATAAACACAATACAATACAACAACAAAAAAAGTTTTATATATCTATCTATCTTTATTTTAGACTAAATTCCTGTATTAGAAAGTTCAGTTTGAATAATCCCAAATCGGTTAATTAAGGGTTAATTATTCGGGATTAGTTATTATGTTATTCCTGAACTGCTTGTTGAATATGCGCAACAGTTTGGTGGGCTTGCGAATTTGCACCGTCATAATAAAACAGCATTTTCTTGATGGGTGTAAAGGTGTAAGAGATGATAAAGCAGGTATATCTAATCGTATAATGACTAGGTCAGTGGTTGGATGGGTAACAAGTGATGCACGTTAGACGTTGGAGGCTATCCTTGCTGGCCCACGTCATGCCACCCGGTGCCGATTGTTCTTAATAATAATGTAAAATAAAAATAAATAATATACGTAGGGGGTTGACAATTTACAATAAGTACCTATAGATTATTACTATTAATATATTAATAATAGTGAAAGCCACCCACATCGATGTTGCTTCCTCGGCACCAATATGCGGTAGTCACTATATAGTGGGCCCATTTAGTGGGTGGCAAGTCATCATTTGCCCCCAAAAGTTGGTTATATGATGAGACAAATTAGCAGGTGCCGTAATCTCATTCCATAAACCAATACCATAATCCATCAAAAGTTCACCACAGATGCCTCGATTTATTTTTTAACCTTTAGTCAAAATATGCCATACCATGACTTGTCATAGTTATTTTCATATTAAACAGGGTCTCAATACTCAATACTCAATACTCAACTGGGTCTCTTGGTGTTGTTGGCTTCGGCCCCACCAAGGCCTCTCAAATGTCCGGGCTAAGCCCTAGAATTTTAAGAAATAGGAGAATAATAATAATATTTAAACCCAATGGCGCAATTAACATAACAAGAATATCCAATAATCCTTTTTAAACTTTCGCCACTCGAACTCATTATAAAGTTAAAACGGGAAATTGTTTTTTGATAAATTTCTGTTCTCTGTGTGGTCTGACTGGACTCATTTGTTATAAATTCACGCGTCATCCAATAGTTGTTGTAGGGAACTTCCTAGATACCTAAATCCTTGCAATTTAGCATATTATAAACTAAAGTTGAATATTACAATTAAAGGTCAAAATCCAAAAAAAACATTAAATTTAATTACTAGGTTAAAATGATGAAAAGTTGTCTCAAGGTAGACTAACAGATGACATAGCTAACTGCGAAGTCGTTTTCTTACAAGTTGTATGAAAAACCGCAAATATTAAGTTTATTGAGTATTTTAGTTTACGGTATAATGTATGTTCATTATGAGGTTTAATTTAATTTCTAACTAAACTTTTTAATCTTAAAAGCGGTTCGATAAAAGTCGTAGAGAGTTACCAGTATAAAGATAAAAACTTGGTTTTAATTTTCCCGTTTTGTTCATGCCTGTTGAACTTTTAGCGGAACTTTTAATTGTATCCACCAATGTTTTCCGCCAAGGTTGCGATACGACCAAAAAACGGTACATTACTAATTATTATGCAAAGAAAACTTTTGGATACGTAACCTTTTTAAGGTTTTTGTTTTAATATTTGTACCTATATTTGACTATAGTGATGCCCCGCAGCTTCGGCCCAACCTTACAAACCGCGGGGTAACTACGTAAAATTTACAACAGCAATGCGACAGCAGTAGCAATGCGACAGCAATAGCGAAGCATACATTCTCGACACCACTAATGATGTATGACAGCAATCACCGCGAGATTTACGCCTGTCGCAAACCTGTTGCGAGTTAGGTAATTAGGGGGCCGTTCATTTAACACATTCTAAAATTTATATTACAAAAAAAATATGTAATGTACAAACTAAAAATTTATACCTGAGATATTTAGAATTTTAGTTTTTTTTAAGATTTTGTTTAAAACTTGAAAAGTAATGTGGAAACTACCGCACCCGCCATAACAGCTGGTGTAGACGAGTTCATGAGTGGAGACCAGGTTTAGGCAAAAAAAGTGTAGGACGCCCTGCGGTCAAGTGCAGTGACGACTTGCAGAAAGCAACTGGTAGAGACTTGGTGCAGAGACCTGAAGACCGAGCGCAGTGGCGTGCCTCTTGGAGAGGTCTATGTCTAGCAGTGGGTAATAATAGGCTGATAACGATGATGATGCGGAAAGTCAATCTAAT
The DNA here is from genome assembly GCA_910589525.2 of Ennomos quercinarius. Taxonomy (NCBI): domain Eukaryota; kingdom Metazoa; phylum Arthropoda; class Insecta; order Lepidoptera; family Geometridae; genus Ennomos; species Ennomos quercinarius. The sequence continues at coordinate 16,551,992 of OU342489.1, forward strand.
TCAATTCCGCCAAAAAAACACAGCCTAATATAGTTAACAGTGCAGAGTAAGAAAAGGAGACATTCCAAAATGGGCCATCTACGGATACAATATTTCAAAAAACCAGAAACTTTGTATAATCAAGAAAAATAAGCATAACTAGCCCTGATGTACTCACAAATGGCTTAAAAAATAATATTCGATCCATATTTAGGCTAGATTACCGATATGGCGGCTTTAAGTACTGCCATGCCCGCCAGTAAGTATTGAATACTAACACACTTCGATGCTCGTGCCCGCCATGATGGTTTAGCGGTTTAGTGTTGCTAGCATAAACATATATATTTTTTGTTTTAAGCCAAAAAAACTAAATAATTTATAAAAAATGGATAGTACAAAACGTTAACATATTATTATAATCGATTTTATAATATAACGTACATAAATATGAGTGGCCCAGGCTCCATACATTTCAGAAAAGTCTCTTTTACAAAAGAAAATAGGCAAATAAAGTGTTTTCAAGCATTTAATCGAATTGCATACTTATTACGAATCGATCTTGAGTTCCAACAGGCACGCATCCCCAAAACAAGAGTTCGGTGAAGCGGCGTGTTCATCAGGGTTTTATTATCACTCCGCAAGGCGCGGGCCGCATTGCGGACCGGCCTGCCGCGACCTTGGACGTCTGTGGATCCTTGTCTGGCACGGTTTGAGTTCGTTGATAGCGACTGTTGCCTTAGATCGCCTATCTCACGACGTCTTAAGTTATTTATAGCGACCGACGCCATTTTGTTTGTTTACATAATTGCGTCGTTTGTTGTTTGCACTATCATTGTTAATTAACAATTACATGCCGATTTCAAAATGTCTTTTTGAAATTGGAATGTTTTGAAAATGTTTTTTTTTTCATTTTAAAGTAAATTACTTCTTCGCGGCTGCAGGTAGGTAATATATAATTTAAAGTGAATATTATTAACCAAAATGGTAAAATTTACAAAAGTCACACAGCTTCACTTCTGTGGAGAAGTGGAAGCGTCGACCTTGATTGAATCACACCTTCTGAGATGCCGACTCTGCTACAGATCCCATAAAAGCGATGTGGGTAGGTCTCTCGGTTTCAAATGAGCTCGCCAGGGGAAAACCTCAAGTACATTGACATCAGGTGCCATGATTGGGTCCAGAATAAAAATGGGTTGCTGCTGTCGACGAGGAAAATGTCTTTAAAATCCTTGTTCCCGGTATCCTCCTGAATTGTTGCCTCAAACGGACTTGTCTTCTGACGTTACAGGGCACCATAATCAAGGAAAAATATGTATAAACTGAACACTTTGAAAATAAACTAATACAAGTTTATTAGGAAGTGTTAGAAAACTTTGTGACTGTTCCCCTGCCAACTGCCAACTGTAACTTTGGCTGTTTGTCATCCATAAGCTCTGTAGAATACAAACACCTTAACTTTTCAATACTTACCCTCTTGTACGATAAAGTTATCAAAAAGAAAACTTAAAGCCGTAAAGCATGCAAACGGCGAATGGCAGAGTTATAAAAAGCTCACAATATGAAATAAATTCCTTATACTTTATTATAGAAAAGAGCATTTTTGTTATGTTAATTACGTTTCATATGACATAATAATATTATAGATATAAAAAATGTTGTTTTTTTAATGTTTATAGACAATGAATTTGACTACTATCTCCCCTAGTGATGAAGTGATTGAACTGATCCGGATATATTATGCTTTGTCTTAATATTGTGCTAAGTTACATGATTTTTGAAAACAACCTTTGTGACACGAAGACAGCCGGAAGTGGGTTAGTTTTGCTTTGAACAATAAAAAAGAAATAAGTGCGCCAAAAACTCAACTTATGTAATCTTAGCTTCTTGGCCCCAGTTTTTTTAAGATTTTAGCGAGAGATAAAACGTGGTTCGTCGAGAAGGCGTTCTATGATGTAGACGAATTTATTGTATATTATTTATTATTCATTTATAATCCAAATTAATTGTAATTTAATAATCATTTTATAATTATTATTTATGACTCGTTAATATTTGTAAGTAAAAAATTGAAATGTTCCGCATACTGATAAAGAATAAAGAATTGGAATCCAAATTATACATTTTTAATATTATTACTTTTAATTTCGATAATTGTTAATTTTTGTACCCGTGTGCCATAACTTATAATATTGTATAACTCTGGGATAATATCTCTTTTTTGGATAATAATAATAATAATGTATCTATCTTTTATTTTTTAATTTTTTACTTTGTGTTATTAATTTATTAATTTGACGTTTATTGCACTTTTTCAATTTTATTACGCATTATTTGATGTCTAGTCAAAACTAGATACTGACTGACGTAATTTATTTATATATATAGGTACACAAAACAAATTACAATCAACGACTTATTCCAAATAGGTAAATATACAAACAAATCTGTTCTGGATTGTAGCTTAAACTATGTGTACACAGAAAAAATATAAATTACACAATCACTACCGAGACATGCAAATGAAAGTAGGCACCCATCAGCAAAACCACAAGCTTTGCTGATGGGTACCCAATGACAACGGTATACTAAAATTAAATTTTGCGGAGTTTAGGGAGTGTCACTAAGGGTGAGGTGGATCATTTCGACACAACGCAGCTGTTGTGTCGGAACCATCCGGTTTCCCATGGAGGATATCTTTAATTGTTTTTATGTAACTGCCAATTTTTGGATCAAAGATGTCCAATTTTGAATTATTGACTAACATATTATTATATTGACGAGCCATTCTAACTATTGGATTAAATAAAGACGTATTATTTTTATAAGTTTGTAATAAAAATAATAATAATTTAATGTTTGTAATGTATATTATTAAATAAATGATTGTTGATTATTGATTGTTTTTAAGTAGGCAGGTTGATAAACTTCCTACCTACTTTAAAGAAGTTTCATAAAATTATTGAAGGAACAAAATAATTTTACGTTGCAATATTTTGTCACTAAGTACCTAGAACCGTAGGTTGTGCTTTGCAATTTGGTTTTTGAACGAGTGTCTCACCCTATCGGAATGTAAAGTAACTACTTGTACAACTAACAACCTAGTGGTGTAAAATAAGGCTTCGTTTGGTTATAAAGTTATGATTAGCGCCATCTACCGTAAAGCTTTCACAACTGGCAAGATGGTGGCGCACTAGAATGCATACATTTAACAATAATAATAACTTGTTGTATTTAGGTATAATGTATTTGGTAGCTACATAAGGTAAAAATGAGTTTATATTAGGTACCGAAGTATAGTAATGTAGGTATTTTATCTGTGGCTACTCTGTGGTATGTCCACAGAACTCAGACTAGGGTATGTGAATATAAGTTTTAAAAGAAAGCCAAAAAAACATGGGCAGATTTCACGTTTTTTAGTTTTTCATTTTTTTTACAGCTAAATAGGCCTAAATTTGACTGCAATCTCACCTGATGGGAAGTGACGATGCGATCTACGATGGTACACGCTTGCCCAGAAGATACCATAAGATAAAATACAGATAAGATACACTTCACGAGAGGAGATGGTGAACGAAACAATGGTCTTAAATGTTGTAGGTACCTACTTAGACATAGGCATCTCATGGGCAAACGTGTTCCAACATAGACCGCATCATCGTTTTATCAGGTGAGATGTTGTCAAACGTGAGCCCATTCAAGCATAAAAAAAAGTTAATACTTGTTTAGGTCTTTATTTTTATTTGAGGTAATGCGTTCATCAAACGTGTTGTTGCAGTTCACCATTCTCTCTTCATCTCCTTGATCTGATTAATTAGGATATTACTGTACGTAGGTCCTACGTCGTAAATGAGATGTTGAAGCCTAATAATCTTTGTTCCTACTTAATTTTATTATTTTTATAACTGCGCGTTCTAAGATGAACCATGTTAGAACCCAGAGCAGAGTATCACCGTGACATAATCAATGAGACAGAATTATTTACTATTACAATAATATTACCTACCTATAACAAGGATATTGAACATTCGCAGGAGCGTACCTACTGATTTAATCTGAATCAAACACAGCTCTATATTAGTATAGCTTTTTTAAAGGTAAAACAAAGTACTGCTTTTGAAACTGCTAGACTTTGCACAGTAATAAAGTAAGAAAACACATTTTCGTTACAAAATACGCATGCATACATAGATAGTCTAATAAAAACAGATGCCGCGCTTCAAAGGCAAAGTAGGTGGATATTATGTTTGCAAGGCACTCCAGCTCTTCTATTGCGTCTTGGAGATCACACAGATTAGCAATAAAACTTATGATGCGCCGTACTTTAAGTCTTATTACGCAGAAACTTATACTGTAATGTAAATTGCAGTAAATCCAATAACTTTTTCGAATCTTGTAAGTAAATCAAATGTTATTTGCAAAGACGTTGCCAGTAAAGTTTATGCTTAGAGCGCGGAATCAGAGTGCATGGCTACTGTTTATGGTTGATGATTGAATTGTATTCTACCAAATTTTATACTAAACAACACAATATGAAATTTTTGACCAGAATACGGTACGACAGTGCTTATAATCGTGGACTAGCAGAGCTTTGCTCGCAAATTTTAAGTCAGGTCAGGGGGTAGTAAAATTTCTTAAGTATTTATTTTTCTTTCGGAAAAATGTACTGAAAGAAAATGGATTATTTTTTAATATTATTAATTGATTGCGGGCTTTTAAGGTTATTTACATGAATTTTTATAGCACAGTCAAATCATTAGAAACGTAAATATAAGTACCTGCTGTAGTTAGTTAGCAATATTACAAGACCTATTGACATCTACATTTGTTAGAAAATAAAATGAATCAGTGGTGTTTTAAGAATATTAAAGCACTATTAGGAAGACGCAGCGTAGGCCGGCCCCCAACTCGGTGGACCGATAATCTGGCGAAAACCGCGGGGAGCCGATGGATGCAGGTGGCGAGAAGCCGCGCCGCAGTGACGCTCTCTGGGGGAGGCTTATGTTCAGCAGTGGACGTCTTCAGGCTGTTGATGATAATGATGATGAAGCACTCTTAGCGCCGCAGGTAGGTATCGCCTTCGGATGTTTAAGTGAAGCGATACCGGTGGCGTTAACTAAGTAGTTGTTTTCTACTCATAATATATAAAGACTATTTTCCATGAAAGATACACTGTTCCTATTTTTGGTTCCTATCAAGAAATAAGGAAGGAAGTGACGTCAATAGTTATTTATCTTTTTTCATACTTTCTGACAGCCAGCCAAACCTATCGAGCCGAACACAAAATGTTATTAATATGAAGAAGTAGAACTTCTTGATGTTATGCATATAACCCAGCATATTTTTTTAATACAAAACTAAAGAAAACAAGCGAAGTTATAAAATAGGATTAATGAATCTATACATATAATAAAACTGTACCTGGGTTAAATCTGTACATTGAATGTTTTTCGAATTTTTTTGTCGCATAACTTTTCTTAATCGATATAGAAATAGAAACATTTTTTTTTTAATTTTTTGTCTGTCTTTCTTTCTGTCCCTTTGAACACGCATCACACTGGAATTACTAAACTGATTTCGCTGAAATTTGGTATAGATGTAGCTGATTTTTCAGAATAACATTTAGAATAGTTTTTGTTTTCTAAAACGGCCAAGTGCGGGTTACAAAAAGAAACAAGGATGTAATTTTTCTTCGCCGGCCCATCCATTCATGATTTTCCCCTATCTTTTCCCTTTCACTTCCCTTTTCCCATGAACTGGATTAGAACGTCAAACTAATTAACCCGTGCGAAGTCGGGGCAGGTCAGCTAGTAATATAACAAATTGAACTACATCTTTCCCCAAGTAGAACTTATACGTAATCTTGTGACGCTTTGCGTGCAGCAAGCCAATACTTTCCTCACTAATATATATTTGTATAGCACTTTTCTTCTATTCATTTCGTCACAGTAGGTTTATATTTGACAGACGTCCAACACCTTCGACCACACCATCACTTTCCATCACGTGAGATTGTGGTCAAGCGGTAGCCTAGTCATTGATAAAAAAAATTGTTTTATTATGTTAAAAATAAGCACAGAATGTTTTCGAGAAGTGAACCAACGCCTTTTCAACGCTGTTTACTTAATAAATTCAACTAACTCAGAAGTGTGTGGTACTGTGGAAGATGTCCAACACTTATTGATGGAATGCAATAGGTTTGGTATGAAAAGGGAGTCACTTATGCATAAACATAATTTGAAAAAATATGACGTCGGTTCATATATTATTAGCGAATCCTAATACCAACAATTTCATTAATTGATATTCTTTTGCATAAGTGAGACGCTTTCTTATTACTGATAAATACTATACGTGTAAACTAGGTTAGGGTACGATGGGGTTGGCATACCAGAATGGGTAAAACCACAACATAAATTAAGATTAGGGGGTTTTGGCGGGAACTCGAAAAAGTTCACGTCGTTTCATTGTATTATTTTTCTAAACTTGTGCTTTTTCCAGTGTTAATGGTTGAAATTGGTGGTGTTTTACGCATTAAGTGCTGAATTACGAGCATGAGTGTGGGCAAGTGATATAATGTAGTGAAACGTGGTTTTTCGTGTTGCTTCCAAAATTCCATAGAAGCTTCTAGTAAAGTCGCCACCACTTTACTAGGGTATGACTTAGATTGGACTATGATTACCTGACTTAGACTGGACTGTGACTAAGACTTGAAGACTTGACTTTACACGTGAAATATTCCATAACTCGATAATTACAATACTTGACACTGGCTAAATACACTATGTGTGGAGCCAAAATATAAGAAAAAAAAAATTAAGATTAAAAAAAACGTTGTTTACGTTCTTATAAAACGTATCTAAGGGTGGTGCATAAATTATTCCTATTTCATCGTATTTGCTTTAGGTTGCAGCTCAGTGTCCCAGCTGACAGTCGGATAAACTGTGTGTTTTGTCTTGTTGCCAAAAAAGTATATCGAACTTTTTGACTGAACGGAAAGCCAATTTCTGGCTTCACAGTTTTATGAGTGCAACCAATGCATCTTGCTCAATGATTGCCTAACACTGGTGAATATCAATTGATTCCTATTTTTTAATAACTAAGAGCCAGGCTTCGTTCGGGATAACTAATGTTGTGTGAAACCCTTGGCTCTTTCACCTTATTCTCACTTCATTTTACTATTCTTGCTTTTCACTTTTTTTAACCTCTTTCCTATATCATTTTTTACCCTCCTTTTATTCTTCTTTATGCCCTACTTTCCCTATCAAACCCTGAGCTATGCTATTTTATCGTATTTACGACTGTCTCCTGCAGGTGGCATATGGTGCAGATGGATGGCCATGTATGTGTGTGGTCTCTAACTCCTTCTTAGATGAACTGATTTTGATGAAACAAACGAAATAACTTGCTTAGAAATATACATTATATAAAACTTCATCCATTGCTTTATAATTGATAAATTCTCAGACACGACAGTCTGACAAAAATGTTGAAAACGATAACTTTGGATTCTACAACTTCATTATACTCTATAAAAATTAACTGGTTTTAGAATATTCAGGAGGCCTTTCTCGAATAACATGTGATACTTTTTTAGTTCCGTCGTAGCCTTTTGCTAGCTTCGTAGAGCCCGTAAAGCTTCGTAGCTATACGTAGCGCCCGTAGCTATACGTAGCGCTCGTAGCTAACGTAGCTACGCTACGAAGCGTAGGCATATGTAGCTTACTAGTGCGTTGGTCAGCACCGGACTAAGTTCTTATTAAGATTTACTAGCTGTGTCGGATTGTTTCGATAATATTATAGTTATACCCCAGACTACAAAAATCTGTATTATTATAAAAATATTTAGCACTACCTAATTCTTCCAGTACCTTTACATATTGAGCCAGGCATTCCATACCAGGATGTTAAACATTCGGCTAAGCGCCACTCTCGTATTGTCGAAACACCTCGAATACGTACCGTAAATAGTTTCGTCTGTGTTTTTATAGTAAGAAAAAACTTCAAGTGTGGAATACCCTGTATGCATCTGAACGCATGACACCCCAATTTCAGACAAACTAGGGCAAATTCAAAACAATTACGCCTGTTTGAACTGACACTTTACAGATGTTAACAGAACATATTTCTGCCATATCAAAGTTATACTTAAAGCAATTTGGCACTGGTAAGACTAATTTACACCAGCCCAGCGCTCGGCCAAACTGTCAAACTGTCTTAAGATCCCAACTTGGCCCGTTTACGCCTGCCCAGCGGTTCACGGAACACCGCGTTTTGGCCAGCTAAAATTTTATTACATCTGTGAAGTAGGTACCCGCCCCGCGTAAATTAGGTATTAGCTGCCTACAACATGCAATTAACATAGGACTTTGGCACTTAATTAAAATTCGTCAGATATAGACAGACATCCTTTTGGAATATTCAATGTGTTGTGCGTTTACGCATGCGCGGAAACTTTGCCGCCCAGTCGGAAAATTTGTCTTACGCAGTAAACAAATGAAGGCAGCTCGAGGCACTCGTTCGCCACTGTCTTTGTTTTCCGCGCGAAATCGTCCCACGTACTTTCCTAACCCCAAATTGTAGCTTCAAAGTGATGACTGTTATTTATGAACTTACGTGATGTCGCACTGTAATTGAATTGGTGTAATTAACCGTAATTGAATTATGGAAAGTGTTTATTGAGATCAGTAACTATAATGTCGCTTTTAATTTACTTAGTCATAGTTAAAAATAAAGTTGATAGACGTTAAAAGCTTAAAAATGTGAGTGCGTTGGGTTAGCGGTGTATATATAGTTTAGGTAAATGAATTATTATGTAACGGTTACGATCAATCTGTAAAGTACGGTTATGGTAAGTTATTTTTTTTTCTACCATTAACAAATTTAAGAGGTGATGAGTCAGGTAGTGTAATGAATAATCCCTTATTGCAGGCCGCTTACAGACTCGACTTAACGCCTTCAAGACTAGAAAGATTTTTTTCAAATTAAATAAAATGCTGCATATTGATACACCTGCATAAAACTCATTTATTAACGTCCACATTAAATCCTAGATAATACTGACCCCAATATGGACTTAAGAAGATCTACATGTAGTTAGATAAGCTTTACTAATGCAGCTATAGTAATTAAAATAAAAATTAACTGAACTGAGAATGAGTGGATGGGTAACAAAATATTTAAAAAAATAAACTAATAGAATAATCATGTGTGAATTGAGTACACATTATTTTGATTATTTAGTATAATAAATTGGAAAAGGTAAAATCTGCCTCTAAATTTTAAGACTCGAATAAGCGAGTTGGGATACTTTAATGCCGACCCAAAGACACGTTATCCATGTCTCTTTGTCAAAGTAGTTTCGGTATGATTTGGCAGCACAGTGATCACTACAGAAATAAATGGCTGTATTATATGACTCTGTGGCATGGACAAATCGTTTTCAATGCCTAAAAATTAAAACACTGACATGTTTTTTCAAACAATGGGTAGATAAAGAACACAAGACCTTTGTTGGTTTCGAAATCTATAAGAAAATACTTTAGTAACTATAGAATCTTTTGAACATCTTAAACATAAATACGTTAGCTATATAGAATATCTTTAATTGAATATGAATAAATAATTACATAGGTCAGTTAGTATATTATTTAATCTGTGCTAATGCTAAGCAGCATTTTTTCACTTGCGTTATACTTGCCTTTATTAGTAGACCAGCTGAATCGCCCCAGCTTCGCACAGGTTAATTAGTTTTACGCCTTTTCTTAGTCTAAAGGAAGAGAGAAGGAAGAGAGAAAAAGATAAGGGAAATAGACGAATAAATGAAACGGCGAATGGAGTATTCATCCTTTTCCCTTATCTTTTCTCCCCACCTTTCTCTCTTTCCCATAGTACAGGATAGGATTGGCTTTTGACCTAATACTGAAGGTTGAATGTCTGTAATTCCTGAACTACAAAACTAACGAGTTTGAAATATTTACGGGATAATATCTAAAGCACCATCTTTCTAACAAAAAAGAATGAATGAAATGGGACCACGTGTTAATAAATTACAACTAAGTACATACTTTTATTTTCATCAACATCCTTCTCCTGAGAGAACTGTGCTGAATTTCAGGATTAAAAGTATCCTAAAGCCTACCTCGTAATTTGAACTCAAATCATGCAAAGTTTCATTTGAATCCATTCAGTAGTTTTGGCGTGATGCTCAACCAAGATACAGACAGACAGAGAGACAAAAATGAAAAAAATGTAGTTTTGGCTTCAGCATCGATAATAGGGAAACCTCCAAAAAAATTCCAAAATATCTTCCAAATGTGAACAGAATTGGGCCTGTCACAGTTTTATAAGTATAGATAGTAGTAGTAGTCTTTCGCAGTTGTAATGCTATTATTAGTTTCAACCATGTGAATTATATTGTTATGTAAGGATGTATAATTTATATATATTTATTTATTATATTAGCTAGTATATATGTAGTTATATTTTATTAAATATTTATTTATTATGTTGTATATGTATTATAATAATTATTAGTAATGTTTTATTAATTTTTATTTAACTCAATTTACATAATTTGTTTACACCACCGACCTCTATCTCTCCAATAATTTTTATCCATCCAAAGGTTGACTGGAAGAGATCGCTTTTAGCGATAAGTCCGCCCATTGTACTTTAGCTCTATGTATGTAACTTTCTGTATTTATATGTATCTGTTTTCATGTCTGGTGTACAATAAAGAATTTTGTATTGTATTGTATTGTATTGTATAGTACTCATATCTCGTATACTAGAGTGTAGGAAAAATTTACGCTTCTGCTTGAGATTTTACAGGCAGACGGATTTTTGGGCGCGTTACCTTTTAGACGTATAGAAGCAATCTACGACATTATCATGTTACTAAGTTCATTGTCAATTAGATTGTTTTTCCTCGTTCAATGAACCTGAGCTTTCGGCTCTTATTTCAGATGTAGGGCAACCCTACGTTGCGTTCGACAATTAGACTTTCGTTAGTCTGCCTTACCGAGGTAATTCTGTGGCAGATGTTCAGTCTTTTGCCAAGCTTTGTTGACATATCAGTGACGTCATAAAATATAGTATCGAGTCATAGATCTCCGTATATATACGTAAGTAAGCTAGACAGAATAAATAATCAGCCAAAATGGTTTAGATCTTAGTACTGTCGTTGTGGAATATTAATTAACAAAATGCGGTACTAGTTTTCTTTGCTATATTCATCATCATCATATTTTTGCCTTTTCCCATTTGTTATTGGGGTCGGCTCCCAATGTAACCTGTAGCGGTGAGCTACCAGAATTACACGAGCAACTGCCATCTGACCTCGCAACCTATAAGGAACCAGTAACAGGGATGGTCTGATTCTATCAGGCGTCTTACTACCCGTAACGATTGCCATAGATGTTCTTATAACAACCGGGACCGACGGCTCAACGTGCTCTCCGAGGCACGGAGCGGTGGCATCGACAACTGCACATAACTTACTAGATAAGTCATTAGTGCAGGGCCGAGGATCGAACCCGGTGCCGTAAGATTGCGAAGCGCACATGCTACCGCTCGGCCACCATTGCTCTTTATATAATTTCTTTTTATATTATAATTTATAAAATATATTGATGGTCGTTTGGCTACATATTCACTCTAAAAGATCCCGATACGATACGGATTTAAACCAATAAAAACAATGAACTAGATGACTTAAATGTATTAATAGAATGGAAAATTATTTGAAGATTTTTTTACCGTATGACCAGTATAGATGACACTGTTATGGTAATATGTGGGACTTTTCTGCAAACTTTGTCTGCGTAGGCACCAGGTGGTACCAACTTTAACAGTTATTCTGCCACCAAGCAGTAGTGTGCATTGTGCAAGCACGAAGTTACTGGGCAAAGGAGACTAATCTCACACTCTAGTAATCTTATTCGACTGTGCTTATGACTCAAGATGACGCGCGCAGTGCAGTGTCACGCGTAACTTTATATATTGGAATTTCAAGTGACACTGCAACTGTTAGGGTGACCATGATGCTTAACATAGGATGACCGACTAGTTCATCACGTCATTCATTAACATATAAAAGAGGAAAGTGGCTTTGTTCACCAGAAGGGCCAAAAAATTTTTACTCGGCTACAGAGCCTCGACCATAGATGCAAAGTTACCAGTTTATCGGTTTTTTACCGATTGTATGTGTTGAGTCACACTGAGAGACATCGAGTGAGTTTGGAGAGACTGCGCACTGGAGTTGCGTAACCTGATTCCGCTATCACCATCGGACAACTAGATGTACTTAAAACGCCGTCGTTACATGGTTAACATCCCGCATGTGCGAACAAAGTGTTTGCTTTCACATTTATCATGTGAACAGCCAAAGAGTGGAACGCTTTGCATCTGTATTTCCCGAGGACTACAATCTTGGAGTTTTCAAATCGAGAGTGAACAGGTATCTTCTAGGCAAGCGCGTTACATCATAGACCGCGTCGTCACTTAACATCAGGTGAGATAGTACAAGCCTATCAATCAATTAAAAAAAGAACTTTTGGATTTTTTCACAGGTGCACCATTCAGTCCATTATCAGTTTTACTTTTCAACTGTAAGAGTATCTGCGAAGATTAATCACTTCATATTGACAGACACTAGCTGCACACACACATAATTTAATCCATTTATATTCAGATAAATGATGGATTAGTTGTATTCTGAACAGAAGCTTTTGAAAGACTTAATATAAATGATAATCTTTTTTATGATTAAATGAAGCGTAGCCCAGATTTACTGTAATACAGATAAGTTTTAAATTATTAAATACAGGCATCACGTGATTACAAACTTACACGTGACTTGATAGTTTTACGATGCTGGCCAAAAGTAACAAGTGACTTACTAGGTGGTAGGACTTTTCTGCAAAGTTCGTCTAAACAGGTACCACCGCTTTGCCAGTTATTCTGCCGCCAAGTAGTAGTGTGCAAGCACTACTGTGTTCCGGTTTGAAAGGCATTGTAGCTAGTAAAATTACTGGGCGAATAAACCTACGACGCCTTTTTTATTTAATTTCTTCTTCAAACTAGCTGCGTCTAGTACTACTGGTTTGACCCGCCGGAAATATGGTCACCTATCCCCAGGAACTGGGTACAAAAAAAATCTATTCCCCGTACTATTCCAGGACTTAAAAGTATCTGTGTAACTTTTAACGAAATCCGTTTCAACGCTCATTGGTAACTATGATGGATGTACAATAATTTTATTATGTCGTAACAAACAGTATATTACATTTAGGTACATATAAATATGTGGGACGCTACTTTCGTCGATACTATGGCGCCGTCACGTCTTCCCGAGACACACGTTAGGGCTGGCGCCGCGGCTAATTCGGCTGAGCAGCTAAAACAGCGCACATATAGTAATCTCGGTAGCGGTTACATATTTGAGCTGTTTGGTATTGAGACCCTGGGTCCGTGGGGACCGGGAGCTCATCGCGTTTTCCAAAGTTTATCAGAGTGCCTGGTTGATGCGACGCTTGATCAAAATGCTGGCACTTATTTGGCTCAACGAATCAGCATTGCAATTCAACGAGACAATGCTGCCAGCATGTTGGGTACGCTACCTACTGGACTGGTAGTGGGCTGGAGCATTTGGACTGTCTATCCATCAGGCCATCACTTTTAAATCGTTTAAAATCTATAGAACGTTTTAAATCTATAGAAATCTTGACCATGCCGTGTTTGTATATTTTTATGAACATCATGTAAAAATTTGACTAAATATAGAACTTATAGTGACAATCATAACTATGATACCAGGAACAAATCAGAACTTGTACTTCCAAAAACGAGGCTGTCTAAAGTTAGCAAATCATTTGTATTTAATTGTGTACGTTTTTATAATATATTACCTGACTCTTTAGTCCGACTAAAGGAAAAACAATTCAAGATTAGTCTGAAGAATATTTTAATGCAAAAAGCCTATTACAGTATTGGTGACTATCTTGCTGACAAAGCTTCGTGGCAACGCATTGACACGGATATTTAGTATGATGACTTAATTTATAGATTTGTATTTTAATTATTAATATTGCTAAATTTAAGTTATTTCGTTTTAAACCTTGTTGTTTTTTCTTAAAATTTATTTTATTATGATTATTTTAATCAATGTTATTAATCTTAAACTGATATAATTATTAATGTAACTTTTTGACGGTCATAAGCACTGTACTTTGGTGCCAAAATGATGAATAAATGAAATGAAATGAACTGCTAGTATACAGTCCAAATGTTCTTTGTAGTAGATAGTGTAGATAGTTTATTAGTTTTTAGTATTGTAGTAGTTAGTTTAAACAATAAAAGCACATAAAAAAATTGTACAATATTTCGCATTTATAATATCAACAGGAGTAGGATATAATCCTGTATAATGTATGGCCACAGTCTCACCTGATGGTTAGTGCGACGATGGAGCAGGCCTGCCTAGAAGATACCGGTTCACAATAGCCTTAAAAACACCCAGATTATATTTGTCAGGAAACAATGACGCTGGTAAGACTGGTAAGATGTTTCATTCCTTTGCTGTTCGAATTATAAACGGGGAACATTACAACAAAACAACACAATAACAACAACAACATTATTACAAAATTATTTTTCAAAACTTTTGCCAATAGATGTCACTGTTAGAAATAAAATTAGTATTACGGAAGTTAGTTGCCAACTGACGCGTGAGACTTGACAGCTTTACCCCTGAGAATGTCTTGAGAAGTTCAAGAACCGTTAAGATCTTTGATCCTATACAATAATCGAAGTTAAAGTCAATTGTAAACTCTCTAATGTCTTTGTTATTGTTCATTTTGAAGTTCGAAAGAGTTCTGAGCTATTGATACCTATACCTAAAAAGTTTAGTACAGCCCGATGTAACTGAAAGGCCATTTACATTAATAAATCACTTCTTGTTTCTAATGTCTGATTTTTACAAGAAAATGACATATAGGTATGTATCTTGTGCTCATCAAATTTTAATCAAATGTATGTATCAAAATCAATAACCGGCACGAGTAAAGATAAATTGGTCATCATCATCATCAGCCTACTCTAGTCCACTGCTGAACATAGGCCTCTCCCAAAGCACGCCACTGAGCACTATCTTCAGCTCTTCTCTTCCAGCCATTACCAGCCACCAGTATATCGTCGCTCCATCGAGTCGCAGGGCATCCTACACTACGTTTATCGATTCATGGTCTCCACTCTAATACTCGTCTGCCCCGTCGGTTGTCGGTTCTGCGGCAGATATGACCAGCCCACTGTCACTTCAGCTGGCTAATCCGCTGAGTTACGTCGGTGACTTTCGTTCTTTGGCGAATTACTTCGTTCCGGATACGATGCCGCAAAGAATCACCGAGCATAGCTCTTTCCATAGCATTCTGAGTGACTTTAAGATGGTGGACTAGTCTTATCGTAAGAGACCACGTCAAATAATTAAATAAAAATGGCGATAAGAAAGTAATATTTATTATCTATTATTACCAATATTATAAAGAGCAATGATTTTTTTGGCTTGTTTGTACCAAATAGGCTCCAAAACTACCGGACCGATTTTGACAAATTTTTAACCAATAGTAAGCTAAGTTATCAGGAAGTAAACGAGGATATAATCCTTATTTATTAAAAAAAATAGGGATCCATGTTGCAATAATGTAATATTATTACTTAAAACGATTCCTAATAGAAAGACGTAGTATGCTGCAGTGGCATCTTTCATTTTAAGCAATGAGCTCAAAACCGCGTTAATTTCGTCCCATTTTTTAAAAGAGAACGAACGCAACCTTTACAAGTTCGCTGCCAGACATAACATGTAACAACGCCTTCAAAACCCGTCAAATCTCCAGAGGGTTTACTCGTGTTAACATACCCTGACCTTCAAATCGATTTTTCCGTATCACCCTACTATTCTTTTCAGATGTTTGAACTTTGTACGAGCAGGAACGCATGCGATTCACGGAACCGCTATAACGGTTACATTTAGATAGTTACGTCCGCGTCGTGGCAACGGAAACAAGCGGAAGGCGCGTAACGGTTGCAAGTTATGGAATTGTCCAACTTTTTGTTTACATTATGCAACAAATCTTGGGAAAGTCGTGCTATTTTCGTAAAGTTAACACCGAAAGTTTACGACAGTTTTTTCGCTCGACTTGGCGGCGTACGAATAAGATGGGGTGGAAAGATAAAAGCATCGGTTTCGTTCTGATAATGTTATACGTAATACAGTTAAAGGAAGCGGGTTCAGCTAGCTGCGTGATAGTGTTTATGACCCAACATACATCGATCAGCATTTTCCTCCTGACTTTTACGGATAGGTAAATTGTTGGTCCTAAATATTTGGGGTGTTTCGTCGTGGCCAAATTAGGTTGCCAATCTGATTTGGCTAACAGGAATAATTTTTCTTCATGGCCTGAATGGGAAAGGTAAACAATTATGTAAACCCATGACTACAAAAAAAATGTTATATTGGTTTTATTTTTTGTCGTTAGTACGTTATTAAATAATTAAACGAAAAATGTATAATACATGAAGTACTTACCTATAAAACAAAACCTAAACTAAGAACTAGGTATGTACTATCAAATTAGTCCAAATTTACAAAATTTCATCGACGTGGAACCATTTGACACCTACAGCAGAGCGAGGAAGGCGGTGAAGTGTTTTAATTACCTACCTAAATCAACATTGCCCTTAGCGCACACCATCACATCAACTGAAGACGCCCACTGCTGAACATAGGCCTCCCCATGAAATTCCACTTTGGACGCTTATCATAGGAGGGTTTGCAATAATCACCACGCTTAGCAGGCGGCTTGGTGATCGATTTTTATGTACCTAGGAAAATGCTGCTGCCCATTCCCTTGCGCAGCGTGTAACGTAAATTAGACGTTTCGACTAAGGTCTAATTATTTTATAAGCGTTCATTTTTTTTTAAATAGTATAGACATTTTTTTTGTACTCTGTCCATGCCAAAGAAACAGTTCATTAAAAAAATTGAATTCAATAGTGTCAGCTAATGAATATAAAACCATGAAGGGAAAGTCAAGAATAACATATCCGATATGTATATTACGTGGTACGTGTTGCTGAGTCGGGACCTGGTCATGACATCACACAATATTACATTATATTACATTGTGTGTTTGATATTGTATGTTTCATTTTTTATATATTATTTTATGGTGTATTGTAATTTAGTGTTGTGTGGTGTCCTGAATTAATGTATTTTCTTTTCTTCTTTATTTCTTTGGTATAGTTTTTAGTGGTAGGAATTTTCTGCAAAGTTCGTCTAGGTAGGTACCACCACTTTGCCAGTTATTCTGCCGCCAAGCATTAGTGTGTAAGCACTACTGTGTTCTGGTTTGAAGGGCATTGTAGCTAGTGAAATTACTGGGCAAATGAGACTTTATGAACTGCACTCAGCCTAGTAATCTTATTACTAGACTGTGTGTAGTCTCAGGATGACGTGCGCAGTGCATTATCACGCAAAACTATATTAATTTAGAGTTCCGAGTGATACTGCAATCTGTTATGGGCAGCCGTGACGCTTAACATCAGGCGAACGACTAGATCGTCACGTCATTCATTTACATAAAAAATGTAGGTAGAGTAATACAGCTGTCTTGACTTACCGGTCGCTTAATCCCCAGCGACCAGCGCAATATAAATTGAAACAGACCAAGTTAGCGCGCCTTTTGCTACGTAAGTGCACTTACAGCTTCTTCGGAAATGGTTAGATAAAAGGGTTCTAAAAACATTTAAAAATTATTTTTTATTTGACATTTAGCTCTTGTCCTCATTGTATTTTCCAGAAACTAAGTAACTTTGATTTTTTTAAATGTTGTAAATTAGTTTTGAATAAGTTTTCTATAAGGTTTTAGTTTTATCTAGGTAAAGTCCACCCGAAAATTTAAATAGAAACTAATAAAATAAATACAAAATAGGCATAGGTACTGAAAGATTTATGACTAGTGGTTCTTCTTCTACATATTAGCTGATCTGTGTTCTTCTTCTTCTTCGTTTAATGGCTTTCTATCGGTTTTTAGGTGTCATGTCAAAGTCTTATTTTGTCAGTCAAAAATGCCATCAGTAAAATGGTGGCTATTTTACTGAAAGCTCTGGAAGCCTGGAAGAGAAAAGGAAATTGTATGGTTTTGTTGGAACTTGGAACCATTTGCCTACACTCGTGCACGTTCATGAACACTTAAGATGGAACGTTACACTAGCGCGGCAAATTTAAATTTTCTTGCGTTTTTTGCCAATCATAGCTTAATTACTCAACGTGATTACATGAAAACTGATTTTGCTGTGTGAGTCAAATTTTTTTTTTAAATAAATATAATATGTGTGGACATTTCACACAGCGCCATCTAACCCCCAAACTAAGTAGCTTGTACTATGGGAACCAGAAGATAACTGGTAGAATACTTAGATACTTTTTTGTTTGTAAATACATACATAGAATACAATATAACACCCAGACACTCATCACACAAACGTTTGTCTTGGATGGGAATCGAACCCACAACATATATAGTTCAGAAGGCAGAGCTACTACCAACTGAGCTAACAGGTCAATCATAATCATATATGAAGCTAAACAAACCGCCATGAGCAGCGTCAGACGGAATTAAAATAGGAGACAATGTCAAAAACATTAAAGTAGTGAGACTTTGTTACGTAAACTTGCTTGTCCTACAACAGAGAAGCATAAAAATAGACGACGCTGGCTGTAAGAACACCCAATGCGAGCGTTGATTAAAAAACCAACCGTGTGCGAGTAAGATACGCGCCCCAAAGATCTAAGGGTTAGATATCATTATTTTTTGCCAGGTCCAACATTTGTATTGTGTATGTGCCACGTATTTACTGGCCACGTAGTTGACTGGCCTGTTAGCTCAGTTGGTAGTAACTCTGCCATCTGAACTGTAGCTTGTGGGTTCGATTCCCACCCGGGACAAACATTTGCGTGAAGAACATCGATGTTTGTTCTGTGTCTGTGTGTTATTATAATATTGTATTCTGTGTATGTATTACAAAACAAAAAAGTATCTAAGTATTGTATCAGTTATCTGGTTCCCATAGTACAAGCTTTGCTTAGTTTGGGGCTAGATGGCGCTATGTGAAATGTCCGCACATATTTATTTATTTGTATTTAGAAAAAAAGTATTATGTAATTATTGTCAGTTCGTCGCTTGTTTGACTAAGTGATGTATCTGACATTTTGACTACAAATATGTTGATTAGACAGTTCGACGCGTATTTTTTTTTCTTATAGTTTGGCTCCACACATAGTGTATTTAGCCAGTGTCAAGTATTGTAGTTTTCATCGTATTATGAAATATTTCGTGTAAAGTCAAGTCTTAGTCACAGTCAGTCAGGGTAGTCATAGTCCAGTCTAAGTCAGGTAGTCATAATCCAGTCTAAGTCATGCCCTAGTAAAGTAATGGCAACTTTACTAGAGGTTTCTATGGAATTTTGGAAGCAACACGAAAAACCACGTTTCACTACATTATATCACACTTATACTCGTAATTCAGCACTTAATGCGTAAAATGCCACTAATTTTACACATTAACACTAGAAAAAGCATAAGTTTTGTGAAATAATACAATGCAACGACGTGTACTTTTTCACGTTCCCGCCAAAACACCCGACGCGTCTTTGAAAGTAGATAAAAGCTACATTTAAAATGTCAGATACGAAAAATGTCAGATACGTCACTTAGTCAAACAAGCGACGAGTTTATAGACGGGAAAATGTTTTATTGTGATAGTACACGTGGCACAACCCAACTCTGTGATAGATATTTACAAAAGATACGTATGTAAATTAACACGTTGAAAAATGAGCTTTATTGTAAAGCCAGACTGGCAAAAAATACTTCCGCAATTTAGTTGATTTTTGTAAAATATTCCAACAACATTATTATGTAAAAGAACATCCTCTGTGTATGTAACAAGCTTAACGATCTCGTGCCAAAGTCGGTTTACGCGTCCTATATTCTCCGATCGGACATCCAGCCGATATAAAATAAAATAAAATAAATAAATAAATATAGACTTACACACAGCGCCATCTAGCCCCAAACTAAGCATAGCTTGTACTATGGCAACCAGATAACTGATACAATACTTAGATACTTTTTGTTTGTAAATACATACATAGAATACAATATAACACCCAGACACAGAACAAACACCGATGTTCATCACACAAATGTTTGTCCCAGGTAGGAATCGAACCCACAACCTACAGTTCAGAAGGCAGAGCTACTACCAACTGAGCTATCAGGCCAGTCACCAGATATCAATGATATTAATGATTTATGAAAATGGATATGGCAGAGAACGAGAAGCTTTTTGTACATTCATTCATTGAGTTCAGAACCAAAACGTATTAAGGACTGTTTAGAGTCTAGGCCTTAGACATAAAATATGATAAACAAATATGTGACAAACAAATTAAAAATTCGTCGGTTATACTACTGATAAAAACAAATTGACACGGGTAATAAACGTGTGCTTTGTATCACCTGAACTATTGCCACTGAAAAGTTGCACTAGTTCGATCAATCGGACTAGCAACTGAACTATATACTGCTACTAGAGAGTATTAGTAGTTCGGAGCTCTGTACCAACTGGACTACTGACACTAGAGGAGGAAACCTGGTGCAGCCACAGACCTAGAATAATTCTGCTACTTGGTACATCCTAAAACTACAAGTCTAGCTGTCTAAATACTATTTATATCGCTGCACTGCAGTATTTTATAATAAAGAATTTGAGGCTTTTTTTCCAAAAAGTGGATTAAAGTTAAGTCTTTTTTTACAGAACAAACTAACGAAAATTTAAAGGATTTTGATGAAATGAATAGTTGAATCCCAGAGCTGTGTATCTTTATTACAGATTAGATAAATAACAATTGACTAAAATCTTTATCACAGATTAAAGAAAAAATAATCTTAGATCTTTTATCCACGTTGAAGCTGCTAGGCGCTTAATATTTTAGGGTGGGCACTAAAAACTTTGTCCTAGCTACGTCCACAGACTAAAAGATCGGAAGTGAAATTTGGAGCAAAACCGTTTGGCTTGGAATCATGCCACTAACAGGCATTAAACGATGTGACGACCCGCCTTGTGAAACAAATTTAAAGCTGGAAAATGTGCTAATAATATTATTATAACACATTTTCCAGCTTTAAGTTTGTTTAAACTAAGTACCGACGACCTGGTGAAAGCCGCGGGGAGCCGATGGATGCAGGAGGCGAGCAGCCGCTCAAGGTGGCGTGCTCTGGGGGAGGCCTATGTTCAGCAGTGGACGTCTTCAGGCTGTTAATGATGAAACTAAGTACCTACACTAAACAAATTACATAGAAAGACATTTTATTCAATACTTAGGTATCTAGAAGTAATGTGCAAAACAGGTTCGTTTATTCCTATTAGAAAACCAACTTTGATAACTGGTTATCAAACAGGAAAAAAAATACTGTTTGATTTACCGACCAAAAATATCTTCATGGTTAGATTACTAGCTTATCTATAATGATTTACCTTT
This sequence comes from Ennomos quercinarius, assembly GCA_910589525.2. Classification (NCBI taxonomy): domain Eukaryota; kingdom Metazoa; phylum Arthropoda; class Insecta; order Lepidoptera; family Geometridae; genus Ennomos; species Ennomos quercinarius. Next base: position 16,573,571 of record OU342489.1, read on the forward strand.
CCTTCCAGAAAACCAGCTTGACAACTGGTTATCAAATAAGACAAAACGTTTATTGTTATTAGGTTATCTATAAACATTGGCCTTTATTTCCAGGGGAAATATGAATATACTTGTACCCCAAGGGACCCCAGTATTAAGTTCGCTAAGGATCTCAGAAAAGCTTAAGCTTCTTTGTGTTGAGATTTTGCGGTTTTTCTAATAAACAGAGACTCGCAGCGCAATTTTAAAACCAAGAGTCTACAGTGCAGCATTGAAATGAAGTTTTGCAAAATACAAAGCGCAAAAATAGGTATATTTACTTCAGCCAATTATCAATACACACGGTCGTATGTATAAATGTATTGACTATTTATTGAAATATAAACATAAAAATATTGAAGAAAGTTTTCTAAACAGTTTTGTGGCACTAGAACACGTGACACTAGAAGGAAAAAATAATCATGGATCCAACCGGACCCAAAATTGACAAAAAGACGCAATGTAACGTGACGTGGATGGACCTGAAATTTTTTTTTTATTGAGGTACCAAGGTTATCAAAAAGTAACCGTGAAACCAATGGTGGTACGACTGCGAGTACCATCGTTAGGAAAAGTAACCGTGGTACGACTAGTGGTATGACTGGGATACCGCCGTTAGGAAAAATAACCGTGGTACGACTGGTGGTATGACTGGGATACCGCCGTTAGGAAAAATAACCGTGGTACGACTGGTGGTATGACTGGGATACCGCCGTTAGGAAAAGTAAAAAACTAATTACCAAGACCACAATAAAAAACATTATTGGTCTTTTTTTCATTTGTTTACCTCAACTATTTTTGATATTAGTATCAGATTGGCAATAATATTTATAGTATACATAACTATATTTCATTATCTATAATGCAGAAGTCGCCACTGAGCTGGAAGTCCCCTTGAAAGGGTGATGCGCGTGTTACGCTAGCCTGCATAATGTTATTATGGTTTTATAAAATGTGGAAAAGATAAAATCCATAATTACTCACCCTTAGCTTGTTAGTTAGTAGCCACCACGCCGCATCGAGAGAAGTAGGGCAAGCGGCTGATTTTTCAACTTGTAGACTTTTTTAATTATAATAAAGTCACCATAATCATCTTCTTTGCCTTTTCCCATTTGTTATTGGGGTCGGCTCCCAATCTAACCTGTAGCGGCGAGCTACCAGAATTACACGAGCGACTACCATCTGACCTCGCAACCCATAAGGGACCAGTAACAGGAATTGTTAGATCAGGCGTCAGATTCTATCAGGCGTCTGACTACCCGTAACGATTGCCATAGGTGTTCTTATGACAACCGGGACCGGCGGCTTAACGTGCTCTCCGAGGCACGGAGCGATGGCATCAAAACTGCACATAACTTACTAGATATATAATAAAGTATTGTTTATAAATAACCTGACCACCCGTTGGTGTGATGTACAAAATTTGGTAGTTATGGGCATCTCAGAACGGTGTAAGTTCTAAATACGTCCTGCCTTACAAACTACACTGCAACAATTAGCAGGCACAAAGCGTTCAGCTTACCATTAAAGTTTGCCGAGGCTCACTTTACCGCAGAATGTACAGACTATGTTGTGGACGATGCTCTATGCTGGCTCTGTATCTGACGTTGACAGCACCAATACCCGAAATTGTACGAATGTATTTTAAACGGAAATGACTGTCCTAGATATCGAGTGTCGGAAAATATTTATATGAAATCCAGCACAGCACCACGAGTGGCAATTAGGTACACGCTGGTACTCGTAACTAAGAATTTTATAACAAAAATATTTTCGTTACTCGATATTCGAGCAATACACTCCACAAAGCAGGAAAAAGATTACGCTCGCGTCCTGAGATAGATGCGAAAGCAATACCAAGACAAGACAAGAGACCAATAATAAGACTGGATACATTACATGTCACCAATTAGTAGTGGCACATAATATTTTGGATTACAAACCATTCCTTAATTTTTTAATGTAGAAAGAAGAATGAGTTTTGGCGGGGACGCGGAAAAGTTGACGTCGTTGTAATGTATTATTTTTCAAAACTTGTGTTAAAATGTTTAATAGTAGATTGTATAACGAGTGCATACAACATAGACTTAATAAAAACAGTATATTTAAGGCGAGATGTTTATATACCGGAGCCGATGGCATGATTGGTTATAAGTCGAGGATAAAATTGGTTTTATGCACCAATTATACACACTGCTTTTCACTTCAACATCATCATCAACATCCTGAAGACATTTTCCGCTTCGTGGTCGCTTCTCGAGAACCTTTCTTCCCCATCGGTAGTTAGTTCTACGACCAATTGAGATTCTTCAAATACGCGAAAATAATGCAGTGATATTGCAAAAAATTTAAATTCAGAACTATCAAATAGTAGTTTTGCAAACTGCAAACAGTAGACTTTGTTAACGCGGCAGCTAAGCTTTATGGCTGCGCACGTCTCCAAAATTGCGGGGGTAGGATAGCTGGTGAATTATGAGAATTTAAGATGACTAACCTGGTCTCCTACTGGCAAAACACTCGACAAGCTACGATCACCTCAGTGCGGGCTCCGATCCTGTAGCTAGTATCCAGCAGAGAGGTCCAGCCTTGCAGTACTGCTTCTTGGCTTCTTCAGGTACGTCACTCAAGCGGCCTTCAATATTCGAATGGTACGAAAGTGGACTATAACGCGGTGCGGTAGAAGCTGTTAGTGCACAGCTCGTTCAGCTGATTAGCCCAAAGGATAGACAATAAGGATACACTCCGAGTTGAGAGTGAGTAGTGGCAGCCGCGATGAACGAGGGTCGATCGCAGACTGCTTGTCCAATGACAAGCAAATTGTCTCGTGCATTCGCGGCGTGAGTGACAGAGATAGTCATAGAAAAGTGTAAATATTATGAGGGTATATTATGAGGGTAGGAAAATAATAAGCGCAGTTATGGCTGGCGCAAACAGACTTATTTACAATATTTGGATGTATGCTTATACAAGCATAATATAACTATTAAATACTAGCTGACCCGCCCCTGCATAGCACGGGTTTGTTAGTTTTACGCCCTAGCGCTGTCAAAGAGAAGAGGAAAGCGAGGGAGAAAAAGATAGGGAAAGAGGTGGGAAAGAGAATGTTTACATGGGATGGCAATGGAAGAGTTTTAGTATTATAGTAGTTAGAATAATATCCTTTTTACTTTAGATATCTTTTTCGAGTACTCAGTATAATTTTGTCATCTTTCATTTGTCATCTATGATTAAAAAACTTTTTAAATTCAAATCGTAGGTTAGTACATATAAGTTCTCAACTCTTTATTGTGAATAAATAATTTTAACTGGTTGATTGTTATTGACTGTGATTGCAAGACCGACTATAATAGACGAGGACTATAATATCTATTCTGTGGCAGGAAATGACAGAACTATAATCATATCTGCTCGTTATTAAATATATCAAATATATTTTAGTGCAATATGTTAAAACACAGATAGCTGCTATGAATCACCACGAAATTGTTAATTTGACAAGTTATGCCTGGGTTTTAATAACATCCTGCTCTATGTAAAATAAAATATACAAACTAAAACTCTGTGAACAGCTTTTAAAAGGATCAACATTTGTAATATGCACCGGGGCACGGGCATTTGAAGTGAAAACAATATAACCTACTCCAGCTATTATGAAAATTGTTTTGCTGCTATAGTACGCCGCTAGTGGCAGAGCGATAGTGACTTAAAATTTCGTTATTTATGTCCATACTAAACACATAAATACGAAAAGTTTTTCAGTCTCCTATGTCTGTTTATTACCTTCTTCACGGCTTAACGGCTTAATAAATTTTCATGTAATTTGGTATGTATAGATAGTTTGAACCCTGCCAAAAGGAGATAGGATACTTTTATCCCGATAAACTTAGTCTATGCCCACAAAATGAAAATGACTGGCCTGATAGCTAAGTTGGTAGTAGCTCTGCTTTCTGGGTTCGATTCCCACCCGGGACTAACATTTGTGAGATGAACATAGGTGTTTGCTCTGCGTCTGGGTGTCATATTGTATTCTATGTATAGGATTTATAAAACAAAAAGTATCTAAGTATTCTATCAGTTATCTGGTTCCCATAGTAAAAGCTATATGCTTAGTTTGAAGCTAGATGGCGCTGTGTGGAATGTCCACACATATTTACACAAGAAAAATATTGAAATGCTTATTTTTTTGTGATATTTAAAAAAACCGCAGGCAGCAGTAAAACAGATCCTATTATTAAGGCTCCACTGCCTGTCCGTCTGTCACCAGTATCTCATGAACCGTGATAGTTAGACAGTTGAAATTTTCACAGATGATGTATTTCTATTGCCGCTACAACAAATACTAAAAAACAGAATAAAACAAATACTTAAGGAGGCTCCCATATAAAAAACGTGATTTTTTTGCTCATTTTCATAGATAATGGTACGGAACCCTTCGTGCGCGAGTCCGGCTCGCACTTGGCAGGTTATTTATGTATGTACACCAATTTCTCCAAGAGTTTTTGATCCATTTACGTAATTTTTTGTTGGGAAGAACCTTGCGCGGTGGCCCATGTAACTTTGGAGAAGATCTGATGAAGATCTTCGAAGATAGACATCGGAACTTCTCAAATTCCAAGTACCTCTATGATAAAGTTGGTATATATATATAAATGTTGGTATAAAAGGATATACTCATTTTTGTGGATAAATTACACCAGTTGAACATAGACGGTATAGTGGATTATATAGGGTCGCTTTTTGAGCAGCAAAAATATGGTGATTCCGTTGCGTTGCGCGTTGACTTTTCTATTTTGAGGTACAAATCATTAAATATAAATAATGTTTAAAAAAATAAGTCATCAGTTAGATGCATTCAAACATGAAGTTTATATTATGTTATAAGACATGAACATTGCATTTTTTCAATTCTTTAAATGATATATTCATATTGAGAAGATTACGTTTAAGTTGGTTGATTTGGGAACCTTCAGCCTCTTGCGAATAATCCTGTTAACAACTCGTTTTGCATCGGCGTGCACGAAACTAATATTCGGCACCCTATGGCGTTTATTATGCAGCTCAAACGTTGTGGTTACCAAAATCCGGAATGAACTTAATATGCGCAAAATGTGGGAAATTCTGTATACGAGAGATATCGAAGCAAGGCTTGAAACCGGTGTACCTAACGTAGCGGTATTATATGGGTCTAAAATACCGGTATAGTTTATAATAGATTTTTTTTATGCTTGAATGGGTTCACGTTTGACAACATCTCACCTGATGAAAAGCGATGATACGGTCTATGTTGGAGCACGTTTGCCCATGAGATGCCTATTCACTCTTGATTTGAAGAGACCCAGATTGTAATTTGTAGGAAACTAAGAAGCAGGAAGTGCATTCCACTCCTCAGCCGTACGAATAATAAAAGAACTAGCAAAACGCTTAGTACGGGTTCGAGGGACACAACAAAAAGATGCAATGACTAGCCACGTCTTAGAGTCCAATGGTTAAAAAGGGATGATGGGATTAGTTGATGGAGATCCTGCGCACATTCCCCAAAATGCAGCCGATAGAAAATGCTAGAAGTGCATGAGGCTTTGTGTCCTTTTCCCAACAAGCACCTTGTCTGCAATAAGCCTCATGGCGCGACGCTCGATTGTGTCCAAAGCTGCCAATTGGTACTTTGCAGACCCGTCCCATATCATAAAAATGAAAATTCATAAAAATGAAAAATATTTTTTCTTGGTATATAGAAAACTTGTTTATATGGTACGATATTTTTTAAAATGTTTGTAATGTTATTCTTGAAGACCTGGTTAGATTTTACATTAAAAAAAACAGTTAAAAAATTTCGCAACGTGTGAGCGTGACAGTGGATCCAGGTATACAGGACTCTTAATCAGTCAACATTTTATTTAAATAAAAATGACGTTTCCCCTGATGCTAAGTCATAAAGTGATGGGCGAAGTAACATGGTCGCTTAGATGAACCCTGTTTACTCTCCTCTTGAAAACATCTAGATTATAGCCATTCAGACACACAGACGCTGGTAAAATACTCCACCCCTCAGACGTTTGTATTATCAAAGTCGAATCAAGATGCTACGTATCGATTTGTTATGTGCAACCAAATAAATATGCGTGTACTACAAAAAATATTTTACATAATTAAAATTTTAGGTTACGCAGTCCTAATTTCTGAAACTGCATCTACTGTCTATATTGTTTTGTTGACGTGGAATGAAAATTCATCAGGTGTATATTTTGTGGAGTAAATTAGAATTATCAAAACTGCCATATATTTTGCAGTTATTGAATGGCCTCTGATCTAAATTCTAAAAGGAATTTAATCTATACGTGTATTTTCACATCTGAAAATTCAACCTGACGTCGATCTGTAGAGTAGTTACCTACCTACCTATATTGTGTCGAGCATTGCGTAGTTTATCTGCTCGCTCGTAGTTCCAAGGGTTTATGTTTCTTCATCATCATCAGCCCCAAAACGTCTACTGCTGAACATAGGCCTCCCCCAAACAGCGCCACTTTGAGCGGCTGCTTGCCTCCTGCGTCCATCGGCTCCACATGGTTTTGACTAGTCGTTGGTCCACCTAGTGGGGAGCTGGCCTACGCTGCATCTTCCGGTTCGTGGTCACCACTCGAGAACCTTTCTTCCCCATCGGTTGTCAGTTTTACGAGCGATGTGACCTGCCCATATCTGCCACTTCAACTTGCCAATTCTCAAAGCTATATCTGTGACTTTAGTTCTTTTGCTGATCTCTAAGTAAATTTCGGATCTTGTCTCGCAAGAAAACTTCAAGCATAGCTTAATAAGCAGTATTTAAAAAAATATATTGGCGTACGCATAAGAAATTTTATGACATTTAACAGCTAACATTTTATAAACTACAATTGACTTCCTATTTGAAAAGGATTATAGTTGCGTTCTTTTCTCACTGACAGCAATAAAATTGTGATACCATGTCGAAATCATTTGAGAGGCTAGATATTATATTAACAGCTCAAAAAATCTCAATTTATATATTTACTAGCAATTTATTTTTACTCGTCCTTACCTCAAAAATTAGAGTCTGTCTAATAAGTTTTTTTATGTATGCGAATGACGTATCGATCTAGTAATTCGCCTGGTGTTAAGCGTCACGGGTGCCCGATGCAGTGCCACCCACGCAATCAAGTTGTACTTTGGTACTAATTTTAGTTTTATTTTTTAACTGGGAGCACTCACTTGCTGTCAGAATTGGTGTTTCACGAAAGACTTATTTATGAAAACCTAATTTTTTCCATACTTTCATATCTCTTTTAGTATTAAGTTTCCAAAAAAAAAATATCCAAGTACAAAAACTTATTACAGAGACACTATCAAAAAATAAAAGATTTGGGGAGACGAGTATAAATAAATTTGAACGCAGGCGACGCGAAGCTGTATTTTATAGCTGCTACATCATTGCAAGTTGGTACAAGGTACGGGTTGTCGTGATCGGTCTGACGTCTATCAAACCTTTTATGTTTTTTCGTCAGCCACATGCCACATAAGTACGTCACGGCGTGCCATCGATTGTAGTCATAAAGACACCGATCGGCTGGCAAAAATACCACCGAACAAAACTGACCCGTCCCGGTCACATACTTAAAGCTTTACTTTCATTTCTATACCAATACTATAAAGAGGAAAGATTTCTTTGTTTGTTTGTTTGCTTGCATTGAATAGCTTACAAACTATTGAACTGATTTGAAAAAATCTTTCACTGTTGGGAAGCTACACTATCCCCGGGTGACATAGGCTATATTATATTTTCAAAAAAAATTAGGGATCCTTACTAAAGCTCCAATAATGTTACCCTACCTAAAATATTCTTTACATCGCGTGCGCTGCGTAAACTATCACACCGTGCGAAGCCGGGGCGGATTAAGCCGCTAGTTCTTAATAAATCTTCAAACATTTTTGAATAATTCCATACTCGTTTATTTTTTTGTTTGTGTGGCTTTCTCGCCAAAATGGGTAAGCTGATGTTTCTGTAATTTTGTGCCTAAATAGCTGACGTTATCAAGATCAACGCCGGGTACTATTCATCTCGGAAACTTAGAAAATCTGCGCGTCTGGAAAATTAAATCAAACAGAAACCGTGGGAATATTTTACCTAAACTGTTTGATATCTAGTGTTAGTATGTTTTTATTGTTAATTGAGATAAATGAGGGTAATTTAAATCAAGAATAACTTTCAACAGTAAAACAGAGTTAACAAATATTTAGACTATTTGAATGTAATTTTAAGAATTTTTATTTTGCCTGATAAACGTATGAAATGCAAGAGTCTATTAAACTACAAAACACGGGTACCTACCAGATAAAATACCGAATGATGTAGCATAACAAAACTAGGTTAGTACAATACTATAATTAGTACCTATAATAAACGATAATAACACTATATTAGTATAATAAGGTTGGAAGGGTATTGTACTGAAATTACTGGGCAAATAAGACTTTATGATCTGATCACACAGTCTAGTAATCTTATTACTATACCTTATCAAATTTAAGAAGTCCACTATGAAGTTGACATGATTAGTGATTGACACTGTCAGATTAACTGGTCTAGAGATGTGAACTAAATAATCGATATCGGATAAACCCGATTTTAAAGAGTAAAGAATACTGATTCTACATATTTATTCAATAATCGTTTAGTTTTTTCATATGATATGATCTCAGTAAGAGAACTAATGATTGTTGCGAATAAGAGTGTTGCGAAAATAAAGGCTTTCACTTTCACGCGATAGCTTTCTGCGCCCATCGATGCTGCGATGCATCGCTGTACGCGGCCACATGAGCGTTCAACAGCGAAGATTCGCTGTTGCTCCGCATGTCTGGCCGCACCATAACACCAAGAGGCCTTTTTGAATACAAAAGATAACACGGTCACACTATTCCTATACTTGACGTCAATGGCTTGCATTTCAGCGAGGACAGCTAGACAAAGTGACCGAGTTGTACTATTTATTTCTTACATGTTTGCATACCTATTCATAACTATTTTGTTTAATAAATGAAGGTAAAAATATCTGGGCTATTGTGGTGAACTTTTGATGGATTATTATGATCTGGTTTATGGAATGAGATAAAATTTGTCTCATCATATCAAATTTTTGAGGGAGGTGATGACTTGCCACACTATAAATGGGGCACCCGTAGGGGCTACTGGCTACCGAGGAAGCAACATCGGTGTGGGGCGGCTTAGGGTGTGGAAAGGTGTGCTGCACTTTCATTGAACGCTACTCGCGGCGTTATGCCCTTTAACATTTCCACCCTGGAGCTTTAGGATTGTATACTATATAATTATTATAATTAAAATCACCCTTTCAAAGTAGATAATTAGCGAACTGCACAAGATTATATCACTGAATTATGCTCGCCCAAAGATTTGATTCGATTAATTACCTTATACGAAAATTTCCCCGATTAATCGAATGTGTAATAGTCGCATCACTATTGTTAGAATAAAAGTGCTGCCAGTTCCTAAAGATTTTTTTCCCTAGATAACTTAAATCCCCTAAAAACCCCTAAGGTTTTTTTGTATTCCTAGCATATTCATTGTATGTTGCAGGTATATAAGTATTTGAAGCTCATAAAATAAAGCAATAATTATACAATGTTTCTTAATAATATCTAAAACGCAATAGTCGTGACACGGCGACCTCAAATCCTTATGCTATAGGAACATTTGTAACATGAAATAAAAATGAAAGATTTTCTCTATATGGTTATAGTTTTTATATTCTTTACGTTACTTCCTCATTTATAAACTGATTTGAGAAATACATAAATTTTTAAATTAGTACCTTTATCTTTTCTTATTCTTGAATGCGTACTGCTTCATGCGTCATCATTAAAACATGTTAACACTTATAGTTATATATTCATGTAAAAAACAATTCGTTGACCACAGCATGAACAACAGATGTATATTAGGTGATATACATCGGTTGCATCGCCTGATCGCACGGATAATTTTTAATAAATAGACTTTTTTCCTTCTCATGAGATGAATAATCTTAAAGTGCGAAGATTTCTGCAGCAAAAAAACGTTAAGCAATCTTGCCATCAATTTATTATTATTATTATTATTTTTAATCCCCTAAGAACCCCCATTCCTCTTTTACCTCAAAATTTAGGGAAAAAATCTCTAGCTTGGTATCCCTCGAAATGTCATACTGTACCTATTAAATTTGTGTAAGTATAGACCGTGTGAAGTCTCAGGATGACGTGCGCGGTGTAGTGTCACGCAAAACTACAATAATTTAGAGGTCTGAGTGATACTGCAATCTGTAATGGGCAGTTGTGACGCTTAACATCAGGCGAACGACTAGCTCGTCACGTAGTCCATTAACATTTAAAAAAAAAACAGTATAATGCGATCGCTCAATTTCAATCCCAGCTCTTCCCCACCCATGTAGGCAAAGATTATAAAGCCCGTTGATAGCTCGTGAACATAATTTCTCGTACAAACACGAATCACCTGCGCGGGCAGGGGGCGAGGTAATAAAACGAGACAAACTCATACGACATTACAAAGATCATAAATTCATAGTATTTATTAGAAATCAGTGGTTGAAATACACCACTTATTTTCGTATGAGGGGAAGTTGTATCGTTGGTCAACTGGATTTACAGTCAATGCATGTAGGCAATGCAGACCATTCACAATGGGATACTTTAAAACGAACACGTTTGCTTTGCTAAAGGTTAATAACAGTAGTGGACACGGACCGCAGCAGTTTGAAGATTTTAATTAACAGTACAACAAGCTGCGCGCTGGCGAGTGGCAAGTTTGACACTTCGTTAGTAAAACTGTGACACGTATCATGTTGGGGATAGACGTGAACATTAAACGAAAGCCTTTAAAAACACGCGTCCAAGCGCGCTAACGAATTTAAGCTGGAAATAATACTTAGCGTTCGTTTTTTGATCCGAGGTAACCAATGGTTAAAAACTCTAACAAATTTCGACCATTGGTTAGAATTTGTTAGAGATTTTAACCATCGGTTACCTTTATCATCAACAGCCTGAAGACGTCCACTGCTGAACATAGGCCTCCCCCAGAGCGCGCCACCTTGAGCGGCTGCTCGCCTCCTGCATCCATCGGCTCCCCGCGGCTTTCACCAGATCGTCGGTCTACCGAGTGGGGGGCTGGTTTAACTAAGGTTTAAAAAACTCACCTTTATTGTCAGATTTTTGCTCTAAATGTAAATACTTACCACTTTTAGTAGCGGCCACCCATCCAAGTGATAACCGCAATGAACAACTAACATTGCTTAACTTTACCAATTGGTTAAGATAAATCTCTGCTTAACTGGAACTGCATTTTTCAACCTATATGGGCTTTACAAATATGTACGTAAGTACTGAGAACTAAAAAGGCTAGACATTTGATAGAGGCAAAGATCTGAGCCGTGTGCAGCGCTGTAAAGTAGCAAATAAATAAATAAATAAATGCTTTTTTTTATTATCCTTGCAAGTAGGTTCACAAATATGATGAGGATTATTATACTACAATTACAGTTAGGTAGGTACTACTTTAATACAATTTCACTTATTGGGATAGGTACATATAATATTGCAAACCTGTGTTGCAAGGACTGGTGCCTGATGTAGGCATAAACAGCCTGTATCACAGGTCACCAGGCCCCACTCCACGGACGGACATAACTATAGGTAACCATTATTGTATCGAACAGATCTAATAGTATTTTACTGATGTGGATATAAACATGATGTTAAACAAAATAGTGAACCGTCATAATCCTGAAAAACAAAACAAGGAAACAAAAGTATACTTACATAAAATCTTTAGATATAGAAGAAAAGTGTAGCGCTCATAGCGAAGCACGACTAGCCGTTCCTAACCGACCGGTAAAGTTAAGTAACGTTCGCTACGGTCAATACTCTGATGGATGACCGCTACAGAAAAAAGTGGTATTTACAACTGAGCACTACCGTGCTCCAGAGGACACCCGGCTGTTCTAAAATCCTGACACCTGAGCTGATCACTTGTCACCACGAGAAGAAGTAATAAAGTGCGCGAAGGGTAGAAATGAAATCATGCAAATAAAGGTTAGCAATTAGCACTTTGAAACAATATAACTACGTATCACCAACAACCTGAAGACGTCCTGCTGAACATAGGCCTCCTCCATAAAGCGCCACTTTAAGTGGCTATTTGCTCTTGCACATCCATCGGCTCCCCGTGGCTTTGAGTCCACTTAGTGGGGGTTTGGTTACGTTGCGTTTTCCCATTTGTGGTCGTCAAGAACGCAACAGAGATATTCGTTACAGCAACGTAACACTCGTAACTTTCTATCAATCTGTAAAGTGGTTGAATGCTTATTGGTAACTGCAATAATGACGACCTGCTGAAAAAACCTTGTAGAGTTACGTTATACTTACTCAATACACTTAATCAATATACATAAATTAATTAGCGCTTGCCTATTGAGAGAACACGAAACAAAAAAATTAATGTATTTTCTTAACAACAGTTGTTTTAATTCATTATTATGTTAAAAATGTAAGTTCCTACTTAAATAACAATGTCTTAAAAAATTTTTTAAACCTTTTAATGACATTATTTATTAATTACATTATTTTTTTTTATTAATTACATTTATCATTTATTAATTACATTAATTAATTAAATTAAATAATTCAAAGACTAGCACCAGATTTACAACTCAAGCATTTAAAATATATAAATATGATGTAACAATGTAGTATAATACATATAACTAAAAAATCTTAAATAATAAACTTAGCTACATAATAATAAATAAATATTGTGATAAATATTCTGTCAATAAAGATAATTGAAGCGCAACATTTTTTAAAAAGCCCGAATGGGGAAGCTACATGCAAAAACAATTTCAACGTTTCACGGCTCTCATATAATTTTCATTGCTGATGTTGTCAAAGGCAGTCATGCAACGCAGCTCTTGAAACAATATTTGACGAATGCATTTCATTAACTTGTACGCCTTTATTTTAATTAAAAAGTGAGTAAACCAGCAATTAATTTCACGGCTCAATGGTGACAATAACGGGCATAAAACTTTGCCGTCAACACGAAACTAGGAATTTTGGCGGGAACGTGAAAAAGTTCACGTCGTTGCATTGTATTATTTCACAAAACTTATGCTTTTTCTAGTGTTAATGTTTAAAATTAGTGGCATTTTACGCATTAAGTGCTGAATTACGAGTATAAGTGTTGGCAAGTGCTATAATGTAGTGAAACGTGGTTTTTCGTGTTGCTTCCAAAATTCCATAGAAGCCTCTAGTAAAGTTGCCACTACTTTACTAGGGCGTGACTTAGACTGGATTATGACTACCTGACTTAGACTAGACTATGACTACCCTGACTGACTGTGACTAAGACTTGACTTAACATGAAATATTTCATAATACGATGAAAAACTACAATACTTGACACTGGCTAAATACACTATGTGTGGAGCCAAACTATAAGAGAAAAAAAACACGTAACTAAGGAACTATCGGTATTGGTAGTTTTTAACGATGACGATAACGACTAATTAAACAAACTAAAAAAAAATACGTCATCGCTTTTAGTTTCGTACTAATAAATAATTTGCTAAATATTTTACAAATAGACAACTTTGCGCGCTCTTGTCTAATTATTTTACCATACTTAATTGGACATAAAACGAACACAGACGGATGCGTTGTTCATTTCTGTAACCGGAAACATAGGGTTTATGCTATACAAAAGAAAACTAGAGTCGCACGAGCCGATTATTCCGAGTTGCATTATTGAAAATCAACTTAAACCTTTTCTTATTATAGCCAATCCTGTTTATTTTAAGTATCAGAAGCAAAAAAATATAGCTTAATTCTTCTAATACCTCTCAGAAGAATATAATAACCTATCTAAAATAAGGTTATAATAGTACAGTCCTATACATTTCGTGTTTTAATTACCGAGCTCTACTTTCTGTCTTAAAAATTCACCCAATACTGCAGACTGATTAGTTTGGTCATTACGCAACTTCTTTCTGAAGAAGTGTAAATGAACAGTACGTCTTGAGGGACAGTCACAAGATTTATTACTTCACTAAGAAACTAGCGGAAATAATTATCGCAGACGCTTTAGCTATAACCAGCCGAATATATAATGATGATTATTCCTATAGCCGCTATCAGCCTCAGAGTATAGAATATAGCAAAGAGAGATCATCAAAACTATATTATATTTGTACTGCTCACACGTATCGCTACGTCAGTGGCGAAGGAAAGAAACAAACATATAGTAATTAGCTACGCTTGCGAAAAGTCACCGTACCATTTATTTCCGACTCGAGTCAACTGTTTTTTCTATACAAATCTGTCAGGCTCATTCAAATCAAAGTGTCCATATCATATAAAAAGTATCCACAAAAGTGGTACGCTTAAAAGATAATCAAGTTCTCTATGCTTTAGTCTATACTCTAAGCTATCAGCTACGGCGACCTTTTCTGTTATACAGTTAAAAATTTAATGGGTCCTCACATGGCTAATGTAACCAATTTTAGTTGTAAATGTACGAGTATAGATTTAATTACATATGTCCAAATGACATGCTTAGTTCTAACACTACATTTCTAAAGCTAAAAGTCAATTTCTGTTGTAGTACAAAATACAATAAATATAAGTAGACCGTACGTATAAAATATGTTGCATGTGGTTGCACCCGCCTGAATACAATTTCCGAGATGAAAAATAAAAAAAGAACAAGAGATACTAATCTTATCATCACCATCATCATCTCATCATCAGCTTGAAGATATCCACTGCTGAACGTAGACTCCTCTCACGGCTTTATATCTTGACAATCTCTTGACTGCTTCTACTCATAATTATTTTAAATACTTGTTTAGATTTGAGTACCCAATTGGCAGCTTTGGAAACAATCGAGCGTCGCGCCATGAAGCTTATTGCAGACAAGACGCTTGTTGGGAAGAGGGTACAAATATACTCTTAGCATAGGCATAGGCTCGAGGCTTTATAAGCAAGACTTTCGCTCATTTCGGTCGCTCGGTTACTTAATGAATTAGTGAAATATTCACTGTATACACCTACTTCGTTTTGGCACACCGTACAAGACCACATTTAAGACCCATTCATGAAAAAAAAAATTATTGACGTTTCGTAGTTACGTTCATCTGGGTCTTACACCGCGAAATGCTTAGTTATACACTACTACAATACAACAATACTGCTACAAAAGACATTATAGAGCGCATACTAACCGCAATGACCTATAGACTGAGAGATTCTAAATGCTCTAGCCCATCAGTAGGTAGAAAATTGGCAATTAGTGCTGGCGTTCGCTCCTCTACAACGCTTATTAGCTGCGTACCAAATCCCACTATCTTTTCACACTTTTTTTTATGTTATCGAATGACGTGACGAGCTAATCGTTCACCTGGTGTTAAGTGACACGGCCACCCATAACAGATTGCAGTGTCACTCGGAACTCTAAATTAAAGTTTCGCGTGACACTGCGCACTGCGCACGTCATCCTGAGACATCACACAGTCTAAAAAAGTTTTCTAGACTATGAGATCCGTTCGTAAAGTTTCATTTGCCCAGTAATTTCACTAGGTACAGTGCCCTTCAAACCGGAACACAGTAGTGCTTGCACACTACTGCTTGGCGGCAGAATAACTGGCAAAGCGGTGGTACCTACCTAGATGAACTTTGCAGAAAAGTCTTACCATCTAGTCACACTTTACACATCCGAACACATTACTAGCGTCATTGCTTCCCGATATGTACATTCTAAAAGGATCCAAGTCAAAAGTAAATAAGCAAACATCTAGGTTAAGTAAGCATGCAGATGCAGAGTGTGATTCAAACTTAATGGCGGCTGTGAAGTGCGCTGCAAGCCCCATAATGATTTTGCTGCTGTGCAGCGTTTCACGCCGACTTGTTTGAATCATACTCTATCATCATAGACTACTACGTCACTTTCAATCAGAGACTCCGGCTAGCTTATTATGTAAAGTTTGCAACAGGCGCAAATTTCGTAATCATTGCTGTCAAAGCAGTCAAACGTCATTACGTCAGTTTGGCAGAGCAGAAAGCGATCGAGCGCTAGATCAACTGTCGGACAATCGATGAACTAAAAAGTGCATTATTTTGTTTCCGTCTATTGCTGTGCTGTTGCTAGTGGCGCTAGTATCAAAGACCAAAGTGACTAGCGACAGGGGAACAACAAGCGACCGACTGCAACCGATTGCTAAGTGTTTGCTGTCGCTTTGCTACTGCTGTTGCAATTTTCACATAACACGAGTGCCGGTTTAAAATATGACCTATGCAGAACTACATTAGTATGATTTTTAAGTGATTCTGATACGACGAGAACATGCAACTTTCACTGTGTTTTAATCAGGTTACCAGCTCCTAGAAGCTTCTCTTCTTCCTCCTGCAGCGGGAAACAAACTTACGTAAATACGTAAACTAAGTTAGCTCACATGCTGACACACTGACAAAGTTTGCTAGTCTGGTACGTACAAAGCAGTACGTAAACTTTGTCTTTGGAGTAGTTAGAAGACGGTTGCGCGTTCACATACTATTCAAAGTTGATTTGGAACCAAGTTTATATTACTTGATAGATGACTTTTCGGGCATTCATCATCAACAAACTGAAGAGACCTACTGTTGAACATAGGCCTCTCCACTGAGCGCCATTTTGAGTGGCTACTCGCCTGCTGCATCCATTGGCTCCCCGCGGTTTTAACCAGATCGTCGGCCCACCTAGTGGGGAGTCAGCCTAGGGGTGTCTTCAATACTAAATTTTATTGGGTACCTACCTAATTTTATTTATTTTATTTATTTATTTATCATCTTTTGACAGCCTCTGTAGTGTGGTGGTTGAGCAGGTCGGCTCATAACCCGGAGGCGGCGGGTTCGATTCCCGCGACAGGGCAAGTATTTGTGTGCAGAAAAAACAAAAAAGCAAATACTTGTTCTGTGTCTGGGTGCAGTGGGACAATGGTCCTCATAGTTCCTGGGTCCCTAGATACAGGGAATCCTAATTAGGGTCCAGGTTTTATGTATGTGATCGTTGGGCGTTATTATAAAAAAAAGTGGAGGGAGCCGATTCGCGCCAATAGCGTCACACTAGCTGATGTGACCGCATAATAATTGTCAATCGACGACCACTTTACATAATACTGCCACGGAACCTACCAATTACATTAATAGAAGCCGGACATCACTAAATTATACTGTTATTATACTTGGGAACAATGCTGTAACGGAGTGACGGACAAGTGACATCATCGTTCTATTTTTAAATTAAAAACATGTTGTTGGTTTAAGTAATTTTGAATTGTTATTGATTTGACCACAAATTAGGTTCTGTTTTTGAAACTGGAAAACGTACTGTAATTTTGCTATTTATTTATGGGGATTAATTGTACCTGTGGGTTTGAAAACTGTGACAGAACGGGCCTGTGACCGAAGGATACTAGCTCGTACCAACTGTACCAACATCATAATGAAAAATAGTTATTTGTTATACAAAGCTGCAAAGTTGGTTTTTGGCGCGAGTACTTGAATTGAAAATTGAACCACGAGCGTAGCGAGGGGTTCAAATGAAGAATCCTGAGCGTAGCGAAGGTTTCAAAGGTATGAGACGCAGAAAACCTTTGCTGCCGAGTGCAACACACAACTTTTCAACTCACTACTAAACTAAACTAAACTAAACTAGCTACACTACCTACTACAAAGAATACTTATGGACTGTATAATACCCGCGATGGCTTATAGACAGTCCAAGTCCTCCAGCCCACTACCGGTAGGTAGCGTACCCAACATCTCTCAAGGGTCTCAACACCAAACGGCTCAAATATGTAACCGCTACCGAGATTACTATATTTGCGCCGTTTTAGCTGCTCAGCCGAATTAGCCGCGGCGCCGGCTCTAACGTGTGTCTCGGGAAGATGTGACGGCGCCACAGTATCGACGCAAGTAGCGTCCCACACTAAAGGCGGGGTCGGGTCTTTACCATCGTCATGCATGAGACCATTCGGTTTGAGAATGGCTGCAACATTGGCGGTGGTAAAAGCCCGGCGAATGATGTCATTAAGACTAGCATGGCGCGAAATTTGACCAAAACCATTTTGTTCTTTTAAACTGCCCAGACGCCTCTGGCTAATTAGGCAATGTTGTCTTATATATACCTATATCACCGGGATCGACGGCATGGTAGCGCTCAGTAGTAATATAAAATGTACCACTTTTTGGGGTGGTCACCCATCCAAGTAATGACTGTATTTTAGTTTTTAGATTAATTTTAATATTAGTTTTTAAATATTGAAGCAACCCGCACGATTTAAAACCTAGCCTTTCAATTTACATGGGTGAGTCATAATTATTATCTATAATAATTAAAAAATAAATAAATAATAAAAAAGAGAGATAAATACTATTCTCTCTTTTTTTCATTGAGGGTAGCCAGCCGAAAAATGTGGTTTTATAAAATTAAATGTTAGTCATACAACTTTTCACCTCAATAATTACGAGAACATTAATAATTAAAGTACTCTTTGTATTTGAGAAAAAATTTAAAAGAAACTTATTTTTAATTTAATTTTATAACTCTTATTGTTCAATGCGTTTCGAAATATATTATCGTAAAGTTGAAAGATTACTATTGTTACAAAATTCGAAGTTTGAATTGATTCGTATTTAAAGTTACAGATCAAAATAAAGGCAAATATTTTGCAGTCACACTCGTCATGACAATTTCCGACATTCTAAATTCAAACCACTTTGCCTCACTCAGTGAGCAGAATGCAATTTGGCTCACAGTTTTTCCCAGCATAAGCTGCCTGTGTGAGCTGCTGAGGTGAAAAATAAAACGCTTTTTAAATAGCGGTCGCCATTCTGTGGAAAGTATTTCTCACTCGCACTATGCAGGTTGAAACAATTGTGGTAACCGTACGTTCGACACATTTTAGTAAATGGTGCGTAGCGCTGACAGTGACAGCGAAGCTCGTCCAATCGGTAAAATTAAGCAAAGTTCGCAGTAGTCACTATTTGAAATCAAATCATATATTTATTTGCTATAACAGAATTTACAGAGAAAATCTTAAGATAACATGATAATAGGCATTCAACCTGCATGCATGCAAGCGTGACAATCTTAATAATTTGCTTTTGTTACTTACAGTAAATTCCCTAACACCAAACTACCAGGTGTTGTTATAAGTAGTCGTAGGTACATGTTTACTTGAATAAGTTGACTTTTCAAATTTTTATATATCAACTATGGATGAGTACCATGCGCTGGAGGGCACGTTAAGCCGTTGGTTCTGGCTGTTGTCGTCAGATGCAGTACCCAGTTCTTAAACCAAGACTGACCTAAACACCCCGTCGTCGCCGCCCAAGACACGTCTTGAGCGACCCGGATAATCCTATAGCAGCCGTTGTGTCGTCTGCACTAGGATCACTGGATCAGTCTAGCCCTTCTGGCTCAGGTACCGCTTTCGGCACCGGTATAGGATACCAGCGTAACATGATCAGACACTGACCCCGCCGGCGAAGTCAACGTACCCCCGTAAATTAGCTAGAATGGTCGCGACTTTCCATAGGGTCTACTCTTCCAGTGGACGTAGCCTTCTCGATCCTCTTATCCCGGCAACGGCCCACGCCGAGGCTCGCACCCCAGGGGTGCCCTTATGCTAGTTGCCTCCCACTTTTGACGTCTGGGCGCCTTAAGCGCCTGCCCTCCCGCCCGGTGACGCTGTAAAGATTGGTAGAGACCAACAGCATTCGACCGTTCAAAAAAAAAGACTGACCTAAAATGCCGACACCAGACCTCTACGAAAAGTAGCAATATAATTCAACAGTCGAGCCACAAATTTTCCTAGGGTGAGGATTTTTCCTAGACTAGGTCATACCTGAAAAAAGTTTTACTACCTAGAATGGGTGACTCATAAAGACATCATTTATTTTGTAACTAAGATACCATCGTGCTTCAGTTGACATTTTCAGTTGTTGTCTAGACAATGCACGGCAACTAAAGGTGCCTTCAGACGTTTTAAAATTCACGAGAAGGTAGGCAGACCAACCGTAAAGCACGATGACATTCTAATCATTTCAATTATTTATCGTTTTGCGGTGCATTAGAGTTCATTTTACTTATTGCCCTTAGTTTATATATTAATAATGAGAAAGCTTGGCACGCTTTACCTACTGGTAGTGGGCTGGATTATTTCGATTATATGTAGGCCAGCACAGCCATCATCATATAAATTATAAAGTCCAAATGTTTTGTGTGGCAAAAGCTAGTTGCTTTCAGCAGTTTTGCGGAGTATACTACTATAAGAGTACCTAGTTCGTTTAGAAATACAAGGCATTTTCATCATTTAAAATAGGCTTATTGAATGAAAAGTGCTGACAATTTTCTATTATCAAATTCACACGTAGTGTGATTGGGGCCATATTTGGTCATAATAATTGACCGAGCGAATGAAGTGAGCTAAAAAGGACATGCATCGTAAGAAAAAGATGGTTACATAACAGGATTTTAACCCTATCTCTCTATCTGGTCTAGCATTAGTTCCAACGTCAGCTGCAAGTTCTCAAAAAATCTGCAGATACCGTAAAATCTATGAAGATAGATTGCCTATTGCTTACAAAATATGGAATCCAAAACAAAAGCCTGATATCTATTGAAGTTGAGATAAACGGAAATTTATTTCTTAAAAGCTATTTTCTGCGAAATCGCTTACGGTGTTTCGAGTGTCGTGCTTCTTTACAGGTGTTTCTGTGGGCAACATATTTTTGTATTTTAATAACATATCATCAGACGAGTTTCAAAATACGATAGAAATCTCATCTCATCTCATCTCATCTCTCTCTCTCATTTGTCTCGTGGCATGTCTCATATACGGCTCCATGCCAAGTCGCAGCTCCATCGGGCCGTGGAAGTCGGCCTAAAATATTTCCAAGATTTGTACCGTACAGCCTGAAGACCACTCCACTGCTGAACTTGGCCTCCCCCAGAGCCCGCCACCTTGAGCGGCTGCTCGCCTCCTGCATCCACCAGCTCCCCATGACTTTCACCAGGTCGTCGGCCCACCGAGTGGGGGAAAACACACTCTGATATGCTTTATTAAATGAGATAAATGATGCTGAACTTACCGTGGTTTCTAAAGCTTCGCTTCTAAAGTCTCTGTGGACTCACAGTTTCTACACCCACCGGATCAAATATGTATTAACCACTAGACCACTACAGAGATTGCTGCGCTCGCGCCGTTGCAACTGCTAACTGTAGGAACTATTATACAGGCCCCGAAGAGCCTGAGTGCAGGGTAGGTACCGTGGTTCATGAAGGCCTTATGTATAGCCTTCAAAAAAGAAAGTCGATATGTTTTTTCTTTTGCAAACAGTATAGAATTGAAACCCCAATGACAATTTTTTTGATTGCACCCTTTTTAAGTAAATCAATGTAAAAGTGTTCAAACAAGTTTGTTGGTTAAGTTGGTACTTGTAAATTGCGTTTCCCATTTTATGGTTAAAGATGGATATAACAAATGGTGCTATTTTAATCTGTGGTCATAAAGTTATAGAAACACGGTAAAGCCTAGAGATCAACATCTATTTAAAAATCTTCAGACCTTCAACCTAATTCTAAAACTGGAGCACGTTGTACACAATACCATGTCTATATATATTATATATCGAAAAGGGAAGCGTCGAAAACCGGCACACAATAGGGTTTTCTATTTACAATGGACTTCCCGAACGAGCTAGCCATGTATCAAGCAAAAAAGTGGGGGCGAGTTACCCCTCTGTAATCACATACGTACCTAACTTGAAACGATAAAAACTTTTCTGTTTGGAAGGATGCGGTTATTGAAAGTGGAATTATTGTCCCGGTGTGCGAATAGGACCACCCCATCTCTTCCAGTAGGTACTTCCCGTAAGAGCGGGCTAAGGGAATATTCAGGGAATGGCAGCAGCATTCTCCTTGGTCTTCAATAATATCTTCTGCGATCACCAAACCGCCTGCCAAGCTAGGTGATTGTGGCAAACCAAACAAATTTGATAAGCGTCCAAAGTGGCGTTATACCTATAGGGGAGGCCTGTGTTGAGCAGTGGCCGTCTTCAGGCTGTTGGTGTATGTTATTAGTAGTTCTACGAACAGTAGACTTTGCGAGGACAAACTTCTTTGCAGCAGTAGCAAAGCGACAGCAAACACTTAGCAGTCGTCGCGAGATGTCACTGAATGCACTTTGGTCTTTGATACTAGCGCCACTAGCAACAGAACAGCAATAGACGGAAACAAAATAATGCACTTTTTAGTTCATCGATTGTCCGACAGTCGGTGATCTAGCGCTCGATCGCTTTCTGCTCTGCCAAAGTGATGTTTGACAGCAATGATTGCAAAATTTATGGCTGTTGCAAACTTGTAGCGAGTTACGTAATTACTAATTATCCAGCCGGGCTTTTGTTATAATACGGATTTCTATTCGCTTCCTATCAGTCGAGGTTCTACATAATTATCAGCATATTAAATAGTGTAGGTAGGTAAATGACTTACATAAAATTGGTTTCATAAGAAAATATCCCACTTAGTATTTATTTATTGTTTAAATTTAAAGCGCTAGTTAGAATTGTACGTACGTAAGATAATCATAGTTCGTGACAGCAACGTGCAACTATCAATTTCAATGGAATTCGTGAGTGGTTGTTTTTACCAATGAGTCTAAATGAACGAAACACGCACCTATATAACTTTATTTAATGCCAACAAAAGTTTTAATGAGTTATTCCATTTGTTCCTGCAAACGAATATAAGCATTAAGCACTGACCTCTATTATAATTAGTACGCTGGACTTTATATTGACCAATATTGACTGAAGGCATTTGATTTTCGCCATTTTGGCGCTGATTGCTAAGAGTGAGATGTCACTCTTAGAAACGAGAACGCTCACGATGGTGAGCGTTCTCAGAACTAATTAAACCAACCAATTAACGCGATCGATTTTCATATTAAAGTCGCAGGACGCACGGAGTGGCGCTTCCTATCGGCACAAGAAATTCTCAATTTTTGTACGATATGGTCTATCCAGCGTACTTGTAATAAGATCAGTGAATATAAGTATCCCAGTGTACCCCTAATGAATGGGAAGATTAATATGTTTTTAAATAATTGTAATCATCATCATCTGATTGAACCACTTAACCTACTTGCCTCTTGCATTCAACGATTCCTCGCGGATGTTACCAGGTCATCGATCTACCTGTAGTGAAGGGCTGGCCTGTATGCTACGTCTGATGCTTCGTGGTCTAGCAACTACATTCAGAACCTTTTTTAAAATTTGGTTTTAGATTTTACAGCAATTCTGTTGGAATAAAAACTAAACAAATTATTCGTATACAAATTAGGTACCTAATTATTTAACGTGAAAAATATACGAAACAAAATCCAAGACGTATCTATATAATACCTACCATGTCCCTTGACTTCTTACTTTATAAATCTAAATGTGCCCGTCGTAGTATAGTCAAACATAATCATTCCAAAGATGTTTCTTCACCAATTTTGATGTATCATGAATCGTGTTTACATTATGCTTTGATACGAAAGGTATACATAGTTTGTTTGATCTCAATAAATTAAAAGAGATTTAAAATTAAAATTTGTGTTTTGTAACCACCACAGAGCACGAAAAAAAAGTCATTTGTTTTTTCTCTAATCTGTGATTTTATATAACAAAAATACTATACGTAACTGATGATTCTCAGTCATGGTTTATTATGATTAGTCGCTTTATGAAATACGGAGCAGAACGTCGTTCAGGTAAATAGTTTCAACAATTTTTTATCATCTGAAATAATTACTTATTCCAGAAGTAGATAGGTACATAAATAATAATTTTATCACAAATCAAATAACGCCAAAAGTTCAAGAGGCACTAGACAGAACCGCTGTGACTATGGCCATACTCTTGTCGCCAGCAAGTCTACTCTCGTGGCGACAGAATGTCTGAGTTTTTGCCCTTCTTGTGGAAATGGTTGAGAGGCTATTTGCGCCTATTGCAAATCAGATCTTACTACACAAATGAGGCTGGATGATGTTGCGGCAAAATTAAGTAGCCATTTGAATCCGGGATACAGATATTTAGATGTTACATAAAACTTTATTGATAAATGGCAAAGCAATGTGCCATGAAAATCACAGTAGGTATTCAAACTGAATATCTTGAAGTAGTGAAGTGAATGCCGACATAAAAAAATCAATAGTACATATGGGTTGATACATTACACACCGAGCAGCTTCTTGTCGTGTCACAAAGTTAAGTGGTAAACTTCAATTGTTTTTTCTCTTTAATCTGTGGGTAAATACGTGGATTACCAAATGGATTTAGTGGGAACATAATTGTAACCGTTATTGAACTAATGTCTGTCACTATAACTCTTTTTGGAATAAAAACTTACCTAGTCGTCATAGTACAAAAATCCAATTAGCCAAGAATCTATGTAAATAGGGCGAATTCTGTGACAAGAATATTAATATTATAGCACTTCACTTAACCTTATCTTATTTTTGAAGAGTCAGGTACTAACGAGGTTTTAATTTGCTTATAATATATTATTTTTGATAGTTTAGACGCAGCGTAGTCCGGCCCCTCACTAGGTGGACCGCCGACCTGGTCAGAACCGAGGCGAGCCAATGGAGCAGGAGCCACCAGGTGTACCATACACCATGGGCGTATATAGGGAGGGGGGGGGGGAGGTTGAATATTATTGACGAAATGCAGATAAAGTTAAAGATGCTTCTTTTTATTGTTTGATAAGCTTGTTTAAATACTTGTGTATACGTATATTGATTAGGTACCTACTAGTTGCCTATCAATAAAAAAATTGGTGAATTGTATGTAACTTCTGCGCGCTTAGTTTGTATTCAAGCTTTACTAACGGTTCTTTTATGATAGTTAAAGGGTATAACCCAGAACCATGGGATAAGAAAGCCTCAACGTAGGCAAGTTTTGCGTTTTCAAATAAGGTAAAAATAAGAAAAGCTTTGATGAACTATTAGCAAAAGTCCAGTTTAAGTTTCCTCTTCGGTTTTAGAAACAGCGAAACCGCATTACGAAAAAATTTGACGCTTTTTCGCTTACGAATTCAAAAATTATTTGGTGAGGTGGTTTTTGCGCACTGTGGAGTCAATTGCTCATGTAGCCACTAAGCCATACGTATTTCCTAAAATACATAATGGCAAACACAGAATTTTTTCGCGCTCGCTTCGCTCTCGCTCTTAAATTTTGTCATTTACAACCAGCGGGCTTGTATTGACATAAAAATTTTACTACAAAATGTATTACACTAATATGATGCCTGCGACCGCAACACTGCTCAGCCTAGAGGCTACTTTAACTATTCAACCATTGGCATTTCAACTTGCTAATAAGAGCTACATCGGTCACTTTAGTTCTGCGGTTAATCTTCATAATAGCTGTGTATACATAGCAATAAGTTACGTAATAGGTATGTGGTATGTATAATTATGCTATAATAGAGCACTGGGTCATCAGTAGTAGTACGGCATCAAAGTCCTCCGTTAACATCAACCCACCATAACCAATAATTACCACTAAACTTAATGAACAAATCAGTATTACGGTACAAGTAAGCTCCTATTGCATAGATATATTGAAAAGAGAATTGTAGGGAATAGGTAATTAAAATGAGCGATGGTGGCCGAGCGGTAGCATGTGCGCTTTGCAATCTTACGGCACCGGGTTCGATCCTCGGCCCAAAGGCACCAATGACTTAACTAGTAAGTTATGTGCAGTTTTCGATGCCATCGCTCCGTGTCTCGGAGATCACGTTTAGCCGTCGGTCCCGGTTGTCATAAGAGAATCTATGGCAATCGTTACGGGTAGTCAGACGCCTGATGGTCTAACCATCCCTGTTACTAGTTCCTTATGGGTTGCGAGGTCAGATGGCAGTTGCTCATGTAATTCTGGTAGCTCGCCGCTACAGGTTAGATTGGGAGCCGACCCCAATAACAAATCGGAAAAGGCAAAGAGGATGATGATGATGAGGTAATTAAAATGCACTTGTGTGGCACACCCTGCTTTCCGTGCCCTCTATGTGAAAAGTCATTTTGTGTTATTAAGTGCGCCTAAATTACCCATTTTAGGCGCACTCATCTACCTATCTAAGTATGCAATTTTATGTTTTCTTCTATCTATACTTACCTACCTGGCTCTAAAAATTGGTTCTACTTATTAGCCATACTTTACGGATGAACTTATTGTAATATTGAATAAAAACATGCTAATATTCCAATATTTATTTTCAGATTAGTCGTTAATAGTTAAGGTAACAATATAAAATAATGTGTTGGCAATGTGGGAGCAATTAGTGAACCGTTAGAAAAGACAAAGTGTTTACCGCCACCGTGAAGTGATGAAAGACCCTACACAGTGTTTCCGCTTCACCCTGTGGAGATTCAGATCTTCGCGAGATGCAGATGATACTGGCAGCTGGTGGAGGGTAAGTTTAGTTTATAAGATTTGTTTAGAACTGTATTTTTTTGTATTTACGTAACTGGTTACGTAAAAGGTAAAAATATAACCCTTATTCGCAACTGAATCTTTTTCATCACTGATTTCGAAAGGTGAAATAATCGTCATCGTCATTGTTGTCGTCATCGTCATTGTCATCTTCATCGTCATTGTCATTGCCATTGTCATCGTCATCGTCATATTCATCGTCATCGTCATTGTCATCGCCATCGTCATTGTCATATTCATCGTCATTGTAATCGTCATCATCATCGTCATAGTCATCTTAAAATCAGACAGTTTATATTAAAATTATCGTCATCATCAGCTTGCTGGACGTAGGCCTACACCATAAAGTGCCACTTTGAGCAGTTCCTTGCCTCATGCATTCAATGGCTCCCCACGGAAATTATACGAGTGTTAATTAACTAAAGTTGACCTGCTTGGACGGCAAGGTAAAGATTTGGTAAATGGCATACCTCCATTTGCTGTTGATATTAGATATTAGAATAGTTTATGGTATGGATTAAAATTTGTGAGCTTTTTATTCATAAATCTCCGTCTTAAGGAGTTTCTGACAAACATTCCACAGTATGGAGAAAGTCAATTGAGACTTATACTGGATGTAATTGAATTCATTAGCATCCTTTCTTCAAGTACATACTGACACCAGTCACGTGTGGACCAAAATATATGAAATCAAACCTATCCCATTTTAAGAGTCTCAATACCAAAATTGGTATTGATAACTTTGAAAGTTCTGCTACGTAATTAAATTAATATAATTAAGTTTAACTAGGTGGTAGGGCTTTTCTGCAAAGTTTGTCTAGGTAGGTACCACCGCTTTGCCAGTTATTCTGCCGCCAAGCAGTAGTGTGCAAGCACTACTGTGTTCCGGTTTGAAGGGCATTGTAGCTAGTGAAATTACTGGACAAATGAGA
The DNA here is from genome assembly GCA_910589525.2 of Ennomos quercinarius. Lineage (NCBI taxonomy): Eukaryota > Metazoa > Arthropoda > Insecta > Lepidoptera > Geometridae > Ennomos > Ennomos quercinarius. The sequence goes on from OU342489.1 coordinate 16,601,110, forward strand.
CTTTACGAACTGATCTCACAGTCTAGAAAACTTTTTTAGACTGTGTGATGTCTCAGGATGGCGTGCGCAGTGCACAGTGTTACTCGAAACTTTAGTTTGGAGTTCCCAGTGGTACTGCAATCTGTTATGGGCGGCCGTGTCGCTTAACACCAGGCGAACGACTAGCTCGTCACGTCATTCGTTTAAACAAAAAAAAAAAAGGTAATTTATAATTATTACAAGGCAGCATTTTTTTAAAGTATCAAAATCCTTCGTTCTTTCAACGATATGCACTAGCGTAAAAATCATATTTATTTAAAAGAAATAGTTACTCATTTTGCGTTTTAAAAAGCATTAATAAATAATATGCAATCGTGTACTCAATTGATGCTAATGAATTTAATTGCACCCTGTATATTAACAGAAAGGTATAATCATTACGTCAACTTATTCATTTGATATTTATATTGTTTGTTCGATAAATATGCTTAAAATAAAGTCTCTACAGTGTACCTGATCATTAGTGCATTTCAACGTAGACAGTTAAACGTAGTTGACTTGTTGCTCAAACAAGACAATTATATGAAACGGGCTTTATAAAATATCATGGATGGAATACGGTATAATATATATCTACATAATAAAGTAGTTTTACTTTCAAGCTGGTATTCTTATAAATACAAATTAAATGTCAAGAAATAGAAAAGCGGTAAACCCTGCATTCGAAGACAATATTGATCATTAAACAAGATATAACCTGAGCCTTGTAGTTTTTCAAAAGAATCCTGTTCCTTTGCTTCTATTATACTTATTGCACTATAAATACGATATACACGTAATATATTGGTAGATTCTGGCCTACACCCAGGCCGGGTTTCCAATAGGACTACCCCATGTCTACCCGTGGGTGCTGTGAGAGCCGGCTATGGGAATTTCCAGGGAATTGACAGCAGCATTCTCCTCGGTACTTTAAAATCTTCTGTGATCACCAAGCCGCCTGCCAAGCATGGTGATTATGGCAAATCTACCCGTCCAAAGATTTGCCACAATCACCATGTGCGAGGGCGTTTTATGGGGGAGGCCTTTCAACCGTGGACATCTTCCAATTGAGGATGTGATCCTACCTTTTTCCATGTCAGAGATGGCGTGCCACAGCAGTAGGAAACAAACTGGGTTAATGACGACGAGACTATAACTTGGCATTTTCAAGGCTTGAGATCTAAAATGCAGCTTTTCCTATAAGAGCAAAATAAATAACTATTCTCGCTTCGAACAGTGTAATATTGCTCCGTTCGAACAGTGTAATATTGCTCCATTCAAACAGTGTAATATTGAATAGGTCACAACAGCTACACACACATACACGCGGCTTACATTTTAAAACAGTTCGTAGCGGTTGAGAGCTTAATTTAAAAATCATGTAGCTACGTATTAGTTCATTCATTGTTCTGACGTTTTGTTGAAAAATAAGTTTTGTAGTGTGTAGACACGTTTGAATCAAAAACATCCTGGCTTTGAGAAATTAAAAACATTATTGCAGAAGGTGCAGGTAATAGATGAACCATAAAAACTGTACTATTTTAGTACGGACAACAGTCTAGAACGCAATGCTACTTTAAATTTTCTTTACTTTCTAGTTTGTGTATGATTTATCGCAAGTCCAACTTAAGTAACTTTATGATAAGATCTCACAGTCTAATAATCTTACCTAGACTATCTCAGGATGACGTGCGCAGTGCAGTGTCACGCGAAACTTTATATTATAATCTAGAGGTCCGAGTGATACTGCAATCTGTTATGGCCAGCCATAGAGTATACATAAGCAAGGTGACGCTTAACATCAGGCGAACCACTAGCTCACCACGTTCGTTTACATAAAAAATCTACCCTCTGAAGCTAGATAGCACTCACCAGGTTTATACAACGGTCTAATAATCGAGTAGGTAATATGAGTACAGACAACGTTGCTACCAATCGGTTAAGAATGCTCGGATAGTCGAGCTTCGCTATGAGCGCTTGACTCCACAAGTACCTACGTATTCCTATTTGTACTACGTATTTGTATTAGATGAGACAAAAAAAGAAAACAGAGACAGCACGAAGTATGATTTGACGATTTTGATGTAGTCATTAGGAACTTTACTACGGGAAGCCGATGGGATGCAGGAGGCGAGCAGCCACTCAAGGTGGCACTCTATGGTGGAGGCCTACGTTCAGCAGTGGACATCTTCGGACTGATGATGCTGCAATAGCTTCAAACAACATAATATAGCGAAATGCTTTTAAAACTATTAATGTGCTAGCGAACTCGCCTTGCATGCTTGCCTTATTGCGAATTCGTGCAGAATTAATCTGAATGAGCGCCTGCGCCGTGTAGGAATGCTGGCGAATGCTGCAGGTACAAAGACGGCACACGGCTTTCAATGGACACAGTAACTAGATTGGCGAATAGCTCAGCTAGATGAAGTGAATCTCACTTCATCTAGCTGAGCTATTGCACATGAAAGCATAGTCACTGACTCGGATGAATTGTAATTCTCCTTTTAATCGAATTCAATGATAATACCCTTTCAAAACATTGGTTTTTCTTTTTAATGAATGGTACACAAACTGATTAATGCACAAGATTCTTCGTAATAAAGTTTACACAATTGTTTCGCTTGGTGTATAACCTACTTGGAGTGAACACAGCATGCACAAAACCATAGACCTAGGAAAATATTCTAGGTCTATGGGTTTAACCTACTTCAATCGTCCGGATCCACTATCTCGCTCATGCATTGCGATATTTTTGAAGATATTACATAACTGAATTTACTTACGAAAAATCTGCTAAAACTATTTTCTCATTACAAATTGTCAATAAAAATATCGTATCCAAACAAGTTTTCACACATAAAAACATTTTATAAAGAAAAAAATACTTTGATACCGTTGTATTTATCACACCTTGTTTGCATTAATATAATTTTCGTTAAATATTTGTAATGTTGTTCATATGAGAACATAGTTTAGCAAGATTTTTCGTAACTAAATTCAGTTATTTAATATCTTCAAAAATATCGCAATGTCTAGTGGATCTGCGTATATAGCAGGCTTAATTTCACACTGAGAAATACTGATATGTCATCATGTTTTTTGTTTTTTTTTATTTAAAAGAATGACGTGACTGGCTAGTCGTTCGCCTGGTGTTAAGCGACACGGCCGCCCATAACAGATTGCAGTGCCACTCGGAACTCCAAACTAAAGTTCCGAGTAACACTGCGCACTGCGCACGCCATCCTGAGACATCACACAGTCTAAAAAAGTTTTCTAGACTGTGAGATCAGTTCGTAAAGTCTCATTTGCCCAGTAATTTCACTAGCTACAATGCCCTAATGTATAATATACTGAGTGTAATTGAATTCATTAGCATCCTTTGAAACTAGGTACCTACTCATGACACCGGTCACGTGTGGACCAAAATTTATGAAATCTAACGCATCTATTTGGTATTGATAATAACTCCAAATGGGATAACATGAACTGCTACAAAGCCTAAAAAAAATATTAAATTAAAATAATCAAGAACTGATTTTCATTATGACATACAAGAAAACAAATACTTTTAAAAGTGCCAAAATCATTCATGCATACTACGTAAGGCGCCGCGGCTATCTTCATAATTTTCTTTGAAGTATTTTTATTTACTATCATTCTATTCACCTGCACCCTGTACATGTACATAATGTTCTCCAGTGTTCAGCTCCATTATGTACATTCAATTACTACCACACTAGTACTATAAAATTAACAATATAATACAAAACTACCCTAATAAGCTAAATAATATAAAAACAAAAACCTAATCTAACAAACCACTACCAGTAGGCAACGTGCCCAATATGCTGGCAGCATTGCCACGTTGAATGGCAATGCTCAACCTTTGGCCGAAGTAGAGGCCAGCATTTTGGTCACGTGTTGCTTCGACCAGACGTTTGGAAAGGTCTTTGAAAATTTGGTGAGCACTCGGTCCCCAAGGCCCAAGCGTCTCAACCCCAAAAGGCGCAAATATAAAACCGCTGTCAAGTTTACTGTATTTGCGCCTTTTTAGTTGCTCAGCAGAATCCGCCGCCGCACCAGCCTTATTTTGTGTTCCAGGAAGGTGTGACGGCGCAAGGGTGTCCACACACGTGTTGTTAGCCAATTTTGTTAAAATATCTATGGGACCAATCTGAAAGTAGAAAATATAATTATATAATAAATATAATAATAAATAAAAAAATTGTGAAAGGTGTAGGTACTGGAAGATAATGCTTAAGTTCACCTGTATAATACCAATGATAGTAGATATAGGTACCTACTATTATTGGTATTTAATAAGGATTGTTTTATTATATATCTATGTCAGTATCTATCTATCTGACAAAATACATAAAAATTAGATTTTCGCCTTTATAGAACGACAATATAAAAGGATTCGTTGAATCAGACTTCATTTCGTAAGACACGACTATTATTACCCGACGCAAAAAGGAGGGCTATGAGTTTTGTGTACCTATAGGCTTGACGCACAAAGCCTGAAACTGTGCAAATAATAAAATGTAATATTAAAGTATCTAAGTATTTTGTTTATCAAAAAGGGATAACAAAGTCATCACATTCTCGTGAGCCGGGTCATGTTATATCAAATATATGAACTGAAATCCCTTGTTAGACTTTTCCAGGTTGCAATATTTGAAACACGATATTCCGTATTTTCACCCTTAAGCTTCAGCCCTACCTGCGCGTTAAGTTGCGCTAGCGAAGCATCAGCATCAGCGTCAGCCGTTCAGTGCCCATTAGTGCCCATGTTCATGGTGGCCATGCCGTGCTGCTAGCGCCGCTCCGCGATCGCCGCGGGAAGCTATGGGTACGGTATAGTTTCGCGTTGTTGACGGTGCCGCTTCGCAGACGCGCAGGTGTGGCTGAAGCCTTACAGTCCTAGTTTTTCTGTGTAAATGTAGTTTACTTGAACTAGAAAAACGTGGATTGGAAGGTCAGAATAAAAACTAGTGATAAGATCTAAGGTGGAAGAAACGTCACACTAGTGCGGGAAATTCAAATTTTCTTGCATTCTTTTGCCAATAATAGCTTAATTACTCAACGTGATTACATGAAAAATAATTTTGCGCAAATAAATAAAATGTATCAATAAATTACAATTAAAAGAATCACCTAGATATCATTGGTTTAGCGACAAATGGCAATAGACTGAAAAACTAAGAAATAATTGCTTATTGCCATTTGTCGCTAAACCAATGATATCTAGGAGATACTTTTAATTGCAATTTGTTGATACATTCTATTTATTTCCGCAAAATTAGTTTTTATGTAATCACGTTGGCAAAAGAACGCAAGAAAATTTGAATTTGCCACGCTGGGGAAACGTTCCCCCTTAACGGGATATTTACCATGTAATTTTTTAATGTGATAAAATTATTATAAAGAGATGAATTAAGGGAGCTTTGAATGAGGATTCAACATAATCAACATTATCCTAATTTTTAGCAGAAAAAGAAAGAAAGACAAGCTAACCTATAGGATTCAAAATCAGCTAAGAACACACTTCATGTCACATGCAGGGTGCAGGAGGCAAGCAGCCGCTCAAAGGGCGCTCTATGAAGAAGGCCTATGTTCAGCAGCGAACGTCTTCAGGATGATGATGATGATGATCACATACTCACATACTATACCGGCATTAAATAATGCACAAAACGGAGTACCTACTGTAGAAACTTAATAATAAAACAAAGAAACACTGAAAATAAGAGAGGGTTATTCATTAATACTAGGTGGTAGGACTTTTCTGCAAAGTTCGTCTAGGTAGGTACCACCGCTTTGCCAGTTATTCTGCCGCCAAGCAGCAGTGTGCAAGCACTACTGTGTTCCAGTTTGAAGGGCATTGTAGCTAGTGAAATTACTGGGCAAACGAGACTTTTGATCTGATCACACAGTTTAGTAATCTTATTCCTATACTTTGTGAAGTCTCAGGATGAAGTGCGCAGTGCATTGTCACGTGAAACTATATTAATTTAGAGTTCCGAGTGATACTGCAATCTGTTATGGGTAGCCGTGACGCTGACATCAAGCGAATGACTAGCTCGTCAAATCATTCATTTGCATAAAAAAAATATAATAAATAAAATAGATCGCAGAAAATCTGGAGTATTGCCCGCTGTGTACATGCAATAATCCAGATTTACTGCGATTTTCATAAACTGTGGTTTCATAAACCTACTGGCTTCAAAAACAAGAACCGTGCTGAAGTTGTTAATTTTACGTGAAGCTGTGAAGGTATATTATTCCCAGGGTACATTGGTCAGGACGACAATTAACCTGGCAGGCTCCCATAGCGGTGCAAGTGGCGTGACATGCCAAACCACCTTGCAGTGCTGAGTCCTGGCACGCTTCACTTTGGCAACACATACTATGACCGATCAATATACACGTAATTCTTTTTATTTTTATTATACGCTTAAGTTAAAAACTAAAACGTCCATGGTAGTTATGATATATGTAATTATATTGTATAACCAGGATGTAATTGAATTCATTAGCATCCTTTGAAACTAGGTATCCTACTCCTGACACAAGTCGCGTGTGGACCAAAATTTATGAAATCTAACACATCGAATTTGTTTTTTTATGTAAACGAATGACGTGACGAGCTAGTCGTTCTCCTGGTGTTAAGCGACACGGCCGCCCATAACAGATTGCGGTGCCACTCGAAACTCTAAAGCTTCGCGTGACACTGCGCATTGCGCACGTCATCCTAAGACATCACACAGTCTAAAAAAGTTTTCTAGACTGTGGGATCAGCTCGTAAAGTCTCATTTGCCCAGTAATTTTTGGTGTTGATAATAACTACAAATAACTTACTTAGTCAATTGCTGCAGTACAAAATTGAGTACTCTTATTAATCATTACATACTTACAAGTTAAAAAACATTTAAAAGTATCAAAATCATTCGTGCCAAGTACGTTAGGCGCCGCAGCAACACTCTTTTCCTTTAATAATTATCAATAAATGATGTACTATCCTGCACTCAATTTATGCTAGTGAATTAAATTGCAGCCTGCATATTGTACTACGTCGTAGAGGTAGATATATGATGTGATTATTTATATATGCAATATACATTAACACTAATGAATATACGTTCCTCGCGCACACATATACACACCCACACATACCCTTACACATCGTCACAAACTGTTTGATTAGTTTTCTAGCATGTGAATACTAATACATAACTGAATATATTAATATAAGCTAAATAACTGTAACCTAGATTAGGTATTACCTATATTGTTTGCGGTGAAAGAGGTCTGGACCTCATAATACAAGCCCTGAGCCTAGTGTGGGATCCAGGTTTTCTAAACAAATGTATACTTACCTACCTATATGCCAAACCCAAATAAATGTATTTTCATTAAGATATAATAATTAGGAATGATATCCCAGAACAGAAGATTCCTTTATCTGATGCCATTCAACGCCCAAATCAATCAATTCTGCCAAAACCCCAAATCACTGGACGTAGAGACATTAATTTGGAGGGTGTTTTTATGGTGTAGCATAGGGTCTAAAGAACCTCTCAAAATTCATCTGTGAAGGTGTTCCAAGGGGTTGCAAAATTAGTGTGAAGAAATGCGCAAGTAAAACATTGAGTCTTCAATATTAGCCATATAGATACCTACATACAGCTACTAATTTACGCTTAAAATGCAAAAAAAATAATGGCATACTGCTATTATAGCAATCAAAGAGTACATAAACGCTAATAGAGCAATACAACTGCAATAGTAATAAAACCTAGAAGTAAGAAGTGTAGTTTCTCGTATTGCACGTGCTTTTCCAGAACTAACTTAATTTACAAGGCACACTTAGCATAACTTTCTGACCCGTTACTTTACTATCTGACTATCTGCGCTAGCCATGGGGCGCCGATGGATGCCGAAGCCAAGCAGCCGCTCAATGTGGCACTCTGTGGGAGAGGCTTATGTTCAACAGTGGACGTTTTCAGGCTGATGATGATGATCTGCGCTAGTCAAAATATGAGCTTTTTTAGTTCTACCATTCCAAAAAAACAGTAGTGCCAATTGCGAGCACGTCAAATAGCTTTATAATAGCTCTTCAGCTGAACGCTTTCTAGACTATTATCAATATTATCTATCTTTTTGGTACTCTCCGTTCACAACCGTTCACAATCGTGTGTATTTCATCTCTACCATTTCCGAGGCACAGTGGCGCCAAATCGCGAGCAATACGTATTTTTTTAAAATTAATATTATTTTGTATTAAGCCTCCCTTTCAGCAATCCAGCTACGTTGACTAGATGGCGCTAGGATTCACTGAAACCAGTAGCTAGAGAAGAGATTTTTGGAGTTTTGGCGAAAAACGCGGAAAAGTTCACGTCGGTGCATTGTATTATTTTACAAAACTTATGCTTTATCCAGTGTTAATGTTTAAAATTGGTGGTGTTTTACGCATTAAGTGCTGAATTACGAGCATGAGTGTGGGCAAGTGATATAATGTAGTGAAACGTGGTTTTTCGTGTTGCTTCCAAAATTCCATAGAAGCCTCTAGTAAAGTTGCCATCACTTTACTAGGGCATGCCTTAGACTGGATTATGACTTAGACTAGACTATGACTACGCTGACTGTGACTATGACTATTTCCATAATACGATTTTACAAAACTTGACACTGGCTAAATACACTATGTGTGGAGCCAATATATATAAATAAAAAGAAACCAGTAGCTAGAGAAAAGATTTTATTTCCTTCATACCCGAGGCGCAGTGGCGCCAAACGGCAAGCAAGTTCACGTAATTTTTCAATAACGTTGTAATAAGGGCACCCTTTTAACTTGAAGCTTTTCCGCAATCCCGCTACGATGACTAGATGGTGTTAGGATCACAGAAACAGTATCTAGAGAAAGAGATTTTAGTTCTGCCGTTTCCAAGGCGCAGTGGCGCCAAATAGCGAGCATATTACCGTAATTTTCGAATAAATAGTAAGGTACCAGTACAACTTAACACTTTTCCCGCAATCCCGCTACGATGACTAGATGGCGCTAGGATTCACTGAAAACCACACTGAAAACAGTGGCTAGAGAAAGAGATTTCAGTTCTACCATTTCCAAGGCACAGTGGCGCCAAATGGCGAGCACCTTCACGTCATTTTCAAATACGTAGTAAATCTTTTCAACTTAATAGTAAGGTACCTGTACAACTTAACACTTTTCCCGCAATCCCGCCACGATGACTAGATGGCGCTAGGAGTCACTAAAAACTGCCATTTCCACGGCGCAGTGGCGCCAAATGCGCGCTACTCACGTAGTTTTTCTACGGGTAGTACCTAAGTTATCTTTTCAACTTAACACTTTTTTCACAAACCTGCTACGATGACTAGATGGCGCTAGGAGTCACTAAAAACTGCCATTTCCACGGCGCAGTGGCGCCAAATGCGCGCTACTCACGTAGTTTTTCTACGGGTAGTACCTAAGTTATCTTTTCAACTTAACACTTTTTTCACAAACCTGCTACGATGACTAGATGGCGCTAGGAGTCACTAAAAACTGCCATTTCCACGCCGCAGTGGCGCCAAATGCGCGCTACTCACGTAGTTTTTCTACGGGTAGTACCTAAGTTATCTTTTCAACTTAACACTTTTTTCACAAACCTGCTACGATCTAGTCAGATGGCGCTAGGGTCACTGAAAAACATTAGCTAGAGAGATTTCAGTTCTAAATCATGCTACGATGACTAGATGGCGCTAGGGTCACTGGAAACAACAGCTAGAGAAAAATATTTTAGTTCTGCCATTTCTTAGGCGCAATGGCGCCACGTAACGTACTATTCCAACACGTAGTAAGTTACCTCCCAACATAACATTTTTCCCAATCCCGCTGCGATGAATAGATGGCGCTTGAAGTCACTTAACCTTCGTATCATTACAAAAGTACAGTAGATAGATAGATAGATAACTCTTTATTGTCCCACCAATTAAATATGAAAGTGCAAAGGAAACCTTATGAAGTAATGTTACAATAGGCGGTTTTATCGCTGACAGCGATCTCTCCCAGACAGCGTTTTAGTAGCGTCATGGCAGGCATTTAGCGGGGCTTTTTTGACACGCAGTAAGCTATTTTTACCACCACGATAGACTAGATGGCGATACGAGTTGCTTACCCCACAGACAATACAAACAAGATACTAGTAATAAATAAGTACCCTCATCTTATGGTATAGGGTGAGGTTTTAATTCCAGCTTGAGCCGCTAGATGGCGCAATCAGTATGCCGCAGTAATATCGACGTACGTATCAAAATGGTTAAACCTGAAAACATAAAAGTAACTTCCAAATTTTGTACAACTTAATACGTATGACGTCATCAGCAAACGGAGCCTACGTGTACCTATGGTATACGTGTGTATGCCAAGAATGGCCCACATTAATGAAACAATTGCAGTAGAAAATGAAGAACTAGTAGATAATAAGGTCGATGGTCTATAATATTATTGTTTTGGTTCTTTAAAGACTTCAAGGGACCAAAACAATATTATTTTCTACTGCAATTGTTTCATTAATATGGGCCATTCTTGGCATAAATACGTATAGGTACCTACCGCCTAGTTCAAGTTGAAGTAGGCGCTTGCTACTAGAAACCTTTGTTTGTTACGTAATGCGGCGTTGGGTCCAGTAGCGGACCCACTGCCCGCAGGTAGGGTAGTCCCAGGGATGGGTAATAATACAACCTGATCAATCAAGTACCGAAGCTGTATTTAGGTACTATAATTGCTCCTTGCACAACCTCACTATAAGTCCACTTCTCATCACAAATTAGCACTAAGTCACTGGCCTGAACGGGCGCTTCCTGGAGTCCCGGGATCGCTCTTGGTAGCCGGAATATTCCTGGTTCCAGCCTCCAGTAACTCGGTCCTTCCACCCGGAAAATAGCGTCCCTTCTAAGTCCGACCGTTTAGTGTTAGGTACCCTTGCAGAAGGTGTGAAGAAGAAGCAGAGGACGATGACGATAAGGAAGATGACGATAAGGAAGATGACGATAAGGAAGATGACGATAAGGAAGATGACGATAAGGAAGATCCTGGAAAGAGCGGCACGCGTTAGGAAGGTGCTAGATTCAAGCTGTGCCTTGCCACTTAGATGAGGTAGATGGATGCGCTTGCGCGGTCAGTACCAGGACCGTGCTTAGACAAAATGTCGGCAGTTAGCAGTAGTGACGCGGAACAGCTTTACAAGGCAATAAGAACAGATAAAAACACAGTATGGCAGCAGTAGTAAGAAATTGGAACTCACCCTAGAGGGATCTTCAAGTGGTAGTCTTTTTTAGCGTATTTTTATTATATTTTTAGATACACGAGCAGTACGTGTTCTCATTTATAGAGCTCAAAGCGTTCTGTGAGGAGCTTGAACCGAATGCCGGCCGTCGCCGATGCCGCGCCACAGCTTACGAAAGAGTAGTCGGAGATTTTATGTTTGTTAGCGTTCCGTGTACGCGCGCCAGTATAGAAGGGAGCCTTTCATATGTTTTTGATAGAACCAAGTGTTCCATAGTTAAAATAATAGTTTTTGTAGTATAATATGTTATTTAAGTATTTATTTATGTAATAAAAGATTAAAAGTAAGAGGTTTTTTATTCAATTAGCATTATTTTTAAGTTTAGTTTTTATTTTAGGTATTTTATATGTTTTAGGCTAGATAGTAGGTTAATTTAGTAATCATGGTATCCACAACGTTACAGTACCCGCCAAAAAACGCAGGATTTTTCTTATAAAAATCCGACTCGCTACACTAAGTTACCTATTGTGTACCCTGACAGACTTTATTCATACCTCTCCATTCATTCAATAACTCCCCTTTCATTCTTTCATACTTCATTCACTAATTCATTCTTTCATAATGTCTACGTCATTTTAGGTCTGACTTAGACTTTATCACACGTGAGTGTGTATGTTTGTAGAACATCCACACTCTAACACAGTTAGGCAAGAGATGATAGGTATCGTAGTAACCGTCACTCACGTATTAGGTAGTTGGTTGTTATAATATTAGTTAGGTAGGATTATAATGTAATACTGTAACAAAATTGCTATTAGAAAATTTTAGAATCATTAATATTTTAAGTAGTAGGCACTATATATTAATTTTAAGACAGACACCGCATGTAGGTAGGTACATGATGTCATTTTCTTAAGTAGATTTATAGTTCAGCACCAAATTCATACTAATCAAGGGTAATTAACGCAGCCGATAATAACCATTGAACAGAAAATATGAGTGGTACTGAGTAGTAAGTACCTAGGACTTCTCGGTAATTAACGCAGCATGATAATTACGATAGTCGATATTTGCTCAATCGACCGCTCTGTCGATCGGGTGGTTGAGTCTTAAGATATCTTTACGTAGTTTATGTTGGTAGTTCAGTAGAATAATTTTATAATAGAGTTTAGCCTTATTTATGTAAAAAAATGGAGTAATACTAACATTGAAGATACGCTTAAGTTAATTTAGTTAAGTCATTTATGTATTTATAAGTTTAAATTTATATTGTTGAGAAAAATATTAATAATTGAGTGTTGTAAGCATTTATATTGAAGATATAAATTGATAGGACTTAAATCATTTTATCTATTCCGCCACGCTTGCTTAAGCACAAGTTTTCATGAAAGGGTCAGGATCAGTTTTAGAAATTGTACGATATTTAAAGGTGTAGGTAATTGATATTGATAATTAATTTAGTATGTTTGTATATTATATGTAGGATATAAATACGTAGTTATAGGTATATACAATTATCGAGTATGGATTTAGGTAGATAGGTTAAGAATAGATATATATAAGGTTTAGGATAGGTACAGTATAATAGGATCAGTATATACTTATAGACGCAGTATATAGGATCGGTACTTATTGGCTAGAGTGCGATAGTGGTGATTATCTAGCTAGATTCTCCCTCAGCCGGTTTTCACGGCACCCACGGGATGACATGGAGTGATCCTAGTATTAGGCCGAGACCACACAGCGAACTGGTAATCAGAGCATTACAGAAAATTGTTTAGTTTTAATGATGGGTAGTTGTATTATTCTTTATAGTTTGTGAGTTTAATATCTTTAATATGCCATGTACCCAAGTCTTTACCATTCATGTCAGCTAATACATATACGAGTGGAGACTTTTTAGCTGTGATTTTGCATTTTATATATTTAGGGGCTAGCTTTTTATTAAAGTATTTACTTTTGTCGCTTAGGTAAAATGTCTTCCTCCAGACGACGTCACCTACGTTAAAATCTGCTGGTCTTTTCCGCAAATTGTAGGATTGACAATTTCTACTATGTGCCTGTAATAGATTTAGTTGTACTCTGTTAAATATAGTAGAAAGTGTACCCAAGTTCTCTGCGTATTGGTCGCGTGGCTGGAAGATTAGGTCTCCCATGTCACCTGGTTCTACATTTGTGTAATGAGAACCACAAGTAATCAGTTCGCGACCAAATACCAGAAATGATGGCGTATAACCTGTCACCTCATTGACTGAACTATTAATTGCAAACTGTATTTTTGGTATTAGTGTATCCCACACTCGCTGATCATTTTCGATAAAAGTTGATACCGCTGTCATTATAGTCTTGTTATATCTCTCTACTGTGTTGACATGTGGTGTATACTTAGGTGTAAAATGCAATTGTGGTATTTTATATTTTGCGAGCATAAGTTTTAGTGTAGCGCTTACGAATTGCTTTCCATTATCCATTATTACTGTGGAAGGGATACCGTGAACCAAAAACACATTTTCCTCTAGAATTTTAGTCACTATCTCTGCAGTAGCTCGTCTGATGGGAAACAATAGGCAGTATTTACTAAAGCAGCATGTTATGACCAGAAGATAGGCATTTTGCTTTCTTGAGACGGGCAACGGGCCTACTAGATCCATGCTTAGAACCTGAAATGGCCTTGAGCAAGATTTCGGTCTGCCCATTTCTCCAAGGATGGCGTGATTCTGATGTTTGTGGCCGACGCAAGTATCGCAAGTAGATACAACCCTGACAACGTCTGCATGCATTCCTGGCCAATAATATTTAAGAGCAATGCGTTTATACGTTTTGAATATACCAAGGTGACCCGCGATTGGCTCGGCATGATTTTCCACTATAATAGACTCTCTAACTTCTACTGGCACAACTTCTTTCCATTCAAACTCTTTCATTAGTGTGCATTTACTTTGCATGAGACGGTACAACCGGTTATCTTTAATAATATAGTTTGGAAATGATGCCGGAGAGTTTTGGCAACCTTGGTAGATATTTAGGTACCATTGATCATTAGTATTTGTCATATTTAAACTAGTATCAATAGCAGCAACTGGACACCCCCGCGAAAGTAGGTCAGGGACAATATTATCCGCTCCACGACGATGTACTATATCGAAATTAAACGCGGACAGGCGTACACCCCAGCGAGCAAGACGTCCTGTAGGGTTGTTCAAGTTTAGGAACCATTTAAGAGCCGAGTGGTCAGTAACGACAGTGAACTTTTTACCGTTGTCCAGGTAACACCTCCAGTGTTCCAGGGCTATAAGGACGGCCAAGGCTTCACGCTCCGTAATACTATAGTTACGTTCTTGGGCTGACAGGGCCTTGCTCATGTAGGCGATAGGAAGTTCAATTCCGTCTATTGTTTGCGTTAGAAGCCCGCCTATTCCAAAGTCGCTGGCATCTGTATGCACCTCAAATGGCAGGTCGTAGTTCGGGCACGATAGTATTGGCGCCGATACAAGACATTCTTTTAGTCTTTTAAAGGAGTTTTCCGCTTCCTTAGTCCAAGCAAAGGGTTTAGATTTCTTGCTTGTTGAAGTAAGCATGTTTAATGGTCCAGCTATAGTACTGAAATTTGGTACGAATCTTCGGTACCATGAAGCAGTACCGAGAAATCTCTTGACATCCTTTTTATTAGAAGGGGTTGGAATGTTGAGAATGGCCTCAACTTTTCCGGGATCTACATGCAGGCCGTTAGAATTGACGACATAGCCAAGATATTTCAGCTCGTTCCGGAAAAATTTAGACTTTTCAAAATTAACTGTCAGATTGGCCATTTTTAGTTTTTGTTGTACTTTAAGTAACATAGCTATGTGGCTCTCAAAATTAGGTGACACGATGATGATGTCATCAATGAATACGAAGACTGAATTCTCGAATTCTGGACCGTAGAACAACACATCAACCAACCTTTGTTGTGTAGCTGGTGCGTTTGTTAATCCAAAAGGTACTGTGATGAATCTAAACGTGCCACGATTTGGAATATAAAATGCGGTCTTATCGCGATCAGAATCCTGGATTGGTACCTGCCAAAAGGCTTTAGATAGGTCAATACTAGACAGGAAACTTGCGTTTTTGAGATTATCTAGGATTTCGGATACATATGGTAGTTTATATGCGTCCTTTTTGGTTACTGAATTTAATTTACGACTATCTAGGCAAAACCGCAATGAGCCATCCTTTTTAGGGGTCAGCAATACTGGAGATGACCACGGGCTCTCGCATGGTTCGACAACACCTAGCCTAATCATTTCGTCTAGCTCAGCTGATAGAATACGTTGTTTTTCTGGCGATAATCTATAGTACTTCTGTCTTACTGGTGATGAGTTTCCTGTATCAATACGATGCTGAACTAGATTAGTGCGGCCCAATCCTCGTTTTTCTGTTGAAATATCTTCAAATTGTTTCACGATATTATCGGCTGCAACACGTTGTGTATGTGAAAGTTCATGATAGGATCGCAACTTACCATCAGGATGTGTGGTTACTTCGCATATATTATTTTCAAAGTTATCATTTAGGTTTATAGATTGTAAGTATTTAGGACAGAGCTCAAATTTCTGCCAAAAATCAACACCCAGTATCAATGATGTTTTGACAGCAGGTATTACGTAGGCCTTTAAAACATGAACGACATTTTCAAATTTTACTGGTAAGTTAATATACCCTATCGCGGATAGCGGTTGGCCACCTGCGGCCACGAACAACCTAGAATCCATGCCCACCAATTCACGACCCTCAGCGACAAAATGCAAGTGCGCATTATCGCCCAGGATAGTAACGGCTGAACCGGAGTCAAGCAAACCATTGACAGCAGTTTTCCCAATAGTGACATTTACATAAGGGCGAGTATCATTTTTTGGTTTACGATTTACGATTGAAGCGACTGAGTAACTAGAAAAGAAAATATGGATAAATTCTAACCAATTCTTCCATTCGGTTGAATCAGAGTTATCAGGTATACTCTGTGTCTTAATCGCACTTGTATCGCAACAATCGTAGCAACCTAGTTTTTTGAATTGACATTAACTTGGCAATTAGGGCATTCAGGAAATTTAACTCCTCTTTTGCCACACTTGAAACAGATAATGTATCGGTCCCGTTTACAATACTGTAATGAATGATTATTAGTGCGACACCTAGGGCAGAATACAGGTTTAGTATTCCTTGGAGTGTCAGCGTCGATAGTCGCAACTTGCTGATTTGTTGATTTGTTAGGCGGTTGCTTATTGTTAGACTGGGTAGGGTAAGCAGTTTGATAGTTGCCATAAGCATTTTTATTGTAATATGCGCCGCTTCTATTAAATGGTCTAGCCTGATTAGGTGTGTCATATGACCTAGTATAAGCGAGATCTGGGGCTAGAGTTTCTTGAGTAACTTTAGGAGGTTCACGGAACCGGGCCGACAGCGACTGAATTTTTTCATAATTGCGACACAGAGACCTAAGGGTTCCGATTGAGTTTATCTCATGTCCATGTGACGCTAGGACATTTGCGTAACATGGCTTAATATTATGTAGTAGAATTTCTAACTTATCCATTTCTGAAATGGGTTTAGACAACCTTGAGAAAAGTTCCGACATCATAGCCAGGTAAATGACTATGTTTTCTGAGTCTCCCTGAGTACGATTACGAATTTCAGACAGTAGTCGGTAATCGAAATCAAATTGTCCAAAGTCATCAATAAGAAGTTCACCAAGCTCTTCCCAGCTAGATACTTCGCTCCTAATACTACGGTACCAATGAAGAGCCTGATCCGTAAATATCTCTGTGGCATAAGTAAGTAGTTTTTTATGTGTAATATTTCTCGAAGTACAGAACTCATTCACTCTTTGTATGAACACATGCACGCACGTCTTTCCATTAAACTTAAGTTTTTGTAGGTCATTTATGTGGTTACGATCACAACCAATCGGTTCAGAAGTAACCAACGGCACATTCAGTAAGTCTGTCTGGGTAGCCGTGGGGTTAACCTGATCAACGGAAGAACCCGTTTGTGAAGTAGTCGGTGCAAATTGTGATAATATTGTGTACTGTGTATTAAACTCTTTTTGGATTTTATTAACCTTTTCTGCAATTGTCGCTTTGTCGATACGGTTCAACCTGTAGTAAATATGATTGGCAAGTGCCTTAGTACGCTCATAAAGGTTAATTTCGTATTTTTCTTGCAGTAATTTAATACGCGATACCATTTCTTTGAATGAAACCAATACGCCTTCGTAGTCTGTGTCCGCGTCAATGCCGGACTCCTGAATGTCATCAGAAGGTATAATATCTGTTAGCTTCATAATTTGGTTTCTTAATTTTAATACAGTAGAAGCCGGTTCCTCGCCTCTAATGAGGACCTCATAAGTAAGCTCGTTTTTATTTAGAAGTAAAAATTTTATTGGGTGAGTTCCCATTTTTTTTTTTTTTTTTTTTTTTTTTTTTTTTTTTTTTTTACGAGTAGGTACAAGTTAATTATGTTAGAGAAAAGTAGGTAATAATATATATTTAAGAATAGGTAAAATTTAGTGTAATGTTGGTATGGAAAAAATTAGCTGTTCCGTTACAATAGTAAAGGAAAACTGCACGACTATAATTTTACTAAGACGCGAAGTTACGTTAAGGTTGTGCAAGAACCACGTTAGAGGGCGCCACTGCGGCGTTGGGTCCAGTAGCGGACCCACTGCCCGCAGGTAGGGTAGTCCCAGGGATGGGTAATAATACAACCTGATCAATCAAGTACCGAAGCTGTATTTAGGTACTATAATTGCTCCTTGCACAACCTCACTATAAGTCCACTTCTCATCACAAATTAGCACTAAGTCACTGGCCTGAACGGGCGCTTCCTGGAGTCCCGGGATCGCTCTTGGTAGCCGGAATATTCCTGGTTCCAGCCTCCAGTAACTCGGTCCTTCCACCCGGAAAATAGCGTCCCTTCTAAGTCCGACCGTTTAGTGTTAGGTACCCTTGCAGAAGGTGTGAAGAAGAAGCAGAGGACGATGACGATAAGGAAGATGACGATAAGGAAGATGACGATAAGGAAGATGACGATAAGGAAGATGACGATAAGGAAGATCCTGGAAAGAGCGGCACGCGTTAGGAAGGTGCTAGATTCAAGCTGTGCCTTGCCACTTAGATGAGGTAGATGGATGCGCTTGCGCGGTCAGTACCAGGACCGTGCTTAGACAAAATGTCGGCAGTTAGCAGTAGTGACGCGGAACAGCTTTACAAGGCAATAAGAACAGATAAAAACACAGTATGGCAGCAGTAGTAAGAAATTGGAACTCACCCTAGAGGGATCTTCAAGTGGTAGTCTTTTTTAGCGTATTTTTATTATATTTTTAGATACACGAGCAGTACGTGTTCTCATTTATAGAGCTCAAAGCGTTCTGTGAGGAGCTTGAACCGAATGCCGGCCGTCGCCGATGCCGCGCCACAGCTTACGAAAGAGTAGTCGGAGATTTTATGTTTGTTAGCGTTCCGTGTACGCGCGCCAGTATAGAAGGGAGCCTTTCATATGTTTTTGATAGAACCAAGTGTTCCATAGTTAAAATAATAGTTTTTGTAGTATAATATGTTATTTAAGTATTTATTTATGTAATAAAAGATTAAAAGTAAGAGGTTTTTTATTCAATTAGCATTATTTTTAAGTTTAGTTTTTATTTTAGGTATTTTATATGTTTTAGGCTAGATAGTAGGTTAATTTAGTAATCATGGTATCCACAACGTTACAGTAAGTCTATAATTGTATTGTATAAATGAAACTTTACCTGATTGGATCGTTTTGCCGTCGAAAACAGTTGTTGTGATTTGTTATTTAAATCATTTACAATTTTGATTTAACCAATTGTTCTTATAATTATGGTTCATATTTTTATAGAGAGCAACGCAACAATGTATTGCATGAGTATTTTTTGACAGCTTAACGGATTTCATTAAAATTTTGCACATGGATTGCTTACACTTCCAGGATTTAAATCATTGTTATGGCAAATCAAAAATCTACATGACATTAATTTAATAACTATTAGATGAATAAATAATAAATATACATAACGTCGATGCTACGCGTGACCAAAACGCTAGCACTTATTTGTCTCAACGCATTGCCTCGTTGAATTGCAATGCTGATTAGCATTGCAATTCAACGAGGCAATGCTGCCAGCATGTTGGGTACGCTAGCTACCGGTAGTCGGCTGGAGCATTTGGACTGTCTATAGGCCATCGCGGCTAGTATACAGTCCGAATGTTCTTTGTAGTAGATAGTGTAGCTAGTTTACTAGTTTTTATTGTTGTAGTAGTTAGTTTTAAGAATAAGAAAGCACATTGCCATAAAAAAAGAAGAAAAAAACAAAGACGGGATTTAATACATTTTTTTAATTGTTGATAGGCAAAGCATTTGACCACTGTCTTACCTGATGGAAAGTGATGACGCAGTCTACGATGGTGCATGCTTGAATAGAAAATACCGGTTCACTCTTGACTTTAAGACTCCCAGATCATAGTTAACTGGAAACAAGAACGCCGGCAAGGTGTTCCACTCATTAGCTGTTCGCACTATAAAGTGCATAGCAAAGCGATTAGTGCGGGTTGATAGAATTTCAACCATATACGGGTGCCGTGTTTTTGTGTGCCTTGATGTCCGGTGAAAAAAGGGGGATGAAGGAATAAGATCGTGTAATTCCTTCGCTCACTTTCCTAAATGCAGTCTATAAAATACCGATAAACTGGCAACTTTACGTCGGTGCTCTAAACTGTGGAGCTTAGCCTCCACCAACGCGAGTCTTTTGGCTCATCTCTGAATGGAGTCCAATGCTTCGAGCAGGTACTTAGCCGAACCACCCTAGAGATGGCTACAGTATTCAATACAGGATCGGGCTTGCGCTACATAAAGGTTTAGGAGCTGCCCCGATGTGAAATACTGCCGCACCTTCCCTAGGATTCCAAACTTTTTCGCAGCTAATTTAGCCTTGGACTCGATGTACGAGCCGAAGTTAAGACTGTAACACCCAGCAACTCAAGGTGGTCTGTTACCGGTACTGACACATCCTGGAAAGTTGGAGATAGTAGGGCAAGGGCTCTGTTTTGCGGTGAATATGCACACTTGGGTCTTACCAGCATTAAACTTGACCAGATTTGCATCACCCCATTCTGAGACTGCCTGCAAGGTCAAGTTATGCGATCGACCATGGCTTCTCGGAGAGTCTGAATATATGCGTGAAATCAGGTTCGTCATAAATATATTGATACCTACCCATCCCACAGCTGTTAGTATAGTATTATATTATCTGTGGCACAGCTATACGTCACGAAGCTGCGTCACAGCAATATGTCATAGTGATACATCACGGATTATCAACGCAAGTGCAGTGTTGATCTGTTAGTAACTTGAGAACTTGATAAATCATGTTGAAGTGTTATAGGCACCGTAAACATATACTGCTGATCAGATGCTGATGTTTTGTATGATCAACAATACGTACAGTCGTCTATACCTACAGCTACTGTACGGCTCATATCATGTCATTATAAAAGGTCTCAAAAAGAGACAAAACGCCACCAGTATTTAACATTAACTGAAAAAAAGCGTAAGTTTTGAATCAATCAATGTTTTTAGAGAACCAAAATATTTCTCAGTCAAGGTCTCAATCAAATACGTGAAGATTTTTCTGGAACGTATGAATAGAACATGAATGGCGAGTGTCCACGCACATATCACCACGGCGAAATAAAATGGCATTACCTCCTAGTAGCCACCTGGCAACACTACATCTTATAACAGTACAAAGGAGTTTTGGCGGGAACGCGGAAAAGTTCACGTGGTTGCGTTGTATTCATTCACCCTTTTCCCCTATCTTTTTCCCTTTCACATCCCTCTTCCCATTAACACGGTTTAACACGTAAAACTAATAATTAATCCGTGCGAAGCCGGGGCGGGTCAACTAGTATTAGATAAAACAATCCGTCTATTTTGTTAACCGACTACGGTTTTTTTTATAAATCGGTATGCTATATATTCGTCAGTTAAACTTGGTCCAGCCATAGAAAAAACACTCAACTCAAAGTTCTTTCTATGTTCAAAACAAACATGACAGCTAGGCGAGACTTTAGATACTGCTAGTATGAAAGAGGAGTCACAGTGTGAAAAATATATTACGTAAATTATTAAGCCGCGGCGAGCGAGGGAGAAAACGTTGCTTTAGAAATGCGTACTCTATGTAAAGTGTGCGGATGCGCCCACCACGAATACGCAATGTGCGTGTGAAAATGTCTCCCGCAGCATGGGAAGGGTTGAGATTTTGCGTATGAAATAAATGTTAAAATATTGAGGTTCGTAAAGTTAGTCGCGGGAAAATTCGATAGCAGGCGTAAGATGAAATAAAAAGATGTAAGTAATAATACTTACATTTGTAGCTAAAACTTAACGAATAAAAATACATACATACGTGGTTATGTTAGACTATTTCCCCTCCTACTTTTTGCTACAAACACTCAACGTGAGGGAACGTAAGTAGTAGATCGCCTGCAATTAAACAATTAACACAGAATAAATATTAGTACCTATATAGGTACGTAAGTACTTACTTATTCTCGACTTGTAGTCAAAATAGTTAACACCTGGAATCGGTAGGTATTCAGCTATTTAAGCAAATTTGACGGGCAAAATATAATTTTCATTTAACGCAGGCATACAAAATATATGTACTTACAACTCATGAAAGTTTTAAATGTATTAAACTCATTACATTTTTTTTTGTTTTCTTTGTTCTTGTGTACTCTTTGCTGTGTTTTAGGTTTTATCTCTTTTTCTATTATGTTTGTAAATTGTAATTTTGTACTTTGTAGTCGTATAAGGTGTGTTGCGTCCGTGATGTCATGGCATGGGTTCCGGCTGAAAATCAGTGACTGAGGTTGTTATTTGCAGCTTTAGTTGTATGCTGAGCCGGGACCTATTCTTGACATCGCGCAGTAACGCATAAGAGTGTGTATTGAAAGTTTATTTTGTCCTTGTATTAATGCTACTTATGCGATATTGTGTGTTTATGTTAGGAATAAAGTTCATTTCATTTCATTTCATGTTTAGCAAATTATACTTTAAACATTTATATACTTAACACTTAATATTATGGTTCTAGACAACAATCAATTATGTATCTATCAGTTTGAATTAGACTAGCCTAGCAACTAAACAAGCAACTTACAAAATAAATTAAAAAGCACTATCGGGTAGATAAGCTGTTTAGACTTGAATAGTCAAAGGTTTCAACAAAACTTTGCGCTACAGACATGCCTAATATCTTGGCAGATTGATTAAACGCAGTAAGACTTTGTTGTTGAGGTGCTAATGATAAACATTTTATATTAGAAGGAACATTGTCTACACCTAAACCACGGGATTTTTTGCAAAGCAAAACCTTATGTGAAAATTGACACATTATTTTACCTTAAAAACTTTTTCTGTCAAACACAAGAGTAAAATAAATATGATCTTAGTTCCATATTATAAAAAGTGATGCGCAAAATATGAACATTAAATCCCGCTCTAGTACCTTAGAATACCCGTTACGCTGCTTTTTCATCGCAACACTTAAATATTATGCTTGGCACTTCACAATAATCCGATCTATTCACTACAAGTCTTCGCCTAAAACGAAGCGAATAGCGAGCAGAAAATCTCGTGGGATGTTGCAGAATCCCAACGGCACGTCCCGGATGGCTGCCAGTCATACCGATGCTCAAAAGCTTACAACTTTTCGGTGAAATACCTACTCCCTAAATACACAATCATCACCAACAGCCTGAAGACGTCCACTGCTGAACATAGGCCTCCCCCAAAGAGCACCACTTTGAGCAGCTGCTCGCCTCCTGCATCGGCTCCCCACGGTTTTCATCAGATCGTCGGTCCACCTAGCGGGAGGTCTTCCGTTTCTTGATCGCCACTCAGGAACCTCTCTTTCTTTTTTTATTGGTTAGGCGAATCATGTGACTACTGTCTTGCCAGATAATGTTTGGAATGACGTGGTCTACCATTTACGTGATTGGCTAGAGGTGGACGGGAAGGGGGGAATAGGTTTTATTAAGTCAAAAATCTTTTCATTTAGGTTTTACAGGTTTTTCTTGCCACTTGGATCCACAGCTCAGATCAATAGCTCGGATCCACATGTGGATCTATGGATACTTCTTTTTCTTCTTCGATCCAACAGAATTATTGCCGAGCTGTGGATCCAAGTAAAGTGATCCTTGCTCTCTATAAGTAGTTATAGAGAGCAAGTAATGTAGTAGATATTAGCAATGCTTTTTTAGGATTTATTTTTTCATTTATAGATGACTTAGAATTCAATGAAAAGTAAAGCCAAATAACATTAGCTAGAGCTTAATAAGGATTACCATTTTACGTTACTTTTGAACAGTGATCAGAAGTAAAATTTCCGCAGGCTCCTTGTCTATTAGACTCTTAGTCAACGAAAATAAATGTGAAAATGTACCTATAGGTGCTCCATGGAGATTGGAGAACCCAAATCAAAACTCAGATCATGCTTCAACTTAATCGTAGTTCGTATACACCTCGAGTCTAATTTATTAATATTAATGCCTATATAATTTTAAGTTTTCTAATTACTTGGCAGGCACGCATGCGAGAATTTAAAAGTTTGTTTATAGTTTCAATGTGGAAACAATGAGGTAGTTTAGTTTCAAATGTTTGAATAATCTATACATAAATTACAACTGTAACTGGGCTAAATCTGTAGAATGAATATTTTATGCAAATTTTGATTGCAATACACTTCTTTTTTATCTATATAGAAGTGGAAACAATTTATTTTTGAATTTTTGTCTGTCTGTCTGTCTGTCTGTCCCTTTGAACACGTATCACGCATTTTTTTTATTTTTACTCATCCTGTCGAAGGGAAGATGGAAGGGAAAGGGAAAAGGATGAATAGATGGGACGGAATAATAGAAGGAAGGCAAGCAAAGCCTGCCTTCCTTCGCCAGCCCATCCATTCATCCTTTTCCCCTATCTTTTTCTCTTTCGCTTCCCTCTTACCCTCTTACCCATAAACAGGGTTAAGGCGTTAAACTAATTAACCCGTGCGAAGCCGGGGCGGGGCAACTAGTTCCTTATAAAGCTCCAAAAGGCCGTCTGGTGTAGGAAGTTCTTCATCAGTGAATTTCCATGATTCAAGTCAGATTCTGACTCAGTTCATAGCACAGCGCCAACCTTAGAGTATGCACTAAAGCAAACGAATATAGCCCATGATTATACCCACTTGCCTTTAGAAATAATAATTACTTAAAAAAAGCCATTATTTCTATCACCTTCTTACATGTTGTATAAGCTAACTACGTAGGTTTCGCACGTTACGGTTATACGTTATTTCCAACACTTATATTTTTTCTTTTATTTTTTTTTTATTTTACTTAACCGATTTATTTGCATCATAATAAATGTCTCATTTTATATATTGTATTCATAAAATGATCTTTCAAAATTGTGAATTGTATATATTTGTTTAAAATAAAAAAATTAATAAAATCAATAATTATTTATACAAAAAAAATGTAAAAACATGTTATTTTTAGGTATTCATTTATTTATTCTGTATTTCGGTAATAGAAATAATAATTAGACTAATTTTAATCAAGAACGGGATTCATTGTTCCCGCATTTCCGCTGACAGGACCGTGGTAAGTGATCGTTCTTTATCTTTTACCTCTTACAACCAACTTACGGGGTTGGGTAAAACTTTTCCCTTACATTAAAAATAATCTGTTAATTATGCTAAGCAGGCTTGAATTATTAAGTTCATGGATCTCCTTGGCGATAGTATATTGTAGCTTTACATTACGTATACCTAACATTTAAAATACTAAACTTTTTTACTACGTGGTAGGACTTTTCTGCAAAGTTCGTCTAGGTAGGTACCACCGCTTTGCCAGATATTTTTTTTTTTTTTTTTTTTTTTATGTGAATGAATGACGTGACGAGCTAGTCGTTCACCTGGTGTTAAGCGACACGGCTGCCCATAACAGTTGCAGTGTCACTCGGAATTTTAAAACAATAAAGTTTCGCGTGACACTGCACTGCGCACGTCATCCTGAGACATCACACAGTCTAGTAATCAGATTACTAGACTGAGTGATCAGATCATAAAGTCTCGATTGCCCAGTAATTTCACTAGCTACAATGCACTTCAAACCGGAACACAGTAGTGCTTGCACACTACTGCTTGGCGGCAGAATAACTGGCAAAGCGGTGGTACCTACCTAGACGAACTTTGCAGAAAAGTCCTACCACCTAGTAAACTATACTGCCGCCAAGCAGTAGTGTGCAAGCACTACTGTGTTTCGGTTTGAAGGGCATTGTAGCTAGTGAAATTACTGGGCAAATGAGACTTATGAACTGATTCCATTGTCCAGAAAACTTTTTTAGACTGTATGATGTCTCAGGATGTTAATTTAGAGTTCCGCGTGACACAGAAAAAACAACAGAAAAAACTTACTTTGTCGGGATTTAAATAAACTTTTAGTTTAGTTTGTAAATTTTGAAATGTGCCTACAATTTTTTGGACCGAAACGGATAGTTTTTGAACAAAGAATAAATGAAAAATTAGCAGGCGCAAAGCTTTGTTTAATAGATCCTTCTTGAGAAAATATTTTAGTCTCAAAACTTTTAAAATCTAGTCTTTCTCTTTTTGTAAACGACTGGATCTAGATGCCAGGTCTGATTACCGCCACAGGAGACAAGCGTGAAACACCCTCCATAGATGATCGGCGGGTCCGTGTCAGGGACACACATGTTGTCTTGACAGAAGGTTGCTGTGCCTGTGAAAGAAACGACCGAAGGAAATTACGCCGCAGGTAGGTATATAATATTATATCCGGATTATTAACTCAGCGAGCAGCCAAGAATTCAACTGCGTTTTGGCTGATATTGGCCGGCCAACTGGTATGGCTTGCCTACTTATAGCTGGTTCATGTTAGAATTACCATACGTGTTTTCTGAAATACAATATGGCAAATATAACATTTTTGCTCCGATAAACATTGGAATACGTATCGTATAATGAGCTCCCTGTCCCCATGGACCCAGGGTCTCAACACCAAACGGCTCAATATGTAACCAATACCAAGATTACTATATTTGTGGCAACAGTTGCGTAACTATGGTGTCCGGTTTTTTCTTTCTTTCAAAGCATGTCATTCGTCTTTGGCTCTTCCTATCCAACTTTCCAATTACATGGCGCAAATTGAAAGCTGAAGTGGCAGTGGGCAGGCCACATCACTCGTAGAACTGACAACCGATGGGGAAGAAAGGTTCTCGAGTGGCGACCACGAACCGGAAGACGCAGCTTAGGCCCCGCCACTAGGTGAACCGAAGACCTGGTCAGAACCACGGGGAGCCGATGGATGCAGGAGGCAAGCAGCCGCTCAAATTGGCGCTCTTTGGATGAGGTCTATGTTCAGCAGTGGACGTCTTCAGGCTGATGGCGCAAATCCTCGCTCCATGCTCTTGCACTAGTTACGTTTGCAAAATAACGCGATGTCCACCCGATCAAGAACGTCTTCCTCAAAGGTGATCGATACCTTCTGCGGTCGTATTGTAAATAAACTCACCGACGTAGCCTGTGGGTCTTGCTTGCCGCTTGTGCTTGACATAGTCGACCGTAGCCTTGGCTAACGCGTAGAAATGCTTGCTGGCCTTGTACCGCATCTTAGCCAAGGCTGCGTCACAGTCACCCTTGTCGGCTCGGCAGTGGTACACCAGATTCCGGGTATTCACTTTCACCATCTCTTCGCGGAGGACCTGGTATTTACTGTCCGTATACAGCAGTTGAGCGAAGCGCACGTTTACTGTAGATATGGAATATGATGGTTTATGGAAGATGGAATTTAGTATTGGTAGGGTACCAACCAAAGTAGGTATACAAAACTGCTGCGGAGATCGCTGGCAAAATAATATACCTAAGTAATAATTACTATTATTCTGTTAACCTATAATTAATATATAATTATTGTTATCTAATTTGGATATTGGGTTTATCCAGTAAAATAGATGAATTGCTGAAAGAATGTTGGCTAAGTACCTACCTACCTAGGTACCTCCTATCTTTTTTAGCCAATCTATAAAAAAAATCTCGTACATTTTACTTGCTCCGATATCGTATCGGCATCCGATACCGATATCGGATCGGATAATGTGGAAAGTTGGAAACGTTCTAACAATGCTCCCGCATGCCATAATACCAATCAACGATGTTCTTACATTGTGAAAGAATCCTGAGGGTGTGCGCCATACAATACGTAGGTACCTACTTTAATTCAACTTTCGGCATTAACTACCTAATCAAAGTCACCAAAATTTTGTAAACACTGGAAACTAATATCTAACTGTGAGGTTCGTCGTTATACATTATGGTCGTAGAATAATAACGCTTTACTCTATGATTATAAGATAATACAGACTCAAAATTGTCATTCTCAATCAAAGAAAAAAAAAGGCCTTGAATAGTTTAGTAGAAAGCCTGGCACACGTACTATCCACCATCCACCCACCATCTTGTTTTTTCTTCAAAATAGTGGCCACTCATAAAACGTTTATGGATCGATAGCTGACATTAATAAAAACAAGGTTTGCTTGAGACAAAATCTCTTCCAGCGTCACGTTTCCAAGATATACGCATTCAAATTTAGACTGGTGGCACCGCCGGTAAGTTGACTTCTAACTAAATTGAAGATTGGCAGATGGCTCTACAAATATTGTTTTATAATATTGTTCAAGTCTTGTTGAAAGTTCTAAAAGCGATTGGCGATTGTTGCCTTCAACTGATGATAACTGCCTGACGCTTATGATCACAGACTATTAAGAGACTTAAGATAGACTAGGATGTATGTGAAACCATATTTTTAGAGGACTTTCATGCATTCAATTTAGTTCTAAGTCAACGTACCGGCTGCGCCACGAGTGTAACTTTTGAAAGAGTATATCTTGGAAACGTGACGCTGGAGGAGATTTTGCATCATTCAAACTTTGTTTGTATTAGTGACAGCTAAAGAATCGTATAATTTAGATTAATGGCCACTGTTTTGAAGAATACACAAGATGGCGGACAGTAGGTATGCCAAAATATTCAATGCCCATATTACTACTTACATCCAGCGCCAACAACATATCCGTCCAGTTCCCCGACATAGTTAAACACACACACCAATACGGCAATCCATGCAGGCGTCCTCTTCATGGTTACATCGAGTCCTACTAGTTACCTACTTGGTCAATTAAGAGCAATCTGGGAGTTTGTTTAATCGCCCAATCAATATCGATTTTATTACTTCTAAATTGGCAGTGGAACTTGAAGATTGCAGCGTGGATGTAAAGATTTTACTTAGGCCGAAAGGTTCCGGACAAGTTCCAAACGAACCCTCGTACCTACTTCTATTAGTAAATGTTGTTAGATGCATCTCACATGTGATTTTTGTCTGCACGTTTTGTCAAAGAAGGGAAAGAAAACTCTCTCTTCTCTTTGGGGAAGAAATGTTCTCGAGTGGTGACCACGAACCGGAAGACGCAGCGTAGGCCGGCCCCCCAGTGCCCCCCACTCGGTGGACTGACGATCTGGTGAAAGCCGTGGGGAGCCGATGGATGTAGGATGCGAGCAGCCGCTCAAGGTGGTGCGCTCTGGGGGAGGCCTATGTTCAGCAGTGGACGTCTTCAGGCTGTTGATGATGATGATGGTGACTTTTTGTCAATAAGATGCTGACAGATTTTATATCATACGTAGATTAACTATTATTATTATAAAGCGTTTAGATAAGGTCCAACGGCTAGCGTATATCAGCTGTACACGTACAGTGACAAGACACTGTGATTTTTATAGTAATTATACTTTGAGGGTTTTATATAACGTTTATAAGGTTCCTAAAGGAAATCCCGACCGGCTTTAAAATTTTTAATTGTATACGCAGGGCTTTCATGCCTGAGAATGTAAGATTATAAAGCTATAATTATGTTATATACTCACACCTTATGTTATAGTGTGAGAGCTGCCCTAAAACAGGTTAAAGGTTAAATCAGGGCCAATCGGAAGTTTTGACGCATAAATAAACTCTCATTCATTTACCAAAAAGAGTTAGAAAACAACAAGTTCATTGAATTCTTAGTTTAATGTTCTTATTTTAAAGTCTAACTGCTAAGTTATTTATTATCGTTTGGTAAAATAGTTTTACATTCACATATAAAATACGTACTCACGAGGTAAACATATTATTCTTATATTTAAGTTGGTTAAACCCATAATTATTTCTTCTTGTATTGGTATGCTTCAAGCGCCAATGGTTAAACGTCCCAACAAATTTTGACCATCGCTTAGAATTTGTTAGCATTTTTAACCATTTATTATCTTAATTGCGGATCACAAACCCCACCCTTAGTTATATGATTAGGACTACTGATTGTTTCTGTAGGATGGTGTTTTCAATAAAGAGTTTATGTATCTTTATCTAAGCTAGTGGTTAATCCAGAAAAACAAAAAGCAGGCTCTTGACATTAACGACTGTTGTTTTATGACAACAAACTATAATCTACTTTTATATAGTAAGCATAACTGTATATGTTGATAAATATTAGTTAAATAACATCTGTATTTAATACACTTGAATTTTTTAAGGCTGTGGGTTGTAATATTTACACCTTATTCAGAACAGTGGTAGCCTCTCCATGTATGATGACCCCTGTAACGACGGGGTGTACTTGATGGGGCCTCGTGCGACCGTGAAGGGGTATCGATCGGCTCTTTTTATAATTAACCATAAACTTTTTGTTCTATGAAAGTAAGGACCAAGTGGCACCAAATCGTTTGTGATTTTTTGGTAATATCGTAAAGTTCTCTGTATATGGTATGGGCGGTGTACATAGTATCTTTTTCTATTTAAAGCACCGCGTGGCAGTCTTTCTTTTAGCCGAATTTGAAAAAACGAGGAGGTTTCCTATTCCAAAGTAGTTTATTTTTTAATTTTTTGTTACTTTAGATGATTTAGGGTCTACTTAATGGGGGAATGTCCAAAATTTGTGGACCTCTAGTATATGAAAATATAGGGCAGTCTAAGGAAACTGATTTAGTTTTTTCCGGCATAGGTATTCATAGTAAGTTGTTTTACAATTATTTTTTATGTTAATGAATTACGTGACAAGCTAATCGTTCGCCTGATCTTAAGCGTCACGGCTGCCCATAACCGTGCGCAGTGCAGGACACTGCACTGCGCACGTCACATTTATTTAAAAATATCGCATTTATTTGAATAATAACTTACTATCCACTTAAACTGAGCGTCCGGTGGTGTGTGACAGAGCATCGCCTGGGGTCTAAACTAGTTCACCGCTTTTCCCGATTATAAAACCGACCGGTTCGATTTATTGACCTATAAAAGCTGTAGGTAACCTAATTTTGGAAAAGTATTTATATAGGTACACGTTGTTTAACGCATATATTATAAGATGCAATTGAATTCATTAGTTTAATATTTAACATGATTATTATTATTAATGAAGAGATCCACAAGAGAACTAAAGTCACCGATATACCTTTTAGAATTAGCAAATTGAAGTGGCAGTGGGCGGGCCACATCGGTCGTAGAACTGACAACCGATGGGGAAGAAGGGTTCTCGAGTGGCAACCGCAAACCGGAAGACGCAGCGTAGGCTGGCCCCCTACTAGGTGGACCAACGACCTGGTTAGAACTGCGGAGGGCCCATGGATGCAGGAGGCAAGCAGCCGCTCAAAGTGGCGCTCTTTGGGGGAGGCCTATGTTCAGCAGTTAACGTCTTCAGGCTGATGATGATTAAAGAGTAAAGAGTGCAAATGTAACATTTTTTTAGAAATTAAGAATATTGACGCAGCACCCAACGTAGTTGGCACGAATGGTTTTGAATAGAATAGAAAATCATTTATTCAATTTCACAATGATTAGGTACACAAAACACAATAAAAAAAGAGCAAACAAGGAGACTTGATACTTTTAAGATTTTTTTACCTTGTATGTAACAAGTAAAAACAGTTCTTAATTGTTTTAATTTAATTATTTGTACTGTGTGTACTATTAAGGCCCGATTTCACCAAACTAGAATAAATTTTATTCCAGGTATAACTTTCCGAGAACAACCGAGTTACGCGAATATAGCCCTTATACCACCAATTTTGTGAAGGAATAAGATTTATTCCTTAGATACAATCAAAATGGCGTCTTTTTTGTGTAATTTCATTTGTCAATTAGCTGTATCCAAGAGTAAGGAATAGCCGTATACTTGGAATAAACGTTGGTGAAATCGGGCCTGAGTAAAGTATCCCATTTTCTGGAGTTATTTATTATCAATACCAAATCGATGCGTACAATTTCATAAATGTTGGTCCACTCGCAGTAGGACTAGGTACCAGAAATGAGGCGAAAAAAAGCCTTAAATTAAAAAAAAAATTACTAAAAAAATAGTTCTCTATTGAAGCATTAAACTTATTTTTTCTTTGCTGACATTTTGCTGATGACTGATGTGCTGTCACCGCGGCAGGCTCGCGTGGCACTGCCGTGCTACCGGAAAAGTTAAGGAAGTAAATGGGAAGTAACGATTAGACTCAATGGCCGTTACACGGAATTCCGTCGATAACGAACGACAACTAGCTAATGACTGCTCCGGTATGTCGACTGGGGCGTTATAGTCCATTGCTTTACGGACTCTTTGCTTTATTTAGTCATCAAACAGCTTTATGTGGATACGTACTAGCTGACTCGCCCTGCCCCATCCCATCGATTCATCCTTTTCCATTTATTCTTCCCTCTCCTTTCTCAATTCCGTTCGACAAGATAAGTAGTGGGTTCATCTCCTTGCCGGTAAAGTTTTATCGTAGCGAATGGATCAAGTCATTGTTTCTACATAGCTCTGCATTATGGAGGCTAGTGGGATTACACTATGAAATCACCTTTATTAGAAGAAAGAAATTTTTATATACAGATTTAGCCTAGTTACAGCTTTTTTTTATATAATATAGGTATTATAGTCAACTTGTTTTGTTATGAAAAGGCTAAGATGGAAAGTATGGAAGAAGAGACCTGGATTAGCCACATCGCTCGTAGAACTGAAAGTGATGGGTAGAAAGGGCCTAGAGCTTAGACTGGCCCCCCACTAAAAGGACCGGTGATCAGGTCAAAACCACGGGGACCCGTTATAAGTGACTTATACTTGACCGTTATAAGGAAGCCTGTGTTCAACAGTGGACGTCTTCATGCTGATGATAATGAAATGGATCATGTTACTAGGTGGTAGTAGTTTTCTGCAATGAGGCTTTATGAACTGATCTCACAGTCTAAAAAACTTTTCTAGACTGGGTGATGTCTCAGGATGACGTGCGCAGTGCGCAGTGTCACGTGAAACTTTACTTTAGAGTTGCGAGTGACACTGTAATCTGTTATGGGCGGCCGTGTCACTTAACACCAAGCGAACGACTAGCTCGTCACGTCGTTCAATTACATTAAAAAAATGAAAAATTTAATATAAATATTTAATTGTAGAATATGACGTGTACGTAGAGTCTATAGTATAAGAGCTAACCTTAACTTAACTTATACAAGTCTCTAATAAAAAGCTGCTCTCATAAATGCGACACAGCTAATAAATTACCGAAATTTGCAAAACAATGTCAATAGTTAATTCAACATGGGAAGTGGTCCAAATCACCAATTATTTTTATTATTAACGATCGCGCCTACTTTGCCGAAAACAACGAAAATCTAGGACGCTACGACAGATTTACTGTCGCCAAAGTCATTAAATGTCGAGGACATAATGGGTTAGTAAAAAGACACATAAAGTACATCGTTCATTCATGTATTCGAAATATGAATGTTGTGTTAAGAACACTATGATTAATTGCATCTAAATAATTTACCTCACGAAGTGATGATGATTTCTTTCAAAGAAAAAAGTTCTAGTAAAGTAACTCCGTCCATCGTTTGTCCATAGAATAGACCGAAGCTTGTGTGACGTCACGTTTTCTAAAACTATTTAATATATGATACGATAATTATTTTTTGACTCAAAATAATAACAAAACTACAACAATAAAACTAGGTATTCTATAAAACTTAACTAAAACTATAAAATTAACAATATAATACAAAACTAATCTAACAAACCACTACCAGTTGGAAAAGTGCCCAAAATGCTGGCAGCATTGCCACGTTGAATGGCAATGCTCATATGCTCAACATTTGGCCCAAATAGAGGCCAGCATTTTGGTCACGCGTTGCTTCAACCAGACGCTTACAAAGTTCTTTGAAAATTTGGTGTGCACTTGGTCCCTACGGCCCAAGAGTCTTGACCCCAAAAAATGATACAATAACTATCACATTAACAAAGAAACTTTACGATAAAAATCCATATATACGGGGTTAATTTTAATGAACCAAAACCTTCATAACTCACATCACAGGAGCAAACAACTTTTGTTCTACAACTTTCAAAAAATTAACTTTTTTTTTCACTAAAAAGTTTTGTTACCTTTTCATTTTGGCGTTAATATATACCAAAAAATCGTAATACGTGTCAATACTCAACTGCTGCTCATATTTTGAGGAATTCAATTTATTTATACAATAAAAATAAATCTTTAATATGAAACATGTAGATAAGTAAAACGAGTTCGTCAGAAACATTAAAAGTGGGTAGATTTATTATTCCGCTCCGGTACCAATGTAGATCGATTCTTCTCTCATTCTATTTTCGGCTGCCTTCAGAGATTATAAGACGGTCTGGTTTTCATAGTTCGCTGCGTTCGTCGTTGTCCTCTTCCTTTTAATAATTACATATTTTTCAATAACCACATAAAAGTTATTTAAGTACTTATTCCGTAAAACAAAATAATCTAGATATCTTATTATTAGGTGTATCTCAGGATGACGTGCGCAGCGCAGGGTCACGCGAAACATTAATTTAGAGTTCCGAGTGACACTTGGGTGGCTGTGACGCTTCCAGGCGAACTATTAGCTCGTCACGTCATCTTGTTTTCCTATTAAAAATTAGTTGGATAAGAATTATCCAGTCGTAGATAGATTAAGCTTCAGCCACACCGGCGCGTCTACGAAGCAAGCAGCGTCAGCGACACGAAACTATTCTGTACCCTAGATTGCTGCCCTCGGCGATCGCGGAGCGGGCGTCTACTGACACCTTGCGAACACAGGCAGAACATATGGAACTCGTGGTTTAACTATGTGTTTCTATTTAAATCTATTTAAAATTGGTTATTGTAATGATTGTGTGGTAGTGTTTTTTTTTTTAATGAGGTACGTTAACTAGTGGTTCATTAAGATTACAATCTAGCCATTACTACGGCTAATAAGTAATTTAAGTTTGACTTAATCTGCTACAGTAGAGTAACCCTAAGAATGTGTCCATTAATACTTTTGTTAACGTCTCTATTAAGGGCACAGATAACCCCCAATAGATACCGCATGAAAGACGACGACCGCGCACCACGCATTGGCGTAAATGGGTCTATATAAATCGCCGCTTCGCAGCACGGCCTTAGTTTCGACCAATTATTCGAGTTCATTATTAAGGCGTCACTCGAAACAGCCAATAATAGCGCATTGGCTCCAGTCCCCGCAACCCGCGCCTTCCGCCAGTTTCGGTGAGCTAGGATCCGAACAAAAATCCCGTAATGCGGTATCTATTGAGGGTTATCTGTGATTAAGGGGAAGGCACTTCGATCGTGTGATCTTTTTGAGCAAACTACACTACGGTTCAATGTCACTATCACTAAACTAAAGTGTGGTAGAGTGAATGAGATCCGAGCCGAAAGTTTAAAAAAACACCTCTTACTAAATCTACAATATAATACAATCTACAATATCTAAAATATTACATACATTTATTACACTTCATAAAACGTATGAGAAACCAGAGGTAGGAAATACATGCTTCTTGAGGCTGCTGTGTGGTTCCGGTGTGGTGTGAGTATAGAACCACCCCATCTCTTCCCGTGGGTGCCGTAAGAGCCGGCTACTAGATAAGGCGCAGCAGGTTTCTCCTAGGTACATTAAAATCTTTTGCGATCACCAAGCCGCTTGCAAGGCATGGCTTATTATGCAACCTATGATAAGCGTCGAGTGGCATTTTATGGGGATGCCTATGTTCAGCAGTGGACGTCTTCTACAGGATGATGATGATGATATTTTAAAAGAGACATACATACTTATACCTATGAGTTTCTTGCCTGTTCGTGTACATAATAATATGGTGATTTTCATTTTAACATCCATTTCGCATAATGTAGCAATCAACCTAATCAATATAGTTGTAGGTGAATAATGAGATATATTCCGCCACTTTGATATTTAGCTAATAAATTAGTCCAGTTGTTAACAGACAAGCTTCTTCAGCGCCATCTATCGAGTAGAAAATTTTATTTAAACGCACTTGGGAATTAATAAACAGTATATTTTATTATAGGTAGGTACTACCAGCAAGTAAGGATTAAGTACTTCCTTGACCAAGATTTGTTTCAAGTCAAATAAATAACCCAACAAATGCGAGTCGGACTCGTGCACTAAGGGTTCCGTACCATTATTCTATAAAAAGAGCAAAAAATCACGTTTGTTGTATGGGAGCCCCCTTAAATATTTATTTTATTCTGTTTTTTAGTATTTGTTGTTATAGCGGCAACAGAAATACATCATTTGTGAAAATTTCAACTGTATAACTATCACGGTTCATGAGACAGACGGACAGAAAGACAGACAGACAGCGGAGCCTTAGTAATAGGGTTCGTTTTACCCTTTGGGTACGGAACCCTAAAAAGCGCTTTGGCAACCTTGACAAAATAATTTTTTGTTTAGAGATCATTTTTAATACGTGTCTCGTTCGCTTATGATTTGTCACATCTAATTCGATTCTTTGGCACCAAACAAACTTACAATCGGTTTTACGACGCAAATATAATATTATTTACACATAGTATACAATACACGGTTCTACGCTCGCTATTTTGAAATCATTTTATTTTTACTCCTGATAAAGAGACAACCGAGAAATCGAACAGTACCTAAATATTTTTCTAGTTTGACAACTGGTTATCAACCTTGGTAATCTAATGAAAATAAATGATTTTAATTGGTTTTATTAAAAGATAATCATAAAAATAACAGACATAATAAATAAATATTTTTGTTTTAGGCTAGATGCAATTTCCAAAATTGTTGTAATACGTCGATTTTTTAACAGTAACTTGAGATACACTGTAAGTACAGTCGCCTGCATTAATGAGTAATACATTTCTTAATTTTCAAAATATTGTCACGGTATTATTTTTCTGACTAATAGTCTCGTTTACATTTATTAAAGAGTATGGGTATACATATAATACCACCAATACGCACTAACCGTTTCGACAACACTTTTCTAATAAGAACTGCGAAAGTGTGGAATGCCCTGCCCTGGTCGGTGTTTCCTGAAAAATACAACCCGGGGTTGTTCAAGTCAAGAGTGAATAGGTATTTATTACTAGACAAGTGTGCTACACCTTCGACCGCATCATCACTTCCCATCAGGTGAGATTGTGGTCAAACGCTAGCCTAGTCATATATAAAAAAAAAAAATATATACCACAAAAATTGAAGATTACCTAATGTTTGAGTAATTCAATGTTGTGACAATATTTTGAAAATTATGAAATGTATACTTATTAGTGCAGGCGACTGTACATAAAATTTGGAATCTTTCGTTATAAGCTTTTGAGGAAATAATCTCGAAATAGATTTTGAATTTCGGTACGTTCATAAAAAATATATTTTTTGTGCGATTGAATGACGTGACGAGCTAGTCGTTCACCTGATGTTAAGCGACACGGCTGCCCATAACAGTTGCAGTGTCACTCGGAACTGTAAAACAATAAAGTTTCGCGTGACACTGCACTGCGCACGTCGTAAATTTAAATATTGTTGATTGACTTCATTAATTTTACGAAAGTAAATTGTATTATGCACATATTGATACTAATTATAAGTAATTGTGTAATTTATTGTTTTCAGGTAAGTGCATAAGCTTTTCTACCACTAACGCAACACATAATAATATATGGGGTAAGTCTATAACATTAGTTAACTGTATTTTATGTTTTTTATAGCAATAGTGATGAAAGACTAGTTAAAGCGAGAATTCAAAGCCTTGAACACAGACGCAAGTTCGCCGGTCCGAGTTAAAGGGAGAGTTCAAAGCCTTGAACACAGAAGCAAGTTCTCCGGTATGAGTTAAAGGGAGAATTCAAAGCCTTGAACACAGACGCAAGCTCGCCGGTCTGAGTTAAAGGGAGAATTCAAAGCCTTGAACACAGACGCAAGTTCGCCGATCTGAGTTAAAGGAAGAATTCAAAGCCTTGAACACAGACGCAAGTTCGCCGGTCTGAGTTAAAGAGATAATTCAAAGCCTTGAACACAGACGCAAGCTCGCCGGTCCGAGTTAAAGGGAGAGTTCAAAGCCTTGAACACAGAAGCAAGTTCTCCGGTATGAGTTAAAGGGAGAATTCAAAGCCTTGAACACAGACGCAAGCTCGCCGGTCTGAGTTAAAGGGAGAATTCAAAGCCTTGAACACAGACGCAAGTTTCGCCGGTATGTCGATCTTCTATCGGTTACATTTTGGAGAGTGTACCTACGCATGCCCTTCATCAGCTGATTCCGTCATCCTCTTTCCATCATAGCCCTTACGTCGTTCCAGTTCGCACTAAGCGTTTAGCTGAGTCATTCATAGTCCGCACGGCCAAGGAATGGAATGCTCCTCCAGCAACAGTATTTTCTCCTGGGTATAACCTGGGTCTTTTCAAGTCAAGAGTAAATGGGCATCTCATGTGCAAACGTGCTCCACCTTAGGCCTCCCATACACGTTCAATTTTATTGACCAATAAAATTGACGAGACCGTTTCCGTCAATGTTTTCTCCATACTGTAAACCGAAAAACATTGACCAATACTAACCCTACACGATCAATAAAATTGACCACTCACATAGATTAACCAATAAAATTGAACGTGTATGGCGGGGCCTTAGACAACTTCGTTACTTACCATCAGGTGACATGATGTCAAATGTATGTCCATTTTAGCATATTTTTCATTTAAATTTTTTTAATTTCACTAGCTACAGTGCCCTTCAAACCGAAACGCAGTAGTGGTTTTCTACTCCAACAACCGGTTGTCTGTTCTACGGCTAATGTGACAACCCTAACCTGTGAATGACGTCGATAGACTTTAATATCACTTTTCACGCATCTACGCCAGTTTATTCTCCTTACCTTGACTGATTAGGGACCTTGGACTCCTGTCAACGGTATCAAATACAGTTTTATAGCCGCACGTTCTTACCGCGGTGTTATCCCACGCAGCAGACACGGCGTCACACGACGCACAACACACATTTATATAATATGTCAAAATTAAATAATCGTAAAGACGCGAAGCAAGCGTTATGAGTATGAAAGCGATAAAAACGAAGTTCATTTATCATTATGTCGGCTTGCTACGGACAGAGGTTTCAGGTTCAATAAACGTCATTGTCGTTAAAATTAATAGGTAAGTGTATACCATGTAGGTCCTAACTATCCTAAAGGCACTAATGTAGGTAAGTATTAGTAACTTTTGAATCTCATAACAGTGTAAATAAATCATGTGAGGTATAGCAAACAAATTGTGGTTTACATAATAGTTATGCTATAAGTCATTACATTAACTATTGTTACAAATTTAGATATTCATCACACTACGTCTATGTTTAGCTGACACTGATATTTATAGCTTTCATCTAGTTATCATTTTTTATAATATTTATATAGTCAAACGCAAAACTAAAATATAAATGCATAAATTTTAAAACCTGGAGCTAAGAATACCTTGTATGAAAAACTGAACAACATGATTATGAAAAATAGTTTTTTTTAGTCGAGTTCGGAAAGAAAACAATGATTGCAATACATTTTAATTTCAGGATTAAAATGTAAATTTTAATTTAAAATTTGCATTTTAATTACAGTTGTCAAAATGATACGACAGAAATAAACCACCTGTTCAATATATATTTTTTATTGGGAATGAATGACGTGACGAGCTAGTCGTTCACCTGGTGTTAAGCGACACGGCCGCCCATAACAGTTGCAGTGTAATAAAGTTTCGCGTGACACTGCACTGCGCACGTCATCCTGAGACATAGTCTAGTAATCAGATTACTAGACTACAAAATCAGGTCGCAAAGTCTCATTTGTCCAGTAATTTCACTAGCTACAATGCCCTTCAAACCGGAACACAATAGTGCTTGCACACTACTGCTTGGCGGCAGAGTTACTGGCAAAGCGGTGGTACCTACCTAGACAAACTTTGCAGAAAATACCACCTTGTAGTAATATAATAGTAGTAAATTCAATCATAGACGTTTCAATCATTGGTGAAACTAATATTGTAGGTACATAGACGACGCGGATGGCACGTTCCGAACTTTAATATCGTGAGCAAAATAGTTTGATCATCGTTCATCTGGTTGAACTACCTGTAACTAATTTTGAATGGAGCGCATTGTTTGAAACCATCCTGCAGTCACCATACAGCGAAAGAAGTTCCAGTATGGATTATTCCTCCATTTTCAGCCACACACACATAACACACCTTCAGTTTTACTGCACGATTTTTCTGTAAAGTAAAATTGTGCAGATAAATCTACGTCCATACAAACTACACAATCTTAGCGATTCAACTGCAGTCAGATAGTACAGATAAGTATACCGTATATGTCCATAGTCTACTTCTTCCTTCTGTCTAATTATCTTTTCAGGGTGCACATTGTCGCAGGAGAGAAGTCGGGGCTTTCATGCGACTTAAAATGGCTGGTATTTATAATCTGCCTGCCCTCCTAGAATCTCGAAAAGATAATGGCTATATAAAGTTCAGATTGGTGTCTTTAAAGTTTGCTCGTCTTTTAAAGGGACTGTCTTTGTTTCAATGATAAATGAAGTTTTACCGCTGTCCTACAGGTTACACTGTCACTAAAGTATTCTAAGTTAGGGTCGTGTAAAACAGTCTTCGTAGAGGAAAAAATATTATTGTCGGCCTGTCAAAACTTGCAACTTGGCTTGGTGGCCTTGGATAATATTTCACAATGGATGCGGCAAAATGACGAAACACGATATTTCGGTAAGTTATGGCCGCGATAATTTTAAATAAGATACTTAGGGAGTGTTGTAGAAAATGCTGTAAAATAATGAAATAGCTTACGTTCTCAAGGCTTGAATAATATATTATGCTTTATCAATATGCCTGCATTTTTTCCTTTTTATATTTGAAAATCACTTCGCCAAACTCAGCATGCCGTTTAGGTAAACTTTCCCAGCGTTTGTTCTAGTTTCTTTACTAGAATTCTTTTCCTACAACTTTTATTGAAAATTTAACTCGAATGCTACAAACTTAAACAAAGACTCAGATCAAGTACAAAAGTGAATGCTAAGCCGTTGAATACATTTAAGAACATTGTTACCACCACCAATTTTGCAGTCTGCTATATGATCTACCAACGTTCCCAAAACCCGCTTTTGATTGATTCCGCCCAATACCGCGTGACCCTATACGTTTTCATTTTACTTATTTTAGGGCTTTAGATCTTTAAACTGTCTATTCAATAATATATAGGTACACGCATAATTTTATTTTCTCTGAAGCTCTCCGAATGGCGGGTCTTCTTAAGTTCCTATGCATCCCTTTGGTGGCCACTAATTTGCTTTACAATCCCCCGCCCCACGACGTCAAATTAATTGCACTGCAGCGTATTTCAGTTTGAGGAAGGTCGGTCAGTTTAAAAGCAATTAAAAATGGAGAATATACTTTTAAAACGGTTTATCCTGCAATGTATTTTCAGCGGGAGGATTCGGCTACGACATCTGCAGTATGGGTGTTGAACGTGGTCTAGTGTCACTGCAGAAAACGTGGATGTGTTTGGAAATGAGGTAGCGGGAGTAGGCTCTTTGTACGGGTGGATCGAGGCTTGAGTTCGGGGGTGGGCCGAGCTGAACGCAAGAATGCGGGCGTGCGTGCGGGTGCCGTCGGTGCGGCAGGGGCGTGCGGGGCGCGGCCGGGGGATGCGTCGGTGGCGCGCGGCGCGGGGCGGCGGGCCAGCGCGTGCCGCAGACGCCGCAGTAGCGTGGAGGCGCCGCCGCGGCCGCTCGCCACACTGCCACCTGAGGCGCCGCCCGCCCGCCCGAGCGAGCGCGGACCTGAAGCGGCACTCGCCTTTCGAAACGCCGGTCAATTCCCGATGGTGATTCCCGCGTATCGAACGCACGGCGATCGCTCGCACGTGCGGAAAGCGATTTTGCCGCCGCTGTAAAAGTGTCACCCTCGAACAACGCAAGGAGTTTGAATTCAGGTTGAGTGCTGCTATATCTTTAAGGATATCTTTGGACGAGTGGCTGTTGTCGTCTTCGCCTTCCGCCTCTCCGTCGATCTCATTCCGCACTGTTGTCGCTTCGTATTTCTGCGTACTGAAGGTATCGGTGCCATTGTCTCGCGTTTGCGAATTTGAATGTTAACCGCCGTTATTGTGCCGGGGCCAGGAGCCGGGTTATATAAATGGTAATGATTTGGGTATCATGTTTTGGAAACATTAGATTTGCTTTCGGTCGGCAAGGAACGGAGAATGCTCGTAATAGACTATATTTGGATAAGTCAGGCTCAGCTTACTTAACTCAAGTGCAAGAAACTATTGGTTCGATATTTAGCCGCGTGAACTCGTGGGTATGAAACGGCTACCTCACGCGACGACCGTCATAACTATAGGTAGGTACCTACCTACGTTAATTCATATGATTATAACTGATTCGTTATTAAATTTAGTTTTGTGGTAGAATTTGAAATGTCGCCAAGATTTCGGCGGAGAGCACCATCTCTACAAAATATTAAAGTCACTAAATGCGCCATTAAAGCAAAGATAGCCCCCGACATCATAATTTAGCCAATATTTTAAAATATCCTTTGAAAATAAACACTGTGTGAGTTTTCTTTCCGCTTTGCTCGTAATTTATTGTAATAGTTGTATTTAGTGACACGACGTCTATTTCCAACGATGAATTGATAGTTTAAATAATTTTCTGGATTCAAGTTGACAGAGTTGAGTGAGGGTGTGTGTGAGAGAGACACATTGCCGGGAGTGTCAATGACGGAGTGTCGTCATTACTTGCCACTGGGCCACGATAGCTCGACTCTCATTAGTCCGATTGCAAACTTGCGAAGTGACTTTTTTATATTTTATCGTCACAACTGGCGCCATACGCGGCAATTTCCTGCCACAGTCGTGCTCTT
Source organism: Ennomos quercinarius (assembly GCA_910589525.2). Taxonomy (NCBI): domain Eukaryota; kingdom Metazoa; phylum Arthropoda; class Insecta; order Lepidoptera; family Geometridae; genus Ennomos; species Ennomos quercinarius. The sequence continues at coordinate 16,643,801 of OU342489.1, forward strand.
TCAACTTTAGCTTTTTTGCCTTCATTAGCAACGCTACGTTCTGAAAGAAACGCGTTAACGCGGTCTTATTACTGGAAAATTTAACATTTTGTAACATTTACATATTTACTATGTTAGGTAGGCACTAACTGCCAGCATTACACCCAGATAAGCTAGGCACCTAGGGTCTTACTTATAAAAACTTCGCCATGTAGTACTTAGCCACCTCTCAACTAATCAGTTCATAAACTCCTAATCCATGATTATTATTTCCTTACCTATAAACGTTACTTAGCTTTTGCTTAGATAAGAGACGTATAAACGACTGTCGCCACAGAGAACAACCAAAATAATCGGCTAAAATACGAAATAGAACGAATATTTGTTCCCAAAATTCGATTTTGCATCTGTGACAAACTCGTGAATGTCATGATTAGGACGAAATTGACAGTTAACCTGCTTAAAAATGGAAACATTTGTCACACGTGTTTCTTTTTTTTCAAAAAAAAGGACAGACTTAGTAACGGTAACCTCAAAGCACACCATCTTTTTGATTTTGACAACAATGTACGCCGTCAAACGGATGTTTTAAACGCGCCATCTTGACTCTTAGCAGGCTTAAACTAGGTCCCGATGGTGGTTAATTTTGACAGCTAGGAGTTACTTAGCAACCTCTTAGCGCTAAATCGCGTTTATAGGTAAGAATTTTGTTAATCTGTTACTAAGAAATTGACTAAAAGATAAGAGGAGTTTATGAGTAAGACTGCTAAAGAACATCTAGTTCAAACCACAGATTAGGGAAAAACAATTGAATCTGCGGTTCAAACAAATAGTTTACTTACGTTCTACTTACTGACAAAAAAAAACAATTGACTATCTACCTACTGTTCTAAATTCTAAATTGTTTTTCTCGATTCTGCGTCTCTTCCATACTCATACCACAAATAATAAAGATACCTACCGTACTCCAAACAAAATTATCAACTTCCAACAAATCACAATAACTTAATACGATCATTTTCCATGAAAATTTCAGATTGGTTGCTCTAAACGTCCTCTTCTCCAATTTGAAAATCTGACATAACTACTAAAACAAAACAGGTAATTTCGGCTTGAAAAATTTGAAAACCTTACTTTGCGCCAAGTGACAGTTACAACGAGGTACCTAGAGTCCAAACCGCTGGAGCTATTTTAGAATTGATATTTGGGGGATGTCTACATATGAATTCAAAACGTAGGGGTGAACCTGAGGGGAGGGGAGGGGTCTCCTTAGTGCAAGCCGATTAAGTCAAGCCCCTTCAGTATAAAAAAATCAAACCATGAAAAGGTTTTTGGAAATTCCACCTCTAGAAGAGGAGGAATATTGTCTAGATTGTATGTAAAACCGCATGCTGCCTCTCGGTTCGATATAGGTATTACCTATCCTCCCTAGATCTCCGTGATATATTTTTAATATGATTGTCTCTAGAAATCAATCACAACTGGGTGACTTCAGACCCAGAAGCTTGGAAGATTCACTTTCTCTCGCCGTATGGGGCTGGGATTGGTTTGTTTTTCTCTAATGTCTGGGTTATGATTAATATTCGATTTACAACAGAAGCTACTAGGTGGTAGGACTTTTCTGCAAAGTTCGTCTAGGTAGGTACCACCGCTTTGCCAGTTATTCTGCCGCCAAGCAGTAGTGTGCAAGCACTACTGTGTTCCGGTTTGAAGGGCATTGTAGCTAGTGAAATTACTGGGCAAATGAGACTTTATGATCTGATCACTCAGTCTAGTAATTTGATTATTAGACTGGGTGATGTCTCAGGATGACGTGCGCAGTGCAGTGTCGCGCGAAACTATTGTTTTAAAGTTCCGGGTGACACTGCAACTGTTATGGGCGGCCGTGTCACTTAACACCAGGTGAACGACTAGCTCGTCACGTCATTCAATCACAAAAAAAAAAAAAAAAAAAAAACAAAAGAAGCTATTAAGTAGATAAATCTGCCTTCATAGTGAAAAACGCAGTACCTAACGTTTTTGGCAAAATTGAGTTAGAAACAAACATACCTATTCGGAATCGTCAAAAAATTTACATTCTGTTCTTTCTCACGTATCAAAATTCCACCTGGAACCTAAAAACTCAGAAAGTAAGAATGCAGCAACTCGACTACTCGCAACTTTTGTTTATCTCGAAAACATGTTTTACGTACTTACTGCATTTTTCATAAGACGGCAGATAAGTGTGGATGATGAAAAGAGGTGAGTCGCGATGATTTGTATGACATGAATAGTACCTCTAGGTGGGCCCCGTGGTGTCACATCACTCATCGCTTGGCAGGCAGCTTGGTGATCGCAATAGTTTAGTTTTGAATGTACCGACAAGAACGCTAGTTCCCATTCTCTGGATACAGGCGCGGATACAGAAATTTCTTAATGAGGGGGGGGGGGGGGGCGCACAAATCATTATAGTAGGGAAGTTCAAGAGGGGAATTTGGGGATATGGCGGTAAAACACAACTATACGATACAAGACCAATTTGTGCTCTTTCATTTGAATGATGAATTCCATGCACCTGTATCGTCCTGATAAATTGGCTAATTATCGCGCTTGGTGTTGGATTGCATGCACGGGGGGGGGGGGGGGGGGAGGGCTGCGCCCCCCCTCTGTATACTAATGACTTCGATACGAATGGATTGAATAAACAATTTTAAATGTAACCGTAAAGTAAACGTACGTCCCTACGGTACCTACCTCTCAGCTTTCACTTGAAATTCAAACTTGCCTCAAGCAGGTAGGTAAGAGCTCAAGTAGAGACCTAGTTGAAGTTAAATTAGGTAATCCTACTTAGGCTACTTAAAACGGCAAACTGTATTCGTTTGCTTTGATTTTGATGATTAACTTAGCTTCAATTTGTGTATGTACAGTAGTTTGAATTAATTACAGAAGTTTTAGAACTTTGGTAAAGTGAGCTTAGACAGTATTATATATATTTTGATTAACAGACGTTTGTTTTACTTATCCTTTCATTAATATTAATTAGATACTTAATATTATATTTTAGTTTTGTTTATTACACTGGTTTCACAGCTCAGATCTGACCACTGTCTCACCTGATGGTAAATAATGGTCTACGGTGGTGCATGCTTGCGTGTAGAAGGTACTTGGTAGTTAGCTATATTTTTGAGTACAGACATGCAGCCAACTATCGATAATTGTCAGTTATATAACATGCGCACACAAGCTTCTTTAAAAAATGCCGCCCTGCACAATCAAGGTGTGTTGGGTAAAAAAAAAGTAAACCTGCTACCTAGTGGGGGCGGGCCTACGGGCCTGCTTCTTCCGGTTCGTGGTCGCCATCGAGAACCTTTCTTCCCCACTTTATGTTACAATTGAAAAAAAATGTTTTTTATTTGAATGGTAGTTGTTTTGCTATCAAAGTTACATTATTAAATTATACTCCGAGGGTGTCCAACAAATTAATGCCAATTAAAGTCCAGAGCTAAAGCATATTGCACGCCCTGCAGTTTTTTATAGTTTAGAAACTACAACCTACTTTTGGTAGAATATATTTAGACTCGCACGACTAATTTTAAAAAAAATATCCAAAGCCAATGTCTATTAATAAAAATGACCAATGATGAAAATGTCCAATAATAAAAATGTCCAATGATAGAAATGTCCAGTGATAAAAACTTCTGAAGAAAATAATGGCCAATTGATATAAATATCAATTAAAAAGACGACTCTACTAACTACCTATTTATTCTAACCCCTGATTTCAACCTTTCTAAACTTAAACCTAAGACAATATTGGGCCGTTCATAAATGACAACATTACATTTTTTGGAAGATAAGTACCGAAATTCGAAAACTAAAACAGGTATCTTCTAGGCAAGCATGCACCACCGTAGCCCGCGTCTTCACTTACCATTAGTGAGACAGTGGTCAAATGCTATGCCTATAAATTATAACAAAATCTATTTCGAGATTATCCTATAGAGCTCTCGTAAAAAACACCAGATTTTTTAAATTATTTTAAAATTTATTGTTAAAAAACAAAGAGAGGCTAAATGATAATTGATGAGCGAAGCCTATTTAGTGTCAATGCCTGCCAAATAACAGAATCCTAAACAAAGACGTTGTATTTTTTCCTGCTAAAATCTTAATTTAGCCTCACAATAGCCAAGTATTTAAAAAATCTACATAACACTTGTTCCCTATAATCGCATATAGTAGATATTCCTAGATCTTTATCGAACTACATAAATACGAAGTGATAATAACAAACCATAAATTCATCATCATCATCAACAGCCTGAAGACATCCGCTGCTGAACATAGACCCACAGAGCGCCACTTTGAGCGGCTGCTCGACTCCTGCAGTCTATTATACTATATAATTTACTGCTAAACATTGCACCGATTATACTCTCTCTACTATTATAATAAACATATCCTTTTTTAAAAAGGGATAATCCAAGTTCAATTGCCTTAATGACATAAGTACTTAGAAATACTTGGTTGGTATTATCATACCTACATTTTTTTTTTCAGTTATGTATTTTCATACTACCGGTTATTGATGAAATTTCTCTGGGACCGATCTGAACGTACAAGTGTTATAGTGTCAAATAAAGAATCTTCTAAATCGGTTGATAAGCGGTTGATAAATTACGGAGTTTTGAGGTAATGACGTTTAATAAAAACGGCCAAGTGCGAGTCAGACTCGCGCACGAAGGGTTCCATACCGTATCTGTAAAAACGAGCAAAAAAAAATCACCATGTCGATTATGTCTTGATATTTGGTTGCACTATGCGCTTCTTGTTGGCATAAGTACCTAAGTATCGGGGAGGGCAGAGTATTTTTTTTTCGTGGTCTGTGATATTTGCCATCATTTTCCTTAAGCCGCGGCCTATATTTCTACCCCGTATAACTTTCTTATAATGAACTTTCTTTACAAGAGTTATAAGGACGTAATAAGAGATGATCGTTTTGAATAAATTAAGTTGTCCCTATCGATAATCCAACATTCCATATAAGCAAAACCGTAAACGTTATCGAATAAGTTCTATTTATTGAGGTAGCAATTTATTTATAAACTTAGTACTACAATAATAAAAACTATACTATGGACTGAAAACTACTAGCTACCACTACCTACTTTAAAGAACGTTTGGACTGTATACTAGCCGCGATGGCCTATAGACAGTTCAAATGCTCCAGCCCACTACCGGTAGGTAGCGTACCCAACATGATGGTATCGTTAAATTGCAATGCTGATTAGTTGAGCCAAATAAGTGCCAGCATTATTAGGTACCTACCGTATCAACAACACAATTTCCCTTTTGGATTAGACTTGGTATAATGTAGGTATACAGCGTAACGTAATATTGTTAAATATCTACAAAATACTTATATTTAGTACACAAAAATTGGAGGGTGCCGTGAACGTTACCCTCCAATTCTTTAAAAAGTAAAGAAACATAGTTCTAATGTTGTGTATACAAAAATAAAAATATTTTTATACTTAAAAACAGAATGATATCGAGACGAGTCTATGTCAATGCTACACTGGCAATAAACATTTCGTCGTATTAAAAACATACTAGTCTCAAGTAATAAAAAAATATTATTATCACTTGTATCTTAATACGTATATAGGTATTGTATATTTCTTCTGTACGTGTGTATGTCACTGAATACTATACCGGCTGGGCCAGTGTTAATGGAACTTTTCTGTGCTTTCGAGTGCCTCCTTAGTATGTTTCCTAGGACGGCTGAGATGGCCCGTGCGAAGCCGGGACGAGTCAGCTAGTAATATACCTATATATAATAAAAAACTGGTCAAGAGTATGTCAGGCCATGCTTAGTACTTAGGGTCCCGTAGATTCAATTTTATTTTATTTTATGCAATTTTATAAGATTATGTTCGAAATGCTTTTATAAGAGAGCTTTTACTAAGGTCCATCAATGGAGAAGATAAGTTTCTGCGATGCGTTTTAGAAATAGCAGGGGGGGATGTCAAGTTACTTTGCCTGTACCTACGGTGTTTGCCAGTCAGTCAGTCAGTCACTCAGGATCACAGACCTATAAATATATACACTACTCTTAAGTCTTTCATGCTCAGGACAAAGCCTTTTAAATATCTTCGTCGAAGACCACGGGCAAAAGCTAGTTTCTAATAGTTTTATTGGAGTAAACAGAGAAAATCCGTCGTGATGATTTCCTGCGAGACAGCCGGATGTACAGATAAAGATATTATATATCGCCGTTTAGTTAAAAAAAAACTGGGCTAATAAATGGGTGAATATTTTTTTCCGTCGCCAGCTAAATTAGTTTAATTTAGTTATAATTTAGCTTTGGCGTCATAATTTTGTATTGAATTCACAATTTTAGTGTTACAATCTACCGAATCATTACAAAAAAAAAATATTACATAAGTGTTTTAAAATTATCGCATCCGGGGAAAAGAATATTTATACCTATAATATAATAGCTAAAAACGATAATAAGTACATTTTAATGATAATTGAAATAGTTTTTTTTTTTATAAAAAGCTGTTTGTTTGCAGTTTTTTTAAATAGTTTTTTTTTGTTTGTTAGTTAACTAATAGTTTTTTATTGCAAAATTAATTACATAAACGTAATGTTATAACATAAATACCAGCAAAGATGAACAATTGCAATGGGAGTGATTATTACTTAGACTACATAGAGTACCTTACATTTACAAAAGCCTGAAAACTTATATATTCAATCAGTGTGGTTCCAGTGGTGACTTATCGCACTCAGACGTGTTTTCTTACTGTTGGCCCCATTAGTAATCAAACAATCAAAATTAAAGTGTTTTATTGCAAAGGCTATCCATATCACTTTTCCAAGTCAAATGAGATTAGGTACTTAAAATACTTAAATTAAATTATTGTAAATACTGAGCATGTAAAATCACAAAGTGCGCAATGTCAATTATTATGTATAGCCCTAATTATTAAGCTCAAGTTCCAGCTACTGAGAGACGCAACGTATGGGACTGACTACATTTACATTCAAAACAAAGAGGAGCGGATGGATGCAAGTGGCAAGCAGCCTTAGTAGCGCTCCCCCATAGGGGGGAAGGGAAGCCTATGTTCAGCAGTGGGTGTCTTCAGGCTGTTGATGATTATAGCTTAGCTACAATTAGGAATTATCTATTGAAATTGAAACGGCGTCTGGTTCCATGTATGTTATATTATTTCCACCGTCCATATATTTTTACGTTATTCCTTTCCGTGCAAGGTTGCCTGGAAGAGATCGCTTTGAACGATAGGACCGCCCATTGTTACACTTTTGTTAAGTTTTGTTCACTTAGTTTTTAATGATTTGTGTGTTTCAATAAAGAGTTTATCTATCTATCTTATTTGTGAAAAATAAGTAATACAGATACAAAAGTACTACGTACTACAAGAGAGAGCTGTAGCACTATAATTATACTAATTTTGATGCTTTTTTATGATCTTTAACAATAGTTATTTTTAATTATTTTAAACAAAACCAAGAAATACAGCCATTGATATAGGTCGGACAGACAGACACAGGCGCTTAACAGTCCCGTTTTTACCGTTTGGATACGGAACCTTGAAAAACAAATAGAAATATCAAATTTCTTTGACCACAACGCGTATTTTATTCATTAACTTTTTGTGAAGTTTGCGGATTTTTACACTTGAATTGTAGATAGGGAAAATATCTTCGTATACCTTTTGTGCCGACTCACCAACCGTCATCCCTTTAATTCCAATTACTGAGTTTTGTATTTTTTTCTTACTCAAATCGCCTTAAATATTTATGAAACGATATTTTGTTTTAGTTTTCAGTTGAATGAATTAAAACGGTGCTGATGGTGATGTTCATTATATTCAGATGCGGGTTTAAACCCCGATCTTGGTACATTTTCCTTTAAATTAAAATTAATCTGTTGATTGAATCAATTCACGCTAATTGGCCCAATTTTTGTTATTTGAGAGGGCCGTCTGCGTAATGATGGCGACGGTGCTGCCACTTGAATAAATAATTTGTTTTCTCGTACATGGAGCCATCAGTGAGGAAAATGTATTGGTGACGCTGTAGCTGGGTTGGATTCCGATATTTTAAAGTACTGCAAACAATCTTGAATTGCTCCAATTATCCACAATAATTAACGATCACGGTGTCCACCAAAAAACAACATTTCGAAAACATACCTTTATCTTTCTTTCTTTCCTTCAAGTCTGTTTTTCCCTTACGAAGTCCCTTTACTCTTTAAACTAAGTACTACAATAATAACTACACTAAACATAAAATGTTTGAACTGCCGCGCTGACTTAATAGTCGATGCCCCAGCCAACTACCAGTAGGTAGCGTACCCAACATGCTGGCAGCATTGCTCCGTTGAATTGTAATGCCGATTCGAAGTGTCTTTCTTCAAGTTGATCAAATTAAAACAATTAAAAATTAACTATGACAACAATAACGACTTTTACTTGCTACCTACCACTTATTAAACACGGGCAATAATTCTTTCCCGTTAGTTTTAAAGGCGGTTACCGTACAAACGTGATTCAAACGTCAAAAGTTAACTCAATTTTGTTACTGGCAATGCGTGCTTTATTCATTAAAAACTATAAATAACTACTACTAAAAATTAACAATATAATACAAAACTAATCTAACTAACCACTACCAGTAGGCAAAGTGCCCTAAATGCTGGCAGTATTGCCACGTTCAATGGCAATGCTCAACCTTTGGCCCAAGTAGAGGCCAGCATTTTGGTCATGTGTTGCTTATAATAATATATAATACTATAACACCAACTACTAGCTATACGCATTACTGCTGGAACACAGATTAGGGTTAACAAAATCGGCTAGTTACGAGTGAGTTTGTAACGATTTAGGTATCAAGCGCACTGTTGACAAGGTCAGTAACACGACTGTTTCACGGTTCTCCACGCAACATTTTTGTTTGCCACTTACTCGGAATTTAGTATGCTCTAATCGATAAAAGTAGCTACTCGAGTGTGCAATTGAAAACTTTAGCTTTCTCATAATAACTGCGATTCAGAATCGATATGACACAGCCTATATTCTATGCTATGCACATGTATTCCTATGAGTTTACTATTATATTTCAGAAAAAAATCTATTAAAGAGAGGCAACAAATGAAGGAATAGTTTTTCATTATCAAAAACTGGCGTAGCGCTCATAGCTGAGTCCAACGATCAATGTCCTTAGAAAGTTGTTGGGCATTTGTCAGAGTTACGCTTGTGATCACGGATTGGTGTATAATAATAAGAAAAGCGAATACCTGGTATTCAAGGCCGCCGGTAAACTGCCCCAAACCATACCTAAGGTTCTCCTCAATGGGTATAGACTACAGCGAGTAAGGCAATTTAAATATCTGGGACATGTTGTTACCGAAGACCTTAATGACCAGGCAGACATGGAAAGGGAACGCAGGGCATTAACAGTTCGGTGCAATATGCTGGCTCGCAGGTTTGTTCGGTGTAGTGACGAAGTTAAAATCACTCTATTTAAAGCTTATTGTCAGGTTTTCTACACCAGCAGCCTGTGGATCAGCTATACGCAGCGAGCTTTCAATGCCTTGCGAGTCCAATATAATAACGGGTTCCGTATGCTGATGGGGCTGCCTTGCTTTTGCAGTGCCTCTGGTATGTTTGCGGAGGCGCGCGTCGATTGCTTCCATGCCATCCTAAGGAAGAGGACCGCGTCGCTGCTGAGCCGGGTGCGGGGCAGCCCTAATAGCATACTGCAAATTATAGCGGGAAGTTTCGATAGCCCGATAAGCAGAGCATTTGTCAATGTGCTTGTCAAATAGTTTTAAATCTTTCGATCCTTTAGCGATAGTACTAACACCTAGTTATAAGTCTGTATACTAACTCTTGGGCCTTGATGCCAAAATAAACAAATTATTATTATCATTATTATAGTGAATCACGACTAGCCGTTTCTAATCGATCGGTAAAGTTAAGCAACGATGATGCCGATGGATGACTGCTACAGAAAAAAGTGGTATTTACAACTGAGCGCAACCGTGCTTCGGAGGACACAATAAGCCGTCGGTCCCGGCTGTTGTCGTAAGACAATAGTCGTTAAGCCAAGTCGGAAGCCTTTGGGCTGCCTAAAAGTTTTGACACCAGGGCTAACCACTTGCCTAAAGAACACCAAAAGAAAAAAAAAATCGTGGCCAAGGTGGCCTTTATACTTTACACAATATATTGTCTCTGATTGTCTTCGTTTAATAAGTTTGTAATATATAATGGTAAAACAGTGAAATTTGAAAGAACATTACTTTGTAAATTCTTTGAAAATTTTTGTCGCAAACGTGTAGACTATTTAGTCATTATCGAAATGGTAGGATTTAGTTCACCTTTCGTTGAATGTGTTTTGGAGTTCGGAATTAGATTTGTCTGGGAACATAATCCCATTGAGTCGTGCGCTTCTCTCGTTGCCGATCGTCGGAAAGCCGAATTTAGAGCCAATTAACATTGTACAGGGAGATATTAATAAAATTATAGTGGTTTCCTCTCGGTCCTAATGCAGGGCGCATTCGAATTGAATATGGGCCAATTAAAACGGTAGCCGGTTAATTTTCACTCGTCAGAGATATAAAGTTTGCATGAATCTTTATTGTTCGAGTATCGTTACAGCATCCAGGTTCCTGTTAGTCCACAGAGCATTAAAAAATATGACGCTTCGCACCTAGATAGAGACGCCCTGTTGACATTTGACACAAACAATCGACTACGGCAGATGACATAAATAATATCGACGGCAGCAAACAACAAACGGCTATCTACGAAATCACTTATTTCCAGGAGAGCGTTTTTGAGGCGAAAATGTAATAGCATTATAAAAGTAAACAAACCTAGATTTGCAATAGTTTATTATTACGATATTTTTAAGAAAATAGGTCAATTAACTGTTCTTTATTCTTCGAAATATGCCATGGGTCCTTATCTGCTTCGCACAAAAGAAGTAACTAACTTAGACAATTGTTCAACCATATGTTCACTTTAACTTAAGACTTTTTATTTACTGATTCTCAAATATTTTTACACTAGCTGACCCGACCCGTATTCGCACAGGTTAATTAGTTTTATGTCTTATCCTAGTCCAAACAAAAAGAAAAAAAAGGGAAAAAGATAAAGGAAAAAGATGAATGGATTTCTAAATTCAATTATGTAAACGAGTGATTTTCGTCAAAATGTAGTTGTCTTTTTTTATTTGCTACCGTCGATTATGTCTTGACATTAGGTTGCGCTACGCGGTTCTTTTCGGCACAAGTAGGGCGTCTTATCGGGGAGTGAAGCGTATTTTTTTTCGTGCTTTGTGTTTTAGTCTTATACATATCCATGCAACTTTATTATTTACTCGAATGAATAATTATTACCTCTAGACTTCTCCATCGGTTCTACGAGCGATGTGGCGTGCCCATTGCCATTTCAGCTTGCTAATTCTAAGAGCTATATCGGCCGCTTTAGCTTTCTTGTGGATCTCCACATTTCAGAAGAGAGGTTCTCGAGTGGCGACTATGAACCGGAAGACGCAGCGTAGGCCGGCCTCTAGGCAGACCAACGATCCTGTTGTAGCTGCGGGGAGCCGATGGATGCAGGAGACGGATAGCTGCTCAAAGTGGCGTTCTGTGGAAGAGGCCTAATGTTCAGGTGTGCACGTCTTTATACTGTTGATGATGATGACCTCTACATTAAAACGCTGAACGCCCTTGGTATTGAAACTAACAGTATGATAAAATATACTCAGAACTATTTTCACTGTGAAAATGTTCTCCCAAATTGTAAAATGAGCTCACAAATCTGTGAACGAGTTACTATTTCAAGATTTAATCGAATTATAAAATTACATGTTATTCCTTAACATTTTTGAATCAGACTATTCGATATATTTCTTCTCTGATTTAGAGTGTATAACTAAAACTTAATTTAAATTAGTTTAACACCAATTAATGGATAATTGACTCCATTCCATTAGTTTTTCTAATAAAATGATACATACGCTATTATTTTCTTTATTGGGTGGCTTCGACGAATACTTCAAGGTAAGGGGCCAATATATAATATTCGTGGCCATACATAGAGATAAAAATCTTTAATATACCATACTCATTAGATCCATTTCTGTTTTTTAAATTTAGGCTATAAGGTTTATGATATAAATTTTTGAGTTTTGATTTATAGGTATAATACGGTCTACTATTGTAAAACAACTAGTTCTAGATCAATTATGGGAAGACCTGCCTTTTGCAACACAGTTGAATAACTAAAGCGAAAGGCAGAGCTCACTTTTTTATGTACCTAATTACTGTTTTACAATAAACCATTTGTATTTGTATTTGTATTTGTAAAAATATTATGTTAAATGAAAACCTAAAACTTGGTTGTAAACGACGTTTTTCTAACGCCACCTAATACTAAATTGAATTGCGTTGACCTATCCCATAACTTATTCATACTGCGTCACGAAACCCACGGGCATTTACGCAATCCCAGACTGCGTTTAAACTGCCTTTCTGTAGATGTCGTGCTGCACTATAAATAAATTAAAGTATTGCATTGCGGCTAGACGATCCACTCATGATGCCACTACTTTGATATACGGGTTTACGCGAGAAGTCGAAAATAGAAGCCGCAAAATTCGCGTGGCAGCGTGTCTGTAACGATGTCGCGTCGCTCGCAGCTTGTCGATTGATGCGTAAAAAAGCGATTTGCAATAAAGATTCATATTATTCATAGTGTGGTATAATATTTTATTGTAACACGATATAATATAAATAGTTACTACTAGTAACTCTACAGTATGTAATTTTCGTTAGTTGTCCGGTTATTATAATTGATTCATCTGTCGTTATAAATATGCGTTTTTTACTTTTTATTTCATAATTTGCTGTTTGGTTTTTTAGGTTATTTTTTCAGTGGTGTTTGATTAAATAAATATATAGGTATGTAGTACAGATATATAATACGTGATACGTGTGATCATAGGTATATTTATGTTTGTCTATCGAATCTACTTATCATATTTTAAATTTTACGTTAGAACGTTTTACGTTACTAGGTGGTAGGACTTTTCTGCAAAGTTCGTCTAGGTAGGTACCACCGCTTTGCCAGTTATTCTGCCGCCAAGCAGTAGTGTGCAAGCACTGCTGTGTTCCGGTTTGAAGGGCATTGTAGCTAGTGAAATTACTGGGCAAAGGAGACTTTATGATCTGATCACTCAGTCTAGTAATCTGATTACTAGACTGGGTGATGTCTCAGGATGACGTGCGCAGTGCAGTGTCACGCGAAACTTTATTGTTTTAAAGTTCCGGGTGACACTGTTATGGGCGGCCGTGTCACTTAACATCAGGTGAACGACTTGCTCGTCACGTCATTCAATCACATAAAAAAAAAGGAATAAGTACTTATAAATTCCACTGCAGTATCTAACCGCATTGCACCGACACGCCCCCGTCCTCTAAACAAATAGCCTTGCCATTTCATAAGACTTCATAATATTCAGATAAGTAGGTTTACTAGATGACGTGGCCTTTATTTATTATCTGTGACTAAAAATATTTCGTATGCAAAGCTTTAAGTAATATTGATTAAATCCAGCCAAATACAGGGCTGGTGTTATTAAGAGTCTTCGGTCTTTTCCAAGCATAGGGATGAACACACCCTTTTTAACCCCCAACGAAACAGGGGTGTTATAGGTATAACTTGAAAATTCTTTAGGTAGCCTTGTTATATAAATAAAACAAAGGAGCACCGCTTCTGTTTTATCATTCTTCAATATACACGGTAACTTTTCACTAGCAAGCCAAAGACTACGGGACGGGACTGATCGCTTTTTCTGCTCAACCAACCGACTCACCCTCTCGTCCAATCACGCGCTAGTCAGTGCTGCCAACCAGAAGAAACAATTCACCCAAAGTAATTTCGAAAATCAGGTACACATTAATAAATTCACGATAGGTCTAACACACTTTTAATAGGCTACTGTCCTACTGTTTCTTTTATTGCATAAAATAATAATATTCCTAAAAAAGAACAGTCGCGAAAACAAAAATTAAATATCTCAAAAAATGACAATGTTACAAGCATTTTAAAATACAGGAATAGAAAGAGATAGCTCAAACATGCAGTGACGTCACTCTTGCTCCTTCCAGTGCGTCATTACTAAGCTGTGGTAGCTTTACATACAGTCTCTTTGGCATGTGACTTCGCAACGTGCGTTTTCATAGTAACTGTGGGGAATCTCCGGTTTTGCGAGAAAGGGACAGGCGATAAACTTGAAAAGCTTATTATTCCTTGATTTTTTTACGAATTTTACTTATTTTTTCAGTTATTGCATACATTTTTAACCTATTCTTTGAAAATAATATTTACTTGTTAATTTTTAATAGCAGGCGTCTAGCCTATTGTTGTGTCTGTGCATGTACACTGAAAAACCGAATAGTTGATTCTCTAAATGTTGATTCAATTTCAGTTGAGTTAACATAAAATGATGTTCTAATAACCATGGTGTGAAGATTGATTTAACAAAAAATAAAATGTTATGATGAAATAGGTTATTTCAACCACAAAAAGGGGTTAATCTAACACAACATTGTACGTTCGGTTAGATCAAGGTTAATTTTACTGCTTATTTAAGTTATATCAGCATATTGTCTAAGTCTAATTAACAAAACAACTTAGTCAAATAAAAGAAATTGAAGGAACTATTTGTGAGTCATTTAAAACAACCATACCCATTGATCCTATAGTATGGTCCTATAGTAACTTATGGTTTCAGTGTTGAATATGCAATTTTAAAAATGTGTTGGAACAACCAAAGTAACAGTTGTTAAATTAACTTTTTTTAAATAACTATTTTCATTTTGTTGATTCAACAAATCATTTCTTTTTTTCTTTTTTTAATGTGATTGAATGACGTGACGAGCAAGTCGTTCACCTGATGTTAAGTGACACGGCCGCCCATAACAGTTGCAGGTATATATAGGCCCATATCATGTCGGTAGGTCCTATATTAACCTAAAATTTAGGTTGAAAAAAGGTCGGCACAACTGTTTTGGTTTTTCAGTGTATGTGGCATATTCTGTAAATATAAATATAGAAAGCCAGCTCTCCACAGACACCTAATTTATCTCAGACAAAGCACCTTTGAACTTTGAAAGGATTCCTAAATCAACATTGCATCGGATTCCCCAGATAAATAATAAAAGTAAGCACTGGATGGATATTGAACGCAATATGTACACAGATAAACTGATTGTATTCTTGAGCGTCTGGCTGGACCTCTTTGATTACAAAAGTTATCTCTCGGAATGTTTACTTTGTTTTTGAGAAGTCGGATGAAGTGCTTTTCGCCTAATACGAAAGTAGTTACTACAGGAAAACAATGAATAGCCATTTCACTGTTACACAGAGTTCATCAGTAAGGGGTTAGCCAACAGCCATCTATGATTAGCACGTTTTGTATTTTAAGTGTCCCCAATTTTTTTTAATAATGCCCAACGATCACATACATAGATCCTGGACCCTAACTAGGATTCCCTGTATCTCGGGACCCAGGAACTACGAGGACCACAAAACCCAGACGCAGAACAAGTAAATGCGCTTTATTTTTCATGTGCACAAATCCTTGTCCTGTCGCGGGAATCGAGCCCGCCGCTTCAAGGTTATGAGCAGACCCGCTCAACCACCACACCACAGAGGCTGTCAATTATAGATAAAAAATTCACTAAATTTCTAATATCAATAAAATCAAGTGTAATAATATGCGTGACACAATAGATTTTTCAATTAAATATTACTCCCTGTCCGGATGTCAAAGACTGCGCGCGCCGGGGGTGATAAATTACTTTGATGCAATGGAACAAGCAAAAGATCGTTCTTAATTTTTTAACTTTTTTTATTTATTATTTTTTAACCTGACGAGTTAGTCGTTCCCCTGATGTTAAGCATCACGGCTGCCCATAACGGTATCACTCGGAACTCTAAGTTAATATAGTTTTGCGTGATACTGCACTGCGCAAGTCATCCTGAGATCAGATCATAAAGTCTCATTTGCCCAGTAATTTCACTAGCTACAATGTCCTTCAAACCGGAACGCAGTAGTGCTTGCACGCTATACTGCTTTGCGGCAGAATATCTGGCAAAGCGCTGGTACCTGACTAGATGAACTTTGCAGTAAAGTCCTACTGCCTCCTTCTTCTTTCAGGTATAATCGGAGCTACGGATCGGAGTTTTTTTTTCAGCGTTGTGCCGGAATTGCTCGCACCAGTAAGCACCAAAATATCCATCAGTAGTGGGAAAAAGATCTTTTTTTACTCATTTATTATAATAGGCTAGCTATTTTTTTAGTTATTAATTAATGTAATAAGCTGTTAGAGCCATTTTAATTAAATTAATAAATTAGTAGTTCATTAGTTTAATTAAATTCATCATTTTGTAATTTTATATGTTTAGAACAATAACTTAATTTAAGTATTTTAAGTATGCTGATTTAAACTCGTAAAAGTGCTAAAAAGTGCTAAAATTTGGAATAAAGAATAATTTCAATCGGTGTGCTATCTACTTACAGGGTGGGTTTTTTGATCCCTAGTTAAGATAACCAATGGTAAAAACGTCTAACAAATTCTAACCAATGGTCAATAATTCAATGAATTTGTTAGAATTATTGACCATTGGTTACCGTAACTACGGATAAAAAAACCCGCCCTTAATCTCACAGCAAAGCAGCTCAACTGTGCTTGATCGCAAACCATTGTGGCGACAGCGTTGCGGCTAATGGACGCCAGCCAAGGTGTGCGGCATTGCATGCGCACGTGACGCATAATACATGGTGTCATTTTGTCACACGTCAGGCAATTAAGCGTTGCGGTCGTGGGGATTAGGTTTAATCGATTAACTACATATCGAATCGATGTTCACATTCCTCTCTTGCTCATCAATTCGTGCGACAAAGCCGCTGAAAAGAAACCACATATTTGGCATGTGTCGGCACGTAGTTCGCTCCATCGCTTCGTTAGGCCTTTGTGCCTTTGTTAATCTATATTAGGTATATGACGTCAGCACCGATCAAAGCTAGGTTGGAATCTTATTTGAACTTGGTTTTAATTTGTTACCCTCACCACAGGTAAATTCTACTAATATTATAAATGTGAAAGTTTGTAATACCTATATAAGTACCCTCACTGACAAGTTACGAGCTACTTGAAAGAATGTTACATTATGGAAAAATTATACTTACTCTATATTTATAAAAATCCAGCCGTTTGCATGTCCTAAAAAAACAAAAAAAATAAAACATAACCTAACTGGAAAGAAAACATGTGATAGTAATATAATCAAAGTATTCCGCAGTTTGAAATGAAGATGATTGAAGGCGGTTTAACTCCCTCTTTAATATTTTTAAAAGGATATCATTTCAGCTAGGCGATCATGTAACTTGATTGTAACCAACAGAAACAGAAAAATGTATGGATTTGACAGTTTCAAAACGCAGTTTATGTGCATAGTTACTGTAAAAATTTTCAAATTCGGAATGGAATTTCTTCTGTAGCATTGCTATCAAAGTTACATGATCACCCCGCAGGTCTTGACCATAATGTACCATTACCGATATACTGTCAAAACCAAAACAAGTGTTCTGCTAAACAATCGAGAAAAGTTCAACTGTACAATTTTCTCCGCGTAATTTTAACAGGGTGCAGAAAATTTGCTCACAAAAGCGAAGTTTTGTGAAATGCAATCAAACATCGTCGACTGCGCTCTGTTTTTTAGTTCGTTCAGGCAGTTTTATGTCTTATATTGAATGAATTTGTACTAAACTCGTAGAATATTCTCGTCAAATCAATGCAAAGTGCTAGCATTTCGTGCTAGCTTCATCCTGATCTTATAAGTAGAATAGATCAAGCTCATCTATGTATTGAGCTGAAGCACTTTTATTATCTACAGTTTTATACAGTACAAAAGTGTGTATAGTTGGGTAGCTAGAAGCGTTTAATTGTAGTTGGTATTGTAGAAGTTCTTTTAAAGAAAAAAGGCACATTTCCCGTTAAATACAGCTCATATATCATGAGCCAAAAACGTATCAGTCTTGAAATGGGGAACAGTTCATTGGTTCTACTTTCTCGTTTAGGCAAGTGATCAGCTCTGATAATCAGAGTTTTTAGTCCAAACATCCTGAGGACATGGTTCTGACTTTTGTCTTAGACACTATTAGGTGGTAGGACTTCTGTAAAGTTCGTCTAGGTAGGTACCACCGCTTTGTCAGTTATTCTACCGCCAAGCAGTAATGTGCAAGCACTACTGTTCCGGATTGAAGGGCGTTGTAGCTAGTGAAATCACTGGGCAAATGAGACTTTATGACCTGATTACATAGTCTAGTGATCTTATTACTAGACTATGTGATGCTTCAGGATGACGTGCTCAGTGCAGTGTCACGTGAAACTTTACTATTTTAAAGTTCCGAGTGACACTGCAACTGTTATGGGCGGCCGTGTCGCTTAACATCAATTGAACGACTAGCTCGTCATGTCATTCATTTTCATAATAAAAGACAGTGATAGTGCGCTCCGAAGCACGGTAGCATTCAATACTAGTTTTTGTAGCGGTTACACCAATCTAAGTGTTGACCGCAGGGAACGTTGCTTAACTTTGCCGATAGGCTAAAATAAGAGATACGATGTGGCTGTATTCTACCTATATCAGGCCCGTCAGTTTGATAGCCACCAAACTGTTTCGAATATAACCGAATGTGTTCTATTTGCAACATATCAAATCGTTTAAATATCCCTGTGACTAGCGGCGCTAAAATGCCAATAGATGGAAATAAATGCAATTTCGGAAATGTTGGACCAGTTTTTTAGACTGAAAATGCAAATCTTACTGTCACAATAACTTTTGCAGTATGAAAATACAGAGGAATAATATGATTGCTTAATAAAGTAAAATTTGTAAGTGTTCGTATATTTTGCTTGTGCATTTCTTCACCCCTGAAACCATGCGATTGCATGCAACTTGCAATGAATTGAACATTCCAATAAAAAACATTTCAGTTTAAGTTATACTCACTATAGTTTGGTTAGTATTTAAGTTTTTTTAATAGATTTTCAAAAGCGGTTTTATTTTAATTTCTATTTAATTCACAGTTAATTTTTATCCTACGAATTGTACTATCGCTTTCGATGCTCGCGCTACTAGATAAATAAATAAAAATGCTTTTATTTGTTCCTCATACAATCTAAACAAAAAGAAAAGTTTTTATTCTTAACCTATTAATATAGTTAACCTATTCTTATTTGTTTATTTTATTTTATTTTGTTACTCGCTATTTACGTCGCAAGTGTGCGTTCTGTCTCGAGCGGTACGCGTCAGGAAGTAGAATGGCTTTGAAACACTTCACTTCAAGGTTGGAAAGCCTCGCAAAAATTTAAGTACTCACTTAATTAGGAAAAATAGGTTAGAACCTGCTCGTATTTTAAGTAAAATAAGCACGCAGCTTCAAGAAAAGTATTAAGAGTCCTCTCTAAGGGTAGACAACGCACCGGCAATGCCCTCAGTATTGAAGCGGCGGTAACTACTTACCATCAGGTGGGCCGCCTGCTTGTTTGTCGCTTATTTTATTTTTAAAAAGAGTCAGTACTGTAATCGTCTTGGGTAAATTTGTTTATCCAAATAGCGATATAGGTAAATTTAAGCTGCCCGGTGCTCAGCTTTCACAGTCAATTTTCCGAGTATACACCTTACCGTGCTCACAACGTTTGAGTGTCACTATAGGCATTTATTTGTTGCGCTCGTCTATTTTTCGGAAACCGGCCTCCGGCGAGTGACTTCAAATTTGAACTCAGCCAGTATAACCGGAAATTTGGCGAGCAAATGCATCTTCTATAGAAGAACCTGATTATACGATCATTATAAAAATATAAAATGTGCACCGACTGTTTAATTTTTTTTTAATTAAATAAATGTTGAATATTAATATTAATTAAGAGACATTTATTTATATTATCAACAACAGTCGAAAGACGTTCACTGCTGAACTAAGGCCCCACTACAGAGCACCACTTTGACTGGTACTCGCCTTTTGCATCCAACGGCTCCCCGCGGTTCTGACTAACTAGTGGGAGGTCGACTAACTGTACGTATTCCGTTTCGTGGTCGCCACTCGAGAACTTTTCTTCTTCGTAAGCAGGACGCGTAAACCACTGATGATGGGAGTCGTTATTAATAAAAAATTATAAATACCTACACAGTACAAAAAATGAACTTCAATCTGTCATAGCGCAACTTATTGGGATTTCAAACTCAAACAAACTCAAACTCAAATTCTTTATTGCAAATAGGCTATTTTTAGAACTTTTACAAGTCAATAGTACCTACTGCTACTAATTCATGAGCTTTAAAAGTTCAGCATGCGCACGATAAGAACCGTTGGAGGCTAGAGCAGTGTGTTGATCGATTATCCTGGCAGTCGAGTTAACCAAACTTATAATCAATTTAATCGCGAACACGCTCGGGCACTGCGGTATCATGTCGTAAGCTATCCGATCATAGTATAAACGAGTTAGCGCCTCAACGTGATGAAGTTATGTGGCCGTACCTTAACTGGAAGTTAGTAACTTAGATTAAAATTGATATCAGGGTGAAACTTTTATTGACTAACTAAAATGCGCCACGATTAAAATACGGTTATAAAATTAATCAAAATACATTCATCCTTTTTTCAAGATCAATTTGTTGACTAGATTTTTTTGGCTCCTTACGATTATGGTGTGTAGCCACTGTCAAGTTGAAAAATGCCATCAGCTTAAATTAGAACATGTACAATGTACATTGTATGCTCTACTTGGCCATCAGGCATATATGCACACCATCATCATCAGCCTGAAGACGTCCACTGCTGAACGTAGGCCTCCCCCAAAGAGCGCCACTTTGAGTGGCTGCTCGCCTCCAGCATCCATCGGCTCCCCACGGTTCTGACCAGGTCGACAGTCCACCTAGTGGGGGGCTGGCCTATGCTGCGTCTTCCGGTTCGTGGTCACCACCTTGAACCTTTAGAGAACCTTTCTTCCCTATCGGTTGTCAGTTCTACGAGCCATGTGGCCTGCCTACAGCCACCAGACCACTTAAACTGTAACTTACTCTCTCTTTACTTTATATCGGTGACTTTAGTTCTCTTGCGGATCCTTATCTCGCAATCCGAGCATAGCTCTCTCCATAGCTCGCTGCGCGACTTTAGTATGTTGATTTGCATTGTCTCCATATTTACAGAGGTAGGTATGCTACACTTATAGAACACGAATCAATGAAAAAATAAATACCTAAAATTTACACTTTATAAAAAAAACATTGCACAAAAATAAAACAGCACGTGTGTGCGTTCTCATTTAACAAACAACATGATTTTATAAAGTCAACCAGTGCGAGCGCAGAGTCATAAACTATCGCGCCGACAACACACAAAGGCACCCGCCACTTTCGGCAAAGTTCTACAAACGCTCGCCGCTGCACCGGCCCCACCGTCGTTTGTACTAGCCACGCGGGCGGGCTGCGGGGTGCCCTCTCTCAGCCGCCCGCGCCCGCGCAGCGCACTTATGTCACGCGTGCAGATGCAGCGACCGATCAGTCACTTGCCCGCCACCGGCGCCGCGCCGAATTTGCGTAGGCACCTACTTTGCTTACGATCGCGTAACAAAAATGGAACACTTTACAAATGTTGAGCTTGTGGAGATGGTACGTTTGTATGCTATCAGCGGAAACAGCTTAACACAGTCTGTGCAAATGTTTCGCGATCAGTTTCCGAACAGCCATGTTCCAACACGTGAAGTGATGCTGGGTGCCACACAGAGACTAAGGGATTATGGACAATTCCAAGTCCCTCGTCACGCTCGCGCTCGTGGAAGTGTAGGTCTCTCGGCCGGCCTTCAAGAAGAGATCTTGGACTTTTTTGAAGAGGACCCACGTGCTAGCACCCGTGATGCTGGGCGGCGCTTCAACGTCCACCACACAACTGTATGGCGGCTACTGAAACGAGAACTTCAGCATCCGTTTCATTTTCAGAGAGTCCAAGAACTGCATCCACAAGATAATGCCTCACGCATAGCTTTTTCTCACTGGATTTTACAAAACAGGGATGTGAACATTTTGTGGACCGATGAATGCATGTTTTCACGTGTGGGGATTTACAACATTCACAACGAGCACTGGTGGGCACATCGCGACCATAACCCGCATAAAACCAAGAACGATTCGTTTCAGCATCGTTTTAGTATTAATGTCTGGGGTGGCATTATTGGAGAGCATGTGCTAGGTCCATACATCATCGAAGGTCATCTAACCAGCTCCAGTTACTTGGAGCTTCTGCATCACGTTGTTGACGAGATGCTCGACGATGTACCACTGGCCTTTCAACGAAACCTGTTTTTCCAACAGGATGGAGCTCCACCTCATTATGGACGCCAAGTGCGCGATTTTTTAAGTGAAGTGTTCAGAAGCCAGTGGATTGGACGTGGTGGTCCAGTACCCTGGCCCCCACGATCTCCGGACATGACCCCATGTGATTTTTTTTTATGGGGTGAAATAAAAAGACTAGTTTACACGGACGAAATTACTAGTGCTGTGCAATTAAAAGAAAAAATCATTGCTGCATTTGATCATGTGAGACTAAACGTGAATGTGCTAAAAAAACTATCACGAAACCTAAGACGTCGCGCTCACTTGTGCATCGAAAACGAAGGAGGACACTTTGAGCAGTATCTTAGGGTAACGTAACTTGTAAGTACATAATTTTGTAAATACTGTAACGCCCCAGTGGCAAGCTGCTGACACAGATTAAGTCATAGCTACCATGGGTTGTTTACTGCACCCCGCGCACATAGCCAAAACAATAGAGACCGAATACCTGAACCCTGTAGGTAATTAGACAATAGGACCTTCCTCGATGTAGCAATTTTCTAACAATGTTTTTATGATGTTTTGACTACAATACAATACAATAACTCTTTATTGACACCAAAATAATAATAACATAGAAATGAGAATCACATAATAAGATAGGTACAATGGGCGGAACAAAAACGCGGGCGGTCAATGGACTAATGATGAGACAAAAAGTGTTTACTTTAAACTGAGTCATCGCGTGGGGTCCTACTATTGTCCTAGCCGAAACGAAGTTGAGGCTACTTGTGATTCACGACAAAAATGGTTTATCAAATATTCGGCTACTAAATAAATGTGGAATTTAAATTTTATTTTTATATGATTAAATATACACAGTACAATGGATTCTAAAAATATGGAGACAATGCAAATCAACATCCGGTATATTTAAACCCAGTAAAATATTTATATAAGTATTTAGAAAATTCACAGGGGCAAATTCTGACGGGTCAGGGTCAATCAAACGTGTAATATAAAATACCACAATAGAGAAAATGTAGTGTGATTACATCGTGATTTCTATTACATTACAATCTGTCAACTTTATGAGCCCTCATTCTCTGTGGACGGCAAGCCAGTTTAAATTTTCCATTCTCCGCATTGATAATAATCTCATTACGTTTTTCCTCGCCTTAGCTATTTCTTTACCTACTTAGCCCACCTTAAGAGTCCCGCCCGGTGACGCTGTAAAGGTCGGTAGAGACCAACAGCATTAGCTCGTTCAAAAAATAAAAAAACCTACTTAGCCCAAAAAGTAAAGTTTTTAATAAAATTACGATAATTTTATATGCAAATTCGTAGGTTTGTGTCTAACTTAAATATAATAATATAACACAAAGCCGAGGTTACGTAACTGATATCCGACGCAGATGTTCGTCATTAATTTGAAGCAGAGTTACGAGTAACTAACTCGAATTTGATAGGCGAAGATCGAGCGCTTGTATTCATCAAGCGAAATGAGCGCGAATTTTGTTGATAGCAACCAAATAGCAACCTGCAGCCTGGCGCAGTGCACAGCGCGGCCCCAAGACGTGACCTCCCAACCAACCCCCGCCAAAAATGTAAAGGAGGGGGTTATAAATCCTTCCGCATTCTCTCGAAGCTCCCCCGAATGTTGTACCCCACGCTAAAAACTACTCTAAACCCTTACAGCTAAAGTTAAAAGTTATCCGTGCTATAGTTTCGTCCGGACATTACTAAGCGTTTAAAAATAAAGCAATTGTTTTTAAAAGTCGCGTGTCATGTAACAGGAAATACGGCTGTTAATACAGCTAATGGTGGGTAGTTAGGAACTTTCGTTATTGCACCTAAACGCGTTGTCGTTGTGGTTGGGTTGAACGCAAAATGCGCTGTGGTTTTAGGCAACATAAAGTGCAAAGTTTCAAATCTTAGAGATGCACGAAAATGGTCTTAATTAACATAGGTACCTACTATGACTAATTTTAGTGAAATACCAAAGCGTTTAGAATACAGATTATAGAAACATCAAGTACTTAATAAATAATATTTTAAACAGAGAAAGAGAGAGTTTTTTATATGTTTTAGTATGTTCTTTTTTTTCAAATAATGGAACCCTGCTTGCATTATATTAAAAAATCATATTCCTTTTCCATTTTGTAAATCGTTTTATTACAGCTTATAGAAAGTTGTGGGGTAACTTTGTCGTAGCGTCTTGAAAATAAAATCCATACAAATAAGTAGACATATTTAGCGTTTCCCTCTTTACAAGGATATATCGTTCGGAAAAAAATCGAGGGATGTGATGAGTTGAAAAAATGTACTTACCTAGTATCGATTGGTCGTGAGGAGTGATCAGATAAGCGAATGAAAGTTTACCGTAACTTCCTTGGTTTGCTATGTATAGCCCGAAAACATCGTATTTTTGGGGTCAATGTCAACAAAATGACTGCGTTTGTATTTTAATTAATTAACTTAATGAAATGTAATTAAATAACCAGCCAAGTGCGGGTCGGACTCGCGCATGAAGAGTTCCGTACCATTATCTATCCCTGCCATCTAGTGTTGCGTAGCAGTAGTATTTAAAGCAGCGCCATCTCTGAGTCATGTGGTAAACGAGGAAAAAATCCCGTTTGTTTTATGGGAGCCCCCTTAAATATTTATTTTATTTGGTTTTTTAGTATTTGTTGATATAGCGGCAACAGAAACACATCTTCTTATGCCTGTGATACTATCCATCCAAAGGTTGCCTGGAAGAGATCACTTTTAGTGATAAGGCCGTCCAATGTACCCCAACCTACTCTATAAATTCTAATGTTTTAGTTTTTATCCTATGTTGGTATGTGCAATAAAGAGTTTTTCAATTCTATTCTATTCTATCTTCAGTGAAAATTTCAACTGTCTAACTATCATGGTTCATGAGATACAGCCTGGTGACAGACGGACAAACAGTGGAGCCTTAGTAGTGAGTCCGGAACCCTAAAAACGGCTAGTGACCTACATAATAAATATCATATTAAATTATGAAATACTTTATAATGTACTTTCGTTAATTAATTAGTTACAATAGGTACACATAAAAAACGGCACCTACAATTTTATATTTTATTCGAGGTTTTTATTGATCGATTTCGATGGTAACATAGTCTATATTTTAACATTTTCTAGTTCAATCTGTCTAAAATACAATAACATAGTGGAAAAAGTATAAGTACACCGTGTAGTAGGTACCTACATGAATGTAGTCCGAAACAAAGCACATTCGTATGCCACCCGGCACTCCGCACTGAAAAAGGTTGAGTAGGAACTACAGTGAGTACAGCTACGGTAACATGTTGTTAATATTCCTGCCTGCGCTAAAGGGGACCAAGGATACTTTAGTTTACAGATGACTCAGGTGAACAAAACGTAAGCTTACCGTGTGTCTACTCTAATTTATACCAGGGCCATAATTCCACAGATTCCACACGATATAGAAACCCCGTCGTTATCGTGTCTTGTTCAAATCGTGTCACAGCAAGGAATCGACAATTTTTGTATTCTGTATAATCTAAGACAAATTATCTATGACAGGTTTTGGATACCTCGAGTGCGTTCCGAATTAGAACTAAAGGATTTCTCATCCCAAAACCACTAAAAAAATAATAATAAAGGAATGGCTTATATTTATGTGATATAACGAAGCCATGGGTAATTATTAAAAATTGACAGAAAAACTTTAGAAATACCTTCACTTTACATTAAAATTAGTTTTATTTTGAATAACTAATATTGGCATAAGTGGTGGTGACTTTCAACGGGTTTGTTTGTTTCGCCTCAGTGGAACATATGATTTTTGACAGTTCAAATCGCGCCAATTCCAGTTAATTCCACATTCATTTCGCGCGGTTTCGTTCTCATTTCATAGAGAATAGATTTTTACAGATATCTTATGTAAGACAAGAAATTCGCGTGGTTTCGAAGCAAGGAATCGTAAATTGGTCATACAGAATTAGGGTCCAGGCATGAATCTTTTTAGTAAGTCGTGCGAGCGTACCTTTCTAAAATGATATAATGCTTTCTAAATCAAGAACTTTATCATATCTCGGATTCATGTTTTGATGCAATATTATTAGATTATTACTAGTTGAACTGCCCTGGCTTCGCACGGGTTAATTAGTTTTACGTTCTAACCCTCTTCCCTTTGACAGGATGATTATGAATAAATAGGTTAATAAAAATAATATACTAACAAGAAAATACTTGCACAAAAATTACATACTTGATTCTTCGTGCAACCTGCGCTTGGCCGTTTTAGAAAACAGAAAATATCCTAAATGTTATTTTAAAAAATTAGCTATAACCATACCGGATTTCAAGAAAATCCGTTCAGTATTTCCAGCGTGATGCGTGTTCAAAGAGACAGACAGACAGACAAAAAATTCATATAAATTGTTTTTATTTCTATATCGATTGAAAAGTGTAATGCAAACAAAATTTTTTTAAAAATATTCAATGTACAGATTAAGTCCAGTTACAGTTTTAAACCGTGGGGAGCCGATGTATGGAGGAGGCGAGCAGCCGCTCAAAGTGGCGCTCTCTGGGGGAGGCCTATGTTCAGCAGTGGACGTCATCACGCTGTTGATGATGATGATGACAGTTTTATTATAAGTTAGAAGCTAACGTGAATAGTATTCATAATTAGATAGACCTCAAAAAAAACTTGCAGCGCGCAGAGCCGTTGCCGCCTTTTTTATTCAATTCATAAATGATGTATGGAAACATACAATTTATAAATAGAATTTACCTACATAGCTTATATACACACAATGAGATGTACGTTCGTTATTTCAGTCCTTAAAGGTGTGGCGTCTTGACCACTCAATCTACGCTCGCGTCAATCGCGTGAATCAAAGTAGCTAGGTTTTATAATAGTAACAGTACGGTGGTCACCCCCGCAGCCACTAGTCGCTTAGGTATGTTAAAAGCTTTACACGTCGCGTATGAAATCTATTAACTCGGCCTTTCGAGGAGTAAGCAATAAATTCAGGGAGAGCCCAGTAGTAAATTACCATTTTTC
The DNA here is from genome assembly GCA_910589525.2 of Ennomos quercinarius. Classification (NCBI taxonomy): domain Eukaryota; kingdom Metazoa; phylum Arthropoda; class Insecta; order Lepidoptera; family Geometridae; genus Ennomos; species Ennomos quercinarius. Next base: position 16,671,260 of record OU342489.1, read on the forward strand.
TACGGGAACCGTAATAATAATATAATGCTACCGCACAATTACTTGACTTAGGAAATAGAGATGGTAAAAGCAAGATTGTTGTATGTTTTAGCCACAGACCCAGAATATTTTTCTGTCTGAAAACCCTTTTTTTGTTTTGTTTTTTTTCCTTATATTTTGGCTCCACACATAGTGTATTTAGTCAGTGTCTAGTTTTGTAATTTTTCATCGTATTATGGAAATTTTCACTTAAAGTCAAGTCATAGTCACAGTCAGAGTAGTCATAGTCTAGTCTTAGTCATAATCCAGTCTAAGGCATGCCCTAGTAAAGTGGTGGCAACTTTACTAGAGGCTTCTATGGAATTTTGGAAGCAACACGAAAAACCACGTTTCACTACATTATATCACTTGCCCACACTCATGCTCGTAATTCAGCACTTTATGCGTAAAACACCACCAATTTTAAACATTAACACTGGAAAAAGCATAAGTTTTGTAAAATAATACAATGCACCGACGTGAACTTTTCCGCGTTCCCGCCAAACCTCCAAAAACCCTATTTATATAGATTTTTTTAACGGGCAAAGTGCCTTGTTTCTCTAAATATCTACTACAATATTAAAAAATACTATTATGATATAAATACTTATTTGGATCAACGAATCAGCGTTGCAATTCAACGAGGCAATGCTGCCAACATGTTGGGTACGCTAGCTACCTGTAGTGGGCCGGAGCGAGGACTAGGTCTATAGGTCATCTTGGCTAGTATACAGTCCAAATGTTCTTTGTAGTGGGTAGTGTAGCTTTATACAGGATGTAAATGTAATCATTAGCGTAAATTGAGTGCATGATAGAGTACATCATGTATTGATGATTATTAAAGAGTAAAGAGTGCAAAAGAAAATATTTTTTATTGACAATTATGAAGATTGCCGCAGCGCCTAACCTAGTTGGCACGTTCGATTTCAATACTTTTAAAAGTTTGTATACCTTGTAGTAATAATTAAAAACAGTACATAATTATTTTAACTTAATTGTTTATTGTAGCAGTAAGTTATTCCATGTTTTGGAGTTATTATAAATAACAAATCGATGCGTTAGATTTCAAAAATTTTGGCTCAAACGTGATCAGTATCAGGAGTAGGTACCTAGTTTCAAAGGCTAATGGACTCAACTACACCCAGTATATTAGATTGTGAACGCTCCTTGAGAACGTATCGAAATATTTCAGTGTTTTAGTTTTGATATTAATCAGCAATTTCACTCCAAAACTTTGAAGGATCTCGTAAATAAAATGCGTGTTATTTTACTTATTTTATAATACTATGGCAGCAAGTAGGTTTAAATTTCAAAATTTGGTATAAATTATCATTAATTGATCGCTAGTAAAATTAAATGTAGGCACGTCATAATCACACGCACAGTTTCTTAAACTTCTTGCCTCGCCTTTGAACTGCCATTTTTGGTCTTACTACATCCTAAGTCTATGGTTTTAGCTATGTACTCATTAGCTCTTTTTTACAACAGCGTAAATGGCCTGCTGCTTTTACAGAGCATATAAATCTTCAGTGTGAAACCGTTTTTCCATATCTACCTACAGGTACCACGGTGGTTTGATAATGCTTCGTGGCACTTTTTTTAAAGCATATGTATACACAATGATTTTTATAAAGAAAAAGGCAGAAAGCTGTTTGGCATATAGATTGCGGCTTACAGAATAGAGGTGATGGTATAGTATGTTTCACATCCCCAGAGAATATCGTGCATTGCTTCTCCGATATTATGTTAGCCCTGAAAAAAGCAACAGTATCGCTTTCCATACAATAGGGGATTTTCTGACAGCTGGACGGCACGTAGTTCTACACCCAAAGGTAGATGGCGCTGACGACTCATGGCTTGTCTTTTTTGTGCGGTGGCTTTACCCTCTATCATAGCGCATTGTCACTTTCACTTCACTCACCAGTATGACCATTTGTGGCAGATTTCTGCCATTTTGCCAGATTTGCCCATCACAGGGCAGTGGCAACTTAAAAATTTTGACAGATTTAGGAGTTTTTATTATTTTGAAGTAAAATTCAGAAATATAGCTACGAAATCTTAATTCATTGACTTCGATATTTGGGGAATCGTTGTTACCACACAGATCCGCAGGAGAATTAAATATACCGATATAGCTCTTAGAATTAGCAATGGGCAGGCCACATCGCTCATAGAACTGGCAACCGATGGTGTAGAAAGGTTCTCGAGTGGCGATCACGAACCGGAAGACGCAGCGAAGGCCGGGCTCTGGTAGGTAGGTGCCTACTTACCTTAGTCCTTATTCTGGGATTCGTTGAACTGTATGATTAAAGGGTTTATTTAATTTACTAGCAAATTACAAGCTGGTTGCACACTCATGCCAAGTAAAAACATAATTAGAAAAAAATATGAATGTAAAATCCATGTATGATGAAAATGAGAGGAATATAAATCTAACGTTGATTAGGTAATTGATGATAATTTTCCTACTTTTTTTGATCATTTCTACATGAATTTAGGGTTCCTATTTAATAATTGCTTGATATTTTAAAATAAATATAAGTAAACACTAATGAAAAATACTTCTGTCATATCCCTTATATTATTACTATTATAAAAGACGAGGCATATTTCTGAAAGAATTCAAAGTGTGGGCAGATTTTTAGCCTATTTAGGGCAGACTCTGCAATGTACAGATGGTCACACCGTCACTACCGTCACAGCCTTCCCTGCTTTTGCTTCACAGCGTGGACATAGATATGCAGAGAGTAGCTGTTTATGGTCCATGCATAAATCACAGTATTGTATTTTTCTCTAATCTGTGGCATAAATCTTCTGAACACAGATATGGTAAGTCTGTGATTCTCAGCCATGTCTCATCAACGCCATCTAACGGATTTTTAGGAACTAATTTTTTTTAATTTGGCTTGAAAACCTATTACGCATCGCTTCATTGTCGTTTACGCGTCTACCGCGTTTCGTGGTACAAGGAAGTGTGCGAGACAAGTTCAATCAGCGGCGCTAAACCTGTTTTGACATGTTCAATGTCAAGTTTCTCAGAGGATTTGAAAATATAAAGTGACCCACCAAAAAAATAAAGTGAGAGTCACTGCATTCCGCTCAAAGGTCAATGTACGAGTTTCTCAGGGGATTTTAAACATACTATAATTTGGCAGAAACGAGTATCGGAAGTATTGGAGGTCTGTGGGCAGAAGGGTATTTCGGTAGAAGGTATTTTCACAAGAATAATAAAGACCCAATAGGGCGAACCAAAAAAAAAAAAGAATAATAAAGATAGATATTTATCAAATATTGAGTAGGTTCTAGAGATTCGTTTTTTGTTCTTTGCTTAGTTTTCACACCACTAAAACCAAAATTTAAAAAAAGCCGGCGTCGAAATGATTAAAACTATATGACGAAAATGAAATTATATGAGCTGCCGACAATTTAGTCTATTTTTGTATATTTTCGCTATTTATTTGTATGTTTTATATTTTCTCAACGTATATAACAAAATAATAATATTTATAGCTCATTTTCGTAATGGTTTTCTTCAACAAATCCTGTCATTCCAATTATTTTGGGCTTAACTAGTAGACTTAATACCTTTTGTAGGTATTACCTACATATTTTATATTGGCTAGACAAAATAACATCGAAATGTAATAAAGATTCTTGAAGAGAAAGCCAAGACGATGCTTTGGGGTTCTAGTCCTTCCTTCATCGGTTTCTTTTTAAATATTTTATTGAAATTAAATAAAATGAAATTTGTATTGTGTTAATGTGTTTTTTTAATTTCGGTACTGTGTAGTAATGATGTCGTATTATCCGTTATAATTGTAAGTGTCCGTGAACCAGATGGTTGTAAGTATTAAAACCATGAAAAATTTCTAGGTCTGTGATTAAAACTGTCTTTCTGTTTTCTTTTCAAGGCCTTCTGTCTTCAGCTCAGATTAGAGAAAAAAATAAGTAGTCTTGAGAGTGGTCTCTAATCAATTGTTTTTTCTCTAACCTGTGAGTAAAACTACTATTTTTCTTAATATTTTACTTTACTTTTCCATTGCTTTACTGTGGTTCTACTGCCACCTGCGGCGGCATTTTTGACATAACCATAAATAAATCTCTGATAAAGTACCGTGATAAATATCATTTAATTTAAAACTTGAACATGCATTACGCCCAGTATTTAAATCATATTTATAGGCAGCTTTTAGCAAAAAAAGATATTTGATATTTATTAAAGGGCAACGTGCCTTTGTTTAATGAGCCGTTTTCGTAATGTCATTTGAGCATAATTTATCTCTCACTAGATGACATTGGCGACAGTTCTGGAAAAATTATTATGACCAACAGCTTGTATTTCACTGACCTCTCATATACTGTACTCTTTAATAATTGTGTGTGTTCGTTCAAATATCATTTAACGTCACTTGAAAATCATCAACAAAAGAGCGATAAAAGCCATCCATAATAAAATATTTGAAATGCAAAGGCATTATTATTAATCCAGCTTTTTTACTTTGACTTTTTCCGTGTGCGCTAATCTTTATATAATCTACGGCTTCTTACAATCTTACATCTTATGATCGTCAACACGGCGATATTGTGAAAAGGCAAAACAGACAATCATTTTTGTTTAAAAGTATTTGCCGTCTTAAGTATACTTATCTAAATGGACTACTAACAATGTTGGCGTGTTCACAAATATATTATGTGAAAGGCAAATGGAAAGGTCTTTATATTTTTGAAGCAAATGAAAATACTACATGCACCTATATTGAGGTAGGTATGTATGTATGTAGTTTTTGCATAAACTTCGGGAATATATTGCGAAATTGCAACACTCTTGTCAGAGTTCATTGATTTAGATTACTTTATATATTACAAAACAATACAAAAATTATTTATTGTACACCAAGCATGGAAAAAAAAGATACAGAAATAAACCGCTTAATCTATAGTACAATCGGCGAACTTATCGCTTATATATTTTTTAGTAAATTTATATTTATTAAATAAATAATAAAACTATTCTAGGGCTGTGGGTTTTTTATTACAAGCTTTTATTTACAGCTCATCCAGGGGCAAAAGGTAACACATGGTTCTCCTCAATAAGTTATCAGGTTGTCAGTCTCTGACAATAACACAGGTTAAACTGATCAAGGCAAGGTTATTTATGACCCTATAATAGATCTATAAATAATAATAATAAATAAATACGTGTGGAAATTTCACACAGCGCCATCTAGCCCCAAATTAAGCATAGCTTGTACTATGGAAACCAGATAACTGATAGAATACTTAAATACTTTTTATTTGTAAATACATACATAGAATACAATATAACACCCAGACATAGAACAAACACCTATGTTCATCATAAAAATGTTTGTCCTGGATGGGAATAAAACCCACAACCTATAGTTCAGGACGCAGAGCTAATACCAACTGAGCTAACAAGCCCGTCAAATCTGTCTATGTTCATTTGTCTATTATCCCCTTTGTCTATTTACCCCAATTTAATAGTGACTCATATACCTATGTTATGTAATTACTAGATACCTCAAAGTTCTCCAAGTCGGACTACACAAGTGCATAAGTCGAAGTTGAAAAGTTTCGCTAGCATTTTAGTATTTAGGCTTGCTATGTTTGACATTATAACTTTTATACGCATAGAACCTTAGAGTATAGACAAAGAGAGATCATCAAAACGATATCCTATTTGTACTGGCGAAGGAAAGAAGCAAACATATACCTAGTAATTAGCTACGCTTGCGATAAGGACCGTACTGCTTTTTTCGACTCGAATCAACTGTTTTTCTATACAAATATATCAGACTCATTCACATCAAAGTGTCCACATCATATGAAAAGTGTCCACAAAAGTGTTACCTACGCTTGACAAATAATCAAGTTCTCTCTATCCTTTAGTCTATACTCTAAGCTTAGAGCAATAGCTTAATCGCTTAAGTATTTTGACTTGTAAAATAGCTAAAAATAGCCTACTTGCAATAAAAATGTTGACTGTGACTGTTTTCAAACGGGTGAAGCTGCGGCGCACCTGTAGTGAAAAATAAACGTAGCAAGCAACGTAGTACAAACATAAACATATTTTCATTTTCCGCGTATTTGTTTTGTTGGTTGTGAAGATTTTTGATAGCGATATCGCGTTATTACCTCGCTTTTTGGAATTACTTTTTGTTAGAAGAGTTTGCTTAAGATGATTTGTTTGCTATGTTTTTTATATATGATGTTTTTTGTTTAGTGTTTAGACGATTTTTCAAGTAATGCTATATTGGTTGCTCATACAAAATGTCAACATAGTAATCCAGTATTTCATTTATCCACTACTGCACTTAGACAAAAGTATTTTCTTAAAGAGTCTCCGTAAGCATATAGCATGCCTCCAAACAATATGTGATGTAGAGTAGTTTGGAGTATCGATGCTTTGCAGAATGCGAAAAAATCTGCGGTATGATCATTAGTGCGAAATCGTTGTAATTTCTAAAATATTTATTCTAAAACAGTTAGAGTGACTGCTGCAGTTGTCACCCCTTAACCATTAAGTTTAGACAAGTATGTCTACCTAGGACAGACTGTCCAATTAGGTAGGTCCAACTTCGACAAAGAGGTGGCGCAAAGAATCCAACTCGGCTGGGCAGCGTTCGGGAAGCTTCGTCCTATCTTTTCGTCCAAAATACCGCAGAGCCTGAAAACGAAAGTTTTCAATCAGTGTGTGTTGCCAGTGATGACTTATGGAACTGAGACATGGTCTCTTACTGTTGGCCTCAATAGTAAGCTCAAAGTCGCGCAGCGAGCTATGGAGCGAGCTATGCTCGGTGTTTCCCTGCGAGATAAGCTCCGGAACGAGAAGATCCGCAGGAGAACTAAAGTGACCGATATATAGCTTTTAGAGTTAGTAAGTTGAAGTGGCAATGGGCAGGCCACATCGCTCGTAGAACTGATAACCGATGGGGAAGAAAGGTTCTCGAGTGGCGACCTCGAACCGGAAGACGCAGCGTAGGCCGGCCCCCCACTCGGTGGACCGACCTGGTGAAAGCCGCGGGGAGCCGATGGATGCAGGAGGTGAGCAACCGCGCAAGGTGGCATGCTCTGGGGGAGGCTTATGTTCAGCAGTGGACGTCTTCAGGCTGTTAATGATGATGATGATGAACCATTAAGTTTAACTGTTTTGCATCATCATATTTCGCCATTACGTGTACCAGCGATAGCTTTTTACCCATATCCTCAAATTAATATTATTTTAATTTATATTTTTGCTTATCTATAACTTTTCGTCATCACCAACAGCCTGAAGACGTCCACTGCTGAACAAAGGCCTTCTCCACAGAGCACCACTTTGTGCGGCTGCTTTCCTCCTGCATCCATGGCCTACTTTTCACCAAATTCTCGATCCACTTAGTGGGGAGCCGGCCTACGCTGCGTCTTCCGGTTCGTGGTTGCCACTCGAGAATCTTTCTTCCCCATGACTTTTTAAGATGGTGCCTTAGCCTTCTTGATGACAGCTGAATGGATGCCAAAGCATTTTATAATTGTTATGCAAAACGTAGACATTCGACTCTTCATACCTACTCTAGATACACCTAAAATAGTATATTCTTCTTATTTTCTTCTATATTCAAAACCCATCAATATATGAAATTGTCACAGAGTACGTAAAAAATACGCTTCGCCCCCAGAGAAGCGTCATTTTTTAATGCTCTGTGGAAATAGTGGTGAAGTGTAATTTTACTTACTTACATCTGAATTTTTGTTATACTCACAATTCAAAAACTAGGGTACCTAGGTCCTCCCAACGGATCCCGCACCAAACCAAACAGCTCCTACTTATTTTTCACTACTGATACCACAAAATATTCATGTCAAAATACTCCCATCTGATTCTAATCAATATGTTGAACGAAAAAGACTTTCATTTGAAGGACGAATAGCACTGGGGGTCTAGCAAAGATGCCAGCGTTAGGCGTTAACGCCTCACGCTAACTCCAAAATGTATGGGAAATGACATTGCCTGCGGATAATTTCTCCGTAGCGAATGTCAAAGCTAATGTCATTCCCATACATTTTAAGAGTTAGCATGAGGCGTTAAAGCCGCACACTGGTATCTTTGCTAGACCGCCTGGATCGTTTTGGGGTATCATACCGGAATAGACCAAATAATAACCTAAAAGTATGACGAAAAAATATTTAATATCTCTAGAAAACCCTATAAGCAATACACCAACTTGTTGCTCCACACTTATAATTATTATACTCTCGTTTCGAGAGACCTTTTGGCCCGCTCTTGATTTTGTAAGAGAATTGGACGCCAAGTGGAGGCACGGAGGCCACCTCGTTTGATTATTCAACCGTCTTTTTCTTGGGTACCAAAATTCACTTCTTTTATAACGGGCAATGTGCCTTTGTTCTTTAAATTAATTACCATAGTAATGGCTACTACTAAATGCGCAACAACACAATGCTACATAATGTTATTAGACATTACAAATTTTTTTGGTTAAGCGCAAGCAGCCGCTTAAAGTGGCGTTCTATGGGCGAGGCCTATGTTCAGCAATGAACGTGTTCAGGCTGTTGATGATGATGATGACGATGATGATGATGAATAGGACATGCTGGTTGTTAGACGCTGATCCCTAACCTAGTGAGATGTGTTACATACTTTTTACTGCCTTCTTTTGAAAAAACCTAACTGACTTGACTATTACAACAGAAAATGTAGGTAAATCTGAATGTAGCAGTATTTACGTAAATATCATTATTTTCATTATTGACTGTTTAAAATTGTTACGTGGAAAGAAATTTCAAATATACCGGTGATATTTCGCCGAAATGACCTTCAGCTACCAGCAACGCTGAACCTCCAAGCCGGCCCTGAGTTACATCCTCACCGATTATATAACCAAGCATTTGAGGTCACCACCGGTTAATAAAAATTCATGATGATGATGATTATGAATGTTGAAAATTTGTATGCGTATAGCTTTTGTGAATCTCTAATCTATATCTGGATCAAATTTTGCTGCAATTGATTAAATATTTGAACCGTAAAGAGTGGGGGGAAAAGGCAGTCCGATGATATTTCGGTATTACCATAATAACATTTATAACCAGGCAACCCTACATCAGTCACACCAACACCTTGCAATGTGGCATATTTTGTATTTATATGTTGGCTGTATTGTTTGTGTGGAACAATCAGCGTATGACCTAACTCTATAAAATCGTCTCGCGCATCTCTCGGTAGGTATACCTACTTGATATACCCAAGAGCGACGTCCAATATATATACATACGCGCCCAAAACAATAGCAAGCGCGGGTCCTCCTGCGCTAATTTTGGCAGTCCACCGTTTTAAGTGGAACGTTTCACTAGCGCGGCAAATTCAAATTTTCTTGCGTTCTTTTGCCAATAATAGCTTAATTACTCAACATGATTACATGACAACTAATTTTGCGCAAATAAATAGAATGTATCAATAAATTACAATTAAAAGTATCACCTATATATCATTAGTTTAGCGACAAATGGCAATAGACTGAAAAACTAAGACGAAATTAGTTTATTTCCATTTGTCGCTAGACCAATATATCTAGGAGGTACTTTTAATCGTAATTTGTTGATACATTCTATTTTTTTACGTTAAATCAGTTTTAATGTAATCACGTTGAGTAATTAAGCTATTATTGGCAAAAAAACGCAAGAAAATTTGAAATTGGCTCGCTAGTGAAATGGTTCACTTTAAGTTCTGTGTGTAGTGACCTATGGCCGTGACACGTGTTTTCTATATTTTCGCCATAGTTATAATAGTTGTGCATTCTAATACCCATTTGTGACTGTTTTCCCTCTGTAGTTCTGTGTTTATATGTGACTGTAACTGTGAATAACACCAATAAACCCGTATTTGTGAAGACAAAGGTTTTATTCAATCTGCACCCCGTCCCCAGAAGGCCCGAACCCTATACCCGACGGCTACAAATTGATAATTTCCTTTTTAAAAAAAGGGGGATTAAACCGACTTCGACCGTCTTAAATTCATACTGAAAATCTCTTGGATGATATTAAGTTTAGTTTTTTTTTGTTTTATTTATTTATAAACCAAACTACTAAATCAATATCGATGACATTTCTGTGGGAAATTATATACTATCAAATTATCCCGTGTGGTCCCGGTTACGAATAGGACCACCCCATCTCTTCCCGTGGGTGCCGTAGAAGGCGGCTAAGGGAATATCCAGGGAATGGGTCGCAGCGTTCCCCTCGGTCTTGGTGGCAATCAATCTTCACCTACTGCGATCACCAAGCCGCCTGCCAAGCGTGGTGATTATGGCAAAACCCCCCCCCCCCCCCCCCCCCTAATGACAAGCACAAATAAAAACGGCCCCCAGTCCCCGGCAGCTCTGCTATCCCGTGGCTACGGTAGCGGCCACGGTAACGGCAGGGCAAGGTGCGAAGAATCCCCGGCAGACGCCCGGCTACCAACCCCAACGACGACCCCTGGCCCTGGCAACACATAACGTGCGCACACTGAAGGCTGACGAAAGGATGGTCGAGCTAGAGGCGGAGATGGGTAAGTTACGCTGGGATGTAATGGGATTGTCAGAAGTCCGAAGACAGGGACAGGACACGATAATCCTAAATTCCGGTAACTTATTCTTCTACCGGGAGGGAGACCAACTCTCCCAAGGGGGTGTCAGGTTTCTCGTCCGCAAGTCTCTCGTCAACAACGTGGTCAAAGTCGACAGTGTGTCGGCCAGGGTAGCGTACCTGGTACTCCGAATAACCAAACGGTATTCGTTGAAGGTTATACAGGTATACGCGCCGACGTCGGCACACTCAGACGATGAAGTAGAAGCTATGTATGAGGACATATCCGAAGCCATGCATACTTCCGAAACATACTTCACCGTTGTGATGGGAGACTTCAATGCGAAGTTGGGCACAAGGAATAGCGATGAGCTGAGAGTGGGGCCATTTGGATACGGGCAGCGGAACCCTCGAGGACAGAGGCTGGCTGACTTCATGGAGAAGGAGGAACTCTTTATGATGAACTCCTTCTACGAGAAGCGGCCATCCAGGAAGTGGACGTGGATAAGTCCCGACGGTTCCACTAAAAATGAGATAGACTTCATCATGACGACCAAGAAGCACATATTCGATGATGTCTCTGTGATCAGCAAGGTGAAAACCGGTAGCGATCACCGTATTGTTAGAGGCACATTGAATATCAATGTTAAGCTCGAAAGGTCACGTCTGGTGAAGTCTACGCTCCGTCCAAATCCTGTCCAAATCCAAAACCCCGAAGGCTTTCAGCTGGAACTCCAAAATCGCTTCCAGTGCCTAGCCGACTGTAACACAGTGGACGAGCTAAACGACGGGTTGGTGGAAACTGTCCAAGCTGTTGGATCGAAATTCTTTAAGACCCAACGCCGAAAGAAGACTCAAAAGCTCTCAGAAAAAACTCTTGAGCTAATGGCCGACCGGAGCGAAATGAAGCTGCAGTCTTCAGTTGATATGTCAGCCTACGGTGAACTCAATAGACGAATCTGGAGTTCCTTGCGACACGACTTGCGTGCTCTTAGTACTTCACGTATTGAGGCCGCAATTGAGCGGAACCAAGGCTCTAAAGTGTTCGCAAAGGATTCGTCTATTGGGCAACACCAAATGACAAAACTGAAGACCGAAAATGGTAGCGTCATTTCATCCAAGCCTGAGATTCTGAGAGAGATCGAGAACTTCTATGGACAGTTATACACCTCGACACGTAAGCCCGCTACTAACACAGCTCAGGACATCAGAGCCAAGTTAGTCCGACACTATACCGAAGATATCCCGGACGTCAGCCTGTACGAGATTAGAATGGCCCTCAAACAGCTTAAAAACAACAAGGCACCAGGTGAAGATGGAATTACGACTGAACTTCTGAGAGCGGGTGGTAGACCGGTACTTTTAGTCCTCCAGAAGTTATTTAATTCTGTCATCCTTGAAGGTATAACGCCAGAGGCATGGCACAAGAGCGTGGTGGTGCTCTTCTTCAAAAAAGGCGATAACACCTTATTGAAGAACTACAGGCCCATCTCGCTCTTGAGTCATGTGTATAAGCTGTTTTCGAGAGTCATTACGAATCGTCTCGCACGCAGGTTTGATGAATTCCAGCCTCCCGAACAAGCCGGTTTCCGAAAAGGCTTTAGCACCATAGACCACATCCATACGCTGCGCCAGATTATACAGAAGACCAAAGAGTATAATCGGCCGTTATGCCTAGCGTTTGTGGACTATGAGAAAGCCTTCGATTCAATCGAGACTTGGGCGGTGCTGCAGTCCTTGCAGCGATGCCAAATTGACTATAGGTATATCGAAGTTTTGAAGTGTTTGTACAGTAAGGCCACTATGTCAGTCCGACTACAGGACCAGAGTACGGAACAAATTCCATTGCAAAGAGGCGTGAGACAGGGAGACGTTATTTCTCCGAAACTGTTCACAAACGCATTGGAGGATGTTTTCAAGCTCTTGGAGTGGAAAAGATCTGGCATCAACATAAATGGCGAGTACATCACTAACCTTCGTTTTGCCGATGATATAGTCATAATGGCGGAATCGCTCGAGGACCTTAGCACCATGCTCAACGACCTCAGTAGAGTCTCCCAGCAGGTTGGTCTTAAGATGAATATGGACAAGACAAAGATCATGTCTAATGCTCATGTTCCACCTATACCGGTAATTGTTGGGAACGATACTCTCGAAGTTGTCGACAAGTATGTCTACCTAGGACAGATTGTCCAATTAGGTAGGTCCAACTTCGACAAAGAGGTGGCGCGAAGAATCCAACTCGGCTGGGCAGCGTTCGGGAAGCTTCGTCCTATCTTTTCGTCCAAAATACCGCAGAGCCTGAAAACGAAAGTTTTCAATCAGTGTGTGTTGCCAGTGATGACTTATGGAACTGAGACATGGTCTCTTACTGTTGGCCTCATTAGTAAGCTCAAAGTCGCGCAGCGAGCTATGGAGCGAGCTATGCTCGGTGTTTCCCTGCGAGATAAGCTCCGGAACGAGGAGATCCGCAGGAGAACTAAAGTGACCGATATAGCTCTTAGAGTTAGTAAGTTGAAGTGGCAATGGGCAGGCCACATCGCTCGTAGAACTGACAACCGATGGGGAAGAAAGGTTCTCGAGTGGCGACCACGAACCGGAAGACGCAGCGTAGGCCGGCCCCCCACTCGGTGGACCGACGACCTGGTGAAAGCCGCGGGGAGCCGATGGATGCAGGAGGCGAGCAGCCGCTCAAGGTGGCGTGCTCTGGGGGAGGCCTATGTTCAGCAGTGGACGTCTTCAGGCTGTTGATGATGACTATCAAATTAAAAAAAATTGTTCAAATGGGTTTATAAGTGACGGAGATTTATGAATAACACAGAGCATTAAAAAATATGACGCTACGCACCGAAGCGTATTTTTTTTTCGTGTTCTGTGATGAGTAAAGTAGGTTAGCCTAATAACGACCGGTTATAAGGATTTGCAAAAACCTGGTCCTTATTAGGCGAACTTACCTCATTAAACATTAAACAAATCAATACTACAGCCAAGTTGAAAACCGTCTATTATTTGAAGTCCGTTAAAAATGGCGTATGCATTTTATCATGATTAGTTTGATACAGAAACTGTAAAGTTGTTAGCACACTTTACTCGAATACTTTTCGAGTAAACAAAGAGCTTACTGCGCGAGTTTTCGACGTTAATAATGGAGGTGTTTAGTTCGATTATGCTTATTGAATTTACTTTAGTGAAAATTGCGAAGTGCATTTAATTTTCACTTTAGTTTTATTAGTAGTACGATCAAGCGCGGGAGTTCACAAAGGCTTTAAAAAATTGCATTATATTGTTAGGCATATTGTAGTAAACAATTCTCAAATAATAAACAATTTTCTTACAATTTTTTCTTAGGTTCGTTTAATTGTTTATTTATGTTTGGTTAAGATTAGCTAAACCTTAACACTTGTATACTTTAATATACTTTTTTAGTTAGAAAATGTTCCTTCCGTAATATACCACTGGTTAAACTACTGTTTGTTCTTAACCAAAGATTATAAAGCCTGTTGATAGCTCGTGAACATAATTTCTCGTACAAACACGACCTGCGCGGGCAAGGGACGAGGTAACAAAACGAGACAAAATTATACGAAATTACAAAGGACAAAGCAGGATGGAACAAAAGACATCAACGGGTTCCCGTGATTTGTATGAAAATAGTAGTTGAAATACACTACTAATTTTCGTATGAGGGGAAGTTGTATCATTGGTCAACTGGATTTATAGTCAATTTTTTTAACCTACTTCAGTAATAGGAGGTCCTCATTTCGGTAGTATATTGTTTTATTTTATTTTATGCTTATTACCTTAAAACTCCATTATTACCATTATTTATACGCGGATTTAGAAAATTCTTTCTTATTCGATAGGATATACTCTCAATTTGGTGCATAGAAATTTTATCAAAACTAGTTTACTGGTTTGGTTGTTAGACCAAAATAACTGGAAAAAATTTATGCATCATAATATCTAGTATTTCTTGTTTGAGACTAAAGGCGATTGAAGTCGGGCTTAACTTCTTTTATTATAAGGACATTGAGGCCAATTTTAAAGTATTTAGTTGACAGATGTTAAATTCCTAAAACTGTTGCTGTACTTGTCAAATAGACGGAGAGTAAGAGACATACATTTTTACATGGAACAAGGAGAAGAGGAATGATAATACACCAAGAAAACAGCGTAGATCAAAAATATGCCAAGAACCGTTTTAAACCTAGATGGTGCTGCGCAATGACGGGCTATACGACTAGCTACGGCGGGCTAGGTTTAAAACGGTTTTTCGGCAATTTTCTTATCTACGCTCAACTTATAGCCCGCTCATTTTGCAGCGCCATCTAGGTTTTAAACGGTTTTTGGCATATTTCTGATCTACGCCGTTTTCTTAGTGTATTGGCATTCCTCTCCTCCTTGTTCCATGGTTTTTACAATACTAAAACCTTCAAAATTGGGCAAATTATGATTTTAATTTAAACTTGTACTGAAAAGTACAACTATGTTAGCAAAACATTGATTTATCCCAATGGCTATTCGTGAAATGAAATATGTAAGCTGTTTGCGTGCTTGCTGCTAAAGTTTAGGAGTACACAAACTGATCGATAACTATAATTATTAAAGTTCACCGTTTGCAAGTAAACTTGGGCCGCACAGCAATGAAGGTCGACTGCCCCAACCAAGGGTGGGTTTTTTAATCCATAGTTAAGGAAACCAATGGTTAAAATCCCTTACAAATTTTGACCATTGGTTAGAATTTGTTACTTTTTAACCATTGGTTACCTTAACTATGGATAAAAGAACCAGCCTTAAGGTTTAGCTAAATACATGATTGAAATCTCAATCGTGCTTTGCTTCATTTACGAAGATATTAAATAACAAGCCGGGGCGGGTCAGCTAGTTTTAAATATTATTTACGTTACCAAAACAGCTTTTAAGAAGCTTGCCATTTTCTACCTTTCTTTATACTGGAACAACTGTGAATAAATTAATAATTTACGCCATCTAGTTCCAAATTAAGCAAAGCTTGTACTGTGGAAACCAGATGATTCATCATCATCATCATCAACAGTCTGAAGACGTCCACTGCTGAACATAGGCCTCCCCCAGAGCGCGCCACCTTGAGCGGCTGCTGGCCTCCTGCATCCATCGGCTCCCCGCGGCTTTCACCAGATCGTCGGTCCACCGAGTGGGGGGCCGGCCTACGCTGTGGCCACCAGATGATTACTGATAGAATACTTAAGTATATATATTTTTGTGTATTATACAAGTTTACATTAAACTCATTTCGAATTCATTGAACGAACTCAGCGCAAGCATTTGCAATAATTTTAACTGGACGTTTGCTCTATTTCCTACTACGGGCACCCTAAAAAGAACAATAGAAGCACGTAGCGTCTACACAAAAAGATTGGCAAACTTGGCGCGTCTCCCAATTATTCAGTTAATAACGTTCTAACTTCTTTTTTCCTTACTGAGTGACTCATGAAATGATTTTGAACGGATTTTTACCCGAGGAATATTATAACTTAAAGATATACTTACACATATGGAACTTAATAGTTCATCGTGTGTATCTGTTGGTATTGTAGCTTACAAACGGACAAACTGGTTTTGAAATTTTTGGGTAGAAGATTTATTAATTACTGTGATTTCTTCCAATTGGACGGTGTGGTCGCTCAGCGACAAATCCCATTAAATAGATTAAAAAAAGATGTATTAATCAAGATTGTTGTAAAAGTACCAAAACTGGCCTATTTGCAATAAGCTATTTGATTTAATTTTTTGATTTCATAAACAGCATGAAGATTCCCACTGCTAAACATAGGCTTCCCCCACAAAGCGCCATTTTCAGCGGCTACTTGCCTCCTGCATCCATCGTCTCCTCGCGGCTCTGGCCAGATCGTCGGTCCACCTATCTATACTATCTGAGTTTGAATTGGTATATTATCTCGAAAGGGGGTAAGTCTACACCCCAAGGTAGATAATGTTTCTTCTACGACGATGAAGGTTTAGAAACACGCAGTTTCAAGTAAGGCAACACAACTTGTGGGCTTTTATGGTCCCAGTCCCCCCCTTTCGGGATAACATACCAGTTCAAACTCACCTTGTATAGGTAGTTAGTGGAGGGCCAGCCTAACGCTTCGTCTTCCGGTTCGTGGTCGCCACTTGGTTCAACTCAGTTAGGAGTTTCTTAAGTATGATTGAAAATCTGTTCAGTGGATTGAAATTTCTATTTTAGTTTATAAAGAGAATATCGAGATATTTTTTTATTTTTAAATAAATTATTTGTGCTATAGAAAAGTGCAATGAACATGAGAATGTGAAATCGCATGACCGTTTGAAATATTATAAATTTTAACTCGTTCCAAAATTTGAGGTTGTTTAACTCTCATTAATATTTCACTTGGAATTTCTTTTTAACTGAAGGTAAAGCGAATGTCTCTAAAACGCTTGATAAAGGCTTCATTTAATATTCTTTTTGAAAACAACCTTTATTTAATCCTTAACTATACCAATATTATAAATTCGAGAGCGAAGATTTAAGCAGTAGGTATATTACCTACTGTACCTACCCAGCGTAATCAACAAATAAAAAAATAAAAAAATTAAGCACGAACGGGGTTCGAACCTTCATCCATCCTTCCCTAAAACCGGAACCTGCTTTACAACATGGTAGCCATGCGCAAATGGAACTTAATTTTTACTAATACATTTTCAAATTTATTAGATAATAGTGTTTCAACTGAGGATTTGTTTGTCAGAAGAATCTGAGTGATTTTAACCCTATAATCTTTATTCTAGCAGCGAGCTATGGAGCGAGCTATGCTCGGTATTTCCCTGCGAGATAAGCTCCGGAACAAGGAGATCCGCAGGAGAACTAAAGTGACCGATATAGCTCTTGGAGTTAGTAAGTTGAAGTGGCAATGGGCAGGCCACATCGCTCGTAGAACTGACAACCGATGGGGAAGAAAGGTTCTCAAGTGGCGACCACGAACCGGAAGACGCAGCGTAGGCCGGCCCCCCACTCGGTGGACCGATGACCTGGTGAAAGCCGCGGGGAGCCGATGGATGCAGGAGGCGAGCAGCCGCTCAAGGTGGCGTGCTCTGGGGGAGGCCTATGTTCAGCAGTGGACGTCTTCAGGCTGTTAATGATGATGATGATGATGAATCTTTATTCAGAGAGTTTTACTGAAAAAGTCTGGCAGCTGCTTAATTTTCTTCCCACTCAAAAATGATATCAGGCTATTATATTTACTTACTCAAGAAACTTACTTTAAGAAACGGTAAGAATCGAAATATGCTAGCTCAGTAGAAAAGAAATCAGAAAACAAAATGATTATAAAACAAACACCTGTAAACAACATTCTGAAATGTAAATAACAATTGTAATTGAAATAGGTAGGAGAATCTATACTTATAATAAAACTGTAACAGGTCCAATTCTGTACATTGGACATATTTTGAAATTTTATTTTGGATTTTGCCTATTGTCTAGGGGCTACAAAATTTATAATTTTTTTTTCATTTTTTTCTGTCTGTCTGTCTGTACCTTGGCTCATCACGCTGAAACTACTAAATGGATTCAAATGAAACTTGGCATGATTTGAGTTCACATTACGAGGTAGACTATAGGATACTTTTAATCTCAAAATTCAGCACGGTTCCCTCGGGAGAGGGGATGAAATTAAAAATATGTACTTACTTACTTGTAACTCATTAGCGCATGGTTTGATTTCATTCATTCTTTTTTTGTTAGAAAGGAGGTACATCATATATTGTCCCGTAAATATTAAAAGATCGTCAGCTTAGTGGTTCAGAAATTACAGACATCCAACCTTCAGTATTAGGTCCAAAGCCACTTCTATCCTGTACTATGGGAAAGAGAGAAGAAAGTAGGTGCGCCAGCACCTGCCTCCATTCGCCGTTTCATCCATTCATCCTTTTCCCTTATTTTTTTCCCTCTTCCTTCTCTCTTCCTTCTCTCTTCCTTTAGACTAAGATAGGGTATAAATCTAATTAACCCGTGCAAAGCCGGGGCGGGTCAGCTAGTAGTAAAATATAATGGGATATAATATCAAGGTAAACAACATTCTAGAACGCAAATAACAATTGAAATTGAAATAGGCAGGAGATCAGTAAAATATAATATATAATTATATCGGGTAAACATCTCTTGTATTATAAATACGCATAGGTATAACAAGACGTATAACACACGTCTAAGCAATATCTGCTTTCACAACCCAGTAATATTGAAATGAAGATTTAAGAAAACCAAACATATTTTGAACATTGAAGCAGGGTATATTTAAACAGTCTGCTCCTCGGATAAATGAGGTACTCACTATCAGTACCTACTAGTAGGTATAGTATTATATTATCTGTGCTATCAGTAATGCTTGTATGGAGCTTTAAATCGTTGCGCGGTGTAAAACTTGTACCTATTTAAACCCCTATTCAAACCGGCGCGGTATTCGTACCGCTATGGGTAGAGGTATCCCGCGCAGGATTCCGCCCGGGTATTTTGTATGAAGTCCCGCTTAAGTTTCGCGCTAGCTGCGGAACTTCAGTACAGTATTTTGCTGTGGGTAGCGGTACGAATACCGCGCCGGTTTGAATAGGGCTTAAAACAATGGCGGTGTAGTCTACAGCTATAGTTTATGAGTAAACTTGAATGTTTTGAAACACTAAAATTATTTTAATATAGCTGATCCGCCCCGGCTTCGCACGGGTTATTTAGTTTTACGCCCTAATCCTGTCCATGTGAAGAGAGGACAGATTTAGCCCAGTTACAGTTTTATTATGTGTATATAGACAGATAAAGATCTATGTTTGTATGTATATAATTTTTCTGTACAATTCTTAAAATGTTAATTTGTTATCATTGAACTCGCCTCCTATAAAAGACTTGGCCGATTATTGTTTTCCTGCGCAAAAGCTAAATTTCTGTACTCCATTTAGATTTAAAAATTTAATAATGTTTGTTAAAGATTAATAAGTATTAATGAGTTAGCCATTTATAAGAAGATAAAATTGCACAAACACCATCATCCTACCACACAGGCGGATAAAGTTTTTATTTCATAAATTATGGCTCTGAAGCGAGAAATTCAAAGCTTGTTTATAGCCAGCCCTGGGATCAGCTACATCTTAATGAATAGATCTCAAGAAAAACGCGTCTTATTCCACACAGAATTTTCTCCTGGGCATAACCTAGGTCTTTTAAAGTCAAGAGTAAATGGGCATCTCATGTGCAAACCTTAGACAACTCCACCTTAGACAACTTCATCACTTACCATCAGGTGAGATGTTGTCAAACGTACCTATGCCCATTTTAGCATTAAAAACACATTGGTTCCTAAACCAATGTGTTTTTCGATTTGAAACTGTTTACAAACTAATACGCTATTTTCATTATCATGATATAATAAATAATAGTTACAAAAGTAAATAAAACCAGCCAAGTGCGAGTCGGACTCGCGCACGAAGCGTTCCGTACCATTATCTATAAAAACGAGCAAAAAAATCACGTTTGTTGTATGGGAGCCACCTTAAATATTTATTTTTCACCTCACTAGCTCGGAAAGGTTCTCTTTGTCATTCAAAATTTGGGCGCAAAAACGCATTTTGCTCGCTAGCGTGGAAAGTGTTTTTAAAATTCGAACGTTTCTATTCAATAATTTTCTCGTCAAGAATTGAGGATTCAATCACAGATCTGCCCGAATTTAACCTTCTTGATATTGCCAGTCCACTGAAAACTCATGCCACAGACTACCTCCTAAAAGATACCATTTTTTTCTTGTTCACCAACCTTATTTTTAGAATAATCGCACAGTGCAGCACCAAAGAGTATAATTAACCAATACGCTATCGCACGCAGCACGGTGACTGCATGGAAAATGGATGAAAAACACTTTTTCTTTAATTTTCCATGAATCACGTGACGAGCTAGTCGTTTACCTGATGTTAAGCGTTACCGCCACCCATAGCTAAATTAATAAGCTAAAAACTAATCTTTTCTTAGCCTTTTAGCTGTTTTTCTTACATTTTCCTCGCTGTAGTGAGGTGAAAAGTTGTGTGTTGCACTCGGCAGCAAAGTTCTCAGCAAATCAGCAGCAAATCCTAGAATCCTTCGCTTGTTAAGGTTTCAATTAAGTACTCGCGCCAAAAACAAACTTTGCAGATAACAAATAACTATTATTCTGTTTTTTAGTATTTGTTGTTATAGCGGCAACAGAAATAAATCATCTGTGAAAATTTCACTGTCTAACTATCATGGTTCATGAGATACAGCCTGGTGACAGACGGGCAGACAGACACAAACAGACAGACAGACAGACGGACAGACAGCTTAACACACAGTTTTACCCTTTGGGTACAGACCCCTAAAAATACAAAATATTAATATTTCTCCACATCAGAGTGACTATCCACCTGTAGCTGTGAATTCGTGAGGTTAATGGAAACAGGCAAAGTAAATGCAAAAACATTTCAACAGAGTAAATGAAAGGATTTTCGTATCACCTGTAAATTTTACAGATAATAACTTTACAGGAACGATTGTAAAATGCAAAAATTGAAATTGAATTTATGGCGTAGACATTGCCTTCTAATCTTTTCAACATAACTAAAAACCGTTTATTCCCGTTAGAATACCAAGTTTGATAACTGGTTATCTAAAGGAAGAAAAATCTTGTTTTATTACTGGTTATGAATCGAGAACATATTTTTCCAATAGCATACTAAGTTTGATAACAAAGGATTCTTAGATCATCTGTAAATTTTACAGATATTACCAACTATTAACTAAAAGGAAGGACTGTAAAATGCAAAAATTGAAATTGTACTATCTGCATTTTCATGGCGTCGGCGTGGCCTTGTAAACTTTTCAACATCGGTTGAAACACTTGCTCCGGAGACGTAATACGCCACCTAAGTATATTTTTAGTAGGTACGGCCGCTTGGTGTTAAATTTCGGAAGCTCATTGAATTCTTTATAAGCTCTGTGGGATCCCTTGCGCTGCTTTATGGACTTGTAAACTGTCTCATCTATTTTGTCCTAGACTGTAAAAATGTTAATATAAAATAAATTTGTTTGTAGTTTCACCATCCTGATTGTGATCGATTGTTAAAGTTTGATTAAAACTAACTAGCTGTTTTACAAAAACAGAGAATCAGTAACTTTTGTTTGCTAAAATATATTAATGATCGCTCAATCGCCTATCTTGACAAAGGAAAGACATTGTGTAGTAAGTATATATTTTTTCTTCTTCATACAGGTATCCAATTTTTTATATTCAACTTTGCAAGCAATAACACTTAACTTCGTGTAAAGCTGTAACAAATAAAGACACATATTATACTTATTAAAATTTTAGCAACCAGCGGGATTTGATCCCGCGCCTTCTATCTCACCGGGTTAGACGCTCTGCCAACTGAGCTATGGTCACATGATTGCTGACTGCGAAAATCTTAAGGACTACGAGTACATACTCGTAGTCCTCTAGATTAGTTCACCGACTAAGCAGTCGTGATGACATCTATAGAACCTGTATAAGACAATCTGCGATATACCTGAAGAAAAAAATTGTGGATTACACTTTAAAATCAATCCATGTGTCCAATTCAAATCTAAAGCTTTGCTTCAAAAAAATCTGTACCAGTCATAGTAATTTAAACAGTCAGCCATACAGTTACATTTTCATTGGTAATACATAAGTGAAAATGTATGGAAACTTGCTAAAAATTTATGATTCTACCAAGATATAGTAAAAAACGTGTAGATCACGCGGTGGATGTTTGCAAAAATCCGCTTTTTCTGCTACTCTCTTCACCCCAGGCAAAAAGAAAACTTTCTTATATTAGCCGGGGCTGTACAAATAGTCTAAGAGATAAGCTTTTCAAATCTTATCGTTGTTTTTGTATAGCTAAGATGCTACGAGGTGGTTGATTTTTAACCTAACCGGGGCTTTTAATGTTAGTGTAGAATCAATTTTATTGTGTATTAACCATAATATGCAAGGCTATGGTTCCTATAAATGCCGTCAGCCGCGTACAGCGTCACGCCGTACGCCGCGTCACGATGTTTACTATAGAAATCAGATAGAAATGTACTGTTGGGGTCTCTTTCACACGCTGACGTTGGCGTGTGGACGCCATAGGCTGCGCCGCGCCCCTAGTTATTTTGAAGCATGAATGTCGTATTTGACGTCAGTGCAAAATGTCAAAATTTTATAAAGAAAAAGTCGAATCATTGATTGAATCAGTCAAATGTTATAGTGCATTATACAAAGTAACACAAGCGTCGCCAAAAGTGTCGAATTTAAATCACACTACCACACGCGAGCACTGTTTGTCGACTACTGTTGTGAACGAAACGTCATCGTTCGCTTAGGAGATGTATTGACCGCTGACGCTGTGGCTGGCGTTCAGACGTCGATCGGAACGAAAACGCTGAAGTCAGACGCCGCGTATAGCATTTAATAGGAGACCCGGGTATTAAAGATTTCTTTCTATTGATTCGGGAGTAGATCAATATTTATTTACAGCCTTACATTATAAACGTCGTTTTTATAAGAAGCTAAGTAATACCCTTAATGTACGAACAACGTAATTACATTTTTTGATGTGCACTCGCCGCTTCGGGATGGACAAGCAGAATTTTTTTGCTCTCTGAAACGAATTGAGGCTTTACAATGGTTGACTTTAAAATTAATTAAAAGCCGTACTCATTAATTACTATTGCGCCCACCATATTGGTTGGGAACATGGGCGTAATACTACTTTAATTGAGTGATGAATATGTTTAATTATTTTAGTTAATTGAAAGGCTCAATTACGTTAATGTGATGTCCACACTTCAGTATAGTGCTAAAGGATGGGCTAGAGCCAAAAGTTTTTTTTTGTGGCTAGGACACAGAAATATAATAGTAGGACGCCCCGTAATGTTAGTTGGCATTTACCTGTTTTTTCGCGGGAACATATATTTTGGTGGTAATTTATGTTTGTCTCGTTAATGGAAGCAATCTGCGCGCAATATATTATCTAAAGCATTTCGTGCATTTTTGAGCAAAAACACACATACAAACACAAATCAATAACAGGCAACAGGCAATCCCCTTTCCACCATATAACGGGTTGTTCCTGTTGTCCCCCACGTTTTCGGCCCCATGGGGGACAACAGAAATAACTACAAGGCTTGATGATTCTTTACACTCTTACGTCGTAAGTGTACCACCAGTTCGCACAAAGCGTTTTGCTGAGTAATTCATAGTGCGAACGGCCAAGCAATGGAATGGCAACAGTATTTCCTCCTGGGTATAACTTGGGTCTTTTCAAGTCAAAAGTGAATGGGCATCTCATAGGCAAACGTGCTCCACCTTAGACAACTTCGTCACTTACCACCAGGTGAGATGTTGCCAAACGTATGCCCATTTTAGCATTCAAAAATCTTTCTCTCATATAAACATTATTAGAAATGGAATAGGCACAAATAAATCTGTTGTCAGAGATATTCAAAAGGCCACTTTGCCAACCATTTTGCATGTAGAACAACCTCATGGTACGCTACTATCGATCTTAAGTAATCCTCCATACTACGGCTTCAGTATACCGCCGCGACTGTCTACGAAGAAATTCAATTACCTGCTATCAGCACTAATCTGCAAGATGTTTTTAACGGCAAACATTATGCGTGCCGTGCATATTAGGCATACATCTGATTACATAATGCAAAAAGTGCATTTCAACCCCAACAATTATAATACTACTAAATACTAGTTATTATATGCGAAACGCAAATAATAACCGGCCAAGTGCGAGTCGGACTCGCGCACGAAAGGTTCCGTACCAGTATCTATAAGAACGAGCAAAAAATCACGCTTGTTGTATGGGAGCCCCCTTAAATATTTATTTTTTCTGTTTTTTAAGTATTTGTTGTTATAGCGGCAACAAAAATACATCATCTGTGAAAATTTCAACTGTCTATCACGGTTCATGAGTTACAGTCTGGTGATAGACGGACAGACAGACAAACCGACAGACAGATTATAGACAGCGGAGCCTTAATAATAGGGTCCGTTTCCCTTTGGGTACGAAATCCTAAAAACAGGTTTGATCGACGACATTCTCCGCTTCGCTTTATGTGATGATTTTCATATGTATTTTTTATATCTTAGAATCGCCGCAACGACCGATTTTTGAAAAACTCCGCCGATGCCACTCCGTGGTTGTATAGCGCTCATTTGTAGTACGTGTATTTTCAATAAGGATAAAAATGATTTGCGATGCACCTCAGAATCATCTGCCGTAGCCAACGGGGATTTGACATTGTCCTTTTACACAGCTGAAAACACTGTACTAACTATAACTATAAAATTCTCAATTATATAATATATATATATATATATATATATATATATATATATATATACCTATTTTACCCACAAAGTATGCATTTACACACCCGCCCCTCCAAGGAGCCGAAGTCGAGTAATCGTTTATCCCATACAGCCAGCCCCTTGAGACATCCAAGGAGCTATTACATTTTAAAAAAAAACTATCCCAAATGGCCCCTCGCAAGCCGGGGTCGAAGGGGCTTATGGGAATGAACCCGCAGGAACTACATAATATATTCAGTATAAGAATCTCAAAATTAAATGTCTGTCTTTATTATTTCTTCTATTAACCAATAAAATGACTGGAAATATGTTTTTTTATCGTCAAAGTCGTCAGCCTGGAAATCTCAACTTTAAACGCAAAAGCGACGGGCATTTGCATTCAACGAACTCTCGGAAACTAGTATATGATTACTATTTATTCCCAGCGTTGTGTGTACCGAAATACAAACTTTCAGGAACAAAGCTCGTTAACATTCGGTACTCCGCAATCCGCATTGCGTCCAAGAGATGCCGTAAAGTTAAATGCTTCCACTATTAAACTTATCAGTACAACCCCGAAAGTGATTAATATTGATAAATAAAAATAATGAATAGACTGCAGCTTTAACTTCACCTTAGAAAATTTATTCGCTGAAAAGGAGCGTTACACATTTTCCAAAGAGCAGAGGTGGCAATGAATTTTCTGATACATGACCACCTTTATTCCTTTTTCAGGTTGTATTACTTGCTTGAATAAATAGGTACGTTTTATGAATAAATTTTGCGTTTCGTTGTAAGTTCATTCAGCTTTTGAGTTGCACAATCACTGAATTTGATATAGGATCCGATGAAATTCCGATTCAGTGATCTTTGGGATCGGATTATATTTTAGAACTTAGTGCGTTTTGTGGGATCCGTTGTTCACAGAGTTGGGAGGTGATTGTAATTCTAATATTCAATTTTGTATGGTAATACGAACCACCATAACCGTGGTAATGAAGAACCACAATGTAATAATTATATCTAAGTCACCATTAAAATATTGTTAAAAAAAAGCAACATAACTTAGTAGGAATATTTTTTGCTATAAAAGCTTACATGGTTTATTGGACCTCCTTTAAACATCCAACATCCTCGATAAACAAATGAATAGGTACTGGCTGAGGCACAGATTAGAGAAAAAAACAAATGACTCTGTGAGTTTTCAGTTAATTTTGTTGAAAACAATAAAACATTTTTTCTTTTTTCCTATTATTAAACGACATTTTTGATACGATTTGTTTTATTTTACG
The DNA here is from genome assembly GCA_910589525.2 of Ennomos quercinarius. Taxonomy (NCBI): domain Eukaryota; kingdom Metazoa; phylum Arthropoda; class Insecta; order Lepidoptera; family Geometridae; genus Ennomos; species Ennomos quercinarius. The sequence continues at coordinate 16,697,520 of OU342489.1, forward strand.
ACGACTATAAAAATTACTAGCGGCTCACCCCGACTTCGCACGTGTAGTGGTGTAGCCTATGTTACTCAGGGTGAATGTAGCTTTCCAATGGTGAAAGAAGTTTTGAAATTGGCACAGGAGTTTTTGAATTTATTCATTACAAACATACACACAAAATAGAAAGGTGTGGATTAGTAACTGCTATAACATACGCGTCACATACTGCAAAAAATGCTGCGAGTCCCTACTGTAGTAATGAAGCGTCGTAACCTTACCATGAAAGAGATGCAAAAAACAGATCAATTTGTAAAGGAAAAATTTGAATCACGAGCGGGACTTGAACCCGCATCCATCCGTCCCTAAAGCCGGGACATGCTTTACTTAAGCTACCGTGACAAGTGGTCTCTTTTTGAATTTATCCTTCACCTTTTACAACCAACTTACGGGGTTGGCAGCGCCATCTATTGGGAAATTCTTAAGAATTATCCCAAAAAGATGCTTTTTGCATCTTTTTGGGATAATTCTTCCGTAGGAATGCTCGAAATGGAAAACATTCAAGCTAATGTTGCCTGATGGCATTTCGGCGTCCACAGATGTGGATTTTGTCTACTCTGGAGGCGTTATTGTGACACACACGTGTGATCTGTTTGAACAGCACCCACGCTTAGGGCGTTATTTTTATTAATATTTTATAAGTAGGTACTCAAAGTTCTCATGTCTATTGTTAGCCAGGTTTACTTGTGGGTTTTGTGTAGGTGTTAAAAATAACTATGTTATCAAAGCGAATTTTGGTTTTTTGTTCCAATAAATGACTTGTTGGTACCTATAATTTAATATTCATAGTAGGGGTAGACGCTATGTTACAATTTCTGAACTGCGGGGCTACCGTCTAAGCCAATCGTAATCGATGAATGGGCTTAATTTCGTCATTTCCGGCAAGTTGGCATTGTGTAACATCTCCATCCATTAAATTTAATATTCATAGTAGGGGTAGACGCTATGTTACAATTTCTGAACTGCGGGGCTACCGTCTAGCCAATCGTAATCGATGAATGGGCTTAATTTCGTCATTTCCGGCAAGTTGGCATTGTGTAACATATCCATCCATTAAATTTAATATTCATGTTAGGGGTAGACGCTATGTTACAATTTCTGAACTGCGGGGCTACCGTCCAGGCAATCGTAATCGATGAATGGGCTTAATTTCGTCATTTCCGGCAAGTTGGCATTGTGTAACATTTCCATCCATTAAATTTAATATTCATAGTAGAGGTAGACGCTATGTTACAATTTCTGAACTGCGGGGCTACCGTCTAAGCCAAACGTAATCGATGAATGGGCTTAATTTCGTCATTTCCGCCAAGTTGGCATTGTGTAACATCTCCATCCATTAGTATTTTCTCACTATTTCTCATTATTATAGTTAATCAATGGTTTGTCTATTCAGTTCTCCGTCTAAGGGACCATAATACCGATGGATGAGGATTTTACACAACCGGAAATGACCAAATGAAACCCATTCATCGATTACGATTGAGTTACACAATACGGGGACTGTTACCTTTCACAGTTTAGGTATATTTTAAAACCAGTACCGATTCCCAATCCATGCTAAAAATCTTGGCTCTGTATATTGCACCACATTTGCAATGTAGATGGCGGCTGATCGAAACAGAATGTACCGAACGCCTAGGGAAATCACGATTGCACTGCATCTGATCTCCAATAGTTACACATTTGTCGTGACGGTCGTATTGCTTGACTCTCCGGGTGCCTCGTTATTTTGTCCCCCTTACTCGTTATTTTGTTACACCCCGTCCTGACTTTTTGGCGTGTTTTAAAAATGTCACCCGGAAATAGTATTGTACGCTTGTTCGGATCAATAATAAAAGAGGATATTTTGATATGAAATGTACTGAGCGTGTGGTCCCGGTTAGCGAATAGGACCACCCCATCTCTTCCCGTGGGTGTCGTAATAGACGGCTAAGAGAATACCCAAGGAATGGGCAGCTATATTATAATATTCTGTAATTACCAAGCATGGCAAATCCCCCCTATTGTAAAAACTCTTCTAGCACCTCAATATTAGAAGAAAAAACCGCTTTATTTCTATCATTCATTATTTACATATTTCTTTTTTTTTATAAACTTTTTGTGCCTTTGATGAGCCGTAATTAAACCTTTTTAGTCTTATACTGTAAATAATACTCGTATCGTTTCTAACATGACTGTTTCAAAATAATATTTAAGTTTGAAATGTTTTCTCGGTTTTCTATAGTAACCACTGCTCATATAATCCGTGTTTATGACGGTTTTATGACGTGGGATCAACTGCGCTCATATGATTAAAGTCACCAGGTGGATAAAACTGATGATGCTGAATGCGTTATTTTTGAAGCGCTTTTTTGATTTATTTTATACCGGGTATGTATCGTTCAAGGCTGTGGACGGCCGCCCTAAGGTCTGCCCGCTGGCATCTAGCCAACTTGAGTCGTGCTTAAGAAAAATACGGCGCTATCGGAAACGAAGCGCATTAAATATACGTGTTTTAATGGACGTGGCTGAATTTTTATTAAATTCAGATTTTGTGAAGCGAAATTTTTGCAGCATACTCTCGGGCGAGCTCTATACCCTCCAGTATAGGTCACGGTTACGTCATTGTTGAAATTATTGTACCGACGCAAGAAGAATACTTGAATTTATCTTTAGAATTATTTTTTTCAACATTTTTTTTTAACGGGCAGATTGCCTTTATTACTCAAGCTAACTACTACAATAATAAAAACTAAACTAAACTAAACTAAACTAAGCTAAACTATACTAAACTAGCTACACTACCTAGAACAAGCTACAAAGAACACTTATGGACTGTATAATAGCCGCGATGGTCTATAGACAGTCCAAGTGCTCCAGCCCACTACCGGTAGGTAGCGTACCCAACATGCTGGCCGCATTGCCACGTTGAATTGCAATGCTGATGCGTTGGGCCAAATAAGTGCCAGCATTTTGGTCACATTGGTCATTTTGCATTTTTCATCTTTAGAATTATGCCGCAAATTTCTTATAATTATATAAGTACCGTATAATTAGGTACCGTTGGAAATAGAGACATAACTTTAGACTTTCAAAACATAATACAAACAACAACAACAAACATAACGATTTTAGTTTTGCGCGTACGTAGAATTTATCGGTTTCTTATTTTGCCTTTACTATTTTAATTAGGTACTTTTACTTTTACTAGGTATACATTATAATTATTTTAGCTATCTCCTTATAATAGAACAGATTTTGTCTTAGTCGTTTTCTAAAAATAGTCAGAATTCATGTTGAAATAAAATTAAGATTCGTTCTACATTACTTAATTGCAATCCAGGTCAAAAATTTCTAGTTTCAGTTATGAATACGGGCTTTGATCTGAAATAAAGTACCTACTATCATAATTAACATTCAATTGGTCCAATGACAATGGAACGAGGGTTCGAGGACTGTCGCAAAGTACCGACGCTTTCACGAGCTAATTTGCCATACAGGGTGAATGGTTCAAGTGTGGTGGTTTTAATTGTCAAAACAATATCTAATAATTATTATAAATAGATACTATCGTATATATTTAACGCCATAACTAAACCGTAGCGCTTTTGACAATATGTAAGGACTAATCGCAGTGTAAGAGCCAGATGAATGTAACTACCAAAAACTAAAAAACCGTTTTATTTCATAAATGGGTCTTAAATGTGGTCCTGTCCGATGTGCCAAAATGACGTAACTGTACAGTCAATATTTCACTGATTCAATTATAACGTAATGGTAAAAAATGTTCTTTTTTATCGAACTAGAAGAACGTAACTTGAACACCGCTAAAAAGTTTTAAATTAGTTGATAATAGGTAATGCAAAAAGAACGTATCAAAGCAAAAGTATCCTATACCATTGCTGGGTTGAAGATTTTAAGAGAGCCGTAACAACGTATAAACTTATACGTTATTCTGGCTGGCTTTATGATCTAATTTTATGCTAATTAACTGCACAAACAACGTAAATGTAAACCAGTTAAGAATAAGTAGGAGCCAAAATAGCATATGTCAACCAATTTGTTAAAAAATATAAATACTTTCTATAATAAGCGTGTATACAGTTTTTTTTTTGCTTATTTTTAGACCCTAATGGTGTGAGTGAATTTCTGTCTACTTTTTTCATTAGTCAAATATATAAGTATTATCCGTTATATATAACACTTCAAAGTTCAAATAAGTGAAATCTGCACAGGTTTTAAGCTCTCCTGTAAAGTTGAAAAAATGTAGTTACGTTTATCTGGATCTTACACCGCGTAATAGGTTCCGGTAAAAAAAATGTTTAAATATGTCGCTTATTTAATCTTTAGATAATTTCATTATGTATTATTTGTAACAGGAGTAGGGGGCAGCTTATTTGAAGTCTTTATACAATTTTAATGGAAGTCATGAGTAACACCGTTCCGCGATTACGGTTAGGCCGCCTTCTCTATCGACCTAATATACGCTTTTGTGACGTATCGTTATTGATTCCGGAACACGTGTCTGTTCTATTAGCTGCTTTAAGTTATATATTGTGTTTTTATTGTTCTATATTTAGACGATAACTGTTGGTTTCTATGTGGTGTATAGCGGTTTCGTGTATAAAACTTTGTGAGAATTGTATCTTATGACCACTTTCAAATCAAATTAGATTTGGTTACCAGAAAAAAATATTTCATGGTGGTGGTCTGATAGCTCAGTTGGTTGGTTGGTTGGTGGTTGGCCTTCTGATTGTAGGTTGTGGGTTCGATTCCCACTCGGGACAAACATTTGTGCGATGAACATCGATGTTTTGTCTGTGTCTCGGTGTTGTATTCTATGTACGTATTTACAAACAAAAAGTATCTAAGTATTATATCAGTTATATGGTTCCCATAGTATAAACTATGCTTAGTTTGGGGCTAGATGGCGCTGTGTGAAATGTCCACACATATTTATATTTATTTATGTATTTATTTAAATAATGATATCCTCTATCGAAAACTAAGTGTATATCAATCAGTTTTACGGTTCTTCGTTTACAAATTAAAGTTATGATCACACCCTTGCGTCTATTTTGGTTTTGCCATATTCCAAATATTCTTTCTAGTCATTGTACTGAAAGTGTACGCCATGCATTGCTCTATTAATTTAGATACACGACTTGCTCTAGTACAAAGGACAGCTTTGCATCGTATACATTCAATATGCCTCGTGGTTTTGCGCAATGTTCTGCAACGGCGTACATGCAGTCACCACAGGACGTTGCGAATTTGTGCCAAATGGATGGCTTCAAAGTGCTATCATTTCTAGCTGCTCCGAAAATGTTAGCATTTTCCGTATCGTTTTACATTAGCGTGGGTAAGTGAAAATAGAGCCTGGTAACATTTGACGGTGACGTAATCAGGTCCCAGGAGAACCGGCCGAGTTAACGAACCCAATGGCAGCTCACAGATGTTGGAATTTTAGAAGGTATATTTTCCCAATTTTTTGTAGGTTTTCGAGTCAAATTAATAAATGTTACAAATTTTTTGTATCTCCCAATTGTAATAATCACATCATTGTTGTATAGAACTTTTGTTCTGTGCAATACAAATGGTTTTTTGTTAAGATTTCAGCTCATAAGACCTCTAAATCAACAATGTGTCCATATTGAAATTAGAATGATTAGCATCAACGAACGACTCTCTCATCATGTTATTCGCTTACCATAAAAAAAACTCAATTTTATGGAAGTATGTAAAGTTACTTTCAATACTGCAATATTATTTTACATGCTTGGAATATTAAGCCCGCTGCAGTTCTGCTCACCGTGAACAATATCAGAGCCCCAGCCATATTGTGACGCTCATGTAAATATGGCCCTTTCGCGTGCGCTATGAAAGGTGCTTGTAGTATAGCTTACTCTAACGTTTTATTTCATATTCTGAATTGAAATTCCGAACATGTAGCGTTTTTTATTTGTAAAGTGGTGTGATAAACAAGCTAATGAACCTTCGCCATAAGCTTTTTTCCCAAGCAAAAACTGTGTCCCATCCAAGGAAGTTGGTCCTATTATAACCACATTTGTTTCCAAGTTTTGACCAACTTTTACACCAACGACAAAGAAATAAGAATATACCTATATAATTGTATTTCCAGCAGTGGACGTTTTCAGGCTGCTATTGTTGATGATGATGATTAGTAAGAGTTTGTTGCATTAACACCATACGTTATTGTAGTTGTTAGTAGTAGAGAATAAAGGCAATTTTCCATAACAACAAAGATATGATAAATGATGTTAAATGTAGATTAGCCTTCGATTAGTCGCTTAGAGACCACGTTGACATGGTTGACGATGACTAAGCCACTTATTCGCGAGGGGACCAAAAGTTCAGTATACATGCCTCCAACATCGTGCTATGTTGCTGTACGCAATTAACTTCAGCCACACATCGCTGGCCGTGGCGAACGCGGCGTAGCCGTCAACGAACACGGGCAGCGATGGGTACCACACAGGCGATGCTTACGCAACTGGACGCGCAGGTGGGGCTGAAGCTTTGTACGAAATCTTCAGATTTTGTTCGATAAGTGTTTGCCGTTCGTTATTTTTTTTATCTTTGACTGGGCTAGCGTTTAACTACAATCTCACCTAATAGAAAGCGATGATGCGGTCGAAGGTGTAGCACGCTTTGTCACTACTTTTGTCGATTCAAACGTGCTCTTGATCTTTTCTCTCCATTGGATTCAGAAAGCTTTAAAAAACAAATTTAAAGTTTTTCTGTGGTTAGTGTTTTTTCTATCGTCGTCCATTGTAACGTTCTTGTGAGTTTTTAATCTGTTTATAATAGTGACATTTACAGGTTAAGCTTTCCTATTCTTTTGGTTTTTGGTGCTCGTTTGGGAGAATGTGTCGGTGAAACAAATGAAGATCAATCATATTTTTTTTTGTATGCTCACAATAACACCAAAACCACTTGCAATCTTTGGCGTAACATCGACGGGCGCAGCTATAGAAAATTATTATTTTAGTTATTATTTAGGGATTATGGAAGGAATATATTATATAACTTCCTGAAAATATAACAAAATCTGCTATAAAAGTATTAATTAGGTGTTACGAACTTTTTAAATTATCCTGGGCACCGCACTGTTCCAGGCTTTTACTATTTTTGTGAATTGGCAGACAGAGTTAAACTTTTTATAAATTGCGTCGAATAACGGCTGTTCGGTCCACGTTTAGATTTTATATTAAATTATTTCTTCGGTAGCAGGAATAAGTTACCAGAAGTGGTTGACCCAGCTATATGATAACTATATTGTCTATATCACAGTATAGACGATTGTTTTTTTATCTTAATTGTAGTCTCTACAAAGGGTGTAACAAACCCCTTTTATATAAATGAAGGATGTGTACATGAGTCTTACCTTAGAGTATGTACCTACTAAAGCAAAGAGAAAAAATGGATATATTGCATGCGTACCATTTTTATATGTCAAATGGTTTGTTTATCCTACCAATTTAAATTGTCCTATGTATGGCGGGATGGGTAGAGTAAAACCGGGTTGTTGTATGCTCCATGGAATTTCAGCGGGTTGTTCACGTGTTGTTTTTTCAAGTATGTGCCTGTCATATTATTATTGAAAAAACAATTGAGTATAGTCAAAAAAAGGTACGGTGCTTATCGCACTTAATTACTATTATGTTGTAATAAGTATTCTGGATCCCTCGAGGGATCGTTCCACGGAATCAAACCGGAATAGACCTCGTTTTCCAAGATGTGTAAATCTTAAAAATCACACATATTATTATATAATTTTCACAGCTCAAATAATTAGCTATTTTATTAATCTTTAATTTTGCGTAACTTTATTAGGATAAACTTCTTTCCAATAGTTCACAATTTGTCCACGAAGTAGATATCTACATAAATTCATATTATTTAGAAGCGGGTCAAGTATCATCAATTTTGATCAGACTACAAAATTTTATTGAGAAAATTAGTATTCTGGCTATGTACTTAACCAGCTTTTAAGCTAAATAACATTCAAAAGTTAGGACAGAATATTACAAGATTTATTGTATGAAACTTAACATTTTTGACACCTGCGCGTACCTACGTTAACACAATTTTACGAATAAAAGGATAGGGTAAACAATATAAAACAAATTTATATGAGTACTGATCTAAATTCTATATATAACATGTTGTTTAGACACATTTATTTTCGTTGGGCAAGTGACTCTGGTGTCAGTAATCCGCTCAGAGGCTTCCGACATGTTTGAACGACTGTTATCACTTATCTTACAGCGACAACCGGGTCTGACAGCTTAACGTGCCCTCGTGCATTAATCAGTTGTTTTAACCACTTTTTGTGGGATCACCCATCCAAATGACCCCAGCGAAGTTGTTGATATATCACTTTTTGTAGCGGCCATCTATCATATTGATGCAGTATTGATGGCTGCACCGAGCGTTACTTTTTTTACCGGCCAGCCGAGCTTCTTAATGAAGTCGAATAAAGTGTAGCCAACATATTATTTGCTGTGGATTTTCGTAGTAAAAAAAAGAGATTAAATTGCAACCTATATTTTGGTTTCTCTGCATTTTAGTCGTTCTGCCCCCACAGTCGTTTGCTTTGTAGGCAGTTTTATAAAAACGGCATATCATTGCTGCAAAATCACTATTATCCATTTCATTGTAAATAAAAAAAATTGATTGAAGCGCAAACTTAATAATTACGTTCTCTAAATTTGTATTATTGAAACTGCATTATTATTTTATAATCTACTCTGACCATGACTGTACAGAGTAGGTAGACTTTTTGCGACTCATAGGCTTTTTTCTACCTACACTTTCTGCGTTAAGTATGTTTTACGGTGAAGTTATTATATTTATGGATCTAGGCGTTTTAGTGATATGGTAATTTTAAGAACTAGTCATACTAAGATGTAGTCATTTTGCGATTTTGTCCCTCAGCGATGACGTAAGCTTACGATGTAGTCGCTACGTGATGGTCGTTTTGCGATCTAGTAAATTTAATACTAAACCATCTGCGTTACTTATTTCACTTTTTTAAATCGGTTTTCATTTTATGAGCAGCTTGTGTTCGCTAGCAACACGGGCTTTTTCCGATACCATCATTCGAATTGAGACAACATTAAAAAAATAAAACAAGCAACGCGACGGCTGCACGTTGCACCACAACGCCGCGACGGCAGAATATGCTTGGAAAGTGGTAATAGCGCCGTTGTCCTACCGTGTTAGGAATACAATTGAATGTGATTGCGGAATTGCATTGAGATCCGATGAATAACTCAATTTCAATGTAGGTTTTCTGAATGTCAGAATACCAGTCGACGGGAATAAGATATTGGAATAATTTAGTATTTAAAGTAGGTACTGTGAAGAGAATTTAGCCATAATGTTTAGTTTGTCTGAGCTTCTGCTACTTTCCATTCATTTATTTTTTAGTACAATACCTTTCAGTACTAGCTGCTGTGATCAGTGGTTTCATCCACGCAGAGAATAATTTACTTGATTACAGAAACAACATCAGAATAATCTAGGATTAAAGCAACATATTCTGTTATTCCCGGACCTAGAGCATCTCCACACCAAATTTTAGCAGATATGTTTACATGTTTCAACGAGTAACGAAAATATTTAAGATCTGTGGTTTCAACGCAAATTACTTTTTTTTGGAGTCATTAAGCCTCCTGTGTTATTTGAGCCTAATTACTAATTATTATTTTTCTATTTTTTATTTAATTCTTTATTGCACCAAAAGAGTACAAAAGGAGGACTAAAACATTTTGTACCAGTCATTCACACACATAGTTTGAGAAAGAGAGATGTAGGCGTGCATCAAAATTTGTAAAAATAAATAAATACATAATTATACATACATAATAATAAAGAAATAGTGACAAATGATTAAACCACTTAATGGCTTTTCTATATAACAACATAAGACATAAGCATCTCAGAAATGGTCCACATAGATTATAGGTTTATTGCGCACAATTTGCTGTTAGAAACAAATAAATTTCAACACGTATCTGAAGCACGAAGATTGTGTAGCTACCCGCGGTGACTTTATTAAATAGGTACTTGAAGTGTAGACTCTAGAGAAATCTTCGCGGTCTAGGTACATAATCTCGAAATTTACGTTTGTACTTGTTTGTATTTGATTTTAGCCCCTTTTTAAAAGGATCTAGAATAATCCAACAGTTATTTTCCCAAATATAACCTTAATAAATGCATTCCTCTGAAAAACGTATACCTTATACAGAAGTCAACGAGGTCGCTCGCTCGAGCTTCAATTTAACAAAATGTCATATTATTATACTCCACTGGTGATATTGTAAACATAACGAAACCAGAACTCATTTCGCAAAGCTGTTACACTACCTGGCAGGAATATGGCGCAGAGAAATACTGCGGGCATTTCACATAGATAAAGCAAGCTGTGCCACAGCCAGCTTTATTTGCATACATATACGCGCAACTAAACACCGGGGAAAAGGTACTATAAAAGTAATTAGGCAGTTGCATTTATTTCCATTATGCTCTTATTAAGCTAGGTTCATAACAATTATTAAAACTTTTTTTCAACGGACTTTAAAAAAAGATGTTCTCAATTCGGTTGTACGTTTTTATTTTGTTCTTATTTTTAATGTTTGTCACCTCATTATCTCCGTTATTTGTAAACCCTGTCTGTTATGGGCGGCCGTGACGCCTAACATCAGGCGGACGACTAGCTCATACATTTACATAAATAAAAAAGGCCATTTCGAAAATTCATAATTAATTTAAAAACCATACTACTTAATCGATTTCGATGAAATTTCTATATGAGTACTCTGAAAGTACATCGATTCAAATAAAAAAAGAATTTTTCAGTTAAGTCGGTTAATTGTTGATGAAGATCTGAGCGAGAAAAAAAATACCACCGTGTTGAGACTTTTTGAAGTCAGTTGTAAAATTTCATCTAAATATTTAACATATGGAAGTAAGGCGATAACTTTAGAAGGATGTTATTGCAATTCAGTTACAACCAAACCGTATTATATTTGTTTCGATTTGTATACTATGTATTTGGAGCATTCTTCTTTTTCTCGTGTAGGCAAATGGTCAGCCTTGGGGTCAGAATTTTTAGGCCGTTAAGCATTTTGCGATGTCGTCTCTCTGCGACGGAGTAAACCTACGAAGTAGTCGCTACGCGATGTGGTTTTGTGATCTAGTCAATCTAATACCTAGTATAGTAACATATTGTCTGTGCTAATACTAACCCGCCGGGACCGACGGCTTAACGTGCCCCTCTAAGCACGGTAGCGCTCAGTTGTAAATACCAGTTTTTGTCACCGTGTTAAAACTTTATTATTATGATCTACGGTAGGTAAGTAAGATCTAGGATAGGTAATACCTATTGTAATAATAATAGTTATTATAAGGTGGATCCGTGGAGGTGAGGCCTGGTGACCTGTGATACAGGCTGTTTATGCCTACATCAGGCACCAGTCCTTGCAACACAGGTTTACAATAATGTAGTAAATATTATTGTAATAATTGGATTAGTGTGTAAGAACTTGATACCTTTGTAGACTTTTTTGCAAGGAAAATAAAAATCATTTATTATTATTTATTATTCTTCTATTTAATTTGATTCTCGGGTCTAGCCCGGACATTTGGGAGGCATTGGTGGGGCCGAAGCTAACACCAAGAGGCCCTGTTGAGTACAAAACTAATTATAACTGACAAGGCATGGTATGGCATATGATAAACTATTTTGTATAAGTAGGTAAAGGTAAAAAATAAATCTTATTATTATTTATTTATTTATTTATTTATTTTTCAATTTTTGGAAAACTAACAGCTAGGTAACAAACACAAGTAAATACACAAATGACAGAAGGCCAATTACAAGTTTCCACTAATAATTATAACTAATAAATACCCTAAATATTATACATACAATACTATAAATTTTAACATAGTAATAGCGCACCTATTATTAACATATAAATATAATAAACACCGAAGACGAATGAACACAATTTCGAGAAAAGGAAAAGAACAAAAGGAAACGACGATATAAAGGACTACTAATCTATACATACATACAAACTTAATAAGATAAATAATTATGCGAAAAATTCATTGCTTAACAGCTGCTTTAGCTGCCCGGCGGAAGTGTTGAAGAGGTCAACATTACAGACCTTGTTGAGCGTGTTAAAACAGCTGCTTGCCCTTAGTAGGTAGGAATTATTTATTATTATTACCTATCAAAACAGCGACCGTGCAGCGAACGCAATTTAACTTTACCGATCGGTTACCGGCTAGGAACGGCTAGTCGTGTTTCCCAACGAGCGCTACAGAAGCATTTGATATTAAATACTTGTGTATCCGTACAGTTGAATCAAAGATCGTCCTGTATAGGTAAGTCATGCAACAATGACCTCTATTACACTAATACGCAGTAGTCATGGTGTGGTGTCTCATGTGTGTCATTTATATAGAGAAAGAGGTCGTGCCATATTACCCGATTGTTTTGTACAGTTTATTTGTAGTAAAACAAGGTTTGGCATGCGCAGAGAATAATTTATGGAAGTTGTCATGTGCATAATAGATTTTCAGAACATTTTGATCGGGGGTCCAGTGAATCGGCTGGGATAAAGGGAATGATGTATGCCTTTAGCTACTGGGAATTTATTAAAATTGTGTCGGTTTTAATTCGTTTTGGGAGTGGATGGGTTGGAGTGAAACATGAGGATCAAACCTTTTTATAAACTTATATAAAAAAATATTGTTCTATTTTTATAGGCTAGGTCGTAAGACTTTTGGAGCCGCATTACCTAGGCCCGCGGGTCCAACAGCTTAAATATTAAGCGTAGAAAAGTTCTTATTATTGTAGAAGTTAGTTTAAAAAATAAAGACACTTTGCCCGTAAAAAACCAACAGCTTACGTAATAATCATTTTACCCTCTGATATATTTTTTTGCGCTGTACCTTTTTATATTATGTAGGGTATTTTTATTCTTTAAACTAACTACTACAATACTAAAAACTAGTAAACTAGCTACACTATCCACTACAACGAACATTTGGACTGTATACTAGCCGCGATGGCCTACAGACAGTCCAAATGCTCCAGCCTACTACCAGTCCGGTAGTACCCAACATGCTGGCAGCGTTGACTCGTTGAGTTGCAATTATGTAGGGTATCGTAGAATATTATACTCCATTAAATGTTGACAATTTTGATGGAACGAAAAAGTACCTGTGCATCTACGGGACCCTAAGTAAAATGTTGTTATTGTTACAAGTTATTGTAACAACATAAAATATGTTAATATAATAACAACATGGTTGTGCAAGTTATTGTTGTTCGCACCTAATGACAGTTTCAATCCGCAGTTTACGTGAATAGTTACATCGATTTTTTTTTTTAAATTAAAATCAAAAATATTCACCTATTGCATTGCTATTAATGCATTGTACCTTTGATAGCAATCATCGTCATCATCATCATCAGCCTGAAGACGCCTACTGCTGAACATAAGCTTCCCCCAGAGAGTGCCACTTAGAGCGGTTGCTCGCCTCCTGCGTCCACCAGACCAAATTTCAGATTTCACCAGATCGTCGGTCCACCTAGTGGATTATTTGTCAATAGCAGCTATTTCATTAAACTTTATGTAAACAATGACATATCGTTCGTGGGCCCAACATAACGTTTCGAGTCAGATTATATCAATAAAAACATTACCGTTTGCTACGTTCCGTACCGTAAATACCCGTGTTACGATATTTTCTGTATCATACATGACTGGTTTCCATTTACATAATACTCCTGATACCACCGTTTTTCATATAACTACCAAAAAGGCCTTCGAATTTATGTGCTTATGAATTGTTATGGCGTCGATGTAATTATTTTTTTAATAGTCACGTCCTGGCTACTGTCGTTTTATTAGAAGAAAGGGGTTTTTATTTATAATCCTCATCATCATCATCATCATCAACAGCCTGAAGTCGTCCACTGCAGATCATAGGCCTCCACCAGAAAGCGCCACTTTAAGCGGCTGCTCGCCTCTTGCATCCATCGGCTCCCCGCTGCTTTCACCAGGTCGTCGGTCCACCGAGTGGGGGCCTACACTGCGTCTTCCGGTTCGTGGTCGCCACTCGAGAACCTTTCTTCCCCATCGGTTATCGGTTATTCTTCTTCTTCTTCTTCTTTTTCTATCGGTTATTTATAATCCTAGTAGGGGCTTATTCGAATGTAAATTACTGTACTCGATTTTTAAAGGTTCTCCGTACCCAAAGGGTAAAACGGACCCTATTACTAAGGCTCCGCTGTCTGTCTGTCCGTCTGTCACCAGGCTGTATCTCATGAACCGTAATTGTTAAACAGTGGAAATTTTCACAGATGATGTATTTCTGTTGCCGCTATAACAACAAATATTAAACAACATAATTTTATAGATAATGGCACGGAACCCTTCGTGCGCGAGTCCGACTCCCACTTGGCCGGTTATTATAGTTTACTAGATACTCGATAGCAATATATATAATATTTATTCGAATATAATAGTAATATTTATTCGAATATATTCCTACCAGAGTTACAGGTGAAATAATGTTTATTGTTGTTCAATGTCAGTTTATTATTTATTGTTTACTTTTAATCAGGCATTGAAAAATCTCCCCTAAGTAGAGTTGCTGTAAAGCTCTCTTTTCCACGTCGATACGTTTTTCCAGCTTTTCGAGCTGATATCTTTGCTGTTATTCCCATTTTTAGGTGAATTATTATTTTGTGAATACCCAATTCTTTTGTCATCGTCTTTGTTATTGAAGCAGACTAAAGCATTTATAATATAAAATAAAAATAAAATAAAAATAAAATAGCCTTTATTTAATTCCTCCTTCTTTTACAATCTTTACTTACTTAATTTCTATTTTTATAACAATTTTTACTTACTTTTATTTGGGAAAACATGCTCATCATTACACTTTGTTTACTTACAATTCATTTTCATATTCCTTATTTTTAGTTTCAAGTTCATATAATTATTAAGATATTCATGTTTCAAAATGTTTTATAATCCTATTGTTTATTTAATTTAATAATTCGTTATATAATCCATTTACAATTAACTGATAATTTTTTAATAATTTTTGTTCACTTGTGCTGGACTATTGTTTAAAGGTACTTTATATTAGTAATAGTATGATAATTTCTATGTAGTGGTAAGGTACATATTTATAATTCCATTTCTTTGTTTGTAAAGTGAACTTCACCCGAAGAGGGGTCCTCAACCATTTATAATATACCTTATAATATTACACTGATTGAACCTAACGGAAATTAAAAACTATCTAAAGTCTAAATGTTTTTTTTAATCTCACAAGATTTAAAAGCTATCCGTTAATAAAAGAATAAGATTGCCTTTCAACATCATTCGGTTCACTCCTAAGTAGTATAATACGTCTTTGGCTCAAACGTTCCTTTCCAAAAGTTTTCTAAAGCGATTTAAGGTTACACTCGCTGAGGTAGCTCCCGTTCTTCCCCGATGTCACTGCTCTACGTTTTGCGAAATCCATACAATCCCATTCGCTTGACCCTTCCAGCTGTCATGATCCTCTTTGCCATTTCCTATTAATTATTAGGGTCGGCTCCCAATCTAACCTGTAGGGGCAAGCTACCAGAATGACATGAGCAACTGCCGTCTGATCTCGCAACCCATAAGGAACCAGAAACAGGGATAGATTAGATGGTTAGATCAGGCGTCAGATTCTGTGAGGCGTCTGACTACCCGTAACGATTGCCATAGATGTTCTTATGACAACCGGGACCGACGGCTTAACGTGCTCTCCGAGGCACGGAACGATGGCATCGAAAACTGCACATAACTTACTAGATAAGTCATTGGTGCAGGGCGGAGGATCGAACCCGGTGACGTATTTAAGATTGCGACGCACACATGCTACCGCTCGGCCACCATCGCTTGCCCCTTTTGGTTGTGATAACGGAAAATAAAATCAGTCACTGATGAGATCAATGTACGTTAGCTGGAACGCTCTTCAGGGTGCACACCCCTAGTGGACGTAGTCATCACGATCCTCTTGACTTGGTGACGACCCGTATTAAGGGTCATACTCCAAGTATGCCCTTGAGTTATAGCTTTTTCACTATTGATGTTGGGTTTCTATACTATTATGTATTCTGTGTTTGGGTGTAATTTATGCTTGATTACGTCACAATAATTCCTTTAATAAAGCCACACGTCCAACTGTTTTTTTTTATATTTTGTAGGTTAGATACTGATCACTCAAATACCTTTTAATTCAATTCCTCTTTTGTTTTTGTTGTTTTTTTTTTGCCCAAAGTACTTACATTACGGAGAATAATTATTTTTGGATGTGGTCCTCGTCGTACAATTGGCCGAACGATTTTTGGTTGAACTCTCCCTGACTCTCTTTGTGATACGCTTTTTCGTGTTGTGTCTCCAAACAACTTCGATACGGGGTGCCGGCGCAAAAGGGGAAAGCGGGGCAACCGTTAACCTATTTATAATAGGAATTAATAATCGTTTGTATTATTTCCCACAGCCTATGGGAAGTACCTCGTTATCGTTACTTAGATTTGGTGGTTTTGTTCCTTTATGGCAACATACAAAATTATGTTTTTATAACCTAGTATTAAAAGCTCTATGTTCTAAACATTCGAAACACATACATCAACTCATATTGAACTGCTATTTGTTAAAAAAATATAATATATCATCTATTCCTTAAAAAAATTAATATATCATGGCTATAAAAAACTTTCCGTAATAGAAACTAAATATTCATGAACCATCACAGGATCGTTTCAGTAGACCAAACCGGAATAGACCATATAAAATTTCTGCAGTAAAGACAAAAGTGACCTTTGATACCTTCGATTAGTTTACGAAGTCATGTGAACGATTCAGTCCAATAACATTTTACTAGCATTTACCTACTAGCTTTGACTTTAGCTATATAAAGCAGTACCATCCTAACTAACAAAATCTATTCTACAAGAAACTCGTTAGCGACATCTCTATAGATTTCTTATTCCATGTTTTCACCGGTGGGTGCCACTGTGTTTCGATATGAATCATTTATCCAACTGGTTAAACTCTACTCAATTACTCAATGCAACTTTTAGCGTAACCATGTGACCAGTTAAGAATAATAGCAATGAGTTTTTGTTTCTTACGCCCAACGATCACATTACATTGATCCTGAACCCTAACTAGGATTCCCGGTATCTGTACCCAGGAACTACGAGGACCATAGTTCCGCAACACCCAGAGCCAGAACAAGTATTGTCGCTTATTTTTCCTGTGCACAAATACTTGTCCTGCCACAGGAATCGATACCACCGCTTCCAGATTATGAGCCGACCTTCTAAACCACCACACCACAATGCTGTCATACAACCGGGATACTAGGGGTAGGATACTAGGTGGTAGGACTTTTCTGCAAAGTTCGTCTAGGTAGGTACCACCGCTTTGCCAGTTATTCTACCGCCAAGCAGTAGTGTGCAAGCACTACTGTGTTCCGGTTTGAAGGGCATTGTATCTAGTGAGTTACTGGGAAAATGAGACTTTACAAAGTGATCTCACAGTCCATAAACATGTTTTAGACTGTGGGATGTCTCAGGATGACGTGCGCAGTGCGCAGTGTCACGCGAAACTTTATTTATTTATTAAAATTAAATATTTAATTTAATTTAAAGTTCCGAGTGACACTGCAATCTGTTATGGGCGGCCGTGTCGCTTAACACCAGGCGAACGACTAGCTCGTCACGTCATTCGTTTACATAAAAAAAACAACAAGTTACACATAACATTATTCTTTTTTAGAATTCAAAAATCCTAACTAGTGTCGTGAAATTTCTTAATTGATCGTATCTTTTAAAAATTAAGACGTGTTTTTGACTTTGGTAGAATGTTCAAAAACACGACTTAATTTTTAAAAGTTAGGATCAATTAATAAATTTCACGACACTAGCTACACTGTGTTCATTACAAAGCATTGATAATATTATTTTCCCACCTATGGCGAGTGCTTCTACACTTACAAATTCTATTCCCGTTACAAAAATTGGTTGTTTGCAGTACCAACAAAAGAGTGAGTAATGGTCACTACATGTAGGTATTCATAATAGCGATAACACATTAATTATTCAACATCTGATTTATTGAGTGTCAAACCTACGGATTACAATATGGATGACGATGTGGTCTCTATAACTACAACTATAGAACGGCTAGCACTCGCGTAATTTTAGTCGAATTAAAAAACTACACACAAACTACTAAAGCTTAGGTATACCTACCTAAAACTTTAGCTTTACAATAACATCCAAACAGTCAAACATTTGCTTGAGCATTGCCCGGAATTTAGCCGTTACAGACACCAACACGAGGCCCTTTGTAGCTTTCTGGGCGTATCACCATATGACCTGAGCGATCTTATTCGCAAAGAGTCGGCCATAGACTCATGGCAAACACTAGTAATAAGAATCTTTAGCAAACTAAAACAGTTTAATGGAACTTAAATAATTATCCATTCCTAATCTATTAACTATTTCATTTTATTTCTATTTTATACATTATTATTTATTTATTTATTGTAATTAAGTAATTAATTGTTTCATTTTATGTAATATTGTCATTAATAATTAGTACCTATAAATACCAATACAATTAATCATGACTTAACTATTGTAACTATCACAGATATTTTAGGCTATTAATACAAAGTAGATATACATGTAAAGTAATGACTGATAAGATTATACTAAATCGTAAAAAAACTGTAAAAACAACTCGCTAATTAGGATTCATACTAATTATTGTATACTCACTACTGTCACTGTTTATTTCTCTACTCTCTATAGATTGCAGTATTAAAATCTGTATCAAATCGCAGATTTTTCTACTTCAGAATCTAGTGTACAATATATACCTATAGAACCTAATACTTAAGCTATGCTCATAAAAAGTTGTAAATGTGGACAAATAAAGATTGTTAAAAAAACATGTAGGTATTCATAATAGCGATAACACATTAATTATTCAACATCTGATTTATTGAGTGTCAAACCTACGGATTACAATATGGATGACGATGTGGTCTCTATAACTACAACTATAGAACGGCTAGCACTCGCGTAATTTTAGTCGAATTAAAAAACTACACACAAACTACTAAAGCTTAGGTATACCTACCTAAAACTTTAGCGCAGCTGGGCTCTATGCCTATTCACTAAAGTTTGATAGATCCAAATAATAATAAATTCGCGGTTATGTCTCTGGCCCCCGGTTTCAAATACTGCCCGCTCATTGGTTGAACGCAGCCGATGATTAACAGGCAATGAGCGATCAGTGTTTAGCACATTGTTTTTTTCTCTAATCTGTGGTGTTTAGTGTGTCAAGTAGACATAAACATATAGAGTTGGGAGTTTTGGCGGGAACGCGGAAAAGTTCACGTCGGTGCATTGTATTATTTTACAAAACTTATGCTTTTTCCAGTGTTAATGTTTAAAATTGGTGGTGTTTTTCGCATTAAGTGCTGAATTACGAGCATGAGTGTGGGCAAGTGATATAATGTAGTGAAACGTGGTTTTTCGTGTTGCTTCCAAAATTCCATAGAAGCCTCTAGTAAAGTTGCCACCACTTTACTAGGGCATGCCTTAGACTAGATTATGACTTAGACTAGACTATGACTACTCTGACTGTGACTATGACTTGACTTTGTGAAAATTTCCATAATACGATGAAAAATTACAAAACTTGACACTGGCTAAATACACTATGTGTGGAGCCAAAATATAAGAAAAAAAAAACATCAAACGTACGTGAACCCGCGGGACAGTAATGAATAAATAATAACGCCCAACGTCACATACATAGATCCTGAACCCTAACTAGGATCCCCTGTATCTAGGGACCCAGGAACTACGAGGACCATGCTCCCACAACACCCATACACAGAACAAGTACTTGCGCTTTATATTTTTTCCTGTGCACAAATACTTGTCCTGTCACGGGAATCGAACCCGCCGCCGGGTTATGAGCCGACCTGCTCAACCACCACACCGCAGAGGCTATCATGTCAAAATATGTGTGGACATTTCACACAGCACAATCCAGTCGCAAACTAAGCATAGCTTGTACTATGCGAACTCGATAACTGATAGAATACTTTGTTTTTTAAATACATACATGGAATAGAATATAACACCCAGACCCAGAACAAACACTTAAGTTCATCACCTACAGTTCAGAAGGCAGAGCTACTACCAACTGAGCTATCAGGCCAGTCACAGTCACAGTGTTGGTTAGCTAAGTTGTGTTTTAATAGGCTTTAGTGCAGTATTGTGCTTGACTTTGCCACCCCAAAGCCAAGCACAACGCGCACGCGTTTGTTTTTGTTTGCTTTGCTTTGTTTTTTTTTGTTTGTTTGCTTTGTTTTGTATCCCTTAACCACTCAAAGAAGTCAAATAGTAATGATGAAATATTATGAAGTTATTTAGTTTAATGTTTGCTGTGATTTCTTGGTGTAAGATAATACGGCCGGCTTCCGCAGTGCAATGCTATGTATAATAGAACATTGTCGGCAACGAAGGTAAAGCCACTTGTTATCCTGTAGATTCTGACCTAGAGAAAAGCGAAAAAGATAAGGGGAAAAAATGAATTGATGACGGCGAAGAGAGGCAAGTGCGTTGTTTACCATCAAGCGACAGGTCGGTATGTCCAATATAAAAATAAAAAAGCACATCAGCTTAAAATGTTGTTGAGAGCCTAAAAGGCTATGCCACATGCCTACATGAGCTAGTTGAAATGAAAACATAAATATAGGATCAGACGTTCCAGAACAGACCTGTGTGTACAATACCTCAAAAAAACAGAAAATTTTAAATAATTCAAGAAAAATAATCACAACTAAAATAAATAAATATGTGTGGAGGATTCACACAGCGCCATCTAGCCCCAAACTAAGCATAGTTTGTACTATAGGAATCAGATAACTGATAGAATACTTAGATATTAGATACTTTTTGTTTGTAAATACATACATAGAATACAAAATACCACCCAGACACAGACCCCTATTGTTTATCACACAAGTGTTTGTCCTGGGTAGGAATCGAATCCACAGCCTACAGTTCAGAATGCAGAGCTACTACCAACTGAGCTATCTGGTTAGTCAAACTGAACTGAAAAAATAGCAATGTTGTACTCTTTAATGGCTCATAACGAATAGTCGATTATATAGGCACTCTTTGATGCCCGCGTGCCCGCCATGATGGTTTAGCGGTTTATAGTATTGCGAGCATAGACGTATTAATTATATTTTTTATCTTAGAGGATTTTTTTGTATCAAGCCAAAAACAAACTATTATTTAAAAAATGATTATACAAAACATTTCGAAAATATCATAACATTATAGTATAGTTTTATAATATAGTGTATTAGATATAGATGGCCCAGGGGTCTATCAAAGATCCCTTTCCATTTGCGTTAACGCCAAACGATAATCAAAATGTATGGGAATGACATTACCTGCGGAAATCGCTTTTCCGCAGGTAATGTCATTCCCATACATTTGGAGTTATCACTTGGCGTTCACGTTAATGCAAAGGTATCTTTGCTAGACCCCCCGGCTCCACTCTATACATTTCTGGAACGTCTCATTTCGCGCAAACCATGCGTCAGTCTCTCCGACACAAAGTTGATGTATTAATATAATAACCAAAAAGCAATAAAGTACACACGAGATTCAGGTCAAAAGTCCCTTCTCAAGGGAAAGCGGCCAGATTGAAAAACCTGAGAGCAGCGATAAGCGGACCATTGATAAATATCATCCGCTAACCTTTATTATATTTACCCCGGGGACAGAACCGCCCTTGTCGGGTGTTTTAATCCATATAAATACCATCTGGTTGATATTTTAACGTAATTTTATTAATTTCAATGAAAATAGAGCCGTTATAACGAATTTTACGGTACGCATACTACGATTTGCCACGGCCTACAATGTAGGTTGTAGGCTATGAGCTGCTACAATTACCTATTATGGTGGAGTTCGTAGAAGCTGCTATGCAATAATTTCATTGAAATCATGCAGGGCCCTATAGTAAAATAAAATAAATATTTATTTATCCAGAAAAAATACAATCATGCATTTCTTAATGTAATGATAATTAAAAAGACAATTCTATAAAACAAAATAAAATAGGTAATAAAGTTAAAATAATAATTGATAATGAAATGATAGCTTAGTTGCTTTCTAAATAGTTAGCTCTTATAGAATTAACAAATTGAAATGGCAATGGGCAGGCCATATCGCTCGTACAACTACCGATGGGGAAGAATGGTTCTCGAGTGGTGACCATAAACCGGAAGACGCAGCGTAGGCCGGCTCCTCACTTGGTGGACCGACGACCTAGTGAAAGCCGCGGGGAGCCGATGGATGCAGAGGGCGAGCAGCCGCTCAAACTGGCGCTCTCTGGGGGAGGTCTATGTTCAGCAGTGGACGTGTTCAGGCTGTTGATGATGATGCCAATGTTAAATTACGAAATGAAATAATCATAATCATTTTATTGGTAAGCAATTTACATGTCAGGCTGTAAAATAGCACAATTTAATAAAAACACGTTACGTTACCTTATAGCACATTATTCTCGGGGAATTTTCAGCTGGATTTTAAATAGCTGGTTTACATCACAAAGGTGGTAAAAAGCGCGCAAATAAACTGGTAAATCACATCCGGTACCGTTTTCCGGTCAAAATGTTGCAGCCGCATTCTACTAGCGGAGTTATAATTACTTTTCACGTAACTGAAACCCGTTTCCGCTTGAGGAATGCACTCGGTATTAATACCATTGTCCAGTTTTAGAAACGGTTTTCAATTAAGCTGGCAGAAGGCAGTTTTAGACGGCGGTTTTAATTTATTTCAGAACTACAGGCATACCGCGGCTTCACCTACGCGTTTTATAGGAACTTAGTTTTTCGGAAGAAAAGTATTATATGTTTATCTCGGTCGTCTAAGAAATTCGTGTGCAAACTTCATCATCATCATCATTATCATCATCAACAACAGCAACAGCCTGAAGACGTACACTCCTGAACATAGGCCTCCCCCACAGAGCGCCACTTTAACAGCTGCTCGCCCCCTGCATCTATTGGCTCCGCGCGGTTTTCACCAGATTGTCGTTCCACGTAGTAAGGGGCCAACCTTCGCTGCGTTTTCCGGTTCGTGGTCGCTACTCGAGAACCTTTCTTCCTCATCGGTTGTCAGTTCTACGAGGGATGTGGACTGCCTATCAACCTTAATCTTCTGCAAACTCATCCAAATCGGTTTACCTGCTATTTCTTGAAAGCACACAATCAAACAAACAATCAGAGAGGCACCTTTTCACTTGTTTTCTGGCGAGCGTGTTAATTTGAAGACCACATTGTCGGAGAAAAAAAAAAGATTAAAAAATTGTAAATACATATCTGGGAGTTTTTAAGGCTATAGTGAACCGGTGTCTTCTAGGCAAGCATGACACGACCGCGTCGTCACTTACCATCAGGTGAGACCGTGGTCAAATGTTAGCCTAGCGATGATAAAAAAAGGCATCAAATACATATAAAGAGTGACTCTTCGCACATTTTTTGCAAGTATCTAAAGGATATAATATTAAGAAACTTTAAAATGTAAATGCAATATTGTAAAGACTTAACAAAAAAAAACCAGCTGGAACTAAACAACGGAGCGGCTCTCGACTGCTGTAGGCAAAGATTATAAAGCCCGTTGATAGCTCGTGAACATAATTTCTCGTACAAACACGACTCACCTGCGCGGGCAGGGGGCGAGGTAACAAAACGAGACAAACTCATACGAAATTACAAAGAACTGAGCAGGATGGAACAAAAGACATCAACGGGTTCCCGTGATTTATAGGAAATTCATAGTATTTATTAGAAATTAGTGGTTCAAATACACCACTAATTTTCGTATGAGGGGAAGTTGTATCATTGGTCAACTGGATTTATAGTCAATGGTGCGGGTATTATTATTACTCAGGGACGATTTTCCAAAGCTGGTTGAATGTTATGCAAGAAATAATGTTCTATAAATCCCCGCGATGGATCCGGACCAGTGGGCATTTCTGGAAATCATTCATTCAAAAAATAATAATTAACAAGAAGAAAATTAATGAAATAAACTTTTTCTTCCAAACATGTTCTCGTAGCTTGTAGTTTGGTTTGGATAAATAGACAAAGTTCTTTATACATATGTCTATTTAACTGTCACCGGATCATCTGTTTGTTAACATTTTCGGATTGCCTTTAACGTTTTCAAGCGTTTTTCTGCTTGTGTACGGAAAAATTATAAATATTGTAAAAGTTCCCTCATTAAAAGTTTAATGCCCCAGTAATTGGTGGATATTATGCTGAAAGCTTTTTAAGGATCCTTAAGGATAAAAAAAAATATTATTGGAAATGTTTTTTCAATACTCGAGCGCGTTTGTGAACACTCATAGATATTCCCCCTTCTAATAAACATTGCATAAGGGATGAAATAGTTGATTTGTATTTGGTTTCTCTCTATCAAGTTTAAAACAGGCAAAGATAAAATAAGAGAGAGAAAGCTCTGAGTAGCTATTCCACTGTTACACAGTGTTTAGAAAGGAGCTATTAATCATAGACCTAGCAGGTAAACGAAAAAAATCTAGGTGTGTGGTATTAATCCACCTAGGCAAACTACGTCATCTGTTAACATAAAAAATACATTTTTTTAATGTAGTTGAATGACGTCACGAGCTAGTCGTTCGCCTAGTGTTAAGCGACACGGCCACCCATAGCAGATTGCAGTGTCACTCGGAACTCTAAATTAAAGTTTTGCGTGACACTCCGCACTGCGCACGTCATCCTGAGACATCACACAGTCTAAAAAAGTTTTCTAGACTGTGAGATCAGTTCGTAAAGTCTTATTTGCCCAGTAATTTCACTAGCTACAATGCCCTTCAAACCGGAACACAGTAGTGCTTGCACACTACTGCTTGGCGGCAGAATAACTGACAAAGCGGTGGTATCTACCTAGACGAACTTTGCAGAAAAGTCCTACCACATAGTAAACATATCAATATTATTCGAAAATACCACGAGTTTTTTCAGTTTTTCGTCAAGAACTACATAATCCGTTTGGAATAGGAACTCAAAATAATATTTTGTGGTATCAATTGCAAAAAATATTAGGTGGGATATCCAACCCAATATTTCGAATGATCTTTCATATGAATGCTATTGGGCATTTATCAGAAAAATCATATCACAGACTAGTTACCATGTTAATTTTATTTGTCAGTTACGTCTCCAGATGTACCATACGTTGGCTTCATATTAAAGAATGCTCCAACAAAAATGGAAGTCAGAGCAAGCATTAGCAAAGCATTTACCCCTTAATCCAGTTAATAACGAGGGCATGGCAACCGGGGACCGGTGACCGGCAACCGGCTGAGAGTTTGACCGGGTTGCCCGGTTCCCCGGCATCGAGAGGCAAATCGGATGTAGCGTAATAATTCGTTAGGGCGCCTCCTTCCGGGTGATTTATATTTCTCGTTGTCTCTGTTAAAATTAAAAAAACGAGTCATTTTTAGAATTTAAAAATGATATCCGATTTTTGAACTAAATATTTAGGTACCTACTTGTAAATGCTGTATGTCGCGCAATTCTAGAACCTTTATGACTGACAGTTCTATTCTTATCTCATTTCTACTCCACTTTCGGCAGCTAGTGGGAGAGAGTAAAAGACTATACTATTGTGCTTACTTCAAAATTGTCTCAATTTTATGGATCATAAAATGTCAAATGATTTCATCATGAATATTGTATCATTCGATGCACATCGCGTGTAGGCCTGATTTACAGAAGAAATACGTGAATGCACCATTTTCTCGTTTGTCTTACCCAATACCTACTATCACTCTGAAGTGCTACGAAAATAATTTACTTGAAAGAAGAGGCAAGCTTTTTAATAATACCATATTAAAAGAAATTTTTTTGAATGATTTTACGCTAACCAAAATACCAACGACCCCGGCCGTTATGTCTTTGCTGAATTCCGAGTTCAATGCCGTGACTTATTCGTCATACTGCCTATTCAGGTTACGCATTAAGTATTCACAATATTTTTACTCTACTGTGGCAAATTACACGATCAATCTTGCCAGTTGTGTCACTGAAAAATCAACATTAAATCCGGGCTATATTTTGAAAGACATGCTCGTGTACCCTTGTCTTAGATACCTGATTCTTCCATCATTGAAATTTATGGCTGTTTTCACAATGAAAAATTTGCCGTGGTACTTTAGTGTTCATTTAGTTTTCTTAAGCTCCCGTGCAACGATACCTTCAATACGTAAACGCCTCGACAAATCGCATTTGCCGCTCCCGAAAACAAACGCAGGGAAGCATAAAAAGTGTACACGAAAAGGTCTACAAGAACAAACCTCCCGTGAGAGAGAGCCTCCGATACGGGGGAACCTCCAATAGCTCCCAGGGGACTCGCGAACAAGCCGTTATACTCACATTTCCACAGATGCAGCAACTAAACCGGGTATTCAAACGTAAAACCGAGCAAATGTAGAACAAAAACTTTAAAAACTTATGACGAGTTACAATAATATTGTGATTTAGATGATGTACTGTAAAAGATGCGTCCAAATTAGATAGGTTAGTTAGGTAATGTAGTGGTTGTGATGGAGAGAGATAGAGAGGTGACGTGAGACCGTCGACATGGCGGCGGTCGCTGGCCTGTACGGGCTGGGAGACGAGCAGCGAGCGAGGCACCGCCGCGGCCAGCAGGCCAACGCTGAGCGCTCCGAGTCTCGCGATGACAACACTGAAGCGTAAGTCTACACATTATTATTTATACGCTAATTTTTTTTTGAGAACTTCCGTCGATCTGCTCAAGCAATTTCTACAGGACTATAGTAATGTATGAAACTCTATGAAAGAGGTAACACTACATGCAGTACGTGCGTACACGCCATCCATTTAAGGTTGATATTCCTTCGATTCGTGCAAGACGGTTTGACTCGACATTTATAATCCGAGCAGCGAGGGAATGGAACCAGCGTCTTTGTTTTCCGATAAGTACAATCTGGAGCTCTTCAAGTCGCGAGTGAATAGGTATCTTCTAGGCAAGAATACGTGCCATCGTAGACCGCGTCGTCACTTCCCATCAGGTGAGATTGCAGTCAAATGCGGGCCTTTAGTAATAGTTATAAAAAATATATGGACTGCACACGTGCTGCATTTAGTGTGACGTCTTTCAAAGAACTTCATACATTACTAGTCCTCATGTATACTGCAGCTGGATTTGGTGTGACTCAAGCTTAAAAGCTGATCCTCGTTCTAAACAAACGAGGTATGCACATGTAAGTTGTTTTTAAAGCCATTATGAAATTGCTCCAGATCTAGGTTTATGCGTGTGCAGCAGGTAAACAAGCGAATAGCCACACCTGGGGATCGGAGCGCGGTGGATTGTCTGGTGGGGACATGGACGTATCATCGTCCATGGGTGGGGACTGGGGACACTGCTGATAAGATGTATAAAACACAACAATTTTGTGGTATAGGTTTTCATCTTTTTCCTCTACATGAAGTATAGTATAAACCAACTAAAAGCTATGCAAAATTTTGTGATATTAAAATTATACAATTTTATAATGTTATTTTATCCTGTCTTACAGAGTATATTACAAATTAATTTCAGCATAATATTATAATTTTCCGTGTGCTTTCTACGTGTTAATACAGACAGTATAAAATTTTAGTGGTACTACTACCAGACGGTTTGGCAATACCATGGGTAATTAGCATATATAAAAAAACTAGGCTACAAACTGGCCACTAGCAATAAAATTTACCCATGGAACAACTAGTACGACTATTGGTAAAATCGGTAGTAACATGGGGAATAAAAATTACCCCTACCACCAGTACTATGTCATTTGTAGTACTACAGCCAAGTGCGTATTTACATCACCACTAAACTTGCAGACATTCAAGCCATTCAAGACTCAACGTTGGCAATACTCTGTGGCACAAGGCTTAAGGTATGGTTCAAGGTTTTATCGAATGGTTTTCGTTAAATTTAACAACAAGATAAAGCTAAAGGAGATTATCACGCTAATTAATTAGGTGTCTAGTTTTAAGCTGTTTGCTAATGCGATAGATCATCATGATTTCAGCGTGTTATGTTTTTTTCAATGCGATTGAATGACGTGACTTGCTAGTCGTTCACCAGATGTTAAACAACACGGCCGCCCATAACAGATTTCAGTGTCACTCGGAACTTTAAAACAATAAAGTTTCGCGTGACACTGCACTACGCACGTCATTCTAAGACATCACACAGTCTAATAATCAGATTACTTGACTGAGTGATCAGATCATAAAGTCTCATTTGCCCAGTAATTTCACTAGCTACAATGGCCCTTCATACCGGAACACAGTAGTGCTTGCACACTACTGCTTGGCGGCAGAACAACTGGCAAAGCGGTGGTACCTACCTAGACGAACTTTGCAGAAAAGTCCTACCACCTAGTAAAAAAAAAAAAAAAACATGTGTCCTAATATACAATTTATTTATAATCACAAATGATATAGTTAATAATCCAAAATCAGAAACAAGCGCTAGATTATAAATTATAAACAACAAAAAGATAAGTCTACTTACAGTTCTTTCATAGAGCCATGGACTTATTCTGAAGTTACCAACAGTTTGTAAGTCTTGTTAATTCTTTTCTAATTATTCCTTTTCTTTGGCGCCGCAGAAAGTGAGCCAACAAATAAGCTTTATATTTTCTCACACTAAGTTTTGATTGTGGGAAGCGTTAAACTTTTGCTAGGACTCAAAAGCAGAAAGGCGACTCTGTTTTTACTATTCCTGTTTTTATTGTATTTGATTATGTGATGAACTGCGGGGAGCCGATGGATTCAGGAGGCAAGCAGCCGCTCAAAGTAGCGCTCTATGGGGGAAGCCAATGTTCATCAGTGGACGTCTTCAGGATGTTAATGATGATAATTGTATCTGATTTTCATTGATATTATAATAATAAAAGAAAAATGAATGTGGAAAAGTGAAAATCATACGGAGTAAAGCATTATTTTTTTCACAAACATATTTATAAGTCGTGTATGTATCACCGTCTTTTTGTAAGAACCGATTGTTTATAAAAAATCGCGGTTATTTATGAACCGTCGAATTATTGTAAACGGACAATTTGTCTGATGGTTTTCGATTATTTATAACTAGCAGCGCCCCGCGGTTCCACCCGCGGTCCTACAGGAACCGTTCCCGTTTTTGGGATAAAAAGTAGCCTATGTTTTAATCCAGGGTATAAGCTACATCCATACCAAATTTCATCTAAATCCGTCCAACTGTTAGAGCGTGAAAGAGTAACAAACATACACACATACGCACAAACTTTCGCCTTTATAATATTAGTGTGATTAGTCGTTGCCCAGCGGTGAGTTAATAAATAAATGATTTAAGTAGCGTTTAATAGTGAATAAACCCGTATTAATGCACCAATTTTTGCTGTAATTTATTGTTTTTTTTTTTTTAGAGTCACTAGAAGCTAACCAGTAGGTTACGACGACGAGCGGATCGAGGAGGAGTGTTAGGTTAGTTTTGACTAGACTAAAAGTACACAATACCATATAACGAAGTGATACTGATTAATTATAAATAACCTAAAATCTACTGTTTTATTGTGAGACACATTGCCCGTTTGCAATAATTCGACAGTTTATAAATAACCGCGATTATTTATATACAATCATGCCTTACAAAAAGACAGTGACATATATATGTACTATTTCAAAAATAGCCATTAAAAAAATGGCTGTCTGCGATTTGACCTGCTAGACAATTACGTAACTTTATTGCAACCGATAGAAAACAAAGTATGGATTTGACAGTTCAATACGCAGTTGTTGTACACAGACTACTTGTTGAAAGAACTTCTAATTTACTAGAGATGAATTTACAAAAGAGCCCCAAAACAAAACTGAATTGGGGCTCGACTGGGAATAATTTACGAGTAAATGTTCCAAAAGTCATTAAAACAATTATATACAACCTACATGCCATAACATGCAATCGTGGAAGATTTACGTGGCTTTGAGTGCCCAGTAAACTGTTATAGGATCACAAAACTGGTTTGAGTAGGCAATGTGATCTTTTTGATGGCCGTGGAGGAATTTTAAATGCATCCTGCATTACAGCATTACGTTTTGATATTAGACTTTGATTTTGCAACTTTGTAAGTAGGGGATTCAGTCACAATGATCTCTTAAACTAGATTTTTTTCGGATACAATCATAATTATAAGGTTGTACTTTAGGCAGGCAAGTCCTTTTCCGTACAGGCCGTTATGCTGTGGAATGAGCTCCCAGTACCTACCTATTAAAGGAAGCAAAATTTGTCAATTTTCAAGACTATGTGGAAGACGCATTACTTATCCAATCTCAGCTAGTATTATAATTTATATATTAGTAAGTTTATTTATTTAGTTATTAGGTATTAGGTTTAGAATAGATAAGCAATTCAAGGTTTTCGAGTGGCGACATGAACTGGAAGACGCAGCGTGGGCCAGACCCCCACTAGGTGGACCGACGATCTGGTTAAAACCGCGGGGAGCCGATGTATGCAGCAGGCATGCACCCGCTCAAAATCTGTGGTGCTCTGTGGCTGTAAAATATTATCTTAATTTATCAGATAAAGGGAGAATGCTAAAGCGAAGCCCTTAGTAATGGAATTTTAATTGGCTTTTGTGCATGCATTTTCATTTTCTCCATTATATGAAAGCTATATACCTCTATCCAAAAGTGTTGAGCTTTTTACGCAGTTCTGTTAATGTAAATCAGATTTATAATAAAATTGGTATTACTAAATATTAGTAAAGCTTTTGGTGCTAGGCCTATGTTCAGCAGTGGACGTCTTCGGGCTGTTGAGGGTGAGATAAATAATGCAAATTGCTCTCCTGTGGTGCAAGTTACAATCGACCACCCAATACCTAGACTGCGATTATAAGATGAGACAAAAAACTACAACGTAATTTCATTTCAATATAAAACCAATAAAATGTTCAGTACAGCTTTGTTCTCCAACCGGGAACAGGTGAGAAATGGTTGCACAAAACTTTGCCCCTCGTCGATATCCGCGTCGGAGTCGAGTGTCGATCTCGACTGACGCTATTATGCCTGGTATTGACGCTATTGTGCCTGGTATTGACGCTATTGTACTGCATAAGTGAAGCTGAATTGGCGCTTTATTGCCGGGAATGATCGACGCTCAATATTGCAAGCAAACACAATGCATGCTTAGAAATGTTTTTAAGAAAGTGTTTTTCATTGTGCGAAAATGACGTAATCACAACTTTTGTTTTAAGGTGGAACGTTTCACTAGCGCGGCAAATTCAAATTTTCTTGCGTTATTTTGTTAAACAAATTTCGTCTTAGTTTTTCAGTCTGTTGCCATTTGTCGGTAAACCAATGATATCTAGGAGATACTTTTAATCGTAATTTGTTGATGCATTCTATTTCTTTACGTTAAATCAGTTTTAATGTAATCACGTCCAGTAATTAAGCTATTATTGGCAAAAGAACGCAAGAAACTTTGAATTTGCCGCGCTAGTGAAACGTTTCACCTTAAATAAAAGTTGTGAATTAACATTTTCATTCTAAGTAATAAGTACGTACTACGTAGAGTAGTCATTTATTTATTTATATTTATATATTCACTAATATAAATAATTTAAAAACCATAACAGAGGATATAACTAGAACTTAATAAATGCTATATTTTTTACTAATAAAATAAATTCGCGTATTAATCTGTTGGTTACCATTTAATAACTAAACGGCTGGACTAAACTGATCTTGGTGAAATTTGGTACCTATTATAGGCACTTTTATTATGTTAAAATGGGTATCATTTCAACACTGAGAAAGCATACATGTAAGTAGGAAAGGATATAAATATTATTTATCGTGATAAACTATGTGTGCCAAGCCGCCAGCTGTAACTAGTTATTATCACATCACATCATCATCATTAACAGCCTGAAGACGTCCACTGCTGAACATAGGCTACCCCCAGAGCACGCCACCTTGAGCGGCTGCTCGCCTCCTGCATCTATCGGCTTCCCGCGGCTTTCACCAGGTCGTCGGTCCACCGAGTGGGGGCTGGCCTACGCTGCGTCTTCCGGTTCGTGGTCGCCACTCGAGAACCTTTCTTCCCCATCGCATCACATCATCACATTAATATTATAAAGGCGAAAGTTGTGTACGTATGTGTGTTTGTGTGTATATTTGTTACTCCTTCACGCTCAAACGGCTGGACAGATTTGGATGAAATTTAGAATGGAGTTATAGCTTAAGTATACACTGGGTTAACACATACAATACTTATTATCTGCGGGTGAAACTGCGGGACGCAGTATAACATTACATTTCTATACCGTGAAATAATTTCCCTCAATATTCAGTTCCACTAGAGATGTTGACGCCGTCCAATTAGGGATAAAATGTTAACTCGGTTCATTTCGACAAGTACACAGAGACGGCATTCAAATATATACACGGGGCCGATTCTAAGGCATATAGATATAATCATTTTATTGTAGGCGCTCCGAATCTTAATATGTATTATTGTGTTTTAGGCAGTTTACGTTCAGGATGCAAAATTTCGTGCACGTAACGATTTCAGGTAGAGTTTCGTTGTTCGGTTTTGAACACGTTACCTAAAACCAAAGATGCCACTGCTGCATATTGACATATAATTTATTTATTACTTTCGCGACTGTTTATCCTTTTAATGACGTAAATTTTGTTATAATTTATAAAAAAAAAATTAATAGGTTTAGATTTTTTTTTATCATATATTTAGAATAATTTTAGCTTTTTTATTACTATTTATCATAAAACGTAACATTACTGGTCTAATCACTTATTAAATAACAGAACTTATCATTCTATAATTATTATTTACACTTAAAGTAATTAATGAATTAATATAAAAATGTTAGTCTACACATTAATTCCAAATAAACCAACAACTAAATAACCAAAGACAACTTGCTACGCATTATTAATATTGAAAAAAAAATTAAGTAACGCGAAGCAATTTGTCAAACCGTCAATGCCTATATACTTTGTAATCGCCTAGATAAGATACGATAAATATTTACTGAACACCATTATACATACCTACAGTATATAAATAGGTCTAAATCACTTAGTCAATTCACCTTTAACTTAAACAAATGAAGTTAAACTTTGACTAAACTTTACATTTTGGTGAGAGGTACCTAACTATATTAATATTATTAACTTAGAGTTCCGAGTGATACTGGAATCTGTTATGGGCAGCCGTGACGCTTAACACCAGGCGAACGACTAGCTTGTCACGTCATTCATTTACATAAAAAAGTATTTGACGTGAAAGCCACTCAAAAAAACTTGCAAAGATTTCCTTTATACGTAAGTAAAGAAGTAGGCATAGTGATAACAGTTAACATAATCTCTATATATGCCCTTCTCTTTACCAGTGTAAACGTAAGCCTTATTTATAACATTATAAAAAAACATTGAATTTATAACCACAGACTGTGTCATATGAAATGAAAAGAATGAAATGAAAAATACCTTTATTTGACCTTATAAATAATACAATTTTAAATATCCAGAGAATGGAAAGCAAGTTTTTCCACAGTTATACACTGCATTGCAATCTAGTAGTTGACCCGCCCCGGCTTCGCACGGGTTACCCGCAACCCGCACTTGGCCATTTTAGGAAAAAAAGTATTCAAAATGTTATTCTGAAAAACTAGCTATAACTATACCAAATTTCAGCATAATCCGTTCAGTAGTTCCAGCGTGGTGCGTGTTCAAAGGGACAGACAGACAGACAAAAAATTTAAAAAAATGTTTAACTATTTCTATATCGATTAAGAAGTGTAATGCAATCATTACATTACTAATATGGATTACTATCACCAAGACGTCTGCCCAGCGTGGTGATTATTGCAAACCTAATAAGGGTAGCTATGTTTACTAGTGGACGTTTTCCGGCTAATGGTGGCATAGAACTTCAATCTTTAGCACATACGAGTAGAACCACTGATCTAGGATGTTAAATATTCTAGGTCTGTGCATGGAACATTGTGGCTGTTATTTGAAGTTTATCATGTCACATCGATCTCGCACGCGACATATTTTCCAGAATCGACCCCAGAAACTCCGGGTTACAATTTTATTCCCGCGGATGTAAATGTATTTAACTTAATTTTCTCCAACATATTGACGTAAACCTACCACAGTGATTCGGGTCGATTTGGCTTTGTTCTGTATTCTAGTACACTACATAATAATTTTATTTATATAGTGGCTTTCCACGGGTGAACTAAATTAACGCACTAACCCCGTCAAAAGGAAACAGGAAGGAAGAGAGAAAAAAATAGTAAAAGGATGATCGAAATAGCATAACCAAGGTCAGGGAGGCAGGTCATCTGCCTCCCTTTGCTTATTTTTAATTTTTGCGACAACTGCAAAGGAACTAACGAATATTGGTCCCCGTTCCAGTACTTCCTTAGGCTCTTGTAAAGGAAGTGCAAGGGCAAAAAGCGTCAGTAGTTCCTTTAAAAGATCAGCGATAGGAACTACTAAAAACAAACAAAAATAGAACCGTTGTTATGATTACTATTATATATACATGTACATTATTACTACGCTTCAAATTAAGAGTAGGTACCTAATTCTCGCTCAATGCTAAGTGGTAAGTTATGTAGATCTACCCGGCTTCATTTAATTCTATTCTTGGCTGCCTGAGCCGGGTTTAATCAACTCGTAAGGTCGTCACTTAACTTTATGATCTTGATTTTTTTAATCACATTGTTCACATTACGTATATTTTAAGTAAGTTACCTTTTAAGATTCTCTATCAACTTATTAGCTATTATTAATAATTTGCTTTATTCACTTCGGTTTATTCTATGCTTTAAGATGCCGTGATATTTTAATTGATCATTGCTTTCGATTAATTTGACAACCCTAGCATCTGTTACCTTACGATGGTAATGTTTGCATGGCCCGTGGCACGGGAGGTTGCATAAACCGATGTTGGAACAGAGGCACTGATCCAAAGGTATAAAGTAAATACAAGAGATAGAAATCCAGAAATTCACAGCTAATATGGCAGAATGATTCTCGTAACTGTTCCAAATTTAAAATACAACGCACGCTAGGCTTGCACTATAATCTACTGCGAAGACCAGATGCCTGCCAAGCGTGGTGATCATGGCAACCCCCCTTGCCCTGGTTTTGTTCATCATTGAACGATCTCCAGCTGATGATGTGCGTAATGTGATGCGCCTGATGTGCATTTCTAAAAAGATACCCTAGGTTTCGACGGGGGGCTCGTTCTGGAGAAATAAGCTGTATCACAGTGAATAATGTAATCTTAATGTTAGAAAATGTTCAATCAAACATTATGTACCGGGTTGTATCCTAGTCTCAGACTGAAAGAAACATATAGATGGCAGATGCAGAACTAAATCATGATTGTGTTAACGTTAACTTTAAACTACAGTCAAATCTGCCGTTAAATAGCTAAGCGAGATTATGTTGCAACATCCAATATTTTGACAACAATTTTGACAATAACTTTGACTAACCATCGAGGTTAGTCAAAATTATCTATACTTATAATAAAACTGTAACAGGGTCAATTCTGTATGAATTCCTCCTGTCACCGTTTCATGCATTTCATGCCTTTTCCCTTATCTTTTTCCGTCTTCCTTCTCTTCCTTTAGACTGAGATAAGGCGTAAAACTAATTAACCCGTGCGAAGCCGGGGCGGGTTAGCTAGTTGTTTGATAAAATTCTGTGCGTGAAGAGACTCGTTTTAACTTAATAAGTTCAAGTCGCGAAAGTTTAAAGTGTTATTTCTGGGCTGGTTTACGGATTTATTTTTTAGTTTTGGTAAGCAAACTTTGACGATGTAAAGATGTAAATCTGATGAAGATCTGGAGTTGGACTACGGAACTCCTCAGTTCCAAGTACTGCTTTATATGAGGCGATTGAAGTCAGTTAAACCCCTTTTTAAAGAATATTCTTTTTATCTTAGATATAATAGGACCACTCTCTCACCTGATGGTAAGTGACGACGCGGTTGACGATGGAGCATGCTTCCTTAGAAGATAAAGATTCACCACGTTAAAATGTACAACATGCGTATTACACGTATCTCGTCATTAGACTTTGCTTCAGAATAAAATGGATAGAACGGTACGATTAGGTATTTAATTTTTTTCTAAAATAAACGACGACGTTGTCACTAACATCAGGCAATATGTAGTCAAATGCGAGCCTATGTAACACAAAAATAATGTGGTTCCATGCTCTTTTGGCATAAAAGTATTAACGCAATCTTCTAAGTAATCTAGTAATTATATTGTTCTAGTCTGAGGTACAGTTGCTCTATCTCACGAAGGCGGGTTGATCTTGAACTTGATTATGTGTGTAGATGCACGTACACGTTGTTTCTGTGGGACTATCGCCCCAGCACAACACACACACACACACACACACTCAAAATACACATCACAACTACAAGTATAACGCTCACCCGCCTTCGTGAGATGAAGCAACTGGTATTATTTTGTTTCTTACTTCATGCTGTAAATAGCGAGTTACCTATCTGCGCTGGGTTGATCTATGGCAGGTCACGTGATCCCGCAAGGTCAAGGATAACTGATGCGGCGGGACCGCAATTATTTTTATCCCCTTCCCGCTCTTCTTTCTTTGTTCCCCACGCTATTGTTGAGCGGGATTTAGGATTTCGGGAGTTAGCAAGCTTTGTGTTTTAATTGTCCCTATTTCACAGAGATTTATCATATTTTTTTGTGGAATTTAGGTCAACCGTTCAATGGAAGTAGGGTAGCGTAGAGTGGATAAGTTAACAATACAACAATCATGTTCATATATGTTTACATTTACTAGTAATTATATAAATAAATGAATAGTACACATTTGTGGACCTTTCACACAGCGCCATCTAGCTCCAAACTAAGCAAAGCTTGTGCAAATAGGTAGCAGACTTTTAATACATACAAAGCACAAATCGGGGTATTATTATTATTTGAAACTAGGGCCAGTAATTAAAAGTAATTAATTATGTGATACAATTAATGTTTTTCTGAATGATCTATTATCAGGAATGATTTTAGCATTATGAGCTTAGAGTATATTGACAATTATAAGTAGATATATAATTTAGTTGTAATTACAATATTTTTTATGGTCTCAATTAAATGTCTATAGGTAGGTAACCTAATTAACCGAGTGAAAGAAGTGAGCGAAAGTCTTTGCTTCAACTACCCAAATTTGCTTTCGTCTGCCCGGATGTACGTACCCCGAGTACAGGTCTCATTTTTCAACGAATCTAGACGAAACTTTGTATGCAGATTCTATAAAAATCAGGACTTTTAGTCGTCGGCGATTTTTTACTGTGGTCCCACGAAAAGGGGGGAAGTTTTCAGCGGTACCATTTAACAACCTATTTTGATAATATTTAGCAGAAACGTTGGGTACTCAATTCTAAACAAGTATTTTAAATTTGAACATAATCGGTCAAGAGGTTGTCAAGATTCGCTGTGAGGTCTGAGTTTGGGACGTACTAAGTACAAGATCATGCCGTGTGGTTGCAAAAACGTTTGTGCTTGCGAGGTCCATCGTTCGCAGAACTACCTACTAGTGTTATATGTCTAGCAGAGTAACACTTAATATTTTCATATCATTTTGGATGATACTCTCACTCAGTTCATCTGTCACCTATCAGAGAAGAAAAAGGAAAGAGAATTCCAAAAATAGTTGATTTTAAGATAATTATGATGTAAGTAGTCGTGCTATGACATAGTGTGATAAAGGTATAGAGATTTGAATATTATTATAGTTTGGATGACCAAAGTACCCCACGGCAACCTTGACAAGATTACTTAGTCAGAGCCCTCCATTTAGGCAAGCAGCTGCCCAAAATACTGCTCAAATTATTTTATGTGAAGGCTTTCGAACTAATTTCGAACGAGTTGTCATTTCCTTTCTGCTTTAGGTCTTTTGTCGCTCTCAAGATTCGAGCCTGTCGTAATGATTGTAATAATTTTAATTGGAATATTTTGTACCATTGCTTAAGGAAACCATTCATTCTATTTTCAACCTGCTTCAAAAAAGGAGGAGGTTAACCTTTTTAACCGATTGAACCGTGGGCGTTCCATATCGACGATAACACCATATTTTTTATATTCTGGATAGGCTTGTTCTACTGATGTTAAATGCTTTAAAACGTACGAGCTGGCCGCAGAGTAAAAAAATCAGTAGACCAGCTAGTTCCCCGACCAGTCGGTTCAAGCGGCAGTGGACACTTGTCAATTAGCGAGGGAAGGAAAAATTGTTTGCATATAAAAATAAATAAAACCCAGTATTAGTCACGTATAAGCTGCGTCAAAAAAAACAAAAACTATCCAATTTATCAGAGTGGTTTCCAGCAACCACATTTTTAGAGCGGTATCCCTCGGACCAGTACCATACTTTTATTTTGTTTATTTTGTAAGACTAGTTGATTTAAGTGTTTATGTTTAATAAACATCCTTCTACGAGAAGCGGCCATCCAGGAAGTGGACGTGGATAAGTCCCGACGGTTCCACTAAAAATGAGATAGACTTCATCATGACGACCAAGAAGCACATATTCGATGATGTCTCTGTGATCAGCAAGGTGAAAACCGGTAGCGATCACCGTATTGTTAGAGGCACATTGAATATCAATGTTAAGCTCGAAAGGTCACGTCTGGTGAAGTCTACGCTCCGTCCAAATCCTGTCCAAATCCAAAACCCCGAAGGCTTTCAGCTGGAACTCCAAAATCGCTTCCAGTGCCTAGCCGACTGTAACACAGTGGACGAGCTAAACGACGGGTTGGTGGAAACTGTCCAAGCTGTTGGATCGAAATTCTTTAAGACCCAACGCCGAAAGAAGACTCAAAAGCTCTCAGAAAAAACTCTTGAGCTAATGGCCGACCGGAGCGAAATGAAGCTGCAGTCTTCAGTTGATATGTCAGCCTACGGTGAACTCAATAGACGAATCTGGAGTTCCTTGCGACACGACTTGCGTGCTCTTAGTACTTCACGTATTGAGGCCGCAATTGAGCGGAACCAAGGCTCTAAAGTGTTCGCAAAGGATTCGTCTATTGGGCAACACCAAATGACAAAACTGAAGACCGAAAATGGTAGCGTCATTTCATCCAAGCCTGAGATTCTGAGAGAGATCGAGAACTTCTATGGACAGTTATACACCTCGACACGTAAGCCCGCTACTAACACAGCTCAGGACATCAGAGCCAAGTTAGTCCGACACTATACCGAAGATATCCCGGACGTCAGCATGTACGAGATTAGAATGGCCCTCAAACAGCTTAAAAACAACAAGGCACCAGGTGAAGATGGAATTACGACCGAACTTCTGAGAGCGGGTGGTAGACCGGTACTTTTAGTCCTCCAGAAGTTATTTAATTCTGTCATCCTTGAAGGTATAACGCCAGAGGCATGGCACAAGAGCGTGGTGGTGCTCTTCTTCAAAAAAGGCGATAACACCTTATTGAAGAACTATAGGCCCATCTCGCTCTTGAGTCATGTGTATAAGCTGTTTTCGAGAGTCATTACGAATCGTCTCGCACGCAGGTTTGATGAATTCCAGCCTCCCGAACAAGCCGGTTTCCGAAAAGGCTTTAGCACCATAGACCACATCCATACGCTGCGCCAGATTATACAGAAGACCGAAGAGTATAAT
Source organism: Ennomos quercinarius (assembly GCA_910589525.2). Taxonomy (NCBI): domain Eukaryota; kingdom Metazoa; phylum Arthropoda; class Insecta; order Lepidoptera; family Geometridae; genus Ennomos; species Ennomos quercinarius. The sequence continues at coordinate 16,737,456 of OU342489.1, forward strand.
CGGCCGTTATGCCTAGCGTTTGTGGACTATGAGAAAGCCTTCGATTCAATCGAGACTTGGGCGGTGCTGCAGTCCTTGCAGCGATGCCAAATTGACTATAGGTATATCGAAGTTTTGAAGTGTTTGTACAGTAAGGCCACTATGTCAGTCCGACTACAGGACCAGAGTACGGAACAAATTCCATTGCAAAGAGGCGTGAGACAGGGAGACGTTATTTCTCCGAAACTGTTCACAAACGCATTGGAGGATGTTTTCAAGCTCTTGGAGTGGAAAAGATCTGGCATCAACATAAATGGCGAGTACATCACTAACCTTCGTTTTGCCGATGATATAGTCATAATGGCGGAATCGCTCGAGGACCTTAGCACCATGCTCAACGACCTCAGTAGAGTCTCCCAGCAGGTTGGTCTTAAGATGAATATGGACAAGACAAAGATCATGTCTAGTGCTCATGTTCCACCTATACCGGTAATTGTTGGGAACGATACTCTCGAAGTTGTCGACAAGTATGTCTACCTAGGACAGATTGTCCAATTAGGTAGGTCCAACTTCGACAAAGAGGTGGCGCGAAGAATCCAACTCGGCTGGGCAGCGTTCGGGAAGCTTCGTCCTATCTTTTCGTCCAAAATACCGCAGAGCCTGAAAACGAAAGTTTTCAATCAGTGTGTGTTGCCAGTGATGACTTATGGAACTGAGACATGGTCTCTTACTGTTGGCCTCATTAGTAAGCTCAAAGTCGCGCAGCGAGCTATGGAGCGAGCTATGCTCGGTGTTTCCCTGCGAGATAAGCTCCGGAACGAGGAGATCCGCAGGAGAACTAAAGTGACCGATATAGCTCTTAGAGTTAGTAAGTTGAAGTGGCAATGGGCAGGCCACATCGCTCGTAGAACTGACAACCGATGGGGAAGAAAGGTTCTCGAGTGGCGACCACGAACCGGAAGACGCAGCGTAGGCCGGCCCCCCACTCGGTGGACCGACGACCTGGTGAAAGCCGCGGGGAGCCGATGGATGCAGGAGGCGAGCAGCCGCTCAAGGTGGCGTGCTCTGGGGGAGGCCTATGTTCAGCAGTGGACGTCTTCAGGCTGTTGATGATGATGTTTAATAAAAAAAAACCTATTTTTTATTATTGAATTGAATTTTCACCATTGTCCGTTCCATTTATAAAATTACTCGAAAAATTTTCATTACGGTTCTGCACTCAATATAAGTAGATACTTATGTCAAAACTTGGAGGAATTTTGGAATCAATGTATGTGTTGGTACCTACCTATGTAAGTTGGAGAACATTGGAATGAACCAGTTAAATAGCGACGTTGTTACGCTTAATCAAAACAATGCAATCTATACATTGTTATTCAACAATTTCATTTTAAAAATATTTCTACGCGTCGTTACGTAGTCGGGAAAGAATAACGAAAATATCAAGGTCACTGAAGTAAGGCGCCCGGGACGGAGGGTTAGTCAGCTGCTCAACAAATTGATTCTCAATCAAGACACCCGTCCCTTTTACGCCTCTCTCAAACGACGGAGAGGGAGAATGTATCAGGGCTGGAGGAGTTGAAAAAGTGAGCGTCAACCTGAAAATGACACTTCATACTGAATTACGCTGAACTTTCCTGATAACGCTGCAGGAATTCTAATTTGCAATTTGTATTACTTTCATTTGAAATGTTTTTGACTTGTGGAGTGTTGGCGTAGGCATTACAAAACATTTATGAATGAAGAATATGCGCCCGACACGCCGGGGCTTAAAGATTGCCTGTATTAACTGGCAGTTTGTACTGTTAGAGGATAGTGAATTAATTATCTTGGAAATCTCATACGACGCGATTCTTGCGCTCGTTTCTTCCACGAACCTGCAAGATGGGGAACGATCTTCCCCCTGAGGTTTTTCCGCATAACTACAGTATGGGAAGCTTCAAGAAAAGTGTTAAAAGAGTCCTCTCTAAGGGTAGGCAACGCACCGGCAATGCCTTCGGTGTTGCAGATGTCCATAGGCGGCGGTGACCACTTACCAGCAGGTGGGCCGCCTGCATGATTGCCACTCATCTCATAAAAAAAAAAATTGTATCTTGATTAACTGAAAGATTATAAATATTATAAAGAAAGTCATTAATCTATTAACTGATTCTTAAAATCAAAAGAATACATCATGGCCATTTTTATAGTTGGATTTTTCTATACTTGGACGGTTTTCCGATGGGGCGTTTTTATATTTAGACATTGTTAAGCTCTTTGACATTTTTGTTCTTTGACATTAACCGTGCGAAGTTCTGGTACAAATATTGAGTTTTGGGGTGAGTTTGGGCGGAAAGTTCGAACAGTGGTCGGGTCCTCGGTAATCGGGAAGAGACGTCAAGACATCTAATTCCAATTTTACGTGGGGTGATAAGTCCTACACTGACGTTTATATTATCTGTGCTGACGTCCCGCTCGGGGTGTATTCTGCATTTCCTCCTGTCAGCTCTACAAGAGCCATCCCAGCTCCTTAAAATAGCGGAGTGTGGCTCTAGGTTGCTGGCACACCTGCTCCAGTGGTACTGATGTTGGGTGTGGCAGTGATGATAATGAGGGAGTGGTTGTAAGAAGAACAAAAAACTGTTATAATTTTTAATTTCTCGCAGTGAACAGACGCATCTTTTTCCTGTGAGAAATTAAGCAGCATTTCTCTGCGAGAAATTCAATTTAATAAATTAAAACGTTAGCGACTTTTATAAAGATAATTTCTCGTATATTGGTTTACCATCTTTGTTAACGTCATGACTTTTGTTGTTACAGTGCTAAAATTACCAACTTGATACCGTACACAGTTTCAGAAAATAGTATCTATACAGATGGTCATGAATGGAGGTTTTATACATTCATGACCATCTGTATAGATACTATTTTCTGAAACTTCTAGTAGAGTTTTGGCGGGAACGTGAAAAAGTTCACGTCGTTGCATTGTATTATTTCACAAAACTTATGCTTTTTCTAGTGTTAATGTTTAAAATTAGTGGCATTTTACGCATTAAGTGCTGAATTACGAGCATGAGTGTTGGCAAGTGATATAATGTGGTGAAACGTGGTTTTTCGTGTTTTGCTGCCAAAATTTCATAGAAGCCTCTAGTAAAGTTGCCACTACTTTACTAGGGCATGACTTAGACTGGATTATGACTACCTGACTTAGACTGGACTATGACTACCCTGACTGAATGTGACTAAGACTTGACTTTACATGAAATATTTCATAATACGATGAAAAACTACAATACTTGACACTGGCTAAATACACTATGTGTGGAGCCAAACTATAAGAGAAAAAAAAAAAACATCTAGTAAGTTACATTACATCTCTAAACGTAGTTTAATTACAAATATAATACCTACTGGAATAGAACCGGAATAGAAACAGTTAAATAGTTTCAAATCGTCCAGTGTTCCAATGTTTTCCGCACCTCGGAGTGTCGGACTCACCTGTTGAGGAGAAGCCCAGAGGCTGTAGGGCACGCCGCGGCTTTAGACATTGAAATATGCTCGTGTACAAAATATTACGCTCATGTTACACATTTACTATTCATTAAATTTTTGGAAGTCTATTCTAAATACCAATGGTTGATGGGTTTGGTGCTCGTTATCTAAAGATATTTTAATGAAGCCCGTTTCAACAATGCTATTATATCCAAACACTATTCATTCAAATGCCCGTAGCATCTAAACGTCATATTATCGGAACGCCATATTATGGAACCCATATCCTCGGAAAGTACTAGGTTTGTATGAAATAAGTAAATGGACTGATCCACTGGATCAAAAACCAAGAACTTAACTGGATCAGATCCAGTTTTAAGTTTTTGGGCTGCCAGTGAAAGGTTTACCCCATAGGTATACCTGATCGAAGCCCCATAGGTATACCTGATCGAAGCCCCATAGAGTATGAAATGAATTCACATTTATCTTCAAATACATTTCAGGATTTTCTTACTTGAAATACTGTAAATATCAACAAATGTAGCGTCGAAATTGGAATGCTTAAATCTCTTTTTGGATAATATTATTTTTATCACCCAGAATATTAAATCCATTTGACTCGCATGAAGCCGTTTCTACGAAGAAAATCTTACAAAAATATAAAAATTGTTGGGTGCTGTACACACACTTTTGTAAATAAATTGTTTTAAATATAATCCATGTAAATAAATGAATTGGTATAAGTAGTAAGTTACAATTAAATATAAATAGAGTATTGGCCATGTGACCACCCTACGGGTTGAGGTCGCGCCACAGTATATAAAACCGTGATAGATGCTTCACACTCCAATTTCCACCTTAAACATAGGTGCATTCAGTTTTAAATAGATAACCCGTTGTGATATTTCGTAATACTGTCGCCTGGCGAGGCAATCATTACGGTGGGTGGCAGCTGTGGTCTAGGCCACATCAATGTAGGTATTTACACATACCCCCGGTTTCTCGTACGTTTGTTAAAGTTAAACTCATCATCATCATCATCATCAACAGCCCGAAGACGTCCACTGCTGAACATAGGCCTCCCCCACAGAGCGCCACTTTGAGCGGCTGCTTACCTCCTGCATCCATTGGCTCCCCGCGGTTTTCACCAGGTCGTCGGTCCACCCAGTGGGGGGCTGGCCTACGCTGTGTCTTCCGGTTCGTGGTCGCCACTCGAGAACTTTTCTTACCCATCGGTTGTCAGTTCTGTTCCGATGTGGCCTGCCCAATGCCATTCCAACTTGCGAATTCTAAGAGCTAAGTTAAACTCATGTCCACTTAAAAATACGAAACGCTAATTGGTTGCCTGTTGATCATCGGTTGTCTTCAACCAATGATCGTTCAGTATTTTTAAGTTGACATGAGTTTAACTTTAAGAATCGTATATACGAGACACCGGGGGTTAAAAAGTTATCGAATGTCCCAACACGTAATTCTCTTAGCACAGCGTTAAATATAAACACAGCTTTTAAGGCCTGTTAAGTTAAAACTAAGGTTAAAACATGAACAGAGTGTCAGATCAGATATGAATTTACGCACTGTCTTATAGATCAAAGATTAGAATTTAGAGATTAGATTTAATTTTCTAGATTTAGAATTTTATTCGATTCGATTTATAAAAGTAGTCCAAAACATCCACATTAGTTCAATTATGTTGCGAATATGGATGTTACGATTTGGTCGTAATAGCAAGAGAGTAAAAACCCGAAAGATGATTGTAATTATTCTATGATACAGAAATGTTACTAAAATTAAATAGATTTGCGATAGAATTTTTATGATATCTCCAAAACTGTATTACCGTTTCATTCACATAACGCGGGGTTTATTAATACTCCGCAAAATTTTCTTAGGAGTAAAGTAAAGTGATTTAACAGCGCTGTTATATTTGAACTATTAGCTAATTAATTAACAAACATAGACTAATTGTGAAGGCCTTACTGCGAGAAAACATCTCCAGGCCATATCTAAATAAATACAGATCATAATAATTCTAATAATAATTCTACTACTTACTTGAACTTCATTTTACTCTGCCTCTTTCATTTAGCTACGAAAAAGTTAGCACCTAACTGACTAAGTACGAATATAGAAGACCTCGACGACCTCCGACAAAAACAACAAACCAACAAAACTTTCGGCAACAAGAATTATTGTACAAGTATAATTTTGAATCGTGAGTTTGATAGATGCAATCTAAATAAAAAGTTGTACAAGTACATATTACAATTATTATTGTTCTTACCTCATTTGAAATATGTATTCTCGTTGCCGTATACAGGTCATATAATGGAATGAAACAATTTATTTGTGGGAATTTTGGGTTATAATTTGCAAAGATGGTTTTTTTTTATTTATAATCTTTATTTTGCTGGTTCTGATAAGATATGGGTGAAAACACCCATATCGTATTGGTTCAGTTTGAGCTTAAGCATTATTGCATCTCTTTGGCTTTTGTTCCGGACACATTCCATCAGCAGATAAGCAAAGATGGATGCTGATCTATCTTTGCTAATTGTATTGTATCCTGTCGTATATTTAAGGTTCGGTTTATTGTTGTCTGTTTTCGCAGAAATAAATATATTCTTATTCTTATTCTTTGCAATATTATATATAAATAACGCCCAACGATCACATACATAGATCCTGGACCCTAGGATTCTCTATATCTAGGGACCCAGGAACTACGAGGACCATGGTCCCACCACACCCAGACACATAACCACTATTTGCGCTTTGTTTTCCTGTGCACTAATACTTGTCCTGCCGCGGGAATCGAACCCGCCGCCTCCGGATTATGAGACGACCTGTGCAACCACCACACCACGGAGGCTGTCAAATATTGTAACCCAAAATTCTTCCAACAAAATTCTGCCTATAGATGCAGGCGTACAAATACTCGTAATCAGATTTAATTTAAGTTTATATCTCGTTGCTGAGGTGTAGTAAGTTAGTATAGTAGGTATGTGCCACACGAGACCAAAATTTCTATCATCTCGTGCCTTTGAATTCCTTGCTACGCTCAGGATTCCAACTTAGAATCACTCGCTACGCAACTTTGGTCTCTACGAGTAGTTGCACAAATATTAACACTACCACTTTTTATAGTCGTTTATCATAATAACCGGCCAAGTGCGACTTGGACTCGCGCACGAAGGGTTCCGTACCATTATCTATAAAAATAAGTGAAAAACAACCCTTGCTCTAAGCGAGCGCCCTTAAATATCTATTTTATTTTGTTTTTTTAGTATTTGTTGTTACAGCGGCAACAGAAATACGTCATCTGTGAACATTTCAACTGTATAACTAATCACTGCTCATGAGATACAGCCTGGTGACAGACGGACTGACAGATAGACAGATAGCGGAGCCTTAGTAATAGGGTCCGTTTTACTCTTTGGGTACGGAACCCTAAAAATTATATTTTAAGTACCTACGTAGAATGCACGTGAAAACCTTTTTTCTTATGATTAATCGGTATTATAAGTATTATTATACTAATTAAGCGTTTTACCGGGATTATTTTTAGCTAAAACGTGAGAGTTTACGTTAGAAAAAGCCTTCGTGCTCCCGGTTTTAGCTTTTAGTGTGTAGAAAGCTAGAACAGAAGTTTTGTAAGAATCTCGTTAAAAGTTCAGTAAAAAAATAAAGGCTACATTATTCACAGTTCTGACCTTAAACTGAACGAATATAGCACTGAGCGCCATCTAGTTCCAAGCCGCAAAAACAGCTTGTGACTGGAAAACTCAAGAAAACTTAGACGCGGGAAATCGTAGGGACCTAGTTTAACCTTCGTAGTAGATGGCGCTGCAAACAAGGTTGTTGTTAGTGTTTGTGGTAGGGTTTTCATAGATGGCGCTATTTTCAAATATTCAACATAAAAAGTTATGTCCTCTTTCTAAATTCAATGCACTTGAATCTTTGACTAGAACACAGATAATATAATACTATGACTCCACAGTATGACTCTGACTAGAGGACTAGAAAATAAAATAAAAAATAATAATAACAAAAATTCTAGTCTATAATTCTAGTCATCTAGTCAGTATCTGTGCTTGAATCTAGCTTTCATACGTCATAACAAAATTTAAATAAGCCTTTACAGAATTCAGCTGCATTGCTTTGAAACCCTTTTGATCGGTTACCTTATAAGCGAGATGCCAATATAAGCATTTCATTTTATCAATCATTTCAACATTTTGGCATGTGAACCGATTGGACCCTAAATCGACTGACTATGACTACCTGACTTAGACTGAACCCCAGACTGTGACTAAGACTTGAAATACTTTATAACACGATGAAAAATTACAATACTTGACACTGGCTAAATACACCATGTGTGGAACCAAAATATAAGAAAAAAGAAGTAAAAAGATATCAGCCAGTAAAATTTCAAAACTCACTCCATACAGATGGAACGTTACACTCGCGCGGCAAATTCAAATTTTCTCGCGTTCCTTTGCCAATAATAGCTTAATTACTCAGCGTGATTACATGAAAACTAATTATGCGCAAATAAACGTAATGTATCAATAAATTACAATTAAAAGTATCACCTACTTATCATTTTTTTAGCGACAAATGGCAATAGACTGAAAAACTAAGAAGAAAATTGTTTATTGCCATTTGTCGCTAAACCAATGATATCTAGGAGATACTATTAATCGTAATTTGTTGATACATTCTATTTATTTCCGCAAAATTAGTTTTCATGTAATCAATTAAGCTATTATTGGCAAAAGAACGCAAGAAAATTTGAATTTGCCGCGCTAGTGAAACGTTCCACCTTAATGAAGAGTTCACGCCCAACCACGAAGAAAATTTTTCCCCGATCTTATGATAAATTTAATCCCATTTGTTTTTGGTAGTAGACAGTTATTCTCGGATCGGTGTTTTGAGATTAACAAAAAAAACGAATGCGATGATTTTGATTAATTTCTGCCCCTTCTAGGGCACGAAGTTGTTTTCTACTGAATTCAAAAAACGAGGACTCTACATTCAATTGTGTTTTTAGGTTTACTTCAGAACTCTGTCATTTCATTAACCAATTTAGAAAATTATTTTTTATTTTAATCGTTATAAGTATTTTCATTCGATTTGTTCCGTAGAATTTCTATCAAATTCAGTTCAGTAGTTAAGTTTGTAAATCAAAAATAACTGGAAAAAATATAATGACGTCATCCATTTCTCAGTATGACATTCAATTGAATTCGTCTTAACCCCTTTTTTGAAAAAGGGTATAATCTTTTTTGCAAAAGTGTATAATAATACCCTTAAATAGTATAAAAATATACTTTTGCAAAAAAGAGGTTAAAACGACTTGTGAACTAATCACAACCAAAAAGAACGAAAAGACTTAGTTTTCTTTTTTTCTTCTTTTTTTGTATTACCTAATGCTAGGGTTCTACCGGGCTACATGTTACGAAAGAGCTACGTACGAGATTTTGTAGCACCTAAGAAACTCAGCGAGTTCTAAGTTTATCACACTTGTCTTTACAGACGCCACTTTTTAATATTTTCTCCCAATTCTACAATATTTATTTGTTAATCTAAGATTCACAGCAAAGCTTATTACAAATTCCATTCTATTTGGCCATCTATTTTTAACAAAAATACCCACCAAGTAAAATAAGCTATTACGTTCTCCGTCCATAATTTTGAGAGAAATCACTTGTCAAGTCTGTGTGGACTGTGGACGCCACGCTGGCGCAAATTTCTGAGGCAGTGTGGCGCCGACGGGTATCCCGGGAGTGGGGGTGGCAGTGGAGACACCCCTTCGCCGGGATGATACAGCTACAGCAGTGCGACGTCGCTTTGCGAAGCGAATAGACGTGGGGATAGTTAAACACTTGCTTACGTTTCTAGGTCAGTAGGGAAGGCTGAATGACCCATCTCAACACAGTGCTTGGCAACTGATATGTTTTTTTTTTTTTATGTGATTGAATGACGTGACGAGCTAGTCGTTCACCTGATGTTAAGTGACACGGCCGCCCATAACAGTTGCAGTGTCACCCGGAACTTTAAAACAATAGTTTCGCGCGACACTGCACTGCGCACGTCATCCTGAGACATCACCCAGTCTAATAATCAGATTACTAGACTGAGTGATCAGATCATAAAGTCTCATTTGCCCAGTAATTTCACTAGCTACAATGCCCTTCAAACCGGAACACAGTAGTGCTTGCACACTACTGCGTGGCGGCAGAATAACTGGCAAAGCGGTGGTACCTACCTAGACGAACTTTGCAGAAAAGTCCTACCACCTAGTAAAAGTTTTTTCGTGAAGTAGGAATCTAGTTATGGTTGTAATTATTTGTTAGAGAATAATAACGGCACGAATGATGTTACAGCTAAACTATGCTACGTTAATGTAAAATACACGAAAATAAAGTCTAAATGTATTTTTTTTTTTGTATAATTAAGCAAAGAATATTTCGAGATGATTAATCGTTTTTCCGCACAAAATGTATGGGAAAAGTTTTTGGTGCTTTTTTAAAAAGTCCGATAGTCTTTTGAACCCTACCTGAAGTAGGATCGATTAGCGTAAAAAACATTATGGTGTTTTACCTTTTTATCGCTGCCTGACTTTTTTTTTGTTTTCAGTTTAGGATATATCAAACCTATGGTCGCCTAGAAACGTTTTTCTGTAACTATAGCGGTTAAGGTACCTGCTCTTACTGTCTCGTCTCTAAAAATTCATCCCTGTATAACTAATAATTCTTATTACTTTTTCTTATTCTTCTTATTTTATTAGAAAAAAAAACTTTGCTTGAAATCTGGAGCGTCTTTCAGGTGTTTTCCTATTCAATACAGCACAAACCTTGTATTCTATGTAAGCTTCTACATCGCATTGCTGAGACTTCAAGTTAGATGCAACTCACAAACTGTTGTATAGCAGGCAACTTTGTATCGAGCGTCAAGAAAGTTGCTGACAATAATAAAAAATAATTTTTTTTTTTTTAAATGTTTAATCTACCTCAAGAAATATATTACTTGCATTATAGGATTTTATTATAATTTAATATATATATATATATATTTTTAAATATTTTGGCTCAATCAAACTACAGAACCGATTTTGATAAAATTTATCCCGGGACATATCTGAAAGTACATGCTTACAGATAAAAAATAATTTTCTGCATAAAAATTAAAAAACCAAACTGACTTCCCTTTTTTGGTGGTCCGATAAAAATACTACCTTAATAAACATACAGCAGTTTTTAAGAAGGAAGTGGCCTGATTTGAAGTTCGCCTCAAAACCGTTGATTCCCAGTTTTTCCGGTCCGCTACGGTACGTAAATAGGGCAACGGTTGCCTCCCTTGTGACGTCACGGTTCTGCAACACGGGGGCAGGTTTACGGAGACACCTCGCTGCAAGTACTATCCGATTGCCTGACACAATATGAACCTACACGCCGGATATAACGATTGCTTATTGCTTTAGCGTGGACCGACTCGATTGTCAATTGATTGTTGAATTAATTGTCGGTGCCGATGAATGCAGGAGGCAGCCGCTTAAAGTAGCGTTAGCGGCATGCATTTCCATCCACAAGTAAAACTAAATTAATAATGAAATAGCACAGCGTCATCTCGCACAGGGCTCATTTACAGCGAAATTAATCCCTTCAGTTGAACTCGTGTCCCTTTGTGAAAGTTTATAAGCATACGATAAGGGCACAGAACGTGAACACGTGCATGGGGGGCGGGGAGGTGCACGTCTTTCGGCTAATGAGGTTTTTTTTCGACTAAATAGGCCTGCATTTGACCACTGTCTCATCTGATGGCAAGTGACGACGCGGTCTACCATAGACCATGGTACATGCTTGCCTAGAAGATACCTACGCGACTTGAAGAAAATATAAATACAACATTCTCGTATTTAGGTCGTTTAGATTTTCGTCTATGTTTATAAAAAGTAGTAAAAATATTGAGTGCAATAAATACTTTAGAAAAGATCGACGTTATTACAAAAATGTTAGTGCGGCAGTAATCCTAGTCAAAACATGCTAGAAGCGCTATTGCAGTCAAAGTTTCACTGGGACCAAGTGATTGGATTCTTGGTTGATATTAAGGCTCTAATACAAAGATGTGCTACGCAAGGATTTTTGCGAGAAACACCTAAGTTTTTTTTCTTTCAAATAAACATGATATTTTAATAAGTGAACATTATTAAGTTTATTAAATTTTTTTTAAACCCTATCATAAGTGAAAGTGCTTACACCTCCGGATTTGATAAAGTTAGCCAATCTCTTTGATCGGTGCCGTTTTAGCGGACTATAGCGGCTTTAAATCACAGCGGTAGCGAAATTTGTTATGTTGGTGACCCTCACGTGACCCAGTTTGGGGACGTACGGACAGGTGAAGTCTGTCGGCATGCGTATGTATGTATTATGTGCACTCGCTCGATAAAACAGGCTTCCGGCTGAAGCTCTCTATGAAGTAAGTAACTATTCTCTTTGAGTCACCGAACGCTTTTGAATACAACCGAAAATGACACATGTAAAGAGCAACGTGGTCCTAGGCCGACTTGTAGTCTTATATTTACAGCGCCATTCCTTATCCTAAGCTAAGAGCTGTTCATCCGTGTTTTTTACATATAGATATAATAGACTAGTGTCCTGCTATTAAAATTAACAACTTAATATTATTTTCTATAGTAGGTTAAAAATGAATGCAATAATTGAAAAAAAAATGTAAAATCGGTAACTAAATCACGGAGTAAATAAACTTTTAAATTTTCTGGAGGGGGCATCGCCTGTCCCTTTCTCGCAAAACAGAGCTTCTAGCTTCATGGCTCCCCACCTATGAAAATGCACGTAAGTGACGTAACATGCCAAAGCGATTGTATGTAAAGCTATCACAGCTTAGTAATGAGGTACTATGAAGGAGCAAGAACCGACGTCACTGCACTTTTGAACTGTCTCTTTCTATTCCTGTATTTTAAAATGCTTGTGACTTTGTCAGTTTTTGAGATATTTAATTTTTGTTTTTACGACTGTTTATTTTATGAGGATTATTATTAATTTGTGCAATAAAAAAGTAGCGTGACACAAGCCTATCATTTTGTTAGCATTTATAGTACCTCCAACTCGCCACGGAAAAGGGCACACCTGATTTGCGCGTTGCATCAGTAGCGCGTTATGCTGAGCTGTGATCTTTTTATAGCCCTAAGTACGTACTTATTATAATTTATACAATTAGTTATGTTAGTACAGTCTCTATTATGCATATAGGGTACAAATGTATTGTACAAACTGACTGAAGTACATTATTTGTAGATACACAATAACTTTAGTCTTTAACCTTATGCAAACCAATTATCTTTTTTAAATTTACTACATGTTGATGTACCTCCCTTACTACCTGTGTATACTAATAAAGTTTTTATTTATTTATTTTATTTATATTTACAAAGGTACGCATGTTTAAAATAATTAAATATTTATTATAACTTCATTTAAATGTATTTCTATTTAAAACCGTACCTCATCAATGTTGCTGATAAATAAACGTTTTCTAATTAGTTCTACTCTTGATAATACTATTTTCATCACAGTTGCACTTTACTTGGCTCTTCTGCTACAGCTCTTACAACTAAAATCTAACTTTCAGACGTGTGCTTTTTACTCTTAATTACACCACACGTTACAATATGATAACCCGATTCATTTAAGTTTGTATCTCACTGCAAGTCATACGTACACTTTCGTCGTTTCGGTTCATTTCGTTCTAGTTCCAGTTCCAGTTCCAGTTTTCGTTTCGTTTTTGTCGATGTCGATTTTGTTCGCGCCATCAACACGGTTTTTCTCTGACGGCGCGTGAAAATAAGAAGCCTGGACGACATTTTTCACAAATTTAATTAACAATACAACTCTGTTTTTTCTCGCAACTGTGTTGAAAAACGTCGTATCACATGCGTGTGCATTGATCATTACACACTTGTATCATAATATACTATTATAAAACCGCCAAATAAAACTTTGGTATTCTGAAATGTCAGGTGCGACGTGTTGTTTAAGTTTTCCAAGATGTTTACAGTCTCAACTCTACATTCATAGGAAGTATAGCTGATAATAGTAGCGCTACAGAATCATCTAGCCAGCTAAAATGTGTCTTTTGTATTTATTAGCAAGCGCATGTAACATTACGAACAACAAATATTACACGGTTCTAATCATAGCAAATTAGTTATAGCCGTTTAATTATGTGACTAAGCGATTCAAATCAATTTAACGGTTCCGAGCATATATTTTGCGCCATTTCAGAGTTAACTTGGCCTTGCAAATCCAAAGTCGGGTTGACAGCATACTTTTGTGTTTACATTAAAATGCTTTTGTATTTGGAGACATAAAAGGAAACGTTAATTTCCAAAGTGTCACAGACAGGTTAAATAGTGACAATTATTATGTTTTGGCTTGTCATACCTACTACTTACTTATTCATTACGTATAATGTGGAAATAATAGGTACCGACCAGTTGTGTCGCAGATCGTGAAGATGTGGCCGCGACGGCTACGAAGATCTGTTATCGGCATTTCTTTATCGTGGGACGAGAATCTTTTATTTTCGTTTTAACGGTCGATCAGCGAATTTTAAATACGTGGTTTATGTTCGAAAACAGTGCTGTGAGTGGGAATATGGAATCCAATTGACGAACAATATCAAAATGTCGCATGAGAGGAACGAATATGTAAAGTTGAGTGCATTTAGGTTGGTAACTATTTTATATTAAACATTTATCACTTACTTTATTGAAAAGAATAGTATGATATTTATTTTTAGCCCATATTTAAAGGTGCATGTTAATACAGTATTTAATCGTGACAATAAACAACATTCGATTCATTTTGAGGATTGAAATTGTTTGATTTTTTTATTACTTGTGTTCCTATTAGTTGAACTTAGGAAAACCACCCACCCACAAACACAACGGGAATGAACCCTATTGTTTTTTTTCTCTTTGTTGATATTTATAAGAGCTTTAGTAAACCATACTGGATACTGTGACCCATCAACTCTTCGTAATTCAATTTACTAATTCGGCTGAGCAGCCAAAACGGCGCAAATATAGTAATCTCGGTAGCGGTTACATATTTGAGCCGTTTGGTGTTAAGACCGTGGGGCCCGGTTTTCCAAAGTTTATCAGAGTGCCTGGTCGATGCGACGCGTGACCAAAACGCTGCCCTGTCTATAGGCTATCGCAGCTAGTATACAGTCTAAATATTCTTTGTAGTAGATAGTGTAGCTAGTTTACTAGGTTTTATTATTGTAGTTAGTTAGTTTAAAAAATAAAGGCACATTGCCCGTTCAAAAAAAAATTCAATGATTTTGTTTTGTTTGCGCAATATTAATATCATTTGAATCAGTAGTGCTACTATTTGATCAATCTCTGTTTGATGCATATTAATAAACAGTAATAACATTATCCAGTTTTCCGGATCTTCTTGGAATTCAATTAATCCCTGCCGCGCTGGTACTGGCACGTACGGTACACCTCAATAATTTTGCTATTATAATTGTTTGAATTTTGAAAACATGCCCTTCGATTGCCATTGCTGGTTAAATATTGGGAAAACTTAAAGCAAATAACACTGTTGTTGAAACTGCAGGCCTGATAGCTCAGTTAGTAGTAGCTCTGCTTTCTGAACAGTAGGTTGTGGGTTCTATTCCCTCCCAGAACAAACATTTATAGGAAGACAATCGATGTTTGTTCTGTATTTGGGTGTTTGCTGTTTACCTGTCATAGTAAAAAAACACATTAAGTACTCTATCAGTTATCACTTGGTTGTACTATGGTTCCCATAGTACAAGCTTTGCTTAATTTGGTGCTAAGCTATGGGGACTTTTGCAGTTGTTCGGTATTGGACCATGAAGGTTTTAGTAAATGGTAAGACTTGGTGGTGAAATGGTGATTTATACAACTGAAAATTCTTGTAACACGATGCAACAAAGAAAAGAACTGAAAAGAGCAAACATTTCTATTGCTGTCTCACTGCCTCTGCACTTAAACACGGTAGTGGAAGAGGGAAAACAATAGTTTCTTGTTTTTGTCAGATTCGTTTCTTTAATCTTACGCGCTATACTTCATTAGTTTCTTTTACCAATTACCGACAACGGATTTCGAACTTGTCATGTTTCAGTATACCGAACACCAAATACGAGGCCAAAATTACCGAGTTTGGCAAAATACCCACCGAGCACCTGGCAACCCTACCTCATACTATGAGCAGGCATTATATACTTAAGTCACGCAAAATCATACACATACACAGAACATCTATTTTCATCAATTTTATTGCAGTTCTAGGTGGAATGGAAATCTAACAAAGCCGAGCTAATTGAACTGTAAGCCAAGCAAGTATTAATTGCAATATTGGTTCTCAATAGAATAATCCTTCACCTTGTTAAGTCCAATTACTTAGTACGGCTAACCGCCGGCGTGGAAAATGTTTTACTGTAGCTGTATAATTATTTCATAACTGTTTATAGTCGGTTCGTGTAGTAGATAACTATGGTTTTGAGACACTTAGCGTCCAAATTACTTTGAACTAGAAGTTGCAGCTGCATATAAGAACATGAGACTAAAGTCATAAACTCCCAGGGCGTTTTGAGACTAACCTAAAGTAGGATACATAATAACATTTTTACAGCCGAAACGCAATAGTTATTAAAGTGAACAACGATTATAAAAATAAATTAATAACGCCCTACGATCACGTACCTGTATAAAGATCCTGGACTCTAACTAAGACTCCCTTTTTTTAGGGACCCAGGAATTACGAGGATCATGTGTCTGAATGGGACACGGAACAAGTATTTGAGCTTTATTCTGTGCACAAACCTTCGCCCAAAAAACAAAGTTGTTATATGTTTTGTGTTAATTACGCATTTCTCTCGCAGCGCCGAATAAAAAACCTGAAGTTGAAATGGCAATGGGCAGGCACTGCTGTTCAGCAGTGGACATCTTCAGGCTGTTGATGATGATGATGATGATGATAAACAACTTACCATGGCTACGTGTCGTCTATTCTGAGCTATGGAATTATAATGTGGGGAAACTCAGTTGAGATCGAAAGAGTTTTTAGAATTCAAAAACGATGTATTCGTGTGATGAACAAGGCCTGGTTTTTGGATAGCTGTAAACCACTATTTAAAAAATGTAACATACTTCCTCTACCGTGCATCTACATCAAGGAAATTTGTATTTTCACTAAAGCCAATTCACTTTTTTTCCATAAACGCAGCGAAATTATTAAACGACAGAAAAGAGCCAAATTTGTCAACCTACTGCATCAACCTCCTTGTCGTAAAGATATATACAAGAAAAATGTCTATAATATGTGCTTATCAATATATAACTGTATACCTGATTATATAAAAATGCTAACAAGCAATATATTCAAAAAAGATTGCATGACTGGTTATTACAACACACATTTTATAGTGCTAAAGAATTTCAATTGTATTGTAACAAATACATTATTTAATATTTGCACGCTTGCATGCAGGTTGAACGCAAAATGCCTTATTATGTTATTTTAACATCTTTTCTGTAAATTGTGTTCCAGCGAATAAATATTTGATTTGATTTGATTTGATTTAAAAAACCTTTACTGCAATATAATGCTAAAGGAACTGTCGATTTACCTTGGCATAAACTGCAACCTTATTTCTCAAGGGAGTATTAGGTATCTATCACGCGGTAATGCAACGCTTTGTATAAAACGGCTTAGCATATTGGCAGGAGGTGAAGGTCACCTGTCACCTTCTGCGTTGTAACATTGTACCTGGGAATAAAAAGCCTTCGTAACTGGTAACTGTAGTATAACATTATATTATCTGTGCTGCTGTGTGCAGGTATCTGGCTGCGTAGCGTGTAGATGCGACGCAATGGACAATATTTAATCATTTTGACCCGTATTTTTATTGGTTTTATTATTAAAAGCTAGGTGAAAAATAGACACGTACTTTCTTATTTTGTTTTCTTAGGTATATTTATATCTATATATATATATATATATATATATAATAAAACTGTAACTGCGATAAACCTGTACATTGAATATTTTTTGAAAATTTTGATTGCATTAAGAAAGAAAGAAAGAAAGAAAGAAAAAATATTTATTCAACACTCACAAAAAACAAATAAGTACAAGTATAATATACACAATTAAGTAAGAATAGTAGTTATGAGAAGAATAATAAGAAGTGTAGATATTATATACATAGATAAAGTGGTGTTGAAAAGGGCTTAACTCAGCATTCATGCCGGTTTACTCAACACCTGGCGCTGATTTTCAGTTAAACCCTTTGGTCGACGGGTAAGGTATAGTTGTCAGGTGACCATAATTTAAACAGAAACACAAAATAAAATGTATAATATAATTACACTTCTTTATCGATATAAAAGTGGAAACATTTTTTTTGTCTGTCTATCTGTCCCATTGAACACGCATCACGCTGAAACTACTGCACGGATTTCGCTGAATATTAGTATGGTTGTAGCTAATTTTTCAGAATAACATTTATGATACTTTATGTTTTCTAAAACGGCCAAGTGCGGGTTGCTTTCACCGCGCCATCCATTCACCCTTTTCCTCTACCTTTTTCCTTTGCGCTTCTCTCTTACCCATATGTTTATGGCAACCCTGTTGGGTTAGAAAACGAATTAAAACTAATTAAGTAAAACTAATTAACCCGTGCGAAGCCGGGGCGGGTCAACTAGTTTTTAATAATAACTTTAGGTCCTTAAAACCTTGGCATCTTTAAGTTCTAATAATCAGCAAAGATTTGAAGTATGTACCAACATTTTGACATTTACCGTTATGTAAACGCCCCTTTGGCCCTCCTGTAAAGGTCACATTATTTACGGAGCTGGAAATTGCTGGATAACAATCTTTCTGCTTATCTAGAGATGAATAAAATTGAAAAAAGTGTGGGCTTATTGAGTACATGAAAAACTATATATTTTCTATTAAATATGCTAAATATATCCTGTGTGATGTCTCAGGATGACGTGCGTAGTGCAGTGTCACGCGAAAATTTATTATTTTAAAGTTCCGAGTGACACTGCAACTGTTATGGGCGGCCGTGTCGCTTAACATCAGGTGAACGACTAGCTCATCACGACTTTCGTTTACATAAAAAAAACTACGAAAGTAACACAAATACTGTCAAAATTTTGTATTTGCACTTCATAGAATACAAGTGGACCAACAACCTTAAGGTTTAAATTTGTATGTCCAGACCAAATTATTACTTTGGACTTGAAATATGCAAAGTGCACTTTACTGCTTGTCATTTCTGTTGACGCATTCCGCAAAGTCAATAAGGACTAATGCATCGACGTTTATTTACCATAATTATATATTACAACCAAAATATAATAAAAGGCCTTACCTTAAAATTTTCCTTCATTCTTGCCTTTTTTGTGTAAGCAAATAAATAGCTCTGACATAGATAACATATAATATTACAATCACAACAAAAGATAGGTTCAGTTGAATTAACCCAACCGAAGCCTGAGTTGGCTCATGAGACAAGGACAGAAATTGTAAGCTCTACGTAGAGGGCACAGATGTCGTAGACTGCACGTAGAGACAGGAGCCGTAGACTTCGCGTAGAGTCTACGCCGTAGATGGGTCAGTTTCGTAGACTCAGCGTAGAGCCATTGGCGACGTAGAGGAACAGCTGTCGTATACCTCACGTAAACGGAAAATGGTAACGTAAAATTAAATTAATCACGTGGTTTAATGATAGATTAAATAAACATACATTGGTGGACTAGAGGTCCTGTAGTTCAGAAAACTTTACTGTCTTTTTATTTTATGATTTTAATATAATTTTAAAAGCACCTAGATCTGTATCTGATCTTCTGATAATTATTTTGAATTCAATACGTTTTTGCAATTCTCCTTTGTTTTACCATCAAGGGAGACAGGTAAAATGCAAACCAAAAAATTATTTCAATAGTGTGCCAAGATCCAAATAAATTCCTTACCTACTCTTCCCCCCACTATTTTATGTAAATAATAAGTATATTGCTAAATTATTCTGTAAAAATACCTTTAGAGCTTTCCCTGCATCAAACCGCTTTGAAGCCGCCTTGAGGGACGAGGTTAGCAAATAAATTATTGAAGTTGGTTCAAGTTGCATTTCCAAGGTCCGATCTAGATTAGTGGCGAGCTGACAGTCGCGGGTGCGGGTGCTCGACAACTGCTTATATGCAAGCGGCAGACCGATAACGGAAAACGAGACTATAAAGGAGTAGATACCCGCGCCGAGCGGTCGTGCCCGATACGACCTGCTTGGCTCGTCCTCGCGCAGCGGAACTTATGTGAAAATTAAATGATGTAATGCAATTCAGCAGACCTTTTGCTCCAACACGAAAATCAAGTTTAAAATTTTGTTTAGCAATCTGGGGTTGGATTCTGTGCACGTGTTTTAATTCAATTTACTTCCGGAATAATTGTTTATTGTTCCTATTTTTGAGGCTAATGTTGCAATGTTCTAATACTAAAATGCTAATTAGTGAATTAATTTAATTTATTTTACAGTGAGGCCAAACGAAACAGTGCATATAGAGCAAATATATAGTAAAAATTTCACTGTAAGTAACACATAATAAAAAAATGTAACATCAGTGTTTCCGGTGAGTGATGTTAATATTTTTATATCAAATGATTTTTTTAATATGATGTATGTTTGTTCGTTCGTTCTTTCCCGCAGCAACAGAGCAATGGAGCGACATGATCTTTGCTAATAGTTTATGAGCTAGAGAGTGACATCTTATTTCAAAATATAATTTATAATTATTTTTTTTTGTGTATTTTTTTTTTATATTATTTAATTATAATTGGCCGGTTGTTTTGCTGGTTGTGCGGAAGTATCTATAAGGTGGACCATAGAAATAGTTTATAATCATGAGGCACAGTGTTGAATACAGATTAATTTGTAAAGGAAAATTTGAATCACGAACGGCAGGCGATACTGCTATGAAAATCATAAATATTGAATTGTTGAATAGTCTACGTGTATACTGTTAATGTAGTAAAACTTTATCTTGTATAGAATATTACTGCACTTGTCATTTGCGCTATACAAAAATATAATATAATCAAGTGCGTAACGTATTTTTATGACAGTAACATCCGTCGTACAATATTATTAAAGAAATTCGAATGATCTGTCCACTTCTGTTTTAATGTTCCTCAGAATCATCGAATGACTAGAAAAACTAACGTGTGACAATAGTACATTATGATACAAGCTTACAAAGTTGATCATTGCACTCGAGGCGGCAATATGCACGCGGACCGCATGCGAGCGTGATTTGGGAGCCGGGAGTGTAATGACGTTTTTCATCACACTGGCGAGGAAAAAACTCTTATTGTCATTAACGTTTAATTATTAACACAATTATTGAATACAGTTCTCAAAATGGTATTAAACAGTTTTTGATGACATTTTTACAGTTAGAGAGCTTGATATATTTTTGTTATTTCATAAAATGAACTATAGATTTTATAAACATCGTGGAATCTTGCTTTTGGTATTGGTAATTTTTACGAGAAGTGTTTCACCATGGGTTTCTAGTGTACGTCTTTTGTAGTAATATCACTGAGCTCATGACGTCTACATGCACCAGTCATACTGAATATCAACGCAACCTGCAACGAGATCAAATAATAGTTAATTGTAACTTGTGGGTACTAGAATTACATAAATATAGATACGTATGTTTAAATTTATAAAGTTCAACCAACCTTTGTGGCCAGGTATTGACTATCCGGAGCATCTTTTAAAAACTTTTCAATTTCGGTGGTGACAAAACTTTAGATTTCCGAGAAATTATATCCGCTGAGCGTCTCTTTAGAAATGCTATCAGGTTACCGTACGTTTAGATATCAATATTGTTTTTGGTCTTAACAGTGCTTTTTAGCATTGAATATATACACCAAAGCGTGCTGGCCTTTATGTGATATTTATTTGCCAGTTCATTGCAGTATACCAAAAACAGATTCTCAGAAAATGTCTGGGCAGTTTTGCTGTTTTTCCACTGAATGAATGATTCGTGGTATTTAGGTAGGTAGGTATTTACTTGAGATTTTGGTGGCAACAAGCTATCACTCGCGTTTCGAGTTTCTTTTTTTTATTGTTGATAAAAACACAGCATTTGACCACAGCACTGTCACACCTGATGGATAATGATGACGCAGTCTACGATGGTGCATGCCAGTAAGTATATTGACTGGCCTCAGTTGGTAGTAGCTCTACCTTCTGAACTAGGTTGTGCGTTCGATTCCTACCCAGGACAAACACTTGTGTGGTGAACATAGGTGTTTGTTCTGTGTCTGGGTGTTATATTGTATTCTGTGTATATATTTACAAACAAAAATTATTTATGTATTGTATCAGTTATTTGGTTCTCATGTTACAAGCTTTGCTTAGTTTGTGGCTAGATGGCGCTGTGTGAAACGTCCACACATATTTATTTATTTATTTTATTTATTTATTTATTTATATTAATTATTATATTTACTTCGATTAGTATATTTCCAGCGGTGAAATATACGTGTTGTTCTTCTTCACTACTTGAAGCTGACATTTTTGATGGTAACCACACAATGAAAATTTTAACAAATATTTGGAAAGTAGCGCGTAGTTATCGTAGTTATCTTTGACACCAGCGATTAGCCTCCTCAGTACTCTGGGGAAGATCTACGAGCGTCTCATTCGGAAACGTCTCTGGACCCATGTTCACGAACATAAACTCCTTCCCGACGAGCAGTTCGGCTTTAGAGCCAGACACTCTTGCGTCCAACAAGTGCACCGCATCACGGAGCACATCCTTGATGGCTTCAATTCGAAGCCAAAACCCAAAGGCACTCTTGCAGTCTTCTTAGACGTAGCGAAAGCTTTCGATAAAGTCTGGCACGACGGCTTGATATTCAAGCTGTACCACATCGGCGTGCCGGACCGTCTTGTGCACATCATACAAGACTTCCTTAGGGATCGAAGCTTTCGCTACCGCGTTGAGGGGGAGCGATCCTCTCCCCATCCTATCAGAGCCGGAGTACCCCAGGGCTCCGCGCTCTCCCCCTTGCTATTCTCGTTGTACACCAGCGACATTCCGCGGTCATTTCATCCCAGTGTGCAGCTTGCACTCTTTGCGGATGATACCGCCATCTACTGCTCCGGATGGCAGAGAGTCCATATGCGTGGTCGTCTCCAACGAGCCCTCACCGAGATCGGTGCGTGGTTCAGGAAATGGCGGATCACGGTTAACCCAGATAAGAGTGCAGCGATGTACTTTTCTGACTATAAGCGTGGTCCGCCATTGCGACCGCTGTCCTTGTTCGACAAGCCCATCCCTTGGGTTCCGTCTGCCAAATACCTGGGGGTTACCCTTGACACCAAGCTCAACTTCAGAGACCATATTAAGCGAGTGCGCGATAGGGCGGCCTTCGTCTTAGGCCGCCTACACCCTCTCCTCTGCAAGGGTAGTAAAATGTCCCTTAGAAATAAGGTGACACTTTACAAAACTTGCGTTCGCCCGATTATGACCTATGCATCTGTCGCGTTTGCTCATACATCCTCAGTCCACCTGGATCGACTTCAGGTTATCCAGAACCGCTTTATCCGCAAGGTGGTCGGAGCTCGCTGGTACCAGCGTAACTCCGACCTCCATTGCGATCTCGAACTCCCATCCATCCGTCAGTTTATGAAGGATGCATCCCGCCGCTATTTTGACGCGGCACCCCATCACCCCAACCCTCTCGTAGTCCAAGCATCAAGTTACTCTACAGACATGACAGACCCGCCACCCCGTCGTCGCCGCCCAAGACACGTCTTGAGCGATCCGGATGATCCTATAGCAGCCGTTGTGTCGGCTGCGCTAGGATCACCGGATCAGTCTAGCCCTCCTGGCTCAGGTACCGCTTTCGGCACCGGTATAGGTTACCAGCGTAACACAATCAGACACCGACCCCGCCGGCGAGGTCGACGTACCCCCCGTAGGTTAGCTAGAACGGTCGCGACTTTCCATAGGGTCCACTCTTCCAGTGGACGTAGCCTTCTCGATCCTCTTATCCCGGCAACGGCCCAAGCCGAGGCTCGCACCCCAGGGGTGCCCTTGTGCTAGTTGTCTCCCACTTTTAACGGTTGGGCGCCTTAAGCGCCTGCCCTCCTGCCCGGTGACGCTGTAAAGGTCGGTAGAGACCAACAGCATTAGCCCGTTCAAAAAAAAAAATTTGACACCAGCGATGCGCGCGCAGGTTCAAACAAGGCCGCGAATCGCATTAAACTTCTTTGTTGATAAAAAATACAATAAATACTATATTATCCGGTGAAATTAAGAATGCTTCGTCTACATACATAATAACTTGTAGTGAGATACAAACTTGACTGTATCGGGATATAATAAATCGCTAGTGCCGCAGTTGTAATCTAAAGAGTACGCGTATACAATATCTTGGATTATCCAACTAAATATGGTACAATAAGAGCCATTTTACGAGCAAGGGTGATGAAAAAACAATACGACACGTTTCTTATATCAGACGGAAACCATCTTAATTTTTTTTCGTTTTTCTGTTTTGTTATGTAATCCGCCGTAATAGTGAAAATTATTCTATGAAAGTTTCAGCTAGTAACATTTTAAGGTGCGAGAGATACAGTAATTTATTGATCAGAGAGACGTCGGGGCTAATTAGAATATAGTCCTCCTCCATAGAGCGCCCCTTTGAACGGCTGCTTGCCTTTGACATCCATGGGTACCCCACGGTTTTGACCAGATCATCGGTCCACCTATCCCTATGGAAACCGTTTTTTTTTATGTAAACGAATGACGTAACGAGCTAGTCATTCGCCTGGTGTTATTAAGCCACACAGCAACCCATGATAGATTGCAGTGTCACTCGGACCTCTAAATTAAAGTACCTACCTAGACGAGCTTTGAAGAAAAGTCCTACCACCTAGTAAAATAAAATAATAGACAGAATGAGCAAATCTTGGGCAAATGAGACTTTGTGACTTTATCTCACAGTCTAGAAACCTTATCTAGACTGCTGCTGCTGATACCTCAGGATGACGTGCGCAGTGCAGTGTCACGCGAAACTCTATAATTTAGAGTTCCGAGTAACGCTGCGCAACTGTTATGCGCGGCCGTGTCGCTTAACATCAAGTGAACGACTAACTCGTCATTCATAAAAAAATTATGGTTTTTTCGGTGAGCCAGTATGAAGCAATTCGAATCCATAGGCACACGAGAAAATTGACTCAGGAAACAGCTTCATTCCTATAAAATGATCATTAGAACTTTCCGCATCAGAAGTACAGAATACTTACGTAATTGACAATAATGTGTTTCAAATATCACATCATCATACATTTAGCGTTTGCGTCCACTGCTGAACATGGGCCTCTCCCTGTGAGAGGGGAAGGTTTGCCATAATCATATCAATATTTTCTAGAATCTTCTCCGTCTCATATCAATTACGTTTTTCTTGTTCCTTGTATCGGAAGAGAGATACCCTCCAAAAATTCCAAGTAAATCATAAACGAATACTTTACTTGAAACGACTCAGCGTAGTTGAGCATGTAGGTAGTTTTGAGATTTTAGTAATTTTAGTATTTTATTATAATTTCATCCTAATTCTGTAATTATCACTAAATTTAAGTACTTAACTTATTGATATCCAAAATTGAAAAAACGTGTGGAGATAGCACTCGCAGTGCTAAATAACTCCACACTTGAAATTCCTCTCAGACAAACTGCTATTATTAAGTGTTCAACGTTACCGTACCATATAAAAAAGAAACTTCTCATGTTAAAAAATGCATGCATAATGAAATCTTATCGCATCGGGAAAAGGAAGCGATGGAGAGATGCGGAGACGCGACTCCAATTCCCGGAAACTGTAATAAGGGCACGGAAAGTGAATGTTTTCCTAGGAAGTGGGTAAAGAGTTGGGGTCGCGTGCGTGCGGTCGCGGTTGGCCACCCGAACCGTGCCGGGAGCGGGTGCGGGTGGGCGCGTGCGGTGCACGAGCGAGCGCGAGCGCGCGGCCGCGCCTGCCTGTGGTGCAGTGGTCGGCGTGTCGATACGCGTGCGACGCGGCGCGGAGCGGGGCGCTGCGGGCGGGGGCGCGGTGGTGCGGGGCCACGCGCGCGCCCGGGCCAGTATTCTGCCGCCGCGACCGCGCGATACCCGCGTCCGCCGCCCGCCGCCGCCGCCGCGACGTCGCACTCGCGGACCTTCCCAGAGATCATGACTTGCCGTGCCCGGTGAGGCGCCTCGGTTCGCGCCCTCCCTCCCGTTACGTAAAGAACCGGCGCTCGCTCGCGGTCCGGACGCGCCGACCATACATATCACAACTTTATATCGAACTTTAATACTTATAAAAATATTCAAACCACTCTCGCCCATGAGATCTTAAAAGCTCACGTCCACAGGCGAATATTCGGTTGAAGAAAGCGCGCTAGGCGGACGCACAGTTCGGTGGTAAAGTTGCGCAGTGTGCGGGTAGTGCGCGGTGCGCGGTTCGGGCGCGCGGTTCGGGCGTGCCGCAGCGGCCGAGCCCGCGCTGAGCCCAGTATGAGCGCCGGCCCGGCCGGCAAGGCCCGGCAGTAGCGAGCCACCATGGCCCGTCAGTGACGCGGCGCCTGCAGCCCGGGGGGCGCCGCCGGGAAGCCCCTCGCTCGCTCCGCTGCAACTGTGACGCGACAGCTCCGACCCGATGACACATTGAACTCGAGCAGCCACCATTGCTCGTATAGAGTTGGTTGAGAAATGGGGGCTGACGCCTGTCCTCAGGCCGAGGCAGGAATGCCCCCGGGCTCAGGAGGAAGGCGGAGACCAAAGGTACGTATGAGAGCCGCAGCACAAAGTCGCAGGTCGTTCCGGCGACTGCGGCGAGGGGGCGTCGTGCAGCGCTCGTAAACTGGCCTGCGGTCAGGATGTGTCCCGTTCCCGAGCGCGTCACGCTAGACGAGCGCGAGCCGCGCGGGAGCCACACGCCCGTACCGCGCCGCCACGCCGCACGGCTCATGTTTGCGTTCGCTGCACGCCTCGTCGCCGTTGTCGCGATGGCCTTCGACATGTGTTGGTGAGTGCACCGCATGGCAGAGCGTACGCCGTCACGTCTTCACTAACGCTCTTGTCTCTGCGCTGCGCTAACTAACCCTCCCGGTCCCTCCCGGTGAGTATCTTCTCGAGAACGCTCCTTGACTTGGTGCTCCTCGACTCGGTGTTGTGTCTATGTCTGACCTATTTTTATGTTTTTATTGTTTTTCAATATTAATGCTCACAAAAGTTATAGGACAGGCGTATGTAGGTATACACCTAGTTTGCGGCTATGATATAATCGCGGCCAGATGATATCGTGTTGTGTTCAGCTCCCGTTCCTTTCAAAGCTTTTGTTCGCTTTCTGATTGTCCTCGTGGAGCATTATTGAATTCCAGTCGGTATTCGTTGAGTATTATATACCTTTATGAGATACGCTGCCGTGAATGCGAAGCGACAGCAGATATCTCGTTGTCGGCGCAATCTCTGGGAGCTGTAAAAATATCGATGATTGACGTCGTAACCGTAACGCGCTGGAAACCAACCGTCAGGCACACACTGACGCGATACCTTCCCACAGCTCTTAATCCAACTCAATAGAGATATTATAAAACGGAGATGAATCACAACATTCCGATAAACAAATCATCGGGAAAGATTAAGCACCATACGTGGCCGCCTGCCGTCCGCCGGCGTCGATTTGTTGATGTTGATGATGATACGGATCTCAGAATAAATCACTAATGTTCCGCAATGCGCCGTCACTCCTCCACCGGGGATCCCACAGATTTACTACGTAAAATTAGGAATAGATGTTGGTGGTCAGCCGAATCACCGGAAACATTATTATATTATAGTCGTAAAATAGGCTTTAGTTTATTAACGATTTCCAATGAAAATGTGATGGCTTAATACGATGATGTACCTACGTAATACGTTATTTGAAATGCAAGGAGAAAAAGCTGAAAAAACAGTTTTTTAACTAAACTGTGACAAGCTCATCACTTCTGAAATTTACAAAGAAGACCTGTTATTGACAAGAGCAATATTGTGTCAGGCTATCTTATACTTAGACGGTGTTAGAACGAAAACATTATGGTGTTTGTCACTTTCAATTATACAAAGTCTGATTAGGTCGGGCCGGGGCCGGCTGCTCCACTTGCATCCGAAGCTTCCAAGAGATCATCATAAAAATTCGAACGTGTTAGCGTCAGCATGTTCACATAATATGTATTTCGTAATCATTTACGGGCGTAATGATACCCACAATGCGGCATTCCATGCTGAGAGTATCGATTGCTGCAGACATTACATTCCATCCTCGAGATTGTTAAAATCAGAAATCTAGAAATCTAGAATGCAGAAAAAGGATAGTTATCTAAAATGCTAACATAGTATTTGAAAACAAGATTATGACGAATTAAAAGCCTCGATGTCTGCTTTACTTCCTGATTAAAACCTTTGCGAAGTATAAGAGCTTTTGGCGATGGATGATATCGCTGAAAATGTATGTGTACGTTCACTTTAACAGAAGCGTTGAAAGAAAATCGAATACTACATTAGCACATTACATGCTGATTTGGTTGAAATCAATGTTACTATGCATGAACATAGAAGGGAGATGACGCCGTTTTATTCGCATGACACAAAGGCCATGACAAATTCAGCGCACACGGAGTTTGAGTTGCGAATTCATGTACAGTGCAGCCGTGTATGTATGTCTCTCAGAAAAATGTGTCCTACAACTTTGTAGCGAAGGTAAAGTGGGGTTCTCTAATTTATTGGTATAATTAGCTGCACAACGTAATCAAGTACCTACAGTGGAGTTAGAATGGATCCGTTCTCATATATTTAAGATTTATTATTACGTTTAGAATAAATCTAGTGTCGCGTGTTTCATCACCAATGAAATTGAACATAATATTAGTTATGGAAATTAAATATCTTCTACTTTTTAGTTTTACATTTGGGCAATTTGTTTCCGTTAGTAAAACTGGGTCAAGAGTACATTTGAAATGATTGTCTACTGTAATCAAGTTACGACAAAAGTGAATCAAACAGTGCTTGTGTCGCATTGCAGAAAACGTCCCCGATCTGCACAAGAACTTAATTTTAGTAGATACAACCAGCAGTTCAAGGCGGAATAAATCGCAATAAGCAATCGTGCTCCAAGCTGGAATGAAAACACCTAGCTCCGACTAACTCTGGTGCATCGTAAATGCGATCACTAAAAAGAAACAACGTGTAACTTTACAGCGATGTAATAATAGTACATGGATTGTGATGTAATGGTCGTAAATATGTTTTTACAAACGAATCACCTTTTAAGCTTTACTTATAGAAGCTTTACCATCGGCCGTTACGAGTTTATAATCTTTACGCTCGTGTACCGTATGACGTTTATCAATACCTACAATAACAATTAAATTAAACTAGTCAAATCAATTATTGTTAGCCACTTAGCTCAAGGTTTTGGCGAAAACATCTTATTTAGCACTCTTTCGCAAAAATTGGTTTCCAAGATTTATGAACAACATAGATTCCTATTTATACGAAGTAATATAAATATGTCAATGATGGACAATGGTTTTTTTACCTGAGCTAGGCAATTATTGACTTTGACTGGTTTAGACAAAGATTATAATGCCCGTTGATAGCTCCTGAACATAATTTCTCGTACAAACACGACTCACGGGCGGGCAGGGGCGAAGTACCAAAACGAGACATGTTATGTAAAAAGTTATACGAAATTACAAAGAACAGAGCAGGATGGAACAAAAGACATCAACGGGTTCCCATGATTTATTAGAAATTCCTAGTATTTATTAGAAATTAGTGGTTGAAATACACCACTAATTTTCGTACGAGGGGAAGTTGTATCATTTGTCAATTGGATTTATAGTCAATGGGGTTTAGACGATAGATTGCAAAGATATCAACGTATGTTCGAATGAACATTCGAATGTTTTTTTTTACATACATTTCATGGTTCACCCTGCTTGTAGGAGCCAGTAATTAAATTGTGATACAAAAACTACATACGACGGTTTAAAATTAACTGTTACCTTATCCTTAACCATGAAAAGGTTACCTGTCTATCCATCTTTTTAGACCAGGGTAGAAGCCTTGAAAAATAATAAAAAGTGAAAAAAAATAATAGTAGGATGAAACCCATTAGAAAAGGAGGGGAATATTATAAAAATGAAAGGAAAAATAATTTACGGGCGATCTGAGGTCGGGAAGGGGATGGGGGTGAGTTTTTAAGGGTAAAAAATGGTTTTTCTCGATTTCCGGCAAAACTAAAAGTCGTATCGAAAAAAGTCAAATAGCAAAGTTGTAGGTAATAAAAAGATCTAAAACTTTTGTATATACACTTTTTTCACATAACCTCAAAATTTATGTGAAAAATCCGAAAAACCAAGTTTTTGGTTTTTTATTTTTATCTTTTACAAAAATTTTTTTTTTACTAACGAAATTTGGTGAAAACTTACCTTTTTATGTCCCAAATACGCTGTAATTTATTTGATTAAAAATATTTATTTTTTCACCTTATTTTGAATTAATATCAAAAAAACACCCTAATTTTCAATCGAAAATTCACCCGTCAAAATATCAGCTTTTTTCAAAAAGTTGGTATGGTTTCTGTTCGTTAAAATCTCTACTTTCCGATGGTGAAAAAAAAATATATGTTACTACAGTAAATCTTCTCAGAAAATGCAAAAAATAAAAAAAAATTATTGAAGAAATAAATGTCAAAATGTATAAAAAATATATTATAAATGTATTAAAAATGTATTAAATATATATGGAAATCGGCCAAAAGTTTGTTATTAAAAATACATTTACGATATATATTTTATAGATTTTTAATATATTTTTTATGTACTTTGAAATATTTTTTTTTTCATGGGATTAACTAAATTTGTTTGTGCAAAATTAAGGAGATTATTATTTTTTTATCTTGTACTAAAATATCATTTAATTTCAATCTTTAGGTTATGTTACGTTAAGCATACTATTTTTTAAAGAAAATATTACGATTTTTATGTTTGAGTTGATTGATACAGATAAAAATAGAGATAGTATTTACCTTCCTATGCAGATTCGAAAAGTTTTTTTGTTTTTTTAAGTAAACTTGTCACAATTATCTTCAAGAAACTCAGCGTGCACGTGTATTTTTATAAACGATGTTGTATACTGTACTGTATTTCGAATACTGGTTAGGCTAACGGTTGTAACAGCTGCTACGAAATATATAGTATATAGGTAGGTAGGTGTAGGTATGTATGTAGTAAGAGCCAGACCCGCCTAGCCCCTTCCCCACTTCTCCACGAAATACCTTTTGATGGGCTACAATTTTTCGTAGGTCACTCTGGTATATCTACTCAGGTATATATAATTTATCTTTAAATAGTTATAAATAGGCATCTACGCATATAATTTAAAGAAGATTCGACAACTTTCTCCAAATATTGTAGATGTCTTATTAAATATTAATTTTATTAACTTATTTGTTTGTTAATTATAGTAGTATATTTTTATTTGCAATTTTTTTGTTATCAATGTCACATGTAATCTAACGTTTTTCGAGTAATTAAAGTGTAAATTTTAATAAATAGCTCAAAATTATTTATAATAATTAAAAAAAAATTTTCGAATTCAAGTTTTTTTTGATTTTTTGCATTTTCTGAGAAGATTTACTGTAGTAACATATATTTTTTTTTTCACCATCGGAAAGTAGGGATTTCAACGAACAGAAACCATACCAACTTTTTGAAAAAAGCTGATATTTTGACGGGTGAATTTTCGATTGAAAATTAGGGTGTTTTTTTGATATTAATTCAAAATAAGGTGAAAAAATAAATATTTTTAATCAAATAAATTACAGCGTATTTGAGACATAAAAAGGTAAGTTTTCACCAAATATCGTTAAAAAAAAAAAATTTTTGTAAAAGATAAAAATAAAAAACCAAAAACTTGGTTTATTGGATTTTTCACATAAATTTTGAGGTTATGTGAAAAAAGTGTATATACAAAAGTTTTAGATCTTTTTATTACCTACAACTTTGCTATTTGACTTTTTTCGATACGACTTTTAGTTTTGCCGGAAATCGAGAAAAACCATTTTTTACCCTTAAAAACTCACCCCCATCCCCTTCCCGACCTCAGATCGCCCGTAAATTATTTTTCCTTTCATTTTTATAATATTCCCCTCCTTTTCTAATGGGTTTCATCCTACTATTATTTTTTTTGGTTTTAAAAATTATCGACCCTGGTCTATTTATAGAATCTATTGCGGAGAGTGTGCTCTAAAATTGTACGATGTGATCGCTCCTTCCCCTTCCGCAACAAGACAAGTCGAAGTTTGGCTAAATGTCATTCGTTCACATTTGACATTCCGCCAAACGATTTGGTTCCACTTCTATAGTGCGTACTGGTAAGTAATGACACCTTCTAGATTTGCGCGCTATCTACATCTTCGGCCAGACCATCACTTACCATAGCCGAGTAATTAGTGACCAAACGTAGACCTATTGTTTTTTGATGGGATCTCTAGAGGCCTTTGTATAAAGTTGAAAATCGCAGATCAAGTATTTAAATTTAAAAATTAAAGTGTTGGTCTTTTTTATGCTAAAATGGGCATACGTTTAACAAAAACTCACCTTATGGTAAGTGACGAAGTTGTCTAAGGTGGAGCACGTTTGCCCATGAGATGTCCATTCACTCTTGACTTGCGCTTAAAACTGTGTTGATTTTGTGGTGTTTTCGTGGATTAAGTGAAATAGGCCTATCAAATAAAAAAGATTAACTGGTGATATGTACAAAACAATTCGTAAAAAAAGTGTTGTTCTCGCTGAAAATTTGAAGCACTGACAAAGTATTTTTTGGGGATCATTCTACGATTTTATTTTGTAAAAACCAAACTACTTTGTTAAATTGTATCCGGTCAAAGTTCTTCTTCGTTTTATTTCCTATATTTTACACTATTTGATCTGATTTTTTTTTTGTCACGCACTGGGCTTTCAAAAAATGATGGTTTTCGTTGATTTTTGGGTCAGACTCCGCCTACAGACCGAACATGCATGAATCAGGAAATCTTTTTAACCTAGTGTAATCATCATCATCATCAAGAGCCTGAAGACGTCCACTGCTCCCCAGAGAGCACCACTTTGGGCGGCTGCTTACCTCCAGCATCCATCGGATCCCCGGGCCAGATCGTCGATCTACCTAGTGGGGGGCCGGCCTACGCCTGCCTAGTGTAATACCAAAGCTTAATTCTGGACCGAGACCTACCATTCATCTTCAACATTTGTTTGTTTTCTACACGAATGCTGGCGTGTGTTACCTCTTTTCATGTCCGAGTTATTTTTCTTGTGTACTAGTGTTTAACGGCCATTTTAGTTTTCCCTCGCTCACCTTGAGCTAGCGTGGCTCAGCGATATCCATGCGGTCTTTTAACCGCTGCATCTAGGTTCGAATCCCACTCGCCCTTGCACTAAATGACTTCCTTTACAGCAATATTAACTCCCAAAGTTACGTTCGGTCTATAGATATTAAGTTCAACGAAACGGTTATATATAGCGTTTTGCTAAGTCATTCATAGTCCGAACGGCCAGGGAATGGAAAGCTCTTCCAAAAACAGTATTTCCCCCTGGGTATAATCTGGGAATTTTCAAGTCAAGAGTGGGAAGAATGGGCACCTCATGGGAAAACGTGCTCCACCTTAGACAACTTCGTCACAATAAAAAATCCCAGTTTTAACTGGGGATAATTGATAATTGTTAATTAAAATTAACAATTATCTTCACTTGAAAAAGGATTTTGATATTCATGCAGATGCATCAAAATCCTTAAAAAATCCTCTAAATCCTCTTGAAAGTCCTCATGAAACTAAAAGCATCAAAACTTCCTACAAAGGGGATATTGATACTAACCCGTAGTATACATATAACTAGAGGAGACGCTATGCGAGCGATGTTTTCTTTTACTCCGATGATCTATGTAACGTGCACTAATATAATCCATTCATTTCCCTGACAAAATAACCGCAATAACTGTAAGCACTGCCCACCCCCACCGCCACCTGTTATTCACTATTTCAATCACGTTCTATTTTGCCTTTTACAGGATTTTATAAATGATATCGATATTTTTCAAAAACTATCACGTTCCTAGAGTGCAGCCCGCTGTCTGTAGGCACTCAATTAGATGTTGTAAAACGTGAGCCCATTCAAGCATTAAAAAAAACTACCGCAAAACGAGGGACAGTGTGATTTTTAATTCAACGAATATCGTACTGTGCTCTTGTACAGGTAACATTCCAATACAAGTTTAAAACGCTCGAGACGTGACATCAACAGCCTTTCATTGCAAAACTACATCAGACTTTTAATTTTAGTCCTCATTGTAGTCTTCTCGCTCGCTACAGAGCTAGTGCTAGTGGGGCTCAGCGGTGACTCGTGCGACTTTCAAATTGACGGTACCAGGTTCAAATTCCACTCAGCCATGTACCAACAACTGTTCAAGTTGTGTTCAAAAATCACAAAATGAACATGCACAATTGCGCATGTGTTATCCACCAACCCGCACTTGACCAGCGTGATGGATTAGGGCCTATACTCTCCTAATGTGAGAGAAGGCGCGCGGTGTCTCAGCAGTGAAGAAGATGAAGAGAAACAAAACAAAACAAATATAAATTGAGAACAATAGATAATTTTGTTTTTGGAGTTTATGGACTATGAGAAAGCGTTCGATTCAATTGAGACTTGGACAGTGTTGCAGTCCTTACAGCGATGCCGAATTGACCACAGGTATATCGAAGTGTTGAAGGGTTTTTAAAGCAAGGCCACTATGTCAGTCCGACTACAGGACCAGAGTACGAAACAAATGCCATTACAAAGAGGCGTGAGACAGGAAAAGGTTATATCTCCGAAACTGTTCACAAACGTATTGGAAGACGTTTTCAAGCTCTTGTGAGTGGAAAGGATCTGGCATCAGCGTAAATGGCGAGTACATCACTAACCTTCGTTTTGCCGATGATATAGTCATAATGGCGGAGTCGCTCAAGGACCTTAGCACTATGCTCAACGACCTCAGTAAAGTTTCCCAACAGGTTGGTCTTATGATGACCATAGACATATAGACAAGACAAAAATCATGTCTAATACCCATGTTCCACCTATACCGGTAACTGTTGGGAACGGTACTCTCAAAGTTGTCTACAAATACCATATAGTGTAATATTACCTTAGGCAGACTATCCAATTAGGTAGGTCCAACTTCGACAAAGAGGTCGCATGAAAAATCCAATTCGGCTGGACAGCGTTTGGGAAGCTTTGACCTATCTTTACGTCCAAAATACCGCAGAGCCTGAAAACAAAGGTTTTCAATCAGTGTGCATTGCCAGTGATGACTTATGAAGCTGAGACGTGGTTTCTTACTGATGGCCTCATTAGTAAGCTCAAAGTCACGCAACGAGCTATGGAGATAATGACTATGGATGACTATGGATGAAGTTCGGTGTTACCCTGCGGGATAAGATCTGCAATGAGGAGATCAGCAGGAGAACTAAAGTGACCGATATAGCTCTTAGAATTAGCAAGTTGAAATGGCAGTGAGCAGGCCACATCACTCGTAGAACCACCGATGGGGAAGAAAGGTTCTCGAGTGGCGACCACGAACCGGAAGACGTAGCGTAGGCTGGCCCCCCACTAGGTGGACCGACGACCTGATGAAAACCGAAGGGAGCCGATGGATGCAGGAGACGAGCAGCCGCTCAAAGTAGCCCTCTCTGGGGGAGGCCTATATTCAGCAGTGGACGTCTTCAGGCTGTTGATGATTTTGATGATGATGAGGTAATAGCTCTTTTTGATCGAATTGATTAAAAGCGAGATGCCTTAACAAAAATTAGAAACAATTGAAGCATTTTAAGTAAACAAGAGATTGGCTAGGCAACTGTTTGCCCTTAGCGTGAGATGCCGAGGAAGTAGTGTGGCTGAAATTCAAAACTGACTAAACAGTTTGCCTATAAATTCAAATTGCCTATAAAGCTGTTTATCAGAAATACATAATGACTGAGAAGCAGTATGCTTTAGATGGGATAAGTTGTACCAATGCTAGTAGATGTTTATAACGTGCGTGTGATGTACATATTTGTTTTATTTAAATAGTCTGCATTGAAAAATTTACACCACGTAAGATGTTTAAGAAGATTTTTTAAGGTTCAAATAGCAATGTTTGGTTTAGTCGACATTGGACCTATTCGCAATATGTCGGTTATCTTATTTTTACATTCTACCAATATAATTATAATACTAAAGTAAGTATGATCTCTACAAGGTGAGGTTGAATTGGTATGTTATCCCGAAAGGGGGGGACTGAGACCATGGTAGCCCACAAATTGTGAGAGCTTTACTTGAAACTGCGTGTTTCCAATCCTCCATACCGAAAAATAAATCCACTCACAAAATTGCACGTGCGATCGCTACAAGAGTTAACAAGATACTATAAATTCATTTCTAAGCACAGGTCGTTAAACTCATTTAAGTGCATTCGGTCAAGGACGAAGTTCAACCACCCAGCTGCGCTAGGGCTATCTTTGAATGTAAACTTTACAAGGCATTTCGTCAATGAAAGACCATTAATTTAGAAAAGTCGTGCAAGAAATTTTGTCTACCTTGGGGAGTAGATTTACCCCCTTTCGGGATAATATACCAATTCAAACTCAGACAGTATGTGTCCTAGACCCACTACACTAGACATTCAGTAGGTACCTAGGTACATAAAATTAGCTACCGGTGTATCCATTCACGGTTAAAGGCTCCTGCTTTTTTTGCCCTTTCAATACAAAAAAGGCAGGAGAAAATAAAAATATAAGTTCCTAATCGTATTGAAGTCTGTGTGATAGAATTTATAGCGGTCGAATAAGCTGCTGTTGCGCACGGAACATGTTACCTACTAAATGACCGATCACGTAACAAGTACTCAGTTGGGGACATTGGCAGCGCTTGATAAATTGCTCACTTAGTTTTGTCTCCGGGTGTGGTTCTTTCATCGAGGTTGTATTTATCTATGATCTTTTAATTTAGGGTTTTGAGATTTAGTTGTCGTTACTTAGTAAGTTATACGGCAAAATGAGAATTTGTTTATTTGGCGTCAAAACGGGTGAATAAATGGATTTATGAACAACGCTTAAAATATCAAAAACAATGTGAATACTTTTTATCCCAAAGAGTATATTATGAGAGCTTTTACGAGCAAAAAAGCAATGTAAAAGTACAAAATTGGTACCGTATTCGAACCTTTCTATTCAATAATTTTCTGTATTTCCAGTCCACTGAAGAGCAAGAAAGTAAGCACGCAGGTAGAAACAAAAGAAATACATGGTGTCCTTTTCATTATTATACCATAGCGTATCATATCATCTTTTTCTAACAATCACATTACTAATCTAGAGGTATAGGTCTGTGGTTAATAATATACACTTCTTCTCTTGTTTTTTCACTAATATGTACGCTATCCAGCACGACGACTGTATGAAAAACACTTTTTTTAAATGTTTTAATCACAGAATTCTCTTTATATATTCTATATTCTACATAGGTCAAGTCTATGGTTTTAATGAATGACGTGACGAGTTAGTAGTTCCTGACGTTGAGCGTTACGGCCACCCATACGTTAATATATTATTTAAGCGGTTTTTCTTGCATTTTCCTCGCTGTAGTGAGGTGAAAAGTTGTGTGTTTCGCTTGGCAGCAAAGTTATTCTACGTCTCGTACCTTTGAAATTTGATGAGCAAGCGAAGGAAACTAGGATTGAACCACGAGCGTAGCGACTGGTTCAAATATTGAAGCCTGAGCGTAGTGAATCTTGAGGTAGCGAATACAAGTACTCTCGCCAAAAACCAACTTCATGTAACTTGTTGGCAACCGATAGAAACACAAAAATGTATGGATTTGACAGTTGCAGTACGCAGCTTATGTACAGAGTTACTATGGAAATTTTCAAATTTGGATTGAAATTTCTTTTGTTGCATTGCTATCAAAGTTACATGATCACCCCGCTGTTATTAGTATAAGATTGCAGTAACCTAAACAAGAATTAAAAAAAGATGAGATCGATTCTCGAAAGTACGAGTAATATACACTTAAGTATACTTCTGAATAAATATAAAACTGTAACTGGGCTAAATCTGTAAGTAACAGAATATTTTTGGAAGATTGCATTACATTTCTTAATCGATATAGAAATAGAAACAATATTTTTGGATTTTATTTATCTGCCTCTTTGTCTGTCTGTCTCTTTAAACACGTATCACGCTGGAACTACTGAACGGATTTCACTGAACTTGCGCTTCCTGCTTCTTTGTTTCCTACAAATTATAATCTGGGTCTCTTCAAATCAAGAGTGAATAGGCATCTCATGGGCAAACGTGCTCCAACATAGACCGCATCATCGCTTTCCATCAGGTGAGATGTTGTCAAACGTGAGCCCATTCAAGCATAAAAAAAAAACTTGGTGTGGTTATAGCTAATTTTTCATAATAACATTTAGGATACCTTTTATTTTCTAAAACAGCCAAGAAACAAGGATGTGATTTTTGCGCAAGATTTTTTTTGCTTGTTTAATATTATTTTATTGACCTATTTATTTATACTCATCCTGTCGAAGGGAAAAGAGAAGGGAAAAGATAAAAGCAGCGCCGCCTGCCTCCCTTCTATTGCCGTCCCATCCATTCATCCATGTCCCCTATCTTTTTCCCTTTCGCTTTCCTCTTCCCATAAACAGGGTTAGAACGTAAAACTAATTTGCGGTGTAAGAGCCAGATGAACGTAACTACCAAAAACTCAAAAATCGTTTTTTTTTCATAAATGAGTCTGAAATGTGGTCCTGCACGATGTGCCAAAACGACGTAACTGTATAGTCAATATTTCACTGATTCAATTATAACGTAATAGTAAAAAAAATGTTTTTTTTTTTCGAACTAGAAGAACGTAACTTGAATACCGCTAAAAAGTTTTAAATTAGTTGATAATAGGTAATGCAAAAAGAACGTATTTAGGCAAAAGTCTTTATTTGAATCCTATACTATTGCTGGGTTGAAGATTGTAAGAGAGCCGTAACAACGTATAAGCATATTCGTTATTCTGGCTGGATTTATTTTTGGCTTTATGATCTAATTTAATGCTAATTAACTGCACAAACAACGAATTAACTGCCCAAACAGCGTAAGATGTAAACCAGTCAAGAATAAGTAAGAGCCAAAATGGCATATATCAACCAATTAGTTAAAAAATATAAATACTTTCTATAATAAATGTGCATACAGTATTTTTTTTGCTTATTTGTAGTCCCTTATGGTGGAATTGAATTTCTGTATACTTTTTTCATTAGTCAAATATATATTATCCGTTATATAACACTTCAAAGTTCAAATAAGTGACATCTGCACAGTTTTTAAGCTCTCCTGTAAAGTTGCAAAAATGTAGTTACGTTTATCTGGATCTTACACCGCGAACTAACCCGTGCGAAGCCGGGGCGGGTCAAATGGTTCTGAATAAATGAGCCTCGTACTCATAGTCTGATTTTTAATTTGTGGAAGGAACTTGCGCTATCTCGTTGAGATGAACTCGTGTAGGTAGAATCTGTACGAGCTGATAAATACGAGTTGAAAGTTAAACTTACAGCCCCGAACGGTCGGCTCGGCGGCTCGGCGGCGTAGTTTGCGGCCTCAGTTGTTTAACGCAAGTTACCTCTCACTGAGCCATGTTAACAGTTACCGAACATTGTTAAAGTTATAATAACGAGAAATTTTGGTGCTTTAGTAGACATAGCTGCGATGTCAAAATGTCTAATTTCTGACCGTATTCAGCCTGCTAAAGATGACGAGTATGGTATTTAAACTAACTTTGCCGACTGCTGCTTGCGTGCATTTGACCAGTACTTAGTTTGGGGCTAGATGGCGCTGTGTGAAATGTCCACACATATTTATTTATTTATTTATTTATTTATTTATTTATTTATTTATTTGACCAGTATCGGAATTTGTAGTTTATTTTGAAGAAGGTGATCAAAGATGTCCGATTTCCAAACAGAGTTGAAAATAATCATTTTTCTTTAGTGGTTTATTTTTCTGTGTTTTGCCGTTCACACGTGAAAATTCTATCATCATCATCATCAGCCCTTTTCATCTCGCTGTTGGATATTATAGGCCTCCTCTCCTTCACGCCATCTGTTGCGGTCCTATGTGAGTCTCAACCAATTGCTTTCCCACGATGGATATACATCATCTGACTGTCGAAAACCTTTTATACTCATTTTAATTTCTGTCTATGACACAAAGGATTTAGCCACTTTATGTCTATACCTATACACATTCAACCAATCAACAAATTGCAATTCAATTCATTTGCAATTCAACCAGGCAACGCTGCCAGCATGTTGGGTACGCTATCTACCGGACTGGTAGTGGGCTGGAGCATTTGGACTGTCTATAGGCCATCGCGACTAGTATACAGTCCAAATGTTCTTTGTAGTAGATAGTGTAGCTAGTTTATTATAATAATAATAATAATATAACCTTTATTTTAGACAAAGCAAATTAACAATACAAACTGAAAATGTAGATAATATACATTTAACGCTGGTCTCTTTGATGTATACTTAATTCTCCTCGACAACTGTGTCTGTTTGTCTTTTGACAAAGGTCAACTGCTTCCATAATTCTCTGTCACCTGCTGTCCTGGTCCAGGTGCCAGTAGCCACCACTCTAACGTCATCGGCCCACCTTTTAAATGGTCTGCCCCTTTTTCTTTTCCTGTCCTTTGGGTACCAGTACATCATTGTTTTGCACCACTTCTCTCTTCCTCTTATTATGTGACCTGTCCATCTCCATTTTAACGAATTTATAGTGACCGAAACATCTTTGGTTGTAGTATGTCTTTTAATTATTTCTGTCCTTACTTTATCCGATAGTGGTTTCCCCATCATGCTTCGTTGCATGGCATTCTGGCAAGTTTCTCATTTCGTAGCTTGTGCTTTGATGAGGGCCCAAGTTTGACAGCCATATGTCAGCACAGGGAGAATACAGGTGTTAAAAAGCTTCCGTTTTATAGTCATGCTCATTTTACTTTTCATGATTTCCTTAAGACTTCCATAACGTTTCCAAGCATTTCCTATTCGCATTTCTACTTCCCTTGATGTTAAGTCCGTTAAGTCCGTAAGCTAGTTTATTAGTTTTTTATTATTGTAGTAGTTTAAAAAAATAGATAATTTAAAGAATACATGCACATTTCCCGCTGATAAAAAAATCAACAAATCAATTTAGGCTTTTACTGATATTTTTAAAACGCATCCGTGTACGACAAATTATAGACTGAATTTTATGTCAAGAATACGTTTAATCTATAAAAAATTTAAAGAGCCTAAAAAGTCGCACGTAAATGTTATTTTTAAAACAATTAAGCCCTCGTAGTTTTCACGAGCTCCCTTCCAAAAAAGCTTTTAAACAAGCTTTCACGAGTTGCTGTAAGTTTATGGCTTTACTGCTCGTTGGCTATGTAAACGTATCTTTGGGAGGGCACTTTTCAGTTTAATGGAATTCAATATTTTAAGGGGATTATGATGGGACCAATCTGAAAGTATGACGTTTCAGGTAAGAAAATAATTTTCTTATACTAACAATTATTTTGATGGATTCCGGATTTCTGACGATAAACAGCGTTATAGGCGTTTTGAATTTATATCAGGCAAACTGTGTCTTAGTCAGTTTTGCATTTCAGGCATACTACTCCCACGGCATCTCACGCTAAAGGCAAACAGTTTCCCTACGTTTAGGTTAAATTCTTATATCGGCATCTCGCTTTAA
Organism: Ennomos quercinarius; assembly: GCA_910589525.2. Lineage (NCBI taxonomy): Eukaryota > Metazoa > Arthropoda > Insecta > Lepidoptera > Geometridae > Ennomos > Ennomos quercinarius. The sequence goes on from OU342489.1 coordinate 16,778,882, forward strand.
GGTCAAAATTGATTCTTATAAGACTTAGTAAAAACATGATGTTCACCGTACACGTCACATAACACATTTTACAACTGACCACAAACGCGTTCCTAAATTAATAATTTTATCACCCCGTTCGGATGCGGTATAATGGGTGATCGTAAAAAAATAATGAATTTACTATAACTCCGAAACTGCCCATGAGTGTTCCCGCAATATACACGGGGTCGCAAACCGCCGGTGGGCAGTAAAATATCTTGAATAAACACCTGCATCCGTACTAAACGGTGTGCCGTCGAACGATTTGTTTATTGTGAACCATCGATTAATAATTGTTCCCATTTAAATAATAACATAAACGATATGTATCAATACAGATTATATTTAGAGGGCAAAAAATCCCGTGTTCTGCCCAGCTGAAGAATGTGGGTGGATCACGGATTATACTTCAAGCTGTTGGTCCACTCTGAAGCAAGTAACTCAACATTTTGACAGTTTTTTTAATTTCTGTAGCTACGCCAGGTAACATTAGAGTCTGTTTACTACAATCGCGGGCGCAGGACATTCGTTACGTAATATAATAAAAATAATTATATGTAATGTATTATCTCCGCTTTCTGCGATTTTCATTACCATCTACAAGAGTTAATTATTAGCTACAAAAGCTAAAAAAACAGCACAAAATTGAGTGGATCACCCGATGCCTGATGCTCGCGCGTATCAGCCACTTCATTTGATAGCCAGTTCCCATATACATAAGTCATATTATCATTTAACAGGTGTGACTATAATATTATGATTATAATGAGTGCAGTATTAGTAGTTGTGACATGAACCACGTCAGTGGTGAGCAATATACTGAGAAATTAAGTTTTGGTAAAAATTTGTTGAAGATTTGGTACCTACACATTTTATTTTCCAGGATAAACCATAGTCTCTCATGTCACTCTCTGTTCTGTAAAATATTTATCTCCATAGAAAATTACTTCGCTCCGTTACTCCGTTCCTGTATGAAAGATGGTAAAATCAACAATTTCACATTAATTATAAGGATATAAAGGAATTTAAAAAATACATATATGCACGTAGCTTTATAAGCACGTTGATATAAGGTTAGGTTTTATCGAGTCAAGTACAATCATTTTTTACTAAATGGCAAAATTTCATTGCAGAAATAGCAAAGTTTAAATGTTAGTCCAATTTATTTATAATAGGTCCCTATATATCAACATGATTAGTTAAAAACTTGATAAGAGTAAAAGCAAAATATTAATGATATAGTTACATTTCACAAATGTGTTGATAACTTTAATCAGTTATCATAATGACTACGACTATATTTAAATGTTGGGTTAATTATTATTTCAGTCTGTTTTTTAATTTCAGTGTATATGCAAATGTTGAATAATAATAAGGAGTGAGCTGCAACCTTTCCACAAAACCAGTGATTTTCAATTGAATGCACAATTAGTGTTACGTGGCAGTGCTTCTAGTAAAATAAATAGAGTTGAATTTGCTCTAGCCCTTGACAAGTGACGGGGGAAGAGAGTAAGAGAGCTTATTCACACTGTACCGCATACAAACCGGACAGCAACCGCGCGTTTGCGCGCTGTGTTTCCATTATAAATTTTACCATTCGCAGTGACCTGCCGCCTAGTATACCGGATACCGCTGCGGGGTGGTTTTGCAGTGAGTCGTGTGGACGAGCTGCAAGGGTGCTTGCGCTTATAGTGCCGCCCGTCAGTTGCTAGAGTCCGCTGGGGAGGGCCGGAGCTTAGATTTACAGTGTTGCATTATCGGACCTGCGTCAAGCTAGCTCGGTTGTGTAAAGGTTGCGTGCTCGGGGGAAGGGTTTAGGCTTACAATGTGACGGTTTTCCAGACCACAGCGGACAGATATTTAACGTGATTCGATGTGATCTGCGCGCTTTTACCACCATGGGAATTCGTCAATCAAAGTAAGTATAGTTCGAATTAAAGTTACTTAGCTTATATTTTTAAATAAATTTACTTCTTAGAGACATTGTCTGATAAATTTGGCATCATCAATGTGATATGTTTTTTTTTAATTTATTACTTAGGTAAGTACTCAAAGTAAGTAATGATCTTATAGTGAATTGTGCTTAGCACATAAAATATGAGGTCTCTGCAAAAAAAACTGTAATTATTCAAAAATGAACTGCAATAAAGTAGGGGATAACTAAAGAACAATTTTTTTTTCGGTTTCTAAGCTACGTGTTAGATAATATTTATATATTCACTGTTAAAATAAATAGGAGACAGAAGTTAAATAAAAAGTGCTGAAGTGAAGAGTTATTGCCGTCGCTCTGCTATCTGCACGTGTGATAGAGACAATTAGAACCCATTAGTGAATTTACCTACATTTTAACGTTTCGGGAGACATTGGTTTTCATCCTCTAATTCTTAACAAAACCTTTTTATTTTGAGTCAATGAATAGATTATAATTTATGCCTAAGTATAGGTAAGTTTTAATTTTTTTTTAATGTTTTGCATTTTAAATACAACTACTTTTTTCGTTATAATTTTGATGCAAAAATCTATTTCTATCTTTTCCCCTTTCGCTTCCTTCTTCTCATAAACAAGGTTAAGGTGTAAAACTAATTAGCCCGTGCCAAGCCGGGGCGGGTGAGCTACTAATATACCAACTTTAATACTTAGCTACACTAACTACTACAAAAAGCATTTGGAGTCTATACAAAGTAATTATAATCAACTCAATATTTACATTTCGATAAATAAAAGCCAGCTTCTTCACATTAAAAAATAAACAACTTCTACTTATGATACATATCAAAACAAACGTGGACCAAGACACAGTAGGTAATTAATTAGAATCATTTTACACCAATTAAAACCTTGTCAAGTTTGTTACGCTTTCCTGAGTAAATAAATAAAAAAAGTTCAAGCTTGCTACTAATTACTAGCTTCCACCCCGCGCGCGGCTCGCCCGCGTGGACTACTTATCTCTCAAGAACCGTTTATATTTCTGGGATAATATTACCTTATAACTAACCTTTTTGGGAGGCGTTTAAAAAGACCTATAGGTACCTAACTAAAAACGTTATTTTTAAATCCTTTTAAACTTATGTGGCCTCGTGTAGTGATTTTTCATGGTGGCATTATGAGAGGCAGAAATGAAATATGGAATTTTTGAGATATCTGGTAGTAATTGATATCAATATTTTATGTAGGTACAGTTTGACACTAAAGCGAAAAATTTTAAAATAAACCACCCATTTTTGTTCCTTTTTAACCCACCTTCCTATTAATAACCGGTTTTGCGAACCTGACTTCGAAAATGAAGAAACAAAACTTCCTTCCATTTTTACCCCTTCAAATTAACTCTGGCAAAAAGTATTACTGTAGCACGATTATGTTTAAAAAGTATATACAGTGGCAATTTTCTCACAATAATTTAAAATACAACGTTTCGTCCCTGATTTCAACCACGTAAGTAATCCCTCAAAACAAATATAAAGCAACATTTTTCATATCGAAGGAACTATCCAAGTTTGAATACATTACGTTTTTTTTTATTTACAAAGCTCATCTACCTATTTTGGGGTTGAACTCTAAACAAAAAGAAAACCAATTTCATTCTAATTCATTTGTATGGTCCAATACGTTACGTTAAGAAATAAAGGTTTTTTCATACAAAGACTGTTTACACTTTCCAGCCCCTTAAGGGCTGAATTTTCATGAATTCCATTTCATTGCACCCCTATGTAATAAACGTATTCGAAATTTCAAGATTTTAGCGTCAGCGCTTAGGCCATGCGACCGTCTTACGATGGGATCTTATCCTATATTTTTTAACCCCTCAGGGGATAAAATTCAAGAAACGCCGCGACCCGTATCTATTTATTTTGTATAATTTTTACATATTCCTAATTTCGGTATGATACAGTAATTTTTTTTTTAATTTCCATACAAATTTAACAATTTTTTTAACCCTCTTATGTGTCGAATTTCGAAAAACTAAAAGGTATCATTTCTTTTATTTTTACACTTGTTTGTATGTGTTAAGTTTCAAAACGATACGGCATGAAATGTAGGTTTTTCATACAACCGTTTTTTACCCTTTTCGCCCACTTAACGGTTGAATTTTCAAAAATCCTTTCTTAGCACGCGGTTTCGTTATAAAAGGAAGCTACCCTCCAAATTTCAAACTTATACGTCCAGTGGTTTGGGCTGTGCGTTGTCTGTCAGTCAGTCAGGACCAAGCCTTTTATATAATAGATAAATAGATAAATGATGCCTTTTCGCCATATTCGTTAGCAGTTTTAACGCGGAATAGGTTTTGTGTATGTATGTTGTTTTTAAATGAAATGAGTGTAGTAGCACCTGATGGTTAGTCGTAACAGCCGCCTATGGCTTTGCATATGGAGAGAGCTATGCTCGGTGTTTCCCTGCGAGATAAGTTCCGATGAGAAGATCCGCAAGAGAACTAAAACGCCCGATATAGCTTTAGCAAGTTCAAATAGCAATAGGCAGGCCACACCGCTCGTAGAACTGAGAACCGATGGTAAAGAAAGGTTCTCGAGTGGCGACCATGAACCGGAAGACGCAACGTAGGCCAGCCCCCCACTAGGTGGACCGACGATCTGGTCAGAAGCGCGGGGAGTCGATAGATGCAGGAAGCAAGTAGCTGCTCAAAGCGCTCTGTGAGGCTGCAGTGGATGTCTTCAGGCTGTTGATGATGATGATGATGATGGGCGTTGCAACACTGAGGGAATTACTGTTGCGTCGTTTTGACACCTGTACGTTTTGTTGTTATTTCTTTTCATAGTTGAATAAATGAGGTTTAGTCCATTTGACCTATTAATAAACTGGTGCTGGCTTACCTGATATTGATGTAGTTCAAGGCGCCCGCAGGTTGTTCCCGTCGCTTTTAAACAATATCGGCCATTAATTATTATGTAACCACTACAAAGCTTTCACAGCGATGATACTTCATTTTAGATCACGCGGCGCTTTACAAAACCACTTTATTCAGGGGCTGTAGGTGTACTTATTCAGATTGATTGTAGTGCTTAAAATTATGGAGCTTTTGTTTTCTTTACAAGTACATACTTTAGAATTATAAATTGCATTTGAAGCATGCATAGATTTAAATAAAGTAGAAAAGTTATAAATAGCCTTTCCAAAGTAGAACAAACGTGTGTAATGGTCCCCCTTTATATTACGACTATGATTTTATATTACATACTTTTGTGTAAGCAATTGGTTAAACATTTTTAGGCGGTTTTAAATGCTTCTGACTTTGCGTAACAACTATTAGGTATTTTAGGATTAGGACAATAGTCAGGACCGACGTTGTAACGTGCTATGGTGCTCAAGATGACTGTGAACACCATCTTTTTTTTAGTAGTCGCCGATTGATAGTGTCCGCAGCGAACATTGCAACTTAAGAAACGTTACACTAGCGCGGCAAATTCAAATTTTCTTGCGTTCTTTTGCCAATAATAGCTTAATTATTAAACGTGATTACATTAAAACTGATTTACGTAAAGAAATAGAATGTATCAACAAATTACGATTAAAAGTATCTACTAGATATTCATTGGTTTAGCGACAAATGGCAATAAACAAATTTCGTCTTACTTTTTCAGTCTATTGCCATTAGTCGCTAAATCAATGATATGTAGGTGATGCTTTTAATTTAAATTTATTGATACATTCTATTTTTTTACGTTAAATCAGTTTTAATGTAATCACGTTTAGTAATTAAGCTATTATTGGCAAAAGAACGCAAGAAAATTAGAATTTGCCGCGCTTGTGAAACGTTCCACCTTAACTTTACTGATCGGTTAACCACGGCTAGTCAAGCTTCACTAGAAGGGCTTTGTCTTAGAGGTGAAGAAATAAGACACGTTTTTGCTTATCTAATATGCTCTACCCATTCTACCTTCTGTATTTTTTATGCTAAAATGGGCATACGTTTGACAACATCTATAAATAGATGCTCAAGAGGCTTTGCATAGGGTCCACTCTTCCAGTGGGCGTAGTCTTCTCGATCCACTTATCCCAGCAATGGCCCAAGCCGAGGTTCGAATCCCACGGGGTGCCCTCTCGCCCAGTGACGCTGTAAAGGTCGGTACAGACCAACACATTAGCCCGTTCAAAATGAACTTTGTCGTTATTATTTTCTCTATTTTTCTTTCCACGAGGCTAGCCGACCTTGCTTTGATAACAAGGCTTCCGCTATCAAAGCTAACCTTCAGTTGGATGGTTGCGTTTAGTGTTGGGTAGGACAAGGTTTCAAAATGAGTTTGTATGAGCCCCTCATTCTATTTCGTGAGGTGTGACAATGTCATGCCTCAAATGTCATGTCATGTTGTGAGGTACTGATACCTCATTTTCTTCATTTGTCATACAGTACAATTTTGTAACAAGAGCTGGACGCAGTCTTACTTGATCAGTGCATCGGGTCACGCATGAATACATGGACTGAGGCGGGTGGATGAAAGAGGCCTTACTTTGTATGTTAGACTTGATTGTATGTTACACAGCTTAAGCTATTGATTTACCTTTTCTTATTATGTATCTAGGTTGGCAGTGGATATTTTTTTTTAATGATATGAAATGACATGATGTGCTCGGCGTTCACCTTATGTTAAGCGACACGGCCACCCATAACAGCTGCAGTGTTACTCGGAACTTAGCTGAATTAAATCATGTAGGACGGACAAGCGCTTGACCATACTCAACTGTTTCCCTATGTAGAAAAGTCATCATCATCATCATTAACAGCCTGAAGACGTCCACTGCTGAACATAGGCCTCCCCCAGAGCACGCCACCTTGAGCGGCTGCTCGCCTCCTGCATCCATCGGCTCCCCGCGGCTTTCACCAGGTCGTCGGTCCACCGAGTGGGGGGCCGGCCTACGCTGCGTCTTCCGGTTCGTGGTCGCCACTCGAGAACCTTTCTTCCCCATCGGTTGTCAGTAGTGTGTAGAAAAGTACTTTGTGAAAACTGATGTTAAATCGCACTACAGTCGAAGATAAGTCGTGGTGGGACATCTTAACTTTCCGAAATCAAAAGTATCATAATGATATCACAGCTTGGAATAACTAGTTATTCTAAGTATCACGGTAAAATATTATACTGTATATCTCAGTTACTTAAGGTGAAGGGTAGGGCCAGATAAGCAGGTCCAAATTCGTTCAAAGAAACAGCGACCTTAACATCGCAGTCTTAAAATACCAATTCAGTCTGCACTTCAGCGCGGCACTTACGACAAAGGCAACACATGGAATGGCTGATTTTGACGGTTTTTAATTAATATCTTGGTTTATAATAGTATTTTGTCTAAATTATGAAGTCATCACAAAATGTGTATGTTTGTTGGGAATACACAAATATTTTTTTTGTAAAAATATATTCGATAGAAACTCAGTAAAATTAAACATTCAAAATTTTTAAGGAGGTTTGCGATTTTTTTCTGTAGAGCTATATTTATTAATCTTGTATTAGCGGTAATCACAAAAGACTTAATGAAATGAATTTAGACCACATGCTCTAATTACGCCAGGAAACCTGCCGAAAAATACCTTGATTACCCTACTCTTCCGCTTTAAATAATCTGCGTGAAAATACATAAACTCCAACGTCATGTCGTTCTTCTCGCCTCATTTACTACCTCACCTCTACATGAATCTACTCTACTCTACGCTGTGCTTCGCTCATTCACTTCATTCTTCGAATGCATCACCGACGCGCGACGGCGAGGAGTGTGACAAAAATTTTGAAGTGTGACATGGATTGAATGTGAGGACCGGGACATTTTTGAGTGAATGAATGTGACAAATGAAGTACATCACGTATGTCCTACTCAACACTAGTTGCGTTAGTGCAAGACTTATTTCTAACTTTATAATAAAAAGTTTTCTAACCGAAGCCTTTGCGACTCGACTTTCAACGAAGATTGCTCTATTAAATAGTTTATAATTTTAAAAAAAACAAACTGAATGGCTAGGTATTGCATGTATCTTTTTTTTTTTTTTCTTATAGTTTGGCTCCACACATAGTGTATTTAGCCAGTGTCAAGTATTGTAGTTTTTCATCGTATTATGAAATATTTCATGTAAAGTCAAGTCTTAGTCACAGTCAGTCAGGGTAATCCATAGTCCAGTCTAAGTCAGGTAGTCATAATCCAGTCTATGTCATGCCCTAGTAAAGTAGTGGCAACTTTACTAGAGGCTTCTATGGAATTTTGGAAGCAACACGAAAAACCACGTTTCACTACATTATATCACTTGCCCACACTACTAATTTTAAACATTAACACTAGAAAAAGCATAAGTTTTGTGAAATAATACAATGCAACGACGTGAACTTTTTCACGTTCCCGCCAAAACTCCTGTATCTTATTTACTAATTGGGTAAGCAATAAAAAAAGCTTAGTAAAGAAACTTGATTCAGTACTCATGCAGGTAAACTCGATAGGACGGCGTAATGGTCGCGTGACTTTAGACTGTGTCTCCATTATCTTGCATATCATTGCATAACTGCTTATTTACTACAGTTCCTGCTTTTAAGTTGTTAGATTTTACTTACTAAAACTAACAGAAAAATAATCTTGTCATTTATCATTTTGTCGTAGCGCTCATAGCGAAGCACGGCTAACCGTTTCTAATCGATCGGTAAAGTTAAGTAACGTTCGCTGCGGTTACTACTCTGATGGGTGACCGCTACAGCAAAAAGTGGTATTTACAACTGAGCGCTATCGTACTTCAGAGGGCACGTTAAGCCGTCGGTCCCGGCTGTTGTCGTAAGACAATAGTCGCTAAGCCAAGTCTTAAGCCTTTGGGTGGCCTAAAAATTCTGACACCAGGGCTAACCACTTGCCTACACGAGAAGAAGATCATTTTGTCCTCTCTCTTAGTACCTAAGTGTCGGGCGAGCTAGCTGGCCTAAATATCTCCAAGTGTTGCAAATAAAATACCTGTTCAACATTACAATACTTTCAGTATGTTCGCGCTGTGCTGTGTGTAATTCATAGCCGTCATGTACCGGTTCCGTCAGAGAATCCCGCTACTTCATGGCAGTAGCCGAGTTTTATATGTACCTACACAAACAGTTAGAATCTTTAGCGTTACCAGCCAGTGTTAGTCCATTCGTTTTATGTCATCCATCTGCTGCCATCCACTAGGCGCAAGTCATCGCTCCTATTTGTAGGGTGACGTGCACTAAGTACCAAAACTCGGTCTCCCAACATACCACGTATGCAGTTTCGATTTTGTGTTTAACCTATTAAGGTGGAACGTTACACTAGTGTGGCAAATTCAAATTTTCTTTGCCAATAATAGCTTAATTACTCAACGTGATTACGTGAAAACTAATTTTGCGCAAATAAATAGAATGTATCAATAAATTACAATTAAAAGTATCACCTACATACCATAGGTTTAGCGACTAATAGCAATAAACAAATTTCGTCTTAGTTTTTCAGTCTATTGCCATTTGTCGCTAAACCAATGATATCTAGGAGATACTTTTAATTGTAATATATTGATACATTCTATTTATTTGCGCAAAATTAGTTTTCATGTAATCACGTTGAGTAATTAAGCGATTATTAGCAAAATATTGCAAGAAAGTTTCAATTTGCCGCGCTAGTGTAACGTTCCACCTTAAGAAAAAAACTTTTCTTCATACAATTCTATCACCCAGACTATTTGATGTCAATACTGCTATAGGTATTTCATCCTAAACTTAATTTGACCCTTGCATAACCATTGCGATTTTGTTTTTTTTTTTCTAGTATGGCTTATTTCAACCTTTATGAAAGAATATTTTATAAAGCTATCTAGCTTGGTCTACGCCTATTGATAAGATGTGGCGGTGTGTATCAGTTTATCTGACTACGCTAGAATGTGGCTGCCGTTTTTATCAAATTAGGCACATCACATGTGGGATCCAAGGCATTACGTCACCGTCATCCAAGACAATGCGCAACTACCGCTTTTGCAATCCTGTTATTCAAACAAAGCATAAAACGGGCACTTCAAAACTATTTCAAAGAGTTTAATGAATGTTTTCGGAACCATTATTACCGCGAAATTACATTTACTAGTCATAATTTTCAGTATTTCACTTTATACTATTAGCTACCACGTCAACGAATGACGCTGTAACAAGTTGCAGTTACCTTGCGGTCTGTTGTTTTTTTTTTGAGGGTGTAACCATAATCAAAATTTACAAATGCAATTGTTTTTACTAAAACACTGGTAACTCGATCTAAAAATATCTCTCGGCGGCACGAGCTGTTAGTGTTACGAGAATTATGTTTAGACATGGTTATGGACTGACATAACTCATTGCGTCTCATAATAATTACTGAGCACTGGCGTGTATCAACAACTCGAGAGGCTCTCGCTACACGGCTGGATCAAAGGTTTTGAAAATACACTTCAATAAACAGATTCATCATCAACAGCCTGGAGACGCCCACTGCTGAAGATAGGCCTCCCCCAGAGAGCGCCACTTTGAGCGGCTGCTTGTATCCTGCATCATCGGCTCCCCGCGGTTTTTATCAGCCGGGGGTCGGCCTACGCTGCGTCTTCCGGTTCGTGGTCGCCACTTGAGAACTTTTCTTCCCCAATTAGGTTACCACTTCATTAATCGGTGTTATATACCTTCTTTTCTCTTGACATTAATCAATATTTTGGGTACGCTTGTTGGATCATGCATTAACCATAAATCATAATAATAGTAACAACATGGACTCTGCAGATTATTTATTATTACAGTTTATAACAGTTAGTATTACCAAAACGCTTACTATACTATCATATAGCGAGTGTAGGATTATTAAAATCATAGGTACTTACACATAACACATACTTACTTAATGAACCCGTGTGAAGCTGGTGCGGGTCAGTTGAACTAGTCAAACTAGCTAGTCAATGATGAACTTGTTGACTTTTTAATAATAACTATAATAAAGTTAGTTATAAACAAGTGGCCTCTATCCGAATCGTAGATCCTTAAGATTATAAAACTAAAATCAAACACCTCTCCCAGTTCAAAGACGGCCGCCTTATAGATGATATTAAATTATCTGAGGCGGCCGCGCACTTCAAAACGAAAACAAACCGACGTTCTGATGCTTTCTGACGTCCCAGTACATCTGACACACGAGCGTACACTTAACGATTTGTTTCTAAAAGTTTCTGTCAAAACATTCTCAGTGGGTAGCCGCGTGGTAGCCGCCATCTCGGATCTCAGCCGGTCTCGAAACACTTATCATCAGAAATAAATTACGGACAATTATTTTGATATTTCAAGCTTTCAGGTACGCTTTGATTGAATCTTGATTAAATTTTGAAGGTCGATTATATTAATGACTATCCTTTACAGTTTTATATATAGACAGAACAATTATTTACTTTTATTGACTATCTAGAGTATTTTAACAACAAAATTTAAAGCAAGATAATTACCTCCATGTAATATCTTGTACATGGAGGTGTATCTACCTGTAACCAGCTCTTGATTTAGGATATTTATCAGAGCTTTTTGAATAAAAATACATATCTTTGTCAGTCGAACTGAGTTTGAGTAAACAAACTTAGTATACGACATAAACAGGGTCATACGAATTGTAAATGCGGAAATCTGAAGTGTCTTTCATTTCATATATGTATGACTCCCTTCATGGTAAACACGACCTAAGTACTCTTAGTCTTAGGTCGCGTTCCGCTTGAAGCTGCTTCGTGCGTGACAGTGAAATAATGTACAGCAAAATTTCGTAGCGTTGTCGTATGGACATAACTGGCGCAGGTTGCCAAAAGGGCCACAAGTGGCATCAGCCGGACCTCACCTCAGCGTCAATTGTCACGCTGTCGCTGTCACGGCGCTGCGCCCACGCACGCACTCTGTTTCTATTTATCGCTTCACCAAACCAACGCGTTAATCGCGACGGGCTATTATTAGAATAACCTTATTTTAGAGGCTGGACTATCTCCTGGATATGTGTTGCTCAGCTGTTTTACGTGAATTGTTGCGCGATTTTGCGGTGAAGTTAAAATACCTTAAAAATTTGGTATTATTATTTTTAAGGTGTTAAATGTAGATATAATACTTTAGGATTTGAAAAATTATCGTATAATTATAACCTATTCTGTACCGATGCCATTATAAAACAAACTTCATACCACATGCCTTCCTTAAATATAGAAAAGAGAGTCAAACAAGGCGATATACCTTATTCCCGAAGCTATTTAAAGAAAAAGGTATATACATATAATAGAAGAAATTTTCAAATACTTTGGAGCTAGCTGCTAGACAGACGGCATATCCTTATCAGCGAAAAGAAATTGACCAATCTCCGTTTCCTTGACGACATACCTAACCCTTTTCCTCGTCTTCAGCTTTTGACTTGACCCAAATGCTAGATTTCAGCACGGCCAGCTTCGAGGTCACATTAAAGCTCTATTCAAACCGGCGCGGTATTCTTACCGCTGTGGGTACAGGTATCTTGCGCGGGATTCCGCCCGGGTATTTTGTATAAAGTTCCGCTCAAGTTTCGCGCTAGCTGTGGAAATCAAGACATGACCAATAGCACAAAACGTAGAGTATGTGGTGAGATAGAATATGTCCATGAGTACATTTACCTTTGACTAAATAGTCTCTTTCCAAGCGATACAAGATAAACAAATTAACGATCTAACGAAGAGTAGCTTCTTCTTTTGTCTTTTTACAATAACAGACTCATGGACATGTGCATTCTTCCCATTATCACATATGATGAAAAAATATTTACAGTGAAAATATTACGGTCAGACATTTTCTTTTTTAATTTTCGCAATATCTTCGCCTATGGCCACTTAAAATGACGAATTTTTTGCGTCGAGATTATGGCGAAGAAACGTAGTTTTAATTAGAATGCAAAACAATTTAAAATAATCAAAGTGTAAGGCAAAGAATAGACTCCAAAAACAAAAGCTTTTGTTAAGGTTTAGAGGGTGAAAATCATTTACCCCGAGACATTAAAATATAAGTTCAACGCTAAACAATCGTCGACGTAGCAGTTGATCAATATAAACATTATATTCTATTGATGATCAATCCCAAAAGAATCGCTCTAGTATTGATTTTTTTTTTAAACGGGCTATGTGCCTTTATTACTCAAGCTAACTACTACAATAATAAAAACTAAACTAAACTAAGCTAATCTAAACTAAACTAGCTACACTACCTACTACAAAAAACACTTATAGACTGTATAATAGCCGCGATGGCTTATAGACAGCCCAAGTGCTTTGTATTGAATTTACCTCTCTTTGTCCATAATAATAAAATCGTTGATGTTGCCAGCGTTTACGTTCCGTTTACAGCTGTGAAAGTTGTGTTGAAGGCCAAAATTATATCTTCTACACCACGGATGTAAATCTGCCGAGTTTTGTAGAAACTCGTGAGAAAATCAGACATTTTAGGTATTACGACAGTTGATTTTCGTCATTTTACCCACAGAGTTCGCCTTGTTAACATTGTAAAGTCTATGATTTTACCCACAGAATTCTTTCTATTCATTTACATATGATTTTATCTCTTTATTATCTTTCCAGCGAGATGTAGGCGGACCATTGTAAAGAAATCTTCCAAATGTTTTTCGACAGCTTCTTTGGCCCTTATAGGATTAGTTTTAATCATGAGACCGAAAGTTTTTTTGGAGTGAAACTAGCGCCAGCACCAGCTAATTAAAATGAGTCTAAATAAATAAATGGAAAATAACGTTATGGGCGGCTGTAGCGCTTAACATCAGGTAAACGACTAACTCATGATGTCATCCCTTTACATAAAAAATAACGCCCAACATACATAATATATAGATTCTCGAACTTAATTAATATTTCCAGATCCAGGAACCACTAGGAGAATGGTCCCACAACACCCAGGCACAGAGATAGTACCTATATTAGTACTTTTCCCCTGTGAACAAATACTTGTCCAATAACGGGAATGGAACCCACACCATTCGAGATATGAGCTGACAAGCACAACTATCACACCACTGCGTCGTCAAAGCCATTAAATACTAAAAACAAAACTATAATTAATTAATCTCACGTCACTAAAGACGTCCATTGCTGAACATAGGGCTCCCCCAAAGAGCGCCAGTTTGAGCGGCTACGGATGTCCAGCAGTGGACGTCTTCAGGCTGATGGTGATGATGATGACGATTAAACTTCCAAGTAAATTTTATTATTGCTTGCTTTTACTTATGTGATATTTGAATGTTATAGACTGGACGTCTTCAGGCTGATGATGGTGACGATTAAACTTCCAAGTAAATCTTATTATTTATAGACTGAAATAAGATATTATATTTGAGTTAATGGTTACTTTGTCCTCTCCCCCACTCGGTGGACCGACGACCTGGTGAAAGCCGCGGGGAGCCGATGGATGCAGGAGGCGAGCAGCTGCTCAAGGTGGCGTGCTCTGGGGGAGGCCTATGTTCAGCAGTGGACGTCTTCAGGCTGTTAATGATGGTTACTTTGTACTAACAGTCATCCTGAAGAGATGTTTTCCAATTTGGGCTATAGAGATTGACCGCTATAATTCCCTAACCCTTTATTTGAAAATTCAGATAGTGTTGATTTCCAGCCAGTGTCTGGTTGGCTCCAGAGACTTGAACATTGTAATGTAATACCGTACGCAACATTGTTCGTGGTATTACATTCCAAATTCAGATTATTTGATTTGTTACTATGTGGTAAAATGTGAGGTTATACTTGCTTTGAGGTAAGTACACTAAAATAAATATATATAGGCATCTATAGTTTCTTAAAGTGAGTACGACGAAAGGATTAATTTCACGATAAACATAATATAAGCGACTGTACATATCTACAATAATAATATCTACACTCAACACTCAACATGTGAATTCGGTCAATTTATACATTTACATTTCATGCATTTCATTTCTCTCTCTCTCTCTCTCTCTCTCTTTCTCTCTCTCTCGTACTTAATTATAACTTATGTGACATTTCACTTAAGTGAAAAAATTCGCGTATGTGACATTAGGTCAGTACACCACAAATACGTTTAGCATTGGTAGTCGTAATTGCGTATAGGTACGAATAATTTATCGTATGTGTCATTACTATCTATTATGCGTAATACACGTAATCACCATCACTCCAACACCCAACATCAGTGCCACTGGAGCAGCTGTACCAGCAACCTAGAGCCACACTCCGATATTTTAAGGAGCTCTGGCTCTGGTAGATGCTGGCAGGGGGAAATGCAGAATACACCCCGTGCGGGACGTCAGCATAGGACTTATCAAAATTTAGAATTAGAATTAGAAGAACACAACTCCACCGATTTTCCTAAATCTTTAAATCTATAAAACAAGGGCACGCGCCGGTACGTGATTTGCTCCATCAGATCTCAAGTGTCGATGGAAGTACACCCAGCGGTTTACAATACATACTTGAGACACTTGATATAGAGTTGCCTGAACATTTTACAGTGTTTCGCTACTGAACACACACAAATACACATAATTATGTGTCCTTTGGCGCTTTGATAGCATAACTGCTTTATTTGGAAGTGTTTTACCAGATCCTACTCAAATGAATTGGTTACGTTTATATGTAAACTGGCTGATTTTTGCGGTTTTGCCCGCTTGGTTAAAAAAACTTGCACAATTTTTATTTTAGATTTGGATGCTACTATACATACCGTGAGCGTAAAAGCGGGTAGAAGTTAGTCCGGCGTAATATGTATATATATATACACACATACAATACAATACAATACAAAAATTCTTTATTGTACACCAAGAATGAAAATAAAAATAAAAAAGATACAGAAATAAACAGCTTAATCTATAGTAAAATCGGCGGACTTATCGCTAATAGTGATCTCTTCCAGTCAACCTTTGGATGGAAAGAATTACTGGAGAGATAAGAGGTCGGTGGTGTAAACAATTGTATTATTATAATTATTGCTAGACTAAATAAGTTAATACTAATTTACATTTAATAAATATATAATTGACAATATTAATTACCTACAATAGATATACATATATAAATAAATATATATACAAATATATAATTTACATATACTTACAACTGCGATAAGTAAAAACTTTCACAAAACACATAGTTCCATACAAACAATTTTACCTCCTTGTAATACGATAGTAAGAAGACATAGACTTAATATTATAACTTCAAGCACACGTGTGACGTACTGAATACCAAGGCGGAACGTTTCACTCAGTGCGGGAAATTCAAATTTCCTTGCGTTTTTTGCCAATCATAGCTTAATTCCTTGTTTTGTTTTTCAGGATTATGACGGTTCACTATTTTGTTTAACATCTTTATATCATGTTTATATCCACATCAGTAAAATACTATTAGATCTGTTCGATACAATAATGGTTACCTATAGTTATGTCCGTCCGTGGAGTGGGGCCTGGTGACCTGTGATACAGGCTGTTTATGCCTACATCAGGCACCAGTCCTTGCAACACAGGTTTGCAATATTATATGTACCTATCCCAATAAGTGAAATTGTATTAAAGTAGTACCTACCTAATTGTAATTGTAGTATAATAATCCTCATCATATTTGTGAACCTACTTGCAAGGATAATAAAAAAAGCATTTATTGATTTATTTTAATTACTCAATGTGATTACATGAAAACTAATTTTGCGCAAATAAATAGAATGTAAATAACCCAAGTATACATATAGTAAATATCAACATACATTAAGATTTGAGCCATCGTAAAAGCAATAAGATATGAAAGAAATATAGTAGCTAATAATTAAAGTAGCTAAAAAAACGCGAGAGCTGCAAGTGGCTGCTCGCTGACGCGCTTTGAGCACGTCTTACCACTTGATAGTGACTGACGTAACGGAAATAGAGGTTCTGATGAATACTGAAATGTGACTACGAATAAATGTACATTATTGACAAACGGGGCAGTTTTTCACGATGAGTTTGATGCTTTGGTGCTTTGAAATAAGTGCTAAGTAGAACAGTGACGACATTACTACAGATGGTAGGGCTTTTCTTCAAGAGTTCTTCTAGTTGGGTACCAGCGCTTTGCCAGTTATTCTGCCGCCAACCAGTAGTGTGTAAGCACTATTATGTTTAAAAGAGCAATGTAGCTAGTAAAATTACAGGACATTAAGGGACTCTGTGATCTGATGTCACATCCAGAAATGTTATTATTCTGCGATGATGACCCAGACGTGCGCAGGCGCAGTGCAGCGACTAAACTTTATAATTTAAAGTTCTGATTGGTTGCAGTGCTAGATTTTGATGTTGATGCTAAAATAAGGCGTGCTACTGGAGACAAACCCTCTAGATGTTCAGCCTACCTACTCTCAAATACTGCTATTACTACAGGCGTCAATATGTTTAAAAAATCCAATCTAGGTCTGTGTCATAATTGGCGGTAGGTAATGAAGTAAAAAAGTCTACTATCTTCCATAGGAACATTTATGACTATTTGAGTCATTGACTATAAATCCGGTTGACTAATGATACAACTTCCCCTCATACGAAAAATAGTAGTGTATTTCAACTACTATTTTCATACAAATCACGGGAACCCGTTGATGTCTTTTGTTCCATCCTGCTCTATTCTTCGTAATTTCGTATGAGTTTGTCTCGTTTTGTTACCTCGCCCCTACCCGCGCAGGTGAGTCGTGTTTGTACGAGAAATTATGTTCACGAGCTATCAACGGGCTTTATAATCTTTGATTTGAATAGATACTATGCAATTGCTCTACAATAGATAGATAGATAGAGACCACTTTATTGTCCCACCAATTAAATATAAATTAAAAAGGAAACCTTATGAACTAGTGTTACAATGGGCCGTCTTATCGCTGACAGCGATCTCTTCCAGACCTTTGGATGGACAGTATCACGCGCAACAAGAGTATAATCAATGTATATGACAGATTTTCTTTTAAAAAATCTGTTAGTAACAGGTCGTGGGGTGTTGTGCCTTTATTATGAATTATTATTAAATTGTGTGCTTTACAAGTAATACAAGTTTTCTTTAATTTTTTTTTCCTTTTGTTACAGGTCCCTCCCAAAACTTTGCAGCCAAGAGGAGGAGTCAGGCAGACCACCGCAAGGAGGAGTGCTGACCTTTGAGCCGATTCACCATGACCACGACTTCTGCGAGAGAGTTGTAATAAACGTGAGTACTATAATATTACTCTCCGGTTTAATTTTATATAAAACTAGTTGACCCGCCCCGGTTTCGCACGGGATAATTAGTTTTACGTCGTAACCCTGTTTCTGGGTAAGAGAGAGGCGAATGGATGCGGCGGCAATAGAAAGGATGCAGGTGAAGTCTGCCTTCCCACCCATTCTTCCTTTTCCCCTATCTTTATCCCTTTCTCTTCTCTCTTCCTTTCGACAAGGTGAGTATAAATAAATAAGTAAATAAAAAAATTACATACAAACAAGTCATGCATAAAAATTACATCCTTGTTTCTTAGTGCAACCCGCACTTGGCCGTTTAAGAAAACAAAAAGTATCCTGAGTCTGATTCTAAAAAATTACCTATAACTATACCAAATTGCAGCGAATCCGTTCTGTAGTTCCAGCGTGATGCGTGTTCAAAGGGACAGACAGACAGACAAACAGACTTATACAGAGATTTATATATCAATTAAGAAATGTAATGCAATCAAAATTTAAAAAAAATAATGTACATATTTAGCCCAGTTACAGTTTTATTAAATGTATTAGAAGAAAAGAGGCACACAGACCTATAGAAAATTTTCGTTACTAGGATATTTTGGTTACTCTCAAAAGACTCACGAAGCGTGGGAGCGAGAAGTACAAATCAAGTACACACTGCCCGAGAGGAAAAGAGACAGTGAAATAATGGCCGATGTGTTATTATTTTGGGCGAGTGTTAGCATAAAACTAGCACAATATTACCACAATGTGTTCACGACGAAGAGCACTTTGTGATCATGTACCATAATCTCGTTTTTTTTTTTTTATGCGATTGAATGACGTGACGAGCTAGTCGTTCACCTGATGTTAAGCAACACGGCCGCCCATAACAGTTGCAGTGTCACCCGGAACTTTAAAACAAAGTTTTGCATGACACTGCACTGCGCACGTCATCCTGAGACATCACACAGTCTGGTAATCAGATTACTAGACTGAGTGATCAGATAATAAAGTCTCATTTGCCCAGTAATTTCACTAGCTACAATGCCCTTCAAACCGGAACACAGTAGTGCTTGTACACTACTGCTTGGCGGCAGAATAACTGGCAAAGCGGTGGTACCTACCTAGACGAACTTTGCAGAAAAGTCCTACCACCATAATCTCGTATAGTAATCAAAGTGCAAAATACGATATTTGCAGCGTTTACATCTCATTTCGTGAGTGAATGTGACCTTACGAAACATACTAACCCGAACAAGTACCTACACGAATCACAGCAAATTTATCACAAATTTTATTACTGATCATATTTTGTTAATTTTGGCGTGGTATAGATCTATGTGAACTTATCCGCGTTCCCGCCATAACCCCCAATGTGACATGTTGAGAACTTTTTGAGAATGTGACGTTTCTAGAAACTGACTTTTAGGAAACGCGAGATTTAGAAAAAAACACGTTTTGGGTTTTTGGCGGGAACGTGAAAAAGTTCACGTCGTTGCATTGTATTATTTCACAAAACTTATGCTTTTTCTAGTGTTAATGTTTAAAATTAGTGGCATTTTATGCATTAAGTGCTGAATTACAAGTATAAGTGTTGGCAAGTGATATAATGTAGTGAAACGTGGTTTTTCGTGTTGCTTCCAAAATTCCACAGAAGCCTCTAGTAAAGTTGCCACTACTTTACTAGGACATGACTTAGACTGGATTATGACTACCCTGACTGACTGTGACTAAGACTTGACTTTACATGAAATATTTCATAATACGATGAAAAACTACAATACTTGACACTGGCTAAATACACTATGTGTGGAGCCAAAATATAAGAAAAAAAAAACACGTTTTGCTAGTGTGACATTTTGAGAACATGAAGTTTTTGTGACATTATATCTATGACGAGAGGACCCGCCTCCTAATTACCTAACTCGCAACAGGTTTGCGACAGGCGTAAATCTCGCGGTGATTGCTGTCATAAATCATTAGTGGTGTCGAGCATGTATGCTTCGCTACTGCTGTTGCTTTGCTACTGCTGTCGCATTGCTGTTGCAAATATTACGTAATTACCCGCCGGTCACAGAGTACTTTGCGGTGGGATCTTGAAATGAAACCGACAATGGCTGCTCTGCGCATTGAATTATTTCACGTCTTGTATTTTAATGTGTACTTCAACTTCTACTTCTTGTTTAATGTCCAGTCTAAGTCAGGTAGTAATACTCCAGTCTAAGTCATACCCCAGTAAAGTGGTGGCAACTTTACTAGAAGCTTCTGTGGAATTTTGGAAGCAACACGAAAAATCACGTTTTACCACATTATATCACTTGCCCACACTCATGCTCGTAATTCAGCATTTAATGCGTGAAACGCCACCAATTTTAAACAGTAACACTGGAAAAAGCACAAGCTTTGAAAAATAATACAATTCAACGACGTGAACTTTTCCGCGTTCCCGCCAAAACCCAAAATAGGACTTTGACTTGACATAACCGTACAAATTTTTCTTCACTTGACATTGGCAGAATTATTCTCACAAATCGATAGAAAACCATTAAATGAATAAGAAGAGGACTAGAGGGTCCCTACGTAGTCTGTGCCTACGTTATACAAGGAAGACCATAGACCTAGGACACAGATTAGAGAAAAAACAATACTCTGTGACCTAGGATTTGTGCTTCTCGCTCCCACACTTCTTGCGTCGTTTGAGAGCAGGAGTAACGGATATATTCTAGGTCTGCGAGGAAGACACCCTCCAAAGTCAAGGCCGTACGTTGTCTGTGAGTCAGTGAATCACCCAGGTCAATGTCTGATATTAATATAGGTAGGTAGATAAATAAGATGGATAAATAAAAGCTGTTTTTCCAACCCTGTATTTTTAACGGGCAAATTGCCTTTATTACTCAAGCTAACTACTACAATAATAAAAACTAAACTAAACTAAACTAAACTAAGCTAAACTAAACTAGCTACACTACCTACTACAAAGAACACTTATGGACTGTATAATAGCCGCGATGGCCTATAGACAGTCCAAGTGCTCCAGCCCACTACCGGTAGGTAGCGTACCCAACATGCTGGCCGCATTGCCACGTTGAATTGCAATGCTGATGCGTTGGGCCAAATAAGTGCCAGCATTTTGGTCACGCGTCGCATCGACCAGGCGCTCTGATAGACTTTGGAAAACGCGATGAGCTCCCGGTCCCCACGGACCCAGGGTCTCAGCACCAAACGGCTCAAATATGTAACCGCTACCGAGATTACTATATTTGCGCCGTTTTAGCTGCTCAGCAGAATTAGCCGCGGCGCCGGCCCTAACGTGTGTCTCGGGAAGGTGTGACGGCGCCATAGTATCGACGCAAGTAGCGTCCCACACTAAAGGCCGCCCCATCTTCCAGGGAACCAGAGTCATTCCGTCGGGTCTTTTACCATCGTCACGCATGAGACCATTCGGTTCGAGAATGGCTGCAACATTGGCGGTGGTAAAAGCCCGGCGAATGATGTCATTAAGACTAGCGTGGCGCGAAATTCGACCAGCGCTTTTTGAACACGAGAGACCGTGATGACCGAGCTGGTCAACTGCGGTACCGCACTGGCAGTGATGGGCCACACAGCATCTTGCGCCCAAACGTAAGCTGATAGCTAAACGAAAAGTAGTCGGATCTAAAAGGTTACCAGTGTTGAAAGAAGGCATGGCCTGTAACCAAAGTCCTGACTCCCACACAGAGACTGCGAGAAGCCGAGCACGATCAGCGACGCTAGGACACGTATCTAAAAGATTTTTCCGTGCTAGTTCGCAGAGCGGTCGGTCCCACAGCCTCTGTGAGGAAAGAACCACCGGGAAATCAGAATTTGGACAAGCCAACCCCCAGGCATTCTTGGCCTCAGACAAATGGGCTACTTCGAAAGTACCTAAAGATGGAGCAAGAATTTTTTCTATTAATTTATGTGTACCATGTACAGAGGACAAAAATGCCGGTAATGCAACACTCGAAATTTTGCGTATCCCTAAACCTCCTAAGCGCACAGGTAGAGAGGCTTGCGACCACGTCCTGTCATCCATATCAACATTCAAGACCGAAACCAGAGTGTTTTTTACAATGTTGTCTAAGCCCATAAGGAGCTCACTGTGTTTCCACAGTTGACAACATCGTAAAATATAAATAAATTTAGGGACAAATAGACAAAAACGAATAATTGTAAAAGCCATGTGGGCGTTAATTTTGAGTAGCCTGTCTGATGCGTTATTGAACTTTTGAATTTTTTCTTCTACAAAAGGTGAGATAGACTCATCCAGAATCGGCGAACCCAAAAGGCGAAGAGAACGCTTGTCTACTAATTTGATATTCGGAGCATGACTATTAAACTTTTCAAAAACCAAATCTTTATCAGGACAAGTATCGCAAACAAAAAGTTCGCATTTAGAAAAATTTAAATCCAAACCAATGTCGCGAAATTCGTTAATAATGATACCTAGATCATTAAAAACAGTGTTCACGTCGCCTCCTAGGGTTCCGTCATCCAAGTACCAAACATTAAGTTTGGACTGAAGACGTTGAATAATCGGATGGATGGCAAGGCTAAAAATGGCCGGACCTAGAGGGTCGCCCTGTTGACACCCGACTGAGGATAGGATCGCGTTATTTTGGTAATTTAATTTTGTTGGATTGCCATAACATTGATAAAGGAACTTATATAGTTCGGGAATTTTATCCTTGACTTGTGTCAAAAGAGCGCCTCTGTCGACAGAATTAAAAGCGTTTTTAACATCCACCTTTAGCAACACTTCACCACAATTTAGTTTGAGAAAGGTTCTAAGTGAATGAACAGCGGCCTCACAGCCACCCCGCGAACCAAAGCCCAGCTGTATTGGCTGAAAAAGGTTGCTTAAAAAAGCAACCTTTTTCCTACAGCCGACCTTGGCAGCGAGGCGGCGGTATGTGGTGCCTACCGCAATAGGTCTGATACCACCGTCTTTTTTGATAAGGGCACACAAGTTTGCGCCATACAAAATTTCGATGACGTCACTGTTGACTTGCCCTGACAGCATCAGGTTTACTAAAGCCGTTAAGTCTCTCAAGAGGGCCTCGACAATTTCGCCGGAAATGCCCGATAAAAGATCTTTTAGAATTTGAGGGGTAAGGCCATCAAGACCTCCGGCTGAACCACTCTGGAAAGAAGTAACGGCTGCAGCTAAAGGGTGGCTGCAGGCTGCACCCTGTATGAGATTAATTGAGGTACTTATAACGATTTCTTAGATTTTTTTCTGGAGTCAAATCAAATTTTATATGGCTTTAGTTACATTAAATTACTCCAGGGTACAGAATATAAGTGATAGCTTTAACTTCGCTTGTTTGTGACTCGAGACTTTGAACATTGAATTACTAGGAAAATATAATTAAACTAGCTTCTACCCCGCGGCTTCGCCCGCGTGGGCTACTTATCTCTCAGGAACCGTTTATATTTCCGGGATAAAATTACCTTATAACTAACCTTTTTGGGAGGCGTTTAAAAAGACCTATAGGTACCTAACTAAAAACGTTACTTTTAAATCCTTTTAATCTTAAGTGGCCTCGTGTAGTGATTTTTCATGGTGGCATTATGAGAGGCAGGGATGAAATATGTAATTTTTGAGATATCTGGTAGTAATTGACATCAACATTTTCTGTAGGTACCTATAGTTTGACACTAAAGCGAAAAATGTTAAAATACACCACCCATTTTTGTTCCATTTCAACCCACCTACCTAATAATAACCGGTTTTACGAACGTGACTTCGAATATGAAGAAACAAAACTTCCTTCCCTATTTACCCCTTCAAATCAACTCTGGCAAAAAGTATTACTGTAGCACGATTATGTTTTAAAAAGTATACACAATGCCAATTTTCATCACTATAAATTAAAATACACAGTTTCGTCCCTTATTTCAACCACGTAATTGATCCCTCTCAAAAAAATTTAAAGCAACATTTTTTTATATCGAAGGAACTATCCAATTTTGAATACATTACGTTATTTTTTTTATTTACAAAGCTTAACCACTGATTTTGGGGTTGAACTCCAAACAACAAAGAACCCCCATTTCATTTTAACTCGTTTGTATGTTCCGAGTTTAAAAACGATAACCTACCTACGTTAAGAAATAAAGATTTTTTCATACAAAGACTTTTTACCCTTTCCACCCCCTTAAGGGCTGAATTCATTGCACCCCTATGTTATGAACGTATTCGAAATTTTAAGGTTGTAGCTTCAGCGCTTAGGCCGTGCGAGCGTCTTACGATGGGACCTTATCATGTATTTTTTAACCTCTCAGGGGATGAAATTAAAGAAACGCCGTGACCCGTATCTATTTATTTTCTATGACTGTTACACATTCCGAATTTCACTATGATACGGTAATTTTTTTTGAAATTTCCATACAAACTTTAACAATTTTTTTAACCCCTTTAAATGTTGAATTTTGAAAAACTAAAAATTACCATTTCTTTAATTTTTATACTTGTTTGTGTGTGTTAAGTTTCAAAACGATACGTCACGAAATGTAGGTTTTTCATACAACCGTTTTTTACCCATTTCGCCCACTTAGGGGTTGAATTTTCAAAAGTCCTTTCTTAGCACGCGCTTGCGTCATAAAAGGTAGCCTCCAAATTTCAAGTCTAATACGTCCAGTGGTTTGGGCTGTGCGTTGTCTGTCAGTCAGTCAGGACAAAGCCTTTTATATAATAGACTAGCTACGCCCCGCGGTTTCACCCGCGGATAAAAAGTAGCCTATGTGTTAATCCAGTACATAAGCTATCTATATTCCAAGTTTCATCCAAATCCGTCCAGCGGTTTGAGCGTGAAGGAGTAACAAACATACACACATACACACATACAAACTTTCAGCTTTATAATATTAGTGAGCTGCTCATTTGATTATATTATATGGTACTTGTACCAAAAGATTTTTCTTACTTTAAAACATCCGTTAAAATTAGATGCGACCCGCGGTCACGATCGCTTTTAAGCCATTCCAATATTGATAAAATGTGGTGTAGTGATTGTTTGAATCTTAAGAAGAGTATGATACATGTTATTAAAATATAAACCTCCATGCGTGCAAAACTGTGAAAAGCTGCTATCCTAAAATACATTTTACATAAGTATCAAATATATTATTCGGGGCAGTATATGTAGCGGTAGACAGCATAGAAAATGGAATTTGTCTTTAATAATATTTAACAGAAACATTTCTAAACAAGTATTTTAAATATGAGCACATTCGGTCAAGAGGTTGTTAAGATATTACATATAATGTTGTGAGGTCTGGTTTCGGGACGTACTGTTAAATGATACCACAATAGGTCAACGGTAGGTAGAAGTCGAAGAAGCTTTTGCGTGGCCTAAAAATTCGGACATCTGGGGACGTACCGTGAGCTCTTAGCGCGATTCAAAACAGAGCCTATACTGGATCGCTTGTCAAAATCCCCATACCAAAAAACAAAGCGATCCAATATAGGCTCTGTTTCAAATCGCGCTAAGAGCTCACGGTACGTTCCCAGGGCTGACTGATCACTTGCCTAAAAACCCGAAAAGAAGAAAAAGAATAGGTATGCAAAGTTTCATGCAAATTGTTTCAGCCGTTTAGCACACAAACATATCATAATAAACCTACGCCTCATATTTGCTTAAAAGCTTTGCGTTTATAACAGTCGCCGTATGTTATAGCTTTAACAAGCTGTAGGTACCTTATCAACTGGCCGTTAATTAAATTAACAGTTAATTAGATGACTGTTAAAATTATAGCAGTTATATTGGAATAACTAGGTCGTTCTACGATAACATCCACGTTATACTATGCGACCTCCCAGCTATATTTTATCTATAACTAGCTGACCCACAACTAAATAGGCCCGCATTTGACCGTAATCTCACCTGATGGGAAGTGACGACGCGGTCTACGATGGTACATGCTTGCCTAGAAGATACCTATTCACTCGCGACCTGAAGAGCTCCAGATTGTACTTATCGGGAAACAAAGACGAGTATTTAATGTATTTTATATGTATTTTTAATGTTTTTTATATTTTATTACTTATTTTGTTTAATTATACATTTAATGAATACACACTCGTATAATGAATACAAGGAATACTAGAAACATCTAGGTTGCATTTAGAATTTTGGAACCAATATACATATATGCAATATAATTGTTTGTGCATTGACTGTGTAAAGCTCTCTACGGTTTGTAAACTAGAACACACACATACAACGCAAGGAAAACTCAGTAGAGCAACATTTAACATCAACATAACACACCAGTGGTGAAACAAAATATCGGCATCATCAAATCCTAGGCAAGCTAAGACCACGGCTAGCTCCATAGTACATTTTACACATATAAACCGCAAAAGCACTAGCTGCGAGCGAATGAAAATAATGAGATCGTTAAAACCTTGTGGGCGCGCATGTTCAAAACTCATTACACACTTTCACTTCAGTGGCTAAACGACAGATATCGTATGTGATATGTGCAGCCACATATACCCAAGCTTTAGTTCTCATTTCCATTTCGAACGATGTGTTCCTTTCTACTCGAGTAGGTTAATTCCGTTCATTAGGTTTACAATCGCTTTAAGGTGGAACGTTACACTCGCGCGGGAAATTCAAATTTTCTTGCGTTCTTTTGCCAATAATAGCTTAATTACTCAACGTGATTACATGAAAACTTTTTATAACTTTTATAATTTTGCGCAAATAAATATAATGTCTCAATAAATTACAATTAAAAGAATCACCTCGATATCATTAGTTTTTAACGACAAATGGCAATAGACTGAAAAACTAAGAAGAAAACTGTTTATTGCCATTTGTCGCTAAACCAATGATATCTAGGAGATACTTTTAATCGTAATTTGTTGATACTTTCTATTTATTCCCGCAAAATTAGTTTTGATGTAATCACGTTGAGTAATTAAGCTGTTATTAGCAAAAGAACGCAAGAAAATTTTTGAATTTCCCGCGCGATTGTAACGTTCTACCAAAATTAGGGCCTCCCTTAATAAACGTCTCTTATGTCGAATGACATTAGTTTTTGTTACTAGGTTGTAGGACTTTTCTGCAAAGTTTGTCTAAGTACCACCGCTACCACCACTTGTATAGGTACCACCCTTAGAGTATACATAAGCAAGCTAGGTACCACCGATTTGCCAATTATTCTGCCGCTAAGCGGTAGCGTGCAAGCGCTATTGTTTTCCGGTTTGAAGGGCATCCTAGCTAGTGAAACTGGGCAAATGAGACTTTTCGATCTGATCTCACAGTCTAGAAATTTTATTAGATGGTGTAGTGTCTCAGGATGGCGTGCTTAGTGCAGTGTCGTGCGACACTTTAATTTAGACTTCCGGGTGATACTGCATTCTGTCATGGGCGGCCGTGACGCTGAACATCAGCCGAACGACTAGCTCGTCACGTCGCATGATTACATAAAAAGAATGAAAATGGCGCGCTATGTTTTTGTATTGCGCAGAACTTAGTGTACATTAGTAAATCTTAGCAGATCTTAGGGCATACTTTGTCCATTGCACCGTCACGAGACGTCAGCCGAGAACGAGATGACGGCACCGAAGTAGCGGTACATACATTTACTATGACCGCTTGTCACTGATGTCCGGTGATGGGCGTGCAGTGGACAGGCAAAGATAGCCAGCCATAGTAATGTATGAGCCGTCACTTCGGTGCCGTCAGCTCGTTCTCGGGTGACAGCCCGGTAACGGTGTGGTTGACAAGCAGCGTAAATATCTACCGAGAGTCTTGGTTGGGAAGCGGATTATTTGAGGTAGGCTAGATTGACTATGTTTCTGTATAAAGTTTTTCGGAAGCCGTAATAGGCTCTAATTGAAAGGAAAAACTGGAAAAGAGGGTAATGGCGAGGCCACAGGCCAAGCCTGCTACTACGCCACAGAACCTGACTCGAGTACGAAAAAAATACGGGTAGAATGCAAAGAGGTATAATGTAGAGGCATTTGGTAAAACCCGTGAACGCGCCGAGTTCCCGTGGATCTCAGACAAACTGCGCTAATTCTCTATAAGGGTCTTCAACTCACGTGAAATTCACGATCACAGCTGCCCTTGCGCACATGCCCGTAACAAATCTTAGCGTAAACAGTCGCGCATGGCTATTTAAAACAATAATTAACATTAGTGTAACGATCAGTCAGCCCCATCAAATGCAAGTGTTTAATGCTCACGCCCGCTAACACCCGTTTCGTTTTACGATCGAGCCAAAGAACTACACTCTATGACGGAGCAGGTATTGACGAGTAAGCTGCTAAGTAACGAGGCGAGCACGTTTTATAATTTCAGCGCCTCAGCTTCGTATTTCTACAGATTTAAGGTTACTTTTCATCGATGTATGATATAATAAACACATTGATGCGCTCTGAAAAAACTATAATAGTCATTAAAATAAATACAAGGTGTTTGGTAAAATGTCAGCCAAACGTAGAAGTTCGCGTAAATCCATTTAATATTTTTTTATCGATACTTTTTAGGTGTAATTTTATTAAGTGCTTAGAACTTATTATGTTGGTATTGTGGGGATCTAAAAGTTCTTTGATTAGACCAAACATACATATGAGACCAAACAATCAAAAAGTTTAATCAAAAACATGCACAAAAAAAGTCTATTTTTTACGTGACCTTGTATTTTTCAAATAGATCATCTACATCGCCCCCTACACGCTCACCACGTTTGGCTAACCCTCTATCAAACATTCTGTATGTGAAAGTGGTTGAATTTACGGTTTATTGCGACGTTTACGCAATCGGTTTATTTCATACTTATTCCTTAATTTTTAGAATACTCGTTACATTAGGTATACGTTAGTCTTCCAAAAAGTTTTGTGCGGTCGTATAAATACAAATAACAAATATTTCTGGGCCGTTCATAGCGTGTTCCAAAAAAACATGGATCGATTTTATGATTCGTGCATTACGTGTACGTTCGCGTGTCAGCGTACAGTCACCCTCCAAGTGGTCGATGGTCAACAGCATATTATATTCTTACCTGTTGATTTATCGAGTGTTCGCGGGTTGTTAGTAAACAGTCTAAGCCACCGTTTGAAGCCGCAGCCAGTCCGCTTGTAAACAAAGATCGATGGGTTTACGCTGATGACGGATCGCTGAGAGTTGTGATGGGAATCATCGAGCCAGTGCGATCCGGCCACGTGAATATGTATGCATTTCAAGCTACTACGATGGTAGCCTATGAGATATTAAAGTTCTATTTATCCTAGGAATCTTAAGTAAATGATTATTTCGCGGATCTTTTCATAAAAACGTTATTCTCTCCTCTTCAAACTCTTTTTTTATGTTCCCATATTTCACCCGGGATACATCCAAGCCACTATGGACTGGTTTATCCGTGATTTGAATACATACACAGAAAACAAATGATGAGGCCTCACACAGTGCGCTAGATACATTACTATAAATTAAATTTGTATAATGTCCTATTACAAAAAGACAGCCGCTATGGAGTGAGGGTTGAGCAAGTCGGCTCATATCCCGGAAGCGGAGGGTTCGACAGGATAAGTGTATGTGCATAAGAAAAAAGCAAATTGTTGTTGTGTCTGGGTATTGAACTGTTAGTTTTTAAACTAATCAGTTTTAGTAGGAAATGAAATTTAACGTCGTTTTTTTAAATTTTTAATTGTTTTTTGGACTTCGCTACTGACATGCGTCTTTCTATAAATACACTATGAAATGATATAAACAAATAATGAATTATTTATATTTCTGCCTCAGTCAGCCGGTTTAGTCAACAGTTCAACTTTGCTAAGAGTTTAGGATCCTACTTTAACATTCTATTTTTGCATTGTAAAATTTATCTTAAAATTATTTATATTGTAATAGATAGTGTGCACCATATATTAAAATATTACAATACTGTGTAGGTTTATTTCTTTCATAGTTTGTCGCGATTATAAAACGAGTGCAAAACAGGTAAACTTCTATAAATCTAAAACCGCCTTACATATAGATACAATAGACCAGCATCAATACCTACTTATATTTTTATATCCCTGACAAAAGCATGTCATCATGAAACTATAATAAGAATCACATTGCATCGCCCTACATATCTTGACCATCACCTACTTACCAAATACCAATCTCGGGATGCCGTTTTGTTTTTGTCCATTCCACAGGCTATATGCCTTCCATGGAAATGCATTTTCACACATTCTGATTATTGATAGTTAGGGGTGTCTAATGATATTGTTCTTGGAACGTGTTCGTAACTATTATTATGCATTCTTGGTATAAGTATATAGCTAAGTTTACTCTTCGTAAAATAGCTGAACTACCTGGCTTATTCAGCCCTTTACAGGCGTCATTTGTTAAATTAATACTCCGCCGAGTGGGGGGCCTACGCTGCGTCTTTCGGGTCGTGGTTGCCACTCGAGAACCTTTCTTCCCCGTCGGTTTGACAACTGACGTTCTACGAGCGATGTGGCCTGCCCATTGCCCTTTCAACTTGCTATTTCTAACAGCTATATCGGTCACTTTAGTTCTTCTGCGGATCTCCTTGTTTCGGATCTTATCTCGCAGGGAAACACCGAGCATAGCTCTCTCCATAACTCGTTGCGCGACTTTGAGCTTCGCACTTTGCATTCGGTGGACCGACGACCTGGTGAACACCTGGTGGATGATAAGACTAATATTATAAAAAAGAAAATTGTTTGTAATCTCGAGAAAATCTGAACCGATCATTACATTTTTTTCATTGATATAAAACTGCAGTGTTTTTTTTAGTCTGAGTGACAGCTAAGCAATGTTTTATTGTGACAATAGTTTCGGTCTGAGAATGCACTTGATGTTTTTTGGTACTGCAAAAGTTAAGCGATGAATTTTGAAAAAAGATATATATAGAGGTACCTACTTAAAATAAATACGTCATCGGAATATACACAACACAGTTTAAAACATCCGCCGTCAATACTTTCAGTTCATCCGAAAACTTTCTCTTAGTAAGACGCTCGTTCCAGATTCCAGAAGGAGCACATCGTTTCGATACGATACTTGAGCGAGCTTGACCGTCACCTAATTTGTCATCCTGCTTTCTCGCTTAAAATTCCCTTGGACCGGAAACCGGAATGCACGACCAAAATATTGTACAGCCACGGTGCCTCGTTTACAGCAAGCGAGTAGTTAAAATCGATGCGATTCCCGCTTACGACTTTAATGTAGGTAAGTATGTATGTAATGGAGATGTCCTTCAAGTTCACGTTATTCTTGCTATAATTTCCTCCGTACCTATTTATTTTATTTTCGCATTATCTTGTTGCGTAATCTTTGATATCAAAAGCGAATACATTTTTTTATTTATTATACTTTGTGCAGAATATCAAGGCATATAACGGAAGTTATTTCAATCCAAGTCGTATGTTTTGTACACGTGAAGGCAGCCGTAGCCCAGCCGACTGAGCGCCCGCTCCCGCCCTTGATCCGCGCATGTAGGTCGCTCCTGCCGCAAGTAGGTCAAGGCAGCGGTCCTGCGGCGCCTGTGCGGCTCGGCTGCGACTTCGTTGCGGCGCGCGGTTCTCCCCGCTGAGCTCACCCCCTAGACTGAGTGGGGACTGCATAACTTCGCAATACGAGAAACGAACGGAGCTGTTTTGCAAATAAAAATGAAGTAACCTCGCTGTTTAACTAGCTGCTTTCCTGTTATCACATTACTGTAGAGTAATAAAAGGATGCTTGCGATGTTACCATGACTTTTCCAAATAAATTAGCTAAGTCTTGTTCGTCTTCTTAATTTATGATAATGTTCTATGATCTTCTAACTAACTTTCAGGAGGCAGAGTCGTATTATTTGCTAATGTAGAAAACTTGTATTTTTTCTTTTTATCTAATCATTTTGATGGTTAACTATAAACGCTTGATATAACTTTAAACAAGAGACTGCCCGTGATTGAGAAATTGATTTATAGTTGAATAAAGTGATTTATCTAAATGAGATGTGAATACAATAGGATTTAGGATATTATAAAATGTTCAGCATTATTAAATTAACCATGCAAAAATTGATGTAAAGTTCTGGGGAAAGAAGGCATATCGCGCGTGCGACGTGAGTGCAAGCGTCCTGTACCACAACCGCAAGACGCGGACGCGCGTCACTCTGCGCGGTCGGCCGTGGCCGGTGGCGGTTCGCGGTCAACGTTTACAGCGGAAAAAATAATTAAAACCTACAACGTATCACACACCTCAAGTAGCGTACGCGGCGCTGCAGCGAGCGCAACGCGGGCGGACGCACCGCCGCGTCGCGCCCCCCGCCCCGCGCCCGCGCCCTTGGAAAACTCACAGTAAAATGTATTTTTGGCCGCGTCCATTGCCAGCCGCGAAGTAACATCCGCGCCGACGAAAGAAATATTGTGTGAAACGCATGCTCGCTGCGGGAGTCGTAAAATTAACATATATGCAAGTAACGCATATTCGCGACTGCAGTAAATATCGCTTCGATTAATTTTTCGCCGGCTCGCAGAGTGTTGTTTATACGCGCTGTATTTTCACCGACAGGCGCACGCTCTGCCACTGTTTGCACGTTTCTATATTGAGACGGGCGACTTCACGTGGATAGTAATAAGTAGGCCAAATATTAAAAATAACTAGCTACATTATAGTTTGTTTTCTTTCAGAATTTAATATTGTTTGCGACTCACACTTGCATCCGTTTTATAAACATTATCAGATATCAAAAAACTCTGGATGTTGGTTCGTGTTGAAGGGTGCAGTACAAATTATTGTATTCCAGTTTAATAAAACGCCATAAAACACGTATCGTGTTACGCTGGGGGAGCGTTCGGCAGGTTTTCCACCTGTTGCTCTATCGGCTTCCGTGAAAACCGAACGGTCAAACACCTTGGAAAAGTTATCGTATGCACTATTTATAAAGCTTCACGTGAGTTGCACCTGCGAGTCGAGGAGTTTGCGAGAGCTGTCACGACAAAAGGAAAGGCAGAAGACTGAGACGGAGAGTAGTTTTGTTTCGTTTTATCCCGCATGTAGTAATCATTCATATATTGGCACCCAGTCGGAGCGAACAGGCGGCGCCGTTTAAAATAAGTATCGGTACAAAATAAACATTCCACGAGAGAAACATTCCCGACGCCACCAGCGCGCAATACCGCTCATTCACGAAAATGTTTGCTAGAAGTACGTAGTGATTCATGTTTCGTCTATGCGACAAGTTTTTACCGTTAGTTACAAAGCTTGATAGTTGCTTCCACTAAACTTACCATTCCTTAAATCAATGTGACTGTGCTACGTTTACATTGAAAAGAATAAAACATAATTCTCGCACCTGACCACATTTTTAAATTTCTATTGTTTCTAGTTACCTGTAATGTACCGGCGAGAAAGACATTACATTTATTCACTAGTCTTTAGATGCTCGTAGCACTGACAGTGACATGGTTCTACGTGGTTAAACAGTGGGTTCAAGGGCAGATGCACTCTTTCCACTACACAGTATTAAGTATAGGCATTCTAACAACACAAAAATGTGTCAATTAATTTTACTTGGTGACTGGACTTTACTGCAAGAATTCGTTTATAATGTATGTAGGTGGCACTGGTTTATCATAATATGCAGTGGTGTGCACTACAGTGTTTCGGTTTGAAGGGCACTGTTTATGACCTAATCTTTTGAGATAAGTCTCGTCATTTATTACTAGGATCTGATGTCTCATGATGACGTGTGCAGTGCAATGTAACGCAAAATTTTATAATTTAGAGTTCTGGATGGCACCGCAACTTATATGCGGCCGTGACGCTTAACATCAGGTGAACGCCTTGCTTGTCACGCCATCCATTTATATAAAAATCAAAAATAGTAAAACTGATAATGTGTATTGATAAAAATAGAGAAATAAATAAAGAAATGTCCCATAAACAATAGCTAAAAGAATTCAGAAAAAATTGGACGTTCCATAAACAGAACTTTTCGCAGAATGAAAGCAAAATTGCAGGAAAGCTGAAGTTGAAGATTGGGCCGGATAAATCAATCGGGAAAAATGGGTAAATAGGTCAGGGGAAATGCAGTTTATTTATGTGAAATGCTGTTAAAATATTCTAATAAACGGTTTATTAAAATGACCAACCATAATATAGTATTATCATTTTACCTTATGACATTATAAAAATTACCTAGCTCTTTTTAAGTAGAATGATGACGCATTGCATAACATAGATGTCGCCACGGCTGCTTAGTCACTACCAAAATACAGTCCTAAATATTTTCACAGCCATTGGGAGTTGCGACCATGGAACAGTTGAGTTTTGAAGCTTCATCATCATCATCAGCCTGAAGACGTTCACTGCTGAACATAGGCCTCCTCCATAGAGCGCCACTTTGAGCAGGGACAGGGTCATTATGTTACCTCTAAACATGCTATTAACACCTGTATGTAATGTATAATAATGGTTGCAATAAATTATTGAGTATTGAGCGGCTGCTTGACTCCTGCATCCATCGGCTCCCCGCGGTTCTGACTAGATCGTCCGTCCACCTAGTGGGTGGCCAGAGTACATACGCTGCGTGTTCCGGTCCGGTTCTGCTCTTTGAAGCTTATATAGCTTCCACCAACGCATTGTTGGCGCTGGGCCTTTGAGCTCATCTACTCAAAGAGCTTTGATTCGCTGATCTCAAAGATGGCTACAGTATCCCACACAGGATCGGACTTGCACAATCGTTTTAAGCCTGTCGCAACATTTCTTGGATTCCTGAGCTTTATAGGGATGGTCTGTTACCAGTACTGACAAACCTAGTACCGTCGGAGACAGACTAAAGGGTTTTGTTGGGGCCGTTTCACAGGAAATAAGACCCCTGAGGGATTACGGCATTAATGCCTTTCTGTAAAACTGTGTGCATGCACGATACCTATATTTTTACGTGGCTGGTGTTGTCATATGTGGGTATTTTAGGCCTGGTCAAAATTAGACGTCTTTTTTCATGTTATGAAGGTTTCGTGGCTTAAAATATATAAGGTCAAGGGAAACCGCCTGCTCGAGACGCACCGTGTGTTGGAGATCTTACAGCTGTGCGTTACGTAACATTATGCTAAACTTCAAGTTGTTCTGAATCTGAACCGATTAATAACAATTTTCTAAACACAGAGAAGATGGTGATGCGTTTTAGTGGATACTATAGAGTCCAAATTAAAATAGTGTGTTAAATTGATAAACAGACTACATCTAAATTATACTACGTAAATCTACACTAAGCCTAAGAAAACAAAATAAGTGAGTAATAAAAAGTTATAAATATATTTTATTGCATCTTTAGGGCAGTTTCGACAGACACAGATCGCAGATCAGTAATATGTATGATACAGATACGGAACGTCACAAAGAATATAAACTTAAACTAAGTCTATGCTTAAAAATATTGGCCTAAAATTAAACGAAGAAGGTTGTATCAAAAAACAAATAGTTCCAACACTCCCCCTACTTCTGAATAGGTAATAGGCCATTATAATTATTATGCTAAGCCTAATTACACAGATGTCTTTGCTTTGGTAAAAACTTTGTTAAGACATCTGCCTTTATTTCATTTGTGGGAACATATTTTATACAGATAGTCCCACTAGCAGTGGTATCCCGTATAAAATGATGTCGGACATCAATGTGCTTAGTTCAAGAGTGGTGAATGTTATTTTTGTTAACATTTGTGCCCCCTGATTGTCGCTGTAAATACAGACACCATTGTCTAAACCAAACACTTCCTTTAATATGTTTTTAATGTACATATATGGATTCTTTAGGAGCATCACTAAGAGCCATATATTCCGCTTCAGTTGTTGAAAGGGCCACTGTTCGCTGTTTACGAGATTCCCAAGAAATTTGTTCATTTAAATAAAATACGTAACCAGTGTAGGACCTTCGGTCATTTAAATATGCACCATAATCTGCATCAATATATCCCGTACTCTGCAAGAGTACTTTTCTTTTGAAATTGAAGTTTACGATTCATTCTCCCTTTTAAATATTGTAAAACTCTTTTTGCTGCGTTCCAGTGTATTGTCCCAAAGTTATTCCAACAGTGACTGAAAATGTGCAAGAATGGCCTATAGTGGAAGTTTTTGAAGTTAGAAGGTTTTGTGAGTAAATAGCTAACATGGGTACGTGAAAAAAGAAAATATATAAAGTTAATAAATTTAAAATAAAAAATACCTAATTCAATATTATGTAAACAAATAGGTGTCAGCTCTCAAGATTTTTGAAAGCCACAACTATACCTACATATCGTCACCGTATTTGGAAAACTAAATAACTGACAAAACCAAAATCGCGAGATAAACGCAATTTACTATTTTTGGAAGCAAAAATGGTTATAACTTTATTTTCTAGAAACATTTTGCTGTCCAAGTTTTTATATGTTGTGTATTGTTACTGTATCTTTTTCTGAATTTACCTGTCATACATATTGATTAGTTTGTTAATGAGAAAAAAAAGCGACTATGTATTTTTCCCTCACCAAATTTTTGAACATGTGATGCACTTATTTATTTTTCCATGTTAGTTGTTTAGTTTTCCTTCATCGATATTCTCCATTGAGGTCCGAAAAGCTAACGCTAAGTGACTTTATTTGATTTTCCTTCTACATTTAAATTCAAAATAACCAATTATTTACTTATGATAATATGAAAATCCAATAAATAGGTGATAAATTTAGTTAAACTAGGGTTTATTTTAATTAAAACCAACAAATAATAACTCAATTTTATTAGGCGTGTGAAAAGTAAATAAAAAACTACTGAAACACTAACATTTTTCTATCAAATATACAAAATACCGTATAAACAACATAACAAACTTGGTATTATTAAAATAATACTATTGTTAATAGAATCAACATAATCGTAGTAGATCTCAATAGTTTTAATGTAGTTATTAAAAACAACACCTTCACATGTGTCCAGGAAACACGGCTCTATCCAGAATACACGGTTCTTATCCAGAACACACGGCTCGTGTCCAGAAAACAATAAAGCAGACACTCTTGCAAAGGATAAAACCTAGAACCAGGTTAAGTTTGGCATAGCGGAACTATGTAAACCCACCACAATGGAAGTAAAAAATGTACTGCTGATTCTCACGAAAGAAGACCAACAAATTCTACAGGGGGAAAAAGATATAAGGCAAGCTAAAGTGATGTTTCCATCCCTGAATGGAAAACTCACTAACAATTTGATAAAATGAACAAGGCAAGACCTCCACCTTATGGTGGGTACTGGGTATTATCATGGTCACTGTATCCATAATTATCACCTGCACAAATTTGGTGCTACAGACAGTCCTGTGTCGGGGTCGCATGCAGGAAAATGAGACTGTGGAACACTTGCTGCTATATTGCACAGCCACAGAAGAGACAGGAGAAACGACGCATCTGAAAACGAACAAGAACAACGACTATGGGATCGACTGCAATCGGACTCCAAATCACCCATACCACATAATGCATCATCACTGGAACAGTTCTGTCAGTGATCTAAGGCCATGCTCCGCTACATGAAGGAGCTGTGCTGGCTTGAGTAAAGGGGGGGAGAAATGCACAATATCACACGTACAAGCGGAACGTCAGTGCAGGCCTTGCCGCCCCGTATTAGAATTTTAATAAGAGTAACGTCCACTTAAATCAAAGTATTCATGAAAATTATAACCATCTACTTTTCTTCTTTTTTTACGTTATGAAACTAAATTAAGCATTGGGATAACTTCCATCAGACTGATTGCACTGATTTCTCGTTGCCCGACCTTCCGGTCGCCTTTGCTTAGCTTTTATGGACTATGAGATAAAACTTTTGACCATCGAGACCTAGTCTGTTCTGGACTCCTTGCAGTGATGCCAAATCGATTGGCCGTACATTGAATTGTTGAGATGTCTAACGAAGCCGCAACCATGACTGTTCAGATCCAGAACCAGCACACTAAGCACATAAATTTGCGCCGAAGAGTGAAAAAGGGGATGTTATTTCAACGAAGTCGTTCACAAACGCACTAGAGGATGTGTTTAAGGCACTGGAACGGATTGGACGGGATATCAACATCAATGGTGAGTCCATCTCTCACTTACGATTTGCTAACGACATTGTCATGATAGCTGAATCGTTGCAAGACTTACAGCAGGATAGCAGATGCTGCATGGCTGAATCCTCACGACGCAATTTTCGGAACACTGGAATCATCGTCAACAGCCTGAAGACGCCTACTGCTGAATATAGCTGCCGCCATAGAGCGCCACGTTAGGCGGTTGCTTGCCTCCGCAATACATTGCGTCTTCCGATTCGTGATCGCTACTCGAGAACTTTTGATCCCCATCGGTTGTCGGTTCTGCGACCGGTGTTTCCCATTGCCATTTCAACTTGCTAATAATTCTAAGAGCTAGATCAGTCACCTTAGTTCTCCTGCGGATTTCGGTCCTTGTTTCGAGAGAAACACTGAGCATAGCTCTCTCTATAGCTCGCTGTGAGACTTACGGACTTAGCTTAGGAGCTTACTAATGAGACTAGTTAGTGCTATAATATTCTGTTCCAACAGTAATAGACCACGTCTCAATGCCCTGAGTCATCAGTGGCAAAACACAGTGACTGAAAATAATTGTTTTCAGCTTGTGCGGTATTTTGGTTAGAGATAGGTCGTAACGTAACAGTAAGTCTTCTGTAGAATCTGATATTGCGTACACGATGGATTTGGTTAATGGTGGTAGCCTTTTCAAAAACCGGCTTGTACGCGAGGCTGGAATCATACAAACCTGCATCGAAGCAATTCGGAATTACTCTCGAAAACAGCACACATAGCTCAAGAGCGAGATGGGCCCATAATTCTTCAACATGGTTTTACCACCTATTTTGAAGAAGAGCACCACTACGCTCTTGTGCCACGCCTCGGGCGTTGTTACTTCAAGGATGACGGAATTAAATAAGTTTCGGAGGGTCACAAGTGCCACCCAGTTTGGTTGTAATTCCGTTCTCATCTTGCACCTTGTTGTTTAGCTGTTTGAGGGCCATTATACAGCATTGCTTCTGTAAACTATATAAATGTGTCGAGGGAAAACTGAATAAAGTACATTATGCATTTTATTCACTCTCAAAGTAATTCACGAGTTCACTTAGTAATTTTTTGCTGAGTTACCTAGTTTTCCTTCGCCACTTTTTTATAAATACTTCAATATTTATTTTTCCATCTATGGCGTCTTACAATTGGTTTTTGTTGAATATCTTTTTGATAAATTAAGATATTAAAAATTTAGAAATACAGATAGATGCGGCTTGAATTGGACATTCTGGAAATGCAATAAAGTCGATTTCGCAAAATGTGTTAGTTATTTAGTTTTCCAACTACGGTGACGATATGTAGTACAAATAATGTGAAGGATTTTTTTTTTAAATTAAATAATACCTCAGACCTAGATTTTTTTTGTGTATGATCATAACTTCATAACTAAGATAAATAATGTTCTTTGCTAGAAACGAATAAATTGAATATA
Source organism: Ennomos quercinarius (assembly GCA_910589525.2). NCBI lineage: Eukaryota > Metazoa > Arthropoda > Insecta > Lepidoptera > Geometridae > Ennomos > Ennomos quercinarius. Next base: position 16,818,587 of record OU342489.1, read on the forward strand.
CACACGGTCGCGTAACTGCTATAATTATACATACAGTCTGTACTTGAATGATTTGTATAATTGTGTTGCATATTCTGAATAGATACGTTTTTTTTATGGTATAGTTAGCAAACAAGCATACGGCCCCCCTGATGGGAAGAGGTCACCGTAACCAATGGACATCTGTAACACAAGACGTGCCACTGATGCGTTGCTTACCCTGTGATAATACTCTTTTGACCCTCCTTTTGAATTGCTGCATGTTGTAGCTCCGGGGAAAGACCGCTGGTGGAAGCTCATTCCACATCTTACAGATGTACGGTAAGAAAGTGCGCATAAACCGAGTCGTATGTGACTTCCACGTCTCAATAATGTGTGGATGAGCATTTTCACGGTGGCGAGAGGTGTGATGGTAGAAACGCGATGCCGGTATTAAGTCGAATAGTTCTTCAGAGCACTCCCCATTGTAGATACGGTAGAATATACAAAGAGGCCCAAAATTTCTGCGTATTTTGTGAGGCTCAAGATGTTCGGTAAGCTTAGGATTGCCGACAATTCTGACAGCTCGACGTTGTATCGAGTCAAGAGGCTAAACTTGATACTTGGGTGCTCCATTCCAAAGGTGAGAGCAGTACTCCACGTACACGTTTCCACGTATTAAAATTCCTGCAGATAAATAGGAATTATACATTTATACAATTATTACAATTGTGCTTTTATTCGTTCAAAAGCTCTACTTCCTGATCCCAGTAGATTTAGAGGAACGCATTTGAAATTACAATTACTTTAGCAAATCGCTTCCGGATTTTGACTCGAATGAATTATGAATGTTCGTGAATATTTAATTAAGTGTTTCTCAGAGGTTGGGAATCTTGGGACTTGAGGCGAGGACCTACTGTGTGACGCAGTTGACTGACCAAGCTTGATCATCTCGGCTTCTCGTATTCCAAAAGGGCTGATCAAATTTACCGCCACGCCAGCCTTGATGATATATCATTCGCTGGGCTGTGGTATGTTGCAGTTATTTTCGAACCAAATATTCTCGTACGTTTTCAACTCAACTCAATTTAAAAAAATTATTGCAAATAGGCTATTATTAGCTCTTTTACAAGTCAAAATTAAATATTAAGGTATTTAAAAATATTGTAATAAATTATTGTACATACTAAGCAAGCATAATAATTATAGGCAACATTACATAGTGCTTAATGTTAAAAAGTTACATAGCAATACGAGTTAGAAAAAAAAGAAGTTCTCCTTTCCAATCCGGCACAAAGCAGAATAGAAAACTCCGATCCGTAGCTTCGATTACATCTGTAAAGAAGAAGCTACAAGAAACTTTATAGTGTCATTTTTGTTACAATTGAGACAACATATTGAAAACATACTAAAAAGTACCTACATACGTTTCACACCAGTGTAAGAGTAATATTGGAATGATCATAATAAATAAAATACAAATAGAAAATAAAAATGATATAGCCAAGCAACATACAATAGACAATGTACCTAAGATTTCATAACATTGAGCTTGGGGTATTCAAGCCAAGCTTTTTTGTCGGACTTATAATAATTTATGGTGTAATAGGGTATTTTCATCAGATTTGACTTGACGAACGATTTAAATTTACGCATTGACAAGCATTGCGATGTTAAAAGACCTGACGGAATCACTCTCATTCCTTGAAAGGTGGGGTGGCCTTTATTGTACGACGCTACTTGCGTCTACACTACTGGCGCCGTCACATCTTCCCGAGACGCACGTTAGGACCGGCCCTGCGGCTAATTCGGCTGAGCAGCTCTAACGACGCAATACCTATAGTAATCTCGGTAATGGTTACATATTTGAGCCGTTTGGTATTGAGACCCTGGGTCCGCGGGGACGAGCGCCTGGTCGATGCGACACATGACCAAAATACTGACACTCAATGTTGCCAGCATGTTAGGTACACTACTCATACTGGTTGGGCTGAAGTATTTGTACTATCCATAGGTCATCGCGGTTAGTATACAGTCCAAATATTTTGGAATAGGTAGTGTAGCTAGTAGCATTTAGAAGTAGTTATTTAAAGAATAGAGGCACTCTGGCTCATACGCGAAAAGATTTGTCCGCATGGCGGCCGCGCCGCGGACTATTCTTTTCGCATGCGAGCCGGGCGGCGTAAACAATTACAATATTCAAATATTGTAGAATGTTGCTATTTTTTGATGAATTAGGAATAAAAATTATATATCTGTGTTTTATTTGACCCCAACTTGTATTTTTCATATTCAATCGATTTATTGCAATACTTCATAGAAAAAAAATATTTGCCGAAAAAAAGGCGGTTTTTGAAAAATTCCCCAAAAAATAATAAAACAGCCAGGAAAGAACAGGTATCTATATTTTTCTTCAGTATTTTACGGCTCAATACTCTATATTCACAGTCTATAATGTCTTAGTACAAAAAAAACATGTGATGACGAGTTATGTGTCACGGCACCGTCAAAATCTGTTAAAGTCACGCTCAAGTTTATGTTCCAGTCTTTTCATATAAGATTCTTTCTTATCAGATTTTTAGCATTATATACCAAAGAGAAGAGCAATTCTCCCTCTACAATTTTCTCATACATTGTTAGTCTGTGCAAACACCATGGAATTTACTATTGGTGAAATGTTCACCCGTGGCGCGTGCCGTAACACAATTGCGCCTTACGGTCGTAGGGAAGTTCTGATGGCGTATTTTATTATTTGCTAAATTAATAAAGCCTTCTTCTAACGATATCAAAACCAGTCAGTTGCAAACCACAGACCTAGAATATTTTCGTTGTGCAAACAGTACACTGTTCAACACTTAGAGTACAGACGTTCGACCAAATAAATTCGATTTCAAATTCATACGAAATTACTTTTTCCGAACTATTATTATAAAGGTTGGCAACAAATCGAGTATATGTTTTCTTTTGCCAACAGATAAGCGGACTGAAATTTGAAACCCAATTGCGAACACTTAATCAATTCCCGGAAACACTTCTGGGAGACCCAACAAGAAGAATACGATACTTTGATCCAATAAGGTGAGTACTTTACTTTCATATTCACAGCTATGTTAGTTAAATTAAATTTGCCTTGAACTCAATCAGCAGTTTATACTGCCAGTTTTGGAACGTTTGTCAAATTCGTAAGTAGGTATTAAAAAATACAGATTTTGCACAATCAGGGATATCGGAATTTCCTTCAGTTCCAGCTTGGTCCACGCCTATTACACATATAGGTACATACTACTATACAGCTTTGCACAAACATGTTATTGCAGATAAAGCCATGTGTTGTCATGTAATTATTAAAAATAATATTGAGTCAATAAAGTTTATTCAATCTTTAAACTAACTACTACAAGTTTAATTTACCTAACTTAAAAAAATATATAAAGACAGAAACTAAATTAAATCTAAAACAAAAAAAAGATAAAGTGAAAATAAAAGAAATAACTATCTCAGTAATATGAAGCTGCTGGCTTCTTCGCTTTTTATCGCTATTTTATCTACTGACAACATATTGACGTGCACGGATGCAGTGTGTCAAATCAGTTTTAATATTTTCTTTTACTTCCTCTTTCAATTCCCAACTCATGTATTCAAGGTTATAATATTATTTAAGACAGCGCAAAAAGCTGTTGACGTTTCCGTTTAGATAATAATTAATTTTTCTATAGATATTGCGCTGTTATTATGAAATGCTCAAATCGTAGCTTGACTAGGTAATTATTAGCCGTTCGCAGATCAACGTTCTCTTGGTTTGTTGACCCTTATAATTAATTGTAACAGCGGAGCATTACCGTGCTTTAGATAGCACTTATCGTTAAGGCTTTACTTGAGAAACCTTCGCGGGTTCCTTAATATATTTAAGGTGGAACGTTTCACTAGCGCGGCAAATTTAAATTTTTCTTGCGTTCTTTTGCCAATAATAGCTGAATTACACGAAAACTAATTTTGCGCAAATAAATAGAATATATCAACAAATTACGATTAAAAGTATCTCCTAGATATCATTGGTTATCTACAAATGGCAATAGACTGAAAAACTAAGACGAAACTGGTTTATTGCTATTTGTTGCTAAACCAATGATATCTAGGAGATACTTTAAATCGTAATTTATTAATACATTCTATTTACTTGCGCATAATAAATTTTCGTGTAATCACGTTGAGTAATTCAGCTATTATTGTCAAAACAATTTGCCGCGCTAGTGAACGTTCCATCTTAAACAAGCATCAAGGCGAATAGCCTCTTGCCCATGTGAAAAGAAAGGAAAGATGATATTCATGTCATCTCTTTTGTTTCAGGAACGAGTACTTCTTTGACAGGAACCGGCCGTCATTCGACGCCATACTTTACTATTACCAGAGCGGGGGGCGTCTACGTCGCCCCGTCAACGTACCACTGGACGTGTTCTCGGAAGAGATTAAATTCTACGAGCTGGGGGAACAGGCTACCAACAAGTTCCGGTAATTTCTCATCGTTTAACATAATCAAGTTTAAAGCTGTATTGAAAGACAGCGATTTTTATTATCTGTAAACACAACTCTCCAATACTAATGTTATATCACCATATCAGGCACCATAACAGCACTAGGTACCACAACTATGTAAGATTAAATTGGACTTAGACATAGAATCACTTATATTTTTCAAATGTACAGAATGGTTCTAGTTTTATTCGAAATAGCTTCAGTTTGTTTAAATAGATATTTTATATAGAAGTTGCAAACACCCTGAATTTGTTGCAGGGAGGACGAGGGTTTCATCAAGGAAGAGGAGAAGCCTCTTCCCTCCAACGAGCGCCAGCGCAAAATCTGGCTGCTGTTCGAGTACCCCGAGAGCTCCCAGGCTGCCCGCGTCGTCGCTATCATCTCCGTCTTCGTGATTCTGCTTTCCATTGTCATCTTCTGCCTCGAGACCCTTCCCGAGTTCAAGCACTACAAGGTCTTCAACACCACCACCAACGGGACCAAGATCGAAGAAGACGAGGTCCCTGACATCACGGACCCGTTCTTCCTCATAGAGACGCTGTGTATCATCTGGTTCACGTTCGAGTTGATAGTGCGGTTTTTAGCGTGTCCAAACAAGTTTAATTTCTTCAGAGACGTCATGAACATAATAGATATCATCGCTATAATTCCGTACTTCATCACGCTTGCGACCGTAGTGGCCGAAGAGGAAGACACACTGAACCTGCCGCGCGCCCCCGTCTCTCCCCAAGACAAGTCCACCAACCAGGCCATGAGTCTGGCCATCTTGCGTGTCATCCGGCTGGTCCGCGTGTTCCGTATCTTCAAGCTGTCTCGTCACTCCAAGGGCTTGCAGATATTGGGACGCACGCTGAAGGCTTCGATGCGTGAGCTTGGCCTGCTCATATTCTTCTTGTTCATCGGTAAGTCCATGTATTCATTTATTTTAATTCTCAAACATCAGTACCTGTTCCGTAACTCAAAGAAAACGCCATCTGTTGGATACAATGCGAATGATGGCTTCTTAGTTACAGTTAATTATTATAAATCAAATATTTGTCATATAGTATTTATCAGCCAGCTGTGAACAAAACCTGCATACCTATATTGTTAAAAACAAAGCCATAGACTCCTCTCCACTTCTAAAGTGCGATGAATGTTTTGAGTACTGTTGCGTCCGCGCTGTCGCTGGAGCAGCGACGAGCGCCGAGAGCCGGCAGCCGCGGGCCGCGCGAGCGCCGGATTTTACCTATCTTGTGTTCACAGGGGTGGTGGTTTTCTCTTCCGCGGTATTTTTTGCGGACAAAGACCGAAACGACACCAACTTTTCATCAATCCCTGACGCCTTCTGGTGGGCCGTCATTACTATGACGACCGTCGGATATGGTGACATGAGGTAATCCCGCGGCACACGCGCCCGCCCCGCCGCCGCCCCGCCCCCCTCGCCGCGCCCTCGGCTCCGCTCGCTCGCCGCGCTCCCGTTCACTGTATGTTGCACTCTACCCATCTCCGTCGGTGTGTGCTTGTTCTTAAAGGTGTGGTGCTGTTTTCATCGGCGGTGTACTTCGCCGAAGCCGGAAGTGAGAACAGCTTCTTCAAATCCATACCCGATGCGTTTTGGTGGGCGGTCGTGACAATGACGACCGTAGGATACGGAGACATGACGTATGATTCGACGAACATCACTCTAAATTTCATCTTGCCTACTGGTCATTTCATTTTATCCCACGATCTTACATCGGCTCTTTAACACTTGGAGTTTTTTTCGCCATCACTTAACTAAATACATTTGCTTAAATTATGTTTTCGACGGTTCGCTTAGGACTAAACCGATCACGTTTTTTATTCACCTTTTACGATTCTATTATTATGCACGTTAGGTAACATTTCTTGCGGTCTTGATATTTTGTATCATGTCTTTAGTCACAATTTTCTTCCTGAATTTTTCAATTTTACATGGAAGCTAGGTAAATTGTAAAATTATCCAATTTTTAGGGTCGGGAAATGATAACTTGTTATAATTAGGATCAGATTTATGTACCCGCGTCGTCGGTGTGACACCGCCCATAAAATCGTATAGACACCGCTTTAGTTGTGTGCCCTCAAGAAGTGTTGTAGGCTAGGAAGCGTCGCGAGCGAGTCCGTTCTCACAAGCCGAGTGAGGCGTATCGATGTCAACTCCTCGCTCACTGTGTCGCTTCGCTACTGCGGTGTTCGTGAATGTCTCGATGTTGTGCAGATTGACGTTAGCTTCGACAATGGTGGTCACTGGTTAGCCATCCACTGAGCGCACGCGTGACATCATCACATACAGTAACTTCTTCATTAGAGGGCGTTCCCATTATTTTGCTTACCTACATGACGTTCCGACTATAATTTCATCTGTCTATCTCTTGAGTTGGAATGATCTGTTTTTCGAATCGAGACCGAAGTAGAACATGGTGAATTTTACACGTTAACTGCTACTATGTAAAATTGTTATTCAGAATGTTTCATTGCTTGTTTTATTGGCTTCTGATCATAAGCTTCACACCATTTTCGACATTGTTATGATTGTTATTATGTTCGTTTCTTTGTTAGTGCATGGAGATCTTGTCCCAGTAGAGGGTCTGACCGTTCACAGTAGTTTGATGTTCAAAGGCTGTGTAGGTTCGTCTTACTGTTTATTTTTATAGATCCGTAAATTCCTACTGTTTGTCTACATATGTTTTTTTTTTTCATATTAAGTTATAACTATCATTCATGTCCACAGTGAATTACCCACTCAAATAACAATAACTATTTCGTAACGTAATATTCAAATCAGTTAATTAAGCTGATTTGTTTGTTCAATATGCAGGTACGAATACGTATTGTAAAGTCAAATCATAAGGTAATTTCCAACTCAGAACCAGACAAAATAAAATTGCACAAAAATTTTGTAGTGACTTTCCGAATTTACTGCTACAAACTATACTGTTCCATTTGATGAGGATACTGTTACTACGAAAATAATTGCCCGCCATCCGATATGGAAATATATTCGCACCTGCATCAGACTTCTCTTCTTGATTATTAAGTAATTGGCTAATAGATGTCTCACCTTTGCCGATCAGTTGGTGGGACATCTGATGTATCTTCATACTAATACAATGAATACTTTCCAAACCTCAACAAGGTTTATTGTAGATTACTATCTACTTTGTTGGTAATCTTTAGCCGATGCTCATCATGAAGAGTGTTAAGTTTAATTTGTTTTGGACATGAGGCTGGCGCTACCACTTGCTGTGCGATAGCTTAGAAAACTGTCGCAGATCGGCTGCGACAAGCTGGCTGGAGTGAAAGATGACGAATGGAATCGATTCTCATAGGTAACAAACGCCAAAGCGAAATTTCCAAGCTTAACTTACTGAAATCCGTTTCAGGTACTTTCACAGTGTACTCTTACCAATTAAAATTTTTGTTAGATTGGAATATGGTACGTATATACAAATTTGAAGCATGTGCATCATCATTGCGTTCATTTTTTCTTCTGTTTTAATTTTAGTGTGTACCTACGTCTTTCGCAAGGTATTTTGAAGAAAGCTGATGTTATCTACGCCACTGAACGTAATAATATACCTACGGTCAGCAGGCAACCCTGTCTATTGCGAAATAGAACTTCTTCGAAATATCTAGCGAATTTAGTCATTTTCAATGCAAAATCTTACGTTCGATTATCGTATAGGCCTGTGGGAGTGTGGGGCAAGATCGTGGGGTCTCTCTGCGCCATTGCCGGTGTGCTCACCATCGCTCTGCCGGTCCCCGTCATCGTGTCCAACTTCAATTACTTCTACCACCGCGAGACTGACCAGGAGGAGATGCAGTCACAGAACTTCAACCACGTCACTAGCTGCCCGTACCTGCCCGGGACTATGGGCGAGCCATATCTCAGTAAGTACAAACCAACTGGTTAAAGATCGGACGCGAGTATTCTTTTTAAATTACACGCGGATCATTTCACGCAATTATATACTCGTACACGAAACGAGCCACGGTCGTAACACACCGGAACCCGGTACTTGGTAATGTGATTGGTCCCAATTATCTCTTCACGTTATTATGCATCCGGCTCACAATTTTATTTATTTTTCACGGCATGCTTTTTTAATTTAATTTCCTTTATGTTCGTTTTCGGTAATTTCAGGTGGGAGAGACGATGACAAGGACGAGGTCGGCAGTGACCACTGACTGTATGACAGTGTTGTTTATTCATTTATGAACGGACTAATTCAAAGTTAATCGACAGAGACGATCATTGTGATATTAATGTGTAAGGGACTAGAGTGCTTTCGTGTAAATAATTAGCCGATAAGTGATATGAAAATAGGCGAAATAAAAATGTTATTTATTTTCTTTTTGGTTATGTTTAATGTTTCTCACAAATCATTTTGTTTTAGATACATCATGGCATGTTTTATTGTTTACATGATTCAGTTTTACAGTCGGATTTTGTTACATGAAAACATATTATTATTGAATTCTCGTAAATTTTGGAACATCACTTTGATGCGTAATTTATGTCTATTTAAAAAAACAGTACGTTCTTTTACTAAATAAGACGTACGGGGAAACGTTAGCTTTGGCAGGTTTTATCTAGTGGATTGGAGTGCCATTCACGTGCCAACAAGCTGGCACATTGGAGAGCTTTCAAAGAACACAAAGCTCGGCCAAATACCAAGAACCTCGTTAGAGGTTTGAAGTTACCTAGTGTTAGTCTGTTATCGTAACAGGTATATCCTTCCTAAACAATGCCTATTATTTTAATTTAGCGATATTTAATACCTTATAATGAAGGGTTTGAGCTTGTTGATGCGTGAATATCCTACATTAGTGAGATTTGTTACGGCCATATCGTGTTTGTTGCTTAATTTATGAAATTTCAGCAAAGCATCGTTAATTCATTAACATCTGTTCTGAAGTAAGTTTTATTTTTTATATTTTACTTAATATTTTTATGTGTTCTCATAAAGCTAACATCATGATAATATTAATTTTAATGAAACCTAATAAGAAACCAATTCGTTGAAATTATTCAAAAGAAAAAAGCCAAAAAAATATTCAGGGTGGCTGACACGTAAACCTAGCCAAAGTCGAATAAGTCTTCGTTTTTCACGTCGGTAGGTACTGGATCAATGTTTAAACGACACTTTATATTTTAGGTATTCTTGTGGTACTGCAACTCTTATCGGCAGCTTTGACGCTTAACATCAGGCAAACGACTAGTTCATAACGTGATTCATTAAGGCTCATATATATTCACGGATTCTTTATCTCGGTCGAGTCATTTTTGAAATATTAAATTACGGAATTTACCTATTTGCGAAAAATCTGGCTAAAGTATGTTCTCATGACAAAACAAACAATTACAAAAATACAAATCAACAATCAATCAATCAATTCATTACAAATGTTCAACAAAAATATCATATTAATCCAAACAGGCTTTCATACATAAAAACAGGATAGAAAGAAAAAAAACCTTGATACTGTTGTATTTCTAAAACCTTGTTTTGATTAATATGCTATTTTGGACATTTGAAATGTTATTCATGAGAACAGTTTAGCCAGCTGTTTTATAAGTGAATTCAGTTATTTAATATCTTAGAAAATGTCGCAATGCGCGAGCAAGATAAAGAATTCGGGTATACAGGACCCTGAACATAAAATTTTTAAAGTTCCGTATAGTTGCGATAACAATAAGATCGTTTGCAAACCTTGCTTTTTCTATCAGCAATTATGTAAAAGCGTGCCATTGGCTGTAAATTGGCGCTAAGCCGATATTTGCATCAACTGCGTCAAGGCCAAACAAGCGAAAGCACAACTATTGGAAACTAAATATAAACTAGTTTTAGTTATTGACACGATATAATTATCGGAAAGAATTCGGTCACGGCTGTGACGCGGTGCGGTAATGTCTTCATTCTCTTTGATTTGGTAGTTGCAGGGAATCGGTAGCTGCTTGTATCAGCATGGTTTTATGAGAACTAGCTGCGCCCCGTTTTCAATGGTGACCAAAAATATCCTGTTTGTTAAACCAGCTTATAAAGTATCTCCATTTCAAGTCTCCTTCAACGTTCAGCTGCTGATGCGTGAAGAGGGAAAAACACAAATTTTCGTATTTATAATAAGTATCACATCTTGTCTATTCATTGTGTAGTCCAATGATCGTATGAATAATGGGATAAAATAGTAATTTTATAATGGGATAAAATAGTAATTTTATCCCATTATTCTATAAAACAAGTGACACCAATATTTTAGTCCCAGAACTCCGATTACCGTCATAATCACCGATCGTTAGAAAAAAGAAAAGGTTCTTATTATCCAGCTCTGTATGTTAAAATATCACAGCTCAAATTAAATTTTAAGTAAGTATAATAAAAATGTAATATTTATATTAGTCATTCAGAAACGACTAGGAAAAACACTAGAACGTCACTTCGCCAAGGAATAATTAAGTCGCATATAACTTATATACTAATCTAAAATGAAGTATAAGATAAAAGAATGAACGACACGATGAATAAAACAGAACTGCTAACGCGCTTCTGCCGTTCAACTGCTGTCAAGATTTATAAAAATTTTACTGTAGTGGAGCGGCAGAGGCGTGTCAGCATCGCTGCTTCATCATAAATACGGCCCAATAAAAAGCATGATGGAAAGTAAAGACGCTTCGTCTCGTTGTTCCGTTGTTTCCAATATGGGACAGTGAGAATACACCGATGGATGGGTTCGGATTTTGGGAAAAATGTTCTTACTATGATTCCAACAAAACAAAAAAGAAAACCATCACGAATGATTTTTTTTTAACTAATTTGTAACGCAAAAATAAAGAACAATATTTTTACTCACAAAAAACGCAGCGTACACAAAGTAATAAAGCAGTGTAAAGTTGTAAACAAACAATAACAGACATTATCCGACTGATGTTATCGAGCGTGCCATTACTTGTAGATGGTTTATCTATCGGGCTGTCATCGTGAATGTCAGTGCAGCCTTCGCTTCGTCGCATCAGCTGTCCGTTCCCATAAGAAACTATTATTCGTGCAAATTTTTTTTAATGTAAATGAATGGCGTTACCAGCTAGTCGTTCGCCTAGTGTTAAGCGGCACGGCTGCCCATAACAGATTGCAGTGTCACTCGGAACTGTAAATTTAAGTTTCGCGTGACCATCCTGCACATCACACAGCCTAAAAACTTTTCTAGACTGTGAGATCAGTTCATAAAGTCTCATTTGCCCATGCCTTTCAAACCGGAACATTGTAGTGCTTGCACACTACTGCTTGGCGATGGAAAAACTGGCAAAGCGGTGGTACCTACCTAGACGAACTTTGCAGAAAAGTCCTACCACCTAGTGATGTGGAAATTGCATTGTAACCATAGTATTTGTAATCAAGAATCTCATAGTAACCTTCCTGGATACAATGAATTGTGTATAGTTTGGCAGATAAAACACAGGCGTAGAGTTGCTAGTTTGTCCATTTTCTATCGGCTGCATTTTGGGGAATGTGCGTAGGATCAGCTAATCCCATCATCCCTTTTTAACCATAGGAGTACAAGGCGTGGGGAGTCTTTTAGATTTATTGCAATAGTAATATAAATTCAAGAGCAGAATTTAACTGCAGTTAGAGACCTATTTCTGTTTTACAACTGGGCGTTATTATTATTAGTACTTACAGAGGATAAAATTAACGTTGACTTATTGATCAAATAGAATTCAATGAAAGGATACAGAAATATGAGCAAACTATTTAAAAAAAAAATTTGATAGTACTGCACTAATAATATCATCAGAAACCTAACAGAGTATACATTGTAAGTACCTATACGTGTGTGTACGGCTAGGTACTGAATGAGCACCCGTTAATACTTATTGGATAGCTAACTCGTAACGCACTAATTTTCTTATCCATTACCTATCTACTTACCGATATGGGAGGTAACTTTAGCCGCGGTGACGCGTCTGTTGAAACCAACTCCACTGTCAACGGGCAGCTTCGCCGTACAGTTTATGAATCATTCAAGATCGTTAGCCAGTACAGTAACTAAAGCTTCAGCAACACCGGCGCGTCAAAAGGCGTCAGTGGAGCGTTTTAATCGGCCATTCGGTACCCATCGCTGCCCGTGTTTGTAGACGGTCACGCCGCAATCATCGTAGGCAGCGATGGGTACGGAATAGTTTCGCGTCGCTGACCCTGCCGTTTTGCAGACGCGCCGGTCGTGGTGGGGCCGAAGCCTTTTTAAGGCGAAAGGTAGGGCCAACAAGGTGTTTTTTGGCACGTTTCCTGGCGTAATTAAAGCATGTGGAGCTTTGAATTTAATGTATCATGTAATTCATTTCATTAAGTCTTTTGTTATGTACGCAAATACATGATTAATAAGTATAGCTCAATAGAAAAACATCGCAAACCTCCCTCAAAAAGTTGGAATGTTCCAATTTTACTGAGTTTCTATCGAATATATTTTTACAATAAAAATATTAGTATATTGCCAACAAACATACACATTTTGTGATGACTTCATAATTTTAAAAAATACTGTATAAACACAGATATTAATTAAAAACCGTCAAAATCAGTCATTTCTTGCGTTGTCTTTGTCGTAAGCGCCGCGCTGAAATGCAGACTGAATTAATATATAAGAACTACGACCTGAAGGTCGATGTTTCTTTGAACGAATTTGGCCCTGCTTATATCTGGCCCTACCCTTCACCTCAATAAGCGGCTTCAGCTAACTCCCAACGCACATGCATTTTGTATTTATTTGTTTAAATAGCACGATAACTGTAGTAACTAACGTCTAATCTATGAGCCTTTAATTTTAAGCCCCTGATTTATTAGAATCGTCAAACGAGCCCTACTAACAGTTTCAGGACCTATTCAGAAGAAGTCCTCGGTGAGCGAGGACTCTCTTTCCGACCAGACCGAGCTGGAAGAATCGGCCATGGTGGCCGACCCCAACCTGGAGGCCAACTTGAACCGCCTTCGGGAGGAAGAGAAGGTCCTCCTGGAGAAGCAGACTCAGCTTGAAGCTGGAAACAATGACGATATAGCCGCACTTGAGCATCAAGACTTGCTGCGTCTCAATCAAGTTAGTACCTAACATAAGAGTACTTATAATCTTTGGTCAAGGATATTTGATAACTTTTCTTGAGTTTTAAATACTTCGGTAATGCGTAGGTAAATAATGTCATGTAATGGTAATGTCTTTGCATATGCTGTGTTAAAATATATAACTTTTTCATTAAAAAAATCCTGATAACCAATTTGAGCAAGATTTTTGTCGTGTGTTGCTGCGTTGCAAGTTTTTTTAAAGAGTTATTCGCATTTTGGGTTAGGGTGGGTTTTTGACCCGTATTAAGGTAACAAATTCTAATCAATGGTCAAAATTTGTCGGCATTTTTAACCATTCTTTAAATTAACTGATACGGTCAAAAATAACCACCCTTAGTCTCACGTGCTTTATCTTACATGCAAGGGTAATTACATAGAATGTGGAATAGTTATATTAGATTGTAATATTAATACTTTTTAAAATTTTAAATGCACCATAGATAAGTCTTCTAAATCTAGGAATGATATTTGCCTTTCATTGCGTATAGCCCATACTACCGGTTGCCGGCAGCATGCAACTCGAGATTAGCTAAAGATTACGTTGTAACTGAGACGTCGATCAACATTCGGTTTTGTCTGAAAGCTTCAACAGCGCGAGCTGAAGAAGCGGCAAGCTGCCATCGCAGCCCGGCTGGCGCGCGAGCTGGCAGCAGAGAACGACGCCGCGGCCGCACTGCCGGCGCCGCGCCGCGAGGGCCCGCGCCGTCGGATCTGCACCGTCCGCGTCAACAACTTGCACGCCGCCACTGCCGGCGCAGAAGCTATTGAGACTGACGTCTGACTATTCGGTAAGTTATTTTTGTAAAGCACCTCTACACGCCATTCAATCTGTCATTCAGTTTGTCGCCTCAATCGGTCAAATTACATCGAGCCTTAAGTTACAAGACCACGTCCCAAAATGTCGATTTTCAATATACCCACATCCGCAATTGTCAGTTTCCCAAAATTTCCGTTTCCCAAATTGTCCGTTACTCAAAATGTGTGCTTCTCAAAATGTTCGTTTCCTAAAACGCCCGCGTCCTAAAATGTCCGTTTTGCAAAATTTCTGTTAAATTTAATTTAATTAAAATTACTAATATTACCTACCTAACTTACTGTTGGCTGTCTTTGGATGTCTAATATGCGTGTTGCGGTTCCCCCGTCCAGGAACTTGCATCGTGTGGAGATGTGGTTGCCGTTTCCATATCTACATGAAATTGAGGCGACAAATTGAATGGCTGATTGAACGGTGTGCACTGTGTAGAGGGTTTAAAGCACACCCACGCTAATAAACACTATTACCCTACCAGGCTGTAAAGGTGCAACTCCTATAACCCTGGCAGAGTCACCATGTAATGGTGGGATTCCTAGGTTATATGATGAGCCAGGTTGGTAATGAAATACCGTGTTGCGGTTGCATAAGTGGTAGTGTACGCTGACATGACGACTGCTCTAGATTATTAATATTGAAAAATGTTTGAATGTTTAAAAATGACTAAAACGCTGTAAAAAAAAATTGTAACCTTTGATGTGTGAAACTCAACGAGGCAATGATGCCAACACTACTTACTAGGTACTAGGGTACACTACCTACCGGTAGTAGGCTGGAGCATTTGGACTGTCTATAGGCCATCGCGGCTAGTATACAGTCCAAATGTTCTTTGTAGTAGATAGTGTAGCTAGTTTATTAGTTTTTATTATTGTAGTAGTTAGTTTAACCCTAGAGTGCTCGCGCTATGAGAATTTTGCCGCCCTCTGACAATAAATGCTATTATTTTGTAAACTATACTATAGGTAGGTACATAATATTATATAGGTATTATATGTAGGTAAGGAACCCTCGGTCCGCGACTCTAACTAGTGCCTACATAGTCGAGTTTTTAATTACTAAAGTTTGTATTTTATTTTAAACCTACCTACTGTCTATAATGTAGACCGTACGAACGAATACGCTTACATCGAGTTTGTGAAACGTTGTTTTATATCACAGTATATGGATATGGTACTAATGCATTTAGGTACAATATTAAGTGCGGATTAACACAAATGTCTTGTATAGGGGGATATAATATAGGTAAGGGGATGATAAATTACATCACGGGCTTTTTCTTTTTGTTACCGCTGATACCTTGGGTCTAAATTACATTGTAGTAACTGGAACAGGTCTAGGTGTGATTTACAGTGTAGTAGGTGCATTCCTTATTCAGCATATTTCTCGCTACCTTATTTGAATACTCGAATATACATTGCAGTGCGGCCTTGGCTCTTTCTGCAGTTTTACATTTCTGTTTCAAGGTTAGAATTCTAATTCATTATTAAATTAAGGTTCGAAGAATAATATTAGATCAGAATTTTGATTAGTTGGAGTAGCGTGAGTTGATTAATAAATAAAAATAAATATGTGTGGACATTTCACACAGCGCCATCTAGCCCCAAACTAAGCATAGCTTGTACTGTGGAGCCCAGATAACTGATACAATACTTAGATACTTTTTGTTTGTAAATACATACATAGAATACAATATAACACCCAGACACAGAACAATCATCGATGTTCATCACACAAATGTTTGTACCAAGTGGGAATCGAACCCACAACCTACAGATCGAAGGCAGGGTTACTACCAACTGAGCTATCAGGCCATTGATATCGGTTTTAGTATTTATTGTTATTATGAACATTTCACGACTATTTTTTATTAAAGCTGTATTAGCAAATGATGGGAGCAAATCGAGGTAGAATCGAATGGTAAATATCGATTTTACAGTCAAAAATGCTACCATCAAGCTGAGGCTGCATTAAGGTGTTTTAGTTCAGAAACTCATCTCACTCGAACCAGCTTACCTACTACGGGTAAATACAAAGGTAGGCTACCAATTTGGGCGTCGCTTGGCATCCATACTATTTATCTATAATAATTAATTCAGACTTAGATCGTATAATAAGACGTAATACTATATATCACCCAAATTCAAGATGCAATATGTTTTAACATCTACTTCCAGTAGAAGCAGTTGATAGATAGCAGGGATTACAAACATTTTTATTTTTAGGCATGTGGCGTACTCGCCCATGAAAAAATTTTCATACCAGCTTCATAGAGAACCTCTTGGTTGCTAGGGGCAACGGGTCATAGTCAAAAAGTAACCATGTGTTTCCTACCCAGGACATCGAAACTGAGATTCATTGGCACTGAGCACGCGCCGATAAATCTCTGGTGATTTTAATCTTCTTTTTGATCACCTATTGAGGATTTCTAAATTTAAGTAGGTTAGTAGTTAGATATTTCATAGTATTGACATAACTATTGAAAATTGTTACAAATCTGGTAAATTTATAGGTATACACAGAGCAGCGTAAAAAAATAAAGTTTATAATTGGGTTATAGATTATGAACCTCATATTAAACCAATAAACCAAAACAAAGGACATCCCTGATATTCCTATAATTAACTTAAAATGCAAGTCTAGTTATATAGTCTAGGCAATCGCCATAAACCAGTTTTAACAGACTGAACAGCAAAAATATTTAAATTATAAGTACTCCAAACAAAGTTAATCGGAACAAAAAACTTGCCTTAAACCACGACCCGAAATTCCATACATAATATGAGACAATCAAATGCGTACATTTCAAGTTAAGGTGAAACGTTACACTAGCGCGGCAAATTCAAGTTTTCTAGCGTTCTTTTGCCAATAATAGCTTAATTACTCGACGTGATTACATAAAAACTAATTTTGCGGAAATAAATAGAGTGTCAACAAATTACGATTAAAAGTATCTCCTAGATATCATTGGTTTAGCGACAAATGGCAATAAACAATTTTCTTCTTAGTTTTTCAGTCTATTGCCATTTGTCGCTAAAGCAATGATAAGTATGTGATACTTTTAGTTGTAATTTATTCATACATTATATTTATTTGCGCAAAATTAGTTTTAATGTAATCACGTTGAGTAGTTACGCTATTATTGGCAAAAGAATGCAAGAAAATTTGAATTTGCTGCGCTAGTGTAACGTTCCACCTTAAGTAAAAGTTACGTATCACCTAAAATTATTAGATAGATTTCAGAAGTCGCTCTTTCATTGCTGAAGTCAGTTGACTGCGCAGCTACGTGCTTTGGAAACTTTTGAGATAGAGTGTTGTCAACGCTTTGGTGGCCAAATAACGGTGTTTCCGTTCAACCCGGCTTCCGCAATAAGATGGCGACGGAACTCGGCAACTTGGCAAGTTACAACGGTAGCTTTTCGACCGTAGGATGAATCAGCTTCCAATGAAAGATTCCTATCTGTGTTTAATACTCTACCTACTACTTTCGTATTACAAGACGGTATCATAATCGAAAACATGCGTAAGTTCAACAGTTCAGATAGTTGTGTTTAGTTGTTTCATAATTTGTTTTGAGTGACTAAGGCGTGACTTCGAGGAAGTTTATTTTACATATAAAATTAAATTAATTAATCTAAATCAAAATAATTTAGGAATATAATATAATTTATTTTCATTGATATAAGTATATAGTAGGTATGTCTATTATGTATATGTATGTATTACGTTTATGTAGCTTTTATTATGATGTTTATTGTATATTATATGTATAGTATGTACGTTTATGAATAGCTTTTTGGGGAGACCACCGTCCATATATTTTTACGATATTCCTTTCCGTGCAAGGTTGTCTGGAAGAGATCGCTTTGAGCGATAAGACCGCCCATTGTTACACTTTTGTTAAATTTTGTTCACTTAGTTTTTAATGATTTGTGTGTTTCAATAAATAGTTTATTTATCTATCTATCTAAATAAGAATATCTGGGTGTACCTAACGTTTAGTAATTAAGCTATTATTGGCAAAAGAACGCAAGAAAGTTTGAATTTGCCGCACTAGTAAAACGTTCCACCTTAAGATATTGTGCGTTTGGCGCAGATCAATTCACAACGACCATAACTTTGTTTACTGGTATTCATTGGTATTTGCAGTAGCGATACCTGGCAAGATGTACCGCGGTGCACGAGGTCGATTTAGTTCGTACATACTCCTTCATTTCGCGCTTCAAGATTTACGCTTATTTGTCACACGACGTAACTAAGTTTTTGTAGGAGTAGGTAGGTGGGTCCCAAGTTTCGGGGATCGATATACCCGCAGCGATGCCCCGCCCGTGACTTCGCGCCCCTACCACTTGCAACATCGATTTGAAAAGCTTCATTACATTCGCTTTTACTTTCGTGATTCGACTATTCTAGGCCTTTTGTACCTCTATTGTTCTATTCCGACGGCCGTGGTCGTGTCCACGAGTTATATAGATTTCTTACATTCAATAATTTTGGTACATATTGGTCCATTTGGATCACGCACGCGCTAAAACAATATTATAAGTACTTGAAGCTGTAAGTATATCTAAATATTTATCATTAGGTTACTTCGCGGTTTTTTTACTGTTATAAGTAGATACGGCTTTCTGCAGTATTCACTATTTTGAATGTTTGAATTAAAATACTTAGGTAAGTTAGTTAGTAGGCGCTGTTATTATGTCTATAGGAGTTCTGTAGGTAGATTGAAACCATTAAATTATAAAAAAAATGTACAGTGGGTATATCAGAAAGGGGACTAGATACGTAGCAAAGCACTGACATTATCAACTGATTTTATTTTATGTGGGAAGTTGGGGACCTTGTAGCTATTTTAACAAAATATACGTGCTACGTAGTATCCCTATCTGATCTGTGAACAAAATGTCTTTCGCCTCAACCCCGAGCCTTAACTAGCTCGGCAAATTCAAATTTTTTTGCGTTCTTTTGTCAATAATAGCTTAATTACTTAACGTGATGACATGAAAACTAATTTTACGCAAATAAATAGAATGTATCAATAAACTACAATTAAAAGTATCACCTACATATCATTGGTTTAGCGACAAATGGCAATAGACTGAAAAACTAAGACGAAATTTGTTTATTGCCATTTGTCGCTAAACCAATGATATCTAGGAGATAGGTACTTTTAATCGTAATTTGTGGATACATTCTATTTATTTACTTTAAATCAGTTTTAATGTAATCAAGTTTAGTAGTTAAGCTATTTGGCAAAAGAACGCAAGAAAATTTGAATTTGGCGCGCTAGTGAAACGTTCCACTTTAACATCTTTAGCTCAAGTTTTGCATTTTTCTCGGAATACTTAGAATAGTATTATATTCTTGAGATAGGATGGCACGACATTGTTCGAAAGACTCTACACCACTGACTTCTATTACTAATTACTATACTAGTACGGTAGACTTCATATTCACCAATATTGACTGAAGACATTTGATTTTCCCCATTTTGTCGCTGATTACTAAGAGTGACACCGTGAACGTCCTCGGAACTAATTAAACCAACCAATCAACGCGATGGGTTTTCAAATTATAGTTCTCAGGACGCTCGGAGTGGCGCTTCAAATCGGCACAAGAAATTCTCAATTTTTGTACGATATCGTCTATCCAGCGTAACTTGTATTAGAGGCATTGAAAGGCCACAGAATACTATTACTGGTCAGTGCTCTATACCAAAGATTAGAGAAAAAAACAATTGAGTATACTCTACTCTACACCGGTTATAAATCTGTTCTTGAAATAGATTAATTTGTAAAGGAAAAATTTGAATCACGAACGGGACTTGAACCCGCATCTATCCGTCCCTAAAGCCGGGACATGCTTTACTTAAGCTACCGTGACAAGTGGTCTCGTGTCCGAATTCATCCTTCAACTTTTACAACCAACTTACGGGGTTGGCAGCGCCATCTATTGAAAAATTCTTGAGAATCATCCCAACTAGCGTGGTCAAGTTACATCAACAGAAATGCTGTAAAGATAACGCCTCCCAAATCAATATTTATGATTTTTATAGCAGTATCGCCTGCTTAGCGCAATCTACAGATTCATTTGTAAAGGAAAAATTTGAATCGACGACACTTGAAATTTGACACGAGACCACTTGTAAAGCATGTCCCGGCTTTAGGGACTGATAGATGCGGGTTCAAGTCCCGTTCGTGATTCAAATTTTTCCTTTACAAATTAATCTGTAGATAGGCAGGCGATACTGCTATAAAAATCATAAATATTGTTCTTGAAATACTTTGAGAAATAGGTAAAAAATGTTTTTATATTACCTCTTTGTTGACAGTAATCTGATTATTAGACTGGGTGATGTCTCAGGATGACGTGCGCAGTGCAGTGTCTCGCGAAACTATTGTTTTAAAGTTCCGGGTGACACTGCAACTGTTATGGGCGGCCGTGTCACTTAACATCAGGTGAACGACTAGCTAGTCACGTCATTCAATCACATAAAAAATTTAAAAAAAAAAAAAAAAAAAAAGGTATTTAGAGCAAGTAGTCCGACCACCTGTGGCTACCACAAAACCACAACTCACCCGGTGGAAAAATTCTCCTGTACACTGACTCTACACAATAATTATTGTATGATTAAGCTGTTATTTTCAAAAGTGTGTTCGATATGAATGGACTGTATACGACGAAAAAATGGTGCGAGAAAGATTTTGGATATGAGTAAAAGGCTGTGTGTGCAACTCACCAGGAAACCCGCTGTGGCGGATTTGGACTGGAGTTTCGGTACCTTCCACTAAACTTTGGTTCGCTAGCTTACCGCGGAATAAGTTTGGGTTACCTGACCAGTACAGCGCGGGCTCCGGATGGTGTTCACAGTCTTGATGAGTGCAGATGGTGGTGCACGCGATATTTTAATAGTTGTGACTTCCGTAAACGACAAATAGGGCTTCGCCCTCGACAAACTGCTATCACAGCACGAAAAATACAATTGTTTCGACAAAAACGATCCGCCTTCGATGGCGGCAAAACGACAAGAAAAAAAAGTGTTGCTAGTTAGAAACTACTAAGTCGCCTGGTGTCTTAGGGATACCAGGTCTTTCTACATGAAATAAATACGAAAAGTGAACATTCCGCCCACCTAAATGGGTACATTTACGCGAATTAACAAGAATTTACTAAGTTACTAAACGAAAAGACTTTAAAAACGACAAATTACAAAACGAAAAGGTGGGGAAACGATAAGTTAATCAAAGATTGGCAAGGGACAAAGTTTGACAAGCGGTCTCTTATACTCACTTGTCGCAGTTCGAACCGTTGCGACACGACAAACTCCATCAGCTCCTCTGTGCAGGGCAACTATACGACCCATCTTCCACTGCATCGGATGGCATTGTTCATTTACGATGAGAACGAGAGTACCGACAGCTGGATCTCCGCGAATCTTATTCCAGCGCATCCGTTGCTGTAGAGTATGGATGTATTCATGATGCCATCTGCGCCAAAAGTCTTGGTGCATTTTCTGAAGTAGCTTCCAGCGATGTAGAGCAGTAATGTTTGAATCGACAAGGTGTTCTTCCGGAAGAATCGACAAAGGCTCTAGCGTCAGAAAATGTCCAGGAGTGAGCGCCGAAAAATCATTTGCATCAGAGCTGAGAGGTGTCAGCGGTCGAGAGTTTAACAAGGCTTCGATTTGTGCGAGTACGGTATAAAATTCTTCGAAAGTAAGTCTCTGCGCTCCAATAACTCTCGCGAGATGAGTTTTAACAGATTTTATACCCGCCTCTGCTAGGCCATTGAAATGTGGGCTTCCCGGAGGACTAAACGAGAACTCTATTTCTTGCGACTCAGCGGAATCTTTCATCAAAGTTCCCAAGTAATTACTCGCGCCTACGAAATTTCTGCCTTGGTCCGAGATAATTTTGCTACAACGACCGCGGCGCGCAATAAATCGCTTTAGTGCAGCAAGAAATGCCTCCGTTGACAACTCCGAAGCCAATTCCAAGTGAATGGCCTTTGTGCTTGTGCACACGAAAACGCAGATATAGCCTTTAAATGTCCTAACTCCGCGTCCGCGACCGAGAGCTATGTCAAAAGGTCCACCGTAATCGATACATACGGTAGAGAAAGGTTTGATTTGATTGACGCGATAGGTAGGTAAGTTTCCCACAAGCGGAGCCGGAGCGGGTTTAGGGTTGACTCGAAAACATTTCAAACATTTTGAAATGACCGCACGTATGGCTCGCTTGGGCGATAAAATCCAAAACGTTTGAGCGAGAAGATTTTGCAAAGTTTGAGCACCAGGGTGCATGTAAGTTTGATGATAGTCGTCAATAATTAAAAATGTAAGTCGGTGGTCACGAGGTAAAAGCAAAGCGTGTTTTGTTTCGAAATCTAAATCTGCGTGAGCTAAGCGACCGCCCACCCTCAAAAGACCCGCGGTATCAAGAAACGGCGATAATTTTCGCAAACTCTTGGGAAGAGAGTTCGGAAATCCAGATTTAAGTTTCTCTATCTCAATCGAAAATGCACTTTGTTGAGCATGTTTGATCAAAAACATCAACGACCTTTTGATTTCAAAAGGCGACAAAGCACCGACTAGTTTGGGATTGAGATTAGGTCTTGAGTTGTGCAGAAATCGAAAAATATACGCAAGCACACGTTTGACTGCCGAGAGCGACGAAAACTTATTCAAAAGTTGATCGACTACATCAACTTCCAGCGAAGCTACGAGAGTGTAAATCTTCTGCTCTTCTTCTACAACACTAGAATTTGTGGCGAAAGACGAAACAGGCCACTCAACCTCAGGCTTAGACAGCCAGGTTGGGCCATTCCACCAAAGTGCATGCTCTACCAAACCGATAGGTAGAGTTCCTCGAGAACCACAATCTGAAGGATTGTCCGAGGTACCCACATGCCTCCAGAACTCAGGCGCAACTCTTTCCTGAATGTGGCTGACTCTATTGGCCACGTAAGTCTTCCACTTGGATGGACAAGACTTGATCCATGACAAGGCGACTGTAGAGTCAGACCACGCGACGATATTTTGGACTGCATGAAACGGACTGAGCGCTTCTACGACAGCAGTCATCAGGTCAGACAATAAAACTGCAGCCTGGAGCTCCAGTCTGGGTATCGAAAGCTTACGAAGAGGTGCAAGTCGACAACGTGCGGAACAAAAATGTACAGAACAACAACCTTCTGTATCGACAACACGCACGTAAGTCACGGCACAGAATCCGCGTTCAGATGCATCGCTGAATCCGTGGACTTGCAAAACGACAAATGACGACACCATACGACGAGGTATGGATATAGACGACAACGACGACAACTGCGATTTGAATCGCATCCATTCTGAAACGATAAATTCAGGTGCATCATCATCCCATGAGACGCCTGAAATCCACAAAAGCTGTACCAAATACTTCAAGTAGAAGGTAATTGGTCCGAGAAAACCGAGAGGGTCGTAGACGCGGGAGAGCTCCGAGAGCAATGTGCGCTTGGTGCATCTACGATTCTCCACGACAACCTTGAATCGAAAACAGTCCGAATGTGAAAACCACAAGAGTCCGAGAATTTTCAACGAGACATCAGAAACGTCCTCGAAACGTTTGAAATCCTCAGAATACAAATCGGTAGAAGGAAGGTCAACGAAAAAGTCTCTATGATTTGATGTCCATTTCCTGAGATCAAAACCACCGGACGACAAAATTTGAGTGAGCTCAGATCTCAGTTCTAGAGCTTGACTGATAGAGTCAGCTCCACTGACGACATCATCGACGAAAATGTCTCTACTTAGTACCGCAGAGCCAAGAGGATGGTCAGAGCGAGCCTCTTCAGCCAGCTGTGCGATGGTGCGGAGAGCTTGGTAGGGTGCTGATGAAACTCCGTAAGTAACGGTACGAAGCCTATAATCCTGTACAGGTTCATCAGCAGACGGCCTCCACACGATGCGCTGGTAATCAGCGTCAGCCTCTGGCACCAATATTTGGCGATACATCTGCTTCACATCGCCCGTGAACACGACTGCATGCCAGCGAAAGCGGACCAACAAATCAAATATATTTGTTTGAAGTTTTGGTCCCGACAACAAAGTATCGTTCAGCGAACGATGCTGACGATCACTGCAACTCGCATCGAAAACTACGCGTAATGGCGTGCTTTTGCTTTCCGGACGCAATACTCCGTGATGAGGAATATAGTAAAAGGGGCCATCATCGACAACAGGTGGCTCTACTTTTTCCATATGACCGGAGTCTTCATAGTCCTTCATGAACGAGACATAAGCCCTTTTGTAATCTGGGTTCAACTGAAGTTTTTTCTCAATTGACGAAAATCTTTTTATAGCGATAGCACGTGACTCTAGAAAATTAGGTTTATTCAAGGGATCAACGAAAGGTAAAGGAACGACAAATCTTCCTTCATCCGTACGACAATGATGATGAGTGAAGTAATCCTCACACAGTTGGTCCTCCTTCGACAAAACTTTAGGTTGTGGTCCAACTTGCTCTACTTCCCAAAATCTTTTGAGAGAGTCATCCAACGACAAATTCGACACGAAAAAGCAAGTTTTATTTTGGGGGTTACGACAACGAAAATTGGTGGTGTGATATTTAGTGTCAAATCCACCCAACAAAATCCAACCAAAGTTGGTATTCAGTGCATTAGGCTGCCCTGGTTTACCCCTTTTCAAGCCAGGTAGCAACGCCGACGAGAAAACATCTGCATTTAAGAGCATGTCAATAGGACCTGCGTTATTAAACTCAGGATCCGCAAGTGTCAAACCAATAAGATGAGACCATGATGCTGGCTCTATCTGTTGTGTGGGTTGATCTGAACAAATTGATGGTAATACAAAAGCCTCCAGATCCAAACTAAAATTCCTATTCATTGACTTGACATTACAGGACAATGACCCCAATGTGTTTGCTACAACATTTCCAATACCATTAACCGAGTGATGACTTTTTGCTATTGGCAACCCTAGTGACCGGGCACAAGATTCCGACACAAAGTTGCCAGCACTTGCGCAGTCCAATAAGACCCTAGCAGGCTTGAATTGACCATGGCAGTCCCTAATTAAAACTTTAGCAGTTGCAAACAACACATTGTCACTCTTTGTTGTTGAAGTTAACACTGTATTTTGGTTTCTGGTATCATCAGCAGAACCACTGTTGAAAGTCTTCCGTTCAAAATGTAGCAAGTTATGATGTGAATACTGGCATTGGTTACACTTAAAACCCGAACGACAATTTTTTACTAAATGTGAAGGCGAGAAACACAACAGACAAAGTTTCTTTTCTTTAACAAAGTCAAACCGGTTTTGAGTTGACAATTTCAAAAACTTTTCACAAGAGTCAAGGCTGTGTTGTCCAGTACAACACAAACAATTATTGGTAGCTGCCACGACAAACGATGAGGACTTTCCCTTCCGAATATTATTGTTAGTAGTCCCACTACTACTACTAGGTTTAATATTAGAGACATCCAAGGCATGATAATACTTCTCAAGAAAACTCTGCAATTGTTCAAATTTAGGTATGTCATCCGAGTTAAATTCCAACTGGAAAGCCTCACGTGTAAACCTATCCAGCTTTGACCACAATAAATGAAATAACATGAAGTTCTTATCGGGTAACTGATACTTATCTAATATTGCTAAGTTTTCTGCAAAGGTACGATGAACACGCTCTAATTCCAAACTAGATTTAGCTTTAATTGATTCACAATTTAAAAGTTTATCATAGTAAGTGAATGCAATCTGCCTCTTCCTATTATAGTACTTGTTCAAAGTATGGTATGCATCTAAGTAGCTATCATCTGTTAAGGGAAAGTTTTTTATCAAATTATAGGCATTACCTTCAACACTCGACAATAAATAGTGGAGCTTCTCCACATTCGACATATCTCTCTTGTGAACTAAAGAGTCATATAATTGAATGAAACTAATCCAATTTTCTACTTTACCATCAAAAGTTTTCAACGTTAGTTTGGGCAATTTCGCAGAAACAGGGAACGACGAACTCGCAGACACGTTATTGTTATTTCCGCGCACATTAAACGATAACAAACGCTTTTTAATTTCACGAAACTTCTTCTCGAAGTTGATGCTAACCGACACTTCTGTTTTACGTGCATGACTAGGTAACGACGCGATTACATTTCGCTGAGCCGCATGAAAATCTGCCGCTATTTCATTCAAATCCTGTTCCGTATAGCCCGCCAAATCCAAGTCTTTGTCATGATCGATCATTTCCAATCGCATAATAGCGTAATCACGCGCAATAAGGTTAGGATCGCCGGCGACAACTTCCTCACTCATTTTCGATGAACCTGACGATTCCGTCATTTTGACTTTTGACATAAAGCGACTTTGACAACTAAGTATAACGTTGACTTTGACACCTTGACACTTGCCAATCCACCAAACTAATTAAATTGATTAAATTCTACTATTTACTACCAACACTCAATAAATATCATCCGAAGGTATTTTTCAAACTAATAAAACGAAAGTAGGGTATTTAATAAAAATGTACAAATTTCGACTGAATTCGATAAAATAACACTATTAATCACGAAAAAAGGTCACTACTACAAAAGATACGGCCGAAGGGCCAAAAAAATGTATGATTAAGCTGTTATTTTCAAAAGTGTGTTCGATATGAATGGACTGTATACGACGAAAAAATGGTGCGAGAAAGATTTTGGATATGAGTAAAAGGCTGTGTGTGCAACTCACCAGGAAACCCGCTGTGGCGGATTTGGACTGGAGTTTCGGTACCTTCCACTAAACTTTGGTTCGCTAGCTTACCGCGGAATAAGTTTGGGTTACCTGACCAGTACAGCGCGGGCTCCGGATGGTGTTCACAGTCTTGATGAGTGCAGATGGTGGTGCACGCGATATTTTAATAGTTGTGACTTCCGTAAACGACAAATAGGGCTTCGCCCTCGACAAACTGCTATCACAGCACGAAAAATACAATTGTTTCGACAAAAACGATCCGCCTTCGATGGCGGCAAAACGACAAGAAAAAAAAGTGTTGCTAGTTAGAAACTACTAAGTCGCCTGGTGTCTTAGGGATACCAGGTCTTTCTACATGAAATAAATACGAAAAGTGAACAATTATGTTTATGGCACAGAATACATAATAGCACTACATAATTATGGTAAACCCGTTGGCTTGTTAAGTTGTTACTTAATGTATACATACTTACATTTTTGTCGATTGTCACATTGTTATCTGTATTTGTAATATAGCCGATACTTTTAATACCAAGGAACTTTATTCATAGCGACATTCACTTATCAGCCAGAAAAGATCTAATCTGATCTTCAAATGGCTGTACCAATCTTAATTCTTCGATCAAGTTACCTTACAAATAAAAGAAAAACCAATATTGATTCATCCGCGGTTATGATGCTACATACAACACAAAGATACACATGCTAAACTTATAACAGCCCTGGGCGTCTAGCAAAGATACCAGCTGGAGGCGTTAACACCTCACGCTAACTCCCAAAATGTATTTGAATGACATTAGCTATGACATTAGCTGTGGAAAAGTTACCCGCAGGCAATGCCATTTCCCATACATTTTGGAGTCGGCGTGAGTCGTTAATGCCTCACGCTGGCATCTTTGCTTGACCCCCTATTTGGTCGGGCGTTAAATAAAAAGGGCAAAATATCAATAAAGCTTATATTTATTGTGGGTTTCGTGGTATACCTACGTCTCAACTCTTACAGTGACCCACAGAGCACAAGTCTACTAAACCTGTTCTATAAAAAAATGTTTCCAGTGTTGTATTTTCGATTCCAGAGTCGGCGAGCCGGCGCGACGGCGCTCACCCTGTGTGGCGAGCGCGACCCCACGACGCGCCCTCGTCGTCGACCAACCCATTCGCATCGCGGCACGCCGCTAGACCACGCAACTCACCCACCCCCGACTCAATAGAACTGATCGAGTTTGACTAAAATATATAACTTAAATAGAACATGTTTCAACGTACTAAAAAACCAAAAAATACAAAAAAAAATGTTTTAACTATAAGCTTGTATGTGAGCGCGGCCCTCGCTCCTATTGTAAATATGGAACCAGCTTGAATACTGCTTCATACACTTTCTACATTTTCAACACGTGTAATATTAGAGACGGTTGCGGTGAGAGTGGCCCGCGTGCGTGCAGTGACGGTGGATAGGACAGTGCAGTGCTACAGTGCCGCATATATTGTATACAGTACGACAGTCCCTCACATCACACCACTTCGGGTGAACTCTGAGCTCGGTATAGGTTTCCCTCGGGATTCGTTCCTTCAAGCGGACCGAAGTGCAGTTCGATTTACTTGCATCAAAGACACGCGAAGCAGAAGAAGATAGTTTTATGTTATGTGTTAAATTCAAATAAATGATGTTACTGCAAGATATTAATGGCGTGCAACAGTCTCGGCTATTTATCTATCTTTATTGACAAGATTCTAAATGTGGTAGTGGTAGGTCGTTTAATCGAATTCAGTGTTCAGATTCAATATGGATATCGTTGTTCTCATAATAATCGGTGTTTATTCAGTGTTTGTATCTTAAATTTAATACAGAGAGGTTGTGAAAGCGCGGGCGGGTTCCGTCGGGCGCGTGCACGCGCGGCGGGTCTGCCCGCGACGTGAACGAAGGCACCATTTGCAAAGAATATTTTCTAGCTATTGCGGGCATACGATTATAATTAGTAGCTTATGATACATTATAAACATATCCAGATTAGACGTGAATATATTGAATGTTTATTTATAGGTTGTTAGCCATGCGACAGGCTTGCCATTTGCGACGGTTGTTGTCGATGCAACCACAAACCGTAAGGTGCAAGTTCGTAGCCGACTCCACGTAGCAGCACCAGGTGACCTATCGCTACGTCACTACTGGGTTTCTACGTATTTTTATGAAACCTTCCGTCCTTTACATCGCCTGTAGGTATTTCATAGAGAAACATAGAAACCGTAGCGTGGCGGCGACACGTCGGCTGTGCCGCTTTGAGTCGGCTACGAACTTGTACCTTCACATACCTAAATGACCAAATATAAAGATGCCCGTGACGAATTTGCCGCTTTGCTTAATAATTGTATTTAATGACCGACTTTAGTTTTTATTCTTTTCTTTTATTTAGTTTTGTAGTTGTTATTTTTTAGTCTACGAACTTCCTACTTACCTACTTCATTGACCTGTCAATTACCTACACCAATTCGCTTGTATTATTTATTGAATGCTATTAGTAGATGTATCATTTTCCTATCAGGGTCACGTCTGTCCATGGCTATTGTATAATATAGACTTGGGTTTAAGTAACCATTGTTAATAGGTACTAGATTACATCCGTAATAATTTCATCATATCATTAATACACATCTGATAGCGTTTAACATATAGATGGAAAAGACATAATATTAACGCCACGAAATATATTTGTAGTTAGTGATAAAATAGGTTTACTCGTTATAGAATTAAGTGCAGCCCTTATACTGGGCGTAGAGTTTATGTTGGACGCAGCGATCATCAGTGCTCTGTTCCAAAGATAAATGCATTAAATGTGAGGTGTGCAGCTTAGCACTATATTTTCATACGCACGTGTTCCTTCTAATAACCTGCGTTAATGCCACTATTTGTGATGATTTAATTGTTGCAGCAAGTAAATTGTAATTTTCTTATGAAGAATTGAAATAACGTAACTAATCATACGATAATATAACGGCACTTGGAGCTGTGCGCCTCTATTTAGTCGATCACATTCCATCAGTATCAGTAGATACTAATAGCGTCACCTAACGCGATTATAATATATTAGACTGGCATCTAAAGGATATGACAATAAGGACAGGATACACGGATTATGACAAAAATGAGAAAAGAAAACTAAAATACGACAAACGTTGCGCAAGAGTGTTCCATAATTTCTTACCGTGCATGGTTACCGGACTGGGGCTACATAAATACGGTTTTTACTACAATTTTCCTGAAGGGCAACCCGCGACACTTCGCGTCTTAAAATAAATTCTATAAACATGTATGTTACATATAAAAATAGCGAAATACGTAAATGGTAATCATAATTATTAATGATTTAAATGTTGATATCAATGACTCTGTCAATTAGTACTTCGAATTATTTGGCATTTATGATAGTCTTGTATTTACGTTCGTTGAGCGGGAATGTAATGCGGAGAAGGATTTTATTAATCATCGCTGTTTCGGTTTGACGAGAGGCTCGGAATGGTTTACAATAGGTTACGTGTAAGATTTGTTCGCTCAACTATTAGACTATCATATAGTTATATTGTTTGTAGTTGCGGGATGTATGGGCTCCCACGCTGCATGTGTTACTTTCATTAGCCGAGGCTGTTGTGACGCGCTGTGTAATGTGTCAACTCGATGTTATTCTATGTCTGTATAATCAAATGTTGCACTTAAGTTTAAAATAGATGTTTAATGAATTAAATAGCACTCGGGTCCTGTTTGTAGTCGGTGTCTACATAGATATTAGGGTGGTTCTTAAAATTGTTTAACGGTACGATTATTTTATCGTAAGCACGAGTTTATTGTTGGTTTTCAAGTTAAAAAGATTTACACTTTTGCCGATTGTCATATTAAGTTGAAATGATTATTACTTACGGGCACCGACTGCACCAACTGCAAGGGCGGCAACCGGCATAGACGGCGGTGAAATGTCAAGCCTTGGCGCGAATATGGCCGAAAGTCACCATAGACTGGGTCCTCCAGGGGTTAAACGGTTGCGAGCTGGCCTAGACTGCGGTGAAACATCAAGGCTCTGCGCGGATATGCCCGAAAGTCACCACAGACTGGGTCCCACAAGGGTTAAACGGTCGTAAGCCGGCCTAGGCGGCGGTGAAACATCAAGGCTCTGCGCGGATATGGTCGGAAGTCACTACCGGCTGGGTCCCACAAGGGTTAAACGGTCGCAAGCCGGCCTAGGCGGCGGTGAAACATCGAGGCTCTGCGCGGATATGGTCGGAAGTCACTACCGGCTGGGTCCCACAAGGGTTAAACGGTCGCAAGCCGGCCTAGGCGGCGGTGAAACACCGAGGCTCTGCGCGGATATGGTCGGAAGCCACTACCGGCTGGGTCCCACAAGGGTTAAACGGTCGCAAGCCGGCCTAGGCGGCGGTGAAACATCGAGGCTCTGCACGGATATGGTCGAAAGTCACCACAGACTGGGTCTCCCAGGGGTTAAACGGTCGTAAGTCAGTCTAGGTGGCGGTGAAACATACCTACAGCCTCATCGCGAATATGGCCGAAAGTCATCATACACTGGGTTTCCTAAGGGTTAAACAGCCGCAAGCTGGCCTAGACAGCGGCGATGATATTTCGAGCCTGAACCTAAATATACCTGAAAACCGGTGGCCGGTGGCCGGTGGCTTGGAAGCCGGTACCTAGTCGGTGGTAGCTTTCGGTAACCCAGTCTAGCATCCGTTCAACTCCTCGTAGTCCCCCATCCCCCATGAGGGGTCGAACGGCTGCTAGGCTGGCCTAGACGGTGGTAGAAGAAAGGATATAAGTAAGCTACGTTGGCGTAAATGAGGCTGAAAGTTACTATACTAACTAAAGTTTTGCGTGAAACTGCTGCGAGGCTAGCTCAGCAGACGGCCCAGTGGAAGGAGTCCGAAGTCACACGATCGAAATTAACCTACACAAGTGACAACAAGCAACATGGTACCGTATGTTTGGTATTAGGAATAGATTGCTCACCGTGAAATAATTTCAAGAACCACCCCATTAAATACCTACCTAGTAATTTAAATTTATATACCTACGTATGCCAATGCAAATACAATGCAGTACCAGGCCAGAGGAACGTTAACAACCGCCCGATTAGAATACCACTTGCCAAGTAGAATCGTATGATGTGTCGTATCGTAGTGGCGTATACGTCTGATTGGAGTGCGAACGTACAAAAAAGGGAATAAAACACCGCGGTACCGCATCATTGAAGGTTGCATTATAATTTATAGATAACGAGTATTAGCGAGACGTGTTTCTTAGCTACGAGTTACGACACATCAATACGATTCTGGTTTAAAACCGGAGGAGACGCTGGACACTGAAGCCTGTGTGAAACCATGAAAATTAAAAAAATCTGGTGTATCGTTGTTACGTTGTTGCCAACTCTAGAGTTGGTTCATATCGGTGTTGATAATAATAATTGTGGAATAAGTAGCCCTCCTGTGTTACATATTTTTGATCTGAGTGATGTGTTGCGTTGATTTGGATTGTTTGACGTTTTAAATATTTGTGTACATTGTGTCTCTCTATCTCTCTATAGCCTTGCCTTCGATGTGTGTGTTTAAGTGAATAATTGTGAACTTTTTCGATTTTGCACGGACTTACCGACAACACCGTAATGTGTTCGCAAGGATTTGTAAATAAACGGCCCTGCTTCCTTCTTGAACGCAAAATAGTAAATTATTGTTGCTGAACTATATACAGATATAGCTACGAGTACAAATTTGAACAAAAGTTGGGTACTTTACACGCCCAGCCACCCGATGTCCCAAACAATAATTTCTCAAGTGATATTCTACATATCCATTGTACCTAAGGTTAATTGGTAGACAGGGCCATTCATAAGTTTTCAAAATGTCTTGCTGTGATATTGACAAAGTTGGGCAACCAGGGCAACACTTTGCATGCACTTTTCTATACAAACATGTGCCAATCGGTTGGTATTAGTGAACTATGGGCTACATTTTATCGTTACAGTTCTTGTGAGATGGGTAAAGAAAGACCTTCCCGTGAAATAGATCAAAGTTCTTAAAGTGTGACACAAATCAAAAAGGTTTACAAATATTTAGTTGGGTACAAATCAGCCGATATAACAAGCGATGACCAGCGAGTGCCCAGTGCCTCTGTCGGCGACTGTGGCCTCTCCAGACACCAAGCTACTTGTGAATTACTCGTCATGGCCAAAATTGTAGTTACGCTACACGCGTATTATAATTTTCGCTCAGTATTATTAGTAATATGTGTACGTACTCGTAGTGTAAATGTACCCACAGAGGCGGAAATAACACGGGCCCGGTGCAACAGAGACGTTTCATTTCAATCAATACACTTCGTACAATTTAAAACGTGTTATAGAAAATACCCACAGATTTCATTGAGGAAATCATTATTTTCTATTTACTCGAGTACCTAATATCGACCTTGTAGGTAGGGACGAATGGATAATGAAAAATAAATTTATTAAGAAGTCTGAAAATGTCCGACAGACTATATAAAATATAGTCTTTAGAGAAAAACAACTTCGGTAAAAAAAAATATCTGTAAATTAAATTCGATTTGTTTTAAGATTTATATAGTTAGGTGATATCTGCAAACATTTTAGCAGTGTGACGTATATCTAAATTTTTTTAGATATACGAAATATATTTTGCTTGAATCGTTTCGGCTGAAGATAGCGCGGCCAGTTCGTTTCTGTGAGTTCCGACACCAGCGATGAGACCTGCCTATACTTTGCGTGGTTTGTGCTAAACGTGCCAGTTTTACTTGATAGCTATGTACAAAATTGTACACGTAACATCGCTTATGTTCCATAAAAAGACTATATAAATATTTTTATACAATTATTTTCGGTGTTGATTATTGATAACTGTCAATTTGTGTATTGATGATAATAAAAAAGACTAAAGAATAGTTAAGAGTGTCAGAAGATGTCTAAATACTTTCACGAGAATTCGTTTGGTATATTCGATATATTTCTTGTTAAATTGAATGACTTAACTATTAGCTGTGTATAAATTAGCTATACCATTTACTATTCTTAAAAGAAAACCAGTTTTCAGCACAAAAGTATCAGTTATCAACAATAAATACTCGAGCTGCCTCTAACGCAGTTACTTATTATTGAGATACCAATTAACTATTCTGCAGAAGACTAAACAATAAGATTCGTTCCCACTACTCTGTCATAATGGAGACAACACTAGAAATTATAGTCTAATATTGAACAGTGAAGATGCAATTAATTTGTATTATTGCAATTAAGCTCTCAAAAAGTAACTTCAGTTTAATAGACTGTACTCATACCTCTAAACATGCATTTTTGGAATACTACTGATTAAAACTAGCACGATATGTGAGAATAAGGCTCGTATTTATAGTCATAGACCTCGTTTTATGAAAGTGCAAAAGATCAGTCAAGATCGAGGTAAGGACTATGAATGGGTGTACTGTCCTGAGAGCAGATCAATGGGTGTCTTTAATCGTATTGTCAGTCATAGTTTCCGTTGTTCACACGCCCCTCTCCGTCCAGATCGAACCGTGTTCATATTGTCAAATATATTCACGTTTTTAATTGATAACATTATAAATACTAGCTTCGGTAACACGTTTACCTACATTTCTATTGTTTATATAATTTTTATTGTATTTATAATCGTAATTATATTACTTACTTATTATATGAGACGACGAGTCCACTGACTGCTAGCTTCGAACGCGTTGTGAGATCTTTTTATTATTACTTTAATTGGAAACTTTTACAAACTGATGCTAGCTATGAGCTTAAATATGATTTAAATTTGAAAATTGTAATACTTGTATTTTACTCAATCACCTAATGTAAGTTAATGAAGTGAACACTAGGTACATAGTTACACTATCCTCTAACAATATCTTTAAGGATTTATTAATGTTAAGAGCTTTTCGACTAGTATACTTACAAAAAAAATGATGAGATCTTATGAAATATTCTGAATTTTCGCGATAATTTATTGTATTTAATATCCATCCAGTATTATTAGATAAATAGGTATTATGGTGTAAGAGCCATTTTCTAGCTCCTATAGTGTGTTAACGTTAAATAGGTTCATGAAATTGGCCAACCGATATTATAATTAAATCTTAAATAAGGTATATTTCGAATTCTGTTTATTTTTACATCAAAACGGTCTCATCGCTCGTGGATTTCATCAATCGAAAGGTGAACCATTACGTAAAATAAAATCATTGACATCACTATTGTATTTAGTATCGACGTCCAGTTCACCAAAACTTTGAGAAATAAGATTTGCACTAAAAATGTATAGTATGCATCCCGTCATTTCTGCTATTTAAATTCATGCGTCAAACGTAAACATGGCGCAATTAATTTCTATTGGAGTCTCTCGTTTGATCGCACATATTTAAACTGAAAACGAATGTATCGTGGTGTTATTTGGAAAGGTGAAACAAAGAAGTTAGTGACAAAATTTCCTTTAGATTTCGAGTGCGGATCAGGTGCCTCTACCTACTTGTAATATTTACAATTAATGGATAGACGGCATAATGCTTGAAGCCACGCATCGTGGAATCGAATTGAATGTAAGGCTACTGGTGCCAAATTGAAGATTTAAGGACGAATGATATTATTTACCTTACTGACCAATGTCTTAATCTATAATTTATTAAATCATTCATTAGAAAAATCGGAATTCATTAAAACGAACGGCAATCAATAATTTAAATGTACCTTGTGTATATTGAACGATTCGTAGTTCCGCGTAAGTAAATTTTATTAGTTTTTAATTATCAAAAAATATTATTTTGATTTGAATGTAACGTATACTGTGCTCGAGATTTGTTGGTTTCGGATATTTGCGAATATTCTGCTGTTGTCAATACGTCTGTTAATATTTTTGAATAGAATGAGACTGCAATCAAGTTACGTCTAATTAACAACGAAATAACATGAAAAGATTGCGTTTAGGATGTAGAGGTGGATAGAAGGAATGACAACGTGATCGGAATTAAAAAATAACGGCTAAGTTAGTCGTAAGGACCACTCAAACGCATTTCATTACGTGTAGGTGATACCTTAAGCAGTAAGGAAGGATCGTGTAGGTAATACCAAGGATAGTTTAGCGACAGTTGGAATTATTTTACGAGTTTATTTATATTTTTAATACTTAGTAGATAATAATTTACATAACAGTTACGTACTATGTACTGAAGTACCCAAATTGTGTAAAAACAGTTTGTCTTTACCTGTTATTTATAATTGTTAATTCCAGAGTCTGTTCTAGGTAAGTATACATTTTTTAGTTACGACAGGATTTGTTGGCAGCGGCAGAAAAGGCATGAGTGGACCGAACGTAAAATATCATTTTTACAACTGGATCATTGTTCACAATTCGACTCAACGAATGTCATAATCAAATGTTAGATAAATATAGGTTAATAACGATACTATATGGTGCACATTGTCTTATGAGTAAACGAGGGTTTAAAGTTGGCTGATTTAGACATTCGACACTTTTCGATCCAGTTGGATAGTGAAAAAATACCTACGAATCTCGACACTAGGCGTTTGACAATTTTGAAACACTGTATAATATAGGACACTTTATTTTATTTTGTACGTCGGCCATATTTTGCCGCTTAGTGTAAATAAATGTCGAGGCTCGGCCGGCGATATTATTTTTGAAAAAATTTAACAATGTGGTCGATAACCGCGCCAAGCAAGCGAAGGAGACAAAAATGGCTGAAATATTTTTTAAAAATAAGCCGTATAGAGTAAATGCGCTTCACTGCAGAGTCGAATATTGGCAATTTTGTAAATCGTTCAAAATAGCTGTGTTTTGTCTCGCTCTGTCGACGCTGATAGGAATGAGATAATATGGAATAAGATTAATAAATCTCATTTCAAAAGTATAATGTAGGAAAAGCCTTTTAACAAAAATTCTGGTTGATTTAGTTTGGACTTCGGATTCTAAATACTAAAATACTATATAATACTACATAATTATACTCACCACCATAGAATTTCTACGAAGCTAATAAAACACCTAATGAGACTCATTTATTAACTAAGGTAGGTACCTATACTTACAAAATAGCACATATTGATACCAAACATAAATTACAAATTCTAAATGCAACATAAATGGTAATGGCTAGAGTTTATCGTTTTAGTCGAAAATAGACGCAATTATTTATTTAAAAAGTAGGTATTAGGTACCTACTTATCACTTATTTTAGTTTGTTTCTTCCTCAGAAGTTCATAGTAAAGAATAAAAACTAGATTACTTATAACAAGCCGTAATGAGTTATACACCGTGTTGTTTTGCATCCTCTCCATATTTGCAGGGTTCATTGTAATGCATACACTGAATCACCTAATAATGTAATTCTAATTCCAAATTTAATTAGTAACCGAATATCTAATAAATCATTTTTATGATGAACCACGGGGCTACCCGTAGGAAGCCTTTGAGTGGCTGCAGTGTGTGGCGCGGAAAGGAACGCCTTAGACAAGGTGATTTCACAATTTTTCCAAAAATCATCTTGTGTTTTAAATGAGCTCCCTACCTATGGTTGTATTTTTAGAAAATATATTTTTTAAATATAATGCATAATTTTTAGGTATTTAATTTTTGTTTGATTCTTTTTCGATAAGTGCAGTAATCAAATATTGCGGGTTTGCAAGTCAACACCCAGTGGGTATATACCATTATTTTTTACACAACGGTGTTAGGTAAAAGACTTAAAACGAATGTCATACACTCTCAGTTGTACATTGTTGCGTGCGCGTGCGCTTGCATCTTCATTGTAGAACGAAGTGCGTTTTGTTTGTCTTTGGATATTTTTTTACGTTGAACGCAGGTAAACCTCTGCTTAGGGTGGGTCTTTTGATCCGTAGGTACTTAAGGTAACCAATCGAAAAGCCAACAAATTGTAATTAGTTATATGAGCTGCCCGCGTGTTTATATACATTATACTTTGGATAATAAACTTGTTGTTGACCAGTCACTCATTGTTTACAATTAGTTAGTATTTTTAACTACCGATCATAAAACCCACCTCAAAGTTTCGTCAGTAAGTAATATTAAACTTATTTACTTAAAGGTGGAAGTTCTGCATTAATTATTATCCCACGAAATTGTTATATTACTACCTACTTTGACCACCTGAATTCAGAGAATACCTACCTATAGTTTGAATTGTGTGCCTTCTAAAATGGAAGGTCTTGCATTCTCACTTGTACATTTGTGCATGCGTTCGCATGCCTCTTGTAGAACAAATGCTCACATTCCAGTTTAGGACCTAACCAAAAGATTTAAAATAAAAATAAATTGTACAAGCTAAAGAAAATTTATCTAGAAATTCATATCCGTAGTAATTTATAAACTGTAAAGTAAAATCTGTCTCTCTATCGTTATTATTGTGTATAGAAATAGTATTTGAACCTTGCATGGGGAAGGACATAGTAGGATATTTTAAGGTAATAAATGACCTCCACGGTGGAACCACGGGCAGCAGCCGGTTTAGTAACATTGCATTCAGGTTTTGTTTTCTGTTAAAACAGGGTAACCAATACCTATACAAGAATCTTGAAAAAATGTTTCTTGCTAGCCAATATTGCACGTAGGCATAATACGGGTCTCTTCTACCTGGTAGCGAAGCTAGGTCAAACATAATTAATAGATACATCAAAAAAGTATTCTCTAATAATAACGAAGAATTAAACGCCAGCAGTCTAATATAGGAGAGAGCTATGCTGAGTTTCCTTGCGAGATAAGATCCGAAAGGAAGAGATACGCAAGAGAACTTACCGATATAGCGTTTAGAATTAGCAAGTTGAAGTGGCAGTCGGCAGGTCAAATCGCTTGTAGAACTAACAACCGATGGGGAAGAAAGGTTCTCGAGTGGCGACCGCAAAGGTCAGAACCGCGGGGAGCCGATGGATACAGGAGGCAAGCAGCTGCTTAAAGTGGCGCTCTATGATGGAGGCCTATATTCAGCAGTGGACGTCTTCCGTCGTTTCTTCTTTTCTTTCTTTCTTCGGGCTGATGATGATTCTAATAAGTATAAGGACTAAGCATGGCGTTTGCTCTAGTCCTACGACTTATTCTAAGAGCTCTACGGTTCGTCGACTCCTGACTTCATGTTTTAGTGTGGGAACATTCCACAGAGCCTGTACGATCCCTGCCATACGAAAGATCAGACACGTCGTAGAAACCTCGTGTGTCTTATTATGTAGGTGATACAGTTCACTTTTGACAGGTCCACCGCACACCGAACATGAAACCCGAGAAGAGTCCTTTGTTACCATCAAAATAGCGAGCGATTTTACTTGAAAGGCAAGACCGCAGTTCAGTACAGTACAAACCTTTGTGGTTGGCGATGGCTAAAATGGTAGGTAGGTATGGTCGATTTTGCAATACTATATACAAAATCCATAACAGAAAGTTCGTAGTCATCAGCTAAAGCGAGATCCAACGACAGCAAATAAAATTAAAAAATGTGAAGTCCAAACTATGTCTGGCCAAAGAAACGTCGCTTATCTCCCCTTTCTATAATTCCATGATAATGTCAGAGCTTTTCCAAATTTTATACTTGAGTTGTAACAGTGCTACGCTGTGCTGTAAACAATGATTTCCTCGTACCAATAAGTTGTGAATCAGTTATTGTATAAATGATTCAATAAAGTAAAATTGTGTTTTATTTCTGCATCGATCCCTTATTATTAAATTTTTTATTGGAGTAAAATAATGTAATTGCGACGAGGATGACGCGGAGAGACGTCGCTGAACTCTGTTATACCTTACTTTGGACCTATGTAAATAGGGCGAATGCTGTGTTTCTTTGCTCTGTGCTAGTGCGCAAAACTTGCAGTACCTATACTATCCGGTTTTTTTAATAATAATTGATAACGATTCCACGGCACTCCTGAGAAAAAAGTCTTAATAGCTCCGTTACTTTCACGTGTAGTCACTCAATGTGGAAGAGCCATAACGGCCTGGACCAGATATTATTATCATGATTAAAGTAAGTAGTCAGAATGGCTGGTTCTGTTTGGTTGGGGGAAGCTTATTCTGATCAGCAGTGGGCATCTTCGGGCTGGTGATGATAATCTGTTTAATAAGCAACAAATACAATAAATCATTTTAAGCACTATAGAAGAGCACCCACGTAAAGGTGCTGCGTGGAGAAAACTCTCTTGGCATACGCAAAATTTCCAGTGTATCATTGCCAGCTTTCCTGTCATCAGCCTACAGCACTCAAAAATTAGTAAACGCTATTTTATCCCCATCACTTCAAAATTATAATTTCGGTTTTCTTGCTGAGGCTACGGAGAGCTGGAGAACAGCCTGCCCAAGCGATTCCTTGCCCAAAACACCCGCTTCTCAGAGGCAGTGGGACGGGCCGCTCTGTGCTTTAGAATATAAAACACTCTTAGATACAGCAAGTTCTTCCACAGAGCGTGCTCGCCTACTCGCAGTCGCTCGTTGGGAGTCGGGGCTTTGGCTGCATGCTTTGCCTTCCCGAAATTTCGGTAATCTTTTAGATAACAATTACCTTCCGGTTAGCCGTATCTTTACGAATAGGTGCACCTAGCCAAGTCCCTCATCGCTGTCATTGCGGTGAAATGGTGGACGGGCTCGGACTTCATGGACTGTCCTGTATAAAAAGTACAGGACGATAACCCCGCGGCACGCCGACTTGAACGATATCATCCGTCGGGCTTTAGTCAGTGCCGGTGTCCCATCAGTCCTAGAATCTAATGGACTGATGCGAGACGACGGCAAAAGACCCGACGGGATGACCCTCAACCCTGGAAGATGGGACGGCCCCTAGTTTGGGATGCCACATGTGTTGACACTTTGGCTCTGTCCCATCTTCCTTTACCAACAGCTCAAGCCGGCGCAGCCGCCATCAAGGCCGAAAACCTCAAACGGCACAAATATGCACTCCTTGATAGGGCCTACATATTTGAGCCGTTTGGGGTGGAGACAATGGGTCCATGGGGGCCCGCCGCCATGGAAACATACCGGGACTTGGCCAAACGTTTGGTGGAGGCATCAGGTGACCAGAATGCTGGCTTTTATTTTGCACAAAAGATAAGCATTGCCATCCAGCGTGGTAATGCTGCCAGCATTCTGTGTACTTTTTCCTCCGCCAACGGTTTAGTTTAGGTTTTATATATTAGTTTTAAAGTTTTTAGGTATAGCTTAGTTTTTAGGTCTAGTTTAGTTTAGTATATACATGTTATTTAAGAAAAAATCAAAATCCCCAGGAGATCCATGTTGCCAAGTGGACGGAAACGAGAAAATATATGAAATTCCAAGAATCTAATTTTCCATCTCATATTGGTTCTATTAATAATTCGGAAAACTGATTATATAAGTATATCGCACCATTGCTTCATTCTGTTCCAAAAAAATATTAAGTATAATAGAATATGGATGGGCCTACAGTAGGTACCTACTAATGAATAAATGAAAATGAAAAGGCATGATGAATATTTCAAAATCACATTTTAATCACAAAATAAAACTTTTATAACAAAGCAACTATAGTAATCTAGCTTAAAAAAATATCCATATCACAAAATACCGTTTTTCCAATTATTGTATTGTACCTGGCAGAAAATTTGCCACGTTAAAAAAAATGTTCAATATGAAAGCAAGAAAAGGGAAACGGCAGCTGACACGTGTATCGAAGAGACGACCCATTGCCACACCGCCCATTGCAATATTGTTGTAAACGTAGCCTCTTTTATACATTATTATACGTGTCGTATTTTCAACCAGATACTGTCAAACGTTCTTCTACAGGTAAGATTTATTTACATTGCCTTTATCTTTTTTTTTCACATCACTTCTGTTACACACCTTGATTCGGTGTTGTTCCCTTTCTCCCCACCAGCTCTGTCCCACCAGTGGGGAGAAAGGGAAGTAAAAAGTAAATGCCGTTCTCCCCACTATGACTCATCATGTTTAACAGTGGGGAGAATCACACATCTTGAGTGCTATCAAATTGAGTCGAAACCGAAGGAAATCGAGTGCAATTACATTTTTTAGTATTTAAGATGAAGTAC
The DNA here is from genome assembly GCA_910589525.2 of Ennomos quercinarius. Taxonomy (NCBI): domain Eukaryota; kingdom Metazoa; phylum Arthropoda; class Insecta; order Lepidoptera; family Geometridae; genus Ennomos; species Ennomos quercinarius. The sequence goes on from OU342489.1 coordinate 16,860,854, forward strand.
AAGATTACTGCTGATTACTAGCTCTAGTTATTAATCGTTTTTCCCAACTGCTGACGATCAATAAAATAAAAAAATTAAACAAAAGCTAGCATAGTCGTTAAAAAAAAAAGTTGCATGTATTAGTGGACAAAACAAACATCAATTTGCAGACTTCGTTTCGTAGGTAATTACGTATTTTGTATTCAAATCAAACTAGCGCATCATCGCAAAGCGACCGTCCATTTATTATAATATATAATTATAATCTATAATATATTTTAATGACTTTCATAGTAGGTGTGCCTGTGAATGTGTTAGGATTAGCTAAAAATCCAACTGTTCGTCTTTAAGGTAGGACGTTTCACTAGCGCGACAAATTCCAACTTTCCTGCGTTTTTTGGCAATAATAGTTTAATTACTCAACGTGATTACATGAAAACTAATTTTACGCAAATAAATAGAATAAGCAATAAATTACAATTAAAAGTATCATCTAGTTATCATTTCTTTAGCGACAAATGGCAATAGACTGAAGAGGCAACACGAAATCGGTTTATTGCCATTTGTTGCTAAACCAATGATATAGGTGATACTTTTAATCGTAATTTGTTGATGATACATTCTATTTATTTACGTTAAATCAGTTTTCATGTAATCACATGTAGTAGGTAGTTAAGCAATGGTTGGCAAAAAACACAAGAAAATTTGAATTTACCTCGCTGAGTAAAACGTTCCACCTTAAAGTAAAAACAATGTTGCTGTAAAAGCACGTGACGTCAGCGAGGTAGCTACCGTGGCCCTTGTTAGTTGTAATCCACTTGAATCGCTTGAAATTAGTATTGATTAGTATTCAGTACAAATACGTTCGCCAGAAGACCCTTGCAAAGTAAACAAAGCCGCATTATCTATTCAAGCAAATAGCAGTACCTATACAGTATATACAATATCTTTCTGAAAAAATAATCGAGGGTCTAAAAAATTCTACCTAGTACCTACCCCTTACCCGCCACACCGCCTAAGCTTACGTAACTTACTTTTTTAAGGCATAGAGACGTAGAAATAAAGTTAGTGAGTATATTTGTTTATGAAGAGTGTTAATCTGACACTGGCTCAGAGACGCGGACAGGACACGTCCACTCCGGCCGCCCCCTTATTACCTAACTCGCAACAGGTTTGCGACAGGCGTAAATCTCGCGGTGACTGCTGTCATACATCATTAGTGGTGTAGCGTAGCATACATGCTCGACACCACTAATGATGTATAACAGCAATCACCGCGAGATTTACGCCTGTCGCAAACCTGTTGCGAGTTAGGTAATAAGGGGGCGGATGTCTCTAGCTAGTGCACAGATCAGTAATATGTAGCTAACTACTCTAGTGAGACTAACGCTCGCGCATGACATACCGACGCTTAGGTCTCTTGGGTGCCCAAGCAATGTAATTATTCATTGTAGTCATAATGTCCTACAATTATTAAGTCACACACGCTACAGCGTATATTAATAATACTTAGTATTATTATGGTTAGAGCTATACAATAATTTAACAGTGGAATACGTTAATAGTGTTTTATTGTTTCGTCTATGACGCTTTCAAATTCAACAAAAACACAGTTATTTTTATGTCTTCGCAAATTTTGTTGTTATATAAAAAAAGACGAAAATCATGTCTAATGTTGTAACCCATGTTCCACCTATACCGGTAATTGTTGGGAATGATACTCTCGAACTTGTCGACAAAATATGTCTACCTAGGGTAGACTGATAAAAAAAAAAGTAAAATCGGTAAACAAATCACGGAGTAATAAGCTTTTAAAGTTTCTGGAGGGCATCGCCTGTTCCTTCCTCGCAAAACAGAGCTTCCCCGCAGTTACTATGAAAACGCACGTTGTGTGTGACAGAACATGCCAGAGGGACTGTATATAAAGCTACCACAGCTTAGTAATGAGGTACTATGAAGGAGCAAGAGCTGACGTCACTGCATGATTAAAATGTCTCTTTCTAATCCTGTATTTTAAAATGCTTGTAACTTTGTAATTTTTTTGAGATATTTAATTTTTGTTTTCACAACCGTTTATTTTTTGAGGGCTATTATTAATTTGTGTAATAAAAAAATAGCTCGACCCAAGCCTATAGCGGACCTTGTTATTTCAATCTGAATGTAAAGGGCAGCAACAGTTTTAGAGCTATAATTAGATTCGGTTTGGGATTCGGCACAAAAGCATCGACACCAGTATATAATTAAAATAAACAGTTATTTTGTTAGTAAAAAGATAAAGACAGTTCACATTAGTAACAATTTTGTACTTTAAACGTGCCCTGATTAATTTTTCATAGTGATACAGTAACCACCCTACACATAAACGCTCGACTTACTTCACTGTTATATGAAATGCTTTGTCTCGCCTTCACGCGTGGACCTTCCCGTACGCGAGAATATGACATTGACATAGCATTGATTAGTTTTACAGGCGTTTGAACTAAAATATTTACGAACATTAAATTCAATTAAACTTTATCGTTATAACTGAAGTTATTTAGTTTAATTTTAAATATTGTTAAAAACGCGCGAATACTAAGACAGCCATTTTGTAACAAGGAAGCTTTCAGGTGACCAGTCAAATCAGTTTTTTGTTTGCTTAAACTCTACTTTTATAGTGGCGAAAGTAGGTGTTAAATTTTGATTTCAATAAAATACACAAAAAAAAAACAATTTTATAATCAGTAGTGAATGTCTCACGAAACGTGATTTGTTTGTTTTTCGTTGTTATTTGTTTTTGATTTGAAACACGAGTCCGGTAGAGCCATTTACTTTAACGCCATCTGTAGGTAATGTTCATGATACAGAGATGAAAATTAATAACTGAGATTTTATTAAATTAATTAAAAATATTAACAAGTCATAAATAATAATAATAAAATATCTAAACAATATATTTACACCTACACTTTTTTTATGAGATAGCATTAGACCATAATTTGGTTACGGTGTAAGACCCTATTCCGTGATGACTTTTGTGTAGGTACATTTAGATAGGATATATTCTATTCGAAATCTACACACACTCTATCCCGTTCCCCTACATTTAGGGCAACGAAGAGTGTCGAATCGGAAAGGTTATGAATCGTTCTGCAGTAAGAGTGATGTAGAAACCGACACATCTCTTCTCTCGAGATAGCGTTTGACCAATGAACGATCACGCAGATTACGTCATAATACCTTTTGTTGCGTTTTCATTTGTCAAACGGTTTCTCGAAGGAATTTTTGGTATGTATATCGATTTATACCGCTCATGCTATCCGTGATTAAAAAATGCATAGGGTTGATAGTTACGTATCGACATACTCTTTACATTTAATAGATATACTTAAAATGCTCTAATACAACATGTATTTCAACGATTAAACGTACAGCTCATATAATATAATAAGTCAGATACGGTGTCATGACATGACCTCGACTGTCATAGAATACCTTCTGATATAGATGTGAATTCACTTAGCTAAAATACCTACCTCTACTATGAATTACATAAGTGATGAATATTTGCCTGTTTTTGCGTGGCTTTTGCGCCAAAACAGCTAAATCGTTTCGGATGAAATATTGCACACGGATTGATCATATTATCGGGATCAACATGGCGTACTTTAAAAGCAGGGAAATTAAGGAGGGGAACGGGTAAGTTGCAGGCAAAAAGATTATATAAAACACTGGACTTTTCATCCAATAGGGTCTCCTACTCAATTTCAAAAACAGTTTTAAACTGATAGGAATCGTCATAAATATATGCAAAAAATATTATTTCGCGGATTTACAGTCGTTAAGCCTCATTATTTTCGGTTTTTTATTTTAATTTTGAATATCGTCAAAAACGCGTTAAATCCAAGATGGCTATTTTGTGATGCCCTAAGTAAACAAGGAAGCTTTCAACTGGTCATTTAAATCAAAGTATTTAATTTTCATTAATTCTACTTTTATAGCGGCAAAAGTAGATGTTAAATATTTATTTCAATAAAATAAAAATATCTATTTTATAATAAGTAATAATGAATGTCTCACGAAATGTGATATGTTTGTTTTTTTTTCGATGTTATTTTGTTGCCGATTTGCAACGCGAGTTCGGTACCGCCATTTATTTTAACGCCATCTGTACGTAACGTGACTCAGACGAAAACGCGAGGACGCTTGACTTTGGCGGAAAAGTGTACTTACAAATGGCGACCCGCGCTGTGCATGTGATTCATGGTTGTCATTTTGCTTAGAAATACGTTTTTTTAACCTTGGCTATAAACCCCAAGTGTAGCAAGCAATCCTAAAGGAAGCCCGTATTACCACAAGACTGAAATGACTTGAAGTTGCATAACAATGGGAATAGATGGCGCTGATATATATTCTACATTATACTTTAGGTTATAAGACGGCTCTGCCGAGTAGCGGTTGTAACTCGAAAGCGGCTGCAAGCGCTAAGTGATCCGATGCGTACACTTCGTTGGGAAGGCGGTTGAGAACGCAACATTCTTCTGCTGTTGGCAGCCGCAGACGGTCCGTTAGACGGAGACAGCTGCAGCAGCTGAAATTTGCCAGAAGCAGAAGTTGTTTGAGGATAAATCAAATAGTTAATAATACTAAAAATATTCATATATATATACACACATCAAAAAAGTCTAAGCACCATGCATGATATTACAAATTTACCATTTATATTAATTAATTTCTAAGTATTTACTCACTCAAAGTGCGTAGGTAAGTAAACTTTTTTGTTATTGATGACATACTGGCTGGTTGTAAAAAAAAACCGATTATGTTTTGTTTTTTCATAAAATTCAAATGACTGCGAATTTGTTTGAATTTAAGTGCGTTTTAATTGACACGTTTATTCTTGATTTTATAATTTTACCAACCATTTAAATAAAGTTAGCGACAAAATTGAATCGTTAGATATTCTTCACGTCATGGAGCGACATCATTTGACGGCAGATGAAATTCAAAGAGCTGTAGGGATGTTGCAAGCGGGAAGTAATCAATCTCAGGTATCTCGACATTTTGGCATTCATAGAAGTGTTATTTGTCGTCTTTGGCAGCGCTACAATAATACAGGGGAACCACACCCAGGCCATAGAAGGAGTACAACCACTCGGCAAGACCGGTACATACAACTGATGCAAGACGCCATGCAGCCGATGTTAACCGCTCGAGAGCTAAGTTTGAGGCTACAAAATTCAAGTGGTGTTGATGTAAGTCCCCAAACTGTGCGAAATCGACTGCATGAGTACGGCCTACGAGCTCGATGCCCAATCAGGTGCCCACCGATACGTCACGGGAATCGCGCTCGTCGAAATGAATGGTGTAGAGAACGCATAACATGGACCCAGGAACAATGGGATAAAATTATGTTTTCCGATGAGTCGCGATTCGGGTTTAGGCCTGATACAAGAAGTGTACGAGTGTACCGTCGGCCCGGAAATACTGAAACGCACAGGTGCGTTCAGGAAGTTCATCCATACAGCGGCTCAACAGTTATGGTATGGGCGGGTATTATGAAGAACAGGCGAACTGAGCTCGTTTTTGTAAATGGAAACATGAACGCTGAAAATTACGTTGAGGATATTCTCAGACCTTATGTCCATCCATTTGCACAAACCTTTGGCTCCGATTTTACGTTAATGCATGACAATGCGCGTTCACATACAGCTCGGCGAACCAGTGAATACTTGGCAACGGAGAACATCCAGGTATTGCCCTGGCCTGCACAATCGCCAGACCTCAACCCCATCGAGCACGCATGGGACATGCTCCAGAGACGTGTTTTGAAGGACTTGGACGGAGTGACAACAACCCAACAGCAGAAGGATTTGCTACAATTCCATTGGGAGCGAATACCGCAAGATGACATAAACAGTCTCATTAATTCAATGAATAATCGTTGCCGACAAGTTCTGAATAGCAGAGGAGGCCATACTTTGTATTAAATTGTCCTATTGTTTCACAATAAACTCATTTTCTTTAGAAATTTTTAGAAATAATTTTAAAAATAAAATACAACGTTATAATGTGAAGAACCATCCTAAAATTTAAATTAGTACATGTTGCTTAGACTTCTTTGATGTGTGTATTTTTGTCTTGCTTTCACGTGTGAACTTCTCCGCCAGCGAGAAGTTTAGGCCTCCTTAGGAACATATTATTTTTTACGCGATAAATTATCACACTTAGGCCCGATTTCACCAACGTTTATTCCAAGTATACGGCTATTCGTTACTGTTGGATACAGCTAATTGACAAATGAAATTACACAAAAAAGACGCCATTTTGATTGTATCCAAGGAGTAAGTCTTATTACTTCACAACATTGGTGGTATAAGGGCTATATTCGAGTAACTCGGTTGTTCTCTAAAAGTTATACCTGGAATAACGGGCCTTAGGGATCTGAGGTCAATCGTTAAAATAGAAATAAAAATTCTCACCTAAAATATATGTAATCTACAGTGACCCAGTAGTCTTGAAACGTAGACGCCTCGTAGCTGCCGTCTTGCTTGTACTTGTTGTAGACGGAGGCCAACTGCAGCGACTGCCAAATTTCACCGCTATTGAAAAACTCGCCAAAATGAGCTTCGTACGGATCGCTTATTGACGACCCTTGCGGCCCTTCTGCTGACCCACTGTATTCCGAATTGAAAATCTGCAAACAAAAGAAAGCTGAGCTGGTCATCTTTTTCAATTGTCACTAGGAAGGCATCGAGGGTTCAAATTATGGCGCGTAAAAATGAAATGTTCCACGAGCGATATACCACTGAGCCACACTCACTCTTCCGCTGAGCCACAATAGCTCTTGTGCTGGGCTACATTTACTCTTTTAGTGAGCCACATTTGCTTGATGAGCTATTTGCTTTTCGTTCTTATGCTGTGCCACACTCGTTCTTATGCTGAGCAAACATTCATGTACCAAAGTAGCCATTACCTGTTTAACATAAAAATACGAGTTACCTTAACGTTGCCGAAGTCTGTATGCCTGCCATCTTGCCGGTTTAAGTACACTGCCAGATGCTGGCAGTTGTCGGTGACGCCTATTCGCTGCCAATCAGAACTATCCCGGAACGATCTGGCACTGCAACATTAATACCGAAACACATTATATTAAGTGTAAAAATATTCCCACCGAAAGTAAAATCGTAGTTAGTTTGTTGCCGTTTGTTGATGATTTCACGCCAAAACCACTGGACCAATTGGGATGAAATTTTGCACTAATAAAACTAATATAGGATACTTTTCATATTGTACAAGTTCAGAAAACGGGCAAAATGCTATTGAAAGCACGATGCACCTCAGCGCGAGTATCATGAGCTGTACAAATCGACATTATCCTTCTCTCAAGAAAATTGACCAATGAACGATCATTACGTCATAATCCTATTGTTACATTTCATTGGTCAAACTCTTTCTCGAGAGAGATTATGTCAGTTTAAACAGCGCATCCTACCCGCGCTGCTAGTAATAAATACAAAAGGCTACTTACTTAACATGTCCTTTATCTAGCAATTTTATCACAGCACTTTCAGGCGTCGAGTTTAAGTCTCCAGTCAATATTATTGGTAGATGGCCGCATCTAAAACCACAACGAAAGTTTTCAATCAGTGTGTGTTGCCAGTGATGACTTATGGAACTGAGACATGGTCTCTTACTGTTGGCCTCATTAGTAAGCTCAAAGTCGCGCAGCGAGCTATGGAGCGAGCTATGCTCGGTGTTTCCCTGCGAGATAAGCTCCGGAACGAGGAGATCCGCAGGAGAACTAAAGTGACCGATATAGCTCTTAGAGTTAGTAAGTTGAAGTGGCAATGGGCAGGCCACATCGCTCGTAGAACTGACAACCGATGGGGAAGAAAGGTTCTCGAGTGGCGACCACGAACCGGAAGACGCAGCGTAGGCCGGCCCCCCACTCGGTGGACCGACGACCTGGTGAAAGCCGCGGGGAGCCGATGGATGCAGGAGGCGAGCAGCCGCTCAAGGTGGCGTGCTCTGGGGGAGGCCTATGTTCAGCAGTGGACGTCTTCAGGCTGTTAATGATGATGATGATGAAAACCACAACGTCGTAACTGTGAACGAGGTTTGTACGGACAAGTTGAAGAAAACGATATTTATTTAGTTGAGACAAGTAGTTGCTCACGCGTACTGTACATGCGTATCTATAGTCAGGCATCAGAGTAAGTGAACATTGCAAGCAGATCGCCGGAGTTATGATGAGATACATAACTGTTGTGTTAGACATTATGCATAGTATGCATTTTCTGTTTGTATAGAAAAATTCTATGAATGAACCCCAAACAACAGATCGGGAAGGACGTGTTTCAATAATGAATTTCGGGACGTTCAATTAATAAGCTATATCACTACGTTACTACAAATGAACGAGATAATATGATTTTCTTAAAATAGGTTAATAAATTATGTTTATTTCAACACTTAAATAACATATAATAATAAGTATACTAAACTAAACTAGACCTAAAAACTTTAAAACTAAGATATAAAACTAAAAATAATAATCTAAAGGAATCTTGAACTATCTATAGACCGGCAAATGTCTATAGATAGTTCAAGCAATCCGTGGAATCTGGCAACGTTCCCATAATGCTGGCAGCGTTACCCCGCTGTATAGCGAGGCTGATCCTTTGACCAAAGTAGATGGCAGCATTATGGTCACGTGCCGACTCAACTAAACGCCCCGCTAAATCATTATAGATTTCTATGGCACCCGGTCCCCATGGCCCCATCGTCTCTACGCCAAACGGCACAAATATAAAACCTCTGTCAAGGCTAGAATACTTGCGCCGCTTGGCGAATTCCGCAGCCGCAGCCGCGCCGCCTGCCTGGTGTGATGTGTCCGGAAGATGGGACGGTGCCAGTGTATCGACACAAATTAAGAAATGTAATTGAAAATTAAATAATATTGGTTAAAAAGCCACGGAGTAATGCGCTTTTAAACATCGGCTGTCCTTTTCTCGCCAAACGGAGAGTATTGCGCTGTGACGTCACATGCAAGGAGATCATATGTAGAGCTACCACAGCTTAGTAATGAGATACTATGAAGAAATCATTTCTGACGTCACTGCGTGTTTGAGCTGTCTCTTTCTATTCTTGTATTTTAAAATGCTTATAACTTTGTCATTTTTGAAGATATTTAATTTTTGTTTTTTACTACTGTTTGTTTTTTGAAGAATATTAATGATTTATACAATAACAAAATAGAAGGACACTAGCCTATTAATGGTATGCCTATATAGTCTATAAAAAGAGATGAAAACTTACTCTCTCCCATTGTTATAGTAAGCAAATCTGTCGATCTCGGCTAAGAAGACCTGTAACTGAGCTAGCCTGACGTCGGTCCGTTTCGGGTTGTACAGCAAGTGTGTAGTGGCGACCACGATCGGGCTGTGCGGCGCGCACCGAGGTGCCAACTTCACCATCACACCTATGTTGTCGCGGTTCAATAGCGGCAGGTCTGGCTGGTAGAACTCCACCTGGAGACAATCGGGAGGAAACTCTTCATTTCCCAATAAATACCATAATTTTAAAGCACACAAAAACTAAATTATAAACATTATAACTTTATAACCAATTATGTTAATAAATTTTGTATTTTTGTAACAATGTATTTTGTCCCCAAGAAGCAAAGACTATTAATAAGTCTCACAATACCGTGCGCCGCAAAAAGCTAATTCCGTACTATTACTAGATGACGCTGACCAATAACCTGGAAATTTTTGTTTCGGCTCTTGAAGGCGATACATTGAATTATTACAATATTTATGATACTTAGTATCATTCCGAGACAATTTTCTAAAACATAATTAGGATGGTCACTATACAAATGTCATTTTAAGCGATCTGATACAGTTAGCGGCATCTGGCGTACTAGAAGGTACTAACCGGCGTACTATTTACTGTATGGGCATCGCGTCTTATACATATGGTCTTTGTAAGAAATAAATAAGCCCCTGTTTCAAGTTTCCACATTGTTCACATAACCTCCAAGCGCATTTTAGAAAGTACGGTCGCGCTGTTTTGTTGTTCGCAATACTCGCATGTAGTAACGGTTTTCTATGGTCCGCAATTATCACAATGTATTTACACAACTAGACAACATCAATGTGCGCAATGCAGTATTTCTATGAGCTATGCAAAAAAGCGCACGCTATAATGAGGAGTTTTATTAAAAAAACAAACACTAGTTCCGCTTCTTTTCTAGATGGCGCTGTAAGTACATAGTTTAAAACCTTTCAAACCACAGAGTAGTTTAAACATAAGAAAATGCTTAGACTACCTTACAAAGAAATGTCAAATTCAGTTGGGTGGACCACGAGTACATTGTCTGTCACGTAAAAAAGTGGACTTAAAACATATCATAAAGTTTGAAGGGCGCTTTTGACATAAAACAGTCTTCAACATTGAACACAACTATACCATAGTTGCCAACTCGACTACTGCAGAAAATACTACTACTAACACAACTAACTACGAAAATACTATTTTTTTTTAACACTTGTTAAAAAAAATCGAAAAATATTTAACGTAATGAGGAGTTTAATTTTTAAAAAAAACCTAGTTCCGCTTCTTTTCTAGATGGCGCTGTAAGTGCATAGTTTAAACCTTTCAAACCACAGAGTAGTTTAAACATAAGAAAACGCTTATGACTATCTACAAAGAAATGTCAAATTCAGTTGAGTGGACCACGAGTACATTGCCTGTAGTATCTCCTAAGTAGTCTGTGGTGCATTCTTATTAAGTAAATTGAAGTACAGTAGATCTGCAAGATAGATAAAGGTTAATATTATGATCCAAAATAAAGCCGAGGTATCCCGCAACGATACTAAAAAACAAACGAAGGAGTTTAAAGTTGTCAGTCAGTATCGTGACACATTTCCTCTAACCTGTGGTCTATGCTTAAAACAGTGACAGTGACAGATTTTAGTAAAACCACAACTGGCCCCATCTATTGGGTCATGCATAAAATACAATTTCTTTTTTTTTAATAAAAAGCCTCATTGTACCCCCTTACTAATAAACATAGCATAACAGTCGAATAGCTACTCAGGTGTACTTGTTTTATCTTCGCCTAGTTCAAACTAGATAGAGAGAAACAAAACACTAAATAACTATTCTTCCGCTACACGATCATCATCAACAGCCTGATGACGTCCACTGCTGAACATAGGTCTCCCCCAGAGAGCACCACTTTGAGCGGCTGCTCACCTCTTGCACACATCGGCTCCCCGCGGCTTTCACCAGATCGTCGGTCCACCTAGCGGTTAGCCGGCCTACGCTGCGCCTTCCGGTTCGTGGTCGCCACTCGAGAACCTTTCTTCCCCATCGGTTGTCAGTTCTACGAGCGATGTGGCCTGCCCATTGCCATTTCAACTTGCTAATTCATAATAATATATACACAATACGCATATACTACATAGAGGGTTAATACGTATATGTATGCACCATCGCAGACCGCGTTATGATTTACCACCATCGAGCTGATCACGGAACCTTGATTGCAATGCAACAAGAGAAATTTCATTTCGAATTGGAAAATTTCCATAGAACATAAACTGCGTATTGAAACTGTGAAATCCATACATTTTTTAATTTCTATTGGTTGCACAGATTGGTTGCGATCAAGTTACATGATCGCCTAGCTGGTCATTGGTCAAATCTTATAAACAATATAAAAGCCACGCACAAGATTTTTCTTCAAACATTTCCAACAAACTCCATCAACGCCTGCGTCGTCACTTATTATCAGGCGAAACAGCGAACAAAGACGTTTCACATGGAAATCACATATAAAAAGAACGCAATGCTGAAAGGTGAACACAATAGGTAAAATCAATCGCATTGTAAATCTATGAACTACGACACAAGTCTGCAAGAGCATAATAAGCTTTTTTCATCGCCTTCGCGTTATAATAAACAGACGCCTCGCGGATTCGCTCGCAATACAATTTTCCTGCAGGTACTCTTAATTTTCCGGGATAAAAGTATCTTACTTGTGGTGATGTCGGTAGTGTAAACAATCAGTGCAAAAATTCAGCGCCAAGAAACAAAATAGACATTGTTTTGCTTTATATATTTGGGACAAAATGTTTGCCTGTGTATGTCGTGGCATCGTATCTCCCGAACAGATGAAAAGCAGAAAAAAAAGACAATCGCACCGCAATAGAAACGAAAGTAATAATATTCGTGCCGCGCATATATAGGCGCCGAGCGCTTGCACTAATGTCAAAACAATACATAGGCGCAAGTAAACCAGCGAAGTTTTATAATAAATCGTGACACGTTTCTCTGTAAAGATTACGCATAGCGAATTGACGTTCTGCATCTTTAAAAATAGAACGACGACGCTGTAACATTTTATCAGAAGTACACAATCAGTCTGCAAATAATGACTTGAATTTTCAAGAACAATGCATATGGATTATTTATGGACCAACACACTTTTATATAGATATCATGAATGTTACCAGATGTTCATCCATATTATGTTTTCATGGATGTTGAGAATATCCAAAGAGTGGTCTTAAGAAACTTACTGTAATATGGTCCTTGATTTCAAAGAGAGATTTTTTGAAATATATAGCGCAGCCATCCTGCCTGTGCCCGGTCTTCTGTTTAAATATACCGAAGTAGCCAATCTCCTCAAATTTTGAATAAAAACTGCTTAAATGTGATACTTGTACTTCTTGCAAGCATAATATCTGAAATGCAATCAGTTATCATACACGTTACATATTTATTGTATAACATTTATTGTATGTAGGGACATATTTTATAATAATAAGACAAACTAAAAGTCAATCGTTCAGACAGATGGATGGACATACTTTTTCTATAGTTGGACTAGCCAGAAGATAATTAAAGAACTAAGGCATTTTGTGAAACATAAAAATGTCTTGAGAGTGATCTTGAAATGAAGACTTAATTTCAATCTCATGTAGTAGTTAGAGCTATTAATATTAACTGAGATGGTGGTTGCGTACAACACACAGTTTATGATGTGACCACAGACCATCTCAAAATAGAAAGTGTAGCAAAAGTGAGAAAATAATAAAAACAAATATTAATAGAAATTAGTGCTTATTTTAGAAAGCTTTTAACTGCATGTGTCCCATTGCATAACCACTTACATCGGGAGCCAAGCTGATGATCTCATCGTACAAACGCGATGAGCGAACATTCCATTTGAGGTCTCGAGGGGAGCAATCTGTATATAGATACGGATGGCACTCCAGAAGGTACTGGGCTAGCACATTGTACGACACCACTTTGAATTTGAATGTATTCCCTGGAAAACATAAAAGAATTGGAATATATACAGAATGTCATGTCTACATGAGAGCAGCAGTTTATTTGGTGTAGCTACTCTACTCTACTATAACCAAAGGCAGTCTACTATAACTCGCAATTTCCTTTTTTCCTGAGGGAACTCCTAACCGTCCGATATAAAGCGTATGATTATGTGGATCGCGGTTGTGGAAGCAATCAGTCTGTAAAACTTCATGTAATTAAGTTCTGCCATAGAACCGTGACAGCCACAGAAACTAATATTAGCATCTCTACATGTTATAAATACATTAAAATAAGGCGGACTTGCGGAGTAGATATTTCAAAAACGCCCGGGCTGGTTAAAAAGTGTTTAATTTTGATTATCATTTAATCATTGCCGCGTACACTGGGCATAATTATGTTAGCATTTCACTACTCAAAATGTTGATGAGCCGACTCAGAAAAACGATTACAAAACGTTCAATGAAAATATATTTTGATTCCTTGAAAAGAAAACTAACAAAAGAACTAATCTCACATTCTTTGGCGTATTATAAAAGAGTGGCAGCGGTAGTGCTTCTTATAACTATGCTTTTCAAGTTATGTGCAACATTCATACTCCTCTTACAACATTACAGTCTCTATACACTGTGAGGAAATGGGCATTGGCCTCAAACTTGAAGAAATGTTGATTCATTCACTAACGGGCAGACACACATACATACCTAAAAATGTCCACATCACGCATACTGATTCCATTATTGACATGCATGTGTGTTGTTTACATGTTTCTCGATTGGAATTAGTCCAATCCCAAACAGGAACTGCGAGTACTTGTACAGTAGTATGTTTTAACAACGCAGGTTATTGTTTTAGTGTGGTCGGGAATAGTAAGCGCGACTGGTGACCAACTGGTTGTCCCATTAGTGGTCCCAGCAGTAGGAATGGAAACAGGCTACTGACTTAATAATACTGTTAAGATTTTCCCTGTAATTAACTTCTTACCATTGGGCGAATCACTTTTTCTCCCCACACTCTCCCAACATCTAAAATTAGGCGGTATTTGTGTCTGTTTAGTTTCTGCATCATGTGATTCATTGGAGTTTTTATGCAATTCTTCATTTGTGCTGTTTTCATCTGAGGACCTGAATGGAAGAAGGATGTTGATTTAACTTCAAACGTTGATTTGATTCATTAAATAATACCTTCCTATCTTACTGTTCTAATAATGTTTTCTTACAAGATAGTACCTATCAGTAATTTGTGTGCAACACACAATTTTTCAAGCAGTATGAAACAGAAGCTAGCAGGGACATATATTTCTACTAACCATAAAAGAAGTGTGAAAGTTTGTGTTTGTATGTTTGTTACCCTTCAGTTCTGAACAGATCTCGGTGAAGTTTGGTGTGCAGCTCCGCTTTTATGGATGGCTACCAAGCTATACAGACTACATCACCAGGTGGTCACATTGTGCCCAGATGTTAAAAGTGGGAGGCAAGTAGGAAACACCAGAGTACAGCTAGGGGTATCTAGACTAGAGTAGTTGAGCTGGTGAGGGAAATGCACAAAACACCCCAAGCAGAATGTCAGTGCAAGCCTTTATCTCCATTCAGAATATATTTATACTTACACAGCAAAATGTCCACCATAACTGACATGATCACTGGTTGGTTGCATTGATTCACTCATTTGCTCAGTTCTATCAAACTCATCTGAGTTCAAAGGCGGTATTTTCACTCGTAACTTGTTTTTCTTGTTTTGTTTTCTTAAAACCTGATCGCTGTGGAACTGTCTCTTCAACTGTAAATCTATGCAATACACTCTGCATTTCTCTCTTATACAACTCAAATGTAAATATCTTTGCACATGTACTTTATAATCAACCCTTTCACAAGTGATTGTCAGATATCTGTAAAAACTGTTTGTCAATTTCAGCATAGCTCTTATAAATAGATTTAAGTAATATAATAATATGACATATTTTTCACCAACTGCCTAACTTGCAGCTGTTTAGGTCATGCATTACTAAATAATTTATTTATTTTTTTATTGTAAAGGTGACATGGTATTTGCTCCAGCTAGTTCTGTGTCCTGAAACAAAACATTAAATGTAGTTAATTATTTGTATAATGTAGCTAATACTGTTGCCCACTTGATACAATTATTTAAAATTGAATCCATAGTGGTCTTAGGGATAGTCGGTTAAAAAAACATAAACAAGTATAAAGTCATTAACATAGAAACTACTTGTTTACTTTATCAATAAGAGATATAAAACAATATTCTAACACAACAGCAAACAAAAGTGGAGCTTATACAAATCAAACAATGTTGAATTTAAAATGCTGATGGTGGTGTACTTATATATCTGTGTTTTAATAAAATATTAGCAGTGCTTCAACTTTAGTAGGTAATGTATTTGTCCAGAAAATTATGGGCTAAAGTAATTACAGACCAGATGAAACATGTTTTTTAGAATATCTGATTAGGTACTGCAAAGTCTGTACCAGGTACTCCATACTATAAACAATGAAAATAGATGTATACACTAAAGCTTCAGCCACACCGGCGCGTCAAGTGGCGTTAGTGAAGTGAAACGTCAAAATCGGTCAGTTGGCCAATCGCTGCCCGTGTTCGTAGACGGCCGCGCCGGGATTCCCCGCAAGCAGCAATTGGTATGGCAACGTCAAACTACTAGAGCAAAATTTGACAAAGTGGGTGTAAATTCGTGCGTGTACACTTTCAAAAATATTATAATGGTAATTGACGGCGTTTGTAAAATATATACATATTTTGTGAAATTGTTTATTTAAGTAAATACCTACCCAACATGTACAGTATTTTATTTTTTAAAAACCTTAGAATTTTCGAGTTAGCTAGTCATGATAGTTTATCAAACTATAATTTAAATAGGTATAGATTTAAATGTCAATTGTTGAAGCCAGCGTATGGTAGGCAATACCTTTACATTGATAAGTAATACCTATACTTACTTTGCGTCACAAAGCAGTACACATCCATACACCATTTTTCTAGCTGTACTCTTTAGAACTGTGTTGTTTTCGCAGCATGGTTCAAAAGATTTTAGTACAGTTACAGAATAACAAAGAAACAGAAAAATCATCTACTGAGCATCCAAGGCCATGAAATAGTTACGCATCGCTGACACTGACGTTGACGCTGCCGCTTCGTAGACGCGCCAGTGGAGCCGAAGCTTTAGGCCATACAAAACTAGTGACAGCTTTTGGGGAAACATAATATATTAAGCCAAGTTTCCTCAACAACCAAAAATCAGCTTAGCTTAGTAATCATGGTCATCACGCTTAACACCTACTTTTCAAAATGAACACAATATTGTTGTAATGAATGAAATGTTATAATAAGAGAATGGGAAATTGAATATGGCACAAAGCTTTTTGCAGTGGTGCTTTTGCTCACTATTATAATAAATTGAACATGTTTTCTGATTAATGAGGTCTTATAAAAGTTTCAATGCTCCAGAAGTTAATGCAAGTAATCAAATGAATACATAATTTATTATAATGCTCCCAGAACAACTCACAGAAATACAAGCAACCTGTTGAAGTAATCTTGAGGCTGGCAAGGGCGCCTACTGTTGTGTTATATAACATAATAAACTTCCACACAAAAACAATTCGACCCAATCGACCAAACATCCGATGATGACAACAAGTGAATTAACCTAGAAATGAATGATTAAACGAACATGATGTAAAACCACTTACATGCAAAACAAAGCCATAATATATGAAGTGTGAAGGCACAGAGCAAAAACCATGACGAGCATTGAAATTATAAACCAAAATACATTTTTACAAACCCGCCACTAACCTCTCGTTTCTTTTTTTTTTTTAATTTTTTCTTCGGGAGCAGGCAGTGTTGCTAATACAATATAGTGATGGTTAAAAAAGCGCTAAGCGCCCAAAGCGGACACGCTTTTATACAGGCCCGCTTTTTGTACACAACGTATACTATGTGTACCACGTGTTTACACGGCTCTCACTTGGCGCTTTGAATATCGCGCCGCTTATACCCACCTAGAGCGTTGTGTATCGCACGCGCTGCGTACGGAACAGCGCGCGAGTAGTAAAATATGCTATGCTATGCTTATTGCGCCAGCGGTCGGGCAGCAGTCATCGAATGCTAGCGGTTGCTGTCGGACTCGTCATACTTTTCATTTCCACGACCTGCGCTTGTAAAGGGCGCTCTTTCGCGTGCTTCATTATAACTCAAGCACGTAAAAAAGTGGACTTAAAACATATCATAAAGTTTGAAGGGCGCTTTTGACATAAAACAGTCTTCAACATTGAACACAACTATATCATAGTTGCCAACTCGACTACTGCAGAAAATACTACTACTAACACAACTAACTACGAAAATACTATTTTTTTTTAACACTTGTTAAAAAAAATCGAAAAATATTTAACGTAATGAGGAGTTTTATTTTTAAAAAAAACCTAGTTCCGCTTGTTTTCTAGATGGCGCTGTAAGTACATAGTTTAAACCTTTCAAACCACAGAGTAGTTTAAACATAAGAAAACGCTTATGACTATCTACAAAGAAATGTCAAATTCAGTTGAGTGGACCACGAGTACATTGCCTGTAGTATCTCCTAAGTAGTCTGTGGTGCATTCTTATTAAGTAAATTGAAGTAGATCTGCGAGATAGAAAAACGTTAATATTATGATCCAAAATAAAGACGAGCTATCCCGCAACGAAACTAAAAAAAAAACGAAAGACTTTAGAGTTGTCAGTCAGTATCGTGACACATTTTCTCTAACCTGTGGTCTATGCTTGAAACAGTGACTGTGACAGCTTTTGGTAAAACCACAACTGGCGCCATCTATTGGGTCATACATAAAATTTAATTTCTTTTTTTTTAATAAAAAGTCTCATTTGAATCATCATCATCATCATCAGCCTGAAGACGTCCAAATTATGCGTCCGTCGAAATTATGCCACTTTTTACCCAGACAAGGCCATAATATCACATATGATCGTTCCAGTCAATGTGAACGAAAAAAATTAAAAATAACGATAATTTTATTCAAGTGGAACCCGCTAATGCTCGACACCACTAATGATGTGTGACAGCCAGTGATGACAGCAATCACCGCGAGATTTACGCCTGTCGCAAATTAGGTAATTAGGGGGCCGTTCCACTTGGACTGAAACACAGAGTAACCAGAGAGAACATCAGTGTATAATTTTTTTATTTTTTATTTTTTTTTCTTATAGTTTGGCTCCACACATAGTGTATTTAGCCAGTGTCAAGTATTGTAGTTTTTCGTCGTATTATGGAATATTTCACGTAAAGTCAAGTCTTAGTCACAGTCAGTCAGGGTAGTCAGAGTCCAGTCTAAGTCAGGTAGTCATGATCCAGTCTAATTCATGCCCTAGTAAAGTGCTGGCAACTTTACTAGAGGCTTCCATGGAATTTTGGAAGCAACACGAAAAACCACGTTTCACCACATTATATCACTTGCCCACACTCATGCTCGTAATTCAGCACTTAATGCGTAAAATGCCACTAATTTTAAACATTAACACTAGAAAAAGCATAAGTTTAGTGAAATAATACAATGCAACGACGTGAACTTTTTCATGTTCCCGCCAAAACTCCAGTGTATTATTTTCGTACCTATTATTGAAAAATAGTCATGAGACGCTATTTTATCGATATCGATACTTCACTGAACAGAGTTTTAATTTTTAATAAAAGCCTGACACCTAAAATAAACAGAGCTAATTTTCTCTAATTTGTGGGGGGATGATGGAAAGCTCAATTATCTTCGCTGTCCGGAGGAAAAAATGCTAGGTACCCCAAGCCCAGCTAGTTCAAGAAATAAATAATAGAGCCTAATAATTTAGTTGGTACATCATTTCCATCATCATTTTATGGTTGACTAGCGGTTGAACGTCACTAAATGGTTGATATTCCATATATTATGCACATAAAGAATTTAATACCTATATAATATTATTATGCGCACTAGAGCTTTTAACTGGGATTTTTTTTCCCTGAGTGACTTTAAGTCGGGAGTGATTAGGTATCTTCTATAGGTAAGCAAATTTATCGTAAGCCCATCGTCACTTATCGCCAGGTAAGATAGTGGTCACTGGTCAACCACGAAATGATTCCGTCCTAACCTAAGCTTATTAATTTATTGCCGTAACGTTATTCTAGAATGTCAAGTAAGATTAATGAGAAATAAAGAGAATGTATTTTTACTAAAGTTTTATTTCAAAATAGCTATTGTAAACAACAAATTATTAATATAAGTAGGTTTGTCCTAAATACAAAGTTCATTGAAGTAGGTTTGTCAAAGGTGGTCATGATGGTTGGCAGAATCTGTGAACAAACAAAACCTTATTTAAATTCTCATTTAAAACATTGTTCATTAAAACAGTAGTAGTTTTACTTACTATTATTTGTGCTGTGTCATTATATCAAATTTCAATCATATGTCCATCTAAAGAGTTGATTGAACCTTAGAGTATAGATTAAAAGCATAGAGAGATCAATCAAAACGATATTATATTTGCACTGCTCACACGTATCGCTACGTCAGTGGCGAAGGAAAGAAACAAACATATAGTAATTAGCTACGCTTGCAAAAAATTACCGTACCATTTTTTCTACTCGAGTCAACTGATTTTTCTATACAAATCTGTCAGACTCATTCACATCAAAGTGTCCACTTCATATAAAAAGCGTTTAAAAAGTGGTACGCTTGACAGATAATGAAGTTCTCTCTATGCTTTTAGTCTATACTCTAAGGATTGAACCAGTAGGTACTACCTGTTATTGGTTAGTGTATAGTTTATCTACATATAATACATATATCGAAATTATCGATAACCCATCGACACCTGTAAAATCATCTCTAATTTCGAAATGTAAACAACTGGATAACCTTCTTGTGGATTTACGATATGTACCAAAATTCAAATTCTAATTTGATAGCAGCAATCAAATCACCCAATTCTAATCCTGCTCAAAATTCTACGTATGTTTTATGTGAACGCAAATCTACTTAGGTACACACAAAAATATATCGTAAACACGAAAAGTATTTGCACCATAGAAACTGAATAATATGTCCTGTGTAAATCTTGTTGAGTATTGGAATATGCATTCCAAACACATTACACGTCAATGTCTTTATTTTAAATAAGTATTTTGTTAAATTTATTGACTAAACATTAAAATATAATAAATAAACCACAAAAAACATAGTTTTCTGTAACATCAACAGAAAAGTCATTGAACGAGCATGTGTAGTTGCTTCTATCATTTAAGGAACTACGCATGCCCATAAGACGACTAAATAAAATGACACCGGAGAAACAAAACAACTTAAAACTTCGTGCAATTTCTTCACTTGGTAGGGTTGCAATGTTGCAAAGTTGCACTGGGTACGCATTGATGTTCACAAAAGTCATTCTATGCTCCATCTTTTTTTTTTTTATGAGATTGAATAACGTGACGAGCTAGTCGTTCACCTGATGTTAAGTGACACGACACACACACAATCTGTATAGTCATTTGTTTTTTTTCTCTAATCTGTGATCTCAGGAATAAAACCACAGCTCAGTCTGTTGCCACTACGTAATACGAAAATGATATATTACAAAGGGCTACCATGAATGTGTTGGTATGAAACCTTTTTCGGGCACAATACCAACCTACGCCTGTAGTACATAGAGAGAAGCATTCGATCCTTCAATTACTTATGTCATCTACTGTCGTATGTGAAAAATATAGGTACAATAGTTATAATTGTTTTCTCCATAAATATATGGCTACAAGGGCTTAAGATGTTTTAATTACAGCACTGGACATTCAGGTATCCCCTCCAAATAACCTAACAGAATGTACCAACAACAACATTCATGCTCACTTGACTATTCTTTTTCACACTCACGCACTCAAACCTCTCGTTTTCTCATTGTTTGTTTATCTTGCTCTATGGTTTACTTCGGTTTCTCGGATGAATTTGTTGACTTTAAAATAAAATTATTATTGAAAATTGAGTGAAAATGTGTACTTACGGATTTATTAGTATGTTATGTTGTATTATTTTGCTTCTGAAAACTTGTGATATGAATCAATAGGAATCAACTAAGACATGAAGTACCTATAGAAAATGCAAATTATGTGGCTTCAAATACCACCGGGAAGACGGCAAATCACGGTATTTTATGACCAGATTTCCTCTGAATGAAGTTCGGTGAGTTGAGAAGGGAGGGGGGAAAAAGATAAGGGAATAGGATGAATGGATGAAAGTGGAACGGTGAAGGCTTTCACCATTTCAATTCTTTTCAACTTCACAATTATTATGGTATTTTTATTGTTCATAACTCTGCTAAACTAAACCTGTGTCAATATCACCTTGTGTCACTAGTTTTAAAACGAGTGGCACAAAGTGATAATTACGTGATATTCGTTTTAAGGCCAGTAAACGCATGTATTTATCAATATCGATAACATTGAAATATGCACATCACATCCCAGATAGCAATTTAAACTTGAATCAGACTTGCAGCAACTTTGATGTGTCAAAAGTGAAAGTTTGTTTCAAACTTGTCATGGCAAGTCTATACACTTGAGGCAAGTTTGAATCAAACTTTCTAGTTTCCCAGCATCAAACTTGCATGATGTTTGTTTCTTCAAAGTTAAAACAAAGTTGCGATAGCAAACTTGTATAATGTTTGCTTTTACAAGTTTCTAAATTAGTTTTGATGATTTCTCAAAATTAAAATAAAATAATGTCCTTCGACCTTTTAAAATGTATCGTCCGTCCGTAACTCCGTACCACAGAGTACCTTTTTATATACCGTACTAACTAAGATAAGAACTTGTGACATGTGATAATAATTATTTATGGTTATAGATTCACAAAGATATTCAAGCACGTCATAAAGCTAGCGTAACACAACGTTTGCGCGATTCAGGATTTTGCAGCTACGAGAGTAACGCCATCTAGTTTCATTCGTAGTAACTAGATATACAACTTAATTTTATGTACTACGGATGAATTTTGACAAACATTTAACAATGGAATAACACAAACTAAGCAAGCTTGGTTGCTAGCCTGATGGTAAGCGCTACTCTGCACGACAAAATTGCTCCTACACATCCTTTTTTAATTTTTTTTATAATATGTACATTTAAACAATTACATAATTTAAATTAAAGGTTCTAAACGTAGCCCAGTTGGCGTTGTGAGTGATAAATACAATGCCATAGAGCGTACATGTTTGGAACACAACTATTTTTTTTGCCATGAAAACTATTAGGTAGACACCATTAAAAAACAAGTTTGTGGCAAGTTAAAAACAAAATTGAGACATTATCTTTGCAACATAAAACAAAATTCAAGATTGCAGCAACTTTGATACAAACTTAAGCCATCATCCTTATACCAGCAATATTGCAGCAATATTGTCACAAACTTGCCTTATCATATTTGACATAGCAAGTTAAAATCAAAGAATAGCAAGTTTGCAGCAAGTGAGCTTGCTATCTGGGATGCACATAACTATTCTCTTGCTTGAAACGTAAACTCATGGACGTGTGCATTCTGCCTATCCTCACATACGGATCTCAAACTTGGTCTTTGACGGAACAGCAAAGGTCTACGCTTGTGTTTTGCCAACGAGCGATGGATTGCAGTATTCTGGGAGTCAAATTAACTGACCGTATCAGAAACACAATACTAAGCTCAAAGACCCAAATCGCAGACGTCACCCAAAAAGCTGCCAAACTCAAGTGGGACTGGGCAGGACACGTTTGTCGAAAGCCCAAAGATATATGGGCGAAAGCTACCACCGAGTGGGTTCCCTTAGGAGTTAAACGGCCGCGAGGCCGGACTAGGCGATGGTGGAGGGACGAGTTGGACGTTTATGCGAAGGATTGGCCCACACAAGCATTAGATCGTAAAAATTGGAAAGAGGGAAGGAAGGCCTTTGCCCAGCAGTGGGACAATATGGGCTAATATAACAATAATAAAAAAAACTATTCTCTTCTTTAGGTTGGTAGAACTGATAGCTTTAGAGATGCTCGTTAGGTTGCCTTTCTGAGATAGCCAAACTCTGACTTGTTTTGTATTGGCTCCCGGTTACAGACGTTTTGACAGAATATTTAAATACTTATTTATGGAAATAAGCACCTAAAAAGCGATAGAAAGCCACTAGCTACATATTACCTCAGACCAAGGAAGTAATTACTGATCTGTGGAAAGCCATAAACGAAGAAGAAGATGAAGAACGAAACTTATAAACTTATAAATATAAAAATAAAAAATTGATAGACTCAGATAAACTATAAAATAAACCCGTGTGTGTACATGTACAATTACTATCTCCAATTTTTAATATTGAGTGAAAGCACAAATAGGCTTTGTTGAAATTTGGTAAGTGTTCCTGAAGAGCAGGTAGGCAGGACCGACACAACGAGAGCCGAGCGCGCGCCGCCACCAGCACCACCAGGGCCGGTGCAATAGCGGGCAAAGAATATGGCTCTAAACATACAGGCACAAAATTAGCTTTATTTACATATACCTAGCACTATGCACTATGCCGCTATGTCTATACTTACAGGCTATTATGAGCAAAGAGTTCTATGTACTAAAGTCTTTGATTATGAGTGCCAGTCTATTTGAGTTGGTTAAAATTTTTGTCCTGTGTAAGCACTCCAGACTTCGATCAGGGATACAGGGTATCCTTGATCGAAGATTCCAGATACCTAATTTCAAGTGCTTGAACCCGTAGCAAAATTAATCAAAAATAATGTTTTATTGTTTATTTACTACAGGTACAATAAGAAAACAAAATGGGTAATCGGTGATTGGATTGGTAAACACTAAAATGTTTAAAATAGAATCATATGTGACACCTATATTATTGAGCTATGTTGACAAGTATGTACGAGACTTCAAGCCAGCCGATGCTCAGGTGAGATTTATTTTTGGGATATTCAATGTAAATGTAATCATTTATTTGCTGAAAATATGGGACATAAAGATCTTATGTTTACATCAAGGTTCCACACATATTCTTACATCAGTGTGCAAATATTTAAGATTAGTTAAATTGAGGTAAGTTGCATTCTTGTCTATCTCATAACATATTATATTTTAGTAATAACTAATTGTAACATCCATATTATTGCAGATTTTATAGCATGCTCAAAGCTTAGCATGCATTGTCTCACTCTTAGGCTTAGTTCATTACCATGTAATATCAAATTCTAAAGAAAATGAATTTATCTGAATGATTGAAATGCAATATTATCACATTAACATGTGGGTTGTGGAAATGGAGTTCTATTGTAATAAAATGGTTTGCGGCAGGTTTCACTATGGGGCGGAGGTGTGGCGCTACATAATCTGGTGCTCAAAGCCGATGTGTTGCAGCAAGAGTTGGCATTGCCTTTTACCTTGGTTTCTGGGCGCATCCACGAGCTGCTCATTCAGGTGCCATGGACAAAGATCATGTCAGAACCCATTGTGGTCACCATTGATACCATAGGTAACACTTTTGGGTATCAATATTAAAATTATCATAATTGTTTTTATTATACTACTTAACTCTAGATAAGATAAAGTAAAAAAGCGTTGGAAACTTTATAGCCCAGAAGATGCTGAATGCTATAGTGCAGGGGTGGCCAAACTTTTAGAGTATGCAGTCTACATTATAATTGTAAAGACCCCAAACGGTCGACCCCCAGCAAAAATGAGCAAGAGGACAAGAAAAAAGTAAAACTCGCGTTCTGAGGGTTCCGATATTTCTGATACCTACTTTCTAAACATCTCCATAGCCACCATTCGGCAAAAAACTCTTGCAATTTTTTTTCAAACAGTATATGAATATATCGCCCATTAGGCCGTTACATAGCGGGCTACTGCAAATGCCTCCGCGGTCGACGCTTTGGCCACCCCTGCTATAGTGTAAGCCACAAGTAAGTAAAAATTTGACGTTTTATTTTTAGAAGCCTAGTGGGTGCTCAATCTCAAAGTAAATTTTGTCAATGTTGAACAATACTAATATTTCTTAAGCTTTATTCAAATAAATATAGCTATTTCTTTCTACTATACTCAAACGCCGTTTTTTTTTTCAGAATGTGTCTTAAATTTAACTCGACCAGAAACCACACCAACTGATTCAAATGACCCTCCAGATTCGCCTAGGTAAAAAATCTTCATCTAGCTCTTTTTCCCATTACCAATAAACACTGCATAACAGTGGAATAGCTACAATAGTGTTTTCTCTTTTTTTATATTTGCTAATTTCAAACTCTATTAAAACAGAAAAAATCACAAAATATTAATAACAATATTTTCGCTTCACTGTTTATTAATAAATAAATACGTGAGGACATCTAGTTCCAAACTAAGCATAGCTTGTACTATGGGAACCAGATAACTGATACAATACTTAGATACCTTTTTTGTTTGTAAATAATACATATGTAGAATACAATATAACACTCAGACACAGAACAAACATCAATGCTCATCCATCAACCTAGGCAGAGCTACTACTATCAGGCCAGCCAAGTTAGTAAGTGGGTTTGTGTTTAACAGCTGAATTCTTAACGGTTACACTAATTGTACGATACTCTGTTACAACAATTAATCCTAATCTGGATTCCTATTCTTCAATAGTCTCAACTAGTCTGTTCAATGTTCCAGCCGGAAGAGCCAAGTTGTAGAGGCACCACCAGGGTACATGCAAGCACTTGTGCGGAGAATCGTCAGCAACATAGCGGTTAGGGTTCACCACCTCATAGTTAAATATGTGCAAGATGACATTGTGATGTCCTTAAATGTAAAACATTTGGCTGTGGACAGCGCTGGAGCCAACTGGGAGCCTACTTTTGCAGGTACCCATTTACATTACAATATTATTTCATTATCCACTCACGTGCCACGCTCCGCGCGCCGCCTAACCCTTGTGTGCCACCTGAGATTTAGTAATGCGCGGCAGGGCGTCAAGTGGTAAACTAATCGGTTCTAACTAAAACAAAACAGGCTTTAAATTGTAATTAAGTTGATTATTCTAGGTGATGTCATTATTTTTCAATAAATAGTTAAAAAGTTAAATAGGTTTTATTTTGAAATCTAAAGCGATAACACTACTTTTTTTCATATTCGAAATAAAGTTTAATTCAATAGCTTTAAAATGACACCAAAATAGTTAATCATGTCCTAAAAAAAAATTTAACGGCAATCGTAAATATATTGTGCCCGACGCTTGTTCGAACACGCTCAGTTGGCGGGACGTCATCGTGCATTTTAGGCCGTTTGCAGACGTTAATCTTATTCCATTAAATTCCAGTTCCGAATTCGATTCCGATTGTGCAAATTAGACGAGAGAGGTATTAAAAAAACGAACACAAATTTCAGAAATTATAGTTTTAATACTTTTATATTAATAGTCGACATTATGCTACACTAATCACAGATAATTAATAGTTATAATAAAACCAGTACTACCACCACTACTACCAGTACAGTTACACCATTATTATAATAAAGTTAGTAAATAGTTAAATTTATCAATAATTAAACAATGAATTTACTTAATTATTGATGAATTAATTAAGTGCTAGATCAAATAATATTTTAACTGACTGAATTTAAAAATAATAATATCCTTTTAAAAAACTGACTTTAATCCGCTTAATTACATACTGAGAAAAACTTAGATGACAATTTTTTTTGTAGTGTTTTAGGTTTAAAAATCTAAATTACTGAACCAATTTTGATGAAATTATAACTGTTCATTTACTGCCTTTGTTATGTTTTTATTTAGTTTGTGCAGCTTTATTGATTGTCTACAAAAAATAATTTCATACATAGTTACATAGATGACAAAATGAAAAAGTACCAATGTAACGTAACCATGCTAAACTAAGCTAAACTAAACTAAACTAAACTAGCTACACTACCATTTAGCTTAGTTTAGTTTTTATTATTGTAGTGGTTAGTTTGAGTAATAAAGGCACATTGCCCGTTATAAAAAAAAAGTAACCATTATTTAATACATATATTACTTAATACTTATACATACAAAATACCTCCAGTGCCGTCAGTTGTTGAAAGCACTGGCTCTCTCAAGGCCACTGGCTGTATCTGCTGTGTATAGAACTAAAAAATATACACAAAATAATTAATTTTGATGATACATGTACCTACAACAGCTAAAATAAACCTTTGAAAAAGCAAAACGCCTACTCCTCGAACTGCGTAGACAGGGACTGCCCTTGTCCTCAGCCACGTCCTCTACCACGGGCTTGGCTCCGCCGTGCACCATGTCCGGCACCACGCTCTTCCATATTTGCTAAAACCATTTTATAAAGTTAGTAGAAAGCACATAGCTTTATTTAATTGCTCACCTAACCCGAACACACAAAAAAAAATTAAAAATGTTAAATACTTATTTATTCAAATTATTAACATAATACTTAATTTTTTGTGAAAATTACGTAACCGCCAACCCCTCCCCCTTTTTGTAAAGGAAGGTTCCCCTCCCCTCTCCCATCCCCCACCCCCCAAACTTTATATAACACTCACTTAGCACCACTAAAGCAAAGCCTATATAAATTATATCCATACAAAAACTGAAAAATGTTTACGATTTTTTTGTGAGCACAAAAAATATTATAATTAAAAATATTATACAAACTTAAAATTTTATAAATTATTATTTCTTAGAAAAAAGCAAAAACAAGACCAATATGCACATTCATTATTAACGTCATTTTTGGCGTCTGTTGCGAGCCTTATTTCGTAAAAAGACCCGTTCCGCGCAAGTTCAGTCGTACTGCCGTCACCAAATAATGTTCAATTAAACCCCTTTCCGTGATCTTACACCATATGATATATGTTTTTGGTATCAATTTGTTCGTAAATAAACACACTAGATAAATATCTAATCATAAATTGGTTAAACTAATAATTTATGAAGTAGTATTTAAATGAAGACAACTAGAGCCGCATTGAATTTTTTTCCTATAAGTCTTTTTACTTGATACATCCAACTTATTATATACTTACTCATCAAAAAATTACACCATTCGAAAGAACATTGATTTACGAACAAAATGATGTATAATTACATTAGAAAATATGGACCAAATCAACTCACAGTGAATATTTCTGCTGCACGCACTACGTTGACACAATCACGGAACAACAATTTTATTCTCTTTGAGCACAGATCTTGCAAACTTCGATAGATTATTCACAAAGTACCAAGAAAAACTGGTACCAGGCGTTTATACTGTAGCAAATTTCAAGACCTAGCTGTCAGGGTCAATATTTTCATACCATAGAGCCAAATCCGTTATATTTTACGGTTTTTAGGTAGGCCCGACCGACCGACCAGTTTTATGGTCCGTGGCACATAAGGTTTTGCAGGATCCGCCAGTTTACTGGCGCGTGGCACGTGAGTGGTTATGATAGCTGGGATGCTGTGTATTATGAGTATACATGGTGTAGAACTTTAGATATAAAGGAACATATGCTAAATCATATATATTGTATATCGTCGGCTTACTGCAAGAACTCACTAACTGCATTGCTTTGAGTATAACCAATACTTCCTTATTCATATAATGACTAAGAATCAAATCAAATCGATAGTAGGTAGGAAAGCGAGATCCAGAAATTCGAACGACATCTTCATTCATCTTCATTTCATCTTTGTCAGTCTTGAAATAATATTGGGCACAGAGGAAGTATTCCTTATACTCAATGCAATGCAGTTAGTGAGTTCTTGCAGTAAGCCGACGATATATTGAATACAAAGTTCCAAAATATTTTTTATGGGAACTCATTCTAAGACTATCAAAACACTCAGCCTCTTTTAATCGTTTTTCTAAATTTGAAGACACTCGAGGCGCTTGATCACTAGAACATAATTATGGTAATTTTTGTTGACGGGTGCTACCGAACTATAGAGCGGCATAGAATACAAATAATACAATCAGAACCAACTATTTCGACTAACTATTTCGTATAATTCGGTTCGGTTCAAAACCCACACTCGGCGCATCCCTAGTTGGTATCATACCCAAGAAAATGTGAATACCGAAACTTCCACTCTTGCCACTCTTACTTCTTTGACTGACATGAGTGTAATAAAGACATCAAAATCTAAGCCGGTAGAAAATGTCTTTTAAAGAAACAATTACTGTTCATATTGTTGTAATAGCAATTTCAGTATAAGTAATACTTTTGTGTTCATAAAAATTTAATAAGAAATTTTATATATTGTGCAGAACAGTTTTCTTTTTGTTATTTCATTTTTTTTCTTGCAACAGACATAGACCAAGCTCAGCCGGTGCTAAGACGGTTAATGCAGCTGGATGATCTGACCCTGTGCCTTGACCGCTCAGACTCTGATGGCAAGATCAGATTCTATCAAGAGCCTTTGTTGTACAGATGCCAATTAGATCTAAGGTATGTGATTCAATATTAATATTGTTGTAATAACACCTAAGAAATTTCTAAATTATTTACAATTTAACGGTTGGCTGATGATAGCTATCATGTTATTAAGCCTCACAATATTATAACTGACTGTAACCTATTGATTATCGTAAGTGTACCTATGTAACATGTTCCTATATGAATAAAAAATATAAGTAGGTCAAATGCATAACCCTCTTTTTGTTTCGTAGTAGTCATGATAAACTCATGTGCTGTTACCTCTATGGTAGCTCTACATACAATGTCTTTCTCTTTCGCATGTTACGTCACAAATTATGCTGTCATAGTAGCCGTGAGGTACCTCAATACAATCTCTGTTTTGCGAGAAAGGGACGCGATGCCATTCTATACAGAAGCTTTAAAAGCGTTTTACTGCATGATTTATTTACAGACCACTTATTTTTTCAATTTTAACGATCATATACATAGATCCTGGACCATAACTTGGATTCCCTGTATCTAGAGACCCAGGAACTACGAGGACCATGGTCCCGTGGAACATTTTTTAACTTTAAGAAATGAATTTTTACTTGTTTTTTTGAATAGTACTAAAATAGCATTTCCTTGAGCAGTGAGTGTTTCAATAACCAACTACAATGAACAGTAAACAAGAAGTCCTCCAAGAAGCAATAATATTGGTTGGTAGGATCCTGACGCGGCTAGTGTCGGCGAGCACTCGGCGCGCGAGCAGCCTCAGCGTGCAGCTGCGGTGTGCCAAGCTCGCGTGGGGACTCACCGGCGACCAGCTCACCTTGCTGCTGCGGCTGCTGAAGGAACGGGCCATGCTGCCTGCCAAACCTCCGTCACCATCGGCCAAGTCAGAAACGGTGCAGTCTACGCCATTACGTATGTGTAGTTTAACCATTTTAATTTTTCTATCATTTTTACTAGTGGCTCTGTAACCTGTAGACCTCGCGAGTCTGTCTTTGCTTAAAACTTAAAACTGGAAAAACTATTAACGTTTCCAATACTCAAGGCTCCGCCATTATGAAATAATTCGAAAATTAGATTATAACTATCGAACCTGTTCACAAAATTTCACGAGAATCGGTTGGGAAATGCAACCTGTAGACAGTGCGGACATCCGCCGGACAGACGGAGCCAGACAGACATACGAAATTATTTTTGTACACCTGGCTGAACAATGAAAGTATCCACTATTTTACTGGAGCTTGACTACTTGACCGTGACTGGACTTGGCTTGGATGTTACTTTGACTCGACTTTGAATACATTGAGTAAAGCGAAAGAACATTATTATCCTTTTTAAAAAAGGGGGTTTCAGGTCACGTCAGCGAATGTTTGTGGGACCTTAGAAGTATACTGCATCATGAACAGCCTGAAGACGTCCACTGCTGAACATAGGCCTCCCCCAGAGCGCGCGACCTAGAGCGGTGCACGCCTGCGTCCATCGGCTCCCCGCGGCTTTCACCAGATCGTCGGTCCACCGAGTGGGAGGCCGGCCTACGCCGGACTACGCGGAAGTATACTTGATGGAATACAAAAAGTCGTCAAAAGATCGTATCGTCGAAATTGGTAAAAGATATTAATTGTTATCGAAAAAAAACAGCACATCACACGACAAAAGTGGCTCTCTTTAAGCAAATGTCTACGCTGAAGTGATAAGTTGGTAAAGCTAAGATCGTGATACAGACGTGACGTCATCCAACTCGGCGGAGCCAGCCCGGTCTGAGAGCTGGTCTGAGTGGGCGTGGTCGTGGCTGCCCACGTGGGTGGACCGCGACGGCGTGGAGGAAGCGCCAACAACACCTATGCCGGTGCCACTACACTTCGCCGCTTACTTTGATGACGTCTCCTTTGTTTTTAAGGTATTTAACACATTTTACCGCACACTCCACTGTGGTGAGACTGCAGTGAGTGATTACATTCAGTTGTAGCTTTGGGGTTCCGAAACCTTTGACCTACCAATGTCACCCGCATGTATGTTCTACGACTTTTGTAGTTCACATCAACAGCTGAACAGAAGCCTCCCCCAAAAAATGCCACTTTGGACGATTATCATGGGGAGTTGGAGGTTGGCATAATTACCACGCTTGGCAGGCGGCTTGGTGATCGCAGAAGATTTTGATGTACCGAAAAGAATGCTACTGCCTATTCTCTGGATATCCACTTAGCCGGCTCTTCGGCACAAACGGGAAGAGATGGGTTTGTCCTATTCTCTCTCATACCGCCAGGGGCACACGGGCTTTTATAGTTATTTAAGGTCAAATCTTCGATTTTGGCGTCGCCGCGTTACCCTGTAGTAATAGCAGGTTTAAGAAAAAGCTAAAAAGGGCCTTTTACCTAACTAATATTGTTTTAAGTAATTAATTACTGCACTTGTTTTATATATTTACATAATTACATAAACACTACGTTTTGTGTTCACTTCGTTGTAATGATTGCGTTTGGCTCTTACCTGCTAAATGAGCTTGCAATGTTAGCCAAATCCAGTATTTTGAAAATAGTTGGCATTTAGTTTATAGTGGTGTAGTATTTAATTAGACATTCTGAGATTAGAGCTTATTTCAGCCGCTAAATGTTAGCGACATAAGAAAATGTTAGTATCGCCACCTTGTCGTTTACGCTAAAATTGCGATATTTTCATTGTTGTATTCTAGGTCATGGAACTAGAAGGGGCCGCCCGCAAGCGAACGCGCCCAATCTTAGAGCTGAACGCTGCACAAACGGCATTCAAGAGTACTATTTGCAACCCGACTACTGTTCGCATGCGGCTCGGCACGCGCGGCCTATCGCTACTCTCGCGTGGCAAGTGCGTGTGCGGACAGATGGATTCTAACGCTGTGAGTTGGTCTGCTATTATACAAATGTATGGTCTCATGTGTACATTGGCATGATATTGAGAACCGACGCAAAGCTGCTGGTCTAGTGGTCTTCTATAGGTTACATTTCGGCGAGTGTGCAATGGAGTGGGCTATTTGACTGCTGCTTTTTTATTGCTTATATAAATTATATTCGTCAATAAATAAACAGTAGTGAAAACAAAAATTTAATATCTCAAAAAATTACAAAGTTACAAGCATTCTAAAACCCTTTTCTCATGTGACGGCACAAATAATGTCTTCATAGTAGCTGTGAGGAAGCTGCGCATGAGCTCTGTTTTGCGAGAAAGGGACTGGCATCTTTGCTAGACCCCCAGGTTGCTTATAGGAGAACGTGCTGCATCGTCCACCACATTGTCGCTTATTATCAGGCGAAATTTAGTCGAAGGCAAGCCTATAACATCTAGTAAAAACATTTTTGGGGTATATTTGGTGTGTGTGTTTCAAACCACAGCTTCAAGACGAGCCGACACACTACCTTTATAAGAAAGAGACGGATGAAACTGAAGAAGAGTGGGTGTGGCCTGAAGACCACCTCAGCCAAACTGTGGAAACTGCGCAGGCCGTGGATGAGCAGTACAGATCTTCACCGGAATTGGTTAGTAATTCACTGATAACACATTATAGATAGTATGTTCAATGTACAGAAGCAATCTTTTGGTTTTGGCTTTGTAAATATCATCACTAAGATTTTTAACAGGTCCTCAATGTCTTCATTTTAGTGTGTATTCGTATTCAAACTCGTGTTTATACTCGTTTGTTAATAACGCATAATATTATGAGTGCAGTTACATAATAACTTAATAAGTTATCTGAATATGGCCTATGTTCAACTTATCGGTTTGAATTCTATGCTATACTAACTAATAGGTTCTGATTTTAAGCGTTCATTTATATTATATATTGTATAGGCACCTCTATTACGAACTTGTACATGCGCTTGTAGTGGCAACCATCCCCAATTAGGGCAGTTTCGGTGGCGTGATTACGTTAGTGTAGTAATATGTAAATAAAGTGTTTTTACTCCTTACTATAGCCTGATTTGATCAACCCCATACCATCGGATCCAGGCCAGCCAGAACAGCCCACCTCTACTCAGGAGTTAAAAGAAGCGAAAGACGACAGCCACCTACAATTTTGGCAACAGATGGCGCCACATTTGTCTATAGAGTATGTCCATGAGCGGTCCCCGCCTGAAGCTGGAACAAACCCTTATGAAAATCCGCCGATCGACTTCCAATATAGGTGTGTTTTAATAATAATATTATAAATCGTATAAAATAGAGCGCCGCAGTTTTCTTATAATTATATAATTTATCCGAAGGCTCAACCTGTTCATTCATAAATGAGTTATCATCAAATTAAATAACTATTGTACTCTTAATGTTCATTGAAATAGTGTATAACCTTATATCCTCATTTCGAACCAAGTTTTAAATCCACATATTTTGGCTTTAATTGTGTTTCATGTGAAACTAACTTTTGTTTTGTGGAGAAGTCAGTAGGATCGAGCTCTATTTTCTTCCCCGGCACGTCGTATGTTTTTTCTCATATTTTCAACTCGAATAATCGTTTTATTAGTATCGGTTTGACCATGTCATCAAGTCTAGTTTACTTATTTCCATGTTTCCAGTGACTGGGTCGAGGAGTGTGATATGAACATCCAGCTGGAACCAGTAGAAGTTCGCGTTTGCATGGGACTGCTCCATCGACTAAAGGCTCTCACTACTGTATTCGACGAGTTACCGCCGCAGATAGGACTGGGTATGATCGCATATAAAGTAATTTAGTGTATTCGTCAGAAAATTACTATGATAAAATTAGAATGGGCTACGTTATAAGGTTCAAAATTAATATTTGTGTTGACACTTACCCTGTTTATTGAGAGTCGTTTTTGCTTTCAAGAACTGCCCAAGCGAGTGCTCACTGTGGAAGAGTGCGAAAACCTATGCGAGAACTTACCACAGCGCCGGATTCAGATGGAAGCCCTCGGGCTTCACATCCGAGTGTACCCGTGGAACCACAGCATCGCGGAGCGCCCCGCGCCGCCACCGTTGTTGCTGGACCTTGACCTTCCGAAGATCAGTGTCCTCATTAACGGACCTCTCTATCCTCACAGGTAAGTCAGACGGCTAGAAACCATTCATATAGTGCTTATAGCAAAGCACGATTAGCCGTTCCTAAGTAATTGGTATTGATTAAATTAAACTAACTGCGTAAAGTAAAGGTATAAATGTCAGTGTATTTCGCCAATAATAACTCGAAAGTTCGAACTTGATGTTGAGTTGACCAATAACAGCAGTGCAAACACCTTAGTTTACCCACGGACCTGGGAATGCGGCATTTGTTCTTGTAAACATAATTTTGCAGGGTTTCCGCAGCTGCCTGTCAAATGCCAGAAGACACTGGTCCCTTATGGCAAGGGGCTCGCCTCCACATCACTGTCAACGTCAACGCAGTCCAGGCCAAGATCTGTTCCTCAGATGATATCCAGGCAAGGCCGTGCGCTCGCCTAGACGTCAGAGCTGTCTGCCATCTGCTGCTAAACAAGGAGTTCTTTAACAAGAGAGAGAGTGTTTATTTTGGATACTCGGTGCATATACGTAAGTGTTGTTTTTTACATCAGATTTATTTAGCATTTGACCACGCTCTCACCTGATGGAAAGTGACGACGCAATCGAAGGTGTAGCATTGCTAGCCAAGTAAGTACCTAATCACTCTAGAACACGCCTGGGTTTCTCTAGTTTCGCGCCTGTTCTCTATTAGCAGTCATTCTTCTGTCTTTCTGTTCTTCTAGTCTGCACGATGATAAAATGTAATCAATCAAGCTTCATTGGTGTTTTGTGAGAATTCTGCAAATTGCTTAGAGCAGCGTGCGATCTCTATACTCTACACATGCGTTTGACAAGCACTCGTCTAGTTACCTTAGGTGATGTTGTTCTGATTCGGTCTTACCATTTCCAGAAGAAGCCAACTTGTGTGGTTCGTCTGCTCGGTTGCAGGCAGCGTGGCAAGTTCCATTGTCACTGATGACGCAGCGAGCGTCCGTCATTTTGAAGTATACCACGCTCGCTACGGACGCGTTGAACGATGAAGGTGAGTGAATAAATTAACGTCTTAAAATTGTGCGGCTTATGTATATTGTCTATTGGTCCCTTTAGCGAATGGATAAGATAATCATATGTATTTTGCGAATGGGCCATTCAGCAGAACTGACTTTCAAAAAGCGACTTTTGTGTTAAGTATTTTGCCAAAATACTATATTTTTTTAAGGAAAGTGTTGTCAGCGAGTCTGATACGCATAAACCTAAATTGTCACTAAATTGTATGATCTGTTTCCAGAGTCAGTGGCTATCGACATGACGTTTGAAGACCTGCTGATCCGTGGCTTCAAAACCAGTAACACCAATACGCTCATAATAACTATGCAAGCGATGAAAGGAACAGTTCTGCATGAGCCGAGTAAGCATATAAAACTTTGGACCCCTTAGACTTGAGCAATCGTCTTTTGCTCTGAGATAAAATTTTAAAGTCACACAACATAGGTTTGTGGTTTGTTTGGATTTAGAATCGCTCACATAGGTATAATAGTTTTAGAAGGTATAAAAGCAGGAGGGTAGATGTTAAAGCGATTACACATTCATTAATTCTGTGATTACACATTGGGTTTTTGTAATGTGTGTTGTGGATATGTTCAGTGATTGAGAAGTAAACCGCCACCTTTACAAACATGGACAGCCCCTTCAACAGGAGCGACAGGACTGTTCGCACCCCGCCCCCCACGCCCACACCTGGAGCCGCACCTGCCGCACCTCGTCCTCAACAATCGAGCTATAGCGACGTCGTCCCTGAGGTGGTCTCCACTTCAGAAATACAGAAATGGAGGTCGTCCATTGAGCAATGGTTGAATGAAGTGTACACCATCGCTTCAGAGGGTAAGCTGAATTCGGAGCAGAAACTGCGCATCAATTCTTTATGCCGGAAAGTAGGCCACCGTACTTCTCAGCTGGCTGTGCAGTATCAGTCCCTCAAGATGAAAGCAGTCCAAGGCCACGCACTGATTAATACTCTCTAAGACCAACTGGACCTGTCTCAGGACTTAAAAGACATTAAGCTGACTATCGAAGAGTCAGCTAAACCTTCATCGGGTGCGTCTTTTGCTGACATGGTGAAAAAGGGCAGTAATAACTTTATTCAGCCCATGAACTTGAATTCGGTTGCAATTTATCCCAACGATAAATTGAGGTCAAGCGAAGAGACGAGAACACTAGTAAAAAAAATAATCTGCCCCGAACAGATGGGGGACATCATCAGCACAGACACAAAGGATGACATCGTAAAGCTGAAACAATCGGTGCAGCTCACGAACTCGGGCCTTACTGTTGACGAGCCTTACAAGCGGAACCCTAGAGTAGTTATTATCGGATCAGCGATGCAGAAAAAGGCAGTTTTTGCCTGCTTGTATCACCAAAATTTAGCCGACAAACTTCAAGATTCCACTCTCGAGACGTTTTTGACCTCAATTAAGTTAAGCCATAAATCAGGTAAGAAGGACGCTGTATCGTGCAACTATGTTATAGAGGTATCTGCAGCTGTACGTAAAGCCCTAATAACAAATGAGAGAGTTTTTGTTAATTGGTCTTCTTGCCCTGTGAGAGATTTTACTTTGGTTACGAGATGTTATAACTGTCAGCAGTATGGTCATGCGGCCAAGTCATGTCGGCAGACAACAGCCACCTGCGGCCACTGTGGGGATCAAGGTCACTCAATAAAAGAGTGTCCGAGCAAGGCAGAAGAACCTAAATGCGAGCAAACACACCACCGGTCCATCTGAGTGCCCAGCAAAATTAATGACTGAAAAAAGATACATTAACTCAATCAATTATGAGGGTGCTTAGAGCGCCGTTATATCCTTAGTTGTTTCTAGCCTTAACTAGCGCGTAATATATACCTTACGGCCGATGATTTAATTAATGAATTAGACAATACTTATATTTACGACTCAAAAATATGTGACACAGAAAACTGCAAACAATATCTTTCCAGTGATAAAAGCCCTTTCACAGTACTAAACCAGAACATCCGTAGTATCTATAAGAATATTGATAGTCTTAATGTTTACTAACATAGGTTAGATATCGAGTGTGACGCAATTGTTCTTACTGAATGTTGGATTTCAAATCGAGAGGGGGCTCTCCCTGAATTACCGGGGTGTAATAGTTTCTACAGTACTACATCGTTTAACCAGAACGATGGTGTCGTAGTATATACAAAAAACTCCCTTCTTCTGACAGTCGAAGAACCTAATGTTCATGAGTGCAATTGCTTGGTCGTTAAAATTGGTGTTGATGTTGCAATTATTGCTATATATAGATCGCCTTCTTTTAAGCAATTGGACATATTTCTAAATAGTCTCAATACAATATTTCAAGGCCTTTCCTAAGTCCAGGGACCCAGGATTACCTTAATCTATGCGCCTACCATGGACTTTTTCCTTCCCACATACTAGCAACACACCAAAGTGGCTCTTGTCTGGATCATGTCATGCTCAAGGCCAGACTTCCAAGTTTAACGCTTGTAACTAACTCAACAATAACAGACCACTGCGCTGTCCTACTAACCATCGATTTGTCGCTATCTAAACACATTACTCGCCTACAGCAAAAATCCAAAACAAACATGATTAGCCTCGAACGTGATTTATGCAACACTGACTTTAATCTAGTCTACAATACTGCTGACGCAAATATCGCTTTATCATATTTAATTAAGAAACTGCAAGAAGCAATACTACGTAACATTAAAGTTAGTAATAAAAATGCTCCTATAAATCCCTGGATTACCCCGGGTCTTATAAGATGTATACGACACAGAGATAAATTACATAAGAAAGCTAAGCAACGACCTGATAATTATTTTTTACAATTATCTTATAAGAGATACAGGAATTACTGCAACAATCTATTAAAAAAAAAAAATGAGTATGACAAACAACAGCTGCATCAAGCGGGAACTGATAGCAAACAGCTACGGAAAGTCATTAAAAATGTTACTTTTACGACAATGCAGCAAAAATCAGATTCGAGTCTATTGCATACACACCCTTCCCCGCTTACCTCAGCTGATAATGCAAATTCCTTTTTTGTAAATGTCGGGAAAAGCCTAGCTGGAAATATTCCAATTAAAAATGATTACTCGCCACTAATCCTGACTAAGCTGCAAAGCGGTAAGTCGTTTGCTATGTTAGACCTAGATAAAATGGAAGTGGAAAGGGTTATTTCTAGTTTGAAAAATAACCGAGCAGCTGGGTGGGATAATATCAGCAATGATTTCCTGAAAAGATTTAAATATATTCTTGTCCCTCCATTAACGCACATCTTTCAAATGTCTTTGTAATGGGATTTTTCCGAAATCTCTTAAAAAAGCTGTAGTCATCCCTATTCATAAATCTGGAAGAAAAGACCTCGTCACAAATTACAGACCTATCTCGTTATTACCATCACTCTCTAAAGTTTTGGAAAAAATAATTAACAACAGATTAGTAACGTTTTTAGAAAATAATGCCCTCTTCTCCCCCTGGCAATTTGGTTTTAGATCTAAGTTGTCTACAGCAGACGCGGTTCATCACTTAACCAACTATGTTACGGAGAAACTTGAGAAAGGTAAACGAGTAACAGGGATTTTTATCGATCTGGCCAAAGCTTTTGACACAATTTCCATTCCTATTCTTCTCAATAAACTAGACGCACTAGGAATTAGAGGCGTGCAGTTGAAACTTTTTGCAGACTATCTTCGGTTTCAATGTGTCAAAATAGGCAATGTCACCAGTGCCGACATGAAAATTCCACCTTTTGGAATTCCACAAGGAAGCATCCTTGGACCTACCCTTTTCCAGGTATACATAAATGATCTATGTAACTTAAATTTAGATCATGGCAAAATAATTTCATATGCTGATGACACCGCTCTAATTTTCTTTGCTGACTCCAGCACAGACGTACACAATTACGCTCAACGAGGTTTTAATGTAGTAAATAACTGGCATAAGTGTAACTTACTAACACTAAATGCTGATAAAAAGAAATTTATGAACTTTAGCATGCGTAAAATCCAGACACTTACTAACAATGATCAATTATGTGCACACTCCTGTGACAATACTCTGCCTGACGCGTGCACTTGTCCACTAATTGATAAAACTAATTCCATTAAATATCTTGGCATTATAATTGACGACACCCTTTCTTTCAAAAAACACATTTCCAAGCTAGCCAACAGAATACGTAAGTTAATATTTGTCTTTAAACTGCGCTATATTGCGGATAAAAAACTTATTATACAAGTTTATCAAGCATTGTGTCAATCTATCATTCAATACTGCATTACATCTTGAGGTGGTGCACCGAAAACCGTAAAAACCGGAAAAAGGAAAGGTCTGGAAGTAGCCACTTCCAGACCTTTCCTTTTTCCTACACGGCAATTGTATGAAAGTTGTAATGTACTAACAGTCCGCCAACTTTTCATAATGCATACTGTACGATACAAGCATCGCACACCAAACGCGCGGTCAGCATTTTACCCATTCATGCCACATTTCATATCGCGCGTCACCAGTTCACGATCGGACACCAACCATTCCGCGTGTTCTCGCTACCATTACTTACCATTAACCATTTTAAACCTAGTTTTTGGGAATAAATGAACAGTTTTTCTCATTAATTCGGTTTTATCATTTTATGTACGGACTACACCGTACACATACTGTACTAAAA
Source organism: Ennomos quercinarius (assembly GCA_910589525.2). Classification (NCBI taxonomy): domain Eukaryota; kingdom Metazoa; phylum Arthropoda; class Insecta; order Lepidoptera; family Geometridae; genus Ennomos; species Ennomos quercinarius. The sequence goes on from OU342489.1 coordinate 16,901,278, forward strand.
CAGCATTCCACTTTAACACATAATGCTGACCTTACTAATACTAAGAGACTGAAAGATACTGTATGTACCTCACTTCCTGTGTCAAAGTTTGTTTTTACGAACCGATTTTTTGCTTTTCTAGGTCCTTTTCTTTACAATAGACTAAATAAGAATTTATCGATTTATGACTCTAATTATTTTAGTGCTAAAGTAGTTGTGTCTCAGCACTTACATTATTTGTCCTATGATGAGACTGAACTATTATTAAATATTGACAAATAAGTATAAGTACATTAATTAGGTAAGGTTAATAAGTTATAGGTAGTAGGTACTATGTAATGTAAAGTAATTATAAGTATATCCTTCTTGTAATTCAACTGTTAAGTTTTTATTTTTTATCTTAAATATTGTTAATAATTCTGTTGTTACCACAGGCATTACAATAATTGTTAGCACTCATGCCGCCTGTGATACAGGTATATCCTAGTGCAGGCAGCTATCAATGTAAGATTTCTATAATATTTATAAGGCCCATTATACCTGTTGTATTGCACTTACTGTAATTTTTGAATAAATTTTTATTTTTTTTTATTTTTTTATTAAAAAAAGCATTAAAAAAAACAAAAGACGAGTTGTTAAAGTATTAAAATAGAAAAAGACTTTAAACATTTTCTAATTGTAATCCGTAATATTCATTACTCCACAGAAGGAAGTGAACTGAAACAAGCCTGGCTCTTTTCTGCTCCTGAATCACATACTAAAGTGTAAGTAGATCTAATCTAACTGTTGAAGAAAATTAATTCTTCTTGGTATGAAGCTCAATCATCATCAGCTTCACTTTATCTCACCAAGTAAGGTCGGTATAATTATCTTTTGAAACTAGTAGTTTTGGCTCATCATCAACAGCCTGAAGACGTTCATAGCTGACCATAGTGCGCCATTTTGAGCGGCTGCTTGCATCCATCTGCTCCCCTCGGTTTTAACAAATCGTTGGTCCACATAGGCCAGGCCTACGCTACGTGTTCCGGTTCGTGGTCGCCACTCGAGAACCTTTCTTCCCCATCGGTTGTCAGTTCTACGAGTGATGATGGCCTGCCCATTTCCATTTCAACTTACTAATTCTAAGAGCTATGTCCGTCAAGTCCGTCCGTCCGTCCGTCGCTATATACGTAACTAGTAGTAGTTTTGGCTATATTTTTACAATAGGCTGCCTTACTGACTTCAGCAAGGTGATTCAGAATCCATCAAAAACGGCTCTATTCAGAATCTACACTCTGTCCTGAATGCATATGAAGGAGACAGACAGTGGATTTGTAAGTGGAAGTTTTCCGATGGTTTCTGAACAGGGATGGTGTTCTCCTTATTGTAAACATTATTCCAGCGCGTACCTTCGTGTCGCCGCACAATGGTGCCAGGATCCGCTGCCTCAATCGCTGGAGTACGCTGGTATATATACAGAACCCACGGCTATCGCTATTGACCCACTTCTCATCGCCTGGCTTGCGTACAGGCCTAAACTTAGAAGCCCGGGTATGTATACATAGTTTTTATACAGAACTTATTGAGTGATCACTACTTTTAATCCTATTCACGACATGACAGTTAGTGGGATGCCACATTATGAAGAAAGATAAACAGTGATGTGAAAAAATGAGACACTGATAACAGTTCGTTCAAATGAGTGTTCTAGTAAATCACTCATTGTCTGAACTGTAGCCACCACTGTTTGGTCTAGGTGTGGCAAATTTGTTAGCTGTCAAGTCGTGGTATAGCTGTAAGTTTTCAACAAAATTGTTTCAGTCACTTTATGTATTGGTTGATTTAGTTGTATCATTACAGTTTAAAGCGGTAGCAAGTCAAGATAATATCCGACATTACACTTAGGCACCATTGTGATAAAAATGTAAATTACAGATTCATTGTCCTCACAAGGCTCGACGAAGAGTTTGAACCAGTATAACGCCTTACGTCGACGCACAAGCACCGCACCCCCGGTAAGCGATTTCATGCCATTATGTCTTATATTAATTATAACAATCTGATATTTTTTTGTATGAGCTCTTTAGTGGATTATCTCGCAATGGTTATTGAACTTCCTTGATTGGTTATTTCGGTACCTTCCAAAAAAAGTAATGTTGTCCATTTACAGTCTTCTAGCGGGCGTGGTGGAACCAAGTCCGGTTCGGGCGCAGAGGTCCACGGGCGGGCGCGGAGTGTCGGGTCTAGCGAGAGGACAGATGGAAGGGATGCCAAGCAGCCGCTGCACCAGGTATTATACTTACCCACCGCATCAACAGCCGGAAGATGTCCACTGCTGAACACAGGGCTGTCTCGTAAAACGCAACTTTGGACGCTTATCATAATCACCACGCTCGGCAGGCGGATTGGCGATCGCAGATTTTAATGTACTGAGGAGAAGGCTGCTGCCCGTTATCTGGATATTTTCTCAGATGGCTCTTACGGCATCTATAGATGTGGTGGTCCTATTCTCACACCACCGGGAACTTACGGCCAATGTGGACCTACCTATATACTACTAACGACAAACAAGTGCAGTAATTTTATTCACGATGCGGTCTACAATGTGACACGTGTGTGATTTGAAACAGGCACAGCTAGCTCACAAGTTAAGGTGCTTTTTCTAAAAATAATGCTACACTCGAACGTAATAGAATAAGTACGGTGAGGTAATATTTTATGCAACACAAAAAGAGGTGACCAAAAATATACGACTTATACTTTATTACGTTGTAAATTAATGTTTTTGCGTAGTAGGTAAACTCCGTAGTACGGAGTCCGTACTATTAGTGTTATTAGTGGTACGTTCTAGCGAGATTAGTGCAATCTTAAGAGCTGTCATTTAGTGTCATTTTAGTTTGAGAAGATTAGATGTGAATTTATAAACACTTTGAAAACCTTCCAGACGAAGTCACTATTCGAGAAGTTATTGGCGGGTGATCAGTTACCGGCGCTGCACGAGCGATTGAAACGCATGTTGGTCAATATGGAGATTGGACTGACACAGCTATACGTCACCATGGCAACGGCTTCAGCACTCGATTGCGCTACTGTGCGAGATGCCATGGAGCGGCATGCAGGCGGCTTGGAAAATGTTATGGCATTTAGGTATGTTCGGTCTGTATTAACCACAGAGCATGAAAATAACTACGCTCGCGCCCACATAAAGGCGCCTTTGTACACTTTTCATGCAAATCAAGCATATCACGTTTTAGAATAAAACTTGTGGTTTACCTGCGCAGATGACAAAATATATCGGCCCCCTAATTACCTAACTCGCAACAGGTTTGTGACAGGCGTAAATCTCGCGGTGATTGCTGTCGTACATCATTAGTGGTGTCGAGAATGTATGCTTCGCTACTGCTGTCGCATTGCTACTGCTATCGCATTGCTGTTGCAAATTTTACGTAATTACCCCGCCGGTCTCGTCACTAAAGTATGCGCTCGGCGCTTATTGCTCGGCACGAATATTGTTATTAATTCGGGCGCGTAATTTGTTTTTCTGTTCTGTGGTATTAACAGCAACTAGAAGTTGAAGTGTTGTTTAAGGGGGCTTTTACAAAATTATGCGTAGTTGCAAGGATTTCATCGTCAATATTTGATGCATAGCATTAATGTTTATACTCAGCCGTTATACGAAAAATACCCTTCATTTCATCTTCTTCGATAATGACAGAACGAATGTTAAGTAATTTATCTATTTAATCAGTAATCATCATTCTCCTGGTGTTCGTTTTGGCAAAAACACACAGAGACCCGATTTGAGAGCTCTAATTTACAAATTCTGTGTAACGTAAGTCTCCAAACTAAATTATACTCCACTAAATACATCCTGTACTTCCATAATGTCAGAACAGATTTTTAATTTTTACCTTTCAAGCAATTAAAAAAATATTAAATGAAATTTGTTTTTTAATCAAAAAGGCTTCAACAAAAGTTCTAATATCTCCGGAGTTTTATATTACATCGACAAAATATTGTTACCAAAATAAAGTTCATCATTTTTCTAAGCTACTACAAATTATTTCATAGTTTTAAATAAATGCTCTTATTTATTTATCAATAAATGAAATTGGATATATTTGGTCAAACCGACGGACGCTGCGAGCTCGGTACCGCGCGCGCGGTACTGAGCTCGCCAAAATGTAAAAGCCCCCTTAAGCTATAAGAGAAGCTACTTTTGACTTTCGACTTGACTATGAAATTTAGTTACAACTTGTTAAATTGACTTTTGGTTTGACTCTGTCTGGGCTTTGACTTGATTTTTATCGCACTGCATTTTGATTTGATTTTTTTGCTTTTCTTTTGATAACATAAACTGTCGTTATAATAGTACGTAACGTAATCTAGGTCGTGGCCTCAAGTTGCAACATTTGTTTTCAGTTTAGGCCGCATTTCGATGTACTCGAGCACGCTAACAAAACAGTTTTGGAATGACATCAAGCACGACGGTCCCACTTTTGCAAAACCGAAACCTGACCCAAAGGAACAAAGTGAGAATTCTATTCATTAATAAATTGTGTAATTTATCTAAACTACAATGGTTTAAAATTGACAAAATCAAAAAATGCAAGTGATTAAAGGGAGTGATTTTAAGGGTCGGGTGGTTTCGACGATGTGAGAATAGGACTACCTCACCTCTTCCCGTGGAACCGTTAGAGGCTGCTAAGAGAATATCTAGCTAGAGAAGGGGCACCAGCGTTCTCCCGTTCGAAAATTCGGTGACCGATCTCAGTGTGTTCTCTGCATGGTGTTACGGTTAGACGACAAATGAAAATCGGCTGTTGCTGCTTTGTTTCGTAGCGCCTTGACCTCGTAATCCACGCGTGCGCCATTCGACGTTTGACGTCAACTTGTTTGATTGTTTGATGTCAACTTGATTTCCGAACGATACTCTTCTGCCGTAAACTCTTGCCCGTTAAACTTTGCCAAGTATTTTTAAAATTACCACTAGTGTATGTGTGTGTATGTGTAATCAAGCTTTACAATCAGCTATCACATCAGGCTGGGAGACGTCCACTGCTGAACGCCTTTTTTTGGACGCTTATCATAGGATTTGCCATGAACACCACGCTTGGCAGACGGCTTGCTGATCATAGAACATTTTATTGTACCGATGAAAATGCTGCTACCCATTCCCTGGATATTCCCTAAGCCGGCTCTTACAGCACCCACGAGAAGAAATGGCGTGGTCCTATTTGCCAACTGAGACCACACGGAAAATCAGCTAACAAGACAACATTTCTTATGTGGGTGTTCTTCATTTTAGCCCAACAAGACTCATTCCCCTGGCGATTGCGCCTCGCCGACGTATCTTGCTACACGCTTGAAGGTAACGCCGGGAATGAACAGTGTGGGCGCGACAAGTCCAACCCGTGGCTTCGCTCGCAGCTGAAGACAGGCCACTTGGCTATTCCTCAGACTGTGCTGGAGCTAGTAACATCTACGGTCACCTTGACTGTTGTTACCAAACAAATACAGATCAAGTATATAGTTCCCAAGCCGTTCACTAAGAAGGAGAAGGGGCCCACTATGGAAGAAAGGGTGAGGCATTTACTAGTTCATAGGTTACATTTTTTTTGTATGAAACACCAACGAACGGCACTTTATTTCTGCTTATTAGTACACACTTCTGCGTGGCGGCAGAATATCTGGCAATGCGGTGGTACATGAGCCTAGACGTCGTCATCCTCTGCATTTTTCCATTTGTTATTGGGGTCAGCTCCCAATCTAACCTGTAGCGGCGAGCCACCAGAATTGCACGAGCGACTGCCATCTGACCTCGCAACCCATAAGGGACCAGTAACAGGGATGGTTAGACCAAGCGTCAGATTCTATCAGGCGTCTGACTACCCGTAACGATTGCCATAGATGTTCTTATGACAACCGAGACCGACGGCTTAACGTGCTCTCCAAGGCACGAAGCGATGGCATCAAAAACTGCACATAACTTACTAGATATAGATATGTCATTGGTGCAGGGCCGAGGATCGAACCCGGTGTCGTAAGATTGCGGTCGGTACCTGTTTCTAGGCGCGAGCTCTTGAAATAAAGTCGTACCACATACGTACGTACGTATTTCAAGAGCTATGTGCCATGTAGTAAAGTTGTTTTGATTTGTTACAGAGGTTAAAATATTTTAAAGGAGGAATAGACTTCAAGCCCACAACATTAAAGGAGTTCATCCGAGGTCCAGCGAGGTACAACCATTTCATTGCTCTTATAGTTTGAAATATATTTTGTCTATCTAAAAACTCATGCATAATTATTTTTATTTTTACAGTCGAAAATCACAGAAAGATCGATCTCCAGAGGTAATTAACCAGCCTTCTTTTACGGCTGGTTTCAATAAACGATCTTTGGACGGAAATTGTAGACAGATTGCTCTGTAGCTGTTTTGATTGGCTGTAATTATTGTTTCGGCCAATCAAGATAGCTAGAATTTAGATCAATTGACAGTTTCTATCCAAAGATCATTTATTGAAACCGGTTGTTAGTTTATCGTTGGACGTGTTGAAGGACGAAGTCAAACACCGAGTGGAGATGGAGTTTTAGGAACGTTATGGCTACAGTCTTAGCTGTGTTAAAAGCAAGGAAGTTGATAGTATCTTCTTTAATAACTATAGAATATACTATGCCACTTCCGTGGTTAAAAGTAAAAAATGTTTCCCCAGCCTGAGAAACCGACAGAGCAAATGAAAGAGAAGATCACCAGCGGCCCCGTTGTCTCTCTCGGCATTCACCTTCACGCCGACACGCCACCGCTGATCTTCAGACTCGATCAAAACCAGGTGAGGTGCATGATATGGTTTTGATATGAAAAATCGATTCATGACGCATCATTTTGAATCTTAGCGGATACAAACCAGAATTTAAATAAAATGATGTTTTTACATGTAAGTAAAGGGGTCCAGTAGGATTGTTAAGGTATTTAATCTAGTGTTGAATGTACTAGGTGCACGTAGTAGCGGCAACGGTGCACTGTTTCACGCACATCTTAGCTCTGTTCAAGCGGCCGCCGCTTCACATACCGAAGCAATCCAGCTACGCGTCGCTTACAGATGTACGTCGTACAACGATACGGTAATTTTTTAACATTGACGCATACATTTTTTTACGGCCAGAGTTAGCTATAGTTCGTAAAGGATTTAAATGAACGTGGCTGAATTAGGAAATAACGAACATCCCCTGTAAAACCTCAAAATTAGAGGGTTCTCTGTTACCAGTGTCACTGGTTACTTTCCTTTGGATCCTTGTCGCACTGTAAACTTATTTTTTGGTAGCGATCACTATTCAAAGTCTTTGTCGCTCGTAATGAAGATATTATGAATTATAACGAGGATTTCGAGAGTTGCATTTCTATCAAAGTTTTGTGGTGATCCCACTGGTGTTAGAGTTTTTAGGTCTACAGTTTCCGAAAGAATTTAATGGATAACATCCATTAAACCACTTCGGAGACTAAAAGCTCCAACTGCAATGTTGCCAGGATAAGCTGACGCTCGTTGCTTTTATAAGTATTGTTGATATTCCCGCTTTTAGCTCATGCGCTTTTTGTGTAATGATTTTTCATAAAAAATTTGTGACGACTTCTTGGAAACTTTGCTACAGATCGGTGTCAGAAATTGATGGCATTCAAAGCCCGTCAGACGAGTCCTTGAGCGAGAGCAAATCTGCGCTTATCTCTATTTTTGAAGCGAAATCTGCGATGGACCGTAAGTTTTTATTTTTATACAGGTGGAATTTTCCAACTGATTTTGGATTACGAAATTAGATGTTCCATGAAGATAAATATTTTTAATAATGAGACATTTGTTAGTTTGCCTTTTAAAATTACATCGTGTTTGAATTCCATGGGTGACCTCCCTAATAGTTTTCTCACTCCTGCATTTCCAGCTTATGACCACTAATTGTATTTTCTAGTGCCACAGTTTGACCTGACCACATTCTTCTGGTTCCAATGGGTGGTAAGCCGGGTAACTCTGGTTGCGGCCACTAACGAGGTAAAACTGGCCTTCCACGCCGACGATATCATCACCACTGTGGACCTTCAAGCCCATTACAACCAGCTTAAGGTCAAGGTGGCATCTGTATCTGTGAAGCACTACGAACGGTGAGTTTATGCTGTGAGTGTGCCAGCTGGAATAGAAAATGTCACAAGACTAGCCTATTTTTTTGTGTCCAAACTAGTTGAACCCTGTCTGAAGCACAGCGTGGCCTGCGCAGAGTTCGAAACATAAGTGGAAGTGGTAGTGGAGTGGTGGGAATAATAATAAGTAATAGCCTGGGTTGCAACTGCATCTATCATTACGAGGCTTTAAGACTTGTCTCAATCCTCGCTGAGACATTTTGGTAACCTATAGCCTCTATACTCTATCTATACCATTGTAGCTGTTTCTGTAGTCCTATGAGGCTGATTATAAAGTAATTCTAGTATAGATCATGTAACAGGGCTGGCAGTGACGAATGGACCCCCGGCGTCCTCAATGGTAGAGTGTTGGAAGCAAGGGAGCCGACTAACTCTAAAGAAGACAACCACTTTCTCGCTGTGACCATCACTCAAGCTCAGTGAGTACATAAGCTGTTTTTACATCGGTACCTTAAAAAGTGGTCGCACGGAGAATCTAACTCGTTCGGGAAGCTTCGACCTATCTTTTCGTCCAAAATACCGCAAAGCCTGGAGACAAAGGTTTTCAATCAGTTTATGTTGTCAGTGATGACTTACAGAACTGAGTGGTCTCCTACTGTTTTGGTCTTATTAGTAAGCTGAAAGTCGCGCAACGAGCTATGGAGACAGCTATGCTCGGTGTTTCCCTGCGAGATAAGCTCCGGAACGAGGAGATCCGCTGGAGAACTAAAGTGACTATATATATATAACTCTTAGAATTAGCAAGTTGAAATCGCAATGGGCAGGCCACATCGCTCGTAGAACTGATAACCGATGGGGAGGAAAGGTTCTCGAGTGGCGACCACGAACCGGAACACGCAGCGTAGACCCCCCACTCGCTGGACCGACGATCTAGTGAAAATCACGGGGAGCCGATGGATGCAAAAGGCGAGCAGCGGCTCAAAGTGTCGCTCTGTGGGGACACCTGTATTCAGCAGTGGACGTCTTCAGGCTGTTGATGATGTAGAGTTATAAATTGATTTTGCATAATATGCTATGAACAATTCTAATAGTTTTAGCAAAAATATAAATAACTTTTCAGGATATCAAACTTGCCACAAAGTTGGAAGGAAGAGCTGCATCCTAAACTTTTGGAAAATAGAAGTGTAAGTGAGTTATTTGACTATTAAGAATGACTATCGAAAACGGAAACCCAGTGTTCATTTTTGTAAAACATATTTTCGTTCTAATTCTAAGTTTACTTATCTTATTAATTTTTATAGCCTTTACTTTTTTTTACCTTTAACCTTACTTTTATTTTTAATTTTGGAACTTCATCCATTTTAGCAGAGCTCGGACTGCATGTGGGAAATTTACGCGACACTTGCGCCACTCGAAGCTATACTACAACCAAAGATACTGGACCACGTGATATCACTGGTGCTTGCAATGGCGCCTCGCTCCTTCTGTCCGCTGGTAGCAGAGAAAACCAAGTATGTTCTTTCTAAGTGAAAATTTAAACACCAGTAGCTAGTAACAAAATGTAACAAAGTAAGGAGAAGTTGCGGCCATTTCGGTATGTATGTAAAGTCACCGTTGATACTAATAGAAACTTACGGTGGTGATCCTTGTAAAGTTATCTTAGCTGCGTAGACGGAAACCGCGGCATGGAGTCTGCCCATCTTGTTAGAATTGTAACCGATGCAGTATTATTCTATATTCACTAGTCGCGTAGTAAATATTTTTTTTCATCTGTTATGATTTTGGGGTCATTTTAGCATAACTTATCTATTCTCTTGTTTTAACGATTTATTGAGTGCGCTCAAGATGTATATGCTGAGCACGTTGAGTTTTTCTCGTGTCGAGAAGTATGTCTTAAGGATTAATGTATGAATTGTTTTCTTTTAGCTTAGCACCCCGCCAATGGCCGTTCTGCTACGTCACAGCCGGCGGGCTTCGTTTGTTACTGACCGTCGACGAAGAAGACAAAAATGCGGACGACACTTTCGTGTTTATTGTAAGGATCACTTCACGTGCTGTTCCTGGAATGCTAATTTTTTAGTGTCACTTTCCAATTATAGCGTTAATAAACACACTACAGTGTACTACTACTGTATATGTTTAATATAGTTTACTTAAGTTTTGGGTTTATTTCAGATCGGTAAAATCACCGTGAATCCGCACCCAGACAACCCTATATGCAGGTATTCCAGCTTGGTATCATATAGAACTTACGAATGCAGTGCTTAATTTACACTGGCTTCATTGCTTTCGCCTTCACTGACCCTACGCGCGCGCCACTAGTGTGCTCATGCTACTTAATAGCACCGCTTTAACTGCTCCGCATCAACGATTTTCCACTTACGCGTCAATAATGCACTAATTTAACATGATAGATTTTGACTTTGGGCTCCATGTGCCTGTCTGTACTAAAGCCAATTAATATACAGCTCACACAGGGTTCTCTTATGTTTCTTAAATTCGTGTCAACTTGGCACACCAAATACTGAGCGCTCATTGGTTGCCTGTTGACCATCGGTCGCCTTCAACCAATGAGCGTACAGTATTTGGTGTGTTGACCGAATTTGACATACGTACGAGAAACCGGGGGCTAGAGAGATAAGTACGAATTCAAGAGCTAACAAACTTTGGTGCAGGCGGGTATATAATGACACTGACGTCTCTTGTTTATTGCAACAGGCGGGCGATCAACCCCGGTGCAGAAGCAAGCTGGATCCCGCCGAGCGGTATCTATGAGGGCAGCCAGTACGAGGTCTTGATCAAAAACGTCGCGATCAGATCAGCACAGTTCGGCCAGCTTATCACACACGAGGTTATAAATTTCAATAGCTTTTAATTCCTAAAGCCGATATTCTTTTTAATGAGTTCGCGGTTAATGCGTGTACTAGGGATATTAAGTTAAATATTACGTGAGAAAGAGGCATGTTAGATTTCGTCATGTCAGTTTAAGGAATAAACTAATTAGTTACCGTAGTATTTACACATGTGATGCCCTTAGTTATTGATTAAAAGTAACATTTAACGGTTTGTTCAATTGTTGTCATTACACTAAACTTCATTTCATTACATTTAATATATATGAATTTATCATAGAAAAGTGAAGCGGAGTTGATGAAAGGCACCACCAGTGAGAATCCGGCATTAAAATGGACCCAGCAAATCATCGCGCCGATAATCACACCAATTCTTCACGGGTATGTTATTGTGCCCCATCTCTTCCTGTGGGTACCGTATGAGCCGGCTAAGGGAACATCCAGGGAATGGGCAGGAGCATTCTCTGAGGTCTGCATTAATTTTCGCGTTCACCAAGCTGCCTGCCAAGCGTGGTGATTATGGCAAATATTCCCCCTATGACTTGTCTTAAGGGACGCTTACGTCTAAAGTGATGTTCTATTGGGGAGGGCTATGCTATGTTCAGTTGTGAATGCTTTCCCGCTGGAAAGGTATGTTATCGTGATTGTCTTAAGCTTTTCATTATAAACTAGCTGCGCCCCGCGGTTTCACCCGCAGCTAAAAAGTAGCCTTTGTGTTAATCTAGTATATAAGCTATCTCTATTTCAAATTTCATCCAAATCCGTCCAGCCGTTTGAGCGTGAAGGAGTAACAGACATACACAAACACACATACAAACCTTCGCCTTTATAATATTAGTGTGCCTCCACACCCCGAGGTTTCCCCCTTGTGCTTTACTTTCCCGGTGTTTTCAGTGTGGACATCGGTTGCGTGCTCGCCCCGGCGTTGTACGTAAAAGGCGTGCTGACTTGCGGGCCCGCGATTGAACTCAACCTGTTATCGGATTGCGCGCTAGAGTTGAGTGTGGATCAAATTGTAATGGCACAGAAAGTGTTGTACAACATGTTGAGCGCCATCCACTTGAGGTAATACTAATACTTACTACATTCATTTTTAAAAGGTCAAAAAATATAATAATATAAATAAGGTGTTTTGAGAGCTCTGATGCATGTAAGACATTGCATTAGTAGGAACAGGCGTAATGCCTCAATATTTTAAAATCATATGGCTGTTTTAAAATACAAAAAGAAATGAATTTCCAAATAAAATTAAATCTATCTGCTGGAAGCCGTTTTAGAAAAGGGTTGCGAACCCTTAAAGTAAAAATTATGTTGTTATGTGTACAGATCAAGCGAATGCGCCCTCTTTGTCGAGGAAAACCGCGGCGCTTGTCCGTTTGCGACGCTCGTCATGAGCCCGCGAGATTCGGAGGACATCGACATAACTATCAACAAAACTGAATCTTATGAAGGTACTTATATATATGACTAGCTTTTGCCCGCGGCTTTGCACGCATGTGTTGTGTTATTTCTACGTTTAGGTAGTCTAATAACAGCTTAGTTCATGCATTTCCTCTATACCAAACCACAAAATCCACTAAATTTTTTCGAAGCTCAGCACGTATTAGCAGATTAGGTAGCACACGTGTAAAAATGTTGTTTAGGTTCTACAATTTTCAGAATAAAAATCAATAATTTTTACATAACCGCAACAAAATTATACGTCAATCTCTAATTTCAGAAAACGATCACTTTTAACCCACCTCCGCAGGTGGGTCAAAATTGGCAGTTCACGATGGGATGTTTAACTGTTTTTGAGCTATCCGAACGGTGGACGAAAACAGTTAAAAATGCAACTTTTGCTCACACATTCCCAAAACGAACGGTGCATGTGACCATTTTTGTCGTTTTTAACTGTTAATTTTGCCACCAGTAGGCTATCCGAACGCAGGTATAGTGGGTTAGAAACTGCAAATCATAGGTACAATATTTAATTAAATTTACCTTATACTTAGCCGTTAGTTTTTTTAAATATACGGTAGATCTAGGCATCTAACTAATAAAAGTTCTATATGGTATACCTACATACCAGTGATACGTTCGATCTTTTCCTTGTCATTTTCACTTCAACAGATTGCTCTTGTGTTTTCACCATAAAAACCGTTCAAGTCTTTATAAGAGGTTCCAGTAAATTTTGTTTAGGTAGTTAGAGGCAGGAGGCAGTTTAGAAAAATAAAAAACAATCACACACGATCTGATGCTGTTTTGGTCAGTTGCTCATATCCGCGCGTTTTTCGTTCCCAAAGTGGACACTTTGACGTGAATGGGTCTGACAGATTTGTATAGAAAAAACCTTAGAGTATAGACTAAAAGCAAAGAGGGATCATCGAAATGATAGTATATTTGTACTACTCACACGTATCGCTACGTCTGTGGCGAAGGAAAGAAACAAACATATAGTAATTAGCTACACTTGCAAAATGTCACCGTACCATTTTTTCGACTCGAGTCAACTGTTTTTTCTATACAAATCTGTCAGACTCATTCACATGAAAGTGTCCGTTTCATATAAAAACTGTCCAAAAAAGTGGTACGCTTGACAGATAATGACGTTCTCTCTATGCTTTTAGTCTATACTCTAAGGAAAAAACAGTTGACTCGAGTGGAAAAAATGGTACGGTGACTTTTCGCAAGCGTAGCTAATTACTTTATGTTTGTTTCTTTCCTTCGCCACTGACGTAGCGATACGTGTGAGCAGTACAAATATAATATCGTTTTGATGGATCTCTCTATGCTTTTAGTCTATACTCTAAGTAAGTACCCTTTTAAAACATTTTTCATAAAATATTTCGTATCATTGGCTAAGTACAAATGTCGTCTAATGCCAAAATAAAAAAAAAAATCTACTTTCACACTATTAATATTTGTTGGTATATGTATCTATTTAACTTCTAAAACGCTAAACAATTTGTAAAATTTAAATAGGCAACCTATAAAATGTTTTGATTCTCTTAGAGTAGCGGTACTAATATTACTCTTTGCTCATATCCATTCACAGAGCTTTTTTTCTTTAATCTGTGCCTCCAGATAAACATGTGGCACAGAGTGTAGTCGATTGGTTTTTTTCTAATCTGTGACAATATGTGGTAACTTACAAGCACAGCTTACAACTTACCGTTATGGCGGAAACAGTAGCCAACTTAAAAATAAAAACTTACCGTTAGTAACAAAAAAAAAAGCATCAATCGGCCATGTTGTTTAAAACTCCGATTCGTTCCGTAAAGAAATCTTAATAATTTTCATAATTTTTTTAACGATATTTCAATTTTAATATATCCTATTTTAAGCGCCGGTTATTTCTAAGCATATTAGTGAAAACCGCATGAAAATCCATTCAGTATTTTAGGAGTTCAGGCATAACAAACAAACAAACAAACAGACAAAGTGTTTAAAAAGTGGCTTAACGTGATCAGCAGCTAATTTTAAGCCAACCTGTGTATATTTTTGTTGATATCTTGCAATTACAGACTTTTTTATCTCTACAGTTTTATTATATACAGTTGCAGTATCACTCAGAACTCTAAATTACAAAAATTTGCGTGACACTGCACTGCACACGTCATCCTGAGACGTCTCACAGTGTATATATATGTATATACACAGTGTCACGCAAATTTTTGTAATTTAAATATAGCATTGGCTAATATGTATTAGCCAAATTCAAAATGCTATATTTATTAACATTGCACTGACAGTTTAAGCTGTGGCGTACTCGGCCATGAAAACAATTTCATACCAGCTTCATAGAAAACCTCTTGATTGCTAGGGGCGACGGGTCATAGTCAAAAAGTAGCCAATTAGTCCTACCCAGGACGTCGAAACTGAGATTCATTTTGGTTGGCACCTGTGGTTGGCACTGATAAATCTTTAGTGATTTTAATCTTCGTTTCTGATCAGCTAGGCGATCATGTAACTTGTTTGCAACTGATAGAAACACAAAAATGTATGGATTTGACAGTTTCAGTACGCAGTTTATATACAGAGTTACTATGGAAATATTCAAATTTGGAATGAAATTTCTCCCGTTGCATTGCTATCAAAGTTACATGATCACCCCGCAGCTATTGAAGATTTTTAAATTCAAATAGTTAGATTTTTCATAGTATTGACATAACTATTGAAAATTATGACAAATGTGATAGAGTTTATGGGTAAAATCATAGTAATTCTGACATCGCTCAACCATTTCGTGGCGACAACCCTAAAAATCAGCTGATTCAACTGTCAGTGCAATGTTAGTAAATACTGCATCTTGAATTTGGCCATGGAACAAAAAGGAGAGGAATGCCAATACACCAAGAAAACAGCTGATCTATGCTGTTTTCTTGGTGTATTGGCATTTCTCTTCTTATCCCATGATTTGTGTAATATATAGTAGTAAGATTACTAAAGTGAGATAGGATCAATGTCTCATTTGCCCAGTAGCACAGATATATGAATAAAACCGCAAAGAGATTTTTTTCGTGTAATTACTCCAATCTACGGCTATTTATCGGATAAGTTCATTATCATAATCAATATTACAAAAAGGTGCTAAAAAGGTATCGGGACCCTAATGCCGCGAGTTTTTGTCGATCATTTACACTTTCTTATTGTTTTAATTTATTTTGGGTTTGTCTTACTTTACGATCTAAATAAGTGTATATTTTCGTATTTTACCTTTAATGTCTTCCCAGGTGTAACGATAAGTAGTGCCTCTGACATGGAGCGCAGTGTTCGGGCTGACTCCGGCGTCGATACTGGCACCACGTCTACCTCGAAACACCACAGCCGTCAAAACGACGAAACCATACCTGGTATTAAGAAATCCGTCTCCATCGCGTTTGTTGACCCTTTGTAAGTGACTATCGTAGAGTGTGATTCAAACTTAATGGCGGCTGTGAAGTGCGCTGCAAGTCCTCCGCATGCTGCGCTTACCGCGCCCCTCTGCCTGCGCACATCTCATTTTTGCTACTGCGCAGCGTTTCGCGCTGAATTCGTAGCTGTCATTAAGTTTAAATCACACTCTATCTGTTGTGTTACCCCGATGTTGGCTTAAGTACCTCAATTCATCCAACTGCTAAAATACTAAACTCTCAGTTTGTTCAATTATTTAACTTTGTACTAAGTCCAGTTATTTAACATCGTTCGATCAGAAACCATAAAAATTTATTTTTACTAGTAGGTTATTCCACCGAAAAATTGAGCCTCGATTGTGGTGCATGAAAATTGTTCGTGTTTCAGGGATGATGCATCGGAATATCTAGAAGTTTTCGTAACTATGGGCGTGATTGAGTTGTCCCTGTACACTGCAGATAATGACACGCCGGAGACCGTGCCGCTCCGTCCACCGGAAGGGTGGATTCGGAGACCGATGTCCGAGCCCACATTGCAGGTGATATGTCGGATCTTGTGCTGTTAACCCCCTTACTAATAAATAATAATAGTGAAGTTCCGCTCTTTCGATATAGCTTTTAGAATCAGCAAGTTGTAATCGCAATGGGCAGGCCACATCGCTCGTAGAACTGACAACCGATGGATTCCGGATGGGGAAGAAAGGTTCTCGAGTGGCGACCACGAACTGGAAGACGCAGCGTAGGCCCCCCACTCGGTGGACCGACGACCTGGTGAAACCGCGAGAAGCCGATGGATTCCGGAGGCAAACTGCCGTTCAAAATGGTGCTCGGTGGGGGAGGCCTATGTGCAACAGTGAACGTCTTCAGGCTGTTTATGATGATGATGATAACAGTGGAATAAATACTCAGTGTTTTCTATTTCAAACTTGATACAACCTCAAAATAATTGTTTAAAGTTATTTGGAAGAGGGTAACCCCCGGTGTCTCATACGTTTGTTAAAGTTAACCTCATGTCAACTTAAAAATACTGAACGATCATTGGTTGAAGACAGCCGATGATCAACAGACAACCAATGAGCGTTTCGTATTTTTAAGTTGACATGAGTTTAACTTTAACAAACGTGCGAGAAACCGGGGGTAAGTGTTCTATCGTGTGTGGTTATCGATATCACCATTGTGCATTTTTTAGTTAAACCTAGCACACTGAAGTTCCTATGATTTTAAGATGGCGATAAGCTCAGGCAACGAGGAAGAACGCTCTGAAGACGAGCTTACTAACACGTCGGCGCCACACGCGGCTCGCAGCGCTAGAAGTGTGACAGAAAACATCCGTGACGTCGATGTCGGCACTACCAAACTACCTGTGAGTACCTGTTATTGATTATGCGTTTTATCTATAGTCACTCCATGTTTACTAGGTTGTTAATAAACTAGTAGTCACTTGGACAACTGCTATATTTGCAGGTGCAAATTTCTAGCCCCAGAAAGCCCACCAGCGTTTAAGTGTATTTTGTCACTAACCCCCGGTTTCTGGTACGTTTGTTAACTTATATCAACTTAAATATACTGAACGCTCACTGGCTGTCTGTTGATCATCGGCTGTCGCCAACCAATGAGCGTATAGTATTTGGTAAGTTAAGCCGACATGAGCTTGACAAACGTACGAGAAACCGAGGGTAATGGTTAAAAACGCTAACAAATTCTAACCCATTGTAAAAATGTGTTAAGTGTTTAACCATTGGTTACCTTAACTACGGATCAAAAACCCACTCTTAGTGGTAAGCGCCGTGAAGGAAAACTTCCACTGTTGTTCATTTCAATTTTTAATATTACTTAGGCCACTTACGGGATGTTTACCGTGGTTGGAATATAACCATATAACCACCGATATTGCGGTGCAGTTACTATTGACCATGCACTGCTGAATGAGGGTACACTGTTTTGTAAGTCCCTAATAATTAGGTCTTTATATCAACTACCCGCATACTTCAATGTACCTGTGAATATGGTGCCTGTGACCAATATTATGATAATTTGAGTGTTATGATTTTTATTCTTGTTGCAGAGTCGATTTGCTCAAGCCAGAAAAAGTGAAGGAAACTTACCACTCGTGCACGTCACTTTGCATCAACCAAATTTATACTACTGGCGGAGAAAGGCGCAAAGTAGTATTCAGGTACCACAAAAACATGCGACATAAATTTTCACAATACATTTTTCTTTAAATTAGTCAAATACCCTATTCGACTGACTTATTTATATTGTGTTTTTATTACTATTTATTCCTCAAAACATAAATTAATTACTTATCTAAATAAATTACAAAGTTGTAAGCATGTTTAAGATGCAAGAATATAAAAAGACAACGATGTACCTAATATCTAAATACCTCTTGAGTTTATTGTATGTAGTTGGATTTCACTTGCAGGTGTCTCTTTTTAACGCGTGGGTGGGACTAGGTGCTGGTGAAATGCACGATTTCTGGCACGAAGTATTGTTCTCAACTTCAAAGGGCGTCGCCGACCCGGTCACTGACATACCGCCCGCTCTAGCCACGTTGAAACTCGTCGTGCCCACTACAGGTTACATATTATAACAAACATAGAATAGAATATAGAATATAATATCGGTTTATTATTACAAAAAATATTAAATTTACATAATAATTTAAATAAATTTTACTGTTCACCACAGTAGGATTCCCTGTGTCGTACTAAACAGAACTCTTCCGATGGATGAGGCAAACTATTTACTTAGCCATCTCATACTACGATGTTTAGTTCTTTACATAACGCACCATTACAGAATAAAAGTTCTGATAAGAGCTGATGATTTTATTGTTTTCTCTCACTCCCACTTCATTTTCAACATTGTGGTTAGAGTAAATAAGTTTATGTTTTGTTTTTTCTCATTTAGCGTCGCCTGCAGGGAACGCCTCTGTGTCTCGCGGAAGCATCTGTCTCGACGTGGAAAGGCCGGTGATGCTAGAAGTGTCATCTGACCGACTTCAAAGGATCAAAGGAATCTTAAAATTGGTAATGGACTTTAGTTGATGCAGGCGTGGATTCTGGATTCTCGTCGACTTGTCCAAGAATCGGGATTGATAAGACGACGAGAATCGGGATCCAGGCATGAACTAGATAGCGTGTGAAAGAATGTAAATGTTCCGCTAATAATTCAAGTTCCATTTTGCAGATAAAAAGCCGGATGCTGCCGCCGCCAGAAGATATTTCAATTTCCGCCATACATCGTCCTGCAGCGGTGGACATACCGCTGTTTTACAAACTCCGACGCATGCTAGGTAAGCCCAACCATCCTTTACACTTGATATTTGAAAAAATATACAGTTTGGTGTGGAAATGTATGTAAAGTCAGAACTGACTTTCGTATAAGGCATCAAATATATTAGAAAGGACATTGACAGTCTTGGTATGGGTTTTGGTCCAAATACTGCCCAAAGAAACGAGTATCATTTTTACACTCCTGACATAAATAAATACTTGTAAACAAAGTATTTTCAAAATCTGACTATGGATTAAAAAAAAATTAGGTTTATACAGGATGGATTTTTGAAACGGGCCAGCAAGGGCAGGTACCTTTACCGCTATAGCTACTGGAAAACGTTCCTGGAAGACTAAACATGAAGTTTTGAGATACTCTGAACTGCATTAACTGATTTTGGGAAAAAATGTACAGTCAGCGAAAAACATCCAAAAATACACAAAAAAAATGTTTTTACGCCAATCGATCCTATTTCATGTAGGGATCAAATTATGGTATAGGATCATTTAAGGTATGAGTACTAGAAATGACAGAAATCGTGAAAAACTTATCCCATACATTTTTTACGGGAAAACGATTAATTCACTCCAAATATGATAATGATGATGATGAGATAAATATTTATTATCCCAATACTTAAGTCGGGCAAGGTCCCATAGTACCAAATTCAATATTAAAAATTAATTTAAAAAAAACCATGGTCGGATTTCGAAAATATTTGACGTGTGGTTATAAATGGATGTAAAGAACGTAATGTAGGCACTCTCATCACTGGGCAGTATTTTTTGTTACAACAACAACAATTGTTACAAATTGTTAATTGTTTGTGTATTTGGACCGGATCCTGTCAATGTCCTTTGGATGGTGTCTTCTGTGGTGATGATGATTATGATGATTTAGCACACTCTCAGTACTACATCCTGGAGTAGAAGCTACGCTCATCTTATCACAGCTAGTGAAATACTATATAAATAATTTGTGACTTTGTTTTCTCCCATTTGCTGTTATTGCAATTGGAAGGACTCTTTTATAAAGGTATTTATACTTATTTAAAACTTTCCTCGAGTATAATTTTACTTCTATTACTAAGCTTTTATTCTAATGCAGATAATAATATAATACACTGCGCTTTGTTCGTACTACAACATTTATTTTTACGCTTCCAATGAGAACTTCTTCATACCGTTCTTCTTCACTTTCTAGAGATCAAACTTTTTGCTATGAACTTTTAGGGGTTTTAGAACATTTATTTATTTATTTATTTATTTATTCACGAATTCCAACAGCGTAAATAGTAAAATATACAATAACAAATTTACAAACATAAAAGAAGGCCAAACAGGATTACACATATCAACATCAATACTATCTTTTTAGACACACGGTACTCGCAGACTTTCACAATTAGGGACGTGTAGTAGTTTCAGTGATACGCATAACTGTTATATTCTCATATTTACGAGCCACCCTAGTACACTAGTGTTTTGATAACGCATGGCATGTTCTGTACGTTGCACGTCAATTTTTATTCATTATTTATCTTTTAACGAATACCTCACTGAAGAGAACTGCAAGGCTATCAAGCTAGGGTTAAGAGTGTCCCTACCCCAAAAAGAAAACTAAAACAAAAACCAGAGCTATATCACAGAATAATTAATTTTTAGTGCAGGTACAATAGATTTACTCCTCGAAGTCACTTAAATAAATAGCGACTCTTGCTACATCAAAATAAAGTGTAGTTAAGCTCGTACAGTGCTATAAGCCTACTTTAAACAGTTGCTTCTAGATTTAGCGTTATAGCGCTGCTCTTATGACGAGTTAGGCTCAATTAGGTTCAGACAGAGCAGCAAAATGCTCGAGCAGTTTTTAAGTGCTATTGGAATATAAACCTTATTCCATTTAAACAAAGCTGCAAAAAAGTATGCAACATTAAAATCTTACCTATTTTAACGTTGCATACTACTTTCAGCTTTGTCTAAATAGATTAAGGTTGATATTCATATAGCACTAAAAACTGCTCGAGCATTTTGCTGCTCTGTCTGAATTGAGCCTTACGCGTAACGGATCGCGCGTCTCAACGAGACGGTCCCATGTATAAGGACACGTAGCCTCGTGCCCACAGAGCACAAAAAAAGTTACGCTTCGCACTCATATAGAGGCGCCCTGTTGACTTTAATGCGCTTTCAATAAAATCTCTATTCACGCAAACAATCGGCTATGGCAGATGACATAAATAATATGTCTTGACATTAGTATGTGCTTACTCAGCACGGAGTTCATTATAGGAATTCGTCTCTATCTGGGGCGCGAAGCGTCGTTTTTGTCGTCCCGCCCGGTGACGCTGTAAAGGTCGGTAGAGACCAACAGCATTAGCCCGTTCAAAAAAATAGTCGTTTTTGTCGTGGCCTGTGGTCGTGCCTAAAGCGCGGAGCGAGCCAGGCCCTGGCTATATTTATTGGTAACTACTATAAAATATGTGAGTCGAGTGTATCTAAGATAATACAAAGCTAAAACTTTAATTCTTGAAAGTAGCAAATAAATAGGTAGCAATTATTGATAACACAAGCTTCTGAAAAATCTGCGCCCTTCATGCCAAACTAAGTGGAAATCAGCTATTCTGAAATCAGAATGGCTGGTCAAATTATTTTTCTAATTTCTCATGGTAGCAATTATTTAGGAAAGGTAGCAAATAGTAGCCAACAGGTATCAATTTAAGAAAATACACTCAGCGCCAGACGCCCCAGGCGAGCAGCCATTCTCACGCTAACGAAATAGGGTCAACATTCAACTGCGTACGTTTATTCCAGTCCAGCACTCCATGGAAAGCGTGACAGTGTCGACGAGTCAGGTGTGTGTGAGTGGATCCCAGGGCGCGGGTGGCTGGGTCTCGGCGTCGCTGCAAGTGGCGGCCGGCGGCAGGCCCGAGCGGCTGGTGGCGCGGGCGCTTGTCACTGCGGCTTCCATCGCTACTGGACCGCCAGGGGATGCCAGGCATGTGCTCATGCAGCCGGTGATGGTTGGGTGAGTATATTCTATCGCTTGAGCCGCTCGTGACCGATATCGGCCGGGACATACCTAATCGACAACATTTCAACTGTTTATTTATTTGGTTTTATTAAAAGCTAGTTGAAAAATAATAGACACATTTTGATTTCATTTTTAATGCATTGTAGATATGTTTAGATTTTGGATGAAGTGAGGCTAAATTAAGATTTTAAGCTAGAAGCCAGAAAGAAAAACAAAATGCCTTGGTATTGAAGTTTTTTTATAACTTCCATTGTACACATTTAGGCTTCGCACGTCGCCGTCATAAAACCTCACTTTGTTTTTTAATAATAACTTGAGAAACACTGAATATAAAAATCTGATAATTTTGATATGAGCTCTGTATAGGATAATCTTGAAATGGTTTTTGGGTTTCGGTATAGTGCGAGTGGAACTCAATGGCGGCTGTGAAGTCAGCGCGAAACAATGCGCGGGCAAAAGCAATCAGTGGGGGCTTGCAGTGCACTTCACACCCGCCATTGAGTTTGAATCACATTCTACCCTGGTAAAAATGAAATGTTATCCATTGAATTCTTAGAAATCTGTAAAGCCGCTTAGCAGATTAATTGCAGTTGTAATTCTATTCAATAACAATTATATTAATTGATACAAGCGAACAAGTTTAAATACAACATGAATTGGGCCCCAAAAATATTTCAAATAAACAGAAAGACTTTAAATCCTTCGACTTTCCAGAGTCGAGTTGGAAGCAAGCTGGGAAGCGTGGCGACGTGTCGAAGGGGGTCTGTCGGCGCGTGAGCCTGTAGTTCGCCTCTGTTTAGATCTAGACTGCATTACTTTGGACCTACGACCCGAGGACCTTTCCGCTGTCTACCGGATAAAGGACGCACTAGACCTGTTCCTTGCAAAAGATGTTAGTAGTTGTTTCTCAAGCAATTTGTGCATGCTGCAGGAGTAGTATGAGCTGTAGAAATCAACATTATCTCTTCTCTCGAGAGCGTTTGACCTACAGACCTAGAACATTTTCGTCTCAAAAGATTCACGAAGCGTTGGAGCGAGAAGTACAAATCAAATACACAATGCCCGAGAGAAAAAGAGATAGTGTAATAATGGCGGATGTGTAATTATTTTTGCGAGTATTAGCACCAGATTAGCGCATATTCACTTGTATACATAATCTAGTACAGTCATAATACATAATATATTAATAGCGAAGTTGGGATGTGAAAGCGACCGAGTGTTTTCTTACCTTGCATGATCACTTTGCTTTTGAAATCCTGCTTTTGATCATAATATGGCTTGGCTTGGGACCGTATGCCACAGAATCCAGCATGTATTTACTTTTCTAAACAATAGCCTTGTTTCAGGACGCGCCAGAGTCCGATGACAGTAACGAGGTACTCAATAACTTTCAACTGGGACTGAAGTCATCGACGGTCGTCTTCGATCAACGTTTGTCCATCTCATCCGTCGATGCTAGCGACGAACATTTCTATAAAGATGACTTGAGGTGAGCGACGTGAACGCATACATGAAATAAATGATCCTATTTATTCATTTCTGAGCCAGCAACTGCAGAACAGAGCGTCAGGAGTAGCATCAGCTGTAGAGATCGACATATTATTATGTCCTCTCTCGAGACATATCTCTCTTCTCGAGAAAGCGTTTGACCAATAAACGATCACGCGGATTACGTTGATATACCATTCGTTGCGTTTTCACTGGTCAAACGCTTTCTCGAGAGAAAAGGTAAGCCGATTTATACAGCTCATGTTACAAAACATTTCAGTACATACTTGTTGTTACTTTACAAAAATTTCATGGTCTGTTGGCTACCATAGCGTCACTGAATACCTGCGCATGCGCATATCTTCTACAAGAGCCTCAGCTAAAGAAATCCTTTGTGGTGTGGTGGTTTGGCAGATCGGCTCATAACATAATTCGAAGTGGGTTCGATTCCCGCGACAGGAAAAGTATTTGTGCACAGGAAAAAGCGCAAATACTGTTCTCAGTTTCGGTGTTGTGGGAGCATGGTTCTCGCAGCTCCTGGATCTATATAGATACAGGAACCCAAGTTTGGGTTCAGGATCTATGTACGGTGATCGTTGGGCGTTATTTATAAAGCTCGCGTGCTCATCTGAGTCATGTAGTGAAATGGACCCTTATTTCATCTTCCTTGACTGTTTCCAGGAGTGGTGCGTTTAAGATAGTGTCAGGCGGCCAGCTTCCGATGGCGTATCAAGTGACTTTACACAATAACTCGGTGTCGTGGCGATACCCGCATCCCCGCGCCATCACGCGACTGGTTGTGTTCCCGCTACCGGACCAGGTTTGTTAGCGTAGGTCGAACTATCATGTTTGTGGTATTAAGTGATGGTCAAAAACTTAAACTTAATATACTTAAAAATACCTAATTAATACATATTACATAGTTTTATTATACCTACATAGATATTAATAATTATTAGAGAAGAGCGAAATCAAAGCCGGCTATGTACTTACAGTATATCGTGTAATGATTTTATTTTTTTTAGTTTTATTTAGTTGTGAAAAACTAATACATTCACGCATTTACGTTATGGTAACTTATACCTCAAAATTGGTTACTTTTTTGTAATAATACAATTATCAAGCTTGTCCGCTATAAAATGGGCTATTCCACTATGATCTACCTGGGTGATATCACCTGGGTGATCATAGGATACTCTTTTAGTGTCCTATGATCACCTGGGAATATGATTGTGTATATTTAAATACAACACATATTTGTCGTTTGCTGTTGAATCGGGTGAACGATGTATGGATGATAACAATCTCCTTTCGCACTGATATAGCTTAGGCCAAAGAAAGATCATGGGGCATGTATCTAGAAAATAATTTAATAAGCCTTACAGACGATCTCATACTGTTGCATTATTGTATACAGGACGTGGAGACAAATTGCATTCTCGAGCTATACAGCCCTTTGATGTCGCGCTGGGAGCCCCACACATACTTCGCGATCCCGGTTGGTGAACCACGCGAAATGCAGCTTTACGTACCCTCGCCAGGTAACAGAAAAGATCGAATTTTTCTGCACTATGTATCCTTAGTATCTTGGCCACATATGTAAGTTATTGCTTTGTGCTCATGTCGAAACAAAAAGCTGGATTTCAATATTCAAACACCCGCATAATTTGGACTTTTGATTCTATCACAGTTTGCTTAGGGTTATTTTCCTATCATGCGTAGTAATTAGTTATCCGTGCGGATGAAAATATCGGCATCCATAGAAACGCTCATGCTTCGCTAGCGTACTTACTGCATGTGTTCATTTCCACACAAAGTTGCTATCAGCTTAGACGAAACAGTATAAATGTCAACTATTAAAAAAACTGTGACTGGGATAAGCCTATTAACAATTTATTCATAACAGGTTTATCCCAGTCAGGCAGTCAGTATTCTATTAACCAAATTATTAATATCATCATCCCCATACCCTTAAGACACAGTGGGAGTAATCGGTGTAGCATCTCTTTCAGTCCGCTCGCTTTTGTCAGAATATTTACTGCTATACATATTTACACATCTTTCATATAGTCCAGCAATCCTTTTTTTTGTTTGCGTTTTACTTTAAGACGTCAAATTGAAATGCAAATGCGCATGTCGAGTAGAAGTAATTTCTGCAATGTATATCTACGTCCTAGTGCTAGCCGAGCTCATCATCGAGCATATTAGTGTCTGCTAACATGATACATTAATCAGTGGTAAGGACTGCGGATGAACGTTGTGCAATTAAAAAAATAAACAGCATAGGTCCTAAGGTACTACCTTGACTTACTCTCGACCGGATATAATAGCCGTTAATACACATGTCCAACCACTCGAACAAATTAACCGGTCAAATAGATGAGAAGTAATAATTGCTTACAGAAAATCTAATTCTGACCATTTTCAAAGTAGAATGTCGTTATCTACTGAATCGAATGCGTTTGTTAAAGTTAAATAAGTTTGTTTGACTTGCTGACTAGCATCAATTTATTTCAATAGTAGGAATATTTATATACTTTTTGGTATAAAGAACGAGATATTTTATTGTAATGCGTGATATCCGATTACGGCACTGGTTGGTAACGTTGAACGCGTACGGGTCAGAATCACACGGACACATGATGTGGGGCCGAATGCGCGTGACGGGAAAAGGCATTAGCCTTGATGTTTTGTGTTGTCTGTTCTAATACTCTGTTTTATCATCAGTACCTATATTCTGTTAATAAGACCATGTGCTTTGAAGATACCTTACAGATCCTACCAATATCCTCAGTATGAAAATAGGCGATTGAAGTTTTAAAACGACTGTATCTCATTTGTCACAGATGCCGTGTACGCTCTAATGTGGCGTTTCAGAGTGTTTGAAGGAGATGAAAAACAACCTCCATTTGAGTTCAACATCAATAGGTTTATGCCACGGAGCGATCCTTTGGTGAGTTATCTATTCAAATAATTTTGGTTTAGTGAAATCATCATCCGTGAATCGACTTAGTGGGGTTTCTGCAGCATTTTTTCTTTTCCTTTTCACTTTTGCCACTCGTAATGTCGACATTTCAAATCACAACAGTTTTATCCGGAACGGAAGCTTTTCCTCTATTTATAGTTGCGCTTCATCTGTACTCACCCCATTCACTATGCTTATATTAACTGCATTTCTAGAATTTTATTTGAGCTTTTGCTATTTGTAAAGTTGCCTTTGCTTTTGAGAACTTCTGCATATTTTGTTCTTGCAACTTTGGTCTAACTTATCTAATGATCACTTCTTGCTTTTTTTCACTCTCCGTACGTTCTTCTTTTCTATTCTCCTTTTTTACTATACCTTGATCATTAGTACTTTGCCATTCATTAAACGGGTACTTTTCCAGTATCTTCTAGACGTCTTTATCCTGTTACCACGTATCTTCCCTAACAAATCTTTCTTTACCTTTTGATTCCTCGTAAACATTTTTGCCTGTGGTTTTTATACAATTTGCCAGTTTATACCAACATTTTTTCTCTGATCTGCCTTACTTTTGTAAATTCTTGATTTCTGACATTTTTTAACTCTTTATCTCATTTCTTCTGTAACAGATGCAATTTAACTTTCGGATGGGCTATAATCTCATACACATCTATACACGGTGACATTTAATTGGTTCTTTTCCTTAAATGTATGTACTCAGCC
Source organism: Ennomos quercinarius (assembly GCA_910589525.2). Taxonomy (NCBI): domain Eukaryota; kingdom Metazoa; phylum Arthropoda; class Insecta; order Lepidoptera; family Geometridae; genus Ennomos; species Ennomos quercinarius. The sequence continues at coordinate 16,928,569 of OU342489.1, forward strand.
CATGCTATAGAATAATCGTACAAGGTGCAATTAAAAAATAAAATAAAAAATTAATGCCTTTTTACATAACTGGATATCAGCCGAAATGTCTATTTAACGCTACACACAGCACGGGCACCGGCTGCTGAGCGCTTTGTAAATGTTTCGTAGGTAGGTAATAAAACAAAAACACCTGCGCTACCCGTCCCGCTCTCACACAGACAAAAAACAACGCGAGTGCGGCTTATCTCTTATCTTTGCTAAAAAAGACTCCCAATTTTCCCTTCATACTTTATCGGGCTTAGGACCGTCAGAATTACTTACCTACTAAGAAAATCAGCTACGAACAAAAGGGTACGTTAGGAACTTGTGGATCCCTGATGCCATGTGCTCGTAAAGTGTCCAAGTGCTGTGGCTGTGCGTACATCCACCTAGCCTCTGCTAAGTTGTAGCTTGACAGCGTATAAAAACGCACCATGTCCAACCACCCAACATTTGAATAACGGTAATGTCAATCCATTGTCCAAAATCGCGATGCGCGCGCGTAAACGGGACACAAGTTTTGCCCCTGGAAGTTTTTGACCGACTGACCTATTTTCTGGTAGACTGGTACTTGTTTTCGGAAGCGGCCCGCGCGCATATCCGCTGCACAAAAGAAAGGGGCGGGGTATCTTTTTGTGCTATTGGTCACCGCGGGCGGCGCCGGCGCGGCGGTCGCTGTTTGAACCAGTATTCGGTCGGGCGTTTTATTACGTTGTACTATTATCTATTCCGTGCCTTTGTTCAATGTCGCAGGGCTTTTCTTTAGAATTTGAATTCGCAGTAATTTGATAATACCTAGATTTAAGTTTTAAATCCATAGTTTTAGTTATATAGGAGCGTTCTATAGCATGGACTGAGTACGTACATTTAAGGAAAAGAACCAATTAAATGTCACCGTGTATAATATAGCATAAGAAATCCGCTATAGCGATAGAAAGGGCAGCACCTGGTGTAGGCTTGCAGCGCTGTACGAGCTAAACTACACTAAATGCGTTGTAGCAAGAGTCTGTTCTAAAACGTGACATGCTTGAATTGTATGAAAAGTTTCGAGCAAGTCGCGAGCGTAATTATTTTCCTCTCAGTCTCTTTTCTCGAAAAAGCGTTTCACCAATGAACGACACCGATCGTGAAATTTCTTTCGTTTTCATTGGTCAAACGCTGTCTCGAGAGAGGTTTGGTTGTTGTGTGCAGTCGCACGAGGCGGTCGGGGAGGCGCCGCTGGGCCGGGCGGCGTGCGGCGTGACGTCAGAGCAGTTGTCGGGCGTGGTGCGCGTGGACTCGTGCTTCACGCCGCGCCTCGCCCCGCGCGTTCGCGTCGCCGCCCGCCTCACGCAGCTTGCCGTATACTGCCACAATGCGCTGCCTTACCTCTCCAGGTACACACACCACCACCGCCTCCAGGACTAATGGAGTCAGTATGTATATGTCAGCATCTTCGACTTCGCTTAGGAAGCGGTCGATGTATACTGTACATTATTGTACATTACTGTAGATTACTCTATGCCGCACACACGCAATATTATTGATAACTAGCGGCCCGCCCCGGCTTTGCACGGGTATTTAACAAAAATTTTAAAATTAAAAATACAATACACACACACACATACCCTTCTATTTACGTCAGGTTACTATGAAAAGAAAATTACAAAGAAAGTGAATAATATTACTTTAATGAACTTTTATTTTTATTTTAACGATTTTTTTTTTTTTTTTTTTTGTAAGTATTTAATTTTATTCAATTTTTTATAAAAGCCATTCAATTTGTTGAGTCAGAGCTTCTCTGTAAACAATATTTGATGTTGTTTTATTTTGTGGCAGCAAAATAAACTGATTTTCAGAAGCTCCGACCCGCGATAGCCCAACATACAGTTGGTCGTGAGTAAAACGTTCTTTTCGTAGGTCAACCCTTACTAATTTGAACGTTTGGCCTTGGGACTTGTTAATAGTTAAGGCGAAAGATGTATTTACCGGAAATTGAAGCCGTTTAAATGGGATTGGCAAATCAGTTGGGATCATCAATATCCCCGGCATATGAGCCAGTTAACCAACTGCTGGGCCGGTGATAATGATCGTTACAATCAAATTATCTTTCAATTCTTTAATTTATTTTATTTTATTTTTATTTTATTAAGGCACAAACAGTTTACAATATACATATAAAAAATAAGCAGCCTTGTCCCATCGCACGTGCTCGGAGGGGTTAAATTTCTCAAAAGCATGATTGGAATTCCGATTTTTACCGTCAATTCATGTGGTGGCAGTCCAGAAGGGTTTAGACAATTTAAAAATTATATGTATGGGTAATAGACAGCGTCTTCAATATTAGTTACAGTTTCGATCGATTTGTAATTTTTTTATTTGGCCGGGGACTTTTAAAATAATCAAATTGTTTATTTCGTTGACCGTATCATTCCTAAGTGCCACTATTGCCCTAGAACACAACCAACGAAAGTCTTTTGCGTGCAAATTTTCAATGTCAGGATATATATAATACACTGCGCCTATTAAACTTTCTAAAATATGGACTATTTGGCCTAGAGACTCAACTAAAAGGGATCACTTTTTTCTAATACTCACATTTTTAAACTCGGATATCTTTCGAATAGAATGTCCGAATTAAATAATACAAAAAGTTATATAAAGGTATTGAAGTAGTCTTGAACATAAAGTTATTTATTTTGATAAGGATTAATACCAAGATACAAATAAAGAGCCTTTTTCAGCGGCGGCATTTCAATTACGTTTTTAAAATAATAGAACACCTTTTTGTAAATCATGATGTGTTCTACAAAGTTGTAGTACATTAGTTTATTCTATCGTCAATAGTTTTCGCAGCGCACGCGATGTAAAGAATATTTTAGGTAATTTTTTTTACACCTTGGGTTACATTATTGGAGTTTTAGTAAGGATCCCTAATTTTTTGAAAATATAATATAGTCTATGTCACCCGGGGATAGTGTAGCTTCCCAACAGTAAAATTTTTTTTTAAATCGGTTCATTCGTTTCGGAGCCTATTCAATGCAAACAAACAAACAAACAATCAAATCTTTCCTCTTTATAATATTGGTATAGATATTCACATTATTGTCAATAACATTGCGTGTGTGCGTTAACAGTTCTCATTATCATTTCCTTAAGCATTTTAAGTAAGTGTTTTCAGATATTTATTTACTAGTTATTGTGCTGTGTAACTATACATTTACTAATAAATACTGTATAACGGTGTAATAACTACTTATTTTCCCTTGTTTTTTATACAATTATGCCTATTTCAATTTTGATAAAACACAAAAGAATTATTCTTTGGCTACATAATGTTTATTAGTAATGGGGCATGGGAGTACCGATGGGGAAGAAAGGTTCTCTAGTGGCGACCACGAACCGGAAGACGCAGCGTAGGCCCCCCACTCGATGGACCGACGATCTGGTGAAAGCCGCGGGGAGCCGATTTATGCAGAAGGCGAGAAGTGGTGCTCTATGTGCAGCAGCCTGAAGACGTCCGTCTTCAGGCTGTTGATGATGATGATGATGACAGTAGATGGTTGTTACAGCCAATCATCAACTCTGGAGGGTTACTACGTGTCAAAACCTCTTTGGAGGTCTCACCGGGTGCTGTCGCTATGCGCTCGCGACGCGACGATGCACGCTCAGCTGGCATCACCAGCCGGCACTTTAATGCTGCTTAACACCAGTCTTTCGTGAGTGTTCTATCACTTCAGAATTTTATTTTATTCCTTTTGTAAATTATAACATGGAGCACCTTTTAATCTTCCGTTGTAGTCCAGAGACGAAGTCTATAAAGAGTTACGTGTGATGTATTAAGATTGATTACTTAAGAATAATAAAACTCCCTGCCTTTGTTTATCACTGATAAGGGAGGGCCGCCGCTGCTAAGTAAAAGTTGGTGGCGCGGTAGGGAGTTGCATACAATGTTTAGATTGCATTTAAATGATGATATACCGATATTCTGCAAAATTAGAATGCTGCAAGTGCTCATGGAGCGTGAAATTGAGCGCCTGCAATGCGACCAGCGCGGGCAGCATGAGCTGTAGAGATCGACATATCTCTTCTCTCCAGAAAGCGTTTAACCAATCAACGGTCACGTCATAAACCTTTCGTTGCGTTTTCATTGGTCAAACGCTTTCTCGAAAGATGAGATAATATGTCAATTACTACAGCGCATGCGGTAGCACGTGCTGGTGGTCTACAAAGTGGAGCGAAATGTCTATGAAGTGACTTTTAGTCTTATTTTAGAATACGATTCTGTAAACCTAAATCTAAATTCTTACAACTGTGGTTTAGTTTGGGTATTGAACAACAGAATCTACGCAATCGGCTATGATACGCAAATCGCTTGCAGCCAAACAACAATAGAACTGTTTACTATAGGAGCGACTGCGTGGATTGCGCCACAGGGACCATGGAGCCGTTCGTGGAAGAGTTCCACGTTAGCGCGGGCTTGTCGTTCCCGACGGAAGCGCCGCCGCGCGCGCGCGTCGCCTTGTCGCGGCTGCGCGTCGCGCTACACGTGCCGAGGCTACGCACGCTGCACTCGCTGCTCGCTGACTGCCAAATGGCACTTAAAATGGTACCACACTTATTCAATCACATCACCGGAGTATGTACACTGCTGAACAAGGACTCCCTCACACAACCCCAATATGGATGCTTGTCATAGAAAGGGGGTTTGCCATAATCACCGCACACCTAGAATAAGATCACCCCATCTCTTTCCGTGGGTGCCGTAAGAGCCGGCTAAAGGAATATCCAGGGAATGAGCAGCAGCATTCTCCTCGGTACATTAAGATCTTCTGCGATCGCCAAGCCGCCTGCCAAGCGTGGGGATTATGGCAAACCCCTCCCTGTATCAAGCGTCCAAGGTGGCGCTCTATGGGGCGGCATATGTTCAGGTGTCGATGCGCGAAATGTTCCACAGCGCGAACGGTTAGAGTGCGCAGCCACAAGTCCCCTGGTGAAGTATAGCGCAGAGAACGCGGCCTCCGCCCTGGAGGGGCGCGTGTCGCTGTGGGTGCACAACAACTGTGCGGCCGCGCTGCGAGTGGGGCAGGACCAGACGGACGAGGTGGTGCCGCTGGGGCCCGGGGCCAAGCTGGCCTATAGGTAACATTCAAATGCAACCAATCTGAAAAGTAAATACTTGATTTGTATTCGTTTTGTAGGTTATAATTTACAGATTTTTGTTTTACAATTGGAATACCGTTTTGGGATTACCAGAACTTATAATGGACAATCCGTTTTGGAAGGTATCGAAATTAGAAAATCGGGATTATATTCTAAAGAGCACACATTTATCAGATTTGTATGATCAGTATTTCACAAGATATTATTACAAAACAAAATAATGAATTTTGAGGATAAATGATAACTGACATGACTGTGAAGCCTAAGTTTTACAAATGACTGCTGTAAAAAGTGTTCGCTCTGCTTCGAAGACTGCGGCTTTGCGTAGAACTTGTTTTCCTTCCGGCTTCTAGCTAAAATCTTCATTTAGCTTCACAATAGCCAAAAGCCTAAAAAAAATCTACTACTACTACTACAATTTTTTATTGTATTGAAAACAAATTAAAAATACGTTTTTTGTTATGTTTCAACTAACTTTTTAAATAAATCCAATAAAAATGGGGGTTAAAACAGTTACATTGTTGTCCATCATGACTGAGGACAAGTTCCTGACTTGTACCCAATGCAATAAATCTTATCATTTAAAATGTTTAAACGACTCCAGTAAAGAAATGGCTGGGTGGAAATGCCCTTTATGTCTGAGTGCTAAGGCCAAGGAATGTAAAAATGACAACACGCCAGTGCGGTCAACACAATGCGACCACAATAAGCGATCCGTTAAACGACCTGCTATTTCATCCCCTACGCAGGACTCAGTTAAATCGTTAACTCATGATGATGTGCGTGATATTATAAAAACGGAGATGAACATCTTGTTGACAAAAATAGACACTACGATTACTAAGGCAATTTCAAAAGAATTAAATTCTATTAAGGTGGATATATCGGACCTTAAGAATTCTGTAACGTTTCTCGGCTCTGAGTATGATGATATGCAGAAAAAATCGGTGGAAAATAACAATGAGATTAAAAGACTTCAGGAGGAGAATGACAACCTAAGAGTTACCGTTACGGATTTGTCACACAAGTACAATCAGATGGAGCAACTGAATCGCACTAGCAACATAGAAATACAGTGTGTACCAGAGAGCAAGACCGAAAATCTAATTAGTATTACATCACGGGTGTGTAGCTTTGTAGGGTGCGCCATCACCGATGGCAATATTTTAAATTGTTCCCGTGTTGCAAAGATGAATCCCTCTAGCGCCAGACCTCGGTCTATAATAGTGCAACTTAGCTCTCCGAGACTCCGAGATAATGTTTTAGCCGCCGTTATAAAATATAACAAAACACACACAGATGACAAGTTAAATACTGCACACATTGGAATCCGGGGAGAAAAGAAGCCTGTTTTTGTCTGTGAGCACTTATCCGCCCACAATAAAGCCCTTCATGCTGCAGCAAGGTTTGCTGCTCGAGAAAAGGGATATAAGTATGTGTGGGTGAGAAATGGAAGGGTATATATGCGAAAAACAGATGATTCCGACTTTAAGTACATTCGAGACATGGACTGTATTAATAAGTTAGGTTAATTTCGTTTTTATAGTTAACTTTATAGCATGTTTTTTTTGTCATCGCTGAAATAAAATTTGGTTCGTTACATATGTTTTATCAAAACGTAAGAGGACTTAAAACTAAAACACGAATGTTTGCGAAAAAATTAGCCTGTTCAAATTATGATGTAATTATACTAACTGAAACTTGGCTGAATGGTAATATTTTGAGTCAGGAATTGTTTGATAATAGGTATTATGTGTACAGAAGAGATAGAGAGACGTCTAAAATAGGTAATATAAAAAAAGAAGGCGGAGGAGTATTAATTGCTGTTAATAAGAACATTACATCAAAACGCATGATGAACTGGGAGAGCGATTGCGAGGACTTGTGGATTGTATTAGATGTAGAAATCTCAAATGTAGATAAAAAAAATAGCTCTTTGTGCAACCTATTTACCTCCACCTGTAGATAGAAATTTACTAAATGCTTTTTTAAATAACTGCAATCGCGTTTCTGAAGAACATAATTTTAAAACATGTATTGTAGGTGACTTTAACCTGAGTTTGATTGACTGGTCATTTGTCGATATTCCAGAAAATGATTGCTTAATTGCGCCTTTAGGACAAACTCTTATTGATTTCTCTAATCTAAACAACTTGAAGCAGCTTAACAAGGTACATAATTGTAAAAGTAAAATACTCGACTTAGTATTAACAGATGTTGAGAACAGTGAAGTTTCTCAATCATACTATGAGCTTTGTAACGTGGATTTGTTTCACCCTACATTGAATATTTATATAAAAACACTAAATAATAACAAACTGAAAATGAAAAACAGCCCCCGATATAACTTTAATAAATGTGACTACACAATTTTAAACGAATTCCTAGATAGTATTAACTGGTATGATTCATTTGATAATTGCAATAACGTAAATGAAGTTGTAGATAAGTTTTACACTATTATTAATGAAGCTATTCGAAATCACGTCCCATTAAGCACACCAACTTCCTCCAAATTCCCAATTTGGTTTAACAGGCGTTTAATTAGAATGATACGTGAAAAGAATAATGTATTAAGAAGATACAAAATTTACAAAAATCCTATGGATGGTATTGTTCTTAGGAAACTTAATGATCGTTGTGATAAAATGGCTACTCAATGCTATAATAAATACCGTGATTATATAGAAGATAAAATTAATACACACCCAAAACATTTTTGGTCATTTATAAAAGCCAAAAGGAAAGGTATATCTAACTATCCTGAAACGTTATCTGATGGCGTGGAGACTGTTACAGGTGGCGAGAATATATGTAATTTATTTGCAGACTACTTTGCATCAGTATACCAGAAAGATACAAACAGTATAGATGAAGAACGTAGCGAGTCCCTTAATAAGTATCTTTATAAAGTGAACAATAACAACTTATGGTTTTCTGAGTTAAGCTTGTCAAAATGCGATGTTCAAAAAGCTTTTGAAAACCTTCAAATAGATAAAGGAGCAGGACCAGATAATATTCCTCCAAAACTCATTAAATATTGTGCCAAAAGCCTTTCTCACCCTTTATGTACAATTTACAATATGTCATTGCAGTCTGGCATATTTCCTAATACATGGAAATCTGCTAAAGTAGTTCAAATATTTAAGAGTGGGGAGGATAATAGTACCTGTAATTACCGGCCCATTTCTATCATTTCTACATTCGCTAAAGTGCTAGAGTCTTTAATATTTCCGCATATCTATCAACATTTTAAACAGTTTATAACAAGTCACCAGCATGGTTTTATTAAACAAAGGTCTACATGCACGAACTTGTTAACATTTGTAGAGAGCCTCACTGAAGCTCTTGATAAAAACAATCAAGTTGACGTAGTATATACCGACTTCAGTAAGGCTTTTGATAAAGTACCACACTCCGTACTTTTGTTTAAACTTTCTGCCTACGGCATTACAGGTCGTATGTTGGATTGGGTCCGTTCTTATCTTTATGAACGTAATTTTTATGTCGTTGCTGCTGGTTTCACCTCGACAGTTTTTCCTACCATATATTCAGGTGTACCACAAGGCTCACACCTGGGTCCTCTGTTGTTTAACATTTTTATTAATGACCTTCCTGATTGTTTGAATCACTGTGTTCCTTTCATGTTTGCAGATGATCTCAAAGTTTTGAAAGTAATCAAATCTTCTGAAGATGCTGAAAAACTGCAACACGACCTTAATAGTTTAGCTAGATGGTGCAATTTAAATGGCATGGCCCTAAACATCGCAAAGTGTTCTCAAATAACATTTAGTAGGAAAATCAAACTCATCAGCTATAATTACAAAATTGACACAGTGAGATTAAAAATAGTCAGCACCACGAGAGATTTAGGGGTTGTATTTGATCAAAAACTTACTTTCATTCCTCATATTGAGAATATTGCTAATAAATCATCCAAAATGTTGGGATTTCTTATTCGTAATGGAAAAGAGTTCCGCAATCAAAAAACAAAAGTTTTGCTATACAATAGCCTGGTGCGCAGCGTCTTGGAATATTGTTGTCCTGTATGGAGGCCTCATTATTCCGTACACACGTTAAGATTAGAGAGAGTTCAAAAAAGGTTTTTGTGGCATTTAGCTTATTCTGTAGGACAAGCGAATAAAATTCGGTCATATAGGATGAGACTGCATTTCTTTAAAATGCAAATGTTGTCTAATCGGCGTGACAAATTTGATCAGCCGGGCTAGGATGCGCACCGCGAGATATGTCACGCACGAGACGACAAATTTCCTCGATGTAGACAAGTTTCTCGTTTACTCTAACATGCACGCCGCGACAGAGAAGTTTGTCGTTTTATGTCGCGTAGACAAACCAATATTGCCCTTTCATGACTCCTACTATATTTTAATGTAGCAACATCGGTTTCGTTCATTCAATTTTAAGGTTTTTTACATGAACGCGACCTTAATACAGACACTGAAAATATACTCTTTGATGAAAGACAGAAATAGTTACATATAGCTGTTTCTGTCTTTCGTAAAAGAGTATTGTTATATAAATATACTCTTTGACAGAATCCGTCAGTTGTAAAATGAAAACAGTGAAAAAAATTTCATTACTTTCTCTGAAAATTTGGATTTACATTGAAAATGCAAGTTGCAAGCATATAAACGTAAGTAAAGTTTCATTAAGCCTAAATATCGAGACTAGCGGGTCTGTGTGTTTGCACTCGAATATTGAGTTAGTTTCTTTGTCACCACGGAACATTCCTTTCTGTCGTAATGATACAATTATTAGTCCTATTATTTCATCATAATTATGAGGCATGAGGAACACTTGTAACTAGCTGGATACAAGTACAAACCTTCTATTCAAGACTACAGTCGGATACTAGACGGCATAATATTATGTTATTGTTGCATGTATAACTTGTAGGTACTTAATTAGCTGCATTATTGTTTCAGAATAAGTACACAGAAGCAGATGAAAATACTATTATCAATATATTATATGGCTCAACATCCAGAGTTTTCCGCTGGCACAGAATATATAATAGTACCACAGGGGAATATTGTTTGCCACAAGGTGCCCGTACACATCAGTACCTAACAATATTGCTTAGTTTATTACTTTATTTGTTCATTTAGAACACTGTAATACCTACAATTGATACCAAAATATTGTTACACAAAACGGAAGCCTTAATATGTACCCATAAGAATTATAAATTATAAGCTATTAAACGCGATCTAAATAAAATAAGCATTTTTAATAGATAAGTATATTGTAGGTATACCTACGTATGTACCTACATATTAATGAAAATCCTGAAAGTCCTACCATCTAGCTTGAGCTTGATCCTTATATTTAATGTAAAATACATTTTAATCACGTAACAGGTGAGTTTCAACACGGTCTGTTCGCCGTTTGCCCCCTTTCTGATTTTGTCCATTATTTGTGCCATTCATTGATAGGGTAAATACCACCGAATTCGCCCTAAAAGTCTATGGTAAATACCTTTATAAAATGAAACAGTAATGTGAGATACCGCCATATTTACGATCTCTTATGTATTTCAATTTTTTTACGTAACTACTGTATATCAAAATACCACTTTACCTTTGGATTAAGCCTTCTCTGCGTATCTCGTCCTCAAAAATTACGACGAGATAATACTCGCGCCAATGTGTCAAATAAAGCTCAGACTATGGTGTGCATGTTAGCGGTTGTCGACAAAACTCGACAAAATTTCCACAGATAGATAAACATTTGCGTTATCTCTTCATTTGACAGAACGAGATGAGTTGCTTGCGCTGCCATGTTAGCACAGGTAGACATAAAGAGATATCTCTATTTTTCACGACATAAAGAGACGACAAAATTATCTCACGGCGCGCATCCTAGCCCGGCTGGTCATTCTTTACAAACTTTTACACAACAAAATTGACTGTCCTGAATTATTAAAACAATTTAAGCTTAGAGTACCGTTCAGATATCCACGAAAGCCCATAACTCCATTTGCGCCTCCTTTTCGTAGAACTGTATTGGGAGCCAATTCACCTGTGCCCCGCATGTGTCGTTTAGTTAATGAATATAGCGATCTTATAGACATTTTTGGTGACAGCCTTCCAAAATTTAGAATTAAGTTCAACCAAATTATGGCCGGTGCGGCCATAATCTCTCTCTAATTTTTCTTGTTTTCATATATTTATATTGTAGTGGCCTTCTGCAACTACAATTATTATTTTGTTTTGTAAGAGTCCTTTTTGGTTTGCAATGTGGTTAGGTGTATATTAATTGTTTGTTACTTTTTTGCATGCTGTGTTTCCTTTAAATAGACAATGCATTAAGCATAAATGTATGTTTAGTAAGTTATATTTAAAATAGTGTGATTGTCAATAGGAAGCCGAAATAAATAAATAAATAAAATACATTGTTGTCCATCATGTTTACGTACAGGTGGCGAAGTCCCGCGGCACCTAAGATGTTGCGTTTCGCCCTCGCTGGACCTTCACCAGAGTGGCATTGGTCGAGCAGTGAGTATAGATCATATGCAAATATATTTGCATTTTCTAAAACGCTCATAGAGATAAGGCTCAGGATTTTTGATAAAGATATTTAGGGTGACGTGGTCTCTCCCCGTGGGTGCCGTAAGAGCCGGCTAAGGGAGAATACCCAGGGAATGAGGCAGCAGCATTCTCTGAGGTACATTAAAATCTTCTCCGCTCACCAAGCCGCCTGCTAAGCATGGTGATTGTTGCAAATCCCTCACGCCCCCATGATCAGCGTCCAAAGTGGTGTTTTATGGGGCAGGCTTATGTTCAGCAGTGGACGTCTTCCGGCTGATGATGTGTTCTGTTGCTGGTCTCTATCGGTAGACGTGTTCCTACATCCATGTTGCGAAGAGTTCCAAAGAAAACTCTTCAAGGAAAGAGTAAAATGGCATCCATGGGTAAACGTATGCTCATTTTGGCATTTAAAAAACTATACAACTCACGGAAACAAATAAATATAAATATAAATATTTGGTGCCACAAAAATACACTACTTGGTGGCTTGGTGGTTTTACTAGGTGGTAAGACTTTTCTGCAAATTTCGTCTAGGTAGGTACCACCGCTTTGTCAGTTATTCTGCCGCCAAGCATTAGTGTGTAAGCACTACTGTGTTCCAGTTTGAAGAGCATTGTAGCTAGTGAAATTACTGGGCAAATGAGACTTAAGAACTGATCTCACAGTCTAGAAATCTTTTTAGACTGTGTGATGTCTCAGGATGACGTGCGCAGTGCGCAGTGTCACGCGAAACTTTAATTTAGATTTCCGAGTGACACTGCAATCTGTAATTCAAATTCAAATTCAAATTATGTAATGGGCGGCCGTGACGCTTAACACCAGGCGAACGACTAGCTCGTCACGTCATTCGTTTACATAAAAGAAAAACAGTAAATATAACTATATAATACAAACTATGACAATGAGGTGGTAATGGTACGGAGACGACTGGGGAGACTAGAGTGGTGCTATCGCCGCGTGCTATAATTTTTGTCACGTTAGAATTATGTGCCGGCACATATACTAAAAAGGTTCTGAAGTTATTTAAGAGCAATGTACTTTGCTCGTAAAGTGGCTTTTCGCGTAATGACTTAAAAACCATTATTTGAGTAAACGTAAATTATTCCAGGCATACCATTCACGGTGGAGGAACATCGCGTATTGCTAAGCGAACCGGAATCGCAAGCCACCAAAGTTCGACCGAGCAGTGGCGCTTACCTTTACACCAAAGTCGAGATGCAGGGGGCGCGCAGATGTCTGGATATCTCGGGCCGGCTGTTGTTAGCCAATATGCTTCGGTTCAATTTGCTTTACAAGGTAACTGTACGAATATTATTAAAGGGCCAGTAACATGGATTTACTGAAAAAGTAACTGAGACAGTAACATGGTGTTACCAAGACAGTAACAAGATATAGTAAGATGCTTTTATTGAGACAGTATCATGATGTTACTGCAACTGTAACAAGGAATAGTTACTTAGTAACATGCTGTTATTGTAACACGGAACAGTATCATGATGTTCAGACAGTAACAAGTGACTAAGATCATGTTACCGAGACAGTAAAATGCTCTAATCGTGAAAGTGACACGACAGTATCATGCATGTTTTCCCAAACAGTGGAGCTTATCCGTTAACAAATCGACTGACAATAACAGGGTATATTCCCAGTTGCACCCACATGGTCCGCCCCCGGGTGGCAACTGGGAATTATTATTCCCAGTTGCCACCCGGGGGCGAAGCATGTGGGGGCAACTGGGAATATACCCATGATGTTACCGAGTCCGTAACAAGCGACGGTAGTAACTTGGTGTGACGGAACTGTGAACCTTATCCGTTGTAACTCCTGCCAGGTCCGCGCTCGGTGCAGCGAGACGAGCCAGTGGCGCTCCATCAGTTCCGGCGAGATGTGCGGGGAGGGCGCCGCCCTCAGCGTGCTGTGCGCCGCCGACTGCGACATGTCGCTCAAGTACGCCTCTGCCATTAGAGTATAGACTAAAAGCATAGAGAGATCTTCAAAATTACATTATATTTGTACTGCTCACACATATCGCTACGTCAGTGGCGAAGAAAAAGAAACAACATATAGTAAAATCAGCTACGCTTGCAAAGTCACCATATCATTTTTTCGACTCGAGTCAACTGTTTTGTCTATGCAAGTCTGTCAGACTCATTCACATCAAAGTGTCCAAAAAAGTGGTACGCTTGACAGATAATGAAGTTCTTTCTATGCTTTTAGTCAATACTCCAAGCCTCCACCATTACTTACAACAACTACTTTATAGTACGCAGGGGTTCATATTGACCAATACTGACTGAAGGCATTCGATTGTCGCTAATTGCAAAGGCGGACACCGTGAACGCCCTCGTGATAAAAAAAGAGATCTCATGGATCTGCAATTCATATACAAAATTCTTAGAAATCAAATTGATTGCACCATGCTAGTTGAAAAGGTTAAACTGAGAGTGCCGTCTAGATATCCTCGTTATAAAATTAAGTTATTCTCGGCACCATTTAGAAAAACAGTTTTAGGTAGCAACTCCACAATCCCACGTTTAATCAAGCTGGTTAATCTCCACGACAAAATAGATATATTCTCTGACAGCTTGGCACAATTGCGTTCTGACGTCTCAGGTTTTTTGTAATGCAGGATCGTTGAAGTTTCCCCATAGTATTAATGATTTAATAAATAAAGCCCTTTCAGACTGCTATGTTGCGTAATTATTTTTTTATTGGCAGGTACTTGTGTCAGTTGGTTGTAAAGTGTCGAGGATGAATTATGATATGAGATCACTTTTTAAGGAATTTTGTATAAGGCTCGTTCGGCTTGATGCCCGTACGGTTGTGGTAACAAACTCTGCTCGTGATTTGGTCTATTCTTTTTCTCCTTGGCATTAAATACTATGGGTTATAATGTTACATTTTCACATGTTGTTTTTTCACCTTTACCGGTTACCAATAGCGTTATGTACAGTATTATACACACTTTATACAAATTATATTATTGGAACATGCGGTGTTTGCCTGTAATAGGTTGAGCATGTAGTTTAGATATCATAAGCAAGATTCATTAGCGTTAGTTCATGTTTCTACTGTTGGCGGACCTAAATAAATTTAAAAAAAAAGGCATTCGATTGTCGCTAATTGCAAAGGGGGACACCGTGAACGCCCTCGGAACTAATTAAACCAACCAATTAACGCGATAGATGTTCAGATTGTAATTCTCAGGACGCTCGCAGTGGCGCTTCAAATCGGCACAAGAAATTCTCAATTTTTATACGATATCGTCTATCCAGCGTACTTGTGTAATAGAGATCAGTATTCACAACGCACACAATAAAACAGCAATAGAGCAGGAAGTCAATTACCCTCGCGCTCCGATAGACACGCCTTTCATACAATAGGCTACTACTAAAAATGAACGTAAATATTATATTCTTAAAATAGGTTACTTAACTAACACTTTTTTGATTGAAAAAAAAGTAAAATCGGTTAATAAGTCACGGAGTAATGCGCATTAAAGTTTCTGGAGAGGGCATCAACTGCCCATTTCTCGGAAAACGGAGAATATGACGCTGTGACGGCACTTGCAAAGAGGTTGTATGTAGAGCTGGGAATGTGCAGCAGCATTTCCTCTGTACATTAAAATCTTCTGCGATCACCAAGCCGCCTGCCAAGCGTGGTGATGGTGGCAAATCCTCTGTGTGATAAGCCTCCAAAGCGATGTTTCATGGGGAGGCCTATGTTCAGCAGTGGACGTATTTCGGGCTGATGATGATGATTGATATTTTCGTTTAGTTCATTTTAAAACCAGGGCCGCCGTCTAAAAAATATTTATTTGTACTGTGCAGAATAAAATTCACTTCAAACGAAGTCGGATGGTCTGGGGACATACCCCTGAAAGAATGTCCGAAAGAAAACGTACCGTGGTTGGTTAAAGGTAAATATCATTTTTTACTATTAAATAAATAAATAAAAGTTATGGTAGTGATAAAAGCCGCCAATCATAAAATTCGAGGACATATGTCATCCAACCTGCACTTGGCTAGCGTTTTTTTGTTTTTTTATTTGTGTTTTACATACACACATCAAAAAAGTCTAAGCAACATGCATGATATTACACATTTACCATTTATATTAATTCATTTCTAAGTATTTACTCACTCAAAGTGCGTAAGTAAGTAAACTTTTTTGTTATTGATGACATACTGGTTGGTTGTAAATAAAAATTCGATTATGTTTTGTTTTTTCATAAAATTCAAATGACTGCGATTTTGTTTGAATTTAATTGCGTTTTAATTGACACGTTTATTTTTGATTTTATAATTTTACCAACCATTTAAATAAAGTTAGCGACAAAATTGAATCGTTAGATATTCTTCACGTCATGGAGCGACGTCAGAACTTGTCGGCAACGATTATTCATTGAATTAATGAGACTGTTTATGTCATCTTGCGGTATTCGCTCCCAATGGAATTGTAGCAAATCCTTCAGCTGTTGGGTTGTTGTCACTCCGTCCAAGTCCTTCAAAACACGTCTCTGGAGCATGTCCCATGCGTGCTCGATGGGGTTGAGGTCTGGCGATTGTGCAGGCCAGGGCAATACCTGGATGTTCTCCGTTGCCAAGTATTCACTGGTTCGCCGAGCTGTATGTGAAGGCGCATTGTCATGCATTAACGTAAAATCGGAGCCAAAGGTTTGTGCAAATGGATGGACATAAGGTCTGAGAATATCCTCAACGTAATTTTCAGCGTTCATGTTTCCATTTACAAAAACGAGCTCAGTTCGCCTGTTCTTCATAATACCCGCCCATACCATAACTGTTGAGCCGCTGTATGGATGAACTTCCTGAACGCACCTGAGCCTTTCAGTATTTCCGGGCCGACGGTACACTCGCACCCTTCTTGTATCAGGCCTAAACCCGAATCGCGACTCATCGGAAAACATAATTTTATCCCATTGTTCCTGGGTCCATGTTATGCGTTCTCTACACCATTCATTTCGACGAGCGCGATTCCCGTGACGTATCGGTGGGCACCTGATTGGGCGTCGAGCTCGTAGGCCGTACTCATGCAGTCGATTTCGCACAGTTTGGGGACTTACATCAATACCACTTGAATTTTGTAGACTCAAACTTAGCTCTCGAGCGGTTAACATCGGCTGGCGTCTTGCAGTCAGTTGTATGTACCGGTCTTGCCGAGTGGTTGTACTCCTTCTACGGCCTGGGTGCTGTTCAGCGGGTTCCCCTGTATTATTGTAGCGCTGCCAAAGACGACAAATAACACTTCTATGAATGCCAAAATGTCGAGATACCTGAGTTTGATTACTTCCCGCTTGCAACATCCCTACAGCTCTTTGCATTTCATCTGCCGTCAAATGACGTCGCTCCATGACGTGAAGAATATCTAACGATTCAATTTTGTCGCTAACTTTATTTAAATGGTTGGTAAAATTATAAAATCAAGAATAAACGTGTCAATTAAAACGCACTTAAATTCAAACAAATTCGCAGTCATTTGAATTTTATGAAAAAACAAAACATAATCGGTTTTTTTTACAACCAGCCAGTATGTCATCAATAACAAAAAAGTTTACTTACCTACGCACTTTGAGTGAGTAAATACTTAGAAATTAATTAATATAAATGGTAAATTTGTAATATCATGCATGTTGCTTAGACTTTTTTGATGTGTGTAGTTTATAGGAAAGCATTTGACCACTGTCTCACCTGATGGTAAGTGATGACGCGGCCTACGGTGGTGCATGCTTTCCTAGAAGATACCTGTTCACTCTTGACTTGAAGACTCCCAGGTTGGTGGACTATGACTTGCACTCACTGTGTGTTAGAAAAGTTCCGTGTCCCAGCTGTGGGAACGGTTTGGGCTGATGGAAGAAAGTACCATCTATCGGGTGGTGAGCGTCATTTTTTCTGCTCTGTGAAGGGGCGCTACACGCTAAAGGCGGGCCGGTATATTCAGTCCGGAGAACGTGGCCGGCCCGTTTCATTAGTGTGTAGGTATCGCCCCTGATATGTAGTTATGTCGATCTATCGTATTTGTATACTCCGACGATCTGTCTATACCACAGCATGAAAACAATTACGTTCGTGCACCGATAGAGACGCTGTTCTCAACACCTTTTATAAAATTCAAACGCGTCACGGTTTAGAATAAAACCCCTTATTTACCTGCGCAGTTGATATAATTATGAGGTTTGGGCATTAGTGTAAGCGCTCGGCAGCTATATCTACGACATTTAACACTAATTCCGTGTTTATCATGCTGCGGCTACACTACCTTTACCGTCTATCGCCTATTACCACATTAATTATGTGTTATGTCATTAAATCACCGCCTCAATTACAATTAGTGTTGTGGTATGGTTGTATTAGACTTTACCTAGAGCCTACCTAGTGCGGGCTACAAGTAGAGGGCCATACCTGTAACCATACCACAGTAGTGTGATCGCAGTATCAGGGTGCAGCTTCATTTTCGTTCAGCTCTGTGATATGTTATGTTGATCACATTTGCATACGCCTACGATGTCCCTGCACTAATGTACGGGTGCGGTCGGCAGTGCCGAGCGAGGGCGAGCTTCCATTCGTGTCGGTGTGGTGTCGCGTGGTGCGCGCGCGCTCGGACGGGCGCGTGCTCGCCGCGCTCTGGCCGCTCTACGTGCTGCACTCGCACCTGCCGCTCGATACCGACGTGAGTGCACACTATACACAACACACACGTCAACTGTTGGGTCACGTCCATCGCTGAATACAGGACTCCCACATACAACTCCCACCTTGGATGGTTCTCATAGGGAGATTTGCCAGAATCACCACGCTTGGCACCGGCTGGCGTGGTGATCGATTTTAATGTACTGAGTAGAACGTTGCTGGCCATTATCTGGATATTCCTTTAACCGTCTCGCGGCACCCACGGGAAAAAGTGTGACCAGATTACGACCAACCAAATAGGAGCTGTATGATTGTATGTATGTAGGTATCTGTTCCCTCATAACTTCTAAGCTACTTATCATAGTTTGACGAATGTATCGTTGAAAGCGTCTTGATCGTCCGATGGCTATCCTGAAAAAATATTTTTTATAGATGCCGTGTTTTTTTTTTCGTGTTGGGAGTTAAAAAAAATGAAAGGGCTCAATTATTTTTGTTGTCATGCCTTATTTGGTTTTATGATAAACAGGTGCTGATAGTGACCGATAGTAATGGGTCTGAAGAAGTGTCACCACCGCCATTGATACAGGCGGCGCCTGGGCGAGGCACATCCACCCATTTGCTTGCGCCGGGGACCACAGCCGCGAGGCATAACCTATCTTTCCAATACAGGTGAGAATTATCGTTACATACCACATAAGACTTAATAGTACAGGTACACGAACTTCGCTCCACAATGTCACTTACATAAATAGCGACCTGCAAAAACTATAAAGTGCTGAATCGAAATGCGCATTCGTCTCTTTCGCTTCAGGGGCGTGAGGGAACTGATTGGCGCATTGCCCCCTGTCCGGAGTTTCAGTAAGCCGCGTATTAATAGGTATGCGGCAGGACTTTTCTGCAAAGTTCGTCTAGCTAGGTACCACCGCTTTGCCTGTTATTCTGCCACCAAGTAGTAGTGTGCAAGCACTACTGTGTTCTGGTTTGAAGGGCATTGTAGCTAGTGAAATTACTGGGCAAATGAGACCTTACAATCTGATCTCACGGTCTAGTAATCATATTACTGGACTGTGTGTTGTCTCAGGATGACGTGCGCAGTGCAGTGTCACGCAAAACTTTATACTATAGAGTTCCGAGTGACACTGCAATCTGTTATGGGCAGCCGTGACGTTTAACATCAGGCGACCGACTCGCTCGTCACGTCATTTGTTCACATAAAAAAAAAACTACGCAGGTTCTTAGAGTGCAATATACATAGGCGATGAAATCATTTGTTGTTGTTTGATTTGTTTTTCCCATGAACTGAAAGACGGCTACTCTGTAAAGTGCTGTTCAGTTTGCATAGCGCTATAAGCCCATCCCAAAAAGCTGCCTCTCGCTATTGCTGTAGCTTTGCTCTTCTGATGAGGCTCGCGTAACGGACCGGCCCGGTCGTTATAATGCCTAGCTAAGTGCGGAGTGTGCCGGGCCTAACCTAAAGTATAACAGAGTCTGAAAGTGACAACTGGAACAGATATGTCAGTACCATGGTAACTATAGGTTTTATTGCTTAGTGTTGATGTTATGCAGAGGGAAGAATGTTATTTTACTAAAGCAGCATTCTGGTCTACTAAAGTGGTGTTTTGATCTACAATTAATATAAAAGTAGAATTCCGACAAAAGCATTGTTCCGTTTACTTGTTCAAGGAACATCGAGTGTCCAGTGACGAAGGAAGCGGTGCCTCTGCACTACGGAGTGACGGACACTTCTGTATTCGACAAGCGCTCGCCCGTCGCTTCACTCGAGGATGTACTTGCGGATATACATCAATGGTTTGCAAATGATTTAGTTCTGAAATCTTTTTCCATATATTTTATCGCAAGATAATTAGTTATGAACCCTTTGTCTGTTATTTGTGGTAGATGACTAAACGTCAGATATACATGGTACCTATTTGCCGTTAGTTAAAGACCTTTTAAAGACATTGTATTTGGGTTTGTATCCACGGATCCCGTGATCAGATTGAATTATTTGACAGTGAATGGGGTGCAGTTAGAGTAGGATGGAAAAATAGCATAAACAACCTTCACATATAAATATAAAAATAAAATAGAAGCATTATTTACCTTTTCCCTGTGTCCCCGGCGATGTGAAAATAGGAGCACCCCATCTCTTTCCTTGGGTGCCGTAAGAGCCGGCTAGGGGAATATCCAGAGAATGGGCGGCAGATGTAATTATTGACTTCAAACTGCACATTATGTCTCTATTAGATTCAAAAACCGATGGATGCAGGAGGCGAGCAGTCGCTCAAAATGGCGCTCTCTGGGGGAGGCCTAATGTTCAGCAGTGGACGTCTTCAGGCTGTTGATGATGATGATGAGATTCAAAAACCTAATCATGTGAGTTGTGTAGGTAACTGCAGGCAGAGGCACTTTTGTACTTACAATGTTAGTAAAATACTATAGGTTGGAGCGTTCAGAGCGTGGTGCTGCGTCCGCCTGGCCTTACTCCACTGTGGCGAAACATTGGCCGGGAGTTTGGAAGCCGGCGCTTTTACAGCCGCGCTGTGACGTCACTGTGAGTATCACTTCGTCCATTTGCCAGAGCAGTGAAGTCAATAAAACTTTGCCGGTCCAATTTTTTTTTTGTTTTTCATTTATTCTCCCGACTTCAGAGCGGCAAAGTTTTGCTGACATCACTGTGGATTCTGCTATTAAAGAAGTTATTACCAAGTGTTGCACTGCATAAATTCGCAGTGCATGATTTCTATACAGTTCTACTCCTGCGCAGATCACGTGGAACTTCAACTCCAATTTTATCTTATGGAGTATTGTTTTGTGAAAACTCATGTGTCATTTGGATTTCGAGATAATAAGTTATTTAACCTGTATTTTGTTTTATTCCTTATCCATTTCCAGTATTTTTTGACATAATCATGGTATTTTTACAGGTTTTTTGTTTACAAAGGAGTGTAGCTATTTAGCAGATACATTTGAGTTGTTTGTATGAGCCAGGTGCGATACAAAGCGGTGCGCGCGGGCGGCGGGTGTTCCCTCGAGGTGCAGCTGTGTCCGGTGGTCCTCCTCTGCAACGCGGCGCCCATAGCCCTGACCCTGCGGGCACATGACGCGGCACCACTCTGTAGGCTCGAGCCGGGCACCGCTATATCACCACCCTCCGCTGTGCTTAAGGTAATAATACTGCTGATATGTCTGTCTGGTGGTAATATATTGAAATACAATCACGAAATAAAATTTTGGAGAGCTCAGTACAGTTTAATAGTTTGGTTTGTATATAACTAGAAAATATATATAGATTTTAATATTATCCATGTGTTTTTCAGTATGAAATTAAGGTAATTGAAGTCGGTTTAACCCCTTTTTTTTTAAATGGATACAACAGAAAATTCACGCCGTTTATTAAATTTTGGTGTTTGTAATGCAACATCGCAGCGTGTTATTGGGGAATCTGACTACCGGCGGACAGCACTAACGGCGATGATGGTACAATAAATAAATTTGATGTAGGATCAGATGGGACTGTGATTATTGGGACTGGATGTAAATTTTCCGAATAATGGTGGTTCGGTTGGGAGCTACGCTTATTATCCTCTGTTTCTGTTCTAATGTAACGTGTATATTTATTGCCACGAGGTGTACTACGGTCTGTCAAATTTAGAGTGATAATTTTGACAGATCACAGTAAAGATGAGGTTAATCGTTAATACAAAACGTTTTCGATTGTTGACTATTATTCTCGTAGTACTCAGAATCGAATGCTTATGATATGGGAATGGTTATGCTGTATGGTCACAACAAAACATCAATATATTATGTAGATAGATAGATAGAAAATGCTTTATTGCACAAGAGTAAACCAAGTACATAGGCGAATTTAATGCTAAGTAAGTTCACTATGTACCCGTCAATGAATTACGACAGCTAGTAGGTACATTTCCCCGAAAATTATATCGAAACTTCATGGGCTTTAGCTGTTAAAATTGTCATCCTAAATACAGACCATAAGTCGTACTAAGTACTAACGGGTGGTTGGTCGTGTGTTGTCGTAGAAGCCGTTCTTCATATCGGTGGAGGTTGGGCGCGAGACGTTCGTGTCGGGCGAGCTGTCGGTGTGGGGCGCGGAGCTCGGGCGGTACGGCGCGCCGCCGCCCGGCCGCGTGGCGCGGGACCGCCCTACTGACCTCGCCGTACACTGCAACCATAAGGTACGACACCGTACGACACTTCACAGGTACTCGGTGTGCGGGCCTCGCAACCGCAACTAAGCCGGACATCGACCCTTTCCCGTCCAGCAATCAGACCATCTTGGCGCAGACCTCCTTCATATACCACGTCTTAACTTAAACGAATACTCGTTTTCTTGATATTTATGTTTGTTCGATACGTTCTAAAGTTCTACGAGGTTTTGGAAATGATGCAAAAAGACACGGTTTCCATCGTTGTGCTATTGGCTTTTGACTCGTGCATGCTCACAAACCTATAATGGGCACACGTGTTACTAATAAATACAAAATCAACAAAGGCACAATTTCTCACGTGAAACTGTTTCTAGGAGGGCTATGGAGATTACTTGTCATATTTCAGGTGGCTCTTCTGACGATATACTACGAGATAAAAGAGGACATCAACATCCTGGGCATGACTTCCACTTACATGCTCATCAACCGTCTCGGGCGGGATCTAATGGTAAGTCGTTATCATACAATTAGTACCACTGGAAGTACATGTAAGCATTTCATTAACCAAATTTAAATTTTACGCAACACTCTTTTTACAAGCATCGTTATCCTCAACCGATTAAGATGAAAATTTCGACTAGGACGACGGTATCGCTGTCGTCAACACGTGCTATTTTGAATGGCCGTTTAACACAAAACGCACATGAGATGTATATCCGAAGATGAGACCTCCGATTATAAAAAAATATACACATTTGTCTACTATTAAAAATGAACAAGTAAATATTATTTTCGTAAAGTAGGTTATAAATGAATGTAATAATTGAAAAAAATATGTAAAATAGGTAAAAAAATCACGAAGTAATACGCGCTTTTAAAGTTTCTAGAGGGGGCATCACCTGTCCCTTTGTAGAAAAACAGCTCGCGCGGGGCTTCCTTACAGCTATAAAGACAATAATTTGTGACGTCACATGCCAAAGGGGTGGTATGTAGAGCTACTATAAAGGTACCACAGCATCGTAATGAGATACTATGAAGGACTAATAACTGACGTCACTGCGTGTTTGAGCCGTCTCTTTCTATTCCTATATTTTAAAATGCTTGTAACTTAGTCATTTTTTGAGATATTTAATTTGTTTTCATGACTAGTCATTTTTTGAGGAATACAGTTTATTTAAGCACTACAAAATAGCAGTCAAATAGCTTAGTAAAACTTCAGTGATATGGCCAGGTGTCAGCAATAGCGGTTCCTAGCGACACGGAAGAAGAGTCGTTCCTGCGGCCGGCGGAGTTCAACCTCATCGAACCGGACACAGATGGAAGGTAATGTTTACAAATAACCACCCAGTCACGCATCTGAAACCTTAATGGGCGGCCGTGACGCTTAACATCAGGCGAACAACTAGCTCGATACGTCATTCATTAACATAAAAATAGTTAAAGCTTATTTGTTTAGCACAGAGAAACTTACAGTTTCTGTATGTACAGTTACTGTGGATACTATCATCATCATCAATAGCTTGAAGACGTCCACTGCTGAACATAGGCCTCTCCCAGAGAGCGCCACTTTGAGTGGCCACTTCCATCGGCTCCCCGCGGCTTAAACCATATCGTCGGTCCACCTAGTGCGGGGCCGGCCTACGCTGCGTCTTCCGGTTCGTGGTCGCCACTCGAGAACCTTTCTTCCCCATCGGTTGTTAGTTCTACGAACGATGTAGCCTGCTTGCTGCCACTTTATCTTGCTAATGGGGTCAATTTTAAAGGCGGCTATATTTTTAGAAGACTGTTAACTTCAAATTGGGTCTAATAACTATACATACATAATATAACACTTAAATCACATCACACTTCACACTAATATTATAAAGCTGAAAGTTTGTATGTGTGTATGTCTGTTTGTGTGTATGTGTGTATGTTTGTTACTCCTTCACGCTCAAACGGCTGGACGGATTTGGATGAAACTTGGAATATAGATAGCCTATGTACTGGATTAACACATAGGCTACTTTTTATCCGCGGGTGAAACGGCGGGGCGCAGCTAGTAATTAAAAAAATGTTTATTTCACACAAAAAGCTTAACCCAAATCATAGAATTGTTCCATTTGGTATATTTGCAGCGTGTTTGGTACGCCTTTGTGCAAGTTCTCGGTGGTATGTCACGTGTGGCGAGGCAGCGACCCGGGCGAGTTGCAACTGTACCTGTGTGTAGCGCTGCCGGGCGAGTCGACCGCCGGCCGAGCCGTCCCCGTCCGGCTCGCCCACCCGCCCGTGCGCCGCGCCATAGCCCTCGCGGACCGCAACAACATATCCGTGAGTATAATGAAGTACATAGACGGACTGTAGGTGATAGATGCGCTATTATGATAACAATAATTATGAAAGTGATATTTTTCATTCGTGTTCGTGACTGACAGAGTATACAGGGTGAATTTTTGAAGTGGGCGTGGTGGGCCAAATCCGAAACTGAGGAATAACGATAAGTATTCAAAGGAGTCTCAGGTCCGATTTTGATGAAAACTAAAAACTCCATCATTGTAAGTATTATGTTTTTTATATTTGTCCCTTACCAGCGTATGAAGTAATCATTATAATGGTCAGGTACCCGTGGTGGTGACGCAAGTGAAGATGGACGGTCGGTGGTGGGTGACGGTGTCGCACGACCCGTGTCCGCAGTTGTTGGTCCACAACCGCACGCGCACGGCGCTCGCCATTGCCCAACCCGTGCGCGCTAACGACGAGCCAAGCACTTCCAAGACTAAGGTACGCTTTAACACTAACTGTGTCTCGCGGTTCCATACGCAAAAAGGTGGAGGTTCTCTCTTTGGTTGTCAGCGAAGTCGCTGCGCAGACGACTTCACATCCACATTCAGAAGACTTGCGAGTTGTGAGGGCTATAACATACCTACCTCATATTACGAACCAGCGTAGGCCGGCCCCCACTAGGTGGACTGACGATCTGGCTAGAACCGTGGGGAGCCGATGGATGCAAGAGGCAAGCAGCAGCTCAATTTGGCGCTCTCTAGGGGAGGCGTATGTTCCTATGATAACCTCATTACTTCCGTCATTTATGAACCGATTTGGATTTATCTTCAAATTGGTTTATTAAACGATTTTTTTTTTATTTTTTTTTTTATGCGATTGAATGACGTGACGAGCTAGTCGTTCACCAGATGTTAAGCGACACGGCCGCCCATAACAGTTGCAGTGTCACTCGGAACTTTAAAACAATAAAGTTTCGCGTGACACTGCACTGCGCACGTCATCCTGAGACATCACACAGTCTAGTAATCAGATTACTAGACTGAGTGATCAGATCATAAAGTCTCATTTGCCCAGTAATTTCACTAGCTACAATGCCCTTCAAACCGGAACACAGTAGTGCTTGCACACTACTGCTTGGCGGCAGAATAACTGGCAAAGCGGTGGTACCTACCTAGACGAACTTTGCAGGAAAGTCCTACCACCTAGTAAACTCTTGAAAATCTTGATGATTACGTAATTGTTATGTAAAACGTTTGTTTACACAGGTGATCCCCGACTGTATCGGCGCGCGGTGGCACTGTGTAGTGGCGGCTGACTGCGTGACACACTACTCCACGCCGCACCACTGCCTGCGGTACCCGCCGCCCGCCGCCGGCGCTCCGTCCGCGCCCGTCACCTTCCTCACCTTCGCTAGAGCGAGAGGTAAGCATTGTGCAGAGTAACTAACGACGCGGCGGTACCTATCTAACATGAGGCGAACGACCAGCTCGTCACGTCATTCGTATACATAAAAAAACTACCAACGATAAATGTAAAATAATACTGGCAATAGACTTAACGTGTGCGCGTTATGCCATCTCGGTTTTTGTATCTGTGCATTCTCTTTGCACATTTACATACAGTATTAAAAAACTGATGTTTTATGTGTAGATGAGATCGAGCCCAATTGGTGCGTGCCGGTAGCGTGCGCGGACGGCGAACAACTGCTGCAACTGTCCGGCGCGACGGTCAAACTGCGCGTGCGCACACATCCGCATTCAACGCTCATCGAGCTACGGGACGTAGACCAGGTGAGGTCACCATGAGCCTTAACTGTCACTTTTGCTACATGTTAACGCGTCTAACATGTCCCTTTTGTGCACATTTTTACAATCATCATCATCATCATCATCATCAACAGCCTGAAGTCGTCCACTGCTGAACGCAGGCCTCGCCCAGAGAGCGCCACTTTGAGCGGCTGCTCGCCTCCTGCATCTATCGGCTCCCCGCGGCTTTCACCAGATCCTCGGTCTACCGAGTGGGGGGCCTACGCTGCATGTTCCGGTTCGTGGTCGCCACTCGAGAACCTTTCTTCCCCATCGGTTATCAGTTCTACGAGCGATGTGGCCTTCCCATTGCCATTTCAATCTTGCTAATTCTAAGAGCTATATCGGTCACTTTAGTTCTCCTGTGGATCTCCTCATTTTTAGAATAATAATTATTAATTCCTCTAATAATCTAAATTTGAATATAGAATTATAGATGTACAAACAAATGTATAATTTCAGCACGATATATCTGCGAGTGACATCCGGAGACGTCTGATTGGAGTGTCTTCAGAGGATGTATTTGGTTTCATAAACGTAAGTGTAATTATTCATTACTAAGAGATATCTAGCTAAGCGGCTAGCTAGCGGAAAGCGTTGTTCACGCTTGCTATAACATTTGTAGGCATATGTTATAAATGTACCTATACCTACTTATCTTATTACTGTCCTCTTTAGAGAAACTATTCGGACACAAAGTTGCAGAGAACTGGTGGTGATGACAAACGTAAGTGTTAATATGTAATAATTTCCATAATGTTAAGGAAAAATTGTGAACCTTTATTTTCGCTGTAAAAGAGATTGCCGTGTGATCCCGGTGGTGTGCGAATAGGACCACCCCACCTCTTCCCCGTGGTTGCCGTAAGAGCCGGCTAAGGGAATATCCAGGGAATGGGCAGCAGCATTCTCCGTTGTACATTTACATCGATCACCAAGCCGCCTACCGAGCGTGGTGATTATGGCAATTCCCCCTATGATAATCGTCCAAAGTGACGTTTTGTGGGGGAGGCCTTTGTTCAGCAGGGGACGTTTTCCGGCTGTTGATGTGAAAAGAGATTGAACTAGTATTTTGGTCGCTTGCGTCTGGCCAGTCCGGCTAGCATGCGCACCGCGACATAATTTTCTCGACACTTTATCTCGTGAGTGACCGTGACAAGGCTATGGTAGCGCCTAAGTGTGTCTCACTGTAACAGCGACGACAAGTTTTCTCGCGGTGCGCATGCTAGCCGGGCAGGTCTTAATTACTTTCAAAAAACTTCTCAATTTTTTTATATTTTTTCTTTTTTTTTATATTTGACTAGGCTAGCGTTTGACCACAATCTCACCTGATGGGAAGTGATGATGCGGTCGAAGGTGTAGCACGCTTGTCTAGTAATAAATACCTATTCACTCTTAACTTGAACAACCCCGGGTTGTATTTTTCAGGAAATTTCAATAGCTTGGCATCGTGATATTTCTACTAAAAAGTCTACTTTTATCTCCCATCAATATCTAATATTTTAGTTCCAGTCCAACCCATTGAGGTAGCAAAGCAAGATACGCCGAGCCCTCTACCCAAAAGCAATAACCAGGCAACCCAAGCTGAAGGAAGCCACAACACTCAGGATAATGAAACGCTGACCTACCCTGAACGATCTAACCAGGGTGTCCAAGCTCAGTTATCTACTAATGAGAAGACAAATCTGGCAGGGATGAAAAGCGATGAAAAGAATCTGGATCCGTCTTCTATCGACCTCCTTGGCGCACCCAACAGAGAAGGCCTAGGTATGTTTTAGTCCTAATCTAGTTTTAAGGCGTATTACTACTTTTTTTCACTTCAATTTGAGTATTTCTATTCTACTTCTATAACGAACAGAAAGTTTTATTAGTATGTACCAGTTTAGTTCAGATTACAAAAATTCTTTCCCTGAAAAGCAGACAATTTCCGTAAAGACGTATACTGACTTTTAAACATAAAATGTAGTATTTAAAAAGAAGCGCATCCTGAAACCGTAATAACTGGTTACTAAAACTGGTGGAATATTGTGCAGATATGGCAAGTTCGAAAGCTGCGCTGGGTAGCAGAGATTCTCTCGGATCCAGTAGCAACGTTTTGCACGAAGTCTCTGATAATGGTATGGTGTAATTTGTCGTGTATTAGTATCATTATCGTGAAAGAAACATTCATTTTGTATATACTAAGCTAATATTACAGACTGTTGAAAATTTGAGGTATGGAAGTAGGAATTGACTTATATTATGTCTTCTCTCGAGAAATCGTGTGGCCAATGAACGATCACGCGGGTGACGTCATATACCCTTTGCTGCGCTTTCATTGGTCAAACGGTTTCTTGTGAGAAAAGATAAGTTGGTTTCTACCTTAGAGTATAGACTAAAAGCATAGAGAGAACTTCATTATCTGTCAAGCGTACCACTTTTTTGGACACTTTTTATATGAAGTGGATACTTTCATGTGAATGAGTCTGACAGATTTGTATAGAAAAAACAGTTGACTCGAGTCGAAAAAATGGTACGGTGACTGTTCGCAAGCGTAGCTAATTACTATATGTTTGTTTCTTTCCTTCGCCACTGACGTAGCGATACGTGTGAGCAGTACAAATATACTATCGTCTTGATGATCCCTCTTTGCTTTTAGTCTATACTCTAAGGTTTCTACAGCTCATGCTGCCCGTGCTGATAATATTTACCTGTATTATAGTGACACTAAAAAACCTCAGACGACGTTCCTTGTATTTGTAAGGTATTTCAATACGCGTCTCATTAGGTATTTCATATTATAACTACTGCGGAATTACTCGTAAAATAAATCAATATTAATAAAGTTTTTTTTTGTGGTAGTTTATTTAGTTTGTGTACAGTTTTTACTGTATATATAGATTTGTGTTTTTGTGTATTTGTTCAGTGTAAACATTCTCATTCTCACTGATCGTTGTTCAATCTCCTTCTTTTGATGCCTAAGTATCGTTGTTTGATACATTACAAAACATTTTCGTCAGCAACATTGTCACAACGCCACGATATGGAACTTAATCGCCAATTCACTTTTTACACCCGTTCGCCTCAATGCGACGTCTCATGCATTTCAAATACTATAAAATTCACATAATTTGGACAGTTTTAAAAATGGTTGCAGTCTTTTTAGTAGGATCTAAATAACAAAGATCTGATAGCGATAATTTTAAAACTGCCAAATTCAGTTGAATTTAGAATTGTTTACAATATAGTTGGCTCTATTATCTTTAAATTCATTGACACCCTGCTACGCGACCTACCATCCAACCGGAGTCGTAGTACCTACATAGAATTGGCGAAAATGGTGGTGAACTTTTCACAGAAGCTACAAACAAATGACGTTCTCGTGTATTCAAGTGGAATGTTAAGACCGCCCAAAAGTTTCTGACTTGGCTTAACGACTTATTATCTTACGATGCGATTGTGATCTGAAGCTGGAACGGACTTCATGTACCCTCCGAAGCATGGTAGTGGTCATTTGTAAATAACACGATTTGTAGCGGTCACCCATCACAGTATTGCTTAACTTTACCGATCGGTTAGGAACGACTAGTCGTGCTTCGGTATGAGCGCTACAAATGTTTTGATCATAATACGTTTTACTTTCAGAATGGCAAGAGACCGCTACATGGAGGTGTTGCGATCGGCTGCGTTTGACGGCGTCGTCGATCGCGGTCGAGTTGTCAGTAGCGTCTGACACACGGCCGCTCGTCGCTTTACACTTGGACACGGCCGCTGTACTCGTTCAATCGGACGATAGGGTACCGTACCTCTTAATGCTTCGCCGTGTTTTAATACAACGTATCTCATATTCAGTAAACACCCGCTAAAGCGATGTGTATGGACTGTAGGAAGTAGAGTATGGAAGTAGACTCGTAATCCAACATTATCAGATTAAATTTTCTTTTTCTTTTCTTTTTTTTTATTGTTTATAGGCAAAGCGTTTGACCACTGTCTCACCTGGTGAAAAGAAGGAGTAAGAGTAAAGAGCACCGAACCAGTATAATATCACACCGCTCGAGAGGAATAGAGATAGAATTTCTGGTGTGTCGTTATTTTGCCGAGTAATTGCCCATATCCGCACGGTATTTCCCACGATGAAAGAAACTTTGTGTTCGTGTACCATAATCCTGCTATTGAAATGCAAAAAAATAGTGCTATAGCGCTATTAGTTATTCTGTGGCGTTAGTGCGGGAGAAGCCGCGGGTCGCAGTTTAATACCGATGTAATAAAGGTCATGATCACCTTTGGTATTCATACCAAAGATAATATCACAAAAAGTTATTCATACCGCATGAATAACAATTTCAACTGTTGTTACGTTGTTCGACAGAGAACCAACACGACAATATCGATAGCTGATGTGCAAGTAGACAACCTACAGTACGAAACAGGCCAGTATGACTTCGCGGTGGTCGCGACAACCCGTGGCGTTCCGCAATCCGAACAACCTTGGCCTCCGTTATGGAACCTGTTTGGAGACCGACGTGCGTTTGCCGTGCGACACAGCGACGCACGCGCGGTTCTGCAGCTCACGCACGACTCGTGGCAGCTGGCTAACTACCAATATACAGGTAAAAAAAAAAAAAAAAAATGGTAAATGAGGTCGTCGGTTCAACTAGTGGGGAGCCGGCCTACGCTGCGTCTTCCGTTTCCTGGTCGCCACTAGAAAATCTTACCAAACAATTTTTAATCTTTTATTACTTCACCGGGTTTAAATTACACAAACGATATGTATATTGTGTAACGTAGAGCTATCGGAGGTGGACGTGCGCGTGGGCCCGCTCGCGCTGTACGTGGAGGACGCATACGTGACCGCGCTGGCGGCGTTGTGCCGCGCGGCCGGCGCGCCGCCGCCGCCCGCTGCGGCCGCGGCCGCGCTGCTGTGCGAGGAGCGCGTGCTGCGGGCGCCGCTGCGCCTGCGCTCGCTCGCCGTGCACCCGCTCGACCTCACGCTCACACTACACACCGCGGTAAGTACTGACATCTCATTAGTGTGACATAACTTTTTTTTTCTTATATTTTGGCTCCACACATAGTGTATTTAGCCAGTGTCAAGTATTGTAGTTTTACATCGTATTATGGAATATTCCACGTAAAGTCAAGTCTTAGTCACAGTCAGTCAGGGTAGTCAGAGTCCAGTCTAAGTCAGGTAGTCATGATCCAGTCTAATTCATGCCCTAGTAAAGTGCTGGCAACTTTACTAGAGGCTTCCATGGAATTTTGGAAGCAACACGAAAAACCACGTTTCACCACATTATATCACTTGCCCACACTCATGCTCGTAATTCAGCACTTAATGCGTAAAACGCCACCAATTTTAAACATTAACACTGGAAAAAGCACAAGTTTTGTGAAATAATACAATGCAACGACGTGAACTTTTTCGCGTTCCCGCCAAAACCCATTGACATAACTCAAGCTACATTTATAATGGGAGAAGCCACTGACTGAAACACTAGTCCGGGAGTCTCTGGGTTGTAACTTACTGTTGTTTGCAGGTGCGCATGTACATCGCCCTGGACCAGAGCCCGCTGCGACTGAGCGCGTTCAAACTAAACGACGTGATGACCTCAGCGGAACGACTCACGCACGCCCTCACTGTTCATTACCTTTCTGCTGCTATACTAGGCGCTGGTGAGTCTTGATGATGAGTGTTTCATTATATAATCAATTGTGCGGTGTTTGGTTTATTTGTTCTAATGTAATGTTTTATTTATCTATGATCGGTAGAAGAAGAGCTGATGTGGTTAGGTGCACAGGTTTTATTAGTGGCTCGAGTAGGTGGCGCCACATGCAGCACTTGTAACTACACAGCTAAATTTGGTTACATTAACCCATCAAACCTGTAACTGAAGGACAGAAAAGGTTGTTGTAGCTGATAACAGCTAGGGATAGTCATTATCATTATCATCATCATCATCATCATCATCATCATCAACATCACGTGGCAGAAGGTTAGGCAATTATTGGGCATTAACCACTACTACCGCTCACAGCGAAGCACGACTAGCCGTTTCGAACCGACCGGTAAAGTTAAGTAACGTTCGCTGCGGTCACTACTTTGATGGGTGACCGCTACAGCAAAAAGTGGTATTTACAACTGAGCGCTACCGTGTTTCGGGGCGCCGTCAGTCTCGGCTGTTGTAAGACAATAGTCGTTAAGCCACGTCAGAATTTAAGCATCTGGGTGGTCCAAAAAGTTCTGTCTGGGCTGGCTACTTACATGCTTACACGAGAACGAGAAGAACATAATTATATAATTAGAAGTTGTTCTAAAGTGACAATATTGTATTTGTGCAGGCTGGGTGGTAGGGGGGCTAGAGTTGCTGGGCGCCCCGGGGGCCCTGGCCGCTAGAGTAGGGGGCGCCACAGGCGGCGTGCGGGGCGTGGCGTCCGCCGCGGCGGCCGCGCTGCTCCGCTCGCTCAGCGCATGGGCGGGATCGTTGGCCAGGAACCTGGACTTGCTCGCTGGAGACGAGGAGCATGCGAGGCGAGCCGCCGCCGCGCGCCGCCGCCCGCCCACTAGCTTGCTCGCCGGATTAGCTGCCGGCATCACCAACTTCGCCATCAATATACTTGGTATGTTCATCGATCATTTTGTTTAAATTTTATATAGTTCGTTAATTTAAAATAAAACTTACTCCACGTGTATTTACCAAAAGTAACACACTTCGGCCGATATATTGCTTTTTCGGGCACCATTCTTACACGCATTGAGGTGTGAATAATGTGTTTACGTTGGTGGGGTTTCAACCGAACTAATTCGAAATAAGAGCTCACGCCGCAAGTGGGCTGTTATTTACTGAGACGGCTTTTTTGTTCCGATCCTATAATATCTAGGGTATACCTGATCGAAGCTTTTATCGACACAGGTGCAGTGGGTGGGCTAGCTCACCACCCACTAGTGGGCGTGGCCGTGGGCGAGACGGAGAGCAGTGCGACTGCGTTACGGCGCGGGCTTATCGGTGCGTTCGCCAAGCCACTGAGTGCGACCGCGGATCTGGTCGCCTACGCGGGGCACGGTCTACTCACGCAGACTGGATGGGACCCCGTGCCACAGGTTACTCTACTCATTTAGAACTACAAAGGCATTTTTGCAGGAATGATATTTTCATTAACGTATCCTTTTTTTAATCTGATTGAGAATGGGGATATATAAAATGTGTAAAGGCATCATTCGTAGATGAACCGGCTGGCTAATTATTACGTAACTCGCAACAAGATTGCAACAGCCGTAAATTTAGCAATCATGGCTGTCAAACTTTGGCAGAGCAGAACGCGATCAAGTGCTAGACCACCGTTTGTCGAACAATCGATGAACTAAAAAGTACATTATTTTGTTTCCATCTATTGCTGTTTTGTTGCTAGTGGCGCTAGTATCAAAAGCCAAAGTGCATTCAGCGACAGGCGAGCAACAGGTGGGCGACTTACGATTTCCAGTGACATCTTGCGATCGATTGCTAAGTGTTTGCTGCCGCTTTACCACTGCTGTGGCTTTGCTACTGCTGTTGTGACTTTTAAATACTACGGGCGCGGTTACAAGAGCGACACTGATTGCTATGTCCTGAGTCTGTCCCAAAAAAAGTATATTGGTAAAACACTGTTTTAAACTTTCACGGTTGTTCACTACGTTAATACTATTACTTACGGGATCTTTACCGTGATTTGAAACATTTTTGAGTTCCCAATATTTCGGCACAGTTACATGCACCATGTTCACGGGTAGACTGAAGATGCGGGTGGATGATAAAAAAGCTTTTTTATCATCCACCCGCATCTTCGCTTTCATCATCCCGTGAACATGGTGCATGTAACTGTGCCGAAATATTGGGAACTCAGAAATGTTTCAAATCACGGTAAAGATCCCGTAAGTAATAGTATTAACGTAAGTATATTGGTTTCCTTGCCCAGCTTTTATTGGCTGTTAGGCATCAAAAGACTCAAGCATATGGGTTCCGTCAGCCAGCTTTAAGTGGGCGGTTGGTCACAAGGCTATCATGCCCGTCTGTACTAAAGTTGGACAGCTCCTATGTTTACACTTATTCCACTGTGACACACCCAAGCGCATTATTTTGCTTACGTCATAGAAAGATAAGTGTCGCGTAAGTGTTGGTGTTGCAACAAGCTGGTATTAGATAGAGTGAGCATGCCGCGCGTGCTAGTGTCGGCGGGTAGTGTGGGCCCGGGGTGAGTGTGCGGTGGTCGCTGCAGGCGCGCGGCAGCTGGAGCGCGGCGGGGGGCGCGGCGGGCGGCGGCTGGCGGCGCGACTGCGTGCGGTGGTCCTTCCGGCTGGCGGACCTGCCCGCGCTGGCCGGCTTCCACGTGCTGCTGGACGGGGCGCCGCTGCAGCTGCTCATCACGCACAAGGTACAACAAACACTCCCTAACTGTGGAATACCTATCCAGCACTGATCTTTATTATACTAGTACGCTGAATAGACTGATAAATTTTATTGAAAAATTTACAATTTCTCGCGCCGGTCTGTAGCGCCACTCCGAGTGTGCTAACAACTATAATTTGCAAATCCATCGCGTTGATTGGTCGTTTTAATTAGTTCCGACAATACTTACTATGCCACTCTTAGCAATGAGCGCCAAAATGGCGAAAACTGACAATATTGGTCTAAAGCAGTCCGGCGTACTAGCATATAATAGAGGTCAGTACTATACGGTGTTTTTTCAGGTTTAGCTTTGCCATTTTCAAACTTTAATCCCCACTAGGTGGACCGACGATCTGGTTAAAACCGCGGGGAGCCGACGGGTGCAGGAGGCAAGTGGCTGTTCAAGGCGGCGCTCTTTGGGGGAGGCCTATGTTCAGCAGTAAACGTGTTCAGTCTGATGATGACTCTTTAATAATCATCAATAAATGATGTACTGTCATGTACTCAATCTATGGTAATGAATTCGACTGCATCCTATAACAAATGTCCATAACGTATACATTTTATGAGGAGGAGTGTGTCGCTTTCTATGTGCATTAGAATTAGATTGTTGTAATTTATTGTTGACAGTTTTTGGTGCTAGCAGACCCTGACTCGGAGCGAATTGTGGAAATGATCGACTTCAAGTTTTGCTCCATAGGACCTTACCAAGGCCAAATCATTCAGGTACCTAATCATTATCTTGTTCTTTTACTAATGATTTTATAGAACATCATTTTCTTTTTTGTTTATGGCTAAGGTTTCCAGTTTACCTCTTGAGTAAGCCACATAATGTGGAACATTTTTCGGTGTTCCATCGGTCTGACAACTGTGCAGTAACAACCAAACTATCAGTGGCCGCGCAAATATGTCGAATGTTTGTTATGGATGAGTTGTTCCTATCTTATGGTTGTTACACTGAGGTGTTATGAAGGTACCGGGGCATTCAAGAGACACCGTTTTTCTGACTGTTTGGATATAACAGGCTGTCTCCCTGCTCAACGCCTTGGTTGCACGATAACCAGACCTTCACTTTGTCAATATGTGTATTAACTTTTTGACATGCAATTTTATTTTTTTCTTTTAATATGCTCATTATGTAATTGATATTGACATTTATATTAGTTAACATTTAATTTTAGCCCTAGTATATAGTGAATTTAAGTTTATTGTTGTACTTCTGGCTCGTCACACGACTTGGCGTCGCTGTAAGTGTACAAGCGTTTATAAATAAATAAATAAAAAAGTTTTCTGGGTTACTTAACCGAGTATCTATTAATAGGCTATTTGACTACTACTAAAAATAAACGAGTAAATATTATTTTCTTAAAATAGGTTAATAAATAATGAAATAATTGAAAAAATAAGTAAAATTGCTCAATAAATCACCGAGTAATATGCTTCTAAAGTTTCTAGAGGGGCATCGCTTGTCCCTTTCTCGCAAAACGGAGTGACGTCACATGCAAAGAGATCGTAGGTAG
Source organism: Ennomos quercinarius (assembly GCA_910589525.2). Classification (NCBI taxonomy): domain Eukaryota; kingdom Metazoa; phylum Arthropoda; class Insecta; order Lepidoptera; family Geometridae; genus Ennomos; species Ennomos quercinarius. The sequence goes on from OU342489.1 coordinate 16,965,088, forward strand.
AGTAAGGCTATCACAGCTTAGTAATGAGATACTGTGATTATTTCTGACGTCACTGCGTGTTTGAGCTGTCTATTTCTATTCTTGTATTTTAAAATGCTAGTAACATTGTCATCTTTTGAGATAAAGATATTATAGTTCTTAAAATTGCATTGTCATCTTTTGAGATGTTTAATTTTTGTTTTCAAGACAGCTTATTTTTTGAGAAAGTATTTATTTATGCAATAAAAATATATCAGTCAAATACCGCACTGCTCGTCGACAGATTCCTAAACGTGGTAGCTAGTCTGGCGAGCACTAGAATATACTAAATAGAACCCATTCATTTCAGTGACAACTTATAGTTCGCTTATTTTGCAGTGCCATGTAGGTTTGAACCGGTTTTTTGCCATATTTCTGATCTACGCTGTTTTCTTGGTGTACTGTCATTCCTCTCCTCCTTGTTCCTTGCTATTAGTAAGATTCCTACATATCTGATATGTCGACGTGGTTGTTACAGTTGATGGTGTCCCAAAGGCGACCGTCCAAGATGTATGAACTCAGACCCACTACTGATGACGACGATGAAATCCAGGTATATATGACATTTTCATTCTAATGTAAACTGAAGACCTTAGAGTATAGACTAAAAGCAAAGAGGGATCATCAAAACGATATTATATTTGTACTGCTCACACGTATCGCTACGTCAGTGGCGAAGGAAAGAAACAAACATATATTAATTAGCTACGCTTGCGAAAAGTCACCGTACCAATTTTCTCATTCACATCTAAGTGTCCACATCATATAAAAAGTGTCCAAAAAAAAGTGGTACGCTTCACACATAACCAAGTTCTCTCTATGCTTTAGTCTATACTCTAAGGTTTAACTTTACTAAATGCATTTATCTGGCCATAATTCTATACGAAAACGCAGATTCCACACGATACAGAAACCACGTCGTTATCGTGTCTTGTTCAAATCGTGTCACAGCAAGGAATTGTCAATTTTTGTATTTTGTATGATCTAAGACAAATTATCTATAACAGGTTTTGGATCCCGCGAGTGCATTCCGAATTAGAACTAATGGATTTCTCACCCCAAAACCGACAAAAAATTAAAATAAAGGAATGGCTTATATTTATGTTGTGATATAACGAAACCATTGGTAATTATTAAAAGTTGACAGAAAACCTTAAGATATACCTTCACTTTACATTAAAATTATTTTTAATTTGAATAATTAGTGGTGGTAACTTTCAACGTGTTGATGTTTCGGAACGCGTCTTAGTCGAACATATGATTTTTGACAGTTCAAATCGCGCCAATTCCAGTAAATTCTACATTCATTTCGCGCGGTTTCGTTTTTATTTCATATATAATCGATTTTTGGAGATCACTTATGTAAGACGCGGAATTCGCGTGGTTTCAAAGCAAGGAATCGTAAAGCGGTCGTACAGAATGATGACCCTGGGGTTAGTATTATGTGCAACCAGTTAGTTTAGACGGCGTATGTGTGCGCAGGTGAGCGCGGCGGCGATGGCCCGCGTGGCGCGCTACACGGGCGCGGAGGGCGGCGCGGCGGAGGGCGGCGCACGCGTGCTGGCGCTGCTTCCGGCGCCGCGCCACGCGCACGCGCTGCACGCCGCGCTCGCCGCCGCCGCGCATCACAACTCCGACGCGCACTTCCATCTGCTGTGACCAACCAGGAACGTAACACATGCACACCCCCTCTTGTCCATACAAAAACCGCCAACGCATCTCCACCTCTAAAGCTTGAATAGGCTAGTTACCTGCTATTCAAAATTAACAGAAATATCATTTTCATTAATTAGGTTAAAAATGAATGCAATGATTGAAATAATAACTGTAATCGGTAAATGAATCATGGAGTAATAAGCTTTTGAAGTTTCTGGAACGGCATCGCTTGTCCCTTTCTCGCAAAACGGGAATCGTGTGGAGCTTCCCCACAGTTACTAGGAAAACACACGTTGTGACATCACATGCCAAAGAGGTTGTATTTAAAGCTACCGCAACTTAGTAACGAGGTACCATGAAGTACCAAAAACTGACGTCACTGCATGTTAGAATTGTCTTTTTCTATTGTTTGTAGCTTTGTCATTTTCTGAGATATCTAATTTTTGTTTTCACGGCTTTATTTTTTGGTGAATATTATTACTTATACTATAAAAAAAAATAGCAGGTGACTGGCCTATATTACACCAAATCCAGCTGCAATCCATGTGCAGTCACACGTACTGCATGCAGTGTGACCTCATTCATAGAACTTCATATTACATTACTAGTCCTCATATATACTGCGCCCGCAATGGACACGGACTGCAGCCGATCTTGGTGTGATGCAGGCTTTAATATTATCCGATTTAGATGTTTGTTTTTGTATAAATATTAACTATGCTCGTACTTCTTCTTTTTTTAAGTTATAGCCATTTAAAGTTATTAATTTTTGGCGTCAAAATTATGTCGAAGAAAAGTACCTAGTTGTAATTATAACACGTAACATATTTTCCAGAATATCAAGACATACAAGCATAGATTATAATTTATCCAAACGATTGACACCAAAATCATAAAATGTTGTTAAGATATATTTGATACTTCGAAGCTCAATGTACTGCGCTTACAGCAAAGGCGTGCAATGACTGATTCAGACGGTTTTTAAATTAATATTTATGTTTGTAATTTACTTTTAAAAACAATGAAAACTCAATATTAATTAGGATTGCACACACCTTTTTTTGTATATATATTTTCGAGAAAAACTGAATTAAATTGATTTATTCCAAATTTTTAGGAAAGTTAACGATTTTTATATAAAACTAATTTTTTTTATCTTGTATCGGCTAACGTCACAGATAACTTCAAGATATTATGAATTACGCGACATTATATTCAAAACTGTTCATGCTCCATTTTCGCCAAGAAACGCCCAAAATCACTGTGTTTGCTATATCACTGTGTTAACTGTGTATGTTTGCATTGCCTTAATATCAAATGGTTACGATTACAAGCTTAGGTATTAGGTTCACAATATATGGTGATACGCACTTCTGTAACACAGTGATGCGCACTTCTGAAACAGTAACGGACAGTTCTTAAACAGTGATAGTATAATTATCACTTTTTAAGGACTGTTCGTTACTGTTTCACACTGCTGAAACACAGTGATTTACACTATACACACAATGAGTCACATTTATTACTGTAAGCATCTCTGTGAGACGCACTTCTGTAACACATTAAACTTTCACTATTGTGAGCCTTTGTGATGCGCATTCTGGGACAATAATCTCACTTTTCCCTACGCTGCAAGTCTATGACTGTGACGTGAGCCAACATAACAGCTCCGCGCACTTCTGAAACACAGTGACGTATACTTCTGCATATATTATGCCACTGTGACAATAAGTGAACATATAAATATGAATACGGTCAGATTTTCTGTAAGTCTGTTTACAGACTCATGAGCATAATGTTAGAGAATCATCACAATTGTTTTCACAATCATAGTCCAGATAAAATTAACCAAGGCTATACGTTTATTTTATTTAAGTATGCTTTTGTATTATTAATTTTAATGGTAATATTTGTTATGTTAGTTACCATGGAAACTTCGCTACTGACATTCCTGTGTTATATATTTTGTTTGCACCGAGGCAGGAAAATATTGTAAGTATAATCATTCACGCTGTAAAAATGTATTAGTGTGAGTGTTGCCATTAATGTTTGGGCTGTATTGTGTTTATTTGTTTTTATATTCGGATACAAGTGATATTGATTATGATAATTACTATTATTGTATTGTGTTGCGTCGATTGTATGTTTTTATTTATGTATATTGAATAGAAAGGTCTGTAATATACATTTGAAGTGTTTAAAATAAAACCATAACAATACTTAATATATAAATAATATGTACCTTACTATACGAAAGTAGAAAGCTTTCATTCAGATTATTTGAATGAAAATCTCCAACATTACGTAATGTCCAATTACCAAAATTTGAATACGTATTAAATTAAATTAATGATTCAAAAAAAATTGTATGTGATACTATTAAAGTGTAATGTATATATTTCAAAATCTTTTTACAGTTTGGTGAAAACGGTTAATCTTAAAATGAATTTAATGAGCTTATTTTTTTAAATAAATTACGTACTTAAGTATGTTAGTGAAATAGTCGAAATATTTAAAGTTTCCGAACTACTTTAGCATTCCGTAAAGTGTTCTTGCGTTCATAATCTTGAATATACAATACCTTATAGAAAGTAGGGCGACCGTCTTCGAAACCTCTTACCGTTGTTCCTTTACAAATACATGGTAGATCAAACCAATGCCTGCCTCCTGGAGGAAAGTACCTACCCTAAATACTGAAGTTTAACAAGTTTTACTCATCAAGAAATCTTTATTTGTATAAATAAAAGTCATTTGCCAGAGCCGGCAATCGATCCCGCTAAATATAGAAATAAACATCCTGTATTTTCAGAATACCGATCGATGGGGTTAATCAAGGCATTGGTTTAAGTCCACCCTGTATATCACACATGCGTATGCAGCTGCAGCTCTCGAGTACTGCTTGCGTAAATATAACAAAAAGAGCATATAACTCTCACTTGTTAAATAAAAATAGCTTCTATAATAGATTGACTGAAACTTAATGTTAATATATAATATCATTATTCTAGTAGATATTTCACTTGTAATCTATATACAATATGTCCTGAATTCTCATTAGAGTATTCTGACTTTGTTCACGAATTAAACAGACATCTTTTTTCTTTTTTTCTTTCTGTGTGTCAATGCGAGGCCCGTTCCGCATTTGAATATAAGTAATACTACTTTTAAAATTATGATAGTGTGTGTGTTTTGGTAACTGTATGTGCGCAAATGTAAAAACAAATAAAAAATTATAAATATTATTGATTTCTTTTATTTAAAAAAATTGTTGTTATCTAGTATGTAAAGTTCAGCTGCTTAAAGAAAATTTAGATTACCATTTCACTAACTCACTACTCTTTGGTCATTTATTTATTTATTTATTTATTACGATTACCAACATAATGTACACCGTAGCTAAGTTTGGTTACACAATTCGGAGGAAACATTGCTAAGTGTCATCACAGTTACAGGTAAAGACTGCGTGCATAATTATAGAATACGAGTGAATTTAACAGCTGTTCAACTAAGTTGCAGAAAACTAGGAATACATAGTTAAAAAATTGTAGGATTTATACTGAACAATAATAAAAACGATTGTAAATAATTGAATGGATAAAAAATATTAAATAAAGTAAAAAATAATAATAAATAAGTAATAAAAACTGATAAAGATTTAAAAATTAAAACACACAATATCACAGATTTTCAACAATCTTTCTAAACTTGCTAATGTTTTCCGCAAATAGGTCAATATCAGCTTGTTGTCCAGTATTATACCCAAATCTCTAATACAGTCAACTTCCAATAAAATATCGTTTTTTATCTTTTATTTAAACTTAAACTTATTTGTATTTTTTCTAGAAAAACGTATTGAGAAACACTTAGAAGCATTAAGATCCATTCCGTTTAATTGACACCATGCTGCAAATCGATCAAGATCCTCCTGAATTAGTTCAGAATCAGAAGTGCTATCCACAACCTTAAATATTTTCAAATCGTCTGCAAACAAATAATGGTTACAATGATGGAAACAGCTACCAATGTCATTAATGAAAATGTTGAAAAGTAAAGGGCCTAAATTTTTTTTTTTTTTTATGTGATTGAATGACGTGACGAGCTAGTCGTTCACCTGATGTTAAGTGACACGGCCGCCCATAACAGTTGCAGTGTCACCCGGAACTTTAAAACAATAGTTTCGCGCGACACTGCACTGCGCACGTCATCCTGAGACATCACCCAGTCTAAATAAACAAATGTGAACCTTGTGAGACTCCTGAATGAACTGAAAAAGTATCAGATGAGTACCCATTAGCTACCACCAACGATTTCCTATCTGACAAGTATGGTGCGCACCAACTCAACAAAGGTTCAGCGATACCGTTCTGTGAAAGCTTGTAAAGAAGCATTTGATGATTAACCCGATCGAAGGCCTTGCTGAAATCGGTGTAAACCGCATCAACAGACGAACGCCTGTCCAACTCAAGTGAAATGCCGTTTACAAAAGAAACCAGATTAGTAGCAGTGGACCTGGCTTTCATGAAGCCATGCTGATATGGGCTTATTAGTTGTTTGAACTGCCATGATAATATTGGGTGTAACAGTTGCTCAAAAACCTAGGCAAACACTGGCAGAATTGAAATGGGCCTGTAGTTTTTAACAAGGTCTTTGGGACCATTTTTGTGCAAGGGAACAACCAGAGCAACTTTCCATTCCGAAGGGAATATACCAATACTGAGCGACTTATTATAAACTAGACGCAATGGATGCGCCAGCGAAGCAGCACACCTTGATACAAAAACTGACGGGAGACCGTCAGAACCAGCTCCTTTATTAACATCAAGTCTTTTTAACACCTTGATCACTTGATCATCTTTGAATTGGATTGACGTAAGGTAACTGTTCGTCAACATGGCAACACGATTATCAGCGCTGATAGGAGGGTTAAAAGCTGAACTACTAAACGCTGCAGAAAAGTTAAGGGCAAAAAGATTGCAGATATCAATTCCATTAGTTGCTGTTTTGTTTTATAAAGACATATGTGCCGGGTAATGACTATGGCTTTTTTTCTTATTTTTAATTGAAGACAAAAAAAATCAGGGTTTGAGAGTAGACTACATTCTAAGCGAGCAATATAATAATTGTAACATTTGGTCATTATATGTTCAGACCGCTTCTTGGCCAATTCATATGATAGTAGGTCTAGGGGGTTGTTATTAAACTTGCGTAACTTATTTCTATACTTGAGCTTTTCTCTCAAACGATTAATCAGGTCCCGAGAAAATCAAATAGGATACTTTTGTGACTTAGGGGGTTTTCTTGGTACATACTTTACAATAGCTGAACGAATGTGATTGTAAAATAGCGCAAGCATGCCGTCAATTGAATCGCATTTCTCAAACTCTTCGTCCCAACATATGTCGTTAAGATAATTATTTATATTTACATAGTCACCCTTGTAGAAGCCAAAATGATAACAACTATTAGGAGCAAGCCCATTATCAGCACAAAAAGAAACACTAAAATTTAACGGAGGATGAAGAGGATCGACTATAGAAAGTGAATTATTAGTTACATTCAGTTGCGAAATTTTTTTGTTGCTCAAAATCAAGTCCAAAATTTTGCCTGTATTGTTAAGAACGTGGTTGTATTGTTTTAAATCGTTTAGCGAAGCAAAATCTAGTAGCATATTAATGAATAAACTGTTGTTGGTGGTGCTAGTTAGTGACTGGGAGTTATCATCGAAATTCCATGATATTGCAGGAAGATTGAAATCGCCGAGAAACATGATGTTTTCAATATTATTCTGCTCTAACACTTGATTACTATTAGTTATAAACTCCTCGAGTATGTGATGTTGAATAGGTGGTGGTAGGTATGCTGTACACAAATACAGTTGCTCGATTGTTTCCTTATCGTTGTGGGACTCAATTTGCACCCAAAGGTCCTCGCATTTTGACTCAAAGCTCTGTAAGCGTCTGGAACGATGCTGTTTCAAGACCGCGATAAGTACGCCACCGCCATTTTTTTTACTATGGAAACCGCTTGATTCCCTATCTCGCCTGTACACAACATAACGGCTATCAAAAAGTTCAGAATCGAAGACGCTGCTATTCAACCACGTTTCGCTTAAAGTAATTACGTCGTAATTGTTGCAAACAATGTTGTTGAAAAATTGTAGATTATATATATATATATATAATAAAAGTTTTAGATCGCAAACCTCTTACGTTTTGATAATAAAATTGAATCATAAATGAAAATTACAACAGAAAAAAATAAAAAAAAATAATAATTAAATAATTACTTAATATGAATTAATCGATTTTCCAACAAGAGAAAAAAAAATCTGATTGGTAATAATTTATTAAGTAACTAATTGTATATGTGTCTAATTGTAATTGTCATACTAATTTGTTGTATTTATTAAGGTGGAACGTTACACTAGCGCGGGAAATTCAAATTTTCTTGCGTTCTTTTGCCAATAATAGCTTAATTACTCAACGTGATTACATGAAAACTAATTTTGCGGAAATAAATAGAATGTATCAACAAATTACGATTGAAAGTATCTCCTAGATATCATTGGTTTAGCGACAAATGGCAATAAACAATTTTCTTCTTAGTTTTTCAGTCTATTGTATATGTTATTATCCCTTTTAATGATGGCATTGCGTAGGGAGCGAGAGTAGAACGATGTTTCTATGGACACAATTTTGATTGAATCCTATCCGGCTGAGTAATACGCTAACCTAACCTAGCAACCAAAACCTAACCAAACTAATTTTTTTTAACATATCATATCATTACTTGTAATGATGGTATTTTTTAACTAATTTTTTTAACATATAAATGCTTTCAATGATGGCAGTTTGAAGGGAAAGTGAATAAAACGCTGTGGCAATGACACATTTTTGATTGAATCATGTATGGCTGAGTTATACGCTAATCTAACCTAGCAACCGAAACCTAACCGTACTTATTTTTTTAATATATTATCCCTTTTATTATAGCATTGCGTAGGAAGCGAGGGTGGAACGATGTTTCTATGGCCTCATTTTGATTGAATCCTATCCGGCTGAGTTATACGCTAACCTAACCTAACCTAATCTAACTAATTTTTTTAACATATAAATGCTTTCAATGATGCCAGTTTGTAGGGAAAGTGAATTAAAACGCTGTGGCAATGACACATTTTTGATTGAATCATGTATGGCTGAGTTATACGCTAATCTAACCTAGCAACCGAAACCTAACCTAACTAATTTTTTTAATATATTATCCCTTTAAATGATAGCATTGCGTAGGAAGGGAAGGTAGAACGATGTTTCTTTGGCCTCATTTTGATTGAATCCTATCCGGCTGAGTTATACGCTAACCTAACCAAACCTAACCTAACCTAACTAATTTTTTTAACATATAAATGCTTTCAATGATGGCAGTTTGTAGGGAAAGTGAATAAAACAATGTGGCAATGACACATTTTTCATTGAATCATGTATGGCTGAGTTATAGGCTAATCAAACCTAGCAACCGAAACCTAACCTAACTTATTTTTTTAATATATTATCCCTTTTAATGATAGCATTGCGTAGAAAGCGAGGGTAGAACGATGTTTCTTTGGCCTCATTTTGATTGAATCCTATCCGGCTGAGTTATACGCTAACCTAACCTAACCTAACTAATTTTTTTAACATATAAATGCTTTCAATGATGGCAGTTTGTAGGGAAAGTGAATTAAAACGATGTGGCAATGACACATTTTTGATTGAATCATGTATGGCTGAGTTATACGCTAATCTAACCTAGCAACCGAAACCTAACCTAACTAATTTTTTTAATATATTATCCCTTTAAATGATAGCATTGCGTAGAAAGGGAGGGTAGAACGATGTTTCTTTGGCCTCATTTTGATTGAATCCTATCCGGCTGAGTTATACGCTACAGAACTACACTACTACAGAAGTCAATCACATGTATGTACTTCACTTTTTATACCTACGCTCGGCGCTCGCGCTAGGGATGGCGGCGGCTGCGCGGGCGGCCGGCTCCCCGCGCCGAGCAGTAGGTACCTACCTACTTATCATAACTATAATGCGGGAGATGACCGTATTTTTTTATCATCCATACGTAAATACTAACATATATACATACATAGACTGCTAAAACCATAACCCTTCCATTGATATCGAAATAATTTTTTCGAAGTTATTAATATAATTAGATAAAGTTTTTTTGGTGGCTAAATAATGCTGTTATGTTACATTAACATCTTCCTCATTAGACTATTGAAAACAAGCAAACCCTACCTACTTACCTCTCTGAAACAACTGGTAGCTTAAAAAACGACAATTCACCGTTTAATGTTGAATTTAAACAACCGTCCACTGTTACAGTTATAATAACTATTTTTAATTGCTCCATTTTTTTACAAGAATAAAAAGCGTGTCTCAAGCGGGTGGCACTCGCGCTCGCACTACTCCGAAAGACTTCGAGACATCGTGTCGGTGAGCGGTGTCTATGTGTGCGTTGCTCGAGCACACTTACTATGTAGATTGAGTTCTGTTAGTATTTTTTGGTGTCAGTGTACGCTGGCCGGTGGGAAAATGCTCTGCCTTGCCGTTCCGCACCCGTATTATGTAAAAATTGCAACAGCAAAGCCACAGCAGTAGCAAAGTAACAACAGTAGTAAAGCGACAGCAACCACTTGGCAATCGGTCGCAGTCGCCCGCTTGTTGCTCGTCTATCGCTGAATGCACTTTGGTCTTTGATAGTAGCGCCACTAGCAACAGAACAGCAATAGATGGAAACAAAATAATGCACTTTTTAGTTCATCGATTGTTCGACAAACGGTGATCTAGCACTTGATCGCTTTCTGCTCTGCCAAAGTGACGTTTGACAGCAATAATTGCGAAATTTACGCCTGTGCAAACTTTACGTAATTAGCTAGCCGGTGTACGTAGGCCATTAGACGCTTATCATAGGGGGGAATTTGCCATAATCACCACGCTTGGCAGGCGGCTTGGTGATCGCAAAAGATTTTAATGTATTGAGGAGAATGCTGCTGCACATTCTCTGGATATTCCCTTAGCTGACTCTTACGGCACCCACAGGAAGAGATGGGGTGGTCCTATTCGATAACCACACGGCCTATTTATTTTGGATGAGGAAAGTCATTTAGGAACTAAACCAAATATACGTGTAAATGTTGTGGCGTGTTGCTGTACTACACGCTTTTACTTTGTTTGTAATTTTAGATTGTTTCGAAGAGTTTTTGTTTAGATTTAAATAGTGAGCACAAGGTAACACTTTACTGCTCCAGCCAGCCGAAAACAGTGCAGTAAAGTAAAACTTAAATTAGTGGACGTCTTCAGGCAATCATCATCATCATCATCAACATGATGATAATGATGATGATGGAAAAGTTATTGATTTGGACTTTCTGTGTGGTAAGCACAACCTAATTCTGTTATTTTATGAGAAGAATTGAAACCCCTATTAAAAACTACACAATTGACTGGTCTGGTGATAGTTCAGTTGGTATATAGTAGCTCTGCCTTCTGAACTATAAGTTGTGGGTTCGATTCCCACTCAGGACAAACATTTGTGTGATGAACATAGGTGTTTGTTCTGTGTCTGGGTATTCTATGGATTTATTTACAAACAAAAAGTATCTATGTATTGTATGCAATTACCTGGCCTGGTTCCCATATTAAGTACAAGTTATGCTTAGTTTGGGGCTAGATGGCGCTGTCTGAAATGTCCACACACACATTATTGTTATTATTAATCAATATTGTTTGAACTATCTTTCAGACTTTCAACTTCACATATCAAGGCTTTTTTAAAGTAATTTCTTCTCCATAGGCCCTCGACGCTCAGCACCGGAAAGCTGTCGCCAACATGATCCATGAGCTGTCAGACTCTGCACAATGCATCACAACTACCTTCCGGCCAGAACTGCTAGAGTACGCGCATAAATTCTACGGAGTCAAGTTCCGGAACAAAGTCTCGCACGTTGAATGCGTCACGCAGGAAGAGGCCAGAGACTTTGTTGAAGATAGCGCTACTCACGCTTAAAGACCATAGATAATATTTGATAGAATATAATGTTTTTGATCATCATCAACAGCCTAATGTTGTCCACTGCTGAACATACACCTCCCCCAGAGCGCGGCTGCTCGCCTCCTGTGGAATATTGATTTTTTCGTTTTATATAAATGTTATGAAGGCATAGTACCGGTTGTATTAAGTTGCAGAAATTTAATAGTGGACCAAATATTATTTGTTTTATGTTCTATTGCGTCTCTATACTGTCCACGAGTATGTATGGTGGTATTCAGATTGATGAATTTGGTAAAGATTATTGCAGAAAAATTTGAAAAGCTATTCTAATTAGTTTATGGTGGTAAGCATTCCATACATTTTATTGCAGCGCCCTTAGCGAAAACTTTGGTAAACTAAAATCGGAAGTACGGGCATTGTTCCTCGTGCCCATACGTTGCGAGAGATAATAACTGTGCTAATGTAATTTATAAGGATGGATACCGCACAAGTTTCAGTAGAAGTTAATTTTTAAACTAGAAATGATGACTTGCGACGCTGTCACAGATTACTAAATAAATACGATACTACGTAAGCTAGATGACCGTTGTTGTTGGTTGCATCTATAATTAAAGTAAGTTATCTACATTATGTTGTTTAAAAGGTTTATTCGAACGATTTAATGATTTACGTTTCAGCCCACAGAGCACGAAAAATAATACGTAATTTTTTTAATGCTCTGCGGTTTCAGCCATCTTATTTTTTTATTATACAATACTAACAGCTTTTAAATTTAAACAAACATAATTTTTAACAAAACTTACAGCCAAATACGGTTTTTCATTTTTTAAAGTAGGTAGGTAGTAGTCTAGTTTAAAAAATGTATTTTTTTAAATTTAATTGAAAATTCCTTGATCAATTCTAAAAGGACGTAGAGACCAAAAATATGTGAGTTAAAGTAAATAGTAATATTATATGGAAGAATACAAAAATTAGATATTATAACTTGAAATTTTTATTTACATACCTACATAGATGGTTCCCAAACATTTCCAAATACACTACTCATATTGTCCTTCAATAAAAATAATATTGCTTTCGAGCCTTACTCTAATATATTGTATAATACAAAGTACCGCCGCTGTAAAGAAATCTGAGCCAATAAATTAAACATTAGACCTTTATTATAATGTATCAGACAAATGAACGGCAGATAGATATTTCCAGATCACACATTTCACTCAAATTCATATTTCCGTTTCGATAGGGTTACATAAATATTATTAGAAAATTTAATTTTATACAGTACATAATTGTAGAATTACATTTGACTAATTAATCGTTATTAATGTGTTTATTTTCTAAGAAATGTTAGAATTTGGTTCTATACCTACAATTTTGGAATATTTTATGGCTATGTTAAGCTCCGGAACGAGGAGATCCGCAGGAGAACTAAAGTGACCGATATAGCTCTTAGAGTTAGTAAGTTGAAGTGGCAATGGGCAGGCCACATCGCTCGTAGAACTGACAACCGATGGGGAAGAAAGGTTCTCGAGTGGCGACCACGAACCGGAAGACGCAGCGTAGGCCGGCCCCCCACTCGGTGGACCGACGACCTGGTGAAAGCCGCGGGGAGCCGATGGATGCAGGAGGCGAGCAGCCGCTCAAGGTGGCGTGCTCTGGGGGAGACCTATGTTCAGCAGTGGACGTCTTCAGGCTGTTAATGATGATGATGATGATGATGTTAAAAACTGATAATGAGATTACATAGACATAGTATTCATGCATAGTTATAACTGGTTAGCTTTAGATTCACAATAAGTTATCAGGCAGGCTTGATTAGTAAATTTATCAAAACTATTTTACTTTCTTCGGAAAAATACAGCTGGTAAAATAGGATTAGTAAAAACAATAAAAAAACTAAATCTGTCGTCCTACCGTCCTAATCTTAGCTGAGTTTAACAGTAAATCTTGCATTAATCAAATCTACTTACTTTAAAGGCGATTTGGTGCAAGTCGCCTTCAACCAATCCAAAAAATAATAGATCTTATAATAATATGGAAATGAAAAAAAGAAGAAACATGACAGATAATAATGGCCTATGTACAATATTAGGAAATTCTTATTATGTTTTAGTGATATGTTAATGGCACTAGCATACTTAGGACTCTTTCCTTTACTACAGTAAGTATGTTTCTTTTAGGAAAACCAATGTCTTGGGTTTACCATTCTATAACCTGAAATACTACGTATATCATTTTGATTTATTTTGAATACTACTTGAACACTAAGGTATGTACGTATTGATATTGTAGCATGAGAACGTAGATTATGTACCTGAATGGGAAACCCAAACCCAACGTGTCTTCTTTATGCGCCACTTTTCCTTATTGTATTTATATAGGTAGGTACAAAATGTTTTTATCCAAGTTGGTTACTCCCAAACTCATATTCAGTATTCAGTTTAGAATTATTAGTGCAAGTTTTAATATTACCTACAGAATAGCATGGGTGTAACACCTGGTATCTGCCATAACCTACCTACTAAACTGTATTATCGTAAGAAATAGAAACTGACGTACTTACTGAACAAAATCCCACAGTAGATACCTAATTATAATTTTTCTTCATCAGCAAGCAGTGCGACAAGATGGTGTTTTTTCATTATGTAACGTAATACCGTGTACCTATACGTAATTTTTTTTTTTAATAAATAAAATATGTCGTACTCAACTAAGATCGGTAAAACCAAAAAGCTACTTGCTTTGCTTTTGCTTAGCTTATGAGTATTGTATGGCCATTTATTTTTACGCTTAAGTTTTTACAATATTTCTATACATAAATAAATAATATAAATAACAGCCAACGATGACATAGGTAAATAGATCCTGGACACAGAACAAGTATTGGCACAAATATTTGTCTCGGTGTCGCGGAAATCGAATCCGCCGCCTCCGGGTTATGAGCCGACCAGCTCAACCAGCACACGGCACACCACAGAGGAAAACAATAATACAAAAATATTAATAAAAAACCTAGAGTACCTACCTGCAGCGGGGCTGGGCCCAACCTACTGATGGTTAGAGCTGCCGAGTGAGGAATCTCCTGACAATTTTATTAGGTGGTACTTTTCCGCAAAGTTCGTCTAGGTAGGTACCTTCCACCGCTTTGCCAGTTATTCTGCCGCCAAGCAGTAGTGTGCAAGCACTACTGTATTCCAGTTTGAAGGGCATTGTAGGTAGTGAAATTACTGGACAAGTGAGACTTTATGATCTGATCTCACAGTCTAGTAATCTTATACTAGACCGGGTGGTGGCCAGGATGCGCAGTGCAGTGTCACGCGAAACGTCTGAGTAATACTGCAACAGTTAGCTAGCTCCACGGTCATTTAATATGCCCCTACGCCTGGATTCGCGGTGGACTGACGATCTGGTGAAAGCTACAGGGAGCCGATGGATGCAGGAAGCAGCCGCTCAAAGTGGCGCTTTCTGGGGGAAGCCTATGTTCAGCAGTGGACGGCTTCAGACTGTTGATACGCCTGGATTCTATGGATGAAAGCTTTCAGCCCCGTGAGACTTCTATAAGAATACCTACATGGTAGGTACCCGTGGTGACTGGCACAATCACTGTCTTCCTGTTGTCGTCCTACATCTGCAACCTTGGCTCCAATAAGTACCAGTAATTGATGCATTGTGCGTGCACATGTTTAAACTAAAATGTGACTGGTAAAGTTCGGTATGAAATGCTAAACGGAGGCAGAGGTACAGAATGTACCAGCAAACTTTGGATTGTTGACTTCCAAAAAAACACCAGGAAAAATCTACCTAAACATATCTACGTCAAGACGTCAACTTATTGGGGGCCGTACAGGTTAATAGGTTAGGCTATGGGGGACGGGGTTAGGTTAAAGGGCCTAAAACTAAATAATACCTACTTGGTTTTAAAAAAGCTTAAATGTAAGACTTTATTAGGTATCTATAGTAATTACCTATGCCTTTTTAACCATCACCAATGTACCAATGGAAATGCACCGAACAAGCGCAATGGACCGTTAAAACCCCCAAAAAATATTTTCTGCCGATTTACGGGGGACGCCTTGCCTAATTGCCATTTCTATTAGTAAACGTTCGAAGGCTGTAGTCATCATCATCATCAACAGCCTGAAGACTTCCACTGCTGAACATAGGCCTCCCCCAGAGAGCACCACTTTGAGCGGCTGCTCGCCTACTGCATCCATCGGCTCCCCGCGGTTTTCACCATAGATCGTTGGTCCACCTAACTAGTGGGGCCTACCTACGCTGCGTCTTCCGGTTCGTGGTGGCCACCCGAGAACCTTTCTTTCCCATCGGTTGTCAGTTCTGCGAGCAAGTTTACCAGCCCTGTAAATACTAAAGCATAAAAAATCTTCACCTTGACCACTACTCGTAGATTCGCATATAAATCTTGGGCAATATCAACGAAGCACCTGCGTGGCGCGTGGCGACGTGAATAACTCTAATGTCTGGCGCGAAGCGGTTTGAACCTGTTACCTACGCGGCGATCGGGGGCTGCGGGCCAACGAGTTGGGTGTGCCCGGCCCGGGTAGGGTAATAGTGTTCTGTGGTACCCGAAATCCACAGGCGACACTGATGGGTGACAAATTTTCTTGATTCAGGTAAACTGGTACCTAAGTAGTTTAGGTACTAAAGTATCTATTACTATACTATCTATACTAAAGTATTTAGCCACAGCGTCATTTCATACTCGCTGATATATTTACTAACATAGAAATATAATGCTTTCCTCTAAGTTTACTGCTATATTATGAATATCGTCGTGTCGGTCCACCGAGTGGGTGGCCGGCCTACACTGCGTCTTCCGGTTCGTGGTCGCCACTCGAGAACCATTCTTCCCCATCGGTTGTCAGCTCTACGAGCGATGTGGCCTGCCCATTGGCAATATTTCAACATGCCAATTAAAAGCTATATCGATCACTTTAGTTCTCCTGTGGATCTCCTCATTCCGGAACTTATCTCGCAGGGAAACACACGCAGGGATTTGTTTTCGTTAAGTAGGTATAAACTATATCACACGTATCACACATTTCAATACGTACCTACATATTCACCAGACTTGCTGCGCCTGCACTACAACCTCTCGTAGTGGGACCAACGCTTTTGTCAGTGGTTGAATTATTATTGACATGGGTTTCGTTAAGATCTCAATTGATAAATTAATAAGAGATGAGACGCCGTATCATTAGCCGCCATCAACTCAAATAATACTTTTCTAGGTACATTTATTATCATAACTCAAAACTCAACTCAAAACTAGGCTACTTTTAGCACTTTTACAACTCATCATCCTCTTTGCCTTTTCCTATTTGTTATTGGGGTTGGCCCAATCTAACGTGTAGCGACGAGCTATCAGAATTACACGAGCGACTTTCATCTGACTTCGCAACCCATAAGGGACCAGTAACACGGATGGTTAGACCAGGCAGCTGATTCTATCAGGCGTCTGACTACCCGTAGTGCCATAGATGTTCTTGTGACAACCGGCGGGGTAATTACGTGTGCAACAGAAATGCAACAGCAGTAGCAAAGCAACAGCAGTAGCGAAGCATACATGCTCGATACCACTAATGATGTATGACAACAATCATCGCGCATTTACGCCTTTTGCAAACCTGTTGCGAGTTAGGTAATACGCCCGCGGGACCGGAGCGATGGCATCGAAACTGCACATAACTTACTAGATAAGTCCAATGACTGATTGGTGCAGGGCCGAGGGTGTTTCATTGCGAATAACATACGGGAAGAGACAGAGTGCCATCTGTTCCCGTGGGTGCCGTAAGAGCCGGTAAGGGTATATACTCAAAGAATGTGCAGCAGCATTTTCCGCGGTACATTAAAATGTGCGATCACCAATATTATGTTTAGCAGTGGACGTCTTATCAATCTCAATTGTAAGTACCTACTTAGGTAGGTACATACAGGTACAGGTAGGTCACCTACCCCTATACTTGACTACTGTCGAGCAATTAGGTGAATTTGGTGGTAGGTATTGCCGTATCGGTGCCCACGGCAAGCTGCTAACAGTATAATTGACAGAGCCAGATATGTTATGTCTATGGAACCCTCGTATTCAAAGATGGAACCAGACCATATTGTTTATTCTGTGACCAGACGCCGTTTAACGTTCGGTAGGTAAGTACGGCCTCGTTTTTTATTTATTTAAGGATAATGTTTCTTGAAACTATAAGTACCTGCCTAATAAAAAACTCATAGCATAACTAGGGCTGACGTAGATTTTGTGCTAGGTGTGCAGAATTCTTAACATCGTTTCCATAAAATTCTACGCATCGTTTCGTTTAAAATCCAAGAACATTGCGATTAGATCACTGTGTTTTCTTCATTTACGTGATTTACGCTCATGCCTAGCCGGAAAACCCCTAACACTTGGCGGTAGAACAACTAGCAAAACGGTGGATACCTACCTAAAGTACCTGCCTATAGCATTATAGATGAACTTTGCGGAAAACTCCTACCACCTATTAAAATTACTAAAGTATATTGACAAATTGGTCGAAAATTATATTAAAGTTTAATCACAGTGCTAGATGTATAACTTCAATAATATTGAAAAACAGTCTAAATTATAGAAAAACACTTTTTTTTTCTTATATTTTGGCTCCACACATAGTGTATTTTGCCAGTGTCAAGTATTGTAATTTTTCATCGTATTATGAAATGTTTCACGTAAAGTCTAGTCTTAGTCACAGTCAGTCAGGGCAGTCATAATCCAGTCTAAGTCATGCCCTAGTAAAGTGGTGGCAACTTTACTAGAGGCTTCTATGGAATTTAGGAAGCAACAGGAAAAACCACGTTTCACCACATTATATCACTTGCCCACACTCATGCTCGTAATTCAGCACTTAATGCGTAAAACGCCACCAATTTTAAACATTAACACTGGAAAAAGCATAAGTTTTGTAAAATAATACAATGCAACAACGTGAACTTTTTCGCGTTCCCGCCAAAACTCCAGAAATACACTTTTGAGACAGATAAACAAACTTTAGGTAACCAAGAGAACCAAGTAACCACAGAGTAATTAGTAGATCTATTAGGTAATACGCTCTCCTTTCTTAACAAATTAGAGCAATTTTTATTATTACCTACACACTTTATTATACTACGACTTTATTCATTTATGTATTTATTTATTTGATTGATTGGTTTAGTAATTGTAACGATTTTATTGCTATAAATCCTTGTTTTTTTTTTTGAAGGTCTGTCTGTACCTATACGAGGATAAATCCTTATTTTTATGTGATTATGAATATCATGTTACTGATGTCTCTATGTCGGCTTTCGCCAACAGCGACCCTTTCCTCTACTTCCTATAGCATGAGCTCTAATGTGGCTTGTCATAGGTACCAAATTTGGTTTCAAACGTGCTTTGATTTGATTTTTTGATTCACAGTCATGCACTGCAGTAGAGTTGACCAGCACTGTTATATTTTTTTTTATGTAAGCGAATGACGCTAGTCGTTCGCCTGGTGTTAAGCGACACGGCCGCCCATAACAGCTAGCAGCGTGTCACTCGGAACTCCAAACTTAAGTTTCGCGTGACACTGCGCACTGCGCACGCCATCCTGAAACATCACATAAGCTAAAAAAGTTTTCTAGACTGTGAGATCAGTTCTTAAGTCTCATTTGCCCAGTAATTTCACTGGCTACAATGCCCTTCAAACCGGAACACAGTAGTGCTTGCACAATACTGCTTAGCGGCAGAATAACTGTACTCACCTGTGTCACCTAGTAAAAAAAACCAAACCACCTAGTATAAATAAGTGAGCGTGAGAGAGCTTGACGCGAAATTTACGGACGGCTTTGGATCCAGGTCGTCAAGTCGCAACTTCAAAGGTTTTGACACCTTTGGTAACATAAGAGCGTCAACTTGCTCTATTTGCAGTACGGCCTCCCCAGCAGCTGTGTTTAATGTAGTTAATGAGTGACAAACAAGCAGGCGGCCCGCCTGCTAGTTATAGTCACCGCCACAACCACCAACAGGTATGATGGACATCTGCAATACCGAGGGCATTTTAGGTGCGTTGCCTACCCTTACAGAGGACTCTTTTAACACCTTTCTGTTACAACTACAAGCTCCAGTCATCATTATATACGAGCGTAGTATTCTTAGATAGTCTGTATCGAGTTAGTTACTCTCTTAATCTATGGTTTTAATATGTCAATGATATGTAGTTTGTGTTGGTAAGGTGGAACGTTTCACTAGCGCGGCAAATTCAAATTTTCTTGCGTTCTTTTGCCAATAATAGCTTAATTACTCAACGTGATTACATGAAAACTAATTTTGCGCAAATAAGTAGAATGTATCAATAAATTACAATTAAAAGTATCACCTAAATATCAATGATATTTAGTATAGTTTTAGTAATAAAGCTATTATTGGCAAAAGAACGCAAGAAAATTTGAGTTTGCCGCGCTAGTGAAACGTTGTGTTTGGATATGCCGGCGGAATAATATTGTGATGAGAGAGTAAACAACATTATGAGGAATCTACGTGTTTTTACCATCATCATCATCATCATCATCATCAAGATCCCCAACAGGATAATATTTCATAAGCCCTGTGGCATGGCGAGGCATGGCAATCGTGACCTCCCAAGACAGTTGGAAATAATGTAACAAAATGCAGTGTTCTACGCCACAATTCCCAACCGCAGTTTATATACCGACAGAACCATGAGAACCATAGGACACCTGTCAGGGTCCGTAGTCCAGGGTGCGTTTATGTGAATCACCTGATACATATTATACTTTGACTACAATACCTATAAGTGACAATAGTGAATGAAGAAAGATTTACTTAGGTCGGGAAAACCGTGATGTTTTAGTATTTCCACGTTTGAAATCGAAGTTCTTCGGTTGTCTACTAGGTATGATGTTTGTACCAAAGCTGATTTGGATATCATTAAAAGAAGGCAAAGAAAAATAATATAAGAAAGTGAAAAATATTTCCCGCCTTATTTTATCTTTTTTCCGTCTTTGAAAATGAAGGGCATTAACTAAACCGGTACCTACCTAGATAGGTATATTATATTGTTTAAAAAAAACAACATTGTGAGACAAAAATACTGAAACTATTCCGTTTCATGTAGTAAGTACAGAATATAATTATATTAATAGGTATGTACGTACATACATACGTACGTAGGTAGTATGTACATTCTACGTAGCATAAGTGAGGATAGCACAACGTTGGTTCGAGGGTTCCCAGCCCGGAAAATGATTACGTCTAAAATGCAGCTACAAGAGCTACACAAATACAAGGAAACATTTGGTATTGACTTAAAAAAATTCGGTAAATGTAACAGCATCCTGGTGTATCCTCAAGCAGAAGAAGTCAGAATTATATATAAACTTGTAAAACTAGCCAAACCGGGGAGCTGAAGTGCCTTTGAGGGTGGCGTGACATGTCTGATCAAACCCTCTATAATTAAATAAAGATATTTAAAAAAAATAAGGATCAATGTAAGAGTAAAATTTTTTTTTTGGTCTTTTATATTTACAGGAACATTTTTTGCCGCTCTTTGTTTTATTGTTGATAGTTATGTTTTACTTTAATGTTTCTATTATGACTGTGTTAATGATTCGATTTTGTATTTTATGTATTTACCTTTGTACGTGTTATTATGTGACCGACGTACCTAGAGAGTGCTAGAGTTATATTACACTGATTGTTTCTGAATAATATAAACAGTCGGGGAGAACTGAGAAGTAAGCAATACGAGTAGAGCCGAATCAAGTGGAAGACTATGGGTTTTTTTTTAGAGTGGATAAGAATGAGTTACTTTGTAAATTGATTGTTTTGTTACTTTTGTTTGTATAAGTTAACGTTAGTAGAGTATTTGTTTATCGAATAACGTTATACTTGAGTTGAATTTTGCGAATGTAATTGAATTATGTTTTGTTTATTGGATCGTTAATATTACGACTTTCTTAGTTCATTGCTAAGATATTTTTTGTGACTTTATTAGCGTGTATGACTTTTATTGTCGAATTTTGTGCCAAAATTATTTTTTAAGAAGGGGCTGGTGTTGGGCTACGCGTTGCTTATGTTATTGCCAACGCCAGCGCCGACCTATATAAAGAGCAAGAGATTAAATAATGAAGTTAGTCCCAACTCCACACAAACCCAACAACTCAACTCGACTAACTTCATTATTTAATCTCTCTTAGAACTCTAAGGCAGCCGTAAAGCAGGCATTTATTTATTTTACCATTTATTTGCAAGGAGTTGAATACGAGTTCCTCCGTAGTCTTAGACGCGTGTCCGCAAATACCCCGAGTTATTAAGTTTATTGGTTTTTCTGTGAATCATGATTGTGTTCAGTTCGTGTGGACAATTATATCTGGTGAAAAGCAATGACATTTTTATTTATCCCATTTCGGTAGAGAAGTTATTAAAAAAATATGCTTTTCATTTCCTATTGGCCACGCGGGCGATGCCGCGGGCAGAAGCTAGTTAGTTATAATAACAAACAACTCTTGTTTGACAACTTTATATGAACATTAGGGACCTATATACTACCTATAAACATGAAAACGATTAATGTAAACTGTAGTACCTATATGACACGATCTTCGTTGCGTAGCTAGTAGCAGTAACATAGCTACACTGCGAAGCGAACGCGTGGTGTGTGTTGCTATTGGGTTTTACTACGAGCCACGTAAATAGCTAAGACTGTCATACTGCCACAGTATAAATTATAGTACTAACTAGAAGTAATAGTGCATAGATCATATAGAACTAGATTTAGAGTTATGTAATGGGTTTTGAGAAATGTCGTAGGCACTGTTCTGCACGGCGTAGGTAATTACCTACGCCGTGCAGAACAGTGGTTTGTTATTATGTAGTCATGGTGTGTGAAGTACCTAGCCCTTGAGATGTTAGCATTTTCCGGTAGGACAGAATAGAGCTGACTCTTGGACGACCAAGTAAAATAAAATTATAGCGAACACTATTCTAAGTACACATCAAAAAAGTCTAAGCAACATGCATGATATTACAAATTTACCATTTATATGAATTAATTTCTAAGTATTTACTCACTCAAAGTGCGTAGGTAAGTAAACTTTTTTGTTATTGATGACATACTGGCTGGTTGTAAAAAAAAAACCGATTATGTTTTGTTTTTTCATAAAATTCAAATAACTGCGAATTTGTTTGAATTTAAGTGCGTTTTAATTGACACGTTTATTCTTGATTTTATAATTTTACCAACCATTTAAATAAAGTTAGCGACAAAATTGAATCGTTAGATATTCTTACGTCATGGAGCGACGTCATGTGACGGCAGTTGAAATGCAAAGAGCTGTAGGGATGTTGCAAGCGGGAAGTAATCAATCTCAGGTATCTCGACATTTTGGCATTCATAGAAGTGTTATTTGTCGTCTTTGGCAGCGCTACAATAATACAGGGGAACCCGCTGAACAGCACCCAGGCCGTAGAAGGAGTACAACCACTCGGCAAGACCGGTACATACAACTGACTGCAAGACGCCAGCCGATGTTAACCGCTCGAGAGCTAAGTTTGAGGCTACAAAATTCAAGTGGTGTTGATGTAAGTCCCCAAACTGTGCGAAATCGACTGCATGAGTACGGCCTACGAGCTCGACGCCCAATCAGGTGCCCACCGATACGTCACGGGAATCGCGCTCGTCGAAATGAATGGTGTAGAGAACGCATAACATGGACCCAGGAACAACGGGATAAAATTATGTTTTCCGATGAGTCGCGATTCGGGTTTAGGCCTGATACAAGAAGGGTGCGAGTGTACCGTCGACCCGGAAATACTGAAACGCACGTTCGTTGTGCGTTCAGGAAGTTCATCCATACAGCGGCTCAACAGTTATGGTATGGGCGGGTATTATGAAGAACAGGCGAACTGAGCTCGTTTTTGTAAATGGAAACATGAACGCTGAAAATTACTTTGAGGATATTCTCAGACCTTATGTCCATCCATTTGCACAAACCTTTGGCTCCGATTTTACGTTAATGCGCCTTCACATACAGCTCGGCGAACCAGTGAATACTTGGCAACGGAGAACATCCAGGTATTGCCCTGGCCTGCACAATCGCCAGACCTCAACTCCATCAAGCACGCATGGGACATGCTCCAGAGACGTGTTTTGAAGGACTTGGATGGAGTGACAACTACCCAACAGCTGAAGGATTTGCTACAATTCCATTGGGAGCGAATACCGCAAGATGACATAAACAGTCTCATTAATTCAATGAATAATCGTTGCCGACAAGTTCTGAATAGCAGAGGAGGCCATACTTTGTATTAAATTGTCCTATTCTTTCACAATAAATTCATTTTCTTTAGAAATTTCATTTTGTAATCATTTTAAAAATAAAATACAACGTTATAATGTGAAGAACCATCCTAAAATTTAAATTAGTAGGTACATGTTGCTTAGACTTTTTTGATGTGTGTACATAAACATCCACATAACTTAGTTACACTTATAAATGGGTATCTATTTACTGTAGAATAATTTTATGGAGAATATCTTATACATTAGTTTTTGATCCTAATTTTTGATCGGTGAGCTTTACCTATACGTAATTTGCTGTACTAAATCATTTTTACTAGGTGGTCACATCAATATGAAATTGGTATGTTATATTATGAAGGTAGGTATAAAACCACAACCCGTAAGTTCACAATTGCGGTCATCGTGCGATTCTGATTACACATCATAGTCACTGCACGGAACAGAAGAATAGTCAATGGTTAGGAAAACCGTCGCGCTAGATGACGGATGGGTGAGGCGTGACGTAGTGTTTTCCTCCGGGAATGCAGGCAAGGCACCGGGCGCAGGCTGCGCAGGCGCTGACGTCAAGCACTGTACCACTTGCTATATGCCTGCGCGCCCGCGCTCGCGCTCATTCGTTCGCCGCGCGCACGCCGCCGCGCACTCCGCGTCTTGTCTCAGATCTCGTGCAACCGCGAAAATTGAATTTTCCCAATTGACATTTTAGTGTGAACCGCTAAGTGCAAAGATGCCGAAGAATATTTTAGCCGAGATGGGCTCCCAGGTGGGGCTGACGCCCGCTCGACAAAACAAAAAGGTGAGTCGCCACTACTTACATCAAAATAATGCAAGCGGGAAACGCATGCGGACATTTTTGCGAATTTATGTAAAGCTTTCTAGTTGCGCTACAGAAGACGCGTGGATGGCGGATATTTTCAGATTCGACAGCGTATTCGGGGCCGAATGAATGGCTAGACGCCGCTTCACGGTCAGACTAAAATAATCCAAGCAACACGTCATGTTACTATTGCAATGTCAATACCGCTTATAATTACTAATTTACTAGGTACCTTAATTTCTTAGACAGGTATAAAAATGTAATTAAGTATGCAAGTACGTTACTTAAAAATCAAACTTTTAATTTTGGTCGGTACGTATAAATGCATTTATTGTAGGTATTGTTAAATTGCTTTTACTTCCATTGGCATTATTGGTTTATAGATTATAAATAAGCAGAACAGTATCTATATGCACATCTAGCTGGGAATTGTATATACGTTTTTGGAGCTTTTATGTTCTGCGAGTACCTACCTAGGTATATAAACTGAGCTTCATTGAAAATGTTTTCGTTGGTGGCGGGTGGCGGTCGGATACAGATTGATACGGCGCGCGTCCGTTGTTTCAGATGTTTCCATGTGCTTTGGATTTCTGCCAAATTCTTTTACTTGAATACAATTTTTCGCTTCTGTTATCCAATACTCGTATCTCTGTTTATGATGGGTTTGATGGTGCCTGTATACTGCGCGTGTAGGCGTGCGGGCGGGCGGCGAGGACTCCGAGGTTGCAACTGTTTACAGTTTACAAACACGTTGTTGCTGTTTTATTGCTAATCTGAAGCTCGATGCTATTTTATTTTTGTTTGAAGGGAACTTACTTTCTTTCACATTGAAAGAAACATAAATCGTGATCTTTAATATTTTAATTTTCAATGTACAGACCTATATTCTAAAGACCTTGTCGGTACAGAATTCATCCTATATACATATACATACCTAACCTACAATCGGTATAAAGCTTTTGACTTCTCCCAAAATATTGTCTGTTTTCTCTTTGCGTTTTGAACTTCGAAGGGAAGCTTCTGGGTATGACAGTTTTTTTTGTTTAAGCTTCCTCAGTTTTCCCACTACTTGCCTGTTTATCCTATGGCCTCGATAGTGTAACACTGAATAATCAGTACCTATACTTATGCAAAATGTCATCCAAATCTGTTCAGGCATTTTAAAGTGAAAGCTACATAAACAAATAACTAAACACCAAACAGACTATGTTACATAGACAACTTTTCAATATATTTATTGTTGGGATAAAGTTGCGCTAAGCTTACGTAGTACCTAACTAGGTATATCCTATAAAATCTAGGTACAGATGTACCTAATAAATGATACCTACGCATATAATTACTTAATTTATAGTAATTATATACGTACGTACAGTGAATAATAATAATTTAACTAATAGTTACATATCGAGCTAAGAGCTGGTTTTGCTTTCCATTATAATAAATTAAAAAAATAAATTGTAAAATATTTTCTACATACTCATCTGCCTAGCTACCACATGCTGCCATCCTTGCAAGCACCCCCGCCCGGTGTGTTGCATCCGGCAGGCAACCTCACGTGCTGAGTCCAGGGGCCGTACTGTGAATTCTAAGCGCGATTCAAAACTGACCCTACACTGGATCGCTTGTCAAAATCTTCATACGAAAAAACAAGGCGATTCAATATAGAGTCTGTTTTGAATCGCGCTAAGAGTTCACAGTACGGCCCCAGGTCCGGATCCAGGCATTTCACCACAAGTCGAAGGTGGCCTTCGATTATGCCACCAGTTATGCCACCTGCGATAGGTGCTTATTTTTTTAAAATAATAATATTAAATTTATTAGGAACCATAACATTTTAATATATAAACAAATGAAGATCGATGACACCTTCAGAAGTGCGAGACTGTGTCGCAGATATCAACGCCCTCCTCCGTAAATGCGAAAATGGTGAAAAGGCCTTAAAGGCTAAACTAGTCGGACATTAAAAAACTAGCATTTTCAAGTGAACGTTTTACCTGTCATTTACATTGCATTGCATGTAATCAAGCGGTGTCATGGCCGCCTACACCTCTCATTCGTGTCACGTCCATGCTAATTATTGTATCTATTTAACATTCTTTATTTAGTACATTTTACTCTTAATGCGCAAATTGGCTTTTATGTTAATAAAACAGCACTACCTGTACTTGTTGTTTTAGATTCTGGAACTTTTGATGTGGGTATTTATAGTACATTACTGCAGCGGCCAGCAACAGAGGCATTGATGGACGAACGTGTAAATGTGGGCACACGCATACGTAAGTCCATCAATGCCTAGTTGTGGCGAAGGCTTGTATAGTACTTTTCTTAAATAATGCGCGGAAATTAAAACTAGTAAGTAGTACCTAGCCCGACCTTTAATTTGAAAACAATTTATCCCACGATAAGGTGTTCATTGTTTTTTCAATGAACATCGTTCTATTTGCAAGCGTTTGCAGCGTTTGCAAGTTCGAAGTTTAAATAAAACCTTTGTTAAGTTACCTCCTTGGCATGTTTTGGAGTAAAAGATCGTTCCATTTTTAAATTACACGACAGATATGAGTTTTGTATGTAATTTATTTGGCCGCTAAACCACACAGAGTTTTTTGGCGGGAACGCGGAAAAGTTCACGTCGTTGCATTGTATTATTTTTTAAAACTTGTGCTTTTTGTAGTGTTAATGTTTAAAATTGGTGGCATTTTACGCATTAAGTGCTGAACTACGAGCATGAGTGTGGGCAAGTGATAAAATGTGGCGAAACGTGGTTTTTCCTGTTGCTACCAAAACTCCATAGAAGCTTCTAGTAAAGTTGCCACCACTTTACTGGGGCATGACAGACTGGACTTTGACTACCTGACTTAGACTCGACTATGACTGTAACTAAGACTTGACATTACATGAAATATTCTATAGCGCGATGAAAATTACAATACTTGACACTGGCTAAATACACTATGTGTGGAGCCAAAATACAAAGAAAAAAAACCACACAGAGTAACATTTATTTTTTTCTCTAATCTGTGGCTAAACCACGACAGATATGGATTTTCGCCAGTACAGCAATTTCGATTTATCTCGAAGAAGGTTGTCAAAGTAATACTCACATTTCCAAGCATGTTTGAGAAAAAAACTATTATATTATAGGTACCCTATACCTACGTATGCACTGACTATAGACACAGTCTATTTAGTTAAGCACCGACTTACATTAAATTCATCAAGAGACTGGACAGCCTAATAATGCCTGTAATGCTTTTAGCACTTTGTAAAATATGAGCTAATAAAAATTGAGAATAATGACCTTCCCTTGGCCTTGTAGGTGTGAATGAGTGGGTAGTTTGTGTCCTATGTACCAGACATTATTATTATTATTATTTTTTAACGCGCAATGTGCCTTTATTACTCAAGCTGACTAATACAATACTTAAACTAAACTAAACTAAATGTTATATGAATAATTATGATCTTAACAACAATCTGAAATGGATAGCTAAGTAGGTATTATAAGTCATATTTTTTTTTAATAATAAATAAATATAATAATACTTATATACTTATTAGTAGAAAAACCAATCCCGACCCAAAAACCAAATATTCATTGAACTTCTCAATAGTTCTAAAATGTACCTACCTAGTGTATACAAAAGAGTAGGTACCTACCTAGATAACTTATTTTTGTTTGAGAATGCTGAACGTTGTTGTTTTTTCTCTAATCTGTGGCCAAGTCGAAGGCTTGTCCTACGTTTATATAGAACCTATCATATAGAATAGAAACATCGATAAATGGAGATTCCGGGTAAATATGGAACATGAAAAAAATGCGAATTTAGAACCTAACTTGTTTGTCTTGTTAAATTTGTATCGCCGTGCACTTGTGGAAATCAGACTTGCAGATTATTAGAATGAATGCCAACCGGCATTCATTAGTACCTAGTACTAGTACGGTAAATAATACCAGTTAATTTTTACCTCAATAGCACTTTTTAGGTACACAAGCTATGGTACATTCGATTTCACACATCGCAAAACACCTCTCATGGTAATTAGCTAGAGTTGCATCACTGTTACGCTAGGCGTTGTGGGGTGGAACGTTACACTAGCGCGGCAAATTCAAATTTTCTTGCGTTCTTTTGCCAATAATAGCTTAATTACTCAACGTGATTACATGAACACTAATTATGCGCAAATAAATATTTAAATGTATCAATAATTTAAAATTAAAAGTACCACCTACTTATCATTGGTTTAGCGACAAATGGCAATAGACTGAAAAACTAAGAAGAAAATTGTTTATTGCCATTTGTCGCTAAACCAATGATATCTAGGAGATACTTTTAATCGTAATTTGTTGATACATTCTATTTATTTCCGCAAAATTAGTTTTCATGTAATCACGTTGAGTAATTAAGCTATTATTGGCAAAAGAACGCAAGAAAATTTGAATTTGCCGCGCGTGTGTAATGCCCGGTAGTTAAATAGGCAATAATATTGTCGTAGTCCAACGTCCATTCCTACATGAATGGTTTTCAAGAAAGTGATAAGTAGGCACTTCAGCTGGGTTAGCATGGACGGTAGACAAAATTGTCTTTCCCCGTCACTTTCTTCATACTTGCTTGGAGTAAAACAGGGGAAAGACAGTTTTATCTACCGGCCGTGCTAACCCTACAGTTCCAATCAATGTGCTGAGTGACAGTCACTGACTATGCCAAATAGGTAGCTATCTGACCTGTTGCTTGCGAGTTGCGTGACGAAACAGCAACCACCGTCTGTATTAGGTACCTACCTACTATGAGAAGTATTTTTTCGACGTAAAATTGAAAGCCTTTTTTTAATGTAAATGAATGACGTGACGTGCTAGTCGTTCGCCTGATGTTAAGCGTCACGGCTGCCCATAACAGTTGCAGTATCACTCGGAACCACAGAATTACAAGCGTATAATTCTATGCTCGGAACTCAAAATTAATATAGTTTTGCGTGACACTGCACTGCGCACGTCAGTCTCATTTGCCCAGTAATTTCACTAGCTACAATGCCCTTCAAACCAGAACGCAGTAGTGCTTGCACACTACTGCTTGGTGGCAGAATAACTGGCAAAACAGTGGTAGTTACCTAGACTAGACGAACTTTGCGGAAAAGTCCGACCACCTAGTAAGACTTGTCGTTTATCCAACTATTTAAGGGTGTGTACAGAATAACAGATCTGACGAATGCTCCACTCGCGTGCCACGCGCGTACTGCACGCGTGCTGCACGTTTTCTACTACTGCAACTCTTCCGCGCCGCTCGCGTGTCACGCGCGTTGCTCACATGGTGCGCGTGAACCGTTTGCCCGCGAACATGAAATACACGTGCGCAGCTCGCGAACGGCACATTGGCTAGATCTGTACGCATCCTTATGAAAAGTAAATGTAAGGCGGATACTTTTCGTAATAGCTTGATAAATCAAATCGACAGGCACAGCTGATGCCGTCGTTCACGAACGATTTCCGGCACGACGCCAACATTCTCGGCCAGTACATGATACTGTATGTAGGAAATATCCAAGCATGCTACTAATTCTAGCACTAATTGATTACTCATAAAGTGTTTATAAGCCAAGGCTGTCTCTTATGTATCTAGGTAGGTAAGGTACATACTGCAAATAAGTTAAGCAAGTACTAACTGGCCTCGAACGGGCTAGTTAATTTTACGCCTTTATCCGCCCCTGCCCTTCTTCATACAAAGTAGGCATGGAAATGATTACTACTTTAAAATCATTGTCATTTCATCATATGATTTATTTTTGTCACTGTGATTTTACCTGTGATTTTTCACTGCCTCTCATTTTTCACTGCCGGTGATTTTTCATCTGCCTAATGAATTTATGATCAATGGCAATTGGCTGTGCTCTATGAAATGGAACAGAGATGTGATTTAGGAGCAACCTAGTGAAGTTGCGACCTGCTACAAATTATTACAAGTAATCTAACGCTACTCTCATAAGTTAAACAAGTTCAAAGTTCACCGCTTCACCACAATGTTTATAAAATTATACTCTTTAGGTCTCAGTTTGTTTACTGAAGCATAAATAAAATTTTATGTTTTGATATTCACCGCTTATGCTACTTTCGTATTATGAATCCGAAGCCACGATTCAACTAAGTGTGATTATCACACTGTGATTTATAGCAGAGTGTCTGACAAAAAGTAGCAGAGTGATTTATCAAAAATAAAATCATATGATTTTTCACCTGCTCCATGTGATTTGATCCATGCCTAATACAAAGCCACTCTATGTGTCCTTTCTCTACACTTCCCTCATTTCTTCCTTTCCTTACTCCTTATTTCTCAAAGATTATAATTATTTCTGTTTCTCTATATTCTAAAACATGATAATATTTGTTATTCAACCATTTGGCAGAAGTACAGCGCGGAAGCCCTTGTCTAAAAATACTTAAATGTATAGATACGGATAGTCTGATTTTGATGAAACAAGCGCCGTAGCCTGCTCAGAACTATAAAGGCTATTTAAATCGCAGTAAAAGACATTAAAATAATCATGTAGTTTTCGCGTAATGAATTTTCATACAGACAGACGGACAAAAATCCTAAAAACTATAACATATTATATATTTTTAAATTATTTTCTACGCACATATTTTTTTATTTTAAGTACTTATACTTAAATTAGTTTGATGCGTAGTTAAGGTAACCAATGGTTAAAAATTCGAACAAATTTTGACCATTGGTTAGAATTTGTTCGAGTAACCTATAGTTACTGTACTAATGTTACAATAAAGAAATATGGTAGGTACTTATCTAACAAATATTAAAACTGTTGAGAAACGTTATTTATCACAACTTTAATGGTTAATCTCTCAAGGTGTTTAACATATCGTACTTATTAATTAACTGTCGCAACATGCTAAATACCTTTAACATTAGCAATAACTTATCTACTAATGCCCGTCTGCACTAAAGTTTGACAGCCCTTAAAGTTTGACTTATCTCTCTTTAAATTCATCTGGAGACCGATGCGTTGAGAAGAATCAGCTACTCAAAATGAAGTATAATATTGCTTAGAAAAATAAACATGTCCTCATTGATACGAAGATTCTATACGTTTGCGTTGTCCTTGAACTATCGGCGGGCTACCTACACGAGCCCGTCGCACATCTATGATTATGACAAAACTTAGGGACATTTGGTGCCAAATTTAAAGGCTTTAGTTGTCAGATAACTGTTGCTGTACTTGTCAAATAGACGGCAATGTAAGAGATGGATATATTTTTGTAAGTTAAAGAGCCTAAAGAGCACCTAATAAAGCCTTCAAAATTGGGCCTAATACTGCAACAACGGTTACCGCAATTTGTCAAAATATTTTTTATGATTTTAAGGCTTTTTGCATTTTCTTAACAAAAAGACGAATCTATTTTATGATCACACTGTATCATAGGTCAGGAGTAGTAGATCAATTTATGCTGTGTTACGACAAAACACGGTAACCTAACCTAACCTAACCCAGGTTGCCGCGTTTTGTCATCCGAGTGCAGCCAGGCTGTCTAATATTTTCTGTAAATCGAGACGATGTCATCTGCAATACTCATGTACCTAAATTTTTGAGTTCTATGTCGGTGACTTTCGTTCCCTATGATTTATTGTAAAGCTTGATTTCCTAAAAGGCGTAGGTACATATACTAAATGTATAAAATAAAAAATAATAATAATAACGCCCAACGATCACATCCATAAATCCTGGACCCTAACTAGGATTCCCCGTATCTAGGGATCCAGGAACTACGAGGACCATGCTCCCATAGCACCCAGACACAGAACAAGTATTTGCGCTTTTTTTCCTCTGCACAAATACTTATCCTGCCGCGGGAATTGAACCCGGTTATGAGCCGACCTACTCAACCACTACACCACAGAGGCAGTCAAACAATAATACCTAGTAGAAAGGCACCTCTCTCATGTAATAGATACACTAACACATTATTTTAGACTAACACAGATAGTATATATATATATGATAATAGTTAATCATTAAATGCGGTTTCGCAACCGTTGGTTAAGTAGTGGATAATGTGGAAAATTTCAAGTGGCCACTTCACAGATAGCGATGGAATCCGATTAATCAATCAAGTAAACAGATCTGGAGGTAATTGACCTCGAAACAAAAGGTTTCGTTCAAGGAAAAAATTGATAAGAACTTGTTAGAAGTGCCCTCGGGTTTCCCAGCCATTTACCCGTTTTTCGGGTTAAATAGTACATTACTGCAGCGGCCAGCAACAGATGCATTGATGGACGAACGTGTAAACGTGAGGACACACATACGTAAGTCCATCAATGGCTAGTTGTGGCCAAGGGTTGTATAGTACTTTTCTCAAATAATGCGCGGAAATTAAAACTATATGGATTTTCATACAACTATTGCCGGCCGCTGCTCTTCAGTACATCAATTTCGATTTATCTCGAAGAAGGTTGTCAAAATAATGCTCAAATTTCCAAGCATGTTTGAGTAAAGAAAGACTTTTAGGTTATCTATTAGAATTTTTAAAATGTTTAAGTTAAGATTTCTTTAATTCGATTGATAATTGAACAAATGAAATGTTTATAAAAATTTTACATAGCCTAATGCTTACACACATTCACCTAAAGGTACATTGACTTATACAATAATAGGAACAATATACTGAAAAACCTGCACTAACAGTTTTTTCCTTACAATGTAAAGTCTGCCATTAGCTTCGCGAAAGTGCACAGCGAAAGTTGCAACATGGACTAGCGTTAGGTCGAAGCACAAAATAGATGACTGCAACACCATTGAAAACAACTCAACATCCTGCCTTGTCTTATAACAAATGAACCAAATAGCTACGACGTGACGTGAGCGTATGAGCTAAAAAATAATACAAACCATTCAAACCCGTGATACAAATTTTTCCTTTACTAATTAAACTTTTAATCTGCTAAAATATGTTGATTTAGGTAATAAAATCCTTATTGCGACAAAGCACGGTAAGTATTACATATTCAGATCAATTGTGTATACAAATTATGAGTCAGCGGTGAGTCAAAGCCATTCTTCGCAATGAGGTAATATGGAACAATTTGAAAGTGAACCGCTTCCTTCACTTCCGGTTGTAATAGTTCTAACTACTTTGTATATTGTTACACGTACTACCTACCTATAGTACATTCTACTACTACTGGGTACTACGAAAAAGAAAAAGGGAATCTGTAATGGAAATCTATAGAATTGGGAACAATTCTTGGTAGGTGTATTAGTTATATTAACAGGAAATGGTCGCCGCGCGCCGCCGCGGCCGCGCCGTAGCCAAAATCGGCAGACCTATGTAATTGGGCGAATTCTGTGGATGGATGGTTATTATTGTAACACATAGACATAAATCTCATATCATACGACGCGATTTATGCGGTCGTTTCCTCCACGATCCTGCAAGATGTGGAACGATCTGCCTCTTCAGGTTTTTACGTATAGCTACAGTATGGGGTGCTTCAAGAAAAGTGTTAAGTACTCGTAGGACCGCGGTGGTGCAGATGCTCATATGGTGGCGGTGACCACTATTTATCAACAAAAATGATAACTGGCAAACACATAGCATTGAAAAACGCAGCGTATTTGTTTTCTTGCTGTGTGCTGGCAAAAAAATTATTAGAGAACTAATCGGTGAGGAAAACTTAGTCAATTGGTTTTGGTAAAACCAGAGAAAATGCTTGATGGAAAGTCCGTAGGTATACATGTTGGTCGTCGACATCAAACAAATACGGCTTATGTTTGTTTACATCACGTAGTAGTATAGCATATCTATTCTGTGTTTCTTACAGTTAAAACACTTCGTTTATGTACCTCCGCTAGCAATAGGCTAGCGTCCTGCTATTCAAAACTAACAAGTTAATATTATTTTCATAAAGTAGGAAATGAATGCATTATTGAAAAATTAGTAAAATCGGTAAATAAATCATAGAGTAAGCTTTTAAATTTTCTGGAGTGGTCATCGCTGTTCCTTTCTCGCAAAATAGAGCTTCCCCATAGTTACTATGAAAAGGCACGTTGTGTGTGACAGCACACGCCAAAGGGACTGTATGTAAAGCTACCACATAGTAATGAGGTACCTACTGTCTCTTTCTATTCCTGTATTTTAAAATGTTTGTAACTTTGTAATTATTTGAGATATTTAATTTTCGTTTTCACGACTGTTTATTTTTTGAGGCATATTATTACTTTGTGCAATAAAAAAATAGCAGGGCACGAACTAATATAAACCCGAAGGGGGCTATTCTATATGTGTGTCATGATAAATAACTTCTTTTCTACGTCTTTTATTAAAATTTCCATCTAATACTGGTAGAATGTTTACAGTTAACTTGTATAGTCATACAAATCAAAGGCGTCGGCGTCGTTCGGCCCCAGCTGCGACGCGCGACGCCGGCGCGCGACTCTTGCCAAGATCGAAGTCGACAGCCGAGATTTGTGCCACCGCCCTTGATCTTGAGCCACACACGACACCACAGATTATATATATTAGGGGGTATAGATAAAACCACTTGCTCTTCTGAATGTAGGTATGTGTGTCAGTTTGTATGTTAACGTAGGTACGTACTGCGGTTCTAAAGTGGCTTTCTGTATAGTTAACTACCTAGGACATGAATTATTCAGTTCATTATAACGTTAATGTATTTAACTTCTATTCACACCAACTTAATTAATGCCATTCTAATAAATACACGAATAGAATATGAATATGGTACCATTACACTCGCTCGTGTATTTTTGTGGTGACAATCCGCCCGCCCTAAAGCCGCGCGCCGCCCCGCGTTGGTCTACCATTATTTAGATAGATAGACCACATATTGTACTAGTACTACCAGAGTTAATTAAGTATTTCTTTTTGTAACATTTGTTATCTTACGGTGTACAATAAACAGTTGATATATCTTTAGTGGATAGAGCAAGCACGAGGCGCGAGAGGTACCTCTCCATATCAGCATGCGGGCAAACATAATTGCGTATATCCGGGGGATGTCTGCCTGTGGTGGCTGCTCTCCTCGCAGGTCACACATCTCACCGATTCTCGTGATATAAGATTTGAACGACGATGACCATCTGGTGAAAGCCGCGGGGAGCCGATGGATGCAGGAGGCAAGCAGCCACTCAAGGTGGCGCGCTCTGGGGGAGGCCTATGTTCAGCAGTGGACGTCGTCAGGCTGATGATGATGATGATGATGAAGATTTTAAACTTCCATGGTCACTAACAGTGCTAAGGACATTGTTCTAAATGGTGGAGCAGTGACAGTTGCAAACGTATATAAAAAATGATTTTCAGCTTTAAGCCATGCAGATACAGACTCGCGCGCGAGGTCTACAGTCTACAGCTCACAAAGTCACTAGTAAATATTGATGAAAAACTGTCTATGGTTTTTCAGAGCATAAGTGTTCATAAGTGTGTAGCATTGACTCTAAATCCAGTTGGCCAATGACACAACTTCCCCTGATACGAAAATTAGATAGATGAATTAGAAAATAGTTTCTAATAAATCACGGGTTGATGTCTTTTATTCCATCCTGCTCTGTTCTTCGTAATTTCGTATGAGTTTGTCTCGTTTTGTTACCTCGCCTCCTGCCCGCGCAGGTGCGTCGTGTTTGTACGAGAAATTATGTTTACGAGCTATCAACAGGCTTTATAATCTTTGGTGTGTAATGTAGAGAGTAGAGCGTAGGCACCTACTAATATGTACATACATATATTTGTAAATAAATATTATCTATGCCGAGTAATAAAAGAGTCTACTAATAAAAGTAAAAGCATTGTGACGGGACTGTTGTAGTTAATTTTTTTTAGATTTTGATCAACTTTACCTATTTGATTATAATGACGACGACACCATATAACTAGGGTCTAAGATTTTTATTCAGTTTTGGCGGGAACGCGGAAAAGTTCACGTCGTTGCATTGTATTATTTTACAAAACTTATGCTTTTTCCAGTGTAAATGTTTAAAATTGGTGGTGTTTTACGCATTAAGTGCTGAATTACAAGCATGAGTGTGGGCAAGTGATATAATGTAGTGAAACGTGGTTTTTCGTGTTGCTTCCAAAATTCCATAGAAGCCTCTAGTAAAGTTGCCACCACTTTACTAGGGCATGACTTAGACTGGATTATGACTACCTGACTTAGACTAGACTATGACTGTGACTAAGACTTGACTTTACGTGAAATATTCGATAATACGATGAAAAATTACAAAACTTGACACTAGCTAAATACACTATGTGTGGAGCCAAAATATAAGAAAAAAAAAGATTTTTATTGCGTTCAAATATTTGCATAATAAAATAATAGATAAACAATTAAAAGCGCGCCATTGTGTATGTAGGCATTTATAACGACTATAATCATATAAACTTTGTCCATGAGATCCCGGCGCGGTGTGAGAGTCGGACCACCCCATCGCTTCCCCGTATGTGCCATAAGCTTAGGGAATATCCAGAGAATGGGCAGCAGTTTCTCCTAGGTACATTAAATCTTCTGCGATCACGGACCCGCCTGCCAAGCGTGGTGATTATGGCAAACCCCCTAAGATAAGCGTCCAAAGTGGCGTTTTATGGGGCGGCCTGTTCAGCAGTGGACGTCTTCATGCAAGCTGTTGATGTGAGATAATGATAAATAAGATGTATCAACAATTCAGTTGTTGTTACTATACAATCTTCATGTCCGTTATATATCCAGTTGGTTGTAATATGATCTAAGGTTCCGACACTTGGTAGCTTCAGAAGTGTTCCGACTGCCACGGCCACGGAGCGGTAAGCGCAATGCGCACAGATCATTAGTTGTGTTATTATCCACTGGCTACCGGATTAAACTGACGCAACTGAAGCAGTAACTATATATTAAGCTTGGTATATACATATATTGTTGTACATATATATATTACCAGCACGATGATGTGTAGATACTTGTGTAGTGATCATTGCATTCAAACTTTTCTACATACAACTTTTTTACTAGGTGGTAGGACTTTTCTGCAAAGTTCGTCTAGATAGGTACCACCGCTTTGCCAGTTATTCTGCCGCCAAGCAGTAGTGTGCAAGCACTACTGTGTTCCGGTTTGAAGGGCATTGTAGCTAGTGAAATTACTGGGCAAATGAGACTTAAGAACTGATCTCACAGTCTAGAATTTTTTTTTAGACTGTGTGATGTCTCAGGATGACGTGCGCAGTGCGCAGTGTCGCGAAACTTTAATTTAGAGTTCCGAGTGACACTGCAATCTGTAATGGGTGGCCGTGACGCTTAACACCAGGCGAACGACTAGCTCGTCACGTCATTCGTTTACATAAAAAAAAAAACATATATAAGTACGTTA
The DNA here is from genome assembly GCA_910589525.2 of Ennomos quercinarius. Classification (NCBI taxonomy): domain Eukaryota; kingdom Metazoa; phylum Arthropoda; class Insecta; order Lepidoptera; family Geometridae; genus Ennomos; species Ennomos quercinarius. The sequence goes on from OU342489.1 coordinate 17,003,320, forward strand.
TATTTTTCTAAATTATTTTATAATGGATGTTAGACTAGAGTGAAGGCTTTTCATAGGCTAACATGCTACACCTTCGACTGTATCGCCGCTTAACATCAGGTGAGTCGCAGGTCAAACGTAGGCGTCGAATACGTAAATAACACAAAAATTATAACCATAAAATATACAAGTATAGATTTTATTATATTACAAAATTACTATACCTACCTACTTACTTAAAAATACCATTCAATAATAGTACGTAGTATGTACTAAGTTACATTAATTATACACTATTAATCGTTAGATTGACTTTATAAAGAAACGTAAAACAACGACTGTTTGTTTGTTTTTCCATCGTAAATTATTTCTTGCACCACGAGTTACTCGACCTTAGAGATTCTTTACGAGAATGTTGTTTATTTTTATTCTCACGCAAATAGTTGCGTCAACCTCAGACTCTGTCCTAGCGTTTGTAGTCCGTCATCTATTTACTTCTGCGCGAAATGTTTTTTATTTTGTAAATCATAATAGTGATGATGAATAACGAAGCTAACATTTATAATATCCGCACGAAAACGGCTAAATGGCGGCTGCACTAGCTAGGCGATCTAGCAAAGATCCCCTTCCATTAGCTTTAACGCCAAACGATAACTTTTTTTTAACGGGCAATGTGCCTTTATTCTTTGAACTAACTACTACAATGATAAAAAGTAATAAACTAGCTACACTATCTACTACAAAGAACATTTGGACTGTATACTAGCCGCGATGGCCTATATAGACAGTCCAAATGCTCCAGCCCACTACCGGTAGGTAGCGTACCCAACATGCTGGCCGCATTGCCTCGTTGAATTGCAAAGCTGGTTCGTTGGGCCAAATAAGTGCCAGTATTTTGGTCACGCGTCACATCGACCAGGCGCATTGATAAATTTTGGAAAACGCGATGAGCTCGCGGTCCCCACGAACCCAGGGTCTCAATTTCCGCAGGTCATGTCATGGCTAATGTCATTCCCACACATTTTGAGGTATCGTTTGACTTAACGCTATTGGAAAGGTATCTTTACTAGGTCCTGTAGGACTGTGGCTTAAATATTTCGTGTGGAATTATGACGAAGTTAGTGTGAGTAATATTTCAACACCATATAGGAACGTGCCGGACACTCGGAGAGGCAGGCAAGCGTAGCGCATAACTAACCGAAGGATAACCACTCGCGTTCCGCATTCTACTATAACGTATTGCAGTACCTACTGTCGATACCCACCAGCAACATAAATATATTTGATAGCATTGATACAATCATCAAAATAAATGGAAACAATCATAAGGTTGCTTCGCATTAATTGATCAAGTACTATGTGGCGGTAATGTTTTCCCTTTGTAGAGTCTTGTTAGGATTGGTCTGAGCATATCCACTATTTTAATTTTCATTGATTACCTGCTGTAATAAATAACACAAGGTTCAGACCCAAGTACAGTTCGTAATACTTGTAATATTCGTTTTTAGAAGGGCGGAAAATGTCATAACACCCCATTACCTTTAAGAGAGTAGCGTTAGACCTGGGAACTACGAGGACCATGGTGCCCACAACACCCAGATAGCAGAACAAGTATTTGCACTTTTTTTACATGTTTTGTAGCGGGAATCGAACCCGCCGCCTCCAGTTTATGAGCCGACCTGCTCAACTACCTTAGCTTTGCAGCAAAGTTGCCAGGTTGCTCCTAAATCAAACCTTACGTAGTAGCATATTTATTTAATAATCTGTGCCCCTGCTCTGTAACATTTCGTAGAGCATCGCCAATCGCCATTGACCATAAAATTCATACTTCATTAGGCAAATGAAAAAACTCAGCCTGTGAAACTTCACGCGTAAACCACTATAGTACATTGACAAAATAATAAAATAATGACAATGAAGTATTATTTGCGTATCTAAATATTCCTTCAGTTTCATTTTCAAATGTCACACTCTTAGTTTTAAGTTTTTCTGAATTATAATAGCCTCTATGCCTAATGGCTTTCAAACAGCTACATTAGGATCTAAGAGCCATGTCACCATCGCGCTGTTAATAAAATACATAACTAAAAATATATATTTTGTAGATGGTAACTGCGACAGTGAGATTAGCTACTAATATTGCCCAATTCTATATGTTATCTACAACGTGAAATAGTAAAATTATAGAGAAATCCAAGTAACAAAAACTATATATATTTACGTACCTACTCTAGAATCGCCCTACCCTATCCGATGCTAGGCCCTACCTAGCCTAGCATCGGATAGGGTAGGTACTTACTTGGTACTTGGTGTGCGGGCTCCTTTTCCGCAACTAGGCCGCACAGCAGCCCTTTTTGCGTGAGGTGGCACACATCAGTCCAGCCACCCGATGTCATCCAGGAAGGCCAGCAGGCCGGGAATGTCGGTGCATGCCTCCTGGGTTGTTCCCGGAGTCCCGAGGAACTCCGTTCGCTGCTTGGCTACGCTGCCGCACTCTAGCAGCACATGTGCGGCAGTTTCTTCTGCCCCCATGCAGCCTCTGCACAGGGGGCTGTCTGTGACACCTATTGTAAACAGGTGTTTGCTTAGAGAACAGTGACCAGTGACAATACCGACGACTCGCCGGAGCTTGTCGCGTTTCAGATTTAGGAGCTTTCGGAAGTATCTCCGGTTAAGAACCGGAAACGCCTCCCTCGACTGCCTACAATCCTTCATACCTGACCAGTTTTCTTGATGTTGTTTAGCTGTTCTACCGCGAATCCAGGATTGAATCTGGCTGAATGGCAAGGGTATCATCGGCTCCGGGCCTACAGGGCGTAAAACCGAGCCTCGCCTTGCCAGTTCATCAGCCGCATCATTACGGATAGGGTAGGGCTATTCTAGAGTCCCTAACCCTAACATTAACATACCCTAAACCTTATACTGTTTAATCTTTTACATTTGCATCTCCTAGATGCAAATAAGTAAACCATAAGTATGTATTTTCATATGTGAAAACTTTCTCCTAGGCTTGCCCTGAAATTAGGTACTGAAAATGCGTAAACAACTTAAAGTTCTGTACCTATTATGTACACATCATATCTATACTGTTGCAAGCCTACAACAAATCAAGTCAGCCGAAAATGTTGTAAGCTATAAAATAACTGAAAATAGGTGGAACAAGCAACATATATGAACATATATGTACAGCAATTAAATTAACAAACTTCCAAAAAAACCTGCATCGAAGAAGTGATCCGTAATGCACAAAAAGAGATCTCATCAAACTCAAGACTATATAAAAAAGGAGATGTTGTATCGATACCTGCTTTGAATGTTAACGAACTCGCATAAAGAGAAAAATATCAAGGTCGACTTCTCTTAACCCAAGGTTGATATATTCACTTGCCTTAGAAGGTAGGTTGACCTACAACACAATATGTCTTTAATCTATAAGGTTAATGATGAATTGAGTGTTGAGGTTATTAAATAATATCTTTTAAAAAAGGAGTTCAATCGCCTTAATTTCGTACTGAAAATACTAACACAATATTAACTCAAAATTACTTTTCAACTAACTTCAAAGAGGAGGTTCTCAATTCGGTTGTATTGTTTTTACTAGCTACTTGCAGCAGCATGGCAGTTAGTGGCAGTTTATTTGTATGATAGGGAATTGCAGTTGCATTTCAGGGCAGTTCCACATTTGTTTGTGACCTTAGTCCTGTAAAAGGTCATTAATAGGCTTGCAGCGGCCACTACTTTCTTGTTTAATTATTTCGTAATAAGTATTATTATTATCAAGTTCTACAGGTAATTCAGAAAATTTGCCGTAGCTACCTAATTTAATAAAAGTGTTCATCTATCTATTTTTACATGCTGACATTGTCATCAATAAATAAGAATAATAGAACGATTTACAAGGATATTACTAAAGAAATCTTGTATATTGATTGTGGAAGCTGGTTTGTTTAAGATATTTAGTCCATCTATTTATATTTTAGTAAATATTTCTGCAGCGTCTTGACGAAATTATGATAATGGATATGGCATAGTCGTAACTTTAATAGCTAAATAAAACTAAGCTGAATGATCACTAAGTCATAAAATAAATTAGGGAACTATTCCCCTCCGTGTTTTTGTCCTGTAATCAGGCCAGGAAAGGAACCATCGTCGTCGTCACAGAAGTGGGATGGGAGCAGACTGGCTTCCTTGCAATTAGCCCGCTCAGACGGCGGCCTTGCGACCTCTTTAGGTACCTCACCTCAGTAATGTAGACACGGCACGAGGAAACACCGCACATAAACGATTTCAATTTAGTGTAGCATCTAAGCAAGATTCCTCACGCAGCTCGTCTGTTGCTATTCCGATTCACTGTGATCAATGGAATTGAAAGCATATTTGTGTACACTTCAGACGGAAGAACTGTAATAGGTACAATACGATTGCGAAATGGCTACAGTACAATCTCCTAACTTTAAACGCAAACAAAACCAAAATTTTAGCATTTAGAGTGTCAACTCTTAGTGCGCCCAAAAAGCCACTTTGCATAAAACTCCACTCTTGTCGTAACATGAACTCTGTTAGCTGTGCATGTCCACAACTGGGACAAGAACCAGAGTTCAAGTATCTAGGCATCTACAGAGATGAGCTTTTGTCTTGGACTAAACAAATTCAAGTTCTTAGTGGTCGCCTCAGAAAGCTGCTATTTGTTTTTAAAAGGTTAAAATCAATTGCTAATCGTATCTTACTTTATCATTCGTTACTGAACTACTGTAATGCATCATGGGGCACTGCAGGTAGTAGTCACTTTTTAAAAATAGAACGCGCACAGCGTGCTGTTCTGAAGGTGGCGTATGGGAAACCGTACAGATATCCAACAGACTTACTGTATCAAGAAACTAACCATGTCAGAGTTAGACAAATGTATATATTGTCAACTGCATTACGCTTTCACAAAACTGCACATATTTGTAGCATTAATCCTGAGGGATCAAGGTCCAGAAGATATCACCACCCTACACCACAAAAGAAATACACGATTTGGCCAAAGGTGTTTTAGCTTCTTAAGTTGTTACATTTATTTGAAGCTTAACAAAGAACTTGATATTAGGAACGACACTAAAAGAATCTGCAAAAAGAAAATAGTTAATTATTTATCTGGTCTCGACTATAGGAACACTGAAGAGATGTTACGAATAATTAAGTAGTAGTTGTAGGTAATAATATGTAAAATAACAAATAAGATACATAAAACAAACAGTAAAAATAATGCTCCATTCATATCAATTATCACACCCCATAGTCCATACTAAACATTCACAATTATTCACATTCACAACAGTCAAATCCACCTGAAACGCACATAAAGTATACCAAACCAAGCGGCCCTTGCAGTCGGTCAGTAACCTAACGTAACACAGCATGCATATAGCTCTATATAGGTATACTTATATTTATTTAAATTCTCTTCTTTTTAGTTTTTTTTTAATATAAAATATTCTCTTAATTTGTACTTAAGTATATTTATTATTTAATATTTATTTTTCTGTTCACTCTCATTAATCGTTTCACACCCTGATACACCCTCACACATACTCTGGCTCTCAAATAAAGTCTAATAAAACGATTACTACGGAATCCTTGGAGGAGTACTGGCCATCGCATACACAGGGAATCCTACTGCGATGACCAGCGATTTTATTTAATATTATATAATTATTATTGTAGGAAATATCTTGTAGTGTTCGATTTAAGAGTGATTATGTTTGTGATTCTTAAACTTTTGCCATATATATTGTAAATGTAATTACACTCAGTTAATAATAATTATGTGTGTACTCCAGTATTGTGCAAATAAATAAATTCTTATTCTTATTCTATTCTTAATACAATTATTTATCCCAAACCTTATTCGAAAAAATTTTACCTTTACGAAATACGAAAATATATCAAAGTTCAAATTAGGCTCGCCATTACGTTTTGTTGCGTACAGTACGATGCTGTTTTGGTTCATTGCATATTTTGTATTACCTATCTGACATGGAATGGTAGGTACTTAGGTACTGGTTTTAGACAAACACAGAGAAACATCACATCACATGCCGCATTTGTTTACGTTTTTGTTGTAAGCGTAGGTACCGATATATAATCAGCCAATGTGCAGTAGGTAATTGCCTTGAGTATGGCTTTCGACACAATAATGTTCACCTACGCAGTATATTTGCAATAACTTGCGTTACACTTTGCATGCACGTAAGGCGAGTTAGAGCCAAACTTGTAAGTATATTAACACTTAAGAGTTCATAATATTATAAATTATGCACCCAAATTGGAAATAATAGGTGTTCCTCAAGGTGCAATTTTAGCGCCTACACTTTACCTTTAGCTCAGCAATTGCTAAATATCTAAATGCAAAATTGAGCCAATTTAATGCCAAATATAATTTTAAACAACATCAAATTATAGCAAAAACTGTTTGAACGATATACCTACCAAGCGCATTTGCGAGGCGTTGATTACCTGTTGCAAGTGGGCTTCTCAAGTCGCCGCACCTCTCGCAAACTGGTATGCACCAGATTTTACGACAGTAATTGAGCTTTATAGGCAGGCGAGCCTGATTGAATGGCGGAGTTCCGATCATATCGACATCTAGATTCTCTATGTAGGTCAATATATGCGAAACGAACTGGTTTATGTTTGGATATTGAATCATCGACCAAACGTCGTCATTAATGCTAAATGTGTTTTTGATAAATGGGTTATGTACGTCTTTCCTAAATTTACTGTAACGTTACAATAAACCTAGAAAAGAAAAAATAGCATACATATAATTTATATTTCAATGCTAATTATTTTACACACTTGCCGAATCGTCTGGCAAATATTTCTAACACAACAATAAAATTAGTTCGTTCGTCGGCTTTTAAATTAGGATTTATTTTATAATTTATATCTGTTTCTATAACCAGTTTAAATCACAGACAGACAATCAAAATTAAAATTGAACGAAGAACAGCAAATAAAATTTTCAAAAGTATTCAATGAATACCTAGATTTAGCCCAGTAAGCCCAGTTTCGGTATACTTATGTATTAAAATTACTTTCTGGAACTTAAATAACTATTTAAGTACATGTCACCATCCTTGTTTTTTTATTTCTGTATTTCTGGGTTGTCTGGAAGAAACTACTGTAAGCTTATGTATGCTATTGTTGTAAGATTGTGTTTGCTGATTGTTCCTGCAATATGATGATGTTGTATGATGTTTTCAATAAAGAGTTTATCTATCTGTCTATAATCCATAAAACCCAAAATTTACTAAAACCGCAGACATACCTACTATAAATGTCTTTGCCTAAAACACTGAAAGTTGATAGAATCCGTTTAATTTACTACTATTTGGTAGAACTTCAATGTTTCTCTTTAAAACCTTTTTAATAAACCGCCAGTTGTAAAGTTAAATTACAGTTTAGCGATTTATAGTGCAACTACACCAGCTAGCTGGGCAACTTTCGATTCTAAGGACTGAGGCGCACCTAATATATACCTAATAGTGGTATTCTAAGTTGTTTGTCGTGTGGTCGTTCGGCTTCAGCAAGATTACATGTGATTCTGCCTCTATTTGAAACTAATACAATAATTTTAATGTAGGAATATCTACCTAATTAAAAACTTAGATCTTATTATATGAAATGCCATTTGTAAGTGTACAAGGAAAAATAAATTTCATTTCATCATCATCATCAACAGCCTGAAGACGTCCACTGCTGAACATAGGCTTCACCCAGAGAACGCCACCTTGAGCTGCTGCTCACCTCCTGCATCCATCGGCTCCCCGCCGCTTTCCATGATCGTCGATCCACCGAGTGGGATCGAGTGGGTGGGAATTTCATTTCATTTCAATCATTGACCATGCAACACATTTAGGTACCTATAGTTTATTTATTTATTATTGTATTTTTCATTTATTTTGAATAAGTATAGACAATAATTAGACACCGTATTTAGCGCGACTGCACTTTGCATTGCCATATGTAAATTGATTTTTCCTTGTATCAATTGATGCAATAAAGTGAATATTTTATTGATCGATTAATGGTTAATATGCAATACGTTTGTTTATCTAGTATATCTACATTCAAAGCGCTCCAAGAGTAGTATGTGGTACTTGTGGTAATGGTAGGTACTGTTTAGCACTAGAAGCATGCGCAGGCGCAAGACGTAAGGCGCGCGACGCTTAGAAAACGCGTGCCTCCAAGCGCAGACCGGTCGGCGCGCATGACCGGTCTCCGATGGGGAATTTCCACGCTTTCCTTCTTGAAGGGAATGGATAAGGGTCATTTAGAGCCGCTGAGGACAGACTAAATAATTGATTATTGAAACCACTGCGAATCTCATTGTTTCTGATATATCTTTATCTAGGTACCTAGTTCTCCTGTTACACTTGTGATTTTTTTATGTATATGAATGACGTGACGAGCTAGTGGTTCGCCTGGTTTAAACGTCACTGCCGCTCATTACAGACTGCAGTGTCACTCGGAACTCTATAAATTAAAGTGGCGCGTGACACCACGCACTGCGCACGTCATCCTGAGACATCACACGGTCTAAAAAAGATTTCTACACTGTGAGATCAGTTCATAAGTCTAAGTACTTTAAGTTATTTTTCGCTGCGTATACACATAGTAACATGTTTTTCAAAGATTACAACCGGGGCAACTTTGCAAGGTGCAATTGACACCGTCTTGACGACTTGGTTTAATAAAATTAAGCTGGGACACGACAAGTCAGATAGCTTGGGACATGATATTAATTCTATACCTGTTTATTATATGTAATGCTAATGTGGTATCAAAATATATTATGTCTATTTAGCCTATCATTATTATATATATATAATATTATCATTAATTATTTATTACATACCGTCGTGATTACTATACTCTATTTCTGAACCTGCAATTCCATAATTATATGCAATAAATTAAGCATGATTATTTCACGGAATTCTAATAAATTGTCTTCCTACATTGCACATACCAAGATGTTTGGTCATTCGATCATTCGGAGTAGAAAAGCGAAAATAAACAGAACTTGGGTGACATTATATAGCAGTATCGCCCACTTAGCGTAATCTATAGATTAATTTGTAAAGGAAAAATTTGAATCGCGAACGGGACTTGAACCCGCATCCATCCGTCCCTAAAACCGGGACACGCTTTACTTAAGCTACCGTGACAAGTGGTCTCGTGTCCGAATTTATCCTTCACCTTTTACAACCAACTTACGGGGTTGGCAGCGCCGAGTTAAAGGTTTAAATCGTATTTTACCGCCACTCCTGAAAATGCATTAATACCTACTGTACTTACCTCATTCAGTTCGCCAACCACTTTTTTCTGGTTAGTCTTTTATTTTCCTCGAGGAATCGATCTCGTCTAGATATTAGAGCCCTTCAGTCGATATATTTTAAGAAATAGTTTTTCGGAATAACTATTTCTTATATTAATTATTCCAAAAATATTACTAACCTCATTTTAATAGTAATAGCACGGGTTAGCCTGCGTGAAATACATTTAATATTTACTTGCATTGCACCATTGCATCTAGCATTTTCCTCGCTGTAGTGAGGTGAAAAGTTGTGTGCTTCGCTCGGCAGCAATGTTATTTAGCGTCTCGTACCTTTGAAACCTAACTCACGCCTAAAACCAGTTTTGCAACCTTGCATAACAAGTACCTAATTATTTCCATTTTTTATTATTTAATTCGCTAGGTATTTGAGAACTAGATGGTGATAATTATTAAGTTAGTTCTAAAGTTATTTAATTTCATGGTGATATTGACTTTTGACTTTTTGATATTCTTGCCTTTTCCTCGTTCGATGATAATCCAATAGGTGCTAATACCTACGTTTATATAAATTATTAAAATTTAGTATGATATCCATAGTTTAAGAGCAGACTATACCGGCATAGGTAGATAGGTACCTAATTAGTAGGTATATAGTTATTATATTAACAAAAAGTTTGTTTTGTAGTAAGTATTAATTATTACAAGATGGCTGGCATAACTATATTGCAATTCATTATTGCAAGGTTCAATTGTTTGTTAAAATGTAACAGACCGCGTAGATATTGCCGATATAATTGCCAATATATAGCAAACGGTTGAACCTTGCAATACTGGATCGTTATTCATGAACCACCTTGTAACAGTTACTCGATACAAAACAAAAATGTTGGAAGTATAACACTATAGGTAATCTATGCCCATCATCGGAGAAACAAACAAGGGCTAGAAAATTAGAAATAGCTAGAATATGCATTTAGCGCCAGGGTGTTTCTGGAAATGCAAATATGCGCCGTGATGTAAGTGTCAAATCGTTGGCAAGCTTAGGATAACAGATTTAGAATAGTCAAGAGAGCCTAAATGAGTAAAATCTCGGGAGGTGCGCCAAGCGACGCGACCGACGCCACAGCGCACGGCGCGGGGGCGTCACGGCGCGGGCGCCGGGATTAGTGGCGTAGGTAAGGTACCCGCCACGTCGACACCTGCCAGCGCCCGCTGCGTCACTGAAACCAACGATTATATTATTTACTTTGTACTGGCACTTTTAGGCCCGATTTCACCAAACTAGAATAAATTTTATTCCAGGTATAACTTTCCGAGAACAACCGAGTTACGCGAATATAGCCCTTATACCACCAATTTTGTGAAGGAATAAGTGACAATCAAAATGGTGTCTTTTTAGTGTAATTTCATTTATCAATTAGCTGTATCCAGGAGTAAGGAATAGCCGTATACTTGGAATAAACGTTGGACGACTCACGGACTGATCGTCACACCCACGTTTTTAACGAGCTTGGATCATAGATCAGATTAACCATAACTATACATAAACTTACCTATTAACCATTGAGCACATACTCGTAATAATACTCATTCCACGTTTCATGAACGAAGGTGGTATATCTACTATGATATATTTGCAACTGTAAGATAGTATAAAATAATTAAGTATTTCGTTTTTTGCCAGTCTTGTCTTGTTCTGCTATTCGTGAAACGTTTCTATATTCTGTTTTTTTTTTCTGTTTCTATTGTTATTATTGTAACAAATGTTTTTTGACGGTTTCTAATTATTATTGGTGGAATCCTACTTCCTATTTACAAAGTGATTTAAATCATGTTAGTCCATTTGCGTTTGGCTCGTCGTCAACAGTAAAAGAGTAGTCAATTACAAAACTTGCCATTTATCTACAGAGATTCCCACAAGGGAGTATACTGAGACCAGCATTGTTTGGTCGTTCTGCAATAAACGGACTATTTTCCAAACGCAAGGTTATTATTATAAATTACGTATTGAATCAGAACATTCTTAACATTGATTAATCAACATCAGAAAACGAAAAACACAATAAACATAATGGTACCTAAATTAAAAGCTGTCAAAATGATAGGAAGTTTAACAAAATGAATGAAAAGGTTTTATGTAGTGTGTGCACATAGTTAAAGATAACAGGGCCCTAATTCTGTATGAAAACCCAGATTCCACACGATACGAAACCACGTCGTTATCGTGTTTTGTTCAAATCGTGTCACAGCATTAGAAATACCTTCACTTTACATTATGTTATTTTTGTTTTGAATAAATATTGATATATTAAGTGGTGGTAACTTTTGACGTGTTGATGTTTCGGAACGTGTCTCAGTGGAACATTATGATTTTTGACAATTCAAATCGCGTCATTTCCAAATTCATTTCGCGCGATTTTGTTTCCATTTCATAGGAAATAGATTTTTGCAGATTTCTTATATAAGACAAGGAATTCGCGTGGTTTCGAAGTAAGGAATCGTAAAGTGGTCATACAGAATTAGGGTCCAGGAGCACGTGCTCAGTAAGCTGAGCACGTGTTGAACAAATCACTAGTAGGTAGGTAGGGCGTCCGTCCAAGTGCATGTTAGCGTTAACTATTATTAGTATTGAGGAGTTTATTTACAGCAGCTACACAACACTAAGCTATTATTATAGCTCGCTTAAATTAATCCTGTATGATTGAACATCTCATAGAACAAGTACCTACAATCAAGGATGCAGTGCGATGTTTTATTGACCTAGTACATAATTATTTTGTTAATTTGGTTTATAAGAAAATTATTGTCAAGTATTTATGTATGCTTAGAATACTTAGAAACCCCCACTAAAGATCCTTTTTTTAATCTTTTAACTAATGTTTTCCATGGGAGGGTCAAGATTGACAATGTCAATATAGATCTTTTTATTACTATAATCAACAAAAACTTTAACGTCCAGAAACTAGTGAAAAGGGGGTCCCCTTTGCGGTATGAGCGGACGGGGAATGAGTTGACTTCTGCCATCAATACCAAGAAAAAGGTTTCCGTCACAGACCTGGCAAACCACTGCTTCATTTACTCAGTTTCGTGGTGTACCTACAGGCAGACTGACATTCATTGACTGTACTTACAATACAAACCAATTTATTGACACCAACATAAATAATACTTAAATAAAAACAATATGTAGAAATGAGAATCACATAATAAGATAGGTACAATGACCAGTCTTATTGCTAAGAGCGATCTCTTCCAGATACTTATATAAAATCCTACTGGTATCCTGATTGTGACTTCTAATAGCCTCACCGACCGTCGCGTAGGCGAGTTGTGGCCAAATGTAAACGTTTGGCAACAACTCGCCTGATGGATATATTTTTTTGGCTAAAAAACTACCAACTTTATCATCCCCTACACTTTCGCCATGTCACTCACCTCCGTCAACCTTCATCAACGCATCAGCATTGCAATTCAACGTGGCAATGCGGCCAGCATGTTGGGTACGCTACCTACCGGTAGTGGGCTGGAGCACTTGGACTGTCTATAGGCCATCGCGGCTATTATACAGTCCATAAGTGTTCTTTGTAGTAGGTAGTGTAGCTAGTTTAGTTTAGTTTAGCTTAGTTATGCTTAGTTTAGTTTAGTTTAGTTTAGTTTTTATTATTGTAGTAGTTAGCTTGAGTAATAAAGGCAATTTGCCGTTAAAAAAAAAAAACCTTCATCTCAACCTCAACCACAGATTGACGTCAACTGAATGTTGACTCCAACACATCATACCAATTTTCACACAGTCCCGACTACATACCTAATTAGTAAAACGCAGTAAATGGTGCAAGTAAGTACTTACCTACCATACCTATACTTAAGGTGTAAAGTTACAACTTATGCCTTGCGATGATCTTATTGTTTGCGCAGTTGGGGCGCTTTATAATAATTAATAATAGTTATTGAATTTTATACCTTAAAAAATAAAATAATTAATTATTATTGTCAGTTGACTTATTGTCTAGCATAATCAATAATACCTACCCATTTTGTTCCGAGAATCCCTAAACGTTTTTGAGAAGTGGCATACCTACGTATATATTATCTATGCTTAAGTATATTTTTGTGTCGAGATTGAGATTTGGGATGGTTTAGTTGTATGTCGTTGTTATTTTGATAATACTTATACGGCCAATCAGCTAATGGCGACCGTATTTTTCCTCTTTCATTCTATTTATAAAAAAAAGAAGATTGAAATTGACAATATCCATATTGAAGCGGGCAACATACGTACTATGACCAGTACTGTGCCCCTACTACAAGCATCCTGCCACTTTAGTCAGATTGCATAAGGATGAGATGACACAAGAATGGTTTGCACTGTAATTTAATGATTGCCGTGTTGATCGTGGGGTCAGGGATATTGCTAGTAAATTATCAGTAATCAGTCATTAATTTAGTTATTTACAAAACACCGCACACAGTCCGCGAACATTTTCGCTACTCAAAAAAAAACTGAATAAAGAATGAGACCTACTTGCGTATAATTTTTCCGAATAACTATTTACCTGCATAATTACAAAAAATAAGTTAATATCTGTTTGGTTTTTTTATAAGTAAAACCTATAGATTTAGAAGGATTTAAACCAAGTAGGTACCTACGTAATAAACCTGAATTCTGTTATGTCATAGACTGGTCTGTACTCACAGAAAATTAATAGACTTTCATAAAAAGAAATGATATTTGCAAACTGGGAAATTATATAAAGGGTATGGTAGAAAAAGGACAATGATTGATTTATTGTAAGAGATTTTTGACGATGCTATAATCGACCAATTACTTGCACAACCGGTACCTTTACTTTGTTGAACCTTCCAAAAGTTTGGCAGGATGGGTATTGCCGTAGGAACCAGTGAGAACCAGTTTTGGAAATGTTCTGTCTGTCCGGTCCTCAAGTTCGTAAGCGCAATTATTGCTCATATTTTATAGCGATGCATGTGAACGACGTGTAACATATGCCGTCAACAAATAAAGTTAATTTCTTGCGTTGTCTCTGATTATTTTGATATTACTACTAATCCTGTCTACTATCAGCCCCTAACGGGATCGTGTCGTGTCTCTAGTAACCCGTAACCCGTAGTAGTAATTAATACTGACCTACGTGCTTTAGATATATAGAATGGCAATAGTTTCTAGTTAAGTGGTATATATAATCAAGGCCCATAGCAAGGCGATAGTATTTAAAAAAGTCAATAAACCTTCAAAGAGTTATTAATGTATCTACTACATGCATAATATAGGTATAGAGTACCTACACGTTAAGTAGAGGTCTTTAAATTTCTCCCTGCTTTTTTGGCTGTTTTACTAGGGGTTGGGGATGAGTTTGAGATAGTAAACACAATATTTTATACTTGTTTTAATATCAGTTCTCGGTAAAATATATTTTCACCTCACTAGCTCGGAAAGATTCTCTTTGTCATTCAAAATCTGGGCGCAAAAACGCATTTTAATCGCTAGCGTGGAAAGTGTTTTTAAAATTCGAACCCTTCTATTCAATAAATTTCGCGTCAAGAATTGAGGATTTAACCACAGATCTGCCCGAATTTAACTTTCTTGATATTGCCAGTCCACTGAAAATTCATTAATACCACAGACTACCTACTAAAAGATACCATTACTTCTCCTTTTTCTCGTTCGCTAACCTCATTTTTAGAATAATCGCACTGTCCAGCACCAAAGAGTATATAACCAATACATTACAATACATTATCCAGCAACGCGACTGCATGAAAAATGGATGCAAAACACTTTTTCTTTCCTTTTCAATGAATGACGTGACGAGCTAATCGTTTACCTGATGTTAAGCGTTACCGCCACCCATAACTAAATTAATAAGTTAAAAACTAATCTTTTCTTAGTCTTTTAGCTGTTTTTCTTGCATTTTCCTCGCTGCAATGAGGTGAAAAGTTGTGTGTTGCACTCGGCAGCAAAGTTTTTCTGCGTCTCGTACCTTTGAAACCTTCGCTACGCTCAGGATTCTTCATTTGAATCAATCCTAGAATCCTTCGCTTGCTCAGGTTTCAATTCAAGTACTCGCGCCAAAAACCAACTTTGCAGCCTTGTATAACAAATAACTATTATTAGGTATAATACGTACATGACGGCACACGATTCCCAATCTATACCACAAATAATTATAATCATTCGAAAATTTCAGCTTTAATGATAAACATGAAGTTTTAATCAATAGTTAAAATAAGGGCATTTAAGCGTTGATTAACTTTAACCAACGTTACAAGTAAGGCCCGTAATCACACGCATTTACGAGAATTCCTGTTCAATAACATTTATCATAAAAATTCATCTTCGTTATTCTCTCAAACTGAGTAAACATGCTGAGTTTAATATCAAATATATTTTTGTAAGATCAATAAAATGCATTTGGAAAGGGCTCCGAGATAAAAAACATTGTATTAAGATTTTTATTTGTATTTAATGCATTTATGTATTATTTAAATAATATATTGTGAAACCTGCGCAAGTAACTGTTAAACCTGCAAATTATCCAAATGTTTTGTTGAAAAACCCGTTCTCTCAAGTTGTGCTTCGGGCTTCCCATTCGCACGGTCACAGTTATGTCTGTAGCCGCACTCGTCCACGCGGCAACCTGCTTCACTCCATGCATCTTGCATACGATAAATTAAGTTTCTGGTAGGTACTCTACACTCAGTGGTTACTGCAGCATCTACCTACGTGTTTGCAATGCAACCTTACAGCCACTGCATTATTGACTGGCCTTGTTAGCTCAGTTTGGTACTAGCTCTGCCTTCTGAACTTATAGGTTGTTGGTTCGATTTCCACCCAGGACAAACATTTGTGTGATGAACATCGATGTTTGTTCTGTGTCTGGGTGTTATATTGTATTCTATGTAAGTATTTGAGTATTGTATCAGTTATCTGGTTTCCATCACAGATTAGAGAAAAAAACAATGTAGTTTCCATAGTACAAGCTATGCTTAGTTTGGGGCTAGATGGCGCCGTGTGACATGTCCACACATTTATTATATTTGCAGTGCACTGGGTCTTCTAGGGATGGGCCTTCAGACTCATTACATAACCCATATTAGTACATATTCATCATCAGCGGCCTTCCAGTCTATTACAGACTATTTAAGCAGTGTGTTGGAAATTTGGAAGACACTTCTTTTGGTGGCTGTATAAGCCAATACGAGAGAGGCACATGCGTCCACACCTTGCGCAGGCATGTGTTGCGACAGATGGAGTAATGTCGCTGTCATGCCGTTTTGCTCTCTTTTCAGCATATTATATATTACATATATGTTTATTACATATTATTAAAACTAGAAGGCACTAGATGCAAATATTCAGCCTAAAGTAAAATCAGATGAACATTTAATTTAAACTTGGATCCATCGTTGGATATCGAATTCTGTTTCCTTAAATCAGGATGTTTAAGTATACCTACATTTGATTTATTTATCAAACTCGAGTAATTTATTGCATTATTCAGAATACTAGTATAATGCAAAATATTCTAAATAAAATAAAACGTATCTAATGTCAAAGGTAATGTTTTATGGAGGGTACCTAATACCTACAGACCGTTCACCGTGAGATGTCCCCTGATGTATTATATATTATTTAAAAATACTGATGACTAGACGCTATGAACTAGGTACCCACATATTCCAAATCTATGCCATGAATAGTGGATTACATTCATACGTTTTCGCAGCCATATGGTTAAATCGGGGAATCCTCCACCGCTAAATAAAAAGATAACCATCTGTCACCGACACCTCGAAGTTATAAAGTTGCCTTTTTAAGTAGCTACTTATATATAAAAGATACAACAAAAAGAAGCACAAATACCATATTATGTCCTTTTTTTAATTTAGTATTGGTTACTCGAACAGCGGACAGTAATACGGTATGACAGTAGGACGGGCTACCCGCTGACCCACACTCCTAGGATAGTAAGCAGGCCGAAAACAGCATACGAGCGGGACATAATCGTTGTAGGTGCCAACGGGACAGGAGCTATAATCGTAACTACTTAACTGTAGTACCTAATTCCACGCAACGTCGCAGGCAGCAGCTAGTACTTCAGAAGAGTAAATTACCACCATCTTGTACATACAAATAGCGCCAACGTTTTTCTATCCCTAGATGTTATCCTATTTCAATGTTTTTTTTTTAAATACTATACAATTACGTCTTCCTTTTTTGAGTTTTCGAAATATCTTCGTAGATAAAGCCCGAACGAACCCGAGCGTAGTAGTGACGAATTTTTGCGTTTAAATTGAAACGAATAATAGTAGTTTTAATTTGAAATCAAAACATATTTTCAAATAATACGTAAATAAGATTATTACCTGCCCAACCAATTGACACCTAAAGGTCCACATCAAAAGGTTTTGTCAAGATCTAACTAAAGGACGATTACCGTTTTCCGGCGTAACGCTAAAATGTAGGTAAATCCAGTCACGGGCTCTGTTGTCTCTATCATACGTGCGGATATCAGAGCGACGGCAAAAACATTTTCAAATAACAGGACGGCTCTCTTAATACATATTTACGCCTCTATCTTACGAGTTACACGGGCCATTTATTTATTCAGAAAATAAAACGTACGCTTTACATAAGAACTTTTGACAGTTTCCTGAGCCACAGAATAGATAGGTATATACTTAGTACTACACCTGAGCTAAGTAGCATTTTGTAACATAATCTGAAGACTTAAAGCCTTTTATCGCACGTACTCCACTGTTAGCCCCTCGGGCTCGGACGGTATTATTATACCAACATGAAGTGTTTACTTGTCTTCTGTTGAATGTGAAGTAAAATAAATAATTATGAGGATGCCTGGTGATTTTCCACTATGCGTTAGTTCTAAACATCGCGAACTGGAGCCTCGAGCATTCATCTTCTCTTATTATAATAAGATTTGTAAACATTACTAAACGTTGCTAATTTTCGTGGAATAAAATGTTTTGGAATTTTAAAAACACCGCAAGCTGTTGTATTTGGAACACGTCACTGCAATAACAATAATATCATCTGATGTTGATTGCTACCATTCTACAATTCTGTACATGAATAAGTATCTAAATAATAGCTGGTAATAATGCAATAGTTTCCAGAGTTCTCAATCATTGACTTTTTTCAATCATTGCGGGTAAAGTTAGGAAGAGGACAATTTTGGAAATGGACAAATTGAGAAATGACCCAAACCACAGATAATATCCACGGGGACCTGTGTGGTTTAACTTTGCGTTTGTATTGTTCGTCGACGGGCAAGGGTTTTAGTTTTAACCTTTATAAATAACCAATCATTAAAGAGGAGTTCCAGAAGACTCATGGATGACTCGGTAAAAGTACTCATCGAAAATAAAATAAAAATATAATATAAATAAATCATTAAACAAAATCCGTGAATATAAAAAAGAACATTATTTTAGAATGTGTGTTTGTCTTCTACTACATTTTTAATTCCATAATAATATTAGATGACACCTTGTTTCTTTTAATCCGTGGTTGACATTCCTCATCATATTTAGATATTTACATCTACATCATCTACACCACTATTATAAAGAGGAAAGATTTGTATTTTTGTGTGTATGTTTGTAATGAATAAACTCAAAAACTACTGTGCCGATTTCAAAAATTCTTTTACCATTGGAAAGCTACATTCACCCTGAGTAACATAGGCTACACCACTACACGTGCGAAGCCGGGGCGAGCCGCGAGTTAAAAATATAATTGAAGCTTAAACTGTCGTAGGTATTTAGATAAAAAAGTAATGTATTGGTACTTAAATACGTGTGAACTCTATGGAAAATTATATGGCAAGTACTTACTAGTCACCTAGTTATTTGTTATTAGGTAAATGAGGAAGCGTAGATAAACGGGTGTCCATTAAAAATACATTATACCTTTCGTAGTCGCTACTTCACAGTAAACTATAAAATACACGTGTGTTTACTTGCTAAGATTCTTACACGTTTCATACTTACCTACTTAATAATAATAACTTATATAATATATGCTAATTGCCCGTTTGAATGTACATAGATACGTAATTACCTACGTAAGTTTAAATACAATAGATTTCGGGATAATAACATAGGCTCTTTATTCGTTAAACGTTTCATTTGGCACAACTAAAGAGGCACTAATGAGCCATCTCCGAACAGGTGTGGAAGTAGCTTCGTCACATATTTGTCTGCAATAATTTGACATATTTAATAGTAATAAAAACGCAATGGAGGGTTCCAATCATTCTACCATGTGCTTGAGTCATTCAATTATGATCTGTTGGCACCGAGAGAGTTTATTAAATAAATAAACTCATACATAGCAATAATTAATTTTAATTAGTATCTATGGCTTCTATTGCGTTGAGACTTATGTGTGTTTGTTTACCACAGGTATATCCAGTTAGAGATTAAAAATCGGCAAACCAGTTTCCATAATGTTATAAATTATGTAAGCTGTCAAAACACATACTTATATAAATGTTAAAGTTTATTTGAAAAAAACAAGGTAAATGTATAAAATATTAAAGTAATATTTTCCTGGTGCACACAAAAAAGACTCAGATTAATTTAGTCTAACATTTTTTTAAAATTAATAATACAAGGCGAGTTTGAGTTGGTATGCTTTCCCGAATGGGGGGGACTGGGACCATGATAGCCCACAAGTTGTGAGAGCCTTACTTGAAACTGCGCTTTTCCAAACCTCCAATTATACTAAAAAATAAATCCACTCACAAAATCGCACGTGCGATCGCTACGAAAGTTAACATGGTACTATAAATTCTTTTCTAAACACAGGTCGTTAAACTCATTTAAGTGCATTCGGTCAAGGACGAAGTTCAACCACCCAGCTGCGCTAGGGCTATTTTCGAACGATGGCATTTCTTCAATGAAAAACTATCAATTTAAAAAAGTCGTAGATGAAACATTGTCTACCTTGGGGAGTAGATTTACCCTCTTTGGGGATAATATACAAATTCAAACTCAGATAGTATATTATTCTAAGATCTATCATCAAAGTTTTTAGAATTCTATTATGTCTACTGAACATGACGCGCGTGGAATTTTGATTAGTCTCCGACTCAGTTGCTACGTAATATTACTATTTAGTCACCTTATTACAACTAAAGGTCGTATATAAGCATTAATAGCTACATACTCCGCTTTGTCCGAAAATATAATTATTTTCCAAAGGGAATAAGGTTTTCAGCTTCGAGTTATAAGCGTAGCTTGCTTATGTAGCTATACTCTAAGGTTTTCAGGGAGAATAAATAAATACCCTATTTTCTATATCGGTAGTTTATGTAGTTTATGATCTCTTCCCAAAACGACACCTTTTAAATATTACTCACATCCAAAGTAAATTTTTCATAATGTTTGTTTTGTTTAAGGCCCGTTTCCTATTAGGTATGTCTATTTTCTTATTATATAATATTATATAGTCTGTGTAATGTAGGTATGCACCTATAATCTATAAATTATGAATACCTACACACAAACAAACAAACATGTTTAACTTTTAAACTGGAGATGAGGTAATGATTGTATTTGTAATTTAATTCTTTAATATCATTTACTTTTGGTATTAAAACCTGGCTTCTAGTATTAAAAACTCGATTATGAAAGCGACGATAAAAATATCAATCAATGGTTTAATACAGTTGACATCACTTTAAAATGGATTTCGTACGCCGTACACTATGATAATTAGATACCACTACTTACTGAGCTAGCTAGAGCCGTACAAATCACAATATTATCGTAGCTAAAGTTTTTTATATCCATAAAACGAATGACTGTAACAGGGTTACGCGGAATAAATTATTCTCTCATAAACGTTCAATAACATTTGCCATTTTTGTAGGTACTTATAGGTAACTTTTATTACTTCTAATACGTGACACAATTTAGAAGGTACTTACGATAAAATCAATTTTTTTTTTTTTATATATTATAATTATAATAAAGTTTAATAATTAAAAATGAATGTCTGTTTGCTGCTGCTGCGTGCTGTAGGTACCTACAGTTCATTTGATTGTGATGAAACTCTGGCACTTTCGCGAAAGTTATAGGCACCCGTGCGTACTAATTGTGCCCGTGCGAAGCCAGGGCAGGTCACCTAGTTATCAAATAAAATTAAGAAAATGAAATAAAATACATTACTTATATTATATCCTATTATCAATGTCCGTGGCTTTAGTTGTTCAGTATAAATTATTTCTCCAACACCGTTTTTATTCTAAATTAGTTTTTTTATGCGTCCTCGAAGCCGAAGTGATTGTCGGTAATTATCGATTCCTTTCTAACTTCGTAACAGATAATTGTGGATCTTGTTCTGAGAATTAGATCTTATTTAATGTAGGTAAGTATTGGAAATGTGGTGTGGTCAATGTGCTGGCGATACAGCGAGTATATACCTAAAATGCATAGACGTATAAAGGGCCAACCAGATACCTATATAAAGTATACAGATACAGATTCTTTATTGATAAATAATAATTTACAAGTCATTGCGTAGGTCTAATTAATTATAATTAAAATTATTTAATATTACATAAATGTATGTGTAATAATTTGTATATTTTGCAATATAATTATGATTATGATATAAAAATAAAAATAAATAAGATGACAATCACAAATAAAAATCATAAAAATATAAAGCGATAAACTTCACATATACATACTTACCTGATGTTTGAGGATAAACAACGCAAAATTTTAGACTTGCATTGAAATGTACTTACTTACAAAGCTTTAGTTTGCAGTAGGTAAGTAAATGAATCAGGTATCAGTGGTCTTCAGTTTAGTACCGGGCAATTGACCTGACCTCTGTTCATGTCGACGCAACCGATTGAAGTCGTCGCTTCCACTATGACCCTACCCTAACCTGACCTTGCTAGAGTAACCGGTTTTTGTTTGGATTTTTGTTCAGTATTCATTGCTATATTTGTAATGCGTAACTAGAGTAACTATTGTGTGAGTACCTTACCTACTGGTAAACGTTGATATTGTATACCTTCTCATCTAGGTATTATTATTATTATAAATAACTAGCTGACCCGCCCCGGCTTCGCACGGGTTAATTAGTTTTACGCTTTATCTCAGTCTAAAGAAAGAGAGAAGGAAGAGGGAAGAAGATAAGGGAAAAGGATGGATGAAGGATGAAGGTGAACTGACGCCCCTGCCTTCATTCGTTTCATCCATTCATCCTTTTCCCCTCCCTTCTCTCTTTCCCATAGTACAGGATATGAGTGGCTTTGGACCTAATACTGAAGGTTGGATGTCTGTAACTTCTGAAACACAAAACCGACGACCTTGAAATATTTTCGGAACAATATTTAAAGTAAGTACCCACTATCTAACAAAAAAAAGAAGAATGAATTTGGACCACGCGTTAAATAATTAGTTTGCCACTTGCGATTTCTTTGCATTGCAATTTTAAGCGAAATTGGTGAAAACCGCGGGGAGCCGATGGATGCCGGGGGCGAGCAGCCACTCAAAGTGGCGCTCTCTGGGGAAGGCCTATGTTTAGCAGTGGACGCCTTCAGGCTGTTGATGATGATGGTGGTTTCCAAGCTCGTTGCGTTGCGTTGATTATCACTAATAGCGGCACACCCACATTTATGTTATACGACCTGGGCCATAATTCTGTATGAAAACACAGATTCCACACGATATAGAAACCCCGTCGTTATCGTGTCTTGTTCAAATCGTGTCACACCAAGGAATCGACAATTTTTGTATTCTGTATAATCTAGACAAATTATCTATGACAGGTTTTGGATCCCTCGAGTGCGTTCCAAATTAGAACTAAAGGATTTCTCATCCCAAAACCGATAAAAAATTAAAATAAAGGAATGGCTTATATTTATGTTGTGATATAACGAAACCATGGGTAATTATTAAAAATTGACAGAAAACCTTTAGAAATACCTCTACTCTACATTTTAGTTTTATTTTGAATATTTAATATCGACTTATGTGGTGGTAACTATTGACGGGTTGATGTATCGGAACGCGCCTCAGTGGAACATATGATTTTTGAAAGTTCAAATCGCGTCAATTCCACATTCATTTCGCGCGGTTTCGTTCTTATTTCATACAGAATAGATTTTTGCAGATTTCTTATGTAAGACAAGGAATTTGCGTGGTTTCGAAGCAAGGAATCGTAAATTGGTCATACAGAATTATGGAGGAGGAGGACTGGTAGATAATGCTATTTAGCAAATTAGCATTGAGTTTTAGAATAATTAGTTTGCGAATTGCATTTACATATTTTGTGTAAAACTATTAAATAAATACATATTTATTAAAAGTTACGTAACTATAATATCATTCTTTGTTTAGTATTAGGTGTCCACTTCTATAGAAGGTTCACAGCCTTCTGAGTTTCACCTTGCTGGTTGCGACACTTTTCTTATGCATATTTGTTGATTGCTATTTATCTCAGGTAGGTTTTCACTCTATGGAAGCAAAACTTAACAAAAGTTATTATTGAGGTATCGAAACTATAAAAATCAGGCAAGTCAAAATAAGGAACGAACGCTACGAAGATATCTACCTGCTGTGCTGTACAGAGCACACGGCGACCCTTCTCTCATATGCACCATATTCCCCTTCTCACAGCACAATGCATAATATTAAATGTAAGTAGTCCTATTCCATCACACCAATTGCAGTACAACGTAGGCACCATTAGGTATCCTCTAAATATATGCTCTGTTTGCCATTTTGCTCTCTTTTCCACAAGCTTGTCGAATCAGGCTCTATCGTGCAACTTTCGGCCTTCTGTAATGCAGGTTCTCCATCGATTTTCTATCCTTCGCGAGCTTCTCCCATTCACCATGCTTGATGTTTTATAACAAAATGGCATGACAGCGACATTACTCCATCTGTCGCAACACATGCCTGCGCAAGGTGTGGGCGCATGTGCCTCTCTCGTATTGGCTTATACAGCCACCAAAAGAAGTGTCTTTCAAATCTTCAACACACTGCTTAAATAGTCTGTAATAGACTGGAAGGCTGCTGATGATGCTCTGTTTACTTATACTAATCAGTTCTTTGGGTTTCTATAATCCACCGCCATGGGAACTATCTTAATCATGCTGTACATTTGATGTTGGTTTCAACTTGTAAGGAATGGACCACGAAGTCCTTTCAGTTCCGTTAGTCCACGCCGCGGCTTGTTTCACAGACAATAACAATGTTCTGCTTCACCTGATAATAATTCAGCGTTTACTACGACGTATTGACAATGAGGCAAATCGCTTGAGGTTGAACGACCTCCGGAGTAGGATGTCTGAAATCAGAGCAACGATACCTATGTATGATGCATCGGATAGAGCAATTTAGTCATTTGCATAGTATAACAGTTTGACCGACATGAGTGAGACCAGAATGTAGGTACTATAAGAACTGCCCGACACGGCGACTGTGTGGCGAACTGCCGATTAATAAACGAAGGGTATTATATTATGTCCGCAGGAGAACTAAAGTGACCGATATAGTTAGAATTAACCAGTTCAAATGGCAATGGGGAGGCCACATCGCTCGTGGAACTGACAACCGATGGGGAAGAAAGGTTCTCGAGTGGCGACCACGAACCGGAAAACGCAGCGTAGGCCACCCCTACTAGGTGGATCGACGGTCTATGGTGAAACCCGCGGGGAGCCGATGGATGCAGGTGGCAAGCAGCCGCTCAAAGTGGCGCTCTCTGGGGGAGCCCTATGTTCAGCAGTGGACGTCTTCAGGCTGTTGATGATGATGATTATTATGTATGTAGGTACGATGCGCAACTATGACTTTGGTAATATCTAACGACGTAATTAACTCTGGTTGTAGTGGGTACTAGTTAGGTTGCAACTGGCTTAGCGAAACTCTGTCGCGTGATGCATGTTACAATCGTAGCGTAATAAGAGAAAGATTTTAGTAATAAAATATAATAATGATTCATAGTAATTCGTTCATCGCTAGATTACATCTTGTATGATATAATTTGGCATCCCTATTGTAATTCGCGGACGGATGACGGTAGTTACGAGCTCGCGCGCCAGACGACGACGTGCACTGTCGGCAAAACTGGCTTCATTATTCGCCAGTTTTAACTTCACACAGCTATTACACAAGTCCTTTAAAGATCTCCTAACAAGGATGTAGTTAAACGAGAACTTGACCTAGTTCTGAAGATGGATGTCTATATAGCTGATTTAGGATTATTATGAGAGTTTTATTTTCTGCATTGTGCCGGATTGCTTGCATTAGTACCTAATAGTGGGACAACGAACTGCTTTTTTAAACGCGTTTCTGCTTGCTTTTTTTTTTAAGTTAAGAGCGACAAACAAGCATACGGCCCGCCTGATGGAAAGCGGTAACCGTAGCCTATGATCAATGCACTCTTTAATCTTTAATAAACATCAATAAATGAAGTACTATCATGTACTCAATTTATGATAATGAATTCAATTACATCCTGTATATACAAATAACAAATTCGGTCTTATTGTTCGCATTTCTCGGAAACTATATTTTGTACAGTATTTTTTTCATGATCTCGTCCGAATCATCCATATTTGGACATGAGATCACGTTGTGAATCATGTCTCGGCTTTAGGGATGGATGGTTGCGGGTTCAAATACCGTTCGTAATTCAAATTTTTCCTTTACAAACTAACAGGTACTTTGGTCGGTGACCCCTATATAATAGTTTTTGTTAAACATAGGCAGGACTTAATCGCGCTTAAACATTATTTATCCACTTCGACGTTTTAGCGCGATTAAGTTCTGTGTTAAATAATAACCGGCTATGTGCGAGTCGGACTCGAAGGGTTCCGTACCATTACCTATAAAAACGAGCAAAATAACCACGTTTGTTGTATGGGAGCCCACTTAATGTTTATTTTATTCTGTTTTTTAGTATTTGTTGTTATAGCGGCAACAGAAATACATCATCTGTGAAAATGTCAACAGTCTAACTATCACAGTTCATGAGATACAGTCTGGTGACAGATGGACAGACACACAGACGGACGGACAGCGGAGCCTTAGTAATAGGGTCCGTTTTACCCTTTGGGTACGAAACCCTAAAAATTTGGTGTTTAAAACGCGAGAATTTAACAAATACTACCCATACATAATGCCTGAAATAGGCTGATTTTTGCAGTTTATTACGAATGTTATTCATCCCTATTCCAATGAATACGTACCTACTAGTTATATACATATATAAAAGTGAAACGTTGTCTGTCGGTTTGTTTGTTTGTGTGGCTTTGACGCAATTTCCGAATTTATTTTACTGACTCTACCGATATCAACGTATGGGGGGGGGGGGGTACCTACTAGGTAAACACAACCGAGTGCACTTGTCAATACAGATTTTGTGATTTTACTAACTCATTAAGTTATTTTAACCTTTTACCCAGTTAGGTGATTAACTAACTGGTTAACCTAACTGGGTAAAAGGTTAAAATAACCTAATGAGTTAGTAAAATCACAAAATCTGTATTGACAAGTGCACTCGGTTGTGTTTACCTAATATGTTACGTTGTCCGACAAAAACGTAACCGTAACCTATTTTTTTTCTCAGTGTAGGTACCTTTATACTGGGTGGCGCAAAAGTAAAGACCCTATTTGGTTCAGCTATAACATTTTTTCTAAATTAGAAAACTAGATTTAGGTTTTTTTAAATGTATATTTGTGCCATTAAATTTCGTACCATTAGGATTTAAAGATGATGTCTTTTAAATGGTGACCTCCAGAGTTGATACACATTTGAGCCCTATTTATGACATTTTGCAAGATGATTTTCCTTCAAAATTGGTTATGAGTGACGAAGCGCATTTCCATCTCTCAGGGCATGTCAATAAGCAGAATACTCGGTTCTGGGGCACTGATAAATCCGCGCATTATTCAAGAAACACCTCTACACCCACTAAAAGTTACTGTATGGTGTGGCATCTGTGTTGACAGAGTGATCGGACCCTATTTTTTCGAAGACGCTGGAGGCAATGCGATAACTGTCACTGGAGAACGCTACAGAACCATGTTACGTGAGTTTTTGATACCCAGTTTGGACGAATTGGGGCTGGAGCACATCTGGTTTCAACAAGACGGCGCTACGGCACACACAGCGCGCGACACTATGGACTTAGTGAGGGACGCTTTTCCAAGCCGAGTTATCTCTCGTTTTGGCGATTTGCCTTGGCCTGCAAGATCACCCGATCTGACCAGTCCAGACTTCTTTCTTTGGGGTTTTTTGAAATCTCGGGTGTATGTGAACAAGCCACAGACTCTCGCAGCTCTAAAAGAAAACATTCGTCAAGAAATAACGAACATATCGCAGGAAGTGTTACGGCAAGTTATGCAAAATGTCATAAATAGGGCTCAAATGTGTATCAACTCTGGAGGTCACCATTTAAAAGACATCATCTTTAAATCCTAATGGTACGAAATTTAATGGCACAAATATACATTTAAAAAAACCTAAATCTAGTTTTCTAATTTAGAAAAAATGTTATAGCTGAACCAAATAGGGTCTTTACTTTTGCGCCACCCAGTATTATGCAAAAAAATGTCCACATGTAACATAAAGTTAATTCTTTAGCTAACCAAAATAAACGTTCATTTTGCAAAACTATTCAATAATTTAGAGTTAATGCAAAGGGTCGATACTTACCTCTCACGACGAAATCTTTTTTTTTTTTTTCAAGTTTCATATGTGTTTACTTCTATTACTTATGCACTACCTACCTGTATTTGATATAATAATACAGTTACTGTAATATCTTACAGCTGAATAATTAGGTAGGTACCTAATCTATTCCTTTCGGACAGTAGGTATATTATTTCTATCCTCTTCAATAACATTTCACATGAAAATAATGAATTCTCTGTAATATTTCATAAAAATGTATTAGAATAATTTATTATTTATTTATTATTTATTTATTTCGTTAATCTTGCAGAAAAGGCCTACCATCTGCCGCCCGGCTAGCATGCGCACCGCGACAAATATTTCTCGGCATTTTATCTTGTGTTAGACCGTGACAAGATTATGGTAGCGCCTAAGTGTGTCTCACTCTAACAGCGACAACAAGTTTTCTCGCGGTGCGCATGCTAGGCCATCTGGTAAACATTTTAACGTTAAAATGGGACCATGAAATATCGTTTCCATGGACATTTCCACTGCTCAACCAGTCGTCCATTTATTCTAGTAGGTATGTATGTATAAATATGTATGTATCCACATGATGGTACTACGCACTATCGGCAGATAGTAGTCATTCAATGACATGTACTACTTTGTTAGTAGGTAATTATAATTAACATACAAAATCACAAGCTCTGAAAATTGAACACTCACGAACTAGCAAATTGTTTAGTGTGAATTACTACGAAACTTTAGGTGTAGGTAGGCATAGGCCGTTCATGTATATAAATAGCTATGTAGATATAGATTATGTGGGGAACCGATGGATGCAGCCGCCTGAAGTGGCGCGCTCTGGGGGAGGCCTATGTTGGCAGTAGACGTCTTCTGGCTGTTGATGATGGTTATTTCTATTATTATTTATTTTGACAATGATTATTTTTATTTAGGATTTTTGTTAAGTTGATTATAATTATGTGCATGACATGTTATATTAATTCAAATGTTTATTTTAAGTATTTTTGGTCGTGAAGTGTTCGTTTTGGCCTAGTCTGTAAGCAACACTTATTTTAATAAATAAATAAATTAAATAAATAAATTATGATAGTTATAGATTCTTCCATTACGTATAATATGGGGTAGTTTTGTTTGCTTTTAGAGTATTTAGCAACGATTCCCAAATAGGCTTGTGTTAGACTAGCATGTTGTGTGCATAGGACCACCCCATCTCTTCCCGTGGGAGTTGTAAGAGCCGGCTAAGGGAATATCCAGAGAATGGGCAGTAGTTTCTCCTCTTCTGCTGATGATGTAGGTATATATGTTCCTATCGATATTTTATGGTCTAGTTTCCCTTTTCTGATGGGAGTGGGAGCGCTAATTTGTAAAAGTTTGACGGTAGCACAGAATAAATAACAGTATCTATACCAAAGACCTCGGAATGCATTTTTATAGAGCAGCGAACCTATTTATTTCTACGTCACAGATTACTAAAATCACTACGTAATCTACGTAGCCACTTTATCTCGAAGCACACTGTACGAACCAACACCTCATTAAAATTAAAATTAAAACTGTCATCAATTATAACTAGAGAGCCTCTTCCCCCTCGGACAGCAAACGTGATAGACGTGTCTGTATATTAAATTGATTTAATGTGATAATTTTGACAAATTAACCACTAAGTGGTGTTCAAAAAATAGGACGTCATAAGCTGTGTGGAGCTAACAAGTAGAAGATACACCTCTTCAGTGTCTGACTGCCTGGTACTAGGCTGTTCAACTACCAAAACCTGTAAGTGCTACATATATTGTTGACAAATAACTAGCCAGCTGTGCGCCGAGTCATTGACTTGATCAGCTGTTATTGGAAGTTCAACGACCTACGTAAGCAACCTGCCACGCCTCCTTAGCACGTGTGTGCGTGAGTGCACTATCGGCGACCGGCACACATTGACAAATACGAATTGAAGTCACACGCACCGAGCGCTATCCCGTCCGCCGCCTTGTCTGTATTTAGGCCTACGCGACGTTTCGCTCTCTGTAAAAATGCCTAAAATACCTCCATCTCCGGCACAAACTAGTAAAAGTGTTAAACCTGCGACTTCTAACGAAGAAAAAAATGTAGGTCAAGGGCAGAAAAAGGTTCCAGCTAGAAAACGGATACGCTCCGACGATGACTCCGACGATTTTGATGTCTTCAAAAATGAGATGAAAGACATGTTGTCCACAATGTTCTCTTCATTTACGAGCACGTTTACAAGCACTCAAAACGAACGTATGAGAGCGTTAGAAAAACAGCTATTTGAAGTCAAAAGCCACACATCTACGATTTCAGATATCGAAAAATCGCTAAATAATATGTCGGGGCAGCTAACAGATATGCAAAATAAGATCGATAAATTGGAAGGAGATAGGAAGGAAATCAAAAACCAAATACATGAAATTGAGGACAGAATTGATAATATTGAGAGAATGTCACGTAAAACCTGCATAGAAATCCGGAGCGTCCCTAAAAGGCAAGGAGAAAGAAAAGACGATTTGTTTGATATGGTTAAGAAACTCCTGACACACTTGAACATCGAACACTCACCAGCAGACCTGCGAGATGTCTACAGGGTTCCAAATAAATTTAACAGTAACATCTCCACCTTAATAGTGGAATTCTCTAACACACTGCTGAAAGGAACTGTTCTTAATAGTGCCAAAAAACACAACATTAATAGGGACAGTGGGAAATTAAACACAAGACATCTTGGACTAGACGTATCACCTACCTTGCTATTTATGTCAGAGCATCTTACACCAAAATCTCGAAGATTGTACTACCTAGCACGGGACCTAGCTAGGACACAAAACTATGCATTTTGTTGGACATCTAATGGTATAATCTATCTACGTAAGCGTGAAGGAACACCGCATATCGTGATTAAAAATGAATCTCAGTTAGAAGCCATGAGAACTACTCCGTGACTGACCTCAGTAACGTCTGAAAATAACATCTTCTTTTTTATATATAATATTATCGATATTATGTCCCTATCCCTACCTGTACTACCCTGTAATCTTAATAGCCTAAATCCACATGTAAACTGTTTCTCAACATCCATATCACCTACAAACAAACAAAATAATCCTAACAATTTAAAACATCAACTAAATATTGTGTTCTTGATAAAACATCGAATATCAATAATAATGAAGTCCAATGGCTTTAACAAGTTTGTACAAAGTGTTTGGCATAAAAATATTGTACGCATATATTTAAATACTAATTTTCTTGGTGTACTACTTAATTATATTATTATTATTATCTTATTACTAATAATAACAATTGCGTACAATTTACTTTTAATTGAGAAATGCTTATTGTTGGTGTTATCATCTGTGTTTTATGTATCGGATATTTATTTAATCAGTGCTAATAGTATTAAAATAATGATTATGTTAAGGATAACTTACCAGCCTCAGGTAATTTTAATTATTTCTACCTATAGCATTCACGGAGTGCACGAAGGATTGTATTACTGTAATAAACAAACACTAACTCTTTTTCATACTCACTCATGCGCATTCAGTACCCTTATTCCACAATTTACACTAAAAATGAGCTTTATACCACGAAGATTTGCAAAACAC
This sequence comes from Ennomos quercinarius, assembly GCA_910589525.2. Taxonomy (NCBI): domain Eukaryota; kingdom Metazoa; phylum Arthropoda; class Insecta; order Lepidoptera; family Geometridae; genus Ennomos; species Ennomos quercinarius. The sequence goes on from OU342489.1 coordinate 17,034,950, forward strand.
CAATCATACAGTATAATATTGATCTATCAGGGACACTTTACAGAAAATATACATAGTTATAATACAGGAAATGTCAGTAACGGACTCTCGCGCACGTCCGTTTCGCACGGGTACCCACGAAAACTAAATGATCCCTTTGCTATCAAGAAATATGTAATTTTACATAATTTTAACTATCCCACTCTGTTACCTAAATGGTCCATCAGATTTTGGCATACTGCATTGATGTACCTTAATTATTGTTTCAACGCTCGCATCATTAATTCACATTTTACTTTTAATTATGGATAGTCAGTTTTTAATAGACGATATAGATAACACCGAACTGGTTACCAGTATACATACCTATATTCCAGAGATGTGTGAATCATACTTAGGGTTAGTTCATAATGAACAGCAGTTTTTGTTGATCACACAAAACATTAGAAGTATTCGGAGAAATTTTGATGAATTTGTTGTTTTTCTTAGGCGTCTTAAACTTCTACCTGACCTAATAATCCTCACCGAGTGCTGGTTGGATTCATCTTTTGCCGGAGTTTTGTTGGACGGCTATAACTGCTCATATAGTACACGATATCAAAACCAAAACGATGGTATAGTAGTATTGTCTAGAATTGGGATTCGCATAAGTATAACGGAACCTGCGCTACTCGAAGCATCTGGTCTTCTGGTTCAAATTGGAAATCACTACTCTATATTAGCTATTTACAGGTCACCATCTTTCTATAGTATAGATAATTTTCTCTCTACGCTAGAAATGGTACTAGACGAAATGAAGGGGCAGACCTGTTTTATGGTTGGGGACATGAATCTTGATATAAAGCATACTTCAACGGATCCTCGCGCAGACCGTTACCTTGAACTACTCGCATGTCAAGGCTTCTTCCCAGGTCACCAAATTCCCACCCGAGGATTGAACTGCTTGGATCATGTTTTCTTCAAAAGTTCATGTCAGCCAGCTACTGTAGTGTGCACCAATAATGTAACAGACCATGATGCAATAATTGTCGCGATAGCCAGAGAACCAAACAGTCCTTGTTTGGAAGGTAGACGGGTTACCAGAATGGACTACCCACGTATAATTAGTCAATTGGAAAACGAAAACTGGTCTACCTTTTATGCTCTTGGGGACCCTAATTCTGCAGTAACTGATTTTGTACGTATTGTTACCCAGGCAGTCGAAATGAACACAACTACAAGACTAATAAGAAATTCTAAATATATAAGAAAGGACTGGATTACACCTGGGTTGATTAATTGCATTAAAAAAAGAGATAAATTACAATACAAACATAAAAAGAAACCAAAAGATAAGAAACTAGAAGAAAAATATAAGAAATACCGAAACTACTGCAATAATATTCTACAAAACCTAAAGAATGAATATGACTCTAACCAAATCAAAACAAATATTAATAATAGTAAAAAGCTATGGAACTGTATTAAAGACGTGTGCAACATTAAACCCACCAAACCTAAAAATACTGATCTACTCAATGCTGCCAATACCCCTGCAGATGCTGTAAACTCTGCGAATAGTTATTTCGCAACGGTGGGTGAAACGTTAGCCAGGAATATACTTAATCTACTAGGTCAGACTGAACAGGAATTAGCGAATACTACATCCCTCCAGACTACACCTGCCAATTCTTTATTCCTAGCCCCAACTGATCCTGTACAAGTTGCTGGAATCATCTCATCGCTAAAGCCCAACTCAGCCCCAGGTAGTGATAATATTTCCAACCAGTTACTAAAAGCCTGCAAAGACATCTTAGCTGCCCCTATAGCGTTCTTGTGTAACCTAAGTCTGGAAACAGGCAGTTTCCCTAACGCATTAAAGGACGCTAACGTATGTCCAATTCATAAATCTGGTGATACAGAGCAGCCCACTAACTATCGACCAATATCCTTGTTGACCAGTGTCTCCAAGATTTTGGAAAGAGTCGTCAATAAACGTTTGATGAGCTTCTTAGAGAAAGAAAATATTCTCTCCCCAAACCAATTTGGATTCCGTTCAAACAGGTCAACGGAAGACGCCGTTACATCATTGGTAGACTTTGTGTCCGACATGTTAGACAAGGGCCAGAGATGCATTGGCGTCTTCCTTGACCTGGCAAAAGCGTTCGACACCGTTTCGCGACCCATACTTCTAAGGAAGCTAGAAGACTTGGGTATCCGTGGTACAGCGCTTGAGTGGTTCCGATCATACCTCACGAACCGAAGACAGCGTGTAAAAGTGGGTGAGCACTTTAGTGATTACCAAGAAGTGCTCTTTGGAGTCCCACAAGGTAGCGTTCTTGGCCCATCGCTGTTTTTGGCGTATCTGAATGATCTCTGTCAGCTTAATCTCACTCAAGCGAAACTGTTCGCTTTTGCAGACGACACTGCTGTCATCTTTCATGCTCAAAACTGGGAAAACGTATCCATGGTGACGAATAATGGTTTACGTAAAATAGTAAGCTGGTTACAGCTGAACTTATTGACTCTCAACGCTGCCAAAACAAAGATTATCGCATTTCACATTTCAAGTCGCTCTGCACCTTCTCATCCACTTTCAATTAAGCTTCATATGTGCGCTTCACAGCAATGCTGTGCATGCCCAAAGCTTGAGCAAGTTAAAAATATTAAATATTTAGGTATATACATAGACGAACTATTATCTTGGATAAAACAAATAGAAAATTTAAGCAGTCGACTAAGAAAATTAATTTACATTTTTAAAAAACTAAGGGCAGTAGCAGATTCGAAAACAGTAAAAATGGTGTACACAACACTTTGCGCATCTATTATTAACTACTGCATAACTTCATGGGGGAATGCCTTGGGTACACATTTAATAAAGGCAGAACGTGCGCAGCGTGCAGTACTAAAAGTCACATACAAAAAACCCTTCAGATACCCGACTCAACAACTTTACAAAGACACCAAAGAACTTACAGTACGGCAAAACTTTGTAATGGGATGTACTCTACGTTTTCATAAAACTTCACTCCTATCAGCTAAAGTTAACTCCAGTAAATCTAGCCGTAGGTATATGTGGAAGTCACATACAACAAAAACAAGGACAGGACAGAGGTGCTACAACTTCTCTGGATGCTACTTATATAATCAACTTAACAGTACCCTAAATCTAGTTAAAGACACTAAATGGATATGTAGGAACAAAATAAAGGAATACCTTCTGACGCTTGACTACAGAAGCACGGAAAATTTACTCAAAATACAGGTCTAAACTACACTGTCATACACTTACCCACACACACCTTCTCACCCTTCCCTAAACACCACCCTACACCAATCACACCCTTCCTCTTCCCTACTCCTCCCACGCCATCTACACACACACACACACACACCCACACCCACACCCACCCCCACACCCCCACACACACACACACCCCCACACCCCACACCCCACCTCACACAACTTTTCCACAAATTTGGTCTTAGATTCTATTACCCATATATATATGTAAATTATAAATATTTAGCTGTACAAATTTTATATATAATTATATCTAGTCTAGTTTAATATTATAATAGATGAACCTCGAAGAGAACTAGCTCCCACAGACTCAGGGTATCCTACCGTGAGAGCTAGTGACTCACAAGTTGTTACCTAAAACAGAACAAATAAATATCTTTTTCTTTTTTTTTTTTCTTTCTTTTTTCTTCTAAAGTGGATCAGATCAATAATCTGCCAAAACCGTTGTCAATATCTATTGTGTGTGTGACAATGGTTATCTATATACTTACTACTTATCCATGGGTCATTGTAGTCTAATACTCCAATGACATTTAGCAACGGACCTCCCATGCTTTAAACGAGTAGCGGTTAATATTTGAGGGTAGATCATCGCACTCAAATAAATAAACCTAGATACAAATACATCATCATCCAGATTAAAGCCCTTAAATAAAGAAAAAAAAAACATCATCCACCATTCACCAATTACCTACTAAGGAAATTTAATATAAAATATTTAACATTTTAAAATAATTACATTTCTCACGATGAACAGAGATACAGATCGACTTAACAAACTTAAAAGGGTTCCTTGTACAGTTCAAGTACTAAAAATAGTAATTATTGCCACATAACATAAACTGAAGGAGTATATAAATAACATATTCCCAATTTCCCACCCACCAAACTTAATGTACATGTAGGTACGGAGTGATCTAAATACTTATAGAAAGATGGGTTTAAGGTTAGAGAAGTGAATTGAAATTTTCCTTATTCAAAACATGTACCTTGTGAGTCACAGCAGATGTATATAGATATTAGTAGACATTATGTGAACTAATAAAGATGTGTTCGAGCTTTTTAAAGTATTTCCTATGTTTAATACCTCAAAAGTATAACACTGAGATACCCTTTCGTGATCAAAATAATTATCATTGTTTTAGCGAGATCCAACAACGTGCCAATTACTAGGTAAAGCACGTCTCACGCTCAGACTAATAACAGATATACACAGACGAAACGTTTGTACTTATAACTTTAAAGTAAAGCCATAAAAGGAATACTGAATCGCAAAATCAAACTTAAAATAATATGGAGTGTATTAGTTATGTGTAAACCTTAGACTATGTAAGTAATAGCGAGATTTACTAGGTGTAGGGCTTTTCTGCAAAGTTCGTCTAGGCAGGTTAGGTAGCACCGCTTTGCCAGTTATTTTGCCGCCAAGCAGTAATGTGCAAGCACTACTGTGTTCCGGTTTGGAGGGCATTGTAGCTAGTGAAATTATTGGGCAAATGAAACTTTATGATCTGATCGCACAAAACTATATCGATTTAGAGTTCCGAGTGATACTGCAATACTGCAATCTGTGGGCAGCCGTGACGCCATCAGGTGAACGTAAACTCGTCATTTCATTCATATACATTAAAAAAATAGATTCTAGATACCTAGAAGAAATTGTAAAGGAGCAGTGCGCAAAAAACTTTTTGACACTGACCGTTATATAAAAACAATATGGCATAAAAAATTATGTTGCAGGTTTATAAATCTTTCTAGCTTTAATACCTACTGTCTAGTTTTAAACGCTTCGTCTACTTTTTCATTTAGTCTAAGATCTCACGTTTATATTATTTATTGTTTTAAAGTGCCACCATTTCATTTTGATCGCAACGTGTGCGTCATGTTAGGTACTTGTGTGTTACTTACCCACAGATTAGAGAAAAAGCAATAGACGGCTCACCAGAGAACATTTTAAATAGCAATACGATATATTTAAGTTTAAGTAGCTACCTAATCATAATCATATATTTTCATAATATCCATTAGAAGTCAGAATTTTACAAAAAGTAAATTTACTTATTAAAAATTAGGTACCACATACCGTTAGGTACCTATGTGGTATGTGTTTTCATGATGGCATATTATTTTCTCGTGTACTTAGCTGTATTTCTCTATAATAATACAGTGTGGGGGACTGAAGGGCGGAAAGAGAGAGTTATTTTTCCTCCCATTAGTTGAAATAACGGTATTTTATCACATTGAAAAATTTGCCTCTGGTGTGTTTGACTAATCATTAATCAAGATTGAGCTATGCTGCATTGTTCGACATGAAGTATAAAAAGTATATAAATACATTTGAATAATAAGTACCGATAACAAAAACGTTCTCTTTTTGCAGGAGGCAGAACAATGGGCGCGGCGGCAGAGTGGGCCCATGGTCAACCCTTCATTCGAGCCAGACGACTTCTTGCCACAAAGGTGGGTACATAGTGTTAGTGGGTACGCCTACCAAGTCCCAACAACCATAACTAAAGGTTCTATTACGGACAAGTAGGTACATCCCTCCCTATCAAAATCAACAGTGATTGAAGATATACTGAATTAGAGTTAGTCCCCTCAAAGACTCCTCACTATTTTTTTACTAAATATGCCCTAAATATCGAAGTTTATGACAATACGAACTTTAACAGACAGATAAATTACGCTTCAAGTAATGAAAAAATGCGTTTTAATGGGTATTTGCATTTTCTGTTAGCCGTAGCTGGCAGTCGAAGACCTTATAGTTATATTGTACCATGAGCGAATGATTTATATATTGTACCATGTGCGAGTGCTTATTATATATTATAGCATGAGCGAGTGATTATATATTGTACCATGAGCGAGTGATGTACTATGAGCGAGCGAAGGATGTACCTATATTTGTACCATGGGCGAATGATGTAGCTCAGCGGTATTTCGTAAGACTTTTAATCCTACGCACCATACTTCGATCCAGCTCGACCTTGCACCGATGACTTTACAAGTTATGAATTCTAAAGAGGAATTTTACCACGACCTTACAGCGGTGAAAAAAATCATCGTGAGCAAATTGGATTAGGTACTTATAGATATGAGTTCAAGAATCAAAACAACTTAAGGACATGATGGCATTCACCAGTCTGGACATGACCAGCGTGCTCTCTGTATGGGAGAAACCCCGTCTCCCAGTAGAATTCTCGAGTAGGCAAGTGGTCAGCACTGACCCCCTAGCTTGCGCACTGCGAGAATACTTGTCATCGCTGTTAGAGTGAGACGCACTTAGGCGCTACCATAGTCTTGTCATGGTGTCTCACGAGAAAAGTGTCGAGATAATTTTGTCGCAGTGCGCATGCTAGGCGGGCTGGTGTCAGAATTTTTAGGCCGCCCAAAGGCTTTTGACTTGGTTTAACGACTATTGTCTTATGACAACAGCCTGAACCGACGGCTTAACAAAGCACGGTAGCGATGTAAATACCACATTTTTAGCGGTCACCCATCAAAGTAGTGACCGCAGCCGGTTAGGAACGACTAGGTACTCGTGCTTCGATAAGAGCGCTACTGCCTGAGACAGCATACACGAATGCGCGTCATCGGACTAGTAATGTTTCCTGTCAATAATGTGATCACTCATACTTAACTGTAGATGAAAATTTAATTACCTATTGTATGAAAATGATCGATATATATTTAGTCATAGTGAGGCAATATCGCCAGCGAAATCAAAGAAATTATCATTATACAAACAACTTCTTTTTTTTTTAATAGCATACTGCAAGTTATAGCGGGAAGTTTCGATAGCCCGATAAGCAGAGCATTTGTCAATGTGCTTGTCAAATAGTTTTAAATCTTTCGATCCTTTAGCGATAGTACTAACACCTAGTTATAAGTCTGTACACTAACCCTTGGAACTTGATGCCAAAATAAACAAATTATTATTATTATTCACACATTTATTACATTTTTCTGAGGTTTAGGTTTTTTTACAATATTGTTTTAAAAATACTAAAAACAACAAAATACTATCAAAAATCCTAATTATTATTATTATTATTATACGATATATTGGCACTATGTATATTGCTGTTGATGTTACGTAAACTATGTAGGTATTTAGGTACTTAAATATCCGAAATATAGGATTTAGATAAGACTCTTTTTGAACCGAGCTTGGACCAGTTTGGGAGTAAGCTATTTTAATTTCCTACCTAAAGTTATCCAAATGAGTTTGTAGTCTCTCATAACACTTTATAGAATTCTGTATCTATTCACTCTATAATAATTTTATTGTAAGTAATACCTAAGTATATGGTTATAAATTCTCTAAGCCTCTGCAGCATATGTTGTTTTTTGAAAACTTACCAACGGTAGGTACCTAAATAAACATGATTTCAAAAAATGCAATCTGTATGACTGAGTAACAAAACATAAAATAATGTTGATTTATACATCGTATATACATACTCTTATATATGTACCTACTACACCTAGGTACCTATAAATTTAATTATAATTATTTTATTTTATTTAAATAGCTCACTTTATGTTTAGACATACCGTGAGCGTTACAACTTTAGACGTTAAGTTATAGCTGAATGAGAAAATTTTAATATGAGAAAACCAATTTTTTACTATAGTACTAATTTTTGTATGATACTTTGAAGAGTTAATATCATGACCTGCAGGAGACATGCTATATTATTAAATCATGGAATTTACGGCGCCTACGTTGTGAAATAATTACAAATCAATAACGAAATCAAGGCAACGGTTTCCTAGCAATTTTCAAACAGCTCCAATGCGCATGCCGTCCTAACGGTAGTTTAGATTTTATAAATATCGCTTAGTTTAGTACATCCGTTACGGCATCTTCAAGGAAGCATGTTTAGATATTTTTTCCAATTTAACACGAGTGCCAATGCAATCAAAACCCCTAGATAGAATAATTTACGTTCAAATATGTGCTAAAGTTTGGGAGGTCTTTAAAAGTTTCCAAAACCTAATTACTTATTTTTAAAGGAACGATGAAGTGTTCGCTAATCGTAGTTTGCCTGTGCTATTAAAATTAAACATTTTTCAAATGGGAAGACGACAATGTTTTCTAACTATTTCTGCATTTATTTGTTACGGCCACGTTCAGTGTCCTACCTTTGTGTTTTGTTGTGGTGAACGTCTCTTCAAGAATTGGTGTGATCAACTCAAAAAATCCGGTTAATCAGTCCTCGGAAATGTGACAAATATGTATCAACCTCAATTTTTGGCTAAACATACCTACATAAGAAACAGTTTACAACCTAAAAAAGTTATCTAAAAACATAAAAAACTAAATATTAAATTAGGTACTTACTCACTCCATTAAACAAGACAAAATCCCAAACTTTTTCTTCTGTCTGGACAATAAATAAATTGCAAAATTAGCATTATAAATAAGCTCAAAAAGCCAAAACTAGTGCCGCTGGCTACAATAACGAAGATCACTGCTGTTAAACAGTAAAATGATTTCCAATATAAATGATCGGGAGCTTAATTCCATTTCATCAATGGTTTCCATTAGGTAAGACAACAGTAGGTACTTACCCAGACTGCATAATATAACGCGATTAGGCATTTTGCTTTATAGGCATCCAGTTTAGGTAAACTGCTTAATAGTCAGTTATGCATTTCATGCATATGCATACTTCCTCGACAAACGCGCACGCTCGGCGTGTCTCGCGCCTAAAGGCTGTTTGCCCTTAGGCAAACAGTTTCCTACCTCTTGTTTAGGTAAAATGCTTATATTGGCATCTCGCTTTTAAGGTAGGTAACTCGATCAAAAGGGGTATAAAATATACGCGGTACCTATTTTAAACCAGAAGTAGGTACTGTTCCACGGTTTCATTCACAAGTAGAGGGTAATCTATAAAAGTCATGTATTGTGTAATGTAAAAGCTATACTATTGTGTTACATAATAATACACCATACTTATTAATACAAAAGTAAAGCCTGTTTTAAATATGCTATTATTGAATGGTTTTACATCTGCATTAAGTTGCATACTGATTCGATTAGGCACATCCTCCCCTAAGGGGATCATCTCGTACCACCTTCCCCTATTATCATTGGCAAGTCGATGCGTTAGATTTCATAAATGTAGGTCCACACTTGACCGGTGTCAGGAGTTGATACCTAGTTCTAAAGGATGCTAATGAACCTACCTACTGCGGTCGACATTTAATTATATCATTCTCTAACATCAAACAACCAATAGTTTAGCAGTACTTTACTGTTGACCTTTATCAAGATGAGAAAAGAAGCACCTAAATTTCGTAATATTTCGGATAAATTCGGAGTACCTGCACCAGCCACCAGCAGTCTCATATAATCATCTCTTTTAACGCTGTTACAGTTTATCGCCGGTGAAAGAGGAGAAGAAGCGGCCGGGAGACAAGGGAATCTTCATGGTGAATATGAACGAGAAGAACCTTCAAGAAGTAGAGGAATATGAACCTTATGACAACAGAGTAGTCGATCATCCTACCACGTAAGTCATTTTCTTACATAGGTAGGTACTAATTGAAATGATACAGGTAGGTACCGGTTTTTATTGTATGGATTCTAGGAAAACAATTATAGTGACCTACTGTACAAATGAGACTTCATAACCTGATCTCGCAGTCTTACTAGACTGTGTTGCTGCTGGTGTCTCAGCAAATGCGCAGTGCGGTGGCACCGCAACTGTTATGGGCAGCCGTGACACTTAACATCAGGAGAACGACAGGAGGAGGATCAGGAGGATTATTATAATAAATAAATTAATTAAATTAACGATTAGCTCGTCAAGTCTTTAATAAACATTAAACATGTATTTGCTAACCTTACACCTTACCTTGCTGTGGATTCAGTCTCCAGCATTAATAGCAAATAAAACCTACACTATCATCACAGGCAATTCCTTTTCCTGTACCTTTGATAGACGAAATTTCCTTGTCAACGTTTCTTTTCGAATTATTGATTTTGCATGTTTTAGTAACTGCCCACATCATAATTATTTTTCCATCTAATAGAAATTGTTTTGACTGGATACAATTACATCTTAATATCCTTTCTATAGTCCCATACTGTACGTCATCTTTATTCGCAAATTATGACGTAGTAGGTATGCTTTTCACAGAATACACAAATGTGTGACTTTCATGAGACTACTTAGATAACATGTTATTGAGATATGGCCTTCTAGTTTTAATCCCTGTACTATTGACTCTTCTGAGGTACTGTTATATTTCCTGAATTGGTGGAGGAGATCCGCAGGAGAACTAAAGTGACCGATAGCTCTTAGAATTAGCAAGTTGTTCAGACAATGGGCAGGCCACATCGCTCGTAGAACTGACAACCGATGGGGAAGAAAAATTCTCGAGTGGCGACCACGAACCGGAAGACGCAGCGTAGGCCGGCCCCCCACTCGGTGGACCGACGATCTGGTGAAAACCGCGGGGAGCCGATGGATGCAGGAGGCAAGCAACCGTAAAAAGTGGCGCCTGTGGGGGAGGCCTATGTTCAGGCTGTTGATGATGATGATGAATTGGTGATAATTTACCAAATGATGTATGGGAAATCTTAGATCTCGATTCTCGACTATTCCTATTAAAAACACGACCAATGTTTATTAATAGTACCTACCTAACTAACTTTCGTCTATGAAAGGTAGGTACGGGTACTAATAATACCTTAATTGTTTCAATGGAACTGTAAACAACGCGGTCTTAGTATATGTGGCAACAGCCCAACGGTTATTATAGAGAGCGGGTTTAACTGACGGTTTCCCTAATTTCCGATCGAGTCAGGTAATCCTATATTGGGCACGGCCTTGGCTCGGTGATTCATAACTTCATAACATTGCGAGAGCTGTGGTGACCTCAAGCTGCTTCCTGGTTCATACCCTCTACCATCGATTGAAGAGCAAGGATTTTTCCTAGTGGCTGTAAGCAACAGTTTTACCTGTTGCGTTTTTTTTCTTAAGGACAGTCATGATAAGATTTTGTAATTCAAAATATCTAATTTGTACGGAGCGCCTGTCACAAAACACAGGAGTAGGCTCGTGATCCGGAGCGTGAATTGCGCATTGATAGTCAAAACTAATTTTGAATCGCATGTGGGCGTTGCCTTAAAGGTTACCGACAAATATAAAAACAGCGCTTTAAAAAAAATTAATCAAGTAAGTTGTTCATCTCCTAAATCATCAAAAACTAGGTGGGTAATGTTTGAGTTCTAACACTAGGTAAGGTATTCCGTTTTTTATCTGAGAATTATTTTCTTTTTATCTGGGAAACTATCTACCTATGTAGTATGTGTTATGGGCAGCCCAGCAGTGATACATTTTTTTAACACAAACATTGGTGTTTTGCTCGTCAAGTCATTCGCTTTCATAAAAAGTCACTTCCGCATACTTATTGCCTGTGCAATTAATTCAATTAATGACCCAGTCATTAATTAATTTAGATTTACCCATTCGTTTTTAATAAGTTATACCTACACCCCTACCTACTTAAATTTAAGGAAAACTTTGATACTTAATAAATTGTTTTTCTCGTCACGCGTGTAGTAGGTAGGTATGTTTCGCATACTACTTACATAAATACTAAGGTCGAGGTCAGAAGAGCTAAATGAAATTCCTTAAAGGCCACCGTGCTATACCTTCGACTGCTGCGTAGCAAACGTTGGCGTATTAGTACATTTTAAAAAATCGCGTGCTGTTGTGTATAAATTGGTTTACTATTTCAATAGCTGCGTCTCGAAGCTCCTTCCCTAAGTATTGGCGAACTCTTACTCTAAAATATCGAGTTGGACGAAATAAAATCATTACAATCAAAAATAATTATTCTGTGATATTGAGATAGATTTAAAATATGATTCTAAATCTTTTAGGCAATCTTTTCGACAAGATACGATACGATCGTTACGAAAATTCTTATTTGAGTTTAGTACTGCCAGGTAATAACGCTGACTTTATCTGTGGCCATTGACTCTAAATCCAGCTGACCACTGATACAACTTCCCTTCATACGAAAATTAGTAGTGTATATATATTTCAACCAATAATTCCTAATACTAATGAAATATGATATATGGTATATATATAAAAATGAAATACTATGAATTTCTAATAAATCACGGGAACCCGTTGATGTCTTTTATTCCATCCTGCTCTGTTCTTCGTAATTTCGTATGACTTTGTCTCGTTTTGTTACCTCGCCCCCTGCCCACGCAGGTGAGTCGTGTTTGTACGAGAAATTATGTTCGCGAGCTATCAACGGGCTTTATAATCTTTGTCTGTGGCACTGCCTTTACTATTCTGAAACCGTTCGGGTACCACTACCTATGGCCTACAGTTTGTAACTCAAAGTAATGGCTGTTTTCTCCTTTTTAATAATAAAAAACGAGATAAGTATTAATAAAATTATAAACGTTAACATATTGCATAAAGAATGCCTTTAATTAATTTTATTGATAGTAGGTACTTACTGTCAGTTAAATTATTTATTCGAACCTTCACCTACATTTTGCAATGTTTGTAATAATGCTATAATAATTATGTAATGTGATTCAACTTATTGGGTAAGTATAGGTAGGTATATAGGTACTTACCGACGAGGATAAAATAGTATCTGGTTTAGCGCAGCTCAGTTTCCCACGCGTTTACCCGTATTCCCAAGGACCAATATTTTCCTGCCATAAAGTAGCTTAGTCTCAATCGGTAATACAACCCTGGGAAAAACATCAAAGTGATTCAACCGGTTTGACGTGAAACGCACATAAACTGTTGTCGTTTTATATACATTTAGATATCCCTATACCTACTTACCTGAGAGTAGACCTCCTGATAACATGCACGCGGGGAAAAGCTATAGAACCTACATATAGAGTCCATATTGTAGATCTAATAATATAATAATTTACCTAACTGTTATAACCGAGTACATTTCTCCGCAGCAATACGGAAACGCTACTACATCTGCTGAAAGGTAGCTTGGGGACGGGCATCCTCGCGATGCCGCACGCATTTTCCAACTCTGGCTACGTGGTGGGCTCCATCGGAACTATCGTGATCGGTGTGCTGTGCACCTACTGCATCCACATCCTCATGGATTCGTGCTACGCTCTCTGCAAGCGGAGAAAGGTGCCTTCGATGACGTACACTGCTGCAGCTGAGGCGGCGCTTTTAGAAGGCCCTGATTGGTGCAAGGCCTGCGCACCTTACGCTGCGTATGTATTATCATTGTATAATTTCATTAGCTAGCTTGTTAGATGATGAGAATAGTTACCTTAAACTTAAATGCAGGACAAGGCTGAGAAGTAGCACGTTTCACGGTTCTTAAAACCAGCTTCATCAATTTTATTTGCAGGTGTCTACTGTCTAAACGCTTTCGTGTTGAGTTTGAACGTCAAGGACTTGTAGTACACAACTTAATAGTAGACAATGTAAGAAGATAACTGAATTAGCGTATTATTAAAATTGATTACGTTAAAGTTGTGGATATGTCACGTTTTTGGCCCTGATAACGGTATCACATCGTTAGAGGACACTTTGTTGCACTTGAATAAACTTAGAAATACAAGTGTTGATAGTCGATGCAGCAGCTCTTCGTAAACAACACTTAAAAGAAGATTGTACGAACACACTTCAAAAAAGATTGCATGATGTGATAAATAAATACATACTTAATCACAAAAATGATAAAATCTTTATCATTTATGTAGTGCAACTAATGTTTTGGTTGATTCTTTCTAACTCCACCAGGAGCCGTACTGTTGCCTCTTAGCGCGATTCAAATGACAACCTAAACTGAACCGCTACCGTACAAATTGTATTGTAACGGTTCAGGTTAGGTCGTCATTTGAATCGCGCTAAGAGGTCACAGTACAGCCCCAGTAGAGCTAAAAACTACCTATTATCAGCAGCCTAAAAACGTCCACTGCTGAACATAGGCCTCCCCCAAAGAGCGCCACTTTGAGCAGCTGCTTGTATCCTGCATTCATCGGGTCCCCGCGGATCTGACCAGGTCGTCGGTCCACCTAGTGGGGGACCGCCCTACGCTGCGTCTTCCGGTTCGTGGTCGCCACTCGAGAACCTTTCTTCCCCATCAGTTGTCAGTTCTACGAGCGATGTGGCCCGCTCACTGCCACTTCAACTTGCTGATTCTCAAAGCTATATCGGTGGCTTTAGTTCTCTTGCGGATCTCCTCATTTCGGATCAAACCAAATCAAACCTATAACTTTATAAAAATCAAAATATGAAACCATTATAGTCACCGCCGCCGCATTAAATACCTAACCTAAAATATTGTTACAGACATGTAGTCAACGCTTTTTTACTCGTGTATCAAATCGGAACATGCTGCGTGTACGTTGTCTTCGTGACAGAGAACATCCACTTTGTGCTGGAGGAGCACTTCGGGATTGTGATCCACCCCTTCTACGTGACGCTGTGCATACTTCTCCCGCTGATCCTGATCAACTGGGTGCGAGATCTCAAGTACCTGGCTCCGTTTTCTGCTATTGCGAACGCGGTGACGATCGTGAGCTTCGGCATCATCCTGTACTACCTCTTCAGAGAGCCTCCCACGTTCAAAGACCGCGCTCCGGTTGGAAAGCTTGCCAATTTTCCCCTATTCTTCGGCACTGTGTTATTCGCACTAGAAGCTATTGGCGTGGTGAGTATATTGTATATTGTGGCTATCGTAGTCAAAAAAACTAATCTGTATTTTAGGTACCTATTTTAATGTATTGTGTTATTATTGTTGCTAAATAGAAAGTCCTTTCCTTCAGATTTTACCTCTGGAAAACGAGATGAAGACCCCCAAAGCTTTCGTCGGCAAGTTTGGTGTCCTGAACCGAGCCATGATCAGCATTATTATTCTGTACGTCGGTATGGGCCTGTTAGGATACATGAAGTATGGTGACGCAGCGAAAGGCAGTGTCACGCTCAACTTGCCTTCTAAGAATGAAATGTAAGTTTGGGTTGCAACGTTTCTTAAAATAAAAAAGTTTTACAAAAAAAATTCACATCGAGGTGTAACTTTGTTGCTATTAATAATGGCAATCGAGATGCATGGTACTTTAACATGGGAATTTAATTGACACTTAGGTGTCTTTATGGTGGGTATAATGACCTGTCGGTGGGATCGACATGTTAACACAAAATTTTAGTGTAGCAGTCAACATTATTATACAGCCATCTAATTTGTCAAGAATCCAAATTGTCGAGATTATCTACGTAAGGCAACTGCTCACATATCTACTGCAGAGACAGTGGGGTATGACACCTCTTGTGATGTGTGTAGGCAGGTAGGTGCCAAATTCTTTTAGTCACTATAGATACCTATCTACCTACTATAATTACGTAGTACTATATACACACATCAAATAAGTCTAAGCAACATGTACTAATTTAAATTGTAGGATGGTTCTTCACATTATAACGTTGTATTTTATTTTTAAAATTATTACAAAATGAAATTTCTAAAGAAAATGAATTTATTGTGAAAGAATAGGACAATTTAATACAAAGTATGGCCTCCTCTGCTATTCAGAACTTGTCGGCAACGATTATTCATTAAATTAATGAGACTGTTTATGTCATCTTGCGGTATTCGCTCCCAATGGAATTGTAGCAAATCCTTCAGCTGTTGGGTTGTTGTCACTCCGTCCAAGTCCTTCAAAACACGTCTCTGGAGCATGTCCCATGCGTGCTCGATGGGGTTGAGGTCTGGCGATTGTGCAGGCCAGGGCAATATCCGGATGTTCTCCGTTGCCAAGTATTCGCTGGTTCGCCGAGCTGTATGTGAACGCGCATTGTCATGCATTAACGTAAAATCGAAGCCAAAGGTTTGTGCAAATGGATGGACATAAGGTCTGAGAATATCCTCAACGTAATTTTCAGCGTTCATGTTTCCATTTACAAAAACGAGCTCAGTTCGCCTGTTCTTCATAATACCCGCCCATACCATAACTGTTGAGCCGCTGTATGGATGAACTTCCTGAACGCACCTGTGCGTTTCAGTATTTCCGGGCCGACGGTACACTCGTACACTTCTTGTATCAGGCCTAAACCCGAATCGCGACTCATCGGAAAACATAATTTTATCCCATTGTTCCTGGGTCCATGTTATGCGTTCTCTACACCATTCATTTCGACGAGCGCGATTCCCGTGACGTATCGGTGGGCACCTGATTGGGCGTCGAGCTCGTAGGCCGTACTCATGCAGTCGATTTCGCACAGTTTGGGGACTTACATCAACACCACTTGAATTTTGTAGCCTCAAACTTAGCTCTCGAGCGGTTAACATCGGCTGCATGGCGTCTTGCAGTCAGTTGTATGTACCGGTCTTGCCGAGTGGTTGTACTCCTTCTACGGCCTGGGTGCTGTTCAGCGGGTTCCCCTGTATTATTGTAGCGCTGCCAAAGACGACAAATAACACTTCTATGAATGCCAAAATGTCGAGATACCTGAGATTGATTACTTCCCGCTTGCAACATCCCTACAGCTCTTTGCATTTCATCTGCCGTCAAATGACGTCGCTCCATGACGAGAAGAATATCTAACGATTCAATTTAGTCGCTAACTTTATTTAAATGGTTGGTAAAATTATAAAATCAAGAATAAACGTGTCAATTAAAACGCACTTAAATTCAAACAAATTCGCAGTCATTTGAATTTTATGAAAAAACAAAACATAATCGATTGTTTTTTTCAAACAGCCAGTATGTCATCATTAACAAAAAAGTTTACTTACCTACGCACTTTGAGTAAGTAAATACTTAGAAATTAATTAATATAAATGGTAAATTTGCATCATGCATGTTGCTTAGACTTTTTTGATGTGTTTATAATCTATTCTGTGCTATAAGGCTTTGTACGGGATCAGGCCTGTCTCACTCTGCGCTTTAGGTATGAAGCTACAAGTACATGAGACCGGCCGTCCAGACGGGTCGGTCCGTTACAAGTAACGCGTCAGAAGAGCAGCGCTATAGTGTTAGATCGAGAGGCAACTGTTAAAGGAAGGCTTGTAGCGCTGTGCAAGCTGAACTACACTTTATACCGTTGCAGCAAGAGTAGCTATTTATATAAGTGACTTCGCGGAATGAGCCTTCTGTAAGTAGTACTATATATCTATTCTGTAACGGGACATAGGTACTACTGTCCTTTGCAACCGAGAACCCCCATAAGCAAAACACGTGGGTGAAGTCAACACATAAGCACAGATTTAGCTTCACATTTGCGTAGATGTCCCCGATCTGCCTACTTATTTTTGTTTTCTTGTTCATACGTTACGACTATTTTTTTACAGTTTGGCCAGCGTAGTGCAGTGTTTGCTGGCGTTCGCCATTTTCATCACCCACGGGTTGGCTTGCTATGTCGCTATTGACATATTGTGGAACGAGTACATTGGCAACCGTCTCCTCAACAGCAAGCACCGGATTGTATGGGAGTACATGCTGAGGACCGTCATCGTTCTCGTTACATGTGAGTATCAAATATTCATTATTTATTTTGAACGGTCCCAGCAACCGTCCGACGTAAACGATCAATATATGGTTTGATTTGGTGGATGTACGTAGTAAGTAGTGCAGTGATTATAAAGGATTAGGTTATTGAATGATCTCCACAAATATCTTATGCCCGTCTGCACAGAAATTTGGCAGCTCCTCAGTTCGCATTATACAATTATACTAGTCTATGATTCGCACTAACCCTTCACTAACACAGATCGTCTGTGTTCACATTATACAATACTAGTCTAATATGCACTCATCTTCAACTTCAACTCTTATGTGCAAATGTGGACAGGCGTGGGCAAGCGTAAGCAGTTATATGCAAGTGTGAAAAAGCTATGGGCAGGTGAGCGGCTGGTGGGGACAGGTGGGGGCAAGTGTGAAAAAGCCATGGGCAAGTGAGCGGCTGGTGGGGACAGGTGGGGGCAAGTGTAAAAAAGCTATGGGCAGCTGGGCTGATGTGGGCAAAAGTAGGCAGGTGTGGGCAAGTTTGTAAATGTGTTAGCAGGCATGGGCTAATAGGCAGTTTGTGTGGGCAAATGTGGACAGACGTGGGCAAGCGTAAGCAGGTATGTGCAAGTGTGAAAAAGCTATGGGCAGGTGAGCGGCTGGTGGGGACAGGTGGGGGCAAGTGTGAGAAAGCTATGGGCAGCTGGGCTGATGTGGGCAAAAGTATCCAGGTGTGGGCGAGTTTGAAAATGTGTTAGCAGGCATGGGCTAATAGGCAGTTTGTGTGGGAAAATGTGGACAGGCGTGGGCAAGCGTAAGCAGGTGTAGGCAAGTGTGAAAAAGCTATGGGCAGGTGAGCGTTCGTGTTACGGCGGCGGCGGCGCAGGAAAATAGACGGCGGCGGCGCAGGAAAATAGACGACGGCGGCGGCGCGCCGGTGCGGTCCTCATGTCTAGCGCAAAAGTAGGCACGTGTGGGCAAAAGTGGGCAGGCCTGGGCAAGTGAGAAACAGTATTAGCAGCTATGGGCAAGCGGCTGATGTGGATAGATGTGTGGAAGTGACGGCAGGTGTTTTTTCTGTTAGGAAGGCTTTCTTGTGTTTATCATAATCAATCATGCAGCTATTAGATTACATGAAAAAAAATTGTTCAAAATTATACCTGCATCATGTACTTTTTTAACATTTTAATTAATCGTACCATTCATCATTATTATACCTACCTAATGAAAATAAGGTAATTGAAGTCGTTATTACCATGGGACTGGGTAGGTATTGCAATAATAATAACCAAAAATAGCATTAAAAACACGGTTGTATCTCATACGTATTTTTTATCTAATAAAATAACGGTAGTTGCACATTTATTTTATTATTATGTCAATCCAGAACATAAGCTAACTCTATTCTCAAAGCGACTTGAGCTCCGCTACTGAGTTACATAACGTGGCTAACGAGCGAAACAAGTGCGCGCGGCGCATCGCACACAACTTTTGGGTCGCGTAAATGAATACGTCGTGCGTTCAAAAAGTGCGGCTTGAGGCAGCGTAAAATACCTAAAGATCCGGAAAAGCCTCGCCTTAATGGTGCACTAATCTTTCTAGTCTAGCCCCCGATTCCCGTCGGTACGTTTGTCAGACACGTCCGTCACACGTGTCAAGTCAACACACCAAACACTACGCTCATTGGTTGACGACATCAGACCAATTATGTATTCAGTATTTGGTAAGCAAAGTTATACGAATTAAACAAACGTATATGAGAACCCGGGGGAAAGTGTTGCTAAGTTGTGTTTAAATTGACTTCAGTGCGACGGGTGTTGAGGATTCAGCCAGGAATAGGGTAATATAAAAGAGCTGGCTTCCTTGTATGTGTTTAATAACGTTTCTTCAAAATGAATTAATAATTAAATAATGTAATGTACGACGTGTCGTGCGCGGGAGGGAGTCGCAGCGACCGAATGGGTGGGAGCGAACCGCGCGGCCAAACGGCCGGGCGCGACTGGTTTCTTGTTGGTATGCGTGTGTGCAGAATGCCAGCCGACGCACACTAGTACGTGCGTGAACAACGGGCATAGAATCACTAAATTGGTGTGAAATTGGTAGAAGGAAGGAACCATGCGACTGACATTCGCATTGTATAAAAAACCTAGTTCAACATGTTTTAACGTACGTCCGACACTCTTTGGATTAAGTATCTGTTTAAACTAAACTTTACATATTCTAAACTTACCACTTTTTTGTCTGCAGTCGGGGTTGCAGCAGCTGTACCGCAGCTGGACCTGTTCATCTCTCTGTTCGGCGCACTGTGCCTCTCCGCTCTAGGGCTCGCTTTCCCAGCATTCATCCAGTCCTGCACGTATTGGTACTACGTGTCACGGTCCGAACGCATCCGAATGATCATCAAGAACGCGATTGTAGTTCTGTTCGGGGTGCTCGGCCTTGTCGTCGGCACCTGGACCTCTCTCGAAGGAATCATCCACTGGTTCTCCGAAGGAGCGACCATTGACCACAACGTTGCCAACGCTACAGAGAGCCCCCAAAACGTAACTATAACACACTGAGGATATCGCTGTGCGCGTTTATTTTCTCACAATGATAGTGCCATTTAGAACCGTCCTGTTGTACCCTCCCCAATACAAAAAATTGCGTTATTGGAAAAAGTGGTGCCAACCGTACTATGTATTAGCAATACAGCTAATGGATATATATGGATAATATTTGTTATAGTTATTTTGTTTAACGGCCTATATAAAATGTTATCAGGTTTCTATGCAACTGTTAACGTTAAGATATTATTTTAACAAGTCCAAAATGTTTTATTGCTGATTTGTAATGAGAAATGATTTTTATACCAGATAGGGCGTTTGACATTTCATATGATGTTAATTGACAATATGGCGCCATGCTACGCCTCAATTTTTAACTGGCTGCATGTCATATCTATTATAAAATTGCTTAGTATTTAGTTTTAATGAATTATGTAGATGTAACTCGATTTTTAGTAATGGAACCAAGTTTTTTAGATGTTACGTATCGATTGCCATAATAAAATAACTAGGTACCTATTATAAGATTACTTTAATGAGCACACCATATAAGAAGTATGTATTCAATATTTGTGTCTCATTAAGCAGATCAGCTACAGATTATTAAAGCCATATATCGTTAGGTTGTTATATACTAATTATTATGTTTAAGTAATTTAGTGCTGCCCAGAGACAATGAGTTAGTGTGTCAACGAGAAGCATGGCATTTCGTTAGCGTAAGCATAGATAGTGTAAGTACAATCTTTATACAAGAGTTGATCTACTGAGCGGGTGGCAATGACATTTTGTCGATATCGATCGAATATTTTAATTTTTATCGATGTGTTATTCTACTTATTTTAAACGACCACATTGGGCATTTTATCATCAAATCTATTTATATCGACAAAATTGCACAATATAATGCTAACAACGCGGTCGAGTACTCAATGACATGTTCGAAACATCACATTTTATTTTATTTATAATAAACATAGATAAATTATTTAATTGTTATTGTATAGAAATGACCACAGCAAATAGTTTCGGTTTTTATCTTGGTTTGTGATTATTAAGTTTGGACATAGTTTAAACTGGTAACATTTGACGTGGACATCGTTACCTGTTTATGTTTTAGAAATGATGCATTACGTACAATCTTTTATACCGCGTGTTGAAACAGTTCCTTGAGATATACTTATTTAGGTGATCTGTAGCAAAATTATGTACAAAAAAGTATTATAAAGGCAAGCGTGGTCCGGTCACAAGCCGTATCTGTGATGAGATAGTTGTATTATAATGTAGGGTCTAAATTATAGTTTGTTTAGTTGTGTCGTTGCGATGTGTATTTGCATCAGTGATATTATGCTCAGAGCGATGTAGGGTTAAACCCCTTATTAATAAAATAAATATATTAATAACTGCCATTGCCTATATTTTTTATTTAAAATTCACCTTAGGTATGATTCGGTAGATAGAGAAAACTACCACTAACACCATATTAAACGAACGAGCGGCAATCAGAATCTTATACTTACCTATAATTTTTTTTTATAGTTTATAGGCAAAGCATTTGACCCTATTAGGACCTTACTTAATAAAATATTCACACGATTACAGTGCTTGAAATTTATCCTGACACCGGTCACGTGTGGACCAAAAATTTATGGATTCTAACGCATTGATTTGATATTGACAAAAACTAAAAAAGAAATAGAATAACTTAATCAACTTCCACAGTACAAAATTAATTCCATACAAGGCAAAAATAACTTTTAACGGTATCAAAATCATTGGTGCCAACTAAGCTCAACGCCGGCAATTTCAATAAAAAATATTTTCATTTTACTCTTATATAATCATCAGCAGCATGAATTTAATTGCACACTGTATCATATAACTCACTATTGGAGGCCTGACCGGGGCAAGTCAATAAATAAACCAATACCATTAATTGAGAACATGATTATACTATTTATTGAAACAGAAAAATAATCACAAAACATTTTAATAAAATCAATCATTATATGGAAACATAATGAGATTTAAATTAAATTCAAAGCTTAATACATATCAAACTCTAACATCAATTTTAGGCACGAAACAGAAGTTAAGGCAGAGGTTGGAATGTAGGTAGATCTATGTACTACGGTACAGCGGTACTAATACAATTAAAGTACCAATTGAATATCGATAACAATACCAAAGTTCATTCGTCTCATCTTCACTGCCCGATACTGATATCTTGTTTACGTTACGCGGTTACGACTTAACCATAAAAGTTTGATTTTTATTCCAAAATAATGCTATATTTTTAAGAAAAACTAACTTTTACAATGGTCGCAACACACAATGGTGTGACAACATCTTTATTATCGGGCAATTCAAAAGTATACAATAATACTTAAAAATATAGTAAACAGTAATTTAATAAATAATTTGCTAAAACCTCTGCCTCGTGCACAAAATATCTAAATTATTCCAATTAAATTATCTTTCACATTATTTTGCATACAATAACTTATGAGGTAGAACTAACTATAGCGAAGGCGGACAACACTATCTTACTGGTGCAAACTGCAGCGGTGCATGGATAAACAATTCTAGAATATTATCATTGAAATATCATGAATACATAACATTTGATAGTATTTGATACTTTTAAGGCACATCACAACAGTTGCAATAGAAGTACATGGTGTAAATTGATGTGAATTGACGGAAGGCAGGTGCTAGGGTACCTCAATACCTACCAAGGGGGCTAATGGGTTTTAAAAGTGATCATTTTAATACAACCTTATTATAGTGCCATTCAAACTTAATGGCGGCCTGTGAATTCGGCGCCAAACGTTGTGCAGTAGCAAAAATTTGATGTGCGCGGGTAGAATTTTGAATTGAATTTGGAAATTTCTTCATAAATATAATAATACATTTTTGTAAGACTTAGCGTTAATGTCCAAGTTAGAAATTTATTCTAAGGCTAGAGGTAAGCGGTGGGCGCAGCGTGTGGGGAGCATGCGACGCACTTCACAGCCGCCATTGAGTTTGAACCACACTCTACATAGCTATGAAGAATAACAAACATGTTTTTTGCATCTAAAATTATTATAAAGACTGGAAAAAAATACAAATTCGGCGAACATTATACTTGGGACTTTAAAAATAGGGGCGGCGCGAGGCTGAATTTAACAATAATGCAATTACATTTTTAGAAAACTACAGAACACCAGAGAACTACGTCTCATTGCTGAAAACTCTTGGGTTCAGTTACACCCCTCAACTTCCGTTAATCCATGTGTCAATTTAATTTACACCCCGTAATGTCTCTACCACCCGACCCCTTAGCTCTACTATACATTGTACGCAGCAATAGACTTAAATCATTCACTCAAATCAACTTCGGTAACATTATTCATAATGTTACCGAATCTAATCCATCGCTTTATAAATTAATAATTAATTTCATAACATAATCAAAAATCATTAGGAAAACCATTCCCAGAATTGAAGTTGAAAATATACAACTAAATTATTATTTGTATGCATTGATTCTCATCAGTCTATTATTTGGGCAAAACGGATTACGAATATTACAAAAACACCATATAAACACACACTCACTTGTCCATGCCATGTAAAAACGTTACGGCATCAAAAACAAACAGCTTACAATGCGAATTGAACAATAAAACACGCGTAGAATCACCGTCTCTTTTTAAGATGACGGATAAGAAGTCAAAAGTATCAGGAAATACTGTAAAAGGATACAAAAAAACACTTAACGTAACCAAGTAAACTCAATAAATAAATCTTAACAATGGAATAAATATGCCATGAGCTCCTGACTTGGTTCTAGGCACCGTGTAAACAGAAACAATTCGATTGTCCACTGCAAACCTCACCAAGGACTAGCGAAGTATTAGAGAAAGTCTCCCGAATGCCAAACAATCATTGAGATGATGAAAACCAATCTATACACTAAACAGTTCAGTTCCTAGAAGAACAATTTCAGAAAACACTAATATCATTAGTAACTTTAGCCACAATCACAGCTATTCAACAATACCCCTAAATAATTCTAAATTTTACCATGCAACATGATAATGTCTAATATAACTTACATAATCTTTTATAAAACACGCACAGCGTTTTTGGTAAACAACAAGACACTTAAGGTGACGAGTAGAGCCAGATAAGCAGGTACAAATCCGTTCAAAGAAACATCAACCTTAACGTCGTAGTCTTAAATATCAATTCAGTCTGCACTTCAGCGCGGCGCTTACGACAAAGACAACGCACGAAATTACTGATTTTGACGGGTTTTAATTAATATCTATTTTTACATAGTATTTTTCAAAGTTATTAAGTCATCACAACATCTGAATGTTTGTTGGGAACACACTAATTTATTTTTTGTAAAAATATATTCGGTAGAACCTCGGTAAAATGGGAATATTCAAACTTTTAGAGGGAGGTTTGCGATTTTTTCTATAGAGTTATATTTAGTAATCTTGTTACGCCAAGAAACGTGCCAAAACACTTTGTTTGCTCTACTCGTCGCCTTAAGTGCTAACACAAGAATTAGTAATAAGGTCCAATACACACCCAATTAAAACTACAATGCCTCGTTTGAATAATAACTAACGGGTTTTCTCACATGAATCATTGTTTTTTGTATCAGTTTATTTAACATTTGACAGTGTGTGTAATTTACTTCGTCGGATGTCGATACGAAAACGTCGAACGAACGATTTTGTGTCTGTCACAGTAAAAATGAAATTTGGATTATTAACAAAGTTAACAACCCTGTCAGATTATAATCGACTGTCATGTTACGAACTCGATAATCAGGCCTCAACATTGATTTGGTAGATATTATTTGGTAAAAGTCTGGCAAAGCTAAGTCAGCAGTGCTTTCAAATTGGCGTATTTTAATATCCTGTATATGGTAGCACCAGTTCATACCACAAAAAACAGACTTGATACTCGGCATAAACTTGCTAAATTATGATATATAATAATGCAAAAAAACATTAAACATCTTTTGCAGAAGCTGATTGTAAGAAATAAATTAATCATGGTAAATAAAATTACAGAGAGAATCTAATTTCATACTTTCTAAAACTAATATTGAATAATTTGTTTATGAAACAAAAATATCTAAACAATGGCTTATCAAAAATTGTTAATCACATGATATTCATCTTCTTCACTATTTATTAAGAATGTAACATCGTCCAGTGTTCAGGGTTGGATTTTCTTTCCTTACCGAGAAATATTAAGTAATTTCATTTCTTGTAACATAGGTACTGATTAAAACTGTCAACATTCGTTTCAGTTGAAAATGAAAACAAACCCGCTTCTATGCATACAATACAAAATAATACTTCCCTTCCAAGTAAAATGATTATTCTGTAATTCATATATTTAATTGAATTTAAGTATCAAGTGGTTTTAATCCACTTACCCGTTAGCGTCACATGAAAAAACTGATTGCCTTATGAATAAGTTTTTAGGGATACCAACTTATTCCACTGCAGAGTTAGCTTTGCTAGACATTATACAAAAATAACCACGAAAGTCTATCTACAGAGGCTTCACGGACGGATAGACTAGGTAGAAAGACCGCCTAAGGGTCAATTCAGACAGAACAGCAAAATTTTCGAGCACTTTTTAAGTGCTTTCTTTTTATTTTAATTTTTTATGTAATTGAATGGCGTGACGAGCTAGTCGTTCGCCTGGTGTTAAGCGACACGGCCGTCCATAACAGATTGCAGTGTCACTCGGAACTCTAAATTAAAGTTTCGCGTGACACTGCGCACTGCGCACGTGATCCTGAGACATTTCAAAGTCTATAAAAGTTTTCTAGACCGTGAGATCAGTTCGTAAAGTCTCATTTGCAACATTAAAATCTTACCTATTTAAATGTTGCATACTATTTTCAGCTTTGTCTAATTAGAATAAGGTTGATATTCAAATAGCACTTAAAAAGTGCTCGAGCATTTTGCTGCTCTGTCTGGGTTGGCCCTAACCATGAAGATGTAAGTAAAAGTGATGTGTTCAGTTCACACTTCAAATAGGTAAGCGTTTGATCCAAATTCTATCATCGATATTTCAATGGCGCGCTTCTCCATTTCCTATACGTCACGTAGGAAAACTGAGAGGTAAGTATTACATAGCAGAGTGTAATAATTATATTACATTACACCACGAACCGGTATTTAAGAGTTGACTTGTTGGCTCCACCTTTACTGCAAATCATGCTTCTAACCTAACCTATCCGAGTCAGTATGCACAGAATGTATCACAGCGCCAGTAACTGTTCGTTCGAGGAAAATAACAAAAACGATTATTCATGATTGTTTGAACACAAGGCATGGGTCAACGCTACCCGCACCCCCCTCAACTGCGATCACAAAAACTATTGAAACGTTATAAAACGACCAAAACTGTCATGCAATAAGCCCGTTAAGAGGGAACGTTACCTCAGCGCGGCAAATTCAAATTTTCTTGCGTTCTTTTGCCAATAATAGCTTAATTACTCTACGTGATTACATGAAAACTAATTTTACGGAAATAAATAGAATGTATCAACAAATTACGATTAAAAATATCTCCTAGATATCAATGGTTTAGCGACAAATGGCAATAAACAATTTTCTACTTTGTTTTTCAGTCTATTGCCATTTGTCGCTAAACCAATGATAAGTAGGTGATTTATATGGTAGGTGACATTATATTTATTTCCGCAAAATTAGTTTTCATGTAATCACGTTGAGTAATTAAGCTATTATTGGCAAAAGAACGCAAGAAAATTTGAATTTGCCGGTCTAGTGTAACGTTCCACCTTAAACCTGTTTTCTATGTGAAACAAAACCGAAAACGTAGAAATCACTACGCCTCATATCACATGCTGTCGATACAAATAAGTTTAGCTTCAAACGCATTTCATTCTACGGCTTTCGTTTTGGATGGTTACTTCTGTTTGGTTTTGCCGGCGTCGTACCCCGGTAGGATATATCGCAAGGCGGCCACGAGAGGCTGATTCGCTTCAGGTACATACTCCACGAGGGAGTGGCGGCAGCATGGACACGCCTTGCCACTCTTGAGGGCTTGCGTGAGGCATGTCTATCGTGGACAAACAACAAGGCTTATAACAAACTGTATGTCAGATGCAAGAGCGCGGAGCCGATGGATGCAGGAGGCAAGCAGCCGCTCAAAGTGGCGCTCTGTAGAGGAGGCCTGGTTCAGCAGGGGACGTCTTCAACATAAACCCGCATTGATTAAAAGAATCAAAAACATATGTAGGTGTTTTATTTAGACATTAAGGGTGGGATTTTTGTTGCATGGTTAAGGTAACCAATGGTTAAAAACTCTAACACATTTTGACCATGGGCTAGAATTGGTTAGACCAATTCTAACCCAGGGCAAAAAAAAACAAAAAAAAAACAATTCAAATTCAATTCTATTCCATGTTTTGGATTGGTTTGGTTGGTTGTACCCTAGCTACAGACAAAAACCCACTATTAGTAATTGATTCAGGCAACCTGTTTGTTTACCATTTGCACTTTCACAGCTTTACTCTGGCATCTAAAAGTAAAAGGTAACTGGCAGTTAACAGGTATTGGTCAATAGTAATCAGGACTCACCATACAAAAGTTGTGTAGGCATGGAGTGGTAGCAGGACAAACGGCGACCTCGTGGCAGATTATACACACAAACATTTGCGTCACACGCTCTACTAGCTCCTGAAATAAAAAAAAAAAACTATTTAAATCACCCACTTGCATTATCTGGATTAACTATAATCCTTGATTAGTCCTTAGTCCTTTAGTTTATCTCGACCACAAATTAGTTATCGATCCCGTTAAATTTTTAACCTAGTCTTAATTTATAATAAGGGTTGAAAATTTAACGAAACAAGTGACTAATTTGTCAACGTTTAGTTATTTCTTTAGTTTAGCCGAGATTCAAGCGGAACGCGCAAGGCCTACGATCCTACGTATCATGAAGAAATAACCAATGGTTCATTTTTTTTTTTACAACTAAATAGGCCCGCATTTGACCGTAATCTCACCTGATGGGAAGTGACGATGCGGTCTAAGATGGTACATGCTTGCCTAGAAGATAACTATTGACTCGCGACTTGAAAAACTTGTTTTTATATCTGAGCAGTGATTTCTGTATTGAAACTGTTCTATAGGCTGGGATCAAGTTACGCCATAGCCTAGCTGGACTTACGCTTTTTAAATTGTAGATACATGGTACACCTATTACTCTATAGTGACCAATAAAACTGCCATATGAAAGCAATATCATTTTTGTGTCTAAAATTAACCAAAGTGGCGGGACACGTGAAAAGATCCGTCTAGCGATCATTTATATAGATCCTGGACCTTAAATAGGATTGCCCGTACCTAGGGACCTAAGAACTACGAGAACTATGGTCCCACAACACCCACACACAGAACAAATATTTGAGCTTTTTATCGTGCAATGATTGAGATCGGCCGATACTTTTCGATTATTGAAATCGTTTACTTCAAACACCTACGTTGGCTTTGATTAACCAAGTCAATAAAAGGGAGATATAAAATACCTTCATAATGATATGCTCCAAACAGACAACCAAACAGTCCTGCCAAAGCTTAGCATTCATCGTGTCAGCTTCAATCAGCTCTTGTACGTCCTTAGTCAATGCTATTTCTTCCTGAGGATAAGTTGTCGTAGGCTTGGCGTCACTCATCTCCGAATCACTGGTATCACTGGCAGAGCTATAAGAAGCTTCGACCTCTGAAAAAGTAGTAAATGGCTTATATAGTAGTAATACTCGCCCGTCTGCACTAACGTTTGACAACTCCTAAGTTTTAACTTATGATATGATGCCGTGTGGTCCCGGTTACGAATAGGACCACCCCATCTCTTCCCGTGGGTGCCGTAGAAGGCGGCTAAGGGAATATCCAGGGAATGGGTCGCAGCGTTCCCCTCCCCCTCCCCCCCCCCCCCCCCCCCCCCTAATGACAAGCACAAATAAAAACGGCCCCCAGTCCCCGGCAGCTCTGCTATCCCGTGGCTACGGTAGCGGCCACGGTAACGGCAGGGCAAGGGGTGCGAAGAATCCCCGGCAGACGCCCGGCTACCAACCCCAACGAACTGACAACCGATGGGGAAGAAAGGTTCTCGAGTGGCGACCACGAACCGGAAGACGCAGCGTAGGCCCCCCACTCGGTGGACCGACGATCTGGTGAAAGCCGCGGGGAGCCGATGGATGCAGGAGGCGAGCAGCTCAAAGTAGCGCTCTATTGGGAAGGCCTATGTTCAGCAGTGGACGTCTTCAGGGTGTTGATGATGATGATGATGATGATGAAGTTTCAACTTATCCCTCTATGACGTACCTCACATCAACAGCCTGAAGACGTCCACTGCTGAACAAGGGCTCTCTATAAAACGCCACTATGTACACAAATCATAGAGGGTTTTGCTATAATCACCACGCTTCGCAGGCGGCTTGGTGATCGCAGAAGATTTTAGTGTACCTCAGAGAATGCTGCTGCCCATTCCCTGGATATTCCCTTAGCCGGCTCTTACGGCAACCACGGGGAAGAGGTGGGGTGGTCCTATTCACACCGCGCCAGACTTAATGCAACGCATTTCTATAAGAGATATAGATGCGAACTTAGGAGCTGTAAAATTTTAGCGCAGACGGGCATAACTGTAGTTTAGGAATGTCACAGAAAGCTGTCTGACTGATAGTAGCTATCTGCAGCATTACAGTTTATATAATAAAATTTATTAAATAATGCGAGTTTTTAAGGTTTTTGTTAATTAAATAACCCAATAATAATAATAAATAAATATTACAAAGAGGAAAGATTTCATTGTTTGTTTGTTTGTTTGCGTTTAATGGGCTCCGAAGCTACTGAACCGGTTTGAAAAATTCTTTCACTGTTGGGAAGCTACACTATCCCCGGGTGACATAGGCTAAAAAAATTAGGGATCCTTACTAAAACTCCGATAATGTAACCCAAGGTGTAAAATAATTACCTAAAATATTCTTAACATCGCGTTGCGCCGCGAAAACTATTATAAAGAAGCCATATATGCGAAGCCGGGGCGGACCGCTAGTAATAAATAAAATAGTTATCAAAGAAATGCAAATGAGCCTTTGACCACGAGAAGAGATGGAGTGGTCCCATTCTCACACTGCCGGGACCACACCGTTCCCTGTTGGAATAAAATGCGTTTTTTTTTATCAGAATGAATGACGTGACGAGCTAGTCGTTTACCTGATGTTAAGCGACCCAGCCGCCCATAACAGTAACAGTGTCACTCGGAACTTTAAAATAACAAAGTTTCACGTGACGCTGCACTGCGCACATCATCCTGAGACATCACACAGTCTAGTAATCAGATTACTAGACTGTGAAATCAGGTATAAAAGTCTCATTTGCCCAGTAATTTCACTGGCTACAATGCCCTTCAAACCGGAACACAGTAGTGCTTGCACACTACTGCTTGGCGGCGGAGTAACTGGCAAAGCGGTGGTACCTACCTAGACGAACTTTGCAGAAAAGTCCTACCACCTAATAAACGTTTCGGAATACTCACTCCCGCCTTTAGATATGCCGTTCGCCTGTTTTTTGACCGGCGGGGCTCCGTTGTCCGCGTCTATGGAATGATTGCTTTCTTGTAGCGCGCGTTTTCTGTTTTTCTTGGTGGCAGCACCATCGTTGCTTTTGTCTGCAGATTTCGAAGCGCGTTTCGCTTTTCCCGCGCCTTTTGATGCGTTACCCTCTTGCTGCTTCTTCTTCTTTTCCGCTTCCGCTTCCCGAAAACCATCGGGGTACTGTGGGTATACATTTATAGCTATATCAACGTCAATAGATTGCTATCATTATCAATCTATATAGATTGGTCATCTAATACTTTGCAATTCCAAATGCAGGAGTTAACAATTTTAATATCAAATGTATGACTGGCCTGATAGCTCAGTTGGTAGTAGCTTTGCCATCTGAACTATAGGTTGTGGGTTCGATTCCCACCCAGGACAAACATTTGTGTGATGAACATCGATGTTTGTTCTGCGTCTGAGTGTTATATTGTATTCTATGTAAAAAGTATCCAAGTATTGTATCAGTTATCTGGTTCCCATAGTACAGGCTATGCTTAGTTTGGGGCTAGATGGCGCTGTGTGAAATGTCCACACATATTTATTTATTTATTTTTATCCTCGTGTAGGCAAGTGGTCAGCCCTGGTGCAAGAAAAGCTTCTAACTTGGCTTAACGATTATTGTCTTACGATAACAGCCGAGACCAACGGCTTAATTAACGTGCCCTCCGAAGCGCGGTAGCGCTTTGTAAATACAACTTTATGTGTGGTCACCCATCAAAGTATTGACCGCAGCGAACGTTGCTTAACTTTACCGAACGGTTAGGAACGGCTAGTGGTGCTTCGCTGTCATTTATTCGATATGAAAATTGTTTCAATCTCGGAATGGGATTGGAAATGGCATGAGTCTGGTTTGTACCCCAATAAAGAAATACCAACAACAATCGGGAACTGCTTCGCGTCCTTTTCCCACGGCGCCGGTGTAGGGTCGTCGCGCCGCAGCAGGTACTTCCACACGCGGTAACCCGACAACCCTACTTCAGGGTAGTACTTCACCACTTTGTATATACCGTCGTATCTATGAACAAGAAAAATAGAATAATTGTTCCTCAAATTAATACAGTCCGCTTATACAAAGAAATGCGTGTTCATAAAAAAAAGTTTCATCAGGTGAGAGCGTGGTCAAATGCTAGACAAGTGTCTGATGTAAAAAAAAAAGATACAGTCAACATAAAAAGCTATATTTTTCGAATGTCCAAGTTAGTTTCAATTTGATCGGCTCTATCAAGAGAACCATCTCATAGTAATTTACAAAATCGCCTTATTTACATGTTACGACTTACCCCCAGTTTCTCGTACATTTGTTAAAAAACACATGTCAACTTAAAAATACTGAATGTTCATTGGTTGCCTGTTGATCGTCGGCTGTCGCTAACTAATGACCGTACAGTTAAGTTAACATGAGTTTGACAAAAGATACAAGAAACCTGGTATCTTCTAGGCAAGCATGCTCCATCGTCGACCGCGTCGTCACTCACCACTAGGTGAGCCCGTGGTCAAATGTTAGCATATCGTTGATAAAAAACCGGGGGTTACCCTATTTACGTACGGTGTGACCATAAACATACCTGATGCCAGCTTTCGGTGCATATTTAGGGAAATGCTGCAACATCTTAGCGGATCTGACAACGCGCACCGGCTTGCCCTGCTGCCAGTTATCACCAGCGTCGGCTCCTTCCGAACTTATCGTCTTAACTGCGCAGTTGCGAGCCAGAGCTCTGCGAATGGAATACAAAACAATGAACATTTCATTATTTTTTGGAAGGTAACGAAACATGAAATTATTTCGAGATAGCTCATAATATAAAAAATATCAGAGCTCATATAAATAGTATCATATTCCAAGTTACTGTTAAAAAAAAACAAAGTACCCTTACTTAAATGATAATCGAAGCGTAAAGCTTAATTTAAGGCAATGACTGCCATAAAAGACTTCAAACCAACGGCGTTGATGGTTTTCCCTTCTGGCTTCTAGCTAAAATCTTCATTTACTTTAACTGTTACCTCACGCTTGATACTACCCTGTTTGCCCTGTCTGTTTGAAACTGTTACCTCACGCTTGATACTACCCTGTTTGCCCTGTCTGTTTGAAACTGTTACCTCACGCTTGATACTACCCTGTTTGCCCTGTCTGTTTGAAACTGTTACCTCACGCTTGATACTACCCTGTTTGCCCTGTCTGTTTGAAACTGTTACCTCACGCTTGATACTACCCTGTTTGCCCTGTCGGTTTGAAACTGTTACCTCACGCTTGATACTACCCTGTTTGCCCTGTCTGTTTGAAACTGTTACCTCACGCTTGATACTACCCTGTTTGCCCTGTCGGTTTGAAACTGTTACCTCACGCTTGATACTACCCTGTTTGCCCTGTCTGTTTGAAACTGTTACCTCACGCTTGATACTACCCTGTTTGCCCTGTCTGTTTGAAACTGTTACCTCACGCTTGATACTACCCTGTTTGCCCTGTCTGTTTGAAACTGTTACCTCACGCTTGATACTACCCTGTTTGCCCTGTCGGTTTGAAACTGTTACCTCACGCTTGATACTACCCTGTTTGCCCTGTCTGTTTGAAATTGTTACCTCACGCTTGATACTACCCTGTTTGCCCTGTCTGTTTGAAACTGTTACCTCACGCTTGATACTACCCTGTTTGCCCTGTCTGTTTGAAACTGTTACCTCACGCTTGATACTACCCTGTTTGCCCTGTCGGTTTGAAACTGTTACCTCACGCTTGATACTACCCTGTTTGTCCTGTCGGTTTGAAACTGTTACCTCCTAATTAATACTCACCTGTAGGACCGAAACTGTAAATTGACGAATGAAAGTTAGGTACCTGTTTTCTCTGACGAGCATCTGATCATGCGATTGTCCCGCGGTGCGTTTGTTGCCAGACAGATCTCGGCCGCCACTGCCTGTGTAAGTAAACTCATAGCCGTTGTCAACGTCGTCTTCATAGCCGCCTGCAAACAATGAGCATAGTTAGTAGTTACATATATACTGGGTGTTGATTTGCAAACCCACAATATTTACAGAGGTTGATCTACTGCACTTATAGAACAAGAATCAATGAAAAAATAACCCAGCCACAAAACCAACCTAAAAACACCTAAAAATTATCCTTTTTTAAAAGTTATAATATGTTTTAAAAATAAAACCGTACGTACGTGTGTGAGAGCTCATTTAAAACACAAGATAATTTATGTGAAAATTGTGAAGTCACCTTATCTAAGGCGTTCCTTTCCGCGCCATACACACCCACATAAAGGCCGCCTAAGGGCCTGCTTGTGGTTCATCATAAATATTATACAATAAATATTTGGCTACTAGTTAAGTGTGGAATTAGAATTACATTATTAGGTGATTCAGTGTATGCATTACAATGAACGCTTCAAATATAGAGAGGATGCAAAAAAAACACTCTGTATAAATGGTCAAGTCAGCGTTATTTATGTTGGCCTAGTCATTTCCCAGAATATACACATACCTCCCTAATAATAAACATTGGATAGCGAAAGAATAGTTATGTTGTGTTTTGCTTCTCTCCATCGCCCTTGAAATATGTAATGATGACACAAGAGAAAACAGTAGCTATTCAACTGTTATGCAGTGTTTATTAGTAAGAGGACATGAACTGCAGAAATCGACATTATCTCTTCTCTCGACAAAGATCAATCAAAACGCAAGTAATGTTTTATGACGAGATAAGCGTGATCATTCATTGGTCAAACGCTTTCTCGAGAAAAGAGATATGTCCATTATTACGGCTCGTGCTTGCAGGGGTCAATATATATCTGAGCAGTGTACGAACCTGAGAGGACTATACTGTATGCGCCTTCAGCGTCACGACCGTGGATGCCCGACACGGGAGGTCTATGAATGCCGGTTTCTGAAAGCTGAATAATACATACAATACGGTAAGAGTTACGTAGACGTAAAGAAAAAATATGATTCACGGATGGGATGGCAATAAAATTAAAATGTCTACATAAAACTCCAACAACATGCAGCAATTTAAAAGGACAGTTAAAAGAGTATTATCACAGGGAGATTATGGGAATACTATGTCAGTACCAAATTAAAGAAATTGGTAGATTACCTGTATTCTATAGCGCCAGGTCATGCCGACTTCGATACCAGGGATGGGTCCAAAATGATTTAATGGCATTGCGCAAGTTTTTGTTTTCCCTGGAATAAAAAAGAAATCTGTTACTTCTTTTCTTTTTTGCTTCCAAAGCCATTTAATTCCTTCGACGGTTGTTTTTTTTTTATATCAGACAAAGTAGTCACCTGAAGTTAATGGCAATAAGGTAACTTGGTATCCAAGTTGCAAGGCAGGTACTAGGTAGCTTGCCAGGCAATTTTTAATGTTGCGCATCATCAGACGTCCACTGCTGAACATAGGCCTCCCTATAAACTCGTCACTTTGGGCGCGGCGTCTATCACACGCACACATTGCATCAAAATCGGTTCAGTACTTAACTCAAAATAACTGAATTAAATATGTGTGCCAAAATCATCCTAGTATTTCACAGTATGTAATAAAGACAAATTCTCCTCCCCCCCCCCTAACCCCCTTTAAAAAGATATTATCTTTAGTTTGCAGCAGCCATGTATAACATTTTGTTTGATCAGGTTGTCATACAACTTTTATTATCATTAACGCAAAAGCTGTTTAAATAAGTACACTTTATATCAAAGATTACGTGTACTCTCTGAGGATTCACCTACAATGTCCCCTTTTTTCTAAGGAATCTTTAAACTTTCCGGATAATACTATTAGCCAAATTCGACATGCAATATTTACTAACGTTGCACTCACAGTTGAATCAGCTCATTTATGGTTGTCACCAGGAAATTTTACCTATAAATTCTATCAGATTTCTCACAATTTTCAATAGTTACATCAGTACTATGAAAAATCTAAATATTTGAATTTAAAAATCTGTAATAGGTGATCAAAAAGAAGATTAAAATCACCAGAGATTTATCAGTAACAACCATAATGAATCTCAGTTTTGACGTCCTGGGTAGGAAACAGTTGGTTACTTTTTGACTATGATCCGTTGCCCCTAGCAACCAAGAGGTTCTCTATGAAGCTGGTATGAAAACTGTCTCATGGGCGAGTACGCCGCAGCCAAAAAGGTTTGTAATCCCTGTTATCAACTGATTTTCCTGTCAGTGCAATGTTAGTAAATATTGCATCTTGAATTTGGGTGATATTTATAGGTTTGCCACAGTAGCATTAGCAAAACCCATTTTGAAATCAAAACAATTATTTTTATACATATTATTTTGTAGTAGAGATATCACCATAATTCGCTAATCGCAATAAAACTGCTACATCATGGTTGGTATATAATGTTTTATAGCTTTTTAGACGACCACAATGATAATGTTTATGAGTGCGAAAATTACTAGGTGGTAGGACTTTTCTGCAAAGTTAGTCTAGAGGTAGGTACCACCACTTCGCCAGTTATCCTGCCACCAAGCAGTAGTGTGCAAGCACTACTGTGTTTCGGTTTGAAGAGCATTGTAGCTAGTGAAATTACTGGGCAAATGAGACTTTCCCATCTCACAGCCTAGAAATCTTATTATTATAGACTGTGAAATGTCTCAGAGTGATGTGCGCAGTACAGTGTCACGCGAAACTTATAAACTTATCTTCACAGACCATTTTTAAATACATAAAATTCGGTTTTTATAAAGACACGTAGGCATGCAAACTCGTCCGTCTCGAACTTTTTGGCGGCGTTTGTTAAATATTATGGTATTTAACAAATAGACAGACAGATGGACAACAAAGTGATCCTATAACCTATAGGCTCTATTTTAGATATTTAGATCCCTAATATGTAAACAGCGCTATTGTGAGTGAATATGGTACTACTACTATGGTACTTCTACATGGAAACAACTTAGTTAAACTACATACCAACACAAGCCATTCCTCTGCCCCAATCTCTGGTGGTTTTGGTAACCTTCTTCGCCTGCTGAGCAGCTCCTGGTGCTACAATATGTTTGTTGTCTCGCTTGCAAGACGGACAGTACCAGTCTTCATCTGGCACAGCGGACAACGGAGGGGTCAGGCATGAAATATGGAAGCCAGCATCACATTCATCACAAAGAACAATCTGCAAAAGATAACATTACTGTAATGCTCAACAATACGCTATTTGACTGATATTTATTGTTATTGCATAAATAAATAATATTCCTCAAATAATAAACTGAAACTGTCGTGAGAATAAAAATTAAGTATCTCAAAAAATTACAAAGTTACAAGCATTTTAAATACAGGAATAGAAAGAGACCATTCAATGACGTCAGTTCTTTTCTTATATTTTGGCTCCACACAAAGTGTATTTAGACAGTGTCAAGTTTTATAATTTTTCATCGTATTATGGAAATTTTCACTTAAAGTCAAGTCATAGTCACAGTCAGAGTAGTCAAAGTCTAGTCTAAGTCATAATCCAGTCTAAGGCATGCCCTAGTAAAGTGGTGGCAACTTTACTAGAGGCTTTTATGGAATTTTGGAAGCAACACGAAAAACCACGTTTCACTACATTATATCACTTGCCCACACTCATGCTCGTAATTCAGCACTTAATGCGTAAAACACCACCAATTTTAAACATTAACACTGGAAAAAGCATAAGTTTTGTAAAATAATACAATGCACCGACGTGAACTTTTCCGGGTTCCCGCCAAAACTCTGACGTCAGTTATTAGTCCTTCATAACCATCATAACCATAAACCATAGAGGTACCACCGCTTAATAATGAGGTACAACTTAATAGTGGAGGCTCTTGATATGTGAGATCACAAATTATGTCTTCATAGTAGATGTGAGGAAGCTCCACGAGATCACTTT
The DNA here is from genome assembly GCA_910589525.2 of Ennomos quercinarius. NCBI lineage: Eukaryota > Metazoa > Arthropoda > Insecta > Lepidoptera > Geometridae > Ennomos > Ennomos quercinarius. The sequence goes on from OU342489.1 coordinate 17,072,757, forward strand.
TTTGTGAGAACGGGGCAGGCGATGCCGCCTCTAGAAACTTTAAAAGCGTATAAATCCGTGATTTATTTACCGATTTTACTTATTTTTTCAATAATTATTATTATAATAATTATTCATTTTTAACCTACTTCATGAAAATAATATTTACTTGTTCCTTTTTAATAGTAATCAAATAGCCTATTACATACTAGTGTGAAACAATGTATAGAAGTTGCATTCTTAGTGTTACACCGCCACGGCGGCGTGTATTATGAAGGCCTTAATTAATCTAAAAACAAAACACTGTCACCAATACCCACAGAGCATTAAAAAATATGACGCTGGGGGGCGAAGCGCATTTCTTTTTTTCGTGCTCTTTGCCAACACCCAAGCTCTGCATGATCAGTTGTAGCACACTCCGCACTTTAGTTTACATACAAGGCTACAAGTACATAAAACCGCATACACATAACGCGTCAGAAGAGCAAAACATGAGCGATAGAAAAAGCGGACCTGCTTCGGCGTGAAAGCCACACCGACAAACAGACAGAGTAAAATTTCTACATTCCACTTTTTTATATTAGTAAAGATAGGGATATCATTGATACTGGTTTACCTTTTCAGGAGATTCTTTGCCGCCGCATTTGGAACAACTGCACTCTTTACACAGAACACCCTCGACGTCTCGACATTTTAGGCATAATGGTGGCCGTGCTCCTGTAGTATAAAATGTATTATAAATAATAGAACAAATCACATCATCTGCCACTGCTGAACATAGGCCTCTCCCATAAAACGCCACATTGGACGCTTATCATAAGGGAGCTTTGCCATAATCACCATGCTTGGCAGGTTGAAATAGAACAAATGTAGCGAGTTAAATAGTCAAAAATATGTGAATGTAAAGACAAATTGTTAACAGCCTATTTTTGGTTCAGAATCAAAATAAAATTACTTTTTGGAGTCGGTGTTATCATCATTTGCTTGTACTGCTGCGTTCTTTGTGCCACAGGTACCACTGGACCCTCGATCGCGTATACATCATCTTGGACCCACACCCTTCTGTCATCGATTGTTGACGAATTCAATAACTGGAGAATTCCTTTGTACTCAACAAACTTTTGTGTCCTTTTGACTTCAGAGACTTTAAAGTCATACCTGTAAAATTGATATATCATTAATTCAGTGTTTATTATAAAATTGTATGTGTGATTTGAAATAAATAAATTCAAATACTTGCCAGTGGCCTTTTTCCGAGGGATTATCTAAATTGTAATTCAACATAACCACATCTCCTTCTTTTACAGTTTCCGGGTCAAGAACTGTTCTAGCCCTGGGTCGTATTTCATCAAGTTTACAGTAAAATTCTGAACCATAATTATCTCTGAAAACCAAATTGTATATACACAGTGTAATTATTACAAGTTATTCAGTAAGTACGATACCTGCTACCCCAACATTGGGAAGAAAGATTTTCATGTGGCAACCATGAACCAAAAGTTGCAGCTTAGGCTGTTTTAACCAGATCATCGGTCCACCTAGTGGGGGCACTAGGTGGACCGATGATCTGGTTAAAACAGGGGAGGCTGATGGATACAGAAGGCAAACTGCCACTTAAAGTGGCGCTCTGTGGGGAAGTCCTATGTTCAGCAGTGGATGTCTTCAGGCTGTTGATGACCATAACACATGATCCATGGATAAAACAGAGACAGGGCATAGTAGTTTTGTAATATAATTAAGTACTTACTCTATAGGACGTTTCACTTTGTACAGCAAATTCCTATCAGTTTTCTCAATTGACATGGCTTTTGTCAATTCTTTCTCGGACGTTTTCTTGTCTCTTTGTGGCTTAGTAAAATATTTTGCTATACCCTTTTTAGATTTTGAGTTGTCCACATTTAACAGTTCTGGGGGCTTATTTTCTAAATCATTTTTTTTGGATACTTTATTAGCTTTTTCGGTATCAGAACTAATAATGTCTGTAGAGTTGTTTTTACTGCCAGAAGTTGAAGGTGCATCTGGATCATGATATATGGCAACTATTTCGCCTTCAAACCAAGCTCCTATTTCTCTGTGTTTCATATCTACAAGGTCTCCAACAGCATATAATACACTATCTGCATCTGTAAAAGGAAACTCTTTCAGTTATATTGACATAATTCATACTATATGGTAGCATTTTCCAACTAAAATATTTAATAACATATCTGTTTACATGTATTCAATACAAGGGGCCCCAAGAGGTCCATGCACTCCACTTTAAGATACGTTGATGTAATGGTTTGGTTACTGAACCTATATAAAAATAGCTTAAATGAGCAGAGTCAATTGCATTTTTGTTTGTTAACTAAATATATATATGATGTAAAAAAATAATGTCTTCAGCCCACGATTGTAATTAACCGATCCTAATGTTACCTAGGCTAGCTAGCTAGCTCTAGCAACAAACATAAATAACTGACACAAATCTGATATTCCAGTTTCACCTTGTAGGGCCCTTGAATCAGGTAACCCAGGTGCAGTAGGCTGTAGAAATAAGTAGCAGTGAAGAATCTGTGTAAGGCATTTAAAATTTAATCTAACCTTTATATTCGGGTTTAACTTCATCATCCGTATCACTTGAATAATTGTAAATACTTGCTCTCGGTTTCTCTGCATCCTCAGATTTCTCAACATTTTTTAGGTTTTCTGAACCTGTGCTTATTTCTGGGTCTTGAACCCTCAGAGTTAGTTGAATAACATCATTGAGTTTGATGTTGTAATCATGGAATGTATAGCCATCTTCCAGCTGAAATATATTTTGTCTTCAGGATAAAAAATGTTCAAAATATAAGGTATTATATACAAGTATTACAATTAAATGTATGAAGGCATTTATAATGCACCATTTAACTACTCTTCTAAGGAAGAAAAAGAACAAAAATATATGCATCCACTTAAAAAATTAGTAATTGTATTCTAGCTTGATATAATGAAATCACAGCAAGGATTACATTAAACAACATACTTTTTAAAGATATTGAAATAATTATTTTATTTCTGTTAATTTTATTATTCATAAACAAATGAATAAGAACATGAAATATTTTTTGTAATGCTTTATTGAGGTTTACTTTTTTAGATATACAGAAATAAAATCTTCAATCAATTATTGTTTGATTACTGTCTGCCTATCCCTTTGGAAGTGTGTATAGCCACTTTTTATTCTTATAATTAATTATTTAAGGAATCAGTCCAACCAGCATGTTCAAGTTAAAAAACAACATGTTACAAATGCTGTAAAGATAAGCAATCTCTCGAATCTAAAGATACAGGATCTAATAAATTGTGTACTGTGGAAGTAAGTCATGTGACTCAACCTGAGCTCAATGCTTTAATTATGCTGTCCTTATAGTGAAGAATGCAGTAACTAAAGTTTTTGCCAAACCTGAGTTAGATACATATTTGGAATCACCAAAGAACATCTATAATTCTGTTCTTTTTTACTTATCAAAATTTCATGTGGAACCCAAAAACTCAGGAAGTAAGAATGCAGCAACTCAACTACTCTCAACTACAAGCAACTTTTTGTTTTCTTTTTTTTTCTCGAAAACATGGTTTACCTACTTACTGCATTTTTCATAAGGATGGCAGTATGCTCTGTACAAGGGTAACTAAACTAACAGAGCTCTGAAATTATGTTTTTATACAAGGCAGCAGTGGTCCATTAAAAGCAAATGTCTGCTCGGTAATATGAACATGTTTACAATAACTTCTCACATGACACTCAGCAAATAGGTACATGGTACTAAGCGATTAGCACTAATGACAAGTTTAGTATTAAGCTCATGTAACCCAAGTATTACATACAAGGTTTGTAGAAACTAGGTATAAATCATGTTGATTGATTGCATTGGTTATAACTTAGAGTGTAGACTGAAGCATAGAGAGATCATCAAAACAATATTATATTTGTACTGCTCACACATGACAGCTGGGCAAGTATTAAGGACTGCAGGCAGTTGAAGGAGGCGTTTCCGGTTTTGAACTGGAGATACTCCAGAAAACTCCTGAACCTTAAATGGGTCAAATTACGACGTGTCGTCAGAATTGTCACCGGTCACTGCTCCCTTAATAAACCTGTTTACAATAAGTGTCACAGACAGCCCACTGTGCAGAGGATGCCTAGGGGCAGAGGAAACTGCCGCGCATCTGCTGATGGAATGCAGTAGCGTGGCCTTGCAGCGAGCGGCGTTCCTCGGAGCGCCCAGAACTACCCAGGAGGCCTGCGCCGACATCGGAGGACTGTTGGCCTTCCTGGAGAACATTGGGTGGCTGGATTGAGTGTGCCACCTCATCACGCAAAAAGGGCCGCTGTGCGGCCTAGTTGCGGAAAACAGCCCGCGCATCAAGTACTGCTCACACATATCGCTATGTCAGTGGCGAAGGAAAGAAACAACCACATAGTAATTAGCTACGCTTGCGATAAGCAACATACCAAAAATTATTCCAACTTGAGGCAACTGTTTTTTCTATATAAATCTGTCAGACTCATTCACATCAAAGTGTCCACATCATAAAAAAGTGTCCAAAAAGTGGTATGCTTGACACATAATCATGTTCTCTCTATGCTTTAGTCTATACTCTAAAGGTTATAAATTGTATGAATGTCTCTGAATTTGATAACAAATAGGCACTAAGGTCCACTTATATTCCTGTAAATGTGTTCTAATGTAACTCATGGCATTCAAAGAATATTTATTTTATTTTTGGACCAATCTATTCATATCTGGTGCATGATTATAACCTATAGAATACTTCTCGTTGACCTAGAACTTCAAATATGGCAAATATGAAGGAACAAGAGCAAAAATCAAAAACCATTTACATATTTCTATTCATAGATGGACGCAGGCGCGGATACAAAAATTTCTCAAGGGTGGGGCACACAAATCATTATAGTAGGGGAATCCAAGAGGGAAATTTGGGGATATGGTGGTAAAACACATAAGTATACCATACAAGACCCAATTTGTGCTCTTTTCTTTAAATGATGAATTCCATGCACCTATATCTTGCTGGTAAATTGGCTAATTACCGCGCTTGATACTGGACATATCACAAGACAAAGTTAGCATAGGAGTTATTGTCACACCACTTGCTTGAAAAAAGTTATTTTATTTAGCATTTGTGCACGTGGATATTTATAAGGCTAGTGTAAAATGTACGAGAAATAAAATAATCTTCAGAAAAGCGTTCATAGTTACCAATTTGCCGCCGTAGAAAAGACGTTGCAGGTCCGCTGCTGCACTGAACTTATCTTTTAATATAGGGCGCAACGTTTCTATCTTAGTCAATCTAGATTCTACAACCACTACCGTGTCGGGCCTGCCAAAAAACCGAATTCGGACATGCATCGCTAATAAATATCCACTTTTGATCAAAGTTAAAAAATTCGGCTTTGCGAGTACGTGAGCCGCTCAAATTAAAAATGAAATGACATGCAGTGTTGCCAACACTGATTCGCCAAAGGAAGCTAAAGTGTCCCAAAAAAAGAGCTAAAAATATCAGAAAATGACCTACACTAAGGAAATACAAATTTCTGTCACTATGAAAATGATTCTTCAGCTTTGACATGATTTTTACACTTAATGATTCAATAAATCAGCCCTCTCGGGCTTTAACTCGCAGCGATAATAACTACAGTAGGTATTATTAGCTGTCTATGGAAACACTGCTCTATAGTCTATTATCGTTAGTAGTTTGTTCTCTGAAGTTGTCATGCCTGTATCTCTGTCGTATCCTGAAAATGCAGAACCTAAATTAAAGAAACAGTGCTAGTTTATTTTGTGCTTCATTTAATCCACTGCAGGCCTCTGGAACACACTTATATAGGTGTTTAAGTTATTATCGCAGTATTTGCAAAAAAATGGAGTGTAAAATTACCAAACACGGGATTTCGCCCACGCTCACGGGTTTTCGGGAGAGGAATTTGAGAATTGGCTATTCCGCGTTCGGAAGGTCTTAGAAGAACAGGATTTACTAGAAACCTTAGAAGAGAGGTACGGAAAATTACGAAAATTTACAGAAGAAGAACGGAAGAAATATGTCAAAGTGAAAAATATAATTATTCAGTGCATGGCAGATAGCCATCTTGAAATAATAAAAGACTGCAGAACGGCATTCGAAATGGTGCAGAAAATGTCTAATACATTTCAACGAAAAGGTATAGCATCTCAGTTACTGCTAAGAAAAAGGCTATTGACCCTAAAATACCACGAGAATGATACTTTGGACTCATTTTTGATAAAATTTGATAAGTTGGTTCGTGAGCTGAAAGAGTCGGATGCAAAGCCTTCTGAAAGCGAAATAATATGCTATTTGTTGCTTTCAATGCCTGCCGCATACAACAATGTTGTCACAGCATTAGAAACAATAAATCAAGAAATTGCTTTAGACTTTGTCAAAAAGAGACTTATAGAAGAAGAAATAAAAAAGAAAGGTTTCAATACTTCCGAAGAACAGTATCAGATATTCTACAGCAATAAAAACAGTAACAGCGGAAAAGAAGTGTCTAAGAAGTTTTTATTTGACTGCTACAACTGTGGAAAGAAAGGACATAAAAATCTGAGTGCAAATTTAAAAAGAATTATAATAACCATAAGAAGGAAGTTGCTAAGAAGAAAGCGAATGTGGTAGAGAAAGAACAAGAAGAGCCTGTATTCTTTATAAGTTATGGAGATAGAAATTCAGGTCAGCCACTGAAATTTTATGTTGATTCCGGAGCTACTGATCATTTTATCAATGGTTCGTCCCTCTTCAAAGAATGCTTGGAATTAAAGGATCCAATAAGAATAAATATTGCGAAGAAGGATCAATCCTTATTTGCTACTAAAATAGGTTCGATAACAACAGAAAGTTGCACTTTGAGAAATGTCATGTTTGTGCCAAACTTGAGATGTAATCTATTGTCAATCAACACGATCGAGCAGAATGGATATAAAATAACATTTGAGAATAACAGAGTTGTGATATACCGAGAAAATAAAATAGTATTAGAAGGATGCAAGAAAAATAATTTATACGGAATAGAATTCACAGTTCAAGAAGTATCAGCTCAAAAACCATATTCGATTCCCGTGAGTGATGAAATGTGGCATAAGCGCCTCGGCCATGCTTCTACAAAAAAATTGTCAGAACTGAAGAACAGAAAGTTAATAAATTGTGAATTGTCAAATGAAGAAATACTGTGTGAGCCCTATATTAAAGGTCGACAAACAAGGTTACCTTTTCACAACAGTGAGTATAAGAAAACATCCAGAATTATAGAATTGATTCATTCAGACCTTTGTGGTCCTATACATCCAGTCACACATGATAATAAGAAATGCATACTAACGTTTTTGGATGACTATAGTCATTTTGTAACAGTGTATTTACTGGATAGCAAAACTGAAGTTCTAAAGTATTTCCAGAAATATGTAAAAATAGTACAAGCAAAATTAAACTCAAAAGTATCCTGATTTAGATGTGACAATGGAACAGAATATATAAATAAAAGTTTCCAGAACTATTGTGAACAAGAAGGTATACAGATAGAGACAACTATCCCTTACTCGCCGCAACAGAATGGAAAAGCAGAAAGATTGAATCGAACTCTACTAGAAAAAGCAAGAACAATGATTATACATTCTGGATTTGAGAAAGAACTGTGGGGTGAAGCTATTTATACAGCTGCATATATAATTAATAGATTACCCACAGTAAACAAGAAAATTCCGGCAGAAATATATTATGGTATGGCACCTAATTATGAGAAATGCAAAGTATTTGGTTACTAGGTGGTAGGACTTTTCTGCAAAGTTCGTCTAGGTAGGTACCACCGCTTTGCCAGTTATTCTGCCGCCAAGCAGTAGTGTGCAAGCACTACTGTGTTTCGGTTTGAAGGGCATTGTAGCTAGTGAAATTACTGGGCAAATGAGACTTTATGATCTGATCACTCAGTCTAGTAATCTGATTATTAGACTGGGTGATGTCTCAGGATGACGTGCGCAGTGCAGTGTCGCGCGAAACTATTGTTTTAAAGTTCCGAGTGACACTGCAACTGTTATGGGCGGCCGTGTCACTTAACATCAGGTGAACGACTAGCTCGTCACGTCATTCAATCACATTAAAAAAAAAAAAACAGAAGCATATATATACATAAATAAAGAAAATCGGGAAAGTAAGCTTATGGAAAAGTCGAAGAAGTTGTATATGGTTGGTTACTACGATAATGGATATCGCTTGTGGAATCCAGAAGAAAGAAAAATAGTTAGAGCTAGGGATATAGTTTTTAATGAAAGAGAAGTCAGAAAACAACAAATCCAAATAGATTCAGAATTATTGGAAAATATAACAGAAAACGAGAAAAGTACAGAGGAAACAAAATTGAACATACATTCACGAGAAAAATATATATGCATCTAATGAAATAAGAAGCCAAATATCCCGAAAAAAAAGAGCTAAGGAGCTAAATACAATTTTTAGAGCTGCCGATTTAAAAAAAAGAGCTAAGTTTAGCTCTAAAAGAGCTGGTTTGGCAACATTGATGACATGCCCAATTGCCCATAGAGACTCATTCACTCTATTGACCATTTGACAATGACAACTGAAAAAAGGCGCGAAACTAGCGTGAAACATTTTTTTTTTTTGCCAACTTATCTCTCAGAGCGTGAGAGATATTATATACTGCCAGTGTCGAGTATAGCCCAGCAAATAAAAATGGAATTGAACTGAAACTTGATGGAATACAGTATAAACCGTTGAGAATAGTACTGAGAGCAATGAAATCTTCTCCCACCAACTCTCTACAAGCAGTCTTCTGAATCAGAAGTTCTGATCCTCAAACTAAAACTTCCAAGTGAATATTATGTACAATCCGAACCATATTGGAGACATAAAACAGTTCCAGTCAAAAGCTTTAGTAAATTAAATAGTGTTAACTGCTCAATTAAGAAATTCGATACCCATCCTTCATTTGCATTCGAATTCTATGCTAAAATATTTAAAGCTGATGTTGTTCTTAAACTAGGAATCGACAAAAAATCTCCAAATGTAGATATATCTTTTTAGCCAAATGCAGGTAAATTTTTTACGGGTGCCTCTAAAACTAGTACCCTTGGTTCAGTTGGGGTGCTTTCTGGCATCGCAACTCCAACACTTCACATATTTTAAAATTTGCTCATGTTAGCTCCGTTTTTTCTGGAGAATGCTTAGCAATTCTTGAATGCATAAAGTTCAATAATTCTGTTCTGTAATTCAGCTATTTTTCCTGATTCCAAGAGTACCTAATTGTGTTCAATCTCTCATAACTAATTCTTTAAAAATAGGTATTATTTGTCCCATTAGTTTAGAAATCAAACATTTAATTAGGATTTGCCAAGACGATAATATAAAGATAACTATAATTTGGATTCCCAGTCACAACGGAATCAGCGGAAATGAAAAGTAGACGATTTGGCTTAACAAGCAATATAGTTCATGGAAGTACAGATAACTTCACTCTCTATTTCAATGACCTAGCAGCTAAGGCCAAGCAAGACTTGGAAAAATCATGGAATGTGTTTTGGAGTAGTTCTAGTCGCCTTAAGGGCACCCACTTGCACAACATCCAATCAACCAACTATATTTTTTATATTAGGACTTGGATCACAGTCGATTGTGTTTTTCTGTGGTTTTTGCTGATCCAGTGTCAAAAATGGACACTACCTGGGTCTAATCCACTGACCTGTACCTGGTCAAATGAAAAAGTACTCTGTGGGTCAAATACAGTTCTGCGGCAGACAGAATGCTATACCTACTCAGAGGCAGTATTCCATCCCCAATCCACCCCGAGTGGTCCACTGATTAACACTTGCACTAACATCCGACTACACTTGCGTGCACGCAAGTGTAGTCGGATGCTAGTGGGGCATTTATGCGTAACGTGAGGAACAAACGCGGCGAACAACGGTCAGACGATCAGCCAATTGCGAGGACGTATGCCGTCGGAGTCCCCCCGCGCACCTTTTTTTCCACCAAAGATACCTTAAAATCGTCTACTGCGCATCCAAGGCCATGGGTCAAGTTGTTTGTCGCAAACTATACCTAACTTAATTAGGCTTATCTACAAGCGAACAAAGAATTTCTAACAATGGTAATAAAACACACTAACAGGCTATTCGCAATTATCAAATTAGTGAACTTTCTAAACAATTTCGAAGAAGTTTTTTTAGTTTTATACTGTAACCAAAATGTTAAAGACCTTATCGTTGCTTTTGGTTTCTTTTAATTTTTATTTAAAACATACCTCTGCCAAACTACCGTCCTTGGTACCTACTTATTAGTTTATTGTGTTTTCATTATCTACTCTATTTGTAATCATAATTTCTTAAGACTTTATAACGTAAACTATGATAACTTCGCAAGGTTTTTGTAAAATTTAATTAACAGATTACCTAACTTGCGTAAAAAATTCAATTATACCTAGGTACCTCCTTAATCTGTTTTCAGCATCCGGTATTAGTAGCACGCTCTTCGTTAGATTGGATGCCTAGTCGGGTCAACTCCTTGTATTCTGATGTTGGAGCATGGAGCGGAAAATTCGTAAGACTACCTTCAATTTTTTAATGCTTGAATGTTCTCACATTGGACCTATTGGAAAATGTCTCTCCCAACAAAAACAATATATCTCGTCGTGGCAAAATTGTGCCACATTTGGCGGGAACAGTAGCCAAAAAAAACTTTGTTGGGGTCTAGCATACATTTTGAGTTAGCGTGAGGCGTTAACGCTAATGGAAAGGCATCTTTGCTAGACCCCCGGGTCTGGCCACTTCTGTGTACAACATAATAACAAGCAACTTATTTATGTTCTATGACATTTCTCATAAACTAATAGGTATACAATATTTACGTATCTCACAAATATGTTGTACCTACATGATAATATTACCAGAGGAGAACACTTTGAAAGTTACTTTGGGGACCCGTATTTTACAAGTGGTACATTTGATAATAAATTAGTGTAAGAAACCTTTTATACCTTCATTTTAAAGCACCACCTATTTAATGATACACCACACGAGGGGGTAAAGTGGATTTTTGTTCATAAATCGTAGATATGATTCACATAAAAGTAGGTACTCTTAGTTTTTTTCTGTCAACTTTGAATTACCTATTCCACGACATGCAACGTGACGGGGGCTCACGATTTTTTTTTATTTCCTCTTTATCTTTACCTATGTGCACCCTATGTGTAGTTGTGTACCTGTGGTAGCCACCCCCTATAATAAGATTTTTTTTACCTTGTGACCTCTACTAAAACTATCTTTGTGCAAAATTTCATACCTGAACTTTTATAACTTTAGAAGTTGTGAAGGAATCAGATGGACAGACAGACATGACGCGCTTATTAAAGGGGAACTGTTACTTGTGTTAGGTACTAGGAAACCCTAAAAGCTGATTATTGAAGGCACTGATACCTAAATAATATTAATAACCCTGATGAAATGACTAAACTTTCAGAGACCTGTGATGGATGAGATAGAATCGGACGAAGCCTTGAGGTTTTACCAATTTTTAAACTACTTAGATGGTGGAAGTTTTGGTACAGGTAAAGATAATATGCGTTACTCTTTCCTTAGACTCAGGCTGTGTCCTCACACTAGGCAAACAGTAGGTACGTCTGGCCTATTCTGAATTTCAGGCCAAACCAAGTGGGTAATATGCATTTTGCTCTAGCCGTGGATCTACATACAAAATACCCGGCGAAATGTCGTGCGGTATTCACTCTGTCCACAGCGGTAGCGAATAACGCTCAGTAGTAACATATTTAGTAATCTGTCTGTGGCTCAGGTCTGAATAGGCTAGAATAAAACTTAATAATTACTTGATTTCTATTTCCTAGGTCCTATAGACGAGTTTGTAGACGCAATGTACAGACTTTCAAATTATATGAAACAACAAAACAGTAGAGAAACGCAAGCAAGGGGAATGCGTGAACTCGAGGCTATTAATGGAGGAAAAGGTAAGTTGTACCTACCAACGGAATAGGAGTGGTTTTTCAATAAACTGTTTGAAAAGAATAAGTGCCTACTTATAATGTTTTTTGTTTTAGTGGGGTTAAGGGCCCAGTGTGTGTTCTCCATCTTGTTAGCGTATGGCGTCATTTTCGAAAATATGAAATTACTGAATTTAATTTGGCTAAACCAGGCCCTCAAGAATAAGATTACAAATGTTCAACAAGTTATCCACAGAATTCGCTCTATTTACAGATATTTACTAAGTCTATGAAATTATCATATTAATTCAAACAAGATTTCATAAATAAAAATAGAATCAAAATATTTTTCTTTCTGTCCTGTTTTTATGTATGAAAACTTATTTGGAAGAATATGTTTTTTTTTAAATATTTGTAATGTTATTCATGAGGGCCTAATTTAACCAGATTTTTCGTAAATAAATTGAGTAATTTGATATTTTTATATTTTCACAATGCGCGAGCGAGATGAACAATTCGGGTGTACTTTATTACACTACTATATTACTTAAGGGTCAAGCCCCTTAAGTACAATTTATTATTCAGAAGACCTTAATCGAACCATTCCATTCCGATGACCACCTTTATAAGTATTATGTCTCCGTGGGTGTCAGCGTCATTTATCTAACTACCATTGATGTTTATAGGAAATAGCATCAAAACTGTCCTAGAAATAAGCACTCTAATAATGAGAAAGAAACGAAAATTCTTCTGCACTGGCGAAGTCAAAGAGCCAATTGTAAATAATAAAATTATATGTAAGGTAAGTTCAATGTTCACGGATTATTCCCTAATTTTTTAGAAACTTGTAGTTGAGAAGTTTTCTCGGGTGGAAAATGAATGATTAGGTAAAAATATCCACAGCCATAGTTAAGTAATTTAAAAAATATGGGGATTGGGCTGTATGTTTCAACCAAACGTAAAGAAAGGGAGGTTTATAATTAATGTAAGCTTGTTTAAGGTTGTTGCTTGCGGTCAGCTAGGCTCAGCAACGTCAATAGATGGCGTTGATGTTCTAATTTAACGTATTTTATTTTTTAATAAGTAGATGAATATGAGTACCCATATTATTGTTTAATAATAATAATGTTCACCGACAATAGCGTATCCAACAATATTTCAGGTGTTTTCGGCTCAGGATTTCGGTACCTACATACTTAAAAAAATCTGTGTAATTTTTGTGCTTGTCAGGTTGGGCAAATGGGCTTAACATACTCTAGCTACAATAAGTTTTTTTGGTACATACTCTACCCTATCTTCTGTATTTTTTTCCCTTCCCAGGATAGGATTCTCTTGCCTATAGCTGGTACTTCATGCAGAGACGCAATAATGTATTGGCATCCAGATTTGACTGAAGAACATTACTGCGTAGGAGCACTTGAGTCAAAAACTCCTGTTCATATTATGGATATAGAAGGTAATATTTCATTAGAAAACTAAGGGCTGAGCGACATATGTCAGTAGGGAATCGCCCATCACTTCCAACTCTATGATTTATCCTATTCTATATCTCGGGATCGCAACTTTCCAGAGTGAGAAAGACAGTGGTGGCACTGACACTCACGATATCTCTCTCCTGGACCCCTATTCTCACGAATCGAGATGCAATGTCATCTCATAATAAATCTCGAGACTCGAGTTGTCTCTACTCCCAAGCTTAAAATTCATGATATTCTCGATTGACTAGCGCACGAGATGGCTCGTAGGGAATCGAGACGCAATGTCATCTCACAATAAATCTCGAAATTCGAGACTCAAGCTTCAAATTTGTGATATTCTCGATTGCTAGCGCACGAGATGTCTCGTGTGGTCGGAGGCAGTCGAGACCACCATGAGACGCGCTTTTGCCTTTACTTTTAGGCTCATTTTTTGCCATTTTATTGACATTGAAGCTAATGGCATGGCAACTTTTCTTCTTCTTTTCGTTTTTTCTTTCTTTTCTTTTTCTTCTTGTCTTTTTACTTTTTTCTTCTTTTCTTTACTTTTTTCTTCGTTGGTTAGTTTGTCTGGGCGACAGAAGTTATAGTTATACTTTTTGCCATGCCAAGCGTTATTAGGGATGTTCCGATACCACCAAAGTATCGATACCTACTCATATGAGTAGTACTCAAATCATGATTCGATAGGTACTACTCATATGAATACCCTAAAAGTATCGATACCCACTCATATCGATACATTTTTTTTTTATTTATCAATACGGAAAAAATAAACAAATTTTACCTTATTGCAGCAAAGTTTTGTTGTTTCTATGACTGATCTACATTTTCAAGTGTTTTGGCGCGAAGAATCGGACATTTGAACACTAAGGATATGTTATTTGACGATATTTGATAAAAGTACTCTTTCCGATACAAATTCTTTCTTTCCGATACCAAATAGGTATCGCGAGAATGGTTTGTTTTTATTTTATTTTATTATTTTAATTAAGTATAACAACTACCTTAACTGTACTATTTGTGTGTATTAACTGTATTCAACGCTTTGAATTACAATTAAATTAAGTTAAATCCTACTCACATTCTACCTTTACATGTATTTTTACCTTTACACTAATTTTCTACTACATTGAATCCTACTTAAATTAAAAATAGGGTTGTTTTAACCCTAAGTATACATTAAAATATCACATTTTTATTCTACTTGACTTAAAGTTAGGCCATACTATGTTTCTTTAAGGAAAAAAATATTATAGCGAAATAAAGCTGCTTGGCATTGAATTTTTATCCTGTGGTTCTATCCTGTTTTGACTTAGCAGCATTGATTCGATTCGCTATTAGTACTTTCTTTCCGATACCAAGTAAGTATCGAAAGAATGATTCGATGGTAAAAAGTACTTGGTATTGAAAGAAAAGTATCAAGTACATACTCGTATTCACTAGTATCGGAACATCCCTAAGTCTTATATACTCTTTGCTCCGTGCCTATCAAATCAAACGAAGTTGCTCATTGTTTGCCAATAGTGTTTTCACAAATTAGAAAAAATAATATGGTGTTTTGCATTGTATAGTGCACCAACCACAGATTAGAGAAAAAAACAATCTGTGGCTAGTGGGAATTCTGTGTGTGGCACCAACTTATACTACTCTATGGTATGCACAGCTATAAAAATACTCTGTGGTGCACAGAACACTATTATATTATCCTGTGCTATTATCCTTTTGTTTTTTTCTCTAATTTGTGATTATCCTTATCACAGATGGAATAAACCACAGAACACTACTTCAAGGTAACCAATGGTTAAAACCTCTAACAAATCTTGACTATTAGTTAGAATTTGTTAGCATTTTTGATTGGTTACTTTAACAACGGGTGAAAAAACCCACCCTTATAAAGGTACCATAATAAATAAAAGCCACATAACTCATATATAATCGCATTATATTATACATATTTATATGAGTAGGTAACAACTTTGGGCCTAGTTTAGTTCTAAAGTTATTATTATCAAATACATAAAATGAAGAAACATGCAGTCTCAAAATACAATCCTGCCATCATTAAAAGTGTTGTAAAACAATGCCGTAAAGCAAAGATGGCTATTTAAACTTTATTTTTACTTTTTACATCAATAATTTTAAACCAACGAAATCAGCCTCAGGGCCACTGGTGTAATAGTTACAGTGGCACATATGGAAATGATGATGACGAAGATGGTAATATAGACAGTCACTCACTGTCTAATACAGTGGCGATTTAAGATTCTTCTGTGACTTTATATTATCTCAGCACACATTCACAGCATTTTCAGAAAATTGTTCCGGAAGCTTTACAGTAAGTAAGATGTAGTTATTGCAGTAGCAATAGTAACACCAGCCTAGAAGCCTTCATTGAGTACCTGAAGCAAAAAAGAAAATATTATTTAGATAGCCTTAAGGCCAGCTCCATCAACTGTGCTGTAGGTTGTTGGTTCGCTTCCCACTCAAGAAATGGGAAAAACCCTCATATTCCCCTATCCTTTGGTATAAAATAAATCCAACAGGCAACTGTGTCAATATCATTGGTATGAACTGGATTTTTACATACTTTTATTTCTCTCTCTCTCTGGTTGGTTCCTCATTACTGAGGATCATGGTCACAGGATCTATCTGATTTAACATAATACTTCCATCAACTTCGGTCCATAGCCTCACGGCCTGGGAAAACTTTTATTCAGGTAATTGAAATTAATTTACTTGAAGGTTTGAGCCTGACACATTCATAGGTGAAGTTACAAGTTGCACATTTTTCTTGGCGGCACTTCAACAATACATCTACTGCTCCAATCGGGGTTGGGATTATAAAATTTGTTTCCATAAATCAGGTGCCTTCTGCATATAGCATACCTATACGCTGTTGGTGTAGTTGTTTCAGTGATTCCTCAGAAGTCTAGCTCCCAGCTGGATACCATTATTCAGCCCATAATCACGCCCTGAAAAAATTAAATAATAAACATTTAATCTATAGAGCGAGATACGGGTGTAAGCAGCGTGATTTTGAGAAAGTATTCTCTTTTATGTATGTACGTAGTACATTATACCTTTTTGGATTTTGCGTAGGTTATTAGGCTTACTTACTTCAAAGATCCATGTTTGCCAGGCAGAGAAAACCTGTGGAATCGCACGTTCACATCTTCGGATGCACCATTATAGCATTTTGCACAGTTTTACCGTTTTTCCATAACGAACACAAGAAAATCACAATAATATAACCTCAACCATAGAATTATAAAAAAAGCAGGATGGAATCTTGATTGACATCGAACTGACGTACAGCAATGGCGGCCGCATAAACATGTGTGACTGATTAAAGGATTGCCATGTGAAGAAAATTACCCGAATCCGACAAAAAAAAAATCTGTTGTTGGTGTGACTTTTCGTATGACCAAAAAGCTACGCGAGCTTATAACAGAGTAGTCAAAATTGAATGGCTTATTTTTTTTTTACTTTTACACCCCCTGCACTTGCCACCACCTCCCCCCTCACTTAGTCCACCCCCCTACTTGCCCTGCCTCCCCCCGCACTTGCCCCCCTCCCCCCAAGAACCATGTATAGATTACATTTGGACAGTAATTAAGGGGTTGGCAATCTACGCAGCAATGTACGGCGAATGAAATGGGAGCAATAGCTTCCCAGTCTCCAAGCAAGCAGGGGCGAAGCATGTGGGGGCAACTGGGAATATACCCTGTACGCTATAGCGAAGAGAGAAGTTCCCAGTTCTTTCTTCCTTTGGACAGGGTCGGGTCAGCCAGTCAGTTAATAAAACTTGGCACAAAGATTTATAGCCAGGGTGTTGCTTAAAATGTTTTATGAACACATAAATCGTATTTTTCTACGTTACTTTACTTTTTCTACATTATAGAAAACCTGCACAAATATGTACGATTAGTAGGTCCATTACCGGTACAATATTTATTTTAACCTGCAAAGTCCAGCACATGCATATGCATATGCATAATGGAAATATGCATTTGCATATAGTCAGATCTCTAATTATGATCAATATAGGTGAATAAGTTGTATTCGAACATAATTTGGTCATTCTCCCACACTTCCGGGTAATTTGCAAGTTTGATTGTTGGTAACACTAGCTGGTTTTGTGTATTCATTGCATCTCAATAGTTTTATCGAAAAAGCAAGAAATTAGCGAAATATTAACAAGCTTACTTGTGAAAAGTGATCCCCTGACTTTTTTTTTATCAAACCACTGATTCTGACAACTTTTCACAACGCAAGACGGCATTTTATAATATTTTATTCTATGCGTCTTGGGCGAGGTTCGGAGCAGTAATGGCAGGCGATAGACTTCCTATGATGTGAGTGTGTGCGTGTCCGCTCGTACTTATTAGCGTTCCGACTTCCTATGGGTACCTCGGTTCGGGATCAATTGGGACTCAGTCCTTCTTTTTTTAGTAGGTCCATGACCTCAACTCAACTTACTTTTATATTCTATAGTTTGATTCATGTTCCAGTGTCAATTTTCAAGTTCTTGATTCTGAGCATAGACTTTGTGGTCGCTGTCTTACATATAGCGTTATCTCGTTCTGATCTCTCGACTGCCTTCGATCCACAGACTACTACACGCTAATGCTTCCATCACTCGAGTCATCTCGTGCGCTAGCAATATTGCATGAGAATACCGAAAACTCGAGTCTCGAGATTTATTCCCAGACGAGATTTCTTCTCGATTCGTGAGAATAGGGGGAAATGATAATCCTGAGTTATGAAAAGGCTGGAGTGTGTACAAAAGTATATGATTCGATTGGAGCTAAATACAATTTACCCCTAATAAACACATGAATCCAAAAGGCTCCCTTCCCCAATTAAGGGCTTGTGCAAGGCCAGCGCGAATTCACGTCAAAGCCACAGAATAGATGTATAGTACTAGGCCAAAGCGGGGATGAGCCAGGGGCCGAGCGGCAGGGGCGGTCTAAGTTAAACTGGTTCCAACGCGCAATAGTTTAGGTAATTTATTATTACACTGAATATAAAGTTTATTTTAAAAATCCGCTATACATAAGCCCTCCATTATATTTAATTCAAATACTACACAAAGTTTCATGATCTTTTTTAAAGTATTCATTGAATAATCGCTGTTTATTTGTACGGTTTGCAGGTAACTTTGTAATTTTTTTCTATCGAGAAATTTTTATTAATTCGTGTTTTCACTATACATTTGCAGTAGCATTAGTCCTGAACTTTACCATATATTAATTTCAAAGTCATTGTTGCAATATTGTTGACAGGATACTGCTTCAAGCTAAGCCGTTTTAAGCAATTTGGCGTTGTATTGGCTCTTAAGAAATAATATCAAATCCATCTAGTATGTTTTTTGCATGATGAATTTTCACACAGACAGACAGAATACACTGTAGGTATTTTGCTACTTTTTTCAATTATTACATCTCACTAATACTCTAAACTGTTGGGAAGGGGTTGTATTTTAGTAGGTTCCTCTAGTTTACTACGCCCAGAAAGACAAAGATTCAACTTCTTGATTGTACCAATGTAAATTTCATGGGCTACGTAGTGGAATTGCGAATGATTTTTGATTTGTAGGTTTATTATGATTTGTCGCTTTATGAAATAGGGGAGAATCGAGAAAAATATCGAAGTTGAGGGTTGAAGTGGAACGAGCGAAAGTAGTTCTATACTTATTATGCATGTTATGTAGTTGCTTACTTTATGTTTACCTAATTTGGTGTTTATTATTTAACAGGAGAAATGTTTTGCAAAGGTGACGATTATTCCAAGAGAGAATATCTTCTAGCGTGTGATTTTTACGAAGACCAAGAGGCACCAGTGGCAGATTTGCTTCAATACTATCCAGATCCTGACCCTGAAATAAGCCCTAAAATGTTCTGATTAAAAAATTATTTTGACAACAGTACCTAAACCTTTGAGTAGTTTAAGGCTGGCCCTACATTGGGTGGTAGCGATCCTCGAGCGACTTTGCGCGATATCGCGATATCGTGGCAACACACGCCACACGCTGGTAAAACATGCCGCGTTGTCGCGGCGATCACGCGGCGTTAGTGTCGGTAAGACGCTCGAGGATCGCTACCACCCAATATGGGGTCAGCCTTATTGTAATTTTTATTATTTATACTACCTAGTACCTACCCGTTTGTTAGTCATTATTTTTTGTACAAGTTAGTAAATTCTATATTTTTTGTGTACAAGTTTAAGGAGTTAAATAATTTAAAAATGACAGGTGGGTAAAGTCAGTGAGTTAAGTACAAAATATTGACCAAATGACACAATAATGACACAAAATGCTGTGTGATAGTGACACAAACGTCACACAGCAGCTTACACTACGGTGACATGGTGACACAATAGTGGAACAAAATATTTCTATAAATCAGCGTTGGTAACGTTACTCATCTACCCACCCTTTTAAGGTGGGACGTTTCACTAGATACTTAGATAGATACTTTTAATCGTAATTTGTTGATACATTCTATTTATTTCTGCAAAATTAGTTTTCATATAATAACGTTGAGTAAATAAGCTATTATTGGCAAAAGAACGCAAGAAAATTTGAATTTTCCGCTCTAGTGAAACGTTCCACCTTAATATATGCTTAGGTAATCAGCAATTCCTATTAGCATTTGAGGAAGCAAAATCTTTCTCAAATGCTGAACAATCATAGTATACCTACTAAGTGTACCCTGGTGGTCTAGCAATGATACTTTTCCATTAGCGTTAACGCCTCACGCTAACTCCAAAATGTATGAAAATGACATTAGCTTTGACATTAGCTGCGGAAAAGTTCAAATGTCCTTCCCATACACTTTGAGTTAGCGTTTGGCGTTAACGCTAATGGAAGGCATCTTTGCTAGACCCCCTAAACCTTAAAGAGGGTTTTCTGACAGCTGGACGGCACGTAGTTCTACATCCAAAGGTAGATGACGCTGTCGAGGCATGGCTTATTTTTTTTGTAAGGTGGCTTTGGCCTCTGTCATAGCGCAGTGTCACTTTGACTTCACTCACCAGTGTAACCATTTGTGGCAGATTTCTGCCATTTTGGCAGATTTGCCCTTCACAGGGCACAGGCTACTTAAAAATTTTGACAGATTTAGGAGTTTTTATTATTTTGAAAAAATTCAGAAATATAGCTACGAAATCTTAATTCATTGACTTCAACATTTGGTGGGAATCGTTGTTACCACACAGATCCGCAGGAGAACTAATGTGACCGATATAGCTCTTAGAATTAGCAATGGACAGGCCACATCGCTCATAGAACTGGCAACCGATGGGGTAGAAAGGTTCCCGAGTGGCGACTGACGATCACGAACCGGAAGACGCAGCGAAGGCCGGCCTCTGGTAGATAGGTACCTACTTACCTTAGTCCTTATTCTGGGATTCATTGAACTCTATGATTAAAGGGTTTATTTAATTTACTAGCAAATCACAAGCTGGTTGCACCATCATGCTAAGTAAAGACATGATTAGAAAAATATGAATGTGAAATCCATGTAAGATGCAAAAAAGAGGCATATAAATAACATTGATCAGGTGATTAATGATAATTTTCCTCCTTTTATTCATCATTTTTACATGATTCTATTGGATTGCTATTTCATAATTCATTGATATTTTAAAATAAATATAAGTAAATACTAACGAAAAATATTTCTATTATTTCCCTTGTGTTATTACTATTACAAGACGAGGCATATTAACCCAATAACCCAATTTATGACCATAATCAGCTACCAGTGGTTGTAACCAGATCATTGGTCCACCTAGTGGAGGCTGGCCTACGCTGCGTCTTCCGGTTCATGGTCGGCACTCGCAATCACACGGGAGCCAATGAATGCAGAACCCAAGCAGCCACTCAACGTGGTGTGGCGTGGTACGTGGCCTATGTTACATAAGTCTGCCCCCTAAATCTTCAGGCTGTTGATGATGATGATGAACATAATTATACAATTACAATTTGAAATGTTTTTTTTATTTACTCGTCTATTACGTTTCGTAAAAATATTTTACGAATCTCCGCCTTATATTGTGTTGTGGTTAGTTCAGCAAACCAAAATGTGCTAAATATTAGTACTATTTCAATACATGTAATTTTCTGTACATTTATGTTATACAGATTTGTACCTAAAAAGTGATTTGTATTATTTGTTATAAACTATTTACCAAATAAAATTCATATTCACCAATTAATTATTTTATGTTGAAATTTTGGGGAGTCTCAAATAGTAGAGGTTAGCAACATTCCGTCGTGTGACTGTGGCGACGCGTCTGCGGGTCATCTTTCGTGAGACGAACTCTAGTTCATCTGACCTATATCTGTGGACACACTAAAGAGAGGATACTTTGTCTATCTGTGATTGTCAACCGCTTCGCACAGGTGCGAGTATCCTCTCCTTGGTCTGTGGGCACGAAATATTTTTTTAACAATATTATATGTACAAATTATCTGTGAGATAGAGAAATTACTAGATAAATGCTACTGAAACCAAGTACTTGAAACAGTGACAGTGACAGATTTTGCTAAAACCACATCTGGCGCCATCTATTGGGTCATATCACAGACTACTATACGTTATCGCTTGGTCATATAATTTTTTAATAAAACGCCTCATTCATTGAAACACTACACGAACATATTTTTTTTGGCAACATTGCCAAAAAAGAAAAAAAATATTGATTTGGTTATGGTTTGGTGTTCGTGTAGTGTTTATATTTCACGTTTATTTATTATTTTCTCTTATTTATTCACAGATCTTACTTACTTCATTAATTAAAATCGTAGTTCTTTTTTCATATGTTCATTGCCATCAATTTAGTTAATTGATCCTAAGTACTCTTGAATGGTAATTTACAAATGTGAAAGGTTAATGCGCTCGGCGTGCTCCTACGGTTTCTGTGGGCTCTGTGCGTTACTAAATAAAGGCTATTAGACCAAAGCAGTCAAAAAGTAGTTCACCTACCAGCCTACCACCACCGGGTTCAAGACAGCGGTTATAGAAAATTACAAAAATGTCAGAGAAGGTGAAAATGCGTAAGCAGTTGGGTCTGCTCGAAGGGGTAGCGATAATTTTGGGAATTATATTTGGAAGTGGTATCTTCATATCTCCTAAAGAAGTGTTGGAAAAAACTGGGTCAGTGTGGGGTGCTTTGGTGGTATGGGCTACTTGTGGAGGTCTGGCGACTCTCGGAGCCCTGTCCTATGCTGAACTTGGTAATTATTATAGTATAATGCAATAAAATACTATATTTTTCAGATTACTGACATATAATGCCAATGAAGCAAGAGAAGATTAGTAGTTATAGATGTTTACTATCTTTGTATGTGGACGAAACATTTTTGTCCATGCTTTGTATAGCCACAGATTACTAAATATGTTACTACCTAATGGATAAATCACCCCATAGAATAACATGTGTGGCCAATGGATTTTGATGTTTAGGAAAGTTCTCCATAAAAGCATATGGCTGTGCCATGCAGGTAAAATGTAACAAGTTGGCAGTGTGTTTAGGAATGATGGAATGAAGCCGCTGGTGGCAGCCCTCGTTGGGTTTAGCCAGATAAAGTTTGTTGACAATCCAGCAGCCCATAGGTAGGTAATTAGCACAGGCAAGTATGTTGAGTGAAAGAGGCCTGGCCTGGTATAACTATAGTACAATCTATTAATAGTGGATACCTACTGTAAAACTAATGCTGTGTGATGAGAAATCTTCCATATTTGATTTACTATTTGCTACTGGCTTTGTTTACATTCTGTAATTCTATATTACAGGTACTACATTGGCCCAGAGTGGTGGGGACTACCATTACATTAATGAAGCTTATGGCCCACTGCCGGCTTTTCTCTACCTTTGGGATGCAAACTTGGTGTTTGTGTAAGACTTATTATACTTAGTCACTGTAGTTCAAACTGTAGTTGAAATGTAATAGAAATTTATTGCACCATTTAATCAGCATTGTTATAATAACACAATACATTAAGTTGTAACTTTAACTACAAGTGATTAATCAGTTAAAGTTAAGTTAAAAAACAGTAAAACATTGAAGAGACTGTTACATTACAAATGGCGAATATGATGGTGTAACACATGCTTGTTAAACTTTGTGGTTACAGCAATTAATATTAACTAATAAGTTGGCCGTGTGGTCCCGGTTTTTGAATAGGACTACCCCATTTCTCCCGTGGGTGCTGTAAGAGGCGGCTAAGAGAAACAGGAGGGGGGGGGGATTATCACCAGTGTTCCCCGTAGTGACAAACAGACAACGTTATATCCATCCACAAAAGACACACTGACTGATGACCGGCTGCAGCTTCATCAGTGCGAAGAGTTATGCTCTGTGATCGCCAACCCGCATGCCCAGTGTGGCGATTATGGGCAAAACCTTTTAATGAATGGTACAACAAAAATATGGTCCCCAGTTCCCGGTCGCCCTGCGATTCCTGACCAAGGTGGTGGTCATGGTAACGGCGGGGCAGGGGGTGCTAGGAATCCTCGGGCTACGGAAGGCCGCCCTACCGATTTGACACTCAACACATTTGCCGCAGAACCGACGACCGCTGGGATAGACGTGTTCTTGAGTGAAGACCGCGTCTTGGCAAACATAGTGTAGGCCGCCCTCCGACCAGGTGGAACGACGATATACGCAGAGTGGCTGGCGGCAGCTGGATGAGATTAGCCGAGGATCGGGCTAAGTGGCGTGCATTAGTAGAGGCCTATGTCCAGCAGTGGACTGATACAGGCTGATGATGATGAATCTAAACTGCCCAGCTAAGGCTGGGTTATACCATGATCCTAGAAATACTCTATGAACTAAACATGCTGAACGGAATGGTTCCACAAACCAAACATCCTGTATACATATATAGATTAATTCCATGATGTTATTTTCCTTTTTGTCCAGCCCTAGCACCAATGCAATAATGTCACTGACATTTGCAAGCAATGTTCTGGATCCCATTTTCCCGGACTGTCCTATTGATCCCATCTGTCAGAAGCTGATAGCAGCTGCTACAATATGTAAGTATCTTTCTCCTGGACTTCTAATGTTAATAAATATACTATTTTGTGTGTGTATAGTAATTATGTTTATCATTATACTGAGGTCTGAAACAGCAGAAAACTTTTTAGCACAGCTGGTTTTTTTGCACCACAGAGGTGCACTTTTAAATGTTTATCTATATTCAATTTCTTATGTGTACTAGTGGTATCAGTATGCTTAGAAAATGTTACAGTTTTTTTTTACTTTTTGTCTGTCTTCATCTTGTTTTTTTTTATCAACGATAGGCTAATTAATAGAAAAAAGAAGAAGAATAACATTAATTAGAATTGATTATTAACTACCTAGCCCGCCTGCCTATATGAGTAGCATTTGGCTATAGTAAACTGCCACAATTAGATATCGCCATGCATTCACAAAATACTAGTAAGCAATCCATGACAAGTAGTAAGTTAAATTTTAGTTTTAAGGTTTTGTAAGTTGAGTTTACATCTAATCTAAGGAAATATGTCCCCTGCGTGATTTTAGTTAAGGTTGTTTTTTAAGTAAATATGTATGTATAACCAGTTTATTAAACTTAAAAAAAGTGGTATCGGTACTCAGTGTTTTCTCTTGTTTTATCTGTGCCCTGTTCAAATTTGATAGAGAGCAACAAAATACAAAATAACTATTCTCCCTCTATGCAATGTTTATTGGTAAGAGGGTTAGGTATTACTTCAGTGATGTTCATTCTATGATATCCATTATAATTTGAGCATGAAGCAACTTGCTGTTTTTATTTGTTTCCTTTCTGCATGTAATTTGTATGTACTGTAAACTGCAATGAAACAATAAAATGTATCTCTGTAGTCAGTGTTCTTTGGCATTTTAGGTCTATTTCTGAACATAGACCTCTCTCACAAACTTTTCCATTTTGCACAGCGAAGGATTTATTTTCCCAGCTCTGGCAAAAACCATAGGTTTGGGTTTAAAAATATTCAGTACTTATTTATAAAAACATCTTTTCGGCATTGTTGTCATAATTATGTGTATTCATTTACTATATGACTTATCAAGAAATCAGTATCTGCATACATATATATAGATATGACGTCCCATTTCCGTTTAAAGAAATGGTTGTGGGGCAACTTATACATCATAAGGGTTTAAAGCATTTTGCCCTATTACTTTTAATTTATTATAATACAATTTAATTGTATTATTACAGTGTGATTAATGTTTAATCTATTTTTTATTATTTCAGGTCTCCTCACGTTCGTCAATGCATATAACGTGAAATTCACAACAAGAATACAGAATGTGTTCATGTTTACGAAAATATCGGCGCTTGTGATCATCATTCTTGGTGGGGGCGTTTGGTTGGCCAGAGGTAATTTTATTATTTTTTAAATGACGCCCAACTATTGCGTACATAGATTCTGAACCCTAACTCTGTATCTACGGACCCAGGAACTACGAGGACTACGGACCTAGGAACTACGAGGACCATGGTCCTACAACACCCAGACACAGAACAAGTATTTGCGTTTTTTTTTCTGTGCACAAACACTTGTCCTGTCGCGGGAATCGAACTCGCCGCCTCCGGGTTATGAGCCGACAAGCTCAAACACCACACCACAAAGGTTGTCATGTCTGTACCGACAAGAGGCTGAACCGATCCTGAAGTAATTTTTCACACAGATAATGCTAATACTGGTAGTACTGATGAGATGCACATAGGATTCTTTTATTTCGGAAAATGAACAGGCCCTTGGGTAAGCGGGTGAAACAGCAGGTGTCTCTAATATAATTATCCTTTCTTTCAGAAAGAGTAATGAGAGTTTGTGTCTGCAGACAAACTGCTCAGCAGTTCGGCAGGATGGTATATTTAAATTAAGATGTTTTCTGTAAAATAAATAATTAAAATAACGACTGCTGACTGCCCATTTACACAAAAATTCGGATTCAGGGTTTTTTGGGAAGTTATAATTGATCAAAATAATTAGATGACCTTGAGTTTATTATATTTATTATCACAACAACTTAAGACATTGATCAAATTGAACCTATAATAGTAATTTTAATGAATATCAGACAAACCATTGGTAGATGGTATTTGTTTCAAACAGTAATTTATAGTGCTATAAAAATTTATTTAGCGTCAATCTTAGCAAGGCGAGGTTCTTTTTTGGATAAAACAACACACTGTAACTACAAAAAATTTGTTAACCAAATATTGTTTGAAAACAATCAATCAATCAATCAAATATTTTTATTGACATAATTTTAGGTACAAAAATTATTTAAATGAAGCCTCCAGTCCCCGAACTAGTTGAGAACTGTGTTTCGGGGTCCGGCGTCTTCTCCTATAATGAGGCACTTTGGTTGTCAATAATAACAATAATTTTAGTTTTTAATTAATTTATTAAAAGCGTTGAGTTTAAATTTTTAGGTTATTTTTAACACTTACAAGTCAAAGTAGATTATATAAAATATTAAAATTAAATTATTGTAGATAAGCATAATAGTATTAGTTGGAGGACCTCTATCCAGCCATTGAAAAATCGCCCCTAAGAGAAACTCAGACGGGTAACGTGGATCCGGCAATCGACAAATTAAAGTGTTTATGGTTATGTCCTTCAGGCAACACTGAAAGTTTCGAAGACGGCTGGGCTGGCACCAAGACATCGGTCAGTGATTGGTCGGTGGCGTTCTATTCAGGCATCTTCTCATATTCTGGGTGGTAAGGCATATAGTATTATAACTACTTCTACTGTCAGATGTCCATACGCGGCGGTGACCACTTACCATCAGGCCGCAAGATTGTTTGCCACTAATCATATTTAAAAAAAAATTGTGTCTGTGAATGTTTGTTACATTTAAGCTGATTTTGATGAAATTTGGAATGTAGATCGTTTAGGCTCGGGAATAACACATAGGATACTTTTTAGCAACTATAGTGTATCATAAAATTTTTAAGTGGAAAACAGAATAAATTATTCTCATTAATGTCAGCTATTGAATAAATTAACATTATTCATAGTAGTTCATTTACCTAACTGTGATTGTTATTGCCGCTTACTCATTTAGTTAGAAATTACGCAGCTTTTGGTCATATAGTTAATAACGGTATTGTTTAAACTGCTGTTATTAATTATATGACATTGTCAATACCCTTTAAAAAAGCTTCAATCGCCTTAGTTTCGTACTGAGGAGTCGTCGGTCCAACTATCTGTTTGTCTCGTTCAAAAATGTGCACTTAGCATAACGGTGGAAATGCGATAACAATATTTTCTTGGTTTCATCAGAGTCGTGTTCTCAATATCACGCGATATCCCACTATGTTTTCTATTATCTTTGCAGGAGCTACTTAAACTTTATGACAGAGGAACTGCGCAATCCTTTTGTGAATCTTCCCCGAGCTATATATTTGTCCCTGCCGATGGTGACGTTGATCTACTTGTTCGCTAATGTTTCTTACCTGGCTGTGCTCGGCCCGGTTGGAGTTAGGGCCACGGAGGCTATTGCTGTGGTGAGTGCAGGCCGTGAAGCCTATGTCCAAACACGAAATAATGTTTGCACACGTACCTACCAATAGTGGTGGCTACGGTTATAAATAAATAAATCAACAATCACTTGCCATGTGAAATGTTTATCATTTCCTCAAAATTACTAGTGGGTCCGCCTCTTACTGCTTCGTGTAACCCGCGCTTGGCCGTTTTAGAAAACTTAAAGTATCCTAAATGTTATTCTAAAAATAATTAGCTGTAACCACACCAAATTTCAGCGAGATCCGTTCAGTAGTTCCAGCGTGACCCTTGTTCAAAGGGACAGACAGACAAAAAATTAAAACGAAAATGTTTCGGCTTCTATATCGATGGAGGAGTGTAGCTCAATTTTCAAAAAATATTCCGTGGAAGTACATATTTAGCCCAGTTACAGTTTCATTATATTTTATGTATAGATATTACAGATAATATGTCATGTGAGGTCGTAGTAAAAACCATGATGTTAATAGATGTGATCAAAGTCTCATGATATATCTCAATGAGTGATTCATCAGTTAACTCATTTGAATGAACTGTTATCAGTGTCTCATTTCTTCACATCAATATTTATTTTTCTTCATAATGTGGCATTCAAATGTCTGTGCAGGATGAAATGTCGGTACTTGTACTATTACTGGTGTTGTGTTCTGTGATTAAAGTATATCTTCTGTTAGAGTTTTAGCTTGAAAATTATTACTTCCGAAACTAAAAAAAGTGTTAATTTTCAGGATTTCTCAGCCGTGGCGCTGGGTTGGCTGAAGTGGGCGATGCCAACTTTAGTGGCCATTGCTATTTTAGGAGGGTTGTCCGTACACATAATGGCATCGTCGAGAATGTGCTTCGCTGGAGCGCGGAATGGTCACATGCCAGAACTGCTGGCCCATATCAATACCAAGTGTTTGTCACCCATGCCATCGCTCGTCTTTCTAGTGAGTTATTTTGTAAAACACTAATTGACTTTTTTTATATGTAATTATTTCCTAAAATAGTTTTGTAAGTCTGCTATCAGTTGTATGGTTTCAATAAATTAGTTGCTATATTTTGTCAAAATCATATTCTTAATTTCTGAGTCGTGATCTTGAATCATGAGCATTACATTACACTGTTTCTAATATATTCTCCCGTTCTTGCATCTAGTCGATATTGAAATAGCTAAAACATTTATATTAAAATTTGTTGCAAAGTGTAAGTTTGATACCTGTTAGTATTTTCATAGTTTAATGAATTAACCCTTAATAGTCCTCACTCTTTGACGCATAAAACCAGTTATAATGTAAGGCCTCATATCCTTAAAATGCTGAGTTGGGATCTACCATCATATTGTGTAGATTGGCTAAGAATAAAAGAGACAAAAGTATTTTATAGACAGTTATTTACAAAAGAGACAAAAATATATACAACTACGCTTTCATTGTTATACAGATGACGGTGTCGCTGATAATGTTGATTCCGAGCAACCTGACAACACTGATCACTTACTGCACAGTTGTGGAGTCGTTTTTCACGACACTCAGTTGCAGTGCAGTGCTATGGTTACGTTACAAGCGGCCTGAGATTCCACGCCCTATCAGAGTGAGTCTTATTCGCTAATAGAGTGTGTCTTATTCCCTATTAGAGTGAATCTTATATCCAAGTCTATATTATCAGAGTGAGTTTTATCCCCTAGCAGAGTGAGTCTTATTCCTTTATGAGAGTGAGGCTTAGGGTCAGTTTTATTCCTTGTCAGAGTGAATCTTATATCAATGTTGGGGGCTCATATTATCAGAGTAAATTTATCCCTTGTCAGAGTGAGTCTTATTACCTATCAGGGTGAATTTTGATATATCAAAGTGGGGGGTTTCATATTATCAGAGTGAGTTTTATTCCTTGTCAGAGCGAATCTTTTCCCCTTATCAGAGTTAGTCTTATCCTCTATCAGAGTGAGTTTTATCTCTTGTCAGATTATTCTTTTCCCCTATCCCCCTATCAGAATCCATAGTAGGTACTGTCCACACTAGGTCCTTAAAGTCGATGTCTCTTTTAGGTACAATTATGGATGCCAATCGTGTTCGTGTCCGTTTCCATCGTTTTATTGGTGGTGCCGATTGTCAGCGAGCCAGTTGCAGTTGTCGCCGGCGCCCTGATGACTCTCGCCGGAGTTCCAGTTTACTTCGCACTGATTAAGAACAAACCTAAATGGGTTGCTGACCTATCCAGTAAGTGTTAATTAGTTTTCTTAGTCTACTTAAGAAGTAAACTTACGATATATCTATCTATCTATCTATCTACGGGTTTGGTATTATACAATATTCATTTATAATTGTTAGCATAAAAAAAAACCTTTTATAATAACAGGTACTATTTTAATCTTAAAAAAAGAAAAATATGAAGTGTGGCCCAAAAATTAGTAATCTACCGTGTCAATAAGACAATAAACAACATTGACCTGAGTAAATATGATTTTTTTTGTCTATTAACAGCTATACATATTTTTCTATGTAACAGTCTGTTCCGTCACATAGTTTGAAAAGGTATAACATCTGCTTCTGCTCAAGATACATAAATACATTAATTAGTAAGCTGACAAATCTTCCATCCCGGTACGTACTGTAGATACATATTTATTTCTGTTTTAGCACAATTCACCCACACCTGTCAAAAGATGTTCTTATCAGCTGTTGAAGATAAAGAAGACTAAGTGGAATCTCATCAGGAAACATTTATCTCAATGAAACCCTGATTCCCGCCAATTAGACTTTTCTGTTCAATTACTTTCGGGGTATGCGCGAAAAGGACGGAAAAGAAGTGAAAAGATTGTTACGGTGTTTGGTGAATAACGAGTCTCGCTGAGAGATCACGGAACCTGCGCAGCAATAAAATCACTAAAAGTAGGCTCATACACACGGTACTTAATGACAGTGGGTTTTTTTATAACTAAACAGGCCCGCATTTGACCGCAATTTCACCGCATTGAGCTGTCTATATATCATCGCGGCTAGTAGGTATACATAGTACAATGTTTATTATAGTAGGTAGTGTGCTCATTTAGGTTATGAGGATTTGAGGATAAAACAGATCATCCATCCTTGACCACCTATTGGTAGTACGCCCTTTTGTATTACGGAAGTAGCATCATCGCAGAAAAATGGTTATTCATAACTGGCCCACCTAAACCCACCTACTAAAAATACCATTGAGGCCCGATATTGTATCCTCGTTTTATTAGAATAAGACCTGGGTCTTTTCAAGTCAAGAGTGAATGGGCATCTCATTGGCAAACGTGCTCCACCTTAGACAACTTCGCTCCTTACCATCAGGTGAGATGTTGTCAAGCGTATGCCCATTTTAGCATTAAAAAATAAACAAAAAACTTGTTTATAATATTTTGTACTGCGCAAGTTACGTGGTGCCGCAGCCAAGGCTCAATCTACTGATGTTTTGAAAATTCTTCTAACTGTTTTTGATACAAATTCAGTCAATTTGCAATCTCATTCGAGATCTTATTTTTGCCAATTCGGCTCTCTATCGGTTTTCGATTTGCTTTTGTTTCTGCTAGATGCCGTTGTGTGAAATGTCTCCTAATATAATTAATAGTGTATTTTAGCGCTACATCTGTTTGGATTTGATTTCTACCTCATGCTCTCAAGACTTTGTTTACTGAATGAAAAGTGTCTGAAAGCGTGTTTTATAAACTGCAAGCGTAGAGTATTCTTTTTATTGATGTATTTGCCGTATTATATCAAGTAATCATTTTAGAATATTAGAGTCTGTCCCAGGTGTGTGATAAGATGTAAGTATTCTGTATTATATATAACAGAAAGGGGACGAAACTACGCTGAAAATTATCGATAGATATTTAAAAAATATCGAAACTTATATAAGCTAATTGCCTTGTGCGATGTAATTTTTTACTTATGTTCTTATGTGTTAAGTTCAAATCAGAAATGTCAAAGAAGCGTATTTTTTTAAATAAACGATTGCCACTTATTCGTACGGCAAAGTTTCGATATCATTTCAACAATATCGGTCTGATATTTCGAACGCAAGCACAATAAATCAACAACTGAGCTGATTTAAAATGATTTATCCACCAACCTTCACTTAGCCAGCGTGGTGGGTTATGGTCTACATTTCTCCCTGTGAAAGAATACCTGTGCCCTACACGTGGAAACGTATTGGTATATTCTACAGTGTTTTTTCGCCCCCTTGCCGTTAGTTTAAATATTTTTATGCGTTATCGATTATGAAAAACGAGTAGGGCATTAGCAATTCTAGTACGAAGACTAATTAGGTGGTACTTAAACGTATTGAAGATCGATCGATCGAAGATGCAGGTCACATATTGATATTAATCTTTTGTTGCCATATACAGAGTGCAATTTAATTCATTAGCATAGATGAGCGCTTGGTAGTAAGTACATCATTTATTGATGATTATTAAAAAGTAAAAAGTGCAAATGAAAAGGTGATTTGTCAAGAAAATGTTGACCTGTTACCTGACCCTTACCAACTGTATAAAACTTTGAATCTCTAAAAACAGATCTTGCCCGAAGAAACCTTTTAACCATTATTTTAATCGTCTAAACTAGCAAAATTAATTCACAAATAAGTAAAAAAAAAAACTACCACTAAATTATACATCTATGTAAGTATTAAACAAAGCCTGAAACATGCGCATTATTTTTATATGAATCTCATTTTTTTATGTTATGCTTGTTTTTAACTGCCGTATTCTAAACTCAATCGAAAAGATTTCGAGTGGAAATAGCAATAGTTTTTGCAGACACATTACAAAAAACAATGAACAAAGCTAACTTATTCAAAGTGCTATAAAATTAAAATCTAACCTCTTTTCTGTGTGAACCCGAACTCTACAAAGAGGACCTTTCTCGTATCTGAAAATGTTATTGCTGTCGCTCTGCTATCTGCAAGTGTGATAGAGACAATAGAGCCTGTGATTGAATTTAGCTACACTTTAGTGATTCGCGGAAAAATGGTTTTCACCATCTACATGTTCACAATACCTTTTATTTTTGGTGTCCATCGTTTAGATTATGATCTGTGATTGTACATTTGACTTTTAAAAATATCTTTTGTATTCAAATTCCAACTATATATATATGTAATTTTCTCGCCATAATAGGCTAGCTGCCTGCTATTAAAAATGACCAAGTAAATATTATTTTCATAAAGTAGGTTAAAAAAGAATGCAATAATTGAAAAATAAATAAATCACGGAGTAATAAGTGCCTGTCGCTTTCTCGCAAACAGAACATCCCCACAGTTACTATGAAAACACGTGTTGTGACGTCACATGCCAAAGAGATTGTATGTAATGCTATCACAGCTTAGTAATGAGGTACTATAAAGGACCAAATTCTGACGTCACTGCATGTTTAAGATGTCTCTTTCTATTCCTGTATTTTAAAATGCTTGTAACATTGTCATTTTTCGGGATATTTAATTTGTGTTTTCATGACTGTTTATTTTTTGAGGATTATTATTAATTTGTGCAATAAAAAAAACTGTAGTCATCTAGCCTATTTTGACGCGAAAAGTTCGTCGCTTTAGGTGACTATAACTACAAAGATATTGCAAAGAATCTGAGCTTAACAGTTTTTGTAACGCTTTTATTGTTATGAAAAACGTAGCTGACTGAAAATAACTTGAATTGTGCCTTAGTGAAGCATAGAGGCTAATTACTTTTAAGGTCTGAACAATAATAGTGCGTCAATAACTTTTTAATACTTTTTGTATAAGTCAAAAATATTATTAGCCTTAAGGTTTATAATTTATTTACTTACAGACAATATTACTAAATATTCAGTTTAGTATTTTTGTGTGAACGTTTATCGTAGATTCATTGCAAGCGCTATTTATATATTGTATTTGTATTGATGCAAAAGTTTCATAATTGTTATTTTACAGCATAGATAATTGTAATTGTTACATTTTACTTCTAAGCTTAGCTTATCTAATTTCTGTGTGTACGGTGCCTATTGGTTTTATTTTGGATTGTTATTTTTATTTACTTTTTCACTGTAAAGAAATTGTGGCATTCATTTGTTTGTACTTTATTGTACGATATAGTCCCGAAGCATCACATGCTTGGTTGTGTTAACTTATTATTTGTATTAATTGTAATTTATTATACAATTTTACTGTAAATATTTTTTATTGTTAAAATATTATCACAAATGACCCAGTGTACCAAATGGTATAATGATATTGATGTGTTTTTAATGTGCCAATTATTGTCAGATAATTATAAATTATAAGAAGAGTGATTTTGCTTAACTGTTAAATAATATAATTGTAGATGACAGTGCCACATTTGTTTTCTTGTAATAATATCAGCCATTATTCACCTATATAGAGGACACTAAATTGCGCCTTACACAGAGCAGGGAAAAACGCGACCGGAATAAGCTATTTGACTACTACTAAAAGTAAAAGAGTAAATATTATTTTCTTAAAATAGGTTAATAAATAATGTGATCATTGAAAAAAATAAGTAAAGTTGGTCAGTAAACCACGGAGTAATATGCTTTTAAAGTTTTTGGCATCGCCTGTCCCTTTCTCGCAAAACGGAGATCGTATGCAGGTGACGTCACACGCAACGCAAGGAAATTGTAAAACGTAGAGCTACCACAGCTTAGATAGTATTAAGTAATCATTTCTGACGCCAGCGCCACCACAGAATAGGTATATATAGTACTACATAGCGCCACTGCTCATTGGGCTGTCTCTTTCTATTATTGTTATTTAAAATGCTTCTTTGTCATTTTTTGAGATATTTAATTTTGGTTTTTACGCCTGTTTTATTTTTATAGAAATAAATTTCGAAACGAGCGAGTCGTTTGCCTGATGTTAAGCGTCACGGCTGCCCATAACAGATTGCAGTATCACTCGGATTTTGCGTGACTGCGTCTAGTAATGAGATTACTAGAGTGTGTGATCAGGGGGCGAACCGTAAGCTCTTAGCGCGATTCAAAACAGAGCCTATACTGGCTCGCTTGTCAAAATCCCCATACAAAAAAAAACAAAGATCCAGTATAGGCTCTGTTTTGAATCGCGCTAAGAGCTCACGGTACGCCCCCAGATCATAAAGTCTCATTAGCCCAGTCTCATTGCTTATTTGTTTATTAATGCAATAAAATGTTAACAGTCAAATATCCCAATCTTTCTCTTGCTCTGTGTTGCGTCTGAATGAATTCCAGGGTGGTATATAGGTTTTTCTTTTACTCTCCACCAGCTTTCTCCTTCTATATCTATATTCTATCTATTTATACAAGGTTTGGTCTTGGTTGGTTTGGCTTTGTGTAACAATCAATTCAAATTAAATCAATTTAAATTTAACAAGTGATTAAAAATCTGCAGCACCAATTAAGATTGTGTTCGTACACGTACCAGCTGTTGTAGGCAATAAGCCGTGGACCGCGCCCGCTATGTGGCCTGCTTATTATTTATTTATATTAGTGGCAATATGTTACTTCCAGGTAATGCATTCGTTTTATTATTATCAGGTTACACAGTCCAGGCATACCTTTTTTTGCCTACAACATTCCAGAGCAGAACAAAACCTACTTTAAAATAGGTAGCTAGGTCAGTGCGATCTAAAAGCAAACTATATAAACTTACCGACTAAGAGAATCACAGGTGATCGAAGGCCACGGGCATTTCAACAACATGTCCGCCCAAGAGTTCAGCACGACGAAAGACGAGATCGGACCCATGCTTCCCGAAGAGAACTTCCAGCAGTCGACAGTGGTCGCCGGCCTCATGCCGGACTCGTTTGGAGAGATGTTCAACTTTCTTGATGGAGACAGCTTCGGCATTGGTATGATCGATACTTTCCATTTATTTACTACCTTTCTGTAACTCGTATTAATCAACGGGAAGTGCTAACTGTCTACCCGATAGGTTTTGACCATGCGTGAAGTACCCTGGTACACCCCCAAACCAAGATTTTTAGCCAAGTCTGTTTATGATTTTTTCCAGGATAATGGGGCTGACTTGCACGCTGGTTGATCCGTCTAAAACCTGTGGCATTTGTATTTTATATGTATACCTGTGTAATAAATTTAATAATGAAGCTTTCAGTTCCTGAGAAAATAATGTCTTACACTGACGACAAAATGATGATCGTATAAATTCTGTTTTTTTTTTCTAACTGAGATGTAAAATCCTTGCTTGTAAACTCGAAGAATTTATCGCTCAACATTTGTGATATTATGGTTCTATGTATTCTACGAGTCACAACTTATTTGGTTAAACCAGTCCCATAAA
This sequence comes from Ennomos quercinarius, assembly GCA_910589525.2. Lineage (NCBI taxonomy): Eukaryota > Metazoa > Arthropoda > Insecta > Lepidoptera > Geometridae > Ennomos > Ennomos quercinarius. Next base: position 17,109,033 of record OU342489.1, read on the forward strand.
GTACCGAGAGAATATATTTTGAATTCACGGTTCTTTCATGATGTCAAAACAACTGGGAAATCCCGGTAATTTTGGTACTGGGATTTCCTGGTTCGGAACCCTAGTCCCATGCACAATTGCACATAAGGTTGGTTATTTGAATTGGCCAGATACACGGTTCCAAAGACCATTTTGTAAACTTGGATTTGCAAAAATATGAATTATAATTGTGTATAAATGTACCTACCCGTAAAGGTCCTTAGTCAAGGAAAATCATTTACATAGGTACATTTAAAAATGCGTGTCACTGTCCACAATTGGTGAACGCCCGACGAAAAGTGTTTGTGTTCGACAAACGGGAAGGGATAACAGGAATAGTCGTTTTCTGCTAGGTCCCATGCACGAGTTCGTATACGGTTGGCAAGCAATAGTGAACACAATGAGCATGAAAAACAACGTGGAGGTTCGCAAACGCGCGGGGCTCCAGCGCTTCGCTCTCGCTGGCATTAACGGCATCACCCTCGTCTCACACATTGGAGTTACGGAGATCATGATCAATGGAACTAGGACTTACTGCTTCGGTGGAGTCTCGCGCCCACCTGGCAGGAGGAGTGTTATTTGCAAGGTATAGTTCATCATAATCAACCTGAAATCCACTGCTGAACATAGGCCTCCCCCACAGAGTGCCACTTTTGGCGGCCGGCTGCTTGCTTGCATAATTTATATTTATTGGTTGGATAATATTTTTCTCTGCTGCAGGGAGCAATGTACCAAGAGGGCCGGTTCACTTGTAAAGTTCCATACCTAAGATACCCCACAGTGCTGGGGTATAGATATTGTATCGACAAATATGCCGCGGTGAATTCCTTGGACGGAACATACAAAAGTGCGTAAAGTAAAATTGGTAATGTCAACTTGTAGTTGGAGTTTTGGCGGGAACGTGAAAAAGTTCACGTCGTTGCATTGTATTATTTCACAAAACTTATGCTTTTTCTGGTGTTAATGTTTAAAATTAGTGGCATTTTACGCATTAAGTGCTGAATTATGAGTATAAGTGTGGGCAAGTGATATAATGTAGTGAAACGTGGTTTTTCATGTTGCTTCCAAAATTCCATAGAAGCCTCTAGTAAAGTTGCCACTACTTTACTAGGGCATGACTTAGACTGGATTATGACTACCTGACTTAGACTGGACTCTGACTACCCTGACTGACTGTGACTAAGACTTGACTTTACATGAAATATTTCATAATACGACGAAAAACTACAATACTTGACACTGGCTAAATACACTATGTGTGGAGCCAAACTATAAGAAAAAAAAAAACTTGTAGTTCCGTTAAGATATCATCACCAGTTGATATTCTAGATCAAAGAAGTTAAGTATACTTAAGTCTTTATAGTTTTTTGGTCTAGAGCACATAATATTCACTGATACCAGAACCGACCACATAATTCCATTACCTATTTTTAGCTTGTACTTAGATCAGTTCGTAAGCGCCGGAAATTATTTTGCTTAGGTGGCTTGACTTGAGGTAAATTATATTATCTAGCTAGAAATTATACTGACATGTATAAAATTAGATTTACTTAGAACAAAGTATGAATATTTATGAATTTTTACGATGTTTTCAGAAACGTATTGCGCAAGAGGCGAATCTATTCCCAAGTTTCATTATGATTACATCTGCGAGCGTCGAGATATCAAAATAAAAAGAATTAACTTGACTGACCCCAATGAGAGGTTTAATATACGGAATCCTGTGGTAAGGAGAGCAGAATACTATAGAGCTCCATACGACATACTGAAGTCTTGCCCTGACTGGTAAGACTAAACACTAACACTGAGTAGGTGGTAGGATTTTCTGCAAAGTTCGTCTAGGTAGGTAGGAGAATATTTGTATGTTTGCTTGAGCACGTTAAGCCGTCGGTCCCGGTAGGTCTAACCATCCCTGTTACTGGTCCCTCATGTGTTGCGAGGTCAGATGGCAGTCGCTCGTGTTATTGGGTAGCTGCCGCACAGGTTACAATGGTAGCCGACCCCAATAATAAATAGGAAAAGGCAAAGAGGAGGATGGATGTATGTTTGCTTGACTTGTTTTCCTTTATATACCTATCTATTGTGATACCTGTAGGGTTAGCACGGCCGGTAGACAAAACTGTTTTTCCCCTTTTACTCCAAGCAAGTATGAAGAAAGTGACGTAAAACGGGGAAAGACAATTTTGTCTACCGTCCATGCTAACTCTACTGACTTACTATATTATTGAAAATCTTTATTTATTTAGGTACGGGTGCAATCTACGTATATCTCCCGACTTGCTCCACCAAGAGCTGCCTATGGCTTTAATGGATGCCAATGAAACGGCTTTTGTCGGCCACGGTGGGAAGTACTGGCTGTCTCTGTACTACACTCAGGTAATACAAGATACAAGATGCTTTAGATAGAAGCTTGACCCGATTCTGCTACGACGAAACCCCGGGAGAGCTCAACAAAATTAAAATTCACTTGGACAATTGGAATTACGCACTAAAATTCAATTCACTAAAACAAGAAAAAGAAACAAATGAAGGCATTTAAAGTACTTGCATTAAAATTTGTTATAGCAAGTGCTCAAAACGATTATAATTATACGGTTAGCATCTGCTAATAAAATACTTGCTTTATTTTGCGCGCATTACCGGATTTGACCACTCTTTGGATATTTCTTTAGCCGGCTCTTACTGCACCTACTGGAAGAGATGGGGTGGTCTATTCTCACACCTCCGAGCCCACACGGCCTAAGACAATATTTAATGAATGGGCAGCAGCATTCTCCTCACTACAATTTTTATGCTAAAATGGGCATACGTTTGACAACATCTCATCTGATGGTAAGTGACGAAGTTGTCTAAGGTGGAGCACGTTTGTCCAAAATTCTCCTGTGATCACCAAGCGTGGTGATTATGGTTATATCATTCATAATGCTAGGTACTATAGGTACCACATTTTAGCCAAGGGATTGTAAACAAATATTCTTTTTGATCTTAGCTATCTACATACGCAATCTACTTCCAAGCGCACGGAGAATATCCGTGGCAATCAAACAGACCGATTGTTTCTATCGACAAAGGTAAGAAATGCATTGAAGTTTTTTTTTTTTTTTTTTTTTTCTTATATTTTGGCTCGACACATAGTGTATTTAGCCAGCGTCAAGTATTGTAATTAATCATCGAGTTATGGAATATTTCACGTGTAAAGTCAAGTCTTCAAGTCTTAGTCACAGTCCAGTCTAAGTCAGGTAATCATAGTCCAGTCTAAGTCATACCCTAGTAAAGTGGTGGCGACTTTACTAGAAGCTTCTATGGAATTTTGGAAGCAACACGAAAAACCACGTTTCACTACATTATATCACTTGCCCACACTCATGCTCGTAATTCAGCACTTAATGCGTAAAACACCACCAATTTTAACCATTAACACTGGAAAAAGCACAAGTTTAGAAAAATAATACAATGAAACGACGTGAACTTTTTCGAGTTCCCGCCAAAAACCCTTGAAGTTTTTTAAAGATATGTTAGTTTCCACCTTTTTTTTTATATTTTGGCTCCACACATAGTGTATTTAGCCAGTGTCAAGTATTGTAATTAATCATCCAGTTATGGAATATTTCACGTGTAAAGTCAAGTCTTCAAGTCTCACAGTCCAGTCTAAGTCAGGTAATCATAGTCCAGTCTAAGTCATACCCTAGTAAAGTGGTGGCGACTTTACTAGAAGCTTCTATGGAATTTTGGAAGCAACACGAAAAACCACGTTTCACTACATTATATCACTTGCCCACACTCATGCTCGTAATTCAGCACTTAATGCGTAAAACACCACCAATTTTAACCATTAACACTGGAAAAAGCACAAGTTTAGAAAAATAATACAATGAAACGACGTGAACTTTTTCGAGTTCCCGCCAAAACCTCAGTTTCCACCTTTCATACAGATATAGTCACAATTAGAGAAAACAATTGACTACTGCAGGGTTAGCACGGTCAGACAAAATTGTCTTTCCCCTGTGTTACTCCACTTGACAAGTAAGCAAGTATGAAGAAAGTGACATAAAGCGGGGAAAGACAATTTTCTCTACCGTCCGTGCTAACCCATCTGGGGATAGCTAACGGGTACGTGAAGAAAAACGATCCTATTCATCATCATAATCATCAACAGCTTGAAGACGTCCACTGCTGAACATCTCCACCATAGAGTGCCACTTTGAGTGGTTGCCTCCTGCATCTATCGGCTCCTCGCGGCTTAGACAAGGTCGTCGGTCCACCTAGTGATCGGATCAAGGCAATAGGGTCCTATTGGTGGATCTTTTCCTTGTGCAAGCTACCTCGCACATCTAACACTCACTAGACAAGTAAGTAGACCCAGAAAAAAAGTACTTGTTCTGTGTCTCGGCGGATTATGGTCCTCGTATATCCTGGGTCCCTAGTCCCTACCCTACAGGGAACCCTAGCAGGGTCCAGGATCTGTGTGTGTGATTATTGGGCATTATTTTTTGTTATTATTATAACTAAAAGGTAGCACCGCTTCTTAACGTATCAGTCCACTTGATATTGATTCTGGTACACTCAAAACGTTCTGATCTGAAACAAAATGTACCTACTTACTTGTATAGTTATTTGGACCCACATCGTATGATAGCTGTCTCAATGGGACAAAGGCTAAAATAATGGTGCCTGCTTTATATATGTAAGTTATTTTTATTTCAGGTGGCATATGGGAACAGCTTCTCAAAGCCAATATAGGACCAGATATGAATTTGCACTACAATCTGAATGGTATCTACAACAGATATCCAGGTGCTAGCATATTCCCTGATCTCATGAGAAATGATGGCCAAGTAAGTTTTAAAAAACAACTTGTAACTTTAGACAGCCTCTGTGATGTGGTGGTTGAGCAGCTGGGGCGTTATCGCGTTTGGTGGAGATGATGACCGTGGGCTCACTTGCTGGCACTCACGGACTTTTAAATTGGCACGTGCAGGATAGCAGGCGAAAGGCTTGTCCAGAACAGTTACGCGGTAGGGGTGCAGATCAGCTCAAGACCTGGAGGCTTAGAAAAAGGGTTTTTCTAACTTCAATCGCCTTCATTATCACCTGATAAATACTTGCATGATGTTATCATATTTACTTATACCTAATTATAATTTAGAAGTTCCGAGTGACACTGCAATCTGTTATGGGCGGCCGTGACGCTTAACACCAGGCGAACGACAAGCTCGTCACGTCATTCGTTTACATAAAAAAGTAATAAAAAATTTGTTATCTCCAGGTTCAGCCATCTAACTTTAGAACTGACTCGCGCGATGGTGGTGCAGAAGATATTTTGGTCGGGACATCGCATATAACGGGGGACAGTAAGTTATGTACTTTCAATATATTATGCCGTGTGGTCCCAGCGACTGCGAATACCCCCTCCCCGTGGGTGCCGTAGAAGCCGGCTAAGATTATCCAGGGAATGGGCCGCAGTATTCTCCTCGGTTTCCATTATGATCACCAAGACGCCTGCCAAGCGTGGTGATTATGACAAACCCCCCCTATGATAATCGTTCAAAATGGCGTTTTATGGAGGCCTATGCGCAGCAGTAGACGTCTTCCAGCTGTTGATGTGATGAAGAGAATATTTTGTTTTTCTTGCTCTGTGGTATTTAATTACCTGGAACACAAAAAACAAGATGAAGTGGCATGCATGTTGGAAGAAAACGAATTGCAGCCAGACCTATGCAATGTTTTCAGAGCTCAGAGCCGGGGCCGTACTGTGAACTCTTAGCGCGATTCAAAACATACCCTATACTGGATCACTAGTCAAAATCCTCAAACGAGTGAACAGGTATCTTCTAGGCAAGCATGCACCATCGTAGGCCGCGTCATCACTTACCATCAGGTGAGACAGTGGTCAAATGCTATGCCTATAAATTGTAATAAAAAAACAAAAAATAAAATAAAAAAAACGAAAAAAACAAAGCGATCTAATATAGGCTCTGTTTTGAATCGCGCTAAGAGCTCACAGTACGCCCCCTGATCTAAACTTCGTGTTGTTTATTACATTACAGACCTACATGTTTATAAGAAAAAAAAAAATCTTTTTCTAGTTGGAGAGGAACCTAGTGGAAGCTTCAAGATGCTTCACGATAACCAGATCGGTCCCAGTTTTGAACATGGAAAGAATATTTAGTGCCTAAATACCCTACGCTTAAGATAATATTCAATAAAGTTTTTGGACATAAAATGTTTTAATTTTACAAGTATTATATAGGTCTGTGTCATCAGTTTTATATTTTTAAGCTAGTATGTAGGTATAGTGTGATTCGAATGTGATGGCGGCTGTGAAGTGCGCTGCAAGTGTAATCCCCCTGCACGCCAGCCCCCTGTATCCGCCCCTGCTGCACGCTGTGTTCACCGCTTACCTCTGCCCGCGGGATTTAATTAGTAAATAGGTACTAACAAAAAGCCACCCCGGGCTTAGTCTACTTCAAACACGCAAGTTTGGCAATGGTCTGTTGTAAATGGAAATCTTCTTGACTTAGAAGATACATATTATAACTATTATCCATTTTTTATTCTGCGAGATAATCGCACCTTAAGCTACTTGTCGCTGTCGGGGCGAGATAGTGAATGCTAGCGCGACCCTATCTCGTCCCATCCCGACGGCGGTCGGATCGCGGGGGGGTTTTAGTGGGTTCGAGTCCCACATACCCCTCGCCATCACTCCCGCGGTGGCAGGGAAGTGCGAGGGCATTTACCCCCCTCAAAAAAAAAACTTGTCGCTGGCTAAATACGATAACCGCCCAAAGTTACCAGCCAGTATGTTGACTTTGACAATCAAAGAAAGAAGTGTTCTACAAAATACGTGACGAGGCGTTTACAAGTCACGTGATATGTGGATAAAAACAGGAGATATTTTATTTCATTAATTAAAAATTAACAAGGTTTAAATAATAATAATAAAATGCCTAAAAATATAGATTTCCTAATTTTTATTTATAACATAGTATTAGATCATAATTTGATTAGGGTGTAAGACTATTATGATTACAAAGAAATCTAACGCTACTCTCATGTTAAACAAGATCAAAGTGTACCGTTACATCACTGGCACAGATTTTTAACTATTATACCTACTTTAAAAGTCTCAGTTTGTTTACTTCAGCTTATACAAAATACTTTTGATATTCACCGCTGATGTTAGGTACTCTTATAATTATTATGAAATCCAAAGCCATATTGTATCAAGTGTGCGTATGTGATTTTGTAGTAGAGTACCTACCTATGTCAAAAAGTAAGAGGAGTGTCAAAAAAAACATCATTTTCACAAGATTTTCACATGCTTTTTGTGAAATGATCCATGCCTATTGTGCCTATTGTGTTGTCGTTGGCACGAAACGCTCGCTGCATAGTAGCAAAAGTTAGAAGTGCGCGAGCAGAGGTAAAGTAAGTGGCTTACAGCCAGCCCACTTTATAGCCGCCATTGAGTTTGAATCATTATAGGTAATTTTACCTATCCCGTTATTCAAGTAGAAAGGATACAAATGGATAAGATCAGTTTTTAACACTTTTATTAAAAGTTAGATTATAAATAATAGACGTGTTTTTACCTTGTTTTATTGATAAATAAATAAGTTATTAGAACTTTTAAAAAAAATCATTTTACTCGTAAGCCTGACTGTTTTTTTTTGACAATAACTTGAAATATATAAGTAGGTACAGAATATAAAAATATGATATTTTTTGAGCTCTATAAGATAATCTTGACTTGTTTTTGAACTTTGGTACCTTCCAAAAAATAAAATGTGGTTCATTGTGGTTCCCTACACCTGTATGACCTAAACCACCTTAACACCTTGTTCAATTTCCTAATCAAAAGAGAAAACCATTATAGTTCGTTTTAAATAAGCGCTTGTAGTTGTAGTTTTATAAGTATAAATAAATATTTTATTGTTGGTTGTCTTGTAGCTTTGTAAAATGGGGCCTATTATAGTGTCCCTATAAAATGCTTATTGGCTACATATTGTTATTACTAGAATAACCCATTAATTAAAACGGGCAACACTAAAGTTCAGCGTACCACAGTTCATACCCACAGAATTCCCACTAGTAGAAATCTATTTCGCGTGGCCGCCTAGTTGTTTCTTGCTCCCACACGAGGTGCTGCCTGAATAAGAACGTCTCCCAAAATTTTGGGTAGATAATGGGCGATTTCGTTAGCTCTATCTATACAGTAATTTACCTTGATACCTAGAATTTATGTTTTACCAGTGTTCACTGCTTCTTTATTGTAAAAACTAAAATGTAAGGTCAGGTGGGGTAAGTGAAACGAAGGAGTACCTAAGTGAAACCCTATCGTAATCAATAATTCATACAGTTTAGCACTATGCTATGTGGCGAAATGGTTTCAATGCTCTAGCACACGCGTCACACAATCTTTCTGCTAGGTCATAAAATAAAAAGAAATCAGCAATCTTTAAGTTTACAAAACCCAAGTCGGCTGATGCCATGAAGCAATTTGATAGTGTTTATGTACATTTTTACACGAAAATGATGCATGAAACGGCGCGTAATGTGGGGTTAGTATTTGCAGTCACAGACGACACAGGTAATACAATCAATCAAATACCTACTACATTACAAATGTCATTGTAAATGTCCCATGGGCGAAAATCACGTATTTCATGTCAACAGCTGGAAAACGTCTAGTGCTGAACATGCATGCCCATAAAACGCCATTTTAGACGCTGATTATAGGGAGGTTTGCCATATAGGTACCTAATATAATGATTACGGGTAACAGATAATAAAAACAAAACTGTCAATATAGTCAACAGCAAAGTTAGTCAAACGCCAATGTCAACCTACCGTCAGAATATTGAATCGGTACGTTTCTGTCAACACCGTGAACCATTTTTGAAGTGATGTTTCGTTCACGCAAATTGAATTTTCAAAAATTATTTTCTTGAAAAGTATTTGTTGCCGTCATTTGCCCTTTCAGATTTAGGCTTTCTATGTGTAAAAAAAATTTGCGTCCTAGCAGAATTCACAAAGTGGATAGATGTGCAAGTATGTTTTACTTACCCCACCTGATCTTAAATATAAAATGATATATTTTACTAAGTTAAATCAAGCAAATAATTAGCTAATATACCTACAAAAGGATTTTTTCCGACTTGTAAACATTTGCAAATCAACATGGTACCTAGCTGGTTTTATGGGAAATTAAAAATCATAAACTGGCAGTACCTAGACAATGAAATTTTTTGTTAGGTATGGTTATTTTATCCATTAATTAATCATTTAGCTGTTTTTCTGTTTAGCTGAGGACTTGTTATTACATGAAATGTAACGCTGTATTTATATTTTTCACGATAAATACTTCTAAAAAGGGAAAATTGACAAAATAATGGCTACTTACTTGTGAAATGTTATTCCTTCATATTTACGCCTCTGTGCGACTTCTGTTGCTTAAAATGCTGCAACCACCCACTGCACACTCATTATTTCTCAAATATTTATTGCCTAGATCACCATTTAAATAGGATTATTTCACAACAAAACAACAATTTCAAAAAATTGTTAACCTGCTTGGCTTAGATCAAACGAAGCCAAATAAAAAAACCCGGTAACGGTGACAAGGACCAAAGATATTACGTTCGTCTTTTTTTTGCTTAGTACCGAATGTATAGCGCTCTCCTTGTTGTCCATGAATGACGTCACATACTACGGTTCTTTATACATATTCAAAGTTCATACCCTACTACCACAGAATTCCCACTAGTAGAAATGTATTTCGCGTGGCCGCCTAGTTGTTTCTTGCTCCCACACGAGGTGCTGCCTGAATAAGAACGTCACCCAAAATTTTGGGTAGAAAATGGGCGATTTCGTTAGCTCTATCTATACAGTAATTTACCTTGATACCTAGAATTTATGTTTTACCAGTGTTCACTGCTTCTTTATTGTAAAAACTAAAATGTAAGGTCAGATGGGGTAAGTGAAACGAAGGAGTACCTAAGTGAAACCCTATCGTAATCAATAAATCACGCAGTTTAGCTCTATGCTATGTGGCAAAATGGTTTCAATGCTCTAGCACACGCGTCACACAATCTTTCTGCTAGGTCATAAAATAAAAAGAAATCAGCTATCTTTAAGTTTACAAAACACATGTCGGCTGAAGCCATGAAGCAATTTGATAGTGTTTATGTACATTTTTACACGAAAATAATTCATGAAACGGCGCGTAATGTGGGGTTAGTATTTGCAGTCACAGACGACACAGGTAATAAAATCAATCAAATACCTACTACATTACAAATGTCATTGTAAATGTCCCATGGGCGAAAATCACGTATTTTACATCAACAGCTGGAAAACATCTAGTGCTGAACACAGGCATGCCCATAAAACGCCATTTTAGACGCTGATTATAGGGAGCTTTGCCATAACCACCTCGCTTAGCAAGTAGCTTGTCATCGCAGAAGGTTATAATGTACCAGGGAGAATGCTACTGCCCATTCTCTGGATAGTCCCTTAGTCTGCTCTTATACGGCACCCAAAGAAAGAGATGGAGATTCTCAGATTTCTGCGCTAATAAAGTGATACCTGGCAGCTATTATTATATAAGTAGGTACCTAATATAATGACAGGCCACATCGCTCGTAGAACTGACAACCGATGGGGAAGAAAGGTTCTCGAGTGGCGACCACGAACCGGAAGACGCAGCGTAGGCCGGCCCCCCACTCGGTGGACCGACGACCTGGTGAAAGCCGCGGGGAGCCGATGGATGCAGGAGGCGAGCAGCCGCTCAAGGTGGCGTGCTCTGGGGGAGGCCTATGTTCAGCAGTGGACGTCTTCAGGCTGTTAATGATGATGAATATAATGACTGCGGGTAACAGATAATAAAAACAAAACTGTCAATATAGTCAACTGCTAAATAGTCAAACGCCAATGTCAACCTACCGTCAGAATATTGAATCGGAACGTTTCTGTCAAAACCGTGAACCATTTTTGAAGTGATGTTTCATTCACGCAAATTGAGTTTTCAAAAATTATTTTCTTGAAAAGTATTTATTGCCGTCATTTGCCATGTCAGATTTAGGCTTTCTGTGTGTAAAAAAAAAATTAGCGTCCCAGCAGAATTCACAAAGTGGATAGATGTGCAAGTATGTTTCACTTACCCCACCTGACCTTAAATATAAAATGATATATTTTACTAAGTTAAATCAAGCAAATAATTAGCTAATATACCTACAAAAGGTTTTTTTCCAACTTATAAACATTTGCAAATCAACATTGTACCTAGCTGGTTTTATGGGAAATTAAAAATCATAAACTGGCAGTACCTTGACAATTAAATTTTTTGGTTAGGTATGGTTATTTTATCCATTAATTAATCATTTAGCTGTTTTTCTGTTTAGCTGAGGACTTGTTATTACATGAAATGTAACGCTACATTTATAAGTTTCACAATAAACACTTCTAAAAAGGGAAAATAGACAAAATAATGGCTACTTACTTGTGAAATGTTATTCCTTCATATTTACGCCTCAGTGCGACTTCTGTTGCTTAAAATGCTGCAACCACCCACTGCACACACATTATTTCTCAAATATTTATTGCCTAGATCACGATTTAAATAGGATTATTTAACAAAAAACAACAATTTCAAAAAATTGTTAACCTGTTTGGCTTAGATCAAACGAAGCCAAATAAAAAAACCCGGTAACGGTGACAAGGACCAAAGATATTACGTTCGTCTTTTTTTTGCTTAGTACCGAATGTATAGCGCTCTCCTTGTTGTCCATGAATGACGTCATATACTACGCTTCTACTCGTACATATTCAAAGCCTACTACCAAAGAGTGTAACTGTTTTTTTCTCTAATCTGTGCGCTAGCTCTACTACCATAGATAATTTTGTATATGTTATCTGTATTTTCTGACTGTCTGAATGACAAATTGACAACGTTGTTCTATGGTCTGACATCTTTCTTTGTACAATTTCTGTCGGGTTGCTCATGAAAAATCCCGTTATTCGCTTTCGTAATTCATCTATCCTAACAAAGGTATTTTAGTGTCGAAGTGTGACGGCCGCGGTCGGTAGAGCAACGACATAAAAACGCTTAGCGCACGTTTATACAGCACCAATAAGTTATTTTCGTTACATTATATCGATTTTGGTCATCGCGTTGAAAAGTATTGTATTCATGCTGTTTATTTATTAGTGAGATCGGGTGACGGGCGCAAGAGCAAGAGTTTTCGGGGCCCAGTACAAATCAAGGTACGTTCAGTGGCACAGTAAGACGGCTGTCTCGGACCGTCCTTTGTGACGCAAAACAGCAGCTTAACACCGTCTGACGATCTTACTCACCGTTAGTTGCTTCTTTTTGATTAACTATCGATCATGTGGGGCTATTTATAGTGAACGATCAGCGGCTTGATAAGCGATGAATATCTCCCATTGAAGATAAGCTGGTGCCCGCCCTAGTGTCTCCAATGAAGCATGTTACTAGTTAATTTTAAGTCATTACCTACCCTACGTTTTATTGGCCAATGTAATGCCACTGCAAAGGTCAGTGACTGCTGCAAACATATTGTACCTACTTGGTTGTTATTGTATAAATACATCCTTGACCAACCAATCTGTGCAATTGCTTCCTCATAAATGAAAAGACTTTCAATTTGCCATTGACATTCAGTCACCCTGTCTGTGAACATAATAAACACTCATTGAAGTAGTGATCAGCAGATAAATCATGGAGCTTGCACACTTGTGTGAACAATTATTGTTGACTGTGTCTGCCATGAATATTTAATAATTATTATGTGCCTTGTATACTTGTATAGTGCATTTATATTCTGTGAATAGTTACATGAATCATCAACAAGTACTAATTTAATATTATGTAAATGGTTTTCCCTAAAACTAACTTTTGATTTAACAGCAAATCTAAAGCCATTCCAAAGCAATATCAGCTTCAAAAATTAAAGACCAGTATCATACAAATGAAGCTTTTACATTAAGCTTGTGTCCAGAGGCCTCATTGTGTAAGTCTGGTGGTGATGGTGATTGTATGCTCTCTTGCTTGCACTTGCAGTCTTGTAAATTGTTGTGTGTGGGTGGTAGGAACAGTTACACAATAGGGGTCTGAACCGTACTAAACTGCAGAACAGTTCTGATAAAAGGTAAACAAGACTTTTATAAGTAATAACTTATTACTACTCAAAAAAGTTTTTTATAATAAGGTTTTTAAACTTTTCAAATATGTGTAAGAAACTTGATTACTGTGTATAAGTATTTTTGAATGTTGAATTGAATTGAACCTTAGTTAGTGGCTTATGCAGCAATTACACCACAATTTCGCCAATGTTGTGTACTAAGATAGACCATCAAACGAAGGAGATTGTATGGTAATTACAAAAAAATTGCCTGGTGAAAATGAGTAGGTACTATGATGACTTTTACACTGAAACTAATCTGAAAGAAAAACATAAACACAAGTATAAAGCAAACTATGATATGACTAACTAGTTGTTTCCCTGATGTTAAGTGTCACTGCCACCTATAACAGATGCACTGTCACTAGGAACTTCAAAGTACAAAGTTTTGCATGACACTGCACTGTGCACTTCATCCTGAGACATCAGCACAGTCTTGCAATAAGAATAATATAATATTGGTAATGAATATTGATTTGAATTCACAGCGTGTATATAATATACAATATATTGTAGTGCTATTTATTATCTTGTTTACATTCTAAAACCATTTGAAATAAAGAAACATCAGAGTTTAATGACCTATTAATTAATTGCATTATTGCTCTCTTGTTTTCAAAGTTGTGCGGTCCTAACATAAATTGCATGTTTGCATTTGCATTGATTTTGTATTTTTTACAATATGTTTTGAATAAAATGATATGTAAATATTAACCAAGTAAAAGTTGGCTATGAGGTGCGGGAGCAATGTGACAGTAGGACCACCCTATGTCTTCCCGTGGGTGCTGTAAGAGCTGGCTAAGGAAATATCCAGGGAATGTGCAGCAGCATTATCCTCGGTACCATTAAAATCTTCTGCAATCACCCAGCCTGCCAAGCATGGTAACTATGGCAAACCCCCTATAGTAGGGTTTTTGGAGAGGCCTATGTTCAGTAGTAGATGTCTTCAGGCTTTTGATGTATGTAACCAAGTAATAAAAAGTATAAAACTAAACATATCTGGCTTAACCAGTTTGGTGGTGCAAGGCTGATACCAGTAACACAGTAAGCTATTTGACTATGCTATTAAAAATTCATCATCATCATCATCAACAGCCTGAAGACGTCCACTGCTTAACATAGGCCTCCCCCAGAGCTCGCCACCTTGAGCGGCTGCTTGCCACCTTAAGCGGCTGCTCGCTTCTTGCATCCATCGGAACCCCGCGGCTTTTACCAGGTCTTGGGTCCACCTAGTGAGGGGCTGGCATACGCTGCGTTTTCCGGTTCGTGGTCGCCACTCGAGAACCTTTCTTCCCCATTGGTTGTCAGTTCTATGAGCAATGTGGCCTTCCCATTGCCATTTCAATAATCTATAGTTTATAAATGGTAAAGAAATGCTGTTCATTAGGAAGAGCATCATTTGACAAATAGTTGGACCAATTTTGCAATTTTTATATGTTGATGAAGGGATTGTATGAAGAAATAACCGGCCAAGTGCGAGTCGGACTCGTGCACGAAGGGTTCCGTACCATTATCTATAAAAATGAGCAAAAAATTCACGTTTGGTGTATGGGAGCCCCCTTAAATATTTATTTTATTCGGTTTTTAGTATTAGTTGTTATAGCGGCAACATCATATCTAAAAATTTCAACTGTATCACGGTTTATGAGATACAACCTGGTGACATACGGACAGACAGACAGACGGATGGACAGCGGAGCCTTAGTAATAGGGACCGTTTTACCCTTTGGGTAAGGAACCCTAAAAAAAGTGAAATACATCAGCTTTTTTATTTTTATATGTTGAGCGTCACAGCTGCCCATAACAGTTGTAGTGCTATCTACTCAGAACTTTAAATAATTTCACGTCATCCCAAGACATCGGCACAGTCTAGCAATAAGATTACTGCGAGATCAGGTGCCTCAAACCGGAACACAATAGTGCTTGCACACTACTACTTGGCAGCAGAATAACTGATGAAGCGGTGGTCTACCTAGACGAACTTTGCAGAAAAGTCTATCACCTAGTGTATACAGCCTACTATCTCCAGTTAATTAGTATTTATTATCTTTGTTCCAGAGTGAGCCGTGTCTTGGGGGAAAAGCACCCCGGGCACTACGGTGGCCGCAGACACACCGGCACCAGCGCCCCAGCCTCCGGGTAAGTCAACAAAGTATCAAATTATAAAAGCATACTTAGGGTGGGGATTTTTAATCCGGTAACGTAACCTTTGGTTATTTTAACCATTAGTTAGATTTTTTTATCAGGAACTTTCAGTAGGATTGCATGCACTGCCTAATGCCTATGCAGGAGGTCAGCACGCGAAGTGACGATCCTGAGTCCTGAGCGATAGAAAAGAATAAAGCACGAACAATTAAGATTGTGTGCTGATAGATCTGGTGCAACCTTTACTTACTTACTTTTAATAGAAGGTTTACTGTACGTAAAGTCCCTAATGACAACCCTCGGTCAGGTAGGTACATAATGAAATTAGCTAGCGAGTAATGTCCTAATATTCTGCAGAATATTATACGTATAAGTAAGTAAAATAGTTCATAATTTGAGCCTATACTTTAAACACGGTCTTTATAAAAAGCATGAAATACGCCGGTTGCCTTTCGAAACTCTGACGCATTTTGTCGTATATAAGATTAAAAACAGAGTTTTCGATTGTACGTGTTTTGGAACACTGTTTGGGTCGATCAGCATTGATTGACTAACTTACATAGCATACATACATCAACAATCGTAATTAATTATACGCGTATCGATACGGCACGTGCCTTTTCATTGCCAGCAGTAATACGCTAATGAGTAATAACTATAGGAAACGGAATTATTTCACAATAAGCATCATCTGCCTAAAATGATTGCATTCCGATTGCGAAAGAGCATCGATTGCTCAAATAATTTGCCTACAGATTCTTGTGCTCGTTGGGCTAATCTGTGACGTACCGTTCACGTCATATCGGGATTACGTCACGCGTGCTGCGATTCGCTTTGCTGCTCTCCATTATGACATACCCGCTAACCAGGGCCCAGTATACCAGCGATAAATACATTGATTAGTGCTAACAGTTAGTAACTTATCAAGGTCGATTTCGGCTCGCCTTGCGTTTATTGATTGAGGGGGTTTAATTTAATCAACTCTTTTAATTTAAGCTTTATATCACTAGAAACAAGTTGAAATGCAGGCCACATCGCTCGTAGAACTGACAACCGATAGGGAAGAAAGGTTCTCGAGTGGCAACCACGAACCGGAGGACGCAGCGTAGGCCGGCCCCCCACTTTGGTGGACCGACGACCTGGTGAAAGCCGCGGGTAGCCGATGGATGCTGGAGGCGAGCAGCCGCTCAAGGTGGCGCTCTCTGGGGGAGGCCTATGTTCAGCAGTGGACGTCTTCAGGGCGCATTTTGGCTGGCTTGGGCGGTGGTACAGATTTTATTGAGATCAGCTGGGTTAGCACGGACGGTAGACAAAATTGTGTTCCCAATTTTACGTCACTTTCTTCATACTCGCTTACTTGTCAAGTGGAGTAAAATAGGGGAAAGATAATTTTGTCTACCCCCCGTGCTAACCCAGCAGGTTATTTTCTACCATGGTTTGTGCTTCATAAAGAATGACTTCTTATTTTAAAATCAAAGTTGAAAGTATAACAAGAAATTCTGCAGTCTTTGATTGAAGTCTCCATAAACAGCGTACCTGTATTAGTCGACCACAAATGTTCGTTGGGTCTTACGGTCGCCGTGAGCGAATGCCGTCACATCGCTTTGCGCTGCGGTGCGCTACGCCGACCAGGGTTGCCATCTCTTTCTCTGATTTAGGATTTTGTAACAATGGTGTTCTAGAAACAGAGAAAGGAAATACATTCCTTGACGACAAGCACACAACGGTGGTTGACATGAAATACACTATTCAACATGAATAGTGTATATGGATATCGCTTGTTTCCAGCGTGGCCTTTAAAGTTGCATCAGGGATTTTCGGAATGGTGATGTGATGACTAAATCGGTGGCGATCGAATAATTTTATTGTTTTCTCGTTTGAGTTTATATGCCACGGAACTAATGCAATTCCACTCTTGCACCAGCCATACCAAAAAACTAGCAACTGATAAAGTTCCTGCAAACCGAATGCAACGCTGATAACAGACATTTCGTTTTAAATAGAGCGCATGCAATCATGCATTCTAAAAATTTGTCGTTTTGACTTCTGCTTGTAATAAAACTACAGCGGAGAAACGTACCACACCACCAATCAGTAAGAATGAAGACGGCAGAATTCATCATTGAACACTTTTGTCTCTTATTTCGTTGTCTGTCATGCCTGCCTTTTGGATAATAACCAAAAACACGGGTTGCGCTTCTGTTGTGTACAGTAATTTTTCCAATAACGGGGCCCTAACCTGTAACCTGTACGCTTTAGAGTGGAGCCTTACCGACCTAACTAATACTGCTTTGTCACGGCATAGTCATAAATTACACTGAATTTTAATCACTTAATTTCATTATAATGCAATCCTTATCACCAAGAAATATGCAATGTCCATGTATTTCTAAATCGATGGAATCCGTACCGTTTTATGGTCATGCTCCAGCGCGCACCTTGACTAGTCGCTAACGTTTGTCTGGTTTCTTTACTGTGGACCACGAGACCATCGACATTCAGGGGCCACACTTAACCTTATAAGGCCCTACCTTCTAACGTGATGTAATGATCAATGCTTTGATATTTTGCTACCGTTGTCGATATTATTCGATAACTAATAGTACCTACTTTTTATTTTTTTACAACAGACTTATCTAACATTTGACCATGCTCTCATCTGATGGAAAGTGAGGATACGATCGAATGTGTAGCTAAGTAAGTACTTATTCACTCTTCTCTTTTTTTATCTTTCTTTACTTAACTATGATGCAAAAGGTGAACATATATTCGATCACTTACAATAAAAACCTTGCTGATTTGCGATGATTCAATTGACATTTTCATCATACGCATTGACATTTTGCTTATTTGTCTTCTGGGTATACCAACATCGCACTTTAATAGCGCAACCATGCTATAGACGGAATCGCCAGCTGAGTCTACGTAGCTTGCTTATCATCTGCGTAACGCCGGAGTCTATACATGTATTGTACTCTTAAGATAACACAGGAAGACGTCCAGTTCGACAGACGCGCTCATGTTATCACAGAATCATAAAACATTGGTAGTGCACGCGCGCACCTACCGATATCATAGATGTTCGATCTTCAGCGCATGATGTCATTGTTTTCAAATCGGCAATTTAAGTCTTGTTGACGTAATCTTAACGATCGATACATCGATTTTTCGATCTTGAGAACTGCGTCTTAGCCATGGAACATTATTGCGACAATGTTTTATTAGTTGTTCAATGTCACTTTGGTGATCTCATCGAAATATGAGAAATGTATCGGCTATGGGTCACCCGCAGAGGGCAAAAGACTTGGGTTAATCATTGATCAATAACACGGCTGACACGCTGAATAATGAACTCCCGTTTCGAAGTGAATGCAATGAAGGTCAAGATAAATAGCCCCGGTATTGGTCTCGCTTCAACTGAAACGTATTCGGGTTGTATCGCAACAATTACAATATCTACCAATGATCTTGTCTATCAAGTAGATGCTTGGACGAATCATCCACTGATTCGTCCAGAAAGACAAGGAAAAAAAGAAAAGAAAAGAAAGGAAGAAAAAGAAAAAGGGAAAGAGGTGATCAAACGCCCTGCTTATACGATAAAAAAATACACCTACCTATGAATCCAAAATTGCGTCATGTAATCGTGTTAAAATGTAAATGTACGTAGTAAACCAATGTAACCCATATACGAGCAAATAAATATACCTAAATAAATAGATTGATACCTTAGGCCGTTTGTCCACCGCACCGTCACCGAGCCGTCACCCGAGAACGAGATGTCGTCATCGCAGTACATTGCTAGTAATGTATGTCTGGCTACTTCGGCGATTCGTACATTACTAGCAATGTACTTCGATGACGACATCTCGTTCTCGGGTGACGGCTCAGTGACGGTGCGGTGGACAAACGGCCTTATTATTCGCAATTTTATTTCAGTCCAGGCTTGTAGAGTAGGTACCTCTTAGGGTGAGTTTATTAACCAATGTTAAAAATTTGTTAGATTTATTAACCATTGGTTAACTTAACTACGGATTAAAAAACACGGCTTTGTCCATTGTCACAGTATGATATCTAAATAAAGATCTATTCAAAAGTTATCGTACTTGGCAACTCTGGCGTACCTCTCGCAATACAATTTTATGCAGCAACGTGTAAATTACGATGTAACCACCTCAACTACTGTTTCGTTAATTAAATGAAGAAATTTATAAAGGTGTTGCTAATTAGTAGTTGGTAATAATAATAATGGAGCATGACATGTTACGTGTGCCTTTCATAACACTAGAGTGTGGTGTAATGATGGAACTGCTGGAAGACTAATCATACAGCGTTCTTTAGTAACTATATTTTACACTATATTTTACACTGAATATGTTGACACAAGAACTAAGTTTAAATCATTACAGCGTGTAATACATCCGACGATGTCGTATTATGTAAAAGTTGCAACAGCAGTAGCAAAGCGACAGCAGTAGCGAAGCGACAGCAAACACTTGGCAATTGGTAGCAAGATGTCATTGGAAATCGTATGTTGCCGGCCTGTTGCTCGCCTGTCGCTGAATGCATTTTGGCCTTTGATACTAGTGCCACTAGCAACAGAACAGCAATAGATGGAAACAAAATAAAGCACTTTTTAGTTCATCGATTGTCTGACAGACGGTGATCTAGCGCTAGATTGCTTTCTGCTCTCCCAAAGTGATGTTTGATACCAATGATCCCGAAAATTACGCCTGTTGCAAATTTGTTTTGAGTTACGTAATTAGCCAGCGGGTTAAAGTTACTTTTTTTACGTAGTGACGAGCTAGTCGTTCGCCTGATATTAACCGTCGCGGCCACCCATAACAGATGCAGTGTCACTCAGAACTCTAAATTGAAGTTTCTCGTGACATTGCACTACGCACGTCACTCTGAGACATCGCACAGTCTAGTAATAAGATTTCTAGACTGGGAGATTAGATGATAAAGTCATTTGCCCAGTAATTTCATGCCTGTCCTTTATACTCGTCCAGTATAACGTAAAAGCTTGATGGTGACTAAATGCCTAGCCTATTTAATGTCTAATTGTATACCCAGTGAAACAAACAGATTTATAAGGCTAATAAAATATTCTGTTCTATTCTATTCTGTCGTGCACTAAAATGTAGCGGAGCGGGACTGGTTACAGAGCTCACCGCTCACCGCTTCGCACAATAAAGTGTGATAGACGGGCCTAAGTAGTTTTATAGTTTCAGCTAGCGGCATAGAGTGAAATGCCCCACATTTATAGTACTTTTACCGTTATTGTTCATTATTTAATTTGCTGCATCGATCGCTTGATATCGCCTTTATTTCATGGTTATATTTCACGGCTCGTGGCCACAAGGTTGACAGCGACTCTCGTATTATGACGTTTAAACCGATTATTCGCGTGTTATTCTTTGACATTTGTTTCCACTTTGTTTATTAGCTTAGAGTGAAGGCACGTTATTCGTATTTGCATATGTAATGATCATTTGCTCAGGTGTGTGTGTTGTCGCATCTAAACTTCGCACACTCGGGCTACAGTTAACTAAAGGTCTCTGTTAACACGGCACTACACTACTAAGATCATCATCATCATCATCATCATCGTCATCCCAAGCCTTTTTAGGGTTCCGTACCCAAAGGGTAAAAGGGACCCTATTACTAAGGCTCCGCTGTCCGTCCGTCTGGCTGTCTGTCCGTCTGTCACCAGGCTGTATCTCATGAACCGGTACAGTTAGACAGTTGAAATTTTCACAGATGATGTATTTCTGTTGCCGCTATAAAAACAAATACCTACTAAAAAACAGAATAAAATAAATATTTAAGGGGGCTTCCATAAAACAAACGTGTGCTCGTTTTTATACACAATGGTACAGAAATAATGGTACATAAAGTCCGACTCGCACTTGGCCGATTATTTATTTTAACGCTAAAGTAGTGGTTAGATTAAAAAAAAAAATTATAGGCATATCATTTGACCACTGTCTCACCTGATGGTAAGTGATGACGCGGCCTACGGTGGTGCATGCTTGCCTAGAAGATACCTGTTCACTCTTACTTAAAGACTCCCAGGATATCAACGGCAAGGGATTCTCGTCCTGTTATACCTAGGTCACGGCTTAGCGATGAATAGTAGGATCTAATGTATTACTCAGCAACCCTGCTTGCAGCCGCTCTCGTCTTAATCAATAAAATATTGTTCCGGTGGAACATAGCCGTCATCGCGCGATGCTGTTAACATTTCACCACAATAGTTGTAGCTGCTTGTGATATTGTTTGTGCTGCGATTGTATTGTTTATTTGTGAATGCTTGTATTGATTTATTGTTTATTGATACGCTTTGTTCACTCTAATTATTTATCGTAATGTACAGTCGGCACGTGTGGGGGTGGGTTGTGGAAGTGATTTTTACGTTCTGTTTCATTTACTTTGTTTTATTGTTTGATTGTTGACCGTGAGTTATTGCAGTAATTGTTACGACATCAAAAATTAATTCAAATTGAACTTATTCTTAATTGTAGGAAATCTATGAGTAGATCGTTTTTTTAAAGCTTAGGTAGCAATGTACTTCAAGTTGTATTACAAATATTGATCTTTGTAAATTTGTAACTTTTGGCCAAACTTAATTTTACTGCCCAAATATAATATTCTTTGGTGCTTATGTTATCGTAATTTTCCTTGTGGTTTACGTAACTTCGCGCCACCTTAGTGCGCATGTCAACAATTGTCAGATGATGCAAGCCGCATTAAATACTTACTTCATTATTATATTCGATTCGAACCTGCCAACAGCGCACAGATTACGATGGGCCGCTCATTTTGCTGACTCTACTAAGTGTCCGGAAGATGGTATAATAGCCAGTTACATAAATTCACTCTCACATACAAAATAATGAGAAACCCCATTAAAATCCCCAACCCCCACAATGACACAATAACACAATAACACTATCACACACCCCATACACTAACACACACCCCATAAAATAACACTCACTCCATCGACAGATGGAGTGAGTGTTGTGTTTGTGTTATTTTTGTGTCTATTTTGTTTTTGTTGCGTTTTGTGTTGTTTTGTGTTTTTTTGTTTTTTTTTTAGGGTGATAACCCTCATTCATCATCATTTCACGTGTCACATATCCACACTTACACTTAAGTTAGATTATATTTTTAAATTTTATATACATATTAAATTTATTATTTGCAATATATAGGCGTATAAAGTGTAGGAATCAGGTGTTCTACTAACCTCAATGTAATGTTTGCCTTTTTATCAAATAAATGTTTTTTCATTTTCATTTTTCAATGTATTATATTATTCAACCAATTTATTTGTCCTTTTATACGGAATATTTACCCGAACCACGCCGTTTCTCGCAGTAATTTCTTTATATTCTATAAAATAAGGAAATAAAATATTCTGCACGTAGCTCTGTGTAGGTAAAGGTATAATTGACACGTAATGAAAATTCTATATACAAAAACCAATATCAAACACATTTAAAAATAAAAATACATGTATAAAAAGGTTTCATGGTGGCGGTAGGCCACAGCATGCTCAGTGTGTTTATTTAATATACTGTAAGTTTTAAATCGGAATGAGACGTTCATCTTATAACTTTATAATATGTAAACAATTTTTTAAACTCTCAATCGACTAGGATTCCCTGTATCTAGGGACCCAGGAACTACGAGGACCATGGTACCACAACATCCACACACAGAACAAGTATTTGCGATTTTTTTTTTCCTGTGCACAATTACTTTCCTGGAATCGAACCCGCCGCCTCCGGGTTATGAGCCGACCTGCTCAACTAACACACCACAGAGGCTGTCAAAGTTTACACGAATAGTTATTTACCACTTAACGCTTGTTATCATTTAAAATGCAAATTGATGTTATTGAAATATACGAACGAACGAACGAATGTTCTTTTGTTTGTTTGTATGTTTTAGGGGTACGTAATTTCACTGATAGTCTGATATAGAGATATATGTATGTATATTAATATAATGTTATGTTTTTCATTAAGTAATGGGTGTTAGCGGAACTTTCCCGTTCCAACAGGCTTGTGTATGCACCAGTCATCTATGATTTTTTACACTTGCATAAAAACGCTACTGCGCAGCATTTATCATCCAACTTCAGAGCGGCAAAATTTCGTTGACTTCGGTATACCCATTTCTGCTAATTTAGTAATAGAGATAGATTACTTTAGCTTTTTCTAAAGAGAAAACTGCCTGTTCTTCCGCAGACCGAAAAAAAACCTGAAAAACTGTCTTAATGAACGAAACTGTAGAATCTTTTGTACGCAGTTTCACATTGAAATTCAATTCTATACAGAGATTTGGTCTCTTATCCATGATACCTGGTATTTAATTGTTCCGATGTGTCTTCCACCGTTGTTACCAGCGTATTGCAGACGTACCGTGACGTAAACCTGTACTATATTGTCACGTGTGTGTGTGTGTGTGATGGTGTGTATGTGTGTTTGAACGCTCATCTTATAAGTTACGTCATGTTTGAACAATCGTTGTGAAAATGTGCACTTTCAGCTATGTACACAGTTGGAGCAACAATGATTGACCATGGAGGCTGTTGTTTTGTATAAAAATAATCATATTGTATATATGTACAGATATTATAGTTCTTAAATTTAATTTTTTCATTTTTTTCTTTCATTTTTTAACTTTTTTTTATATATCTTTTTCTTTCTTAATTTTTTTGTTCTTTTTAAATCAATAAAACATGACATATTGTATATTATATATTAGGGGAAAATCGTGTGTCCCGCTGACAAACAGGCAAGCCCTAAGCAAACGTGGCAAGTTCTATTAATAAGCGTATCGATCGGTTCTTCTGCGCGATATGTTTTCGGGTCGTACATTGCAAATAGCTACTTTATTTTTATTTATTTATTTCAAAGAATCTACAGATCTTAAGATGAGGTGCATTTTACTTACTGCTAGGTCATACATCCAATTACAGATTCAATTTTTATTTATAAACATAAAAAGAAAAGAGAGTATAAGTAGTACGTACACATTAATAAGCAGGCAAGTAGGTAAACACAAAAACTTGATTAAAATTTATAACTAACTACACCTATTATGAATTTTATTGCATAACAACAATTGAAGACATCCAATTTATTTGTAGTAGTGTGCGTGAATGGGGGAGGGGGGGGGGGGGGGGGGGGGGCATATCGCCACCTTTCGGTTGTTTACAAGCGCACAATGGACACACCCAACTCGTTAGCTTTTCATAGACCTCCACTGTGAGGTTAACACAAAATAGATGGTACTGTTTACCACACGTAACGCTAGAGCATGTTGCTTGATCTTTTTCCGATGCCCTAATAGACTTTTTACAGCCACTGCAGTTCACCATTGTAAAATTATAAATTTCGTGACACAAAATATAAATATTTTTACAAGTACCTTCAAATTTGGAATAATTTTTTAACTTTCGTGCACGTACGTTTTCTCTCTATGGGCGCTAACGCGGGTATGTTTACTTGTGAGAATTGTGGCGGTAGCTACGATGGGCTGTCTGGTTTCTAAAAAACTAATGAGTACAGGGTTTATTTCTATTTGAAATCTAATTAGTTACAATTGAACATTACTTTAGAATATCTTTAGTTTTTAAATATTAACGGTTCCGAGATAATTTCTTCTGATTTGATGTGTCTTATTTAGACTTTGTCGTTTTCGCATTGGAGTCTGTTGGTAGCTTTTGTTCAGATATTTTGTTTATTGTTGTTACAGGGGTGCTGGAAATGACTGGGACGGACAACATCCGTTTCAGCGGGCACACGCTGGACAAGGCCACAAAGGCGAAAGTCACGCTAGAGAACTTTTACACGAACCTCATCACACAACACTTGGAGAGGAAACAAAGGTAACTTTACATTGAGCAGTTGAGACTTATAGGCTGACAATAACACTAATATTATACATGTGTAACTTTGTGTGTGTTGGTTCCTTGTTCACACCGCCCGTCGCAACAGCTGAGCGGATTTGAATTAAATTTGGAATAGAGATAGCTTATAAGTACACTGGTTTAACACAAAGAATACCTTTTAAGGTGGAACGTTTCACTCAGCGTGGCAAATTCAAGTTTTCTTGCGTTTTTTGCCAATTATAGCTTAATTCCTCAACGTGATTACATGCAAACTAATTTTGCGCAAATAAATAATGTATCCACAAATTACAATTTAAAATATCACGTAGATATCATTGGTTTAGCGACAAATGGCAATAGACTGAAAACCCAGGACGAGATTTGTTTATTGCCGTTTGTTGCTAAACCAATGATACCTAGGTGATACTTTTAATCGTAATTTGTTGATACATTGTATTTATTTACGTTAAATTAGTTTTCATGTAATCACGTTGATTAATTAAGCTGTGATTGGCAAAAAACGAAAGAAAATTTGAATTTCCCGCGCTGAGGGAATCGTTCCCCCTTAACTCCGGGGCGCATCTTGTTATTAATGAATTGTAATCGGTATTCTCTATTTCAGACTAGAGAAGTTAGAAGAGTCGCTCAAAGATGAAAGCCTGACAGAGAGCCAGAAGCAAGAGAAAAGACAGCAACATGCGCAAAAAGAAACAGAGTTCCTCAGGCTCAAGCGGTCCAGACTTGGCGTCGAGGACTTTGAACCGCTCAAGGTGAGAGAAGCTATACTAGGATGAAAAAAAAGATGTCACAGTATCTATCGACAGATCACTGACCTGACCTATAAAAGCTCTCGATGGTTAAGTTCGCGGTCGCGGTTTTTTTACGTAATTGTTTCATCAATATTTATAAAGGTTCCAAACCGCTGGATGTAGGCATTTCGCATGCAACTCGTTCAGTTCGCGGCCGATTTGCTCTCGTTTTACTCTCGTCTCGTGCTCGTTGAACGTTTTACGTTTGTAATTTGCTTCAGTTGGCAGTGAAGTACGCTCGCTAAACCGGCGAAGTATGCTCACTACTGTCAAATAATTCGTCAAATGATTGAACACTGAATAATCATCATCATCAATCATCATCTGAGTCATGTTGAAACACTCGTATAGTTCAGCGAAACTGTCTAATAATTAATCTATTTTTTATTCAAAGGGAAACCCAGTGCTTCTTTTTATATATATCAACATGTCATACCTTCAAGATAATTATGAATATCCATGGCGTTAGACCACTCCTCTCGGCAGCTAGCGTTACATACTCTTTGGGCGCAGCAAATGAGTTTGCCGTCTTTGCCAAGCGCTGGTGTTCACCACTCTTGTTCACCAGCGGTTCGCGCCTGTTTTGCTACAGTTCGCTGCGCACTAGACATTGAGTTTGCACGATTTTACACTGAAGAGTCAGTCAGCCGCTCGCTGTCCGCCTAATCAGGACACAGCCTGAATATTATAATTCATAAGTTGTTTACTTGGTCATATAAATGTCTACAATACTGTAAATAGTATGACCAAAAGCACCTTTAAGAATAAGACACAAAAGAGAGAGCATCACGCGCAATCTAGTGCCGCCCACCGGAAAAGTCAATTAACCCACCTTAATTTCGAAAATAAGAGCAAATTAATAATAATAATTCATGATAACTGATTCCTAAAACTGTAACATTGTGCTAAGTATAGAGATGGTTAAATATTTCTGCATTCCAAGCAATTTTTTAAATTATTAATTTACTTGCTAATACGTGATATTTTGCAGGTCATCGGTCGCGGCGCGTTCGGTGAAGTTCGGTTGGTGCAAAAGAAAGATACGGGTCATGTGTACGCCATGAAAATACTTAGAAAAGCAGACATGCTTGAAAAAGAACAGGTATATTTGTACTAACATTATTATTTATATCAGCCTACTTATACTTACTTATTTCAGATATGTACTTTTAACCTAAAATTCAAAATTACTAAAATATTAATATAAAACTTAAAATAACCCGTTGGTGGAGGGTTAAGTGCCCCCAATGCTGGCAACATTGCCACATTCAATAGCATTACTCTTTTTTTTGTGCAGAATAAAAACTAACACCTATGGTCATAAATATCTGTTATTTCTACTATTTCTATTTCTCCTAGTAGAGAAGCAACGAATTAATAGGTACGGCTTTAAATTACTACTATTATAAAATTGGATACCCATTGACTGACTGATGACTGATTGACATAATTGATCTCAGCTCTCAGAAGTGGTCTGTCAAAACTGAGTATGAGGCTGTATAGTGATGGGTCATGTCACCCCAGGAAAAATCTGACATTACCAGAAAATCGTCTCTGAGCTGGAACAGGTCAACGGATCTCGAAAACGACAAGAGATATGGGGGTCCAGTTTTAACTAAAGTTGGAGTAGACCCTGGGATGTTTCCAGAGAAATGAAAAAAATGGGGGCCCCCGAACAAAAAACGGTGGCCCCCATACAAAATTGAAACGCTCATAATTCGGAAACGGTAAGAGGTATGTGGGTAGTGCTCGACCAAATGTCATAGAGGATAACGGGGGCTGTCAGATGGTGGTCATGAAAATCCAAGATGGCGGATTCAAAATGGCGGCCATTTTGAAAGTTGGTCCGATCGGGGTGATTTTTCGCATGGGGGGGTTTTCGGGGCCGCAGATTCGATATTTCAAAAAAAAATTTGGATTCCGCCATTTTTAAAGATGGCTGCCATACAATTTTTTTTTTTCATTTTTGACGCATTGTTTCTCGATACCTATGGAAAATTTTGAATGTCTTTGTTGACTTTTGTG
Source organism: Ennomos quercinarius (assembly GCA_910589525.2). Taxonomy (NCBI): domain Eukaryota; kingdom Metazoa; phylum Arthropoda; class Insecta; order Lepidoptera; family Geometridae; genus Ennomos; species Ennomos quercinarius. Next base: position 17,137,136 of record OU342489.1, read on the forward strand.
TCCAGGTGGTTGAGGTGTCTTCAAAAAAATTCGCGACCTGGTCTTCCGACCTCCGGTCACTCGGACGGTCAACGGCCTGGCCAAACCATAAAAGATAGGTCATGTGCGTTTTAAGGAATGTCATAGCAAACCCTGGGACGATTTTGGAGATGTCAAAAAAAATTCAAAATGGCGGAAAAAAAAAATCCGCCATACAAATTTTAACCGTAAATGACGGCGAAACTATGACACTTTAGTATAAAGAGCTGGAACTAATAATGTTTGAAAGCCAGAGAGGAAGAATGGCAAAAAAGTTTTTTTTCAAAATGGCGGAAATTTCGGTCGCGGCGGGAAAAAAAGTTTCACCGATCCGGATGAAAATCGATATCTGGGGATCCCCAAGGATGCTGATCAATTTTCTGAAATCAAATTTTGACATGTGTCAACTTTCAATGGGTCTGCCATACAAAGGTACTTTTATGGAAAAATCAGTATTCCTTTTTTACGCCTCCAATACGAGCGTTTAAGAAAAATCGTTTTTGGGGATGGAGTATAGATGCTGTAAGGGTTAAAATGCAATATCAGCAAAATCGATTTTTTTCAAGATGGCGGCTGTAGACGTACCGACTCATAGTAAAAGTTGTTCGATCCGAATGAAAATCGATATCTGAGCATCCCACAGTACACTTGGTAGGAACGTGTAAAACATTTATTGATTCCGCCATTTTGAAAAATTGCAAACATGCAATTTCACTTTTTAAGGATTTTTAATTCGCAAATAGCACCGAAACTGTGAGACTTTTGTGGGAGGGTTTGTTCTAATATTGTACAGTTTTGAGAGGGGCATACAGTGAAAAAGTACTTTTTTCAAAATGGCGGTCTATTGGTCCGCGTCTGAAATTAAAGGTGCTCTGATCGGGATATAAATCGATATCTGGGGGTCCCAAAGGATGCTGATCAACATGGTTTGGTCAAATTTTGACATCTGTCATTTTTTATACGGCCGGCTTATGTACTGTTATCAAAATGGCTGTTTTCCGTTTTATCGCCTATGGTACTACAGTTTCGGTTCGAGATAGTGGTCATTTCGACAGATGTCAGTGTGACAGATGTCAAATGTCAAAATTTTGACAGGTGTCAAATTTTTTGACAGATGTCAAATGTCAATTTTTTGGACAGATGTCAAATGTCAATTTTTTTCCAACCTACCAAATGCGGCGATGAGTGAGTTAGTTTATTGTCTCTTATTGGTATAATTGGACAGTCACGACTAACACTTGCACCTGCACACTTGCGACCTGCGCGCTGCTCTAATACCGCTGTCAAGTGTAGACAGATGTCAGTTTGATTGATGTCAAATGTCAAACTTTTGACAGATGTCAAATGTCAATTTTTTTCCAACCTACCAAATGCGGCGATGAGTGAGTTAGTGTATTGTCTCTTATTGGTATAATTGGACAGTCACGACTAACACTTGCACCTGCACACTTGCACCGTGTGCGGGCCGCGTGCGGCCCGCGCACGGTGCAAGTGTGCCGCTTGCGACCTGCGCACTGCTCTAATACCGCTGTCAAGTGTAGACAGATGTCAGTTTGATTGATGTCAAATGTCAAACTTTTGACAGATGTCAAATGTCAATTTTTTTTACAGGTGTCAAATTTATTGACAAATGTCAAATGTCAATTTTTTTTCCAACCTACCAAATGCGGCGATGAGTGAGTTAGTTTATTGTCTCTTATTGGTATAATTGGACAGTCACGATTAACACTTGCACCTGCACACTTGCACCGTGTGCGGGCCGCGTGCGGCCCGCGCACGGTGCAAGTGTGCCGCTTGCGACCTGCGCACTGCTCTAATACCGCTGTCAAGTGTAGACAGATGTCAGTTTGTCAGTTTGATTGATGTCAAATGTCAATTTTTTTTACAGGTGTCAAATTTATTGACAAATGTCAAATATCAATTTTTTGGACAGATGTCAAATGTCAAATTTTTGACAGATGTCAAATGTCAATTTTTGACAGATGTCAAACGTGAAATTTTTTCCAACCTACCCAATGCGACGACGAGCGAAGCGAGTTAGTTTACTGTAGTTTGGTATAAGTGGACGGTCACGATCAACACTTGCACCTGCACAATTGCACCGTGTGCGGGCCGCGTGCGGCCCGCACACGGTGCAAGTGTGCCGGTTTTTACCTGCTAATGGTGCCAATGACGCTGTCAAGTCAAACAAGATGGCCGCCATGCACAAGTCAGATGAATTATGATTTTCTTTGATAGATACCGCAGTTTTGTACAAGTACTTGCAAAATTTAAAGTTTAGCTCCAAGTATAGCGTTTTGAACAAATGGAACGCCACGAAAACACCCACGCGGGCCGCTCGCGGCCCGCGCACGGGGCAAAATACTAGTTTACTTATATAAAGTTAAAGACCCACCCATATAGTGACTGACTGACAGAATTGATCTCAGCCGTGAGGCATGGTGGGTAAAAACCAAGTATGGGGGTGGATAGAGATGGGTCACGTGACCACCAGAAAAATCTGACATTACCAGGAAGTCGTCTCCAAGATGGAACTGCTCAACGGCTCTCGGAAACTACAAGTCGGATGGGTGTCGTGCTTTAACTAAAGTTGTAGTAAACCCTGGGATGCTACGTGAGAAATGAAAAAAAATTAGGGTTGCCATACAAAAAAATAAAAATTCCATACAAAATAGAAACGCTCATAAATCGGAAACGGTAAGAGGTAGGTGGGGGGTGTTCCACCAAATGTCATAGAGGACGATGGGGGCTTTCGGATGGTGGTCATGAAAATCCAAGATGGCGGATTCAAGATGGCGGCCATTTTGAAAGTTGGTCCGATCTGGCTGATTTTTTGCATCGGGGGGTTTTCGGGGCCCCTGATTCCATATTTGAAAAAATATTTTGGATTCCGCCATTTTTAAAGATGGCCGCCATACAAATTTTTTTTTTCGTTTTCATCGCATTGTTTCTCAATACCTATGGGAAATTTTGAATACCTTATTTGACATTCGTATCTAAGTGTCCAAGGTGCCTATAGAAAAATTCATGAACTGGTCTTCCGACCTTCCATCATCATGACCGTCAACGGCCTGCCTAAACTATACAAGATAGGTCATGTGCGTTTTGAGGAATGTTATAGCAAACCCTGGGACGATTCTAGAGCGAATAAAAAAAATTCAAAATGGCGGAAAAAAAAATCCGCCATACAAATTTAGACCGGAAATGACGCCGAAACCAAGAAACTTTAGTAAAAAGAGCTTGAACTAATATTGTTTGGAAGCCAAAAATGAAGATTGCAAAAAAAAAAATTATTCAAAATGGCGGAAATTTCGGTCATGGCGAAAAAAAAAGTTTCACCGATCCGGATGAAAATCGATATCTAGGGGTCCCCAGGGATGCTGATCAACATTCTAAAATCAAATTTTGACTTTAACCAATTTTCAATATGGCTGCCATACAAAGGTACTTTTATCGAAATATACACTTTCCTTTTTTGCGCCTCAAGTACCAATATTTTAGAAAAGTCATTCCTGAAGATCGAGTGTAGATATGATAAGGGTAAAAATGCAAAAACAATAAAACCGATTTTTTTTAAGATGGCGGATATAGACGTACTGACTTTAACAAAACGTTATCCGATCCGGATGAAAATCGATATCTGAGAATTCCCCTCTATACTTAGTAGGAATATGGAAAAAAATTTTTGATTCCGCCATTTTGAAAAATTGCCTACATACAATCTAACTTTTTAAGGATTTTTGAATCGATTTCACGTGGAAACTATTACACATTAGTATTAAGGGTGTGAACTAATTTTGTTTGGTAAGACAAGAGGCAAATGGTGGACAAAAATTTTTTTTAAATGGTTTAATTTTTGGGTCACTTTCGAAAAAAAAGTTTCTCTGATCCGAACAAAAATCGATATCTGTAGGTCCCAAAGGATACTTATCAACATACTTTAGTCAAATTTTGACAACTGCCGTTTTTCAACATGGCCGCCATACATACTGTTGAAACCACCAACGCGACGACGAGCGAAGCGAGGAGGAGCTTCAAACTACCTAACGCGACGACGAGCGAAGCGAGGAGGAGCTTCAAACGACCTAACGCGACGACGAGCGAAGCGAGGAGGAGCTTAAAACCACCTATAGCGACGACGAGCGAAGCGAGGAGGAGCTTCAAACGACCCAACGCGACGACGAGCGCAGCGAGGAGGAGCTTCAAACTACCTAACGCGACGACGAGCGAAGCGAGGAGGAGCTTCAAACCACATAACGCGACGACGAGCGAAGCGAGGAGGAGCTTCAAACTACCCATCGCGACGACGAGCGAAGCGAGGAGGAGCTACAAACTACCAATGTCGACATGTATGTTTTACTAATGTGACATCATTCTAATTGGTTTTCGCTAATTTAACCTTACTTCAAGTCTAAAATATTTTTATCTAATATCTAACCTTACCTTACAACTGAATATTTTTCGAACATTGATTTAGGATTTTTTGGATAAACAAATCAAAATTGCCGCTACCTATGCAAAATTCAAACGTGCACACTTTCGAAACTAACAAACGTAGGCATGGCGTGTTTGGAGTCATAGTAAAGAGAACATCGATGACTTTCTCACGGTGTACAATTATTTCCAAGATGGTGGATTCAAAATGGCGCCCGATTTGAAATAAGCTCAGATCCAGCTGGTATTTTATATTTTGGGGTTTTAAAGGACGGAGATTACAAATTTTGACTTTTTACTTGACTGACAGCTTCTCTCAAGATGGCCGCCATGCACAAGTCAGATCAATTATCATTTTCTTTGAAAAATACCGCTGTTTTGTACTAATTCTTGCAAAATTACAAGTTTAAACTAAAGTATAACTTTTTTATAAATACAACAGCCACGATAACAGCCACGCGGGCCGCTCGCGGCCCGCGCACGGGGCAAAATACTAGTTTTACTTCTATAAAGTTAAAAACCCATTGACTGACTGACTGATGACTGATTGACATAATTGATCTCAGCTCTCAGAAGTGGTCAGTCAAAACTGAGTATGAGGCTGTATAGTGATGGGTCATGTCACCCCGGGAAAAATCTGACATTACCAGAAAGTCGTCTCTGAGATGGAACAGGTCAACGGATCTCGAAATGTATTACTCGGATGGGTGTCCTGCTTTAACTAAAGTTGGAGTAAACCCTGGGATGTTTCCAGAGAAATTAAAAAAAAAAGTGTTACCATACAAAAAATAAAAATTCCATACAAAATTGAAACGCTGATAATTCGGAAACGGTAAGAGGTATGTGGGTAGTGCTCGACCAAATGTCATAGAGGATGACGGGGGCTGTCAGATGGTTGTCATGAAAATCCAAGATGGCGGATTCAAAATGGCGGCCATTTTGAAAGTTGGTCCGATCGGGGTGATTTTTCGCATGGGGGGGTTTTCGGGGCCGCAGATTCGTAATTTGAAAAAATATTTTGGATTCCGCCATTTTTAAAGATGGCTGCCATACAATTTTTTTTTTCCATTTTTGACGCATTGTTTCTCGACACCTATGGAAAATTTTGAATGTCTTTGTTGTGTTTTGTATCCATGTGATCGAGGTGTCTTCAAAAAAATTCGCGACCTGGTCTTCCGACCTTCGGTCACTCGGACAGTCAACGGCCTGGCCAAACCATATGAGATAGGTCATGTGCGTTTTAAGGAATGTCATAGCAAACCCTGGGACGATTTTGGAGATGTCAAAAAAAATTCAAAATGGCGGAAAAAAAAATCCGCCATACAAATTTTAACCGTAAATGACGGCGAAACTATGACACTTTAGTATAAAGAGCTGGAACTAATATTGTTTGGAAGCCAGAGAGGAAGATTGGGGAAAAATATTTTTTTGAAAATGGCGGAAATTTTGGCCGCGGCAGGAAAAAAAGTTTCACCGATCCGGATGAAAATCGATATCTGGGGGTCCCCAAGGATGGTGATCAACATTCTGTAATCAAATTTTGACATGTGTCAACTTTCAATGGGGCTGCCATACAAAGGTGCTTTTATTGAAATATCAACTTTGCTTTTTTGCGCCTCCGTTGCGAGTGCTTTAGAAAAGTCGTTCCTGGGGATCAAGTATAGATGTTATAAGGGTAAAAATGCAATATCAGTGAAATCAATTTTTTTCAAGATGGCGGCTGTAGACGTACCGACTCATAGTAAAAGTTGTCCGATCCAAATGAAAATCGATATCTGAAAATCCCACGGTACACTTGGTAGGAATGTGTAAAAACTTTTTTGATTCCGCCATTTTGAAATATTGCGAACATGCAATTTCACTTTTTAAGGATTTTTAATTCGCAAATAACACCGAAACTGTGAGACTTTTGTAGGGAGGGTTTGTTCTAATATTGTACAGTTTTGAGAGGGGCACACAGTGAAAAAGTACTTTTTTCAAAATGGCGGTCTATTGGTCCGCGTCTGAAAGTAAAGGTGCTCTGATCGGGATATAAATCGATATCTGGGGGTCCCAAAGGATGCTGATCAACATGGTTTGGTCAAATTTTGACATCTGTCATTTTTTAATATGGCCGCCGTATATACTATTATCGAAATTGCTGTTTTCCGTTTTATCGCCTATGGTACTACAGTTTCGGAAGGACATAGTTGTAATTTTAACAGATGTCAGTGTGACAGATGTCAAATGTCAAAATTTTGACAGATGTCAAATTTTTTGATAGATGTCAAATGTCAATTTTTTTCCAACCTACCAAATGCAACGACGAGCGAAGCGAGCAGCAAGTATACTGTAGTTTGGTATAAGTGGACGGTCACGACCAACACTTGCACCTGCACACTTGCACCGTGTGCGGGCCGCGTGCGGCCCGGGCACGGTGCAAGTGTGCCGCTTGCGACCTGCGCACTGTTCTAATACCGCTGTCAAGTGTAGACAGATGTCAGTTTGATTGATGTCAAATGTCAAACTTTTGACAGATGTCAAATGTCAAATTTTTTGGCAGATGTCAAATTTATTGACAAATGTCAAATGTCAAATTTTTTCCAACCTACCAAATGCAACGACGAGCGAAGCGAGCAGCAAGTATACTGTAGTTTGGTATAAGTGGACGGTCACGACCAACACTTGCACCTGCACACTTGCACCGTGTGCGGGCCGCGTGCGGCCCGCGCACGGTGCAAGTGTGCCGCTTGCGACCTGCGCACTGTTCTAATACCGCTGTCAAGTGTAGACAGATGTCAGTTTGATTGATGTCAAATGTCAAACTTTTAACAGATGTCAAATGTCAAATTTTTTGACAGATGTCAAATTTATGACAAATGTCAATTTTTTGGACAGATGTCAAATGTCAATTTTTTTTCCAACCTACCAAATGCGGCGATGAGTGAGTTATTTTACTGTCTCTCATTGGTATAATTGGACAGTCACGACTAACACTTGCACCTGCACACTTGCACCGTGTGCGGGCCGCGTGCGGCCCGCGCACGGTGCAAGTGTGCCGCTTGCGACCCGCGCACTGTTCTAATACCGCTGTCAAGTGTAGACAGATGTCAGTTAAACATATGTCAAATGTTAAACTTTTGACAGATGTCAAATGTCAAACTTTTGACAGATGTCAAACGTCAAATTTTACCGTCAAGTGTACCGGTTGCGACCTGCTAATGGTGCCAATGACGCTGTCAAGTCAAACAAGATGGCCGCCATGCACAAGTCAGATGAATTATCATTTTCTTTGATAGATACCGCAGTTTTGTACAAGTACTTGCAAAATTACAAGTTTAAACACAAGTATAGCGTTTTGAACAAATGGAACGCCACGAAAACACACACGCGGGCCGCTCGCGGCCCGCGCACGGGGCAAAATACTAGTCTAAGTATATACGTGATTCATTTACAGATTTATATTTTTCAGTTATTACATTTTTTTAACGTACGCTATGAAAATAATATTAAGTTGTTAATTTTTAATAGCAGGACACTAGCCTGTTATCGGCACCGTTATATAATTTTGTAGGTCATGTTCTTGGAAAAAAGCAAGTGCGCTAACTGCTCATTACAACTTTGTGACGCTTGTGACTAAACAAATAACGTAGCACGCTATTAACTTACAATATTCGTTAGAAAATTGTATAGCGTAGACGGAAGGCAGGCGTGCTAAATTGTGTAATGATACAGTATATGTGACGGTACAACACGTGTGAACCCGTAGGTACAATGATACGCTGGGTCGTCGACCGGCGACCCATCTGATTACTTATAACGAGGTGACATGACACTGAAAGCTAAGGCTAGACATGAACTGCACCCAGACTGCGACTGCAAAATGCACGCGCAGTGCACTTGCAGTTATCGTGCCATACGAAATGAGGTCACTACTTTTGTGGTATGAGGTAGCGTTTAAGTGGTACTGACTTAGCGTTGCGGTTGGTAGTTATGATCTTGAGCTTTTGAAGGTGACTATTTTAATGAAACCATAGATCATTTACTATTGCTCTTCTGGCGATGTACCATACCATCAAATCAATGTATCTTTTCCGCTCCGGAAGGCGTTTTCTAACAAGTCGTGCACGTACAGCCAGTTTTTTTACGGTTAAGGTTGTATGAAAAAATGCTACCGCGCAGCCAACCTTGACAACTGAACCACAGCGCATGCTGAAGTTACCCGTATTGCCCTATGATAAAAATATTAAAATATTGTGTAAGTACCTACTATTTTAAGCTGCAGTGCCTCGTTTGGTTTTACTCATAGAAATCTAAAGTGGCGTGTGTTGTCACGTGAAGAGTGGAGACTATTAAAATCGGACATTTTTTATCCTTGATTAGACCGAACAAAGACAGACAGGTACACGGCGGTGAGAAACGTAACCATAGTCACTGGCCTCAGGGTTCACAGTTCAGTAATTGCTCTGCCTTCTGCGCCGTAGTTTGTTGCTTTTGAGGCACACATTTGCTGCCTGCCTATTATACCATCAGTACAAGATTTGCTCCAGGATCCGATTTCCGCAGAACTAAAGTGGCCGATATAGCTCTTAGAATTAGTAAGTGGAAATGGCAATGGGCAGGCCACATCGCTCGTAGAACTGACAACCGATGGGGAAGAAAGGTTCTCGAGTGGCGACCACGAACCGGAAGGTGCAGCGTAGGCCCCCCACTCGGTGGACCGACGATCTGGTGGAAGCCGCGGGGAGCCGATGGATGCAGGAGGCGAGCAGCTCAAAGTAGCGCTCTATTGGGGAGGCCTATGTTCAGCAGTGAACGTCTTCAGGGTGATGACAAGATTTTCTTAGTTTGGTTTTAGGGTAGATGGCGCTGTGTATAAAGGTCCACAAATATTTTTTATTTTAACCTTTCCAGGTCGCACACGTGCGAGCCGAACGTGACATTCTCGTGGAAGCCGATCACCAATGGGTGGTGAAGATGTACTACAGCTTTCAGGATCCTATGAACCTGTACCTTATCATGGAGTTCCTCCCTGGTGGAGATATGATGACTCTCCTGATGAAGAAAGACACTCTGAGCGAGGAGTGTGCGCAGTTCTACGTAGCGGAAACAGCGCTGGCTATAGACAGTATACACAAGCTTGGGTTCATTCACAGGTCAGTAAAACTTCCTATAATTCTTATTGGGCGTCTCTAAAAAGGTGAAAGTTTGTGTGTAAGTCTGTTTGTTCCCTTCACGTTGCAACGGCTGGATGTATTTGTAAGCAATTTGGATAGAAGATAGCTTATACGCTGGTCAAATAATCTAAGCGAACACTTTAATTTTTTATCTTTAATTTTTATATAATATCTGGTACACAAAAATAACATTCAATCCTTTTTTTTAAGACATATTTAGTGAGAGAAAATGTATTGGGTCACCAGTAGGTTCGTTAGATTGACATGGAACAAACCAAAAAGTTCTAAACAGATTAAATATATCGATTGATTAGATTTATTTTATGTTACAAAGAAAGAGCATCAATCATTAATAAATATGACCATTTAGATTTTGTAGCTTGGTGTTTTAGGAAAATTAAAACAATTATTTAAATACATGCCATAATTATACTATAAGATACTTTTATCTGTGGGGCGCAGCTAGTAGAGTGTAAAATAAAGTGAAGGCTTCCGGTTTCCAGAGACATAAAGCCGGACAACCTCTTACTGGATGCGCGTGGGCACATCAAGCTGAGTGATTTCGGCCTCTGCACGGGCCTGAAGAAAAGCCATCGCACCGACTTCTACCGCGATCTCTCCCGCGCCACGCCTTCTGACTTTAGTAAGTATCAACTCTGTTGTTTTGCGCAGGGGAGGTTGCATGGCGCGCATTATGTCAACACAAAATAAACACACACACAAAGTAAATAAATTGATTTTTTTAAATGCGATTGATTGACGTGACGAGCTAGTCGTTCACCTGATGTTAAGCAACACGGCCGCCCATAACAGTTGCAGTGTCACTCGGAACCATAAAACAATAAAGTTTCGCGTGACACTGCACTGTGCACGTCATCCTGAGACATCACACAGTCTAGTAATCAGATTATTAGACTGAGTGATCAGATCATAAAGTTGTAACTTGTTATTTTTGGTAATAACATAGTTATTAATTATACGCCCATGTTATTAATGTACGATTGAAGTGAACCCAAATAAATGTATTATTATTATTATTATAAAGTCTCATTTGTCCAGTAATTTCACTAGCTACAGTGCCCTTCAAACCGGAACACAGTAGTGCTTGCACACTACTGCTTGGCGGCAGAATAACTGGCAAAGCGGTGGTACCTACCTAGAAGAACTTTGCAGAAAAGTCCTACCACCAAATAATTGGATATCATATTTTGTCAAATCAAATCAAATCATTTCTTTCATTTTGTCTCGTTTTAACGTTTGACATTTCTCATCAGTGAGAAATTACCTATTATTATTATGTTTTATGATTATATTACAGTCATTTCAGTCACATAGAGTATGTGACTGACTTAAATCAGACTGACAACATTTGATATTTGTGACCTCTAGTTTTTATTAGTTTTATCAAAGGTTTCTGGCATTTTTTTTTGTTATAGTTGTATGAATTTGTTTGGCGTGTCTCCTCATATTTCATTTTTAAACTAATAACTTGAAAAGTACCGAATGTCAAAATGTAATATTTTTATAACAGCTCCTTAGAAGATAATCTTGAATTTATTGTCCATTCGATCTCTAGGGGTCAATTCACATAGAGCGGCAAAATGCTCGAGCAGTTTTTAAGTGCTATTGGAATATCAACCTTAATCCATTTAGACAAAGCTGAAAATAGTATGCAACATTAAAATCTTACCTATTTTAATGTTGCATACTATTTCCAGGTTTGTCTGAATGGATTAAGGTTGATATTTCAATAGCACTTAAAAACTGCTCGAGCATTTTGCCGCTCTGTCTGAATTGACCGTAATTTAAATAATTCGATTTCACATCACACGTAACACTTCAAGTGGCCGTAAAACGCTACCATACAATCGAATCAAACCGCAGTAGTTATCAACATTTTCAATTAATGGTTAGTAGGTTTTTTCTCGTTCCCAGTCTCGACCTCGTCGTCGGCGATGGACTCGAAGCGTCGGGCCGAGTCCTGGAAGCGCAACCGACGCGCGCTGGCTTACTCAACGGTTGGCACCCCTGACTACATCGCGCCTGAAGTGTTCCTGCAGACAGGTTATGGACCGCAGGCTGATTGGTGGAGCTTGGGAGTTATTATGTGAGTTACCATCATTTATGCGCACATTTTCACCCAAAAAACTACTCTTTTATTGTACTGGTTTATTTTTGTGTACACAGGCTGTTGAGAGAATGTTTTGACAGCCGCAATAACATTGTCAAAAGCTGAATGAAAAGCGTAAAATCTGATCGGTTTTGATAGCTTCACTGGCTAAGATTTAGGTGACACCAAATTATGCTTGTAAGTATAAAATATGAATGTTTTGGTTAAGCTTATGACGATGTAGCTGTCAAACGCATCCTCTCAACGGCTGGACTATAATTATAATTACCTTATTATTTATCGTTATATCATATCAATGCGAAGTTTACAGTTTGCGAATTGTACATCGTTGTATCGGCATGACCGCATGCTTTGTATAAATTAATATTACTATTATTCTAGCTAGCATATTGTATTACTTACATAACATTAACAGCCGGAGTACGTCCACTACTGAACACAGGTCTCCCCCATAAAACGCCACTTCGGACGCTTATCATTGGAGGTTAGCCATAATCCCCACGCCTGGCAGGCGGCTTGGTGATCGCTGAAGATTTTAATGTACCTCAGAGAATGCTGCTGCCCATTCCCTGGATATCCCTTTAGCCGGTACTTACGGCACCCACGGGAAGAGATGGGGTGGTCTATACTCACACCACTGTGACCTCACGGCCATGGTATTACTTATATAATTATTATAAGTACATTTATTATATATTGTTGTTAAATAATAGTTTTTAGCTCTGCGAATAGGATATGCTTATTTAGTTTGCGAATTTATAAACACCTTGTACATAATTGTATTCACATTATTTTTTTAATATCATACAGAGGCTTTATTATCTGATTTTAAGCGACAATAATAACGCCTAATGAATCTTCATTAGGCGTTATTATTGTTATTCAGATGGGTGGGTGGTACAAAAAGTGGTAATTACAACTACCGTGCTTCGAAGGGCATGTCAAGCTATTGGTCCTGTGGTCGTTAAGCCAAATCAGAAAACACTAGGGCTAACCCTTTGCCTTCACGAGACAAGAATAATGGTCAAACGTGCGCCATGCTAGCTACGATCACTTTCCCATTAAACTATCATTGCTTTCAATGAAAAATTCTCCTCTATCTCCAATAGTTTTGTAGATGTAATATGGAACGCTAAAGAATCTGATGGCCCGCTTGATGGTAAACAGTTACCGTTGCCTATATACACCTGCCGATATAGCTCTTAGAATTAGCAAGTTGAAATCGCAATGGGCAGGCCACATCGCTCGTAGAACTGACAACCGATGCGGAAGAAAGGTTCTTGATTGGCGACCACGAACCGGAAGACGCAGCGTAGGCCCCCCACTAGAGCCGATGGATGCAGGAGGCAAGCAGCTGCTCAGTGGCGCTCTCTGGGGGAGGCCTTTGTACAGCAGTGGACGTCTTCAGGCTGTTGTTAATGATGATGATGGTGATATACACCTCCAGCAACAAGGCTGCTTGCTGCCTATGCATTGCCTATCCTCTAAGTACGTACTCTACGTTGCTCCGCGATCTCTCGCATATTTTGTTGCGAGACTGGCCTGTTAGCTCAGTTGGTAGTAGCTCTGTCTGAACTATAGGTTGTGGGTTCGATTCCCACCCAGGACAAACATTTGTGTGATGAACATCGATGTTTGTTCTGCGTCTGGGTGTTATATTGTATTCTATGTATGTATTGACAAACAAAAAGTATCCAAGTATTGTATCAGTTATCTGGTTCCCATAGTACAAGCTATGCTTAGTTTGGGGCTAGATGGCGCTGTGTGAATTGTCCACACATATTATTTATTTATTTATTTGTTGCGAAGTATTTTCGGCAATCGCGTTTATATAATAGTATGTATGTATGCTGGCCGCATCAGCCATTTTTCTTAGTTACTGTACTGTGTACGTCTTAAATAGATTAAAGTTTCTAGCTATATTCTATGAGACTTCCATCAGCAAGTGATTCACCTCAGAACCATCGTTTCACATAATAGATCAAGGCTTTATAGTGCGTTTCAATGGAGAAAAATCTGTTAAGAACAGACATTTATAACGCTGTCTCTCTCTTACTACACTTAAACATAATGGTGAAAGTGGGAAAACAGTGTACTTTTCCTGCTTTAGTCAGAATCGTTTTTCAATGACATGCTTTATTTAAATCAAACGACCATACGAATCTTGATTTAGTAATACTTTTTTTTGCTATAAGAATGCGCATGCGCGTGTGATGCTGGCGTCTTACCTGATCGGTGTGAAAGTACGCGTAAACCGTACTCTGTTAAAAGTGTCTGTCGGTCTGTCTATTTGTTTGTCCTTTCATGAACCGAACCTGATCGATCGATCCGATCCGAGTTAAAGTTTGGAGATAGTTTGAATTATGTATAATGATACTTTTCCGCCGTAGCCCATGCGGTGCGCAAGTAGTAACACAAATTACCCTCGCGCCCTGCTACAGCGAAAGTAATAACAATATTCCTGCCCAGCAATATGCGTTGGGCGCAAACACTAATGACAAGACTAGATACATTTTATGTCATCTGCGCGGACAAATCGTAAGGTTTTATTCTAAAACGTGACACGCTTGAATTGTATGAAAGCGCCAAAAGGCGTCTCTATGGGGGCGTGAACATTTTTTCCCGCTGTGGCAGGTAGTAAAGTGAAAGCGTATGAACCAGGCATGTCAAACATGCGGCCCTCCACGCATTTCTTTGCGGCCCGATCCAATTAAAAAACAGCATCCCTTCAGGAAAATAACACTGTCTCAATTTCAAATAACAAGTCTATCAAAAAATGAAAAATAGTTCAGGCAGAATTTGAAATGCGTTTTTAATATATTAAGCTCTAAAATGATATATTTTCATCATTTACGGGTCTTTTCTCTATAGACATCGATTGAGTTCCCACTCAATTGTAGATGGATGTCACAAGAAATTCAACATGTGAATTTTTTTTTGTTTTGGGGATTCGGGATTAGCGGCCCACTGATTCTACGCCTACGCATTGGGCCCTTCAATGGCTTTCAGTTTGGCAAGCATGGTATAAACCTTAGTGTATAGACTAAAAGCATAGAGAGAACTTCATTATCTGTCAAACGTACCACTTTTTTGGACACTTTTTATATGAAGTGGACACTTTGATGTGAATGAGTCTGACAGATTTGTATAGAAAAAACAGTTGACTCGAGTCGAAAAAATGATACGGTGACTTTTCGCAAGCGTAGCTAATTACTATATGTTTGTTTCTTTCCTTCGCCACTGACGTAGCGATACGTGTGAGCAGTACAAGTATAATATCGTTTTGATGATCCCTCTATGCCTTAAGTCTATACTCTAAGATATAAACTGTTTCAATAGTATAAGCTTGCGTTACGTATCTCAACTATATGTTTTTGTCCTTCAATCGAAAGCGATGTGTTCCAGGTACGAGATGCTGATTGGATATCCGCCGTTTTGTTCAGAATCGCCACAGGAGACGTATCGTAAAGTGATGTCGTGGCGGGAGTCTCTAACCTTCCCCCCAGAGATTCCTATCAGTGAGGAGGCGAGGGAGACCATCCTTCGCTTCTGTTCGGAGCCGGACCGCAGGTGGGTGCTTATTAGTTTATAAGCTAGAATAATTACAGAAAATAGCTTTTTCGAAAACCTCGCCTACATTTCTAGTCATTGATTCCCCGAAAAATTACTGTTTTGATATTCAGGTATTTAACTACACTCTATGAGCAGTATTTTAGCAAGTTCTAGATCTCGTCCTAACATGAAATCTTCTTAAATTTTTTACCGACATCCATCGTGTTTAGCCTGTACCTGTATCTTTTAGTTGGTATCAAATGGTGTTCAAAAGTTGGCATTATATGAAAGTTTTGAAAAATAACTAATAAAAAAACCCTGTACTCTTTATATGTTTATTATGGGTGCGATATAATTCAACCCCTAAGGGTGTCAAATGGGGTGTTAAACACTTATTTCTCGCAAGTGTGACGAAAAATGCTGTACGAAACGCGTGTGCATAATGCTGCTTCGACTGTAATGATCAACATAGCACATTATTATTATAACATACTATTAACATATTATTACGTAATGGATAAAACAGATCTTAAGGGCGTTGTAGCAAGATTCGCTATCTATTTTAATATCATTGTGGTTGTGTGTGTTTTTGTTTGTGAGTATTCTTGATATTTATTAAAACTTGTGTGGTCATTGTGAGATTGTTGTTCAGACTAGGGTCGGCGCGTGGAATAGAAGATGTGAAATCCGTGTCTTTCTTCCGCGGCGTTGACTGGAGTCACGTGCGCGAGAGACCCGCCGCTATTTCTGTGGAGGTGCGCTCAATCGATGACACATCCAACTTCGATGACTTCCCAGACGTCAAACTAGAAATACGTGAGTCGGATCATCTTTATATTATTTGGTTTCCATTCCTGTACTCGTAGAACTGTCAACCGATGGGGAAGAAAGGTTCTCGAGTGGCGACCACGAACTGGAAGACGCAGCGTAGGCCGGTCACCCACTCGGTGGACCGACGATCTGGTGAAAGCCGCGGGGAGCCGATGGATGCAGGAGGCGAGCAGCCGCTCAAGGTGGCGCGTTCTGGGGGAGGCCTATGTTCAGCAGTGGAAGTCTTCAGGCTGTTGATGATGATGATGATGATGAGTGTTCCCGTAATCCCTGGAAATATCTATAATTTGTTGTAAGCAAGTAACCGACGTACAGAAGTAAAATATCAATAAAGTAAGTTTCTTGAGTTTCCAAACATCGTCTTCTCAAAACACACGCCACTTTTTTTGGTATAATAGACGATTTAAGCAAGACAATGAATAGCGTACCAGTGGAATGTTACCCAAACTCTTAAGCTGCTTTTGTGACGTGTTGTGGCACGATTTCACCGCGCAATTGTCAATCAAAATTTTTTTTCGAATGCAATTAGTGGCATTTTTGTTTTGTTATACTTAATTAAATTGATTGTTACAGCGGCAGCCCCCATTACTCAAGACGGCGAGGTGGCTTACAAAGATTGGGTGTTCATCAACTACACGTTCAAACGATTTGAAGGTCTTACACAGCGCGGCACTCCCACCAAGAAGTGAAGCATTCGTATGCTTGTGGAGTCCATGTCATCAGTCAGTTGGTTGCTTTGCGTTACTTACCTCGTACTATATGAATTTTTACGAACGTTTTTTTTTTGTTCTAAGTACACTTATTAATGCTATTGACAATATGCAGCCTATTGGCTGGTGAGTGCGGTTCAGTAATAGAAGCTATACGTGCTTGTGAATCATTTATATTTGTACACGATTTTATAATGATCTTTCCAGCAAGAGCGATCTGAAGCTCGTCACGTGATTCTTATTTGACTTTTGTCTGTGTTCGTTGCCGGCGCTTCTGGCCAAAGCTAGCAGAATGAATTAAAACTATTGTTTTAAGCAAGCATTGAATAAGCAGGTGCGTAGTTTTCTGTTGCTACGACTCCTTATTCTTTATTTTATTTATTAATTTTTGTTGAAGTAACAACGTATTGAATTATACAAATTGTATGACGTGTTTTTATTCGCGTGGTCGATCGCAATGAGTGCCTACGTCTCGGGTAGCCGCATATATTGTTGCATACCCTTGATTTGTGTTGCCAAAATTGAAGTAGTAGTGGTCATTTACACTGGGCGATCTGAAACATATTTGAAAACGTTAGGCGGATTACAGTAGTAATCATAGATTGTGTAAATATTGGCCCTTAAAAGCTTTCCGGGTAGTTCTATGTACTTATGCCCGTCTGCACCAAAGTTGGCAGCTCTTAAGTTCGTACTTATCTCTTTAGGACGTACCCAAATACGTTGCAGTAGGCATGTCATAGAGGGATAGGAAGTGCGAACTTAGAAGCTGTCGTACTTAGAGGGGCAATAATTATATTTTGATGATAAAATTATTTTTACCATTTGTTCGTCAATCATCTGACAGTCTTCTATATATGAATTCAAAATACTTATCTGCTTAAAACAATACTAGTCTAGTCTAGTTTCTTCGATTAAAGGTACATACGTGCACACACATCAGTCATGTCCCTGCGATCCGGTAAACTTGAAACAGTGGACAATATTAATAGGCGGTCAGTCCACTGCTTCCTCGTGGTCATACTAGTTTGTCATACCAATAGGTTCACGAGGATATGCATGTCCTCATGGTCATACTCTCATTTCTGCACATACTGTGAGGAAAACAAATGCTAAAAATAAAAGTGCCAGAAGGAATCTACCCTACCAATCAGTTACGCTCTTTATTGTGAACTTGGAAACGAGACGTTGACTGTGTATAGCCTTAGAGTATGTACTAAAGAAAACAAGACTAGAGCAAAGAGAGACTATTAAAACCTGTCAAAACGATATTATATTTGTACTGTTCACACGTATCGCTACGTCAGTGGCAAAGGAAAGAAACAAACATATAGTAATTAGCTACGCTTGTGAAAAGTCACCGTACCATATTTTTCGACACAGTCGTCTTTTTTTTACACAAATTGCTTATGAATTGTAAGACACATTATAACCTGTCGAAATTCCATGGACAGGTATTGGCCTACCCATCCCGCCTGACGTAGAACAATTTAAATTCGTAGGATAAACCACCAAAAATGATACGGCATGCAATAAATCCAAGTTCTCTCTTTGCTTTAGTATGTAACGCACGCTATGTGAAAAGAAATTCTGACAAATAGCTACACTTTATTGTTATCCCACTTACACCATTATGCCAAAAGTGAAGAGAGAGTGAGACAGAAATATACACGACATCTTTTTAATGGCGCGTGTATTTCACCCTTAGAGTATATGATTTTAGTCTATACTCTAAAATTTCACCAGTCAGTGGGTCGTTGACCTTAGAGTATAGACTAAAAACATAGAGAGAACGTCATTATCTGTCAAGCGTACCATTTTTTTGGACACTTTCTATATGAAGTGGACACTTTCATGTGAATGAGTCTGACAAATTTGTATAGAAAAAACAGTTGACTCGAGTCGAAAAAATGTTACGGTGACTTTTCGCAAGTGTAGCTAGTTACTATATGTTTGTTTCTTTCCTTCGCAACTGACGTAGCGATACGTGTGAGCAGTACAAATATAATATCGTTTTGATGATCCCTCTTTGCTTTTAGTCTATCTATACTCTAAGTCGTTGACCTACAATTCTTGACTTGACTGAACGTTGATTTGACGTTGACGTGACTGTAATGTGTACGCGCGTACTTTTAGACGTAGCTAGGAAAAGCAGGGCACGTCTATTTATACAGCAAGAAACGACAGTTTCTTGAAATAACTATTGGATAATTCACAAAAATAAAAAAAATGTTTTAACAGTAATCGAACAGGATAAAATTGAATTCAGTAAGAAAGAGTAATAATTTTAGCAACACCAGTCTACCAACACTGATGGTATACATTTAAATTGAAAACGTAATTTAGCACATATTTTTTAATACTCTGCGTTAAGCACTATTTAAAAGTTTTTTAAGACGTGCTTAAAAGTACTTCATAATATTGAGCTCACTTTACACGTGTTTTTTATAGTTATTTCTTGCCGTTCTTCATTCTTGTATGCAAGGAGCCTCGTACTCAGTTCTTACAATACTCAATTTGATCCATGTACATTGTACATCCATGGTGTTGTATGTTTATTTATTCAATTCGTTTTCATTATCATCATCTTTGTCTGTCCCCATTTGTTATTGGGGTCGGCTCCCAATCTAACCTGTAGCGGCGAGCTACCAGAATTGCACGAGCGACTGTCATCTGACCTCGCAACCCATAAGGAACCAGTAACAGGGATGGTTAGATTAGGTGTCAGACTCTATCAGGCGTCTGACTACCCGTCACGATTGCCATAGATGTTTTTATGACAACCGAGACCGACGGCTTAACGTGCTCTCCGTGGCACGGAGCGATGGCAGCGAAGACTGAACATAACTTACTAGATAAGTCATTGGTGCAGGGCGGAGGATCGAACCCGGTGCCGTAAGATTGCGAAGCGCACATGCTACCGCTCGGCCACCATCGCATCTGTATTAAATTCGTTTTATTGCTAATTAATATTTTCACTGGAAAGGTACCAGACGAACGACTCATACCGCAAAGAGCGGTTAGCTCTGTTATCATCCCACTACCATACTTACCCTTTAGAAATAGCGGTGGGAGTGAGAAATCGATATTCTCAAGTTTTCGTCGGAAATGCATTTGTTTTTAAAGATACGTTATTGCAATTTCGATTGCACTTCTACTATTGATAGCTACCATTTTATCAGAGCGTTATTCTATTCTTCTATGTTGTGATTAAATTATATATTAATTGTCTTTGGCGTCATATTGAACACGTAACAGATTTCTATTATTAAAATGGGAGACATCACCGTGCACATTTTAATATGACATCTTGAATGTATGTGTTAGTAAAAATACATCGTCATCACTTTCAATCGCTTCACTTTGATCATAATCATGATGATGACTTTCAATCAGCAAACGTTCTGTGCCAAAAATTGGCCTCCAACTAGTGCCACAACGTACTGTTGCTATAGTCGGTTCTAAAGACAGACTTAGGTAGACAGACTTCTCTCGAAAAAGCGTTTGACCATTGAAAACGCAACAAAAGGTATATGACGTGATGATACTAGAGCAGCCGATACTACGGCTTGGGGTCGTCCGGTCGTAGGGCCTTGACCAAAAGCATTAGCCGTCTCTTTCGTCCTCTCTCATTTCTTTGAAGCAGATCAAACGCTTCTGGCATAATCATAATTACTTTAGCTTTAATTGACGGCAGTAACAGGAATCGATTGTTGAATGCGTCCTCCAAAGCACACTAGCGCTTCGACCGCTACTGTTTTCTCTGTATTTAGACTATTTACATACTATCAAAAATGAACAAGTAAATAATATTTTCCTGATAATGAGGTGTTTTATTAAAAAAAAGAAATTGTGTTTTATGCATGACTCAATAGATGGCGCCAGTTGTGGCTTTTGCTAAAATCTGTCACTGTTTCAAGCATTGACCACAGGTTAAAGGAAATGTGTCACGGTACTGACTGACAACTCTAAACTCTTTCGTTTTTTTTTAGTTTCATTGCGGGATACCATGGCTTTATTTTGGATCATAATATTAACGGTTATCTATCACCACATGCACAATGCACCACAGACTACTTAGGAGATACTACAGACCCCTACAGACAATGTACTCGTGGTCCACTCAACTGAATTTGACATTTCTTTGTAGGAGTTCTAAGCATTTTCTTATGTTTAAACTACTCTGTGGTTTGAAAGGTTTAAACTATGTATTTACAGCGCCATCTAGAAAAGAAGCAGAACTAGTGTTTTTTTTAAAATAAAATGCCTCATTGTGAAAACAAGTAAAATCGGTAACTAAATCACGGAGTTTCAAAGTTTCTGGAAGGGGCATCACCTGTCGCTTTCTCGCAAAACGGGGATAGTATGGCCTGTATAGCGCTGGTCGCAAGGAGATTGGATATAGAGCTACCATAGAAGTACCACTGCTTAGTAATGAGGTACAGTAATAGTGTCTGACGTCACTGCGTGTGAGCTGTCCCTCTCTATTCTTGCACATTGAAATCCTTATAGTTTGTAATTTTCTGAAATATGGATTTTTTTCACGACTGCTTATTTATTGTATTTATTGTACTTTATTTATTTATGCAATAAAATTATATCAGTTAAATAAAAATATATACTTTATCTTTAACTTAATCCCGCTCTTTTCGCTAACATTAAATAATTAATTCCATTCATAAATAACATTAACTTATTTCTGTGTTGTGTGCGCGCTATTTCTGTGTCCAACGTCGCGCTCATTTTGCTTTATTTTTATAATTATCGACTTTAGGATATTAATTTATTCGATATACATTTTGGATAGCGTCTTATCCGATATCTACATTCTATCATTTAATTTTACAAAACGTCAAGGTTACATCTCGATGTTGGTAGAGGTTAGAGCGGAAATATATTTTATTACAGCGTCTCTTAGTAGTTTATAAATTAAGAATACAAATAACTTTTAAATACTCAATGCTTAGTTGTTTAGCACATCATCTATTTATCCTGCCTTCGCTAAGAAATAAATGCCCAATTTTGAAGGCTTCAGTTCCTTAACTTACTAAAAATATATCCGTCTCTTACATTGCCGTCTATTTGACAAGAACAGCAACAGTTTTGAACTTTTAGATCTGTAAAGCCTTTCAAATTTTGGAATTTTCCCAGGAAAATGCTGCCTTAAATATGCCTTCACTCGTTTTTGGACGTACTAAATTAGTGAACGTTTTAACTAACGCCTACTTTTTATTAAAAAGGTACTTTGTTCACTCTTGTAGCGGAATATGCTTGTATTTTATTCCACAATATACATCATCGTAGCATTGTAATAGTAGGTTGTTATACGTGGGGCTAAAATTACACATATATAGGAGGGTAGTTATATAGATTTTATTTTTTAGTTATAATTGGTTTTTAGCCCCGTGTGCTACACTCTACTTTACATTACGATTGCTAGAAAATAAAATAATCCACACAAAACTTAAGTCCTTATTCATAAGTAGAATAATAATATAAACTCGACTTATTATTACTGCTACATAAAAGAAGAAAAACATTGTATATTGAAAATGAACTAAAAGGGGCGATCTATTTGGTACAATGCCTGCATTGCGTTGCGGCTACAGAAAAGATTTAAAAAGTAGTTTTTGTAGGCTCGTTGGCTCGTTCGTCAGATAAAAATATTTTTCTCCCTAGAATAAATATACGCTATTTATTCCCCGCTCTGGTATTCTACAATGACGGTCTTTTACGTTAACTTTATGTCAAAATTGCCATAAAGTTTGACGTCACATATCGCTCCGACCAATAGTGCAAAATTCCCAAGATAGTTGTTCACCTCTTTTTTTTATTTTTGAGCAAATAGAGAAAGGAAAATGACATGCATAATATAAATGTCACCGATATAATTATACATATGTTTTCAATGTTTTTTTGGTCCTTTTTAAGCATAAAATGGGCACTTCAGACTGATTTGAATTGTAATATTCAAGATAATGTAATATTGAAATAATAATAGTATTCCTGTGTTGCAATATTGTACTAAAAATAAATTAATAATTATAATATGTGGATGTCGAAATTTTAGCATGAGTTTTCATTTTAGCAAACATATGTTTTTCTGCGACTATATTATTGTTATAGGCTATTATATTATGTATACGTTGTGAATGTCGTGAGTAATACCGTAACGTACCTTATGTACTAATCAAATTAAATTTCAAAGAGACGATGTTGATTTTGAGCTCTATTTCCACGGAATACAATGGAAATAATTCTATAAATATTTAATTTTTTTATTACAAACCCCTACGAGGAACTGAGTTCCAACATAATAAACTTACCTCTAATCATGACAGGGCCTGTGGCCCACCGTTTTGCATATTAATTATTGTAGACAATTTCATTATTGAAATAATCTTTTTTTTTATCTCGTAC
Organism: Ennomos quercinarius; assembly: GCA_910589525.2. Classification (NCBI taxonomy): domain Eukaryota; kingdom Metazoa; phylum Arthropoda; class Insecta; order Lepidoptera; family Geometridae; genus Ennomos; species Ennomos quercinarius. The sequence continues at coordinate 17,160,385 of OU342489.1, forward strand.
TGTCGTATATTATATGTACCTGGTATCTTGTCCTTCTTTACTATATTACAAAAGAAAGTATATGATATGTTATATTACGCATGTGTTGTTTATTTACAAATATACACTAAATTAACCGTAGGTACACATGGAGACGAATATTATGGATACTATTATAGCATTTTAGCATTTTTAATGACATAAAGTATTAAAACACATTATGGTAAACAGAGTACAACACAACACACTCAATTTCTTGTTACAAAGCAGTACTTAATAAACGATAGAAACTCCAAACCCAATTTAAATGTAAAAAGTACTTGATACAATAGGATAAGTGTCCTGGTATTCAAAATTAACAAGTTGTTATTTTCGTAAAGTAGGTTAAAAATGAATGCAATATCTGAAAAAAATTGTAATATTCGGAAATAAATCGCGAAGTAATATGCTTTTAAAGTTTGCGGAGGGGGCATCGCCTGTCCCTTTCTCGCAAAACAGAGCTTCTCATGACTGTTTACTTTTTGAGGAATATTATTTTTTTGTGGAATAATAAAAATAGCAGGACACTAGCCTATTGGAAACACCCGTATGCAAAACAAAGCATTTCTCTCCCAACATTATAATCTACCGTAACGTAATACTAATTCCGTCCAAAAACTACGTTACTAGAGCTCGGAAAATAAAAGAGATTTATTTATTTATACACACATTATAATAACCTAACAGTTCTTATGAAAAGTATTGAAATTATAAAATATAATTTTATTTATTATTATTTTTAAGTAAATACATCTTAAAATTATTATTGTTCTATTATATGTATTATCAAAATAAATGTTTAATAGTAAAATATAATGATGATTTTCGCGTAAAGAAGGACAAGAAACTTTTTAATTGTGTGTTTGAGGGGTCATATGCTTTACTGTTTCTGAACTGTACCGTAGAATCACAGAAGCGACAGTTATTACTCGCGTCATTAAAGGAGCAGTTCCGACGAAAGCTGAAGAGTATGGTTTTCTCACTCTCACCGGTCGATAATAGAGTCAGGGAGTAAGACCGCTACAGATATAGATTTTTAGTCCCTTTGTAGATGGCGCTAGTAGCATCAGCTTGATTTTTTCCTCAGATGCAAGTTTCATAGCGCTGTGATGAATGACGTCACAGTGACATCACATCAAATGACATCACAGCTGTTTGATATCACACCCACCACAGCGATTATTTTGATCCTGTATACATGTAAGATTAGGGCGAATGTACTTTCTAAAACTTCCTACCCTTTTGGTCATGTCACAACTTATATAATTTAAAAAAAGAACATAATACAAACATTTTCCATAGACTTAGGATGTGCAAGACCAACAGACAGTTAAAAGGCGAGACAAAAAAGAAACTGTGTGTAAAAACTGTTGTTATGATTATATTCAACAATATTAGCGCCAAATTCACCATAGTTTCTACTAAATATTAAATCAACCTATAGGCGGCCATAATAAAAAAATAGCTGGCATTTTATTTGCTGACCCTTCAAAGTTTCAATAAAAAAATGAAACACTGAAATATTCCGATATATTATCTGAAGGGACATTCACAATCTACAATATAAATAAGGTTGTCAGCCAGATAATTAAAACATCAAAATTAATAAAATATGATTATTGAGGCTTGTGCAAGGCCAGCGCAAATTCACGTCAAAGCCACAGAATAGATGTATAGTACTAGGCCAAAGCGGGGATGAGCCAGGGGCCGAGCGGCAGGGGCGGTCTAAGTTAAACTGGTTCCAACGCGCAATAGTTTAGGTAGTTTATTATTACACTGAATATAAAGGGTATTTTAAAAATCCGCTATACATAAGCCCTCCATTATGTTTGGTTCAACTACTACACAAAGTTTCATGATCTTATTTAAAGTATTCATTGAATAATCGCTGTTTATTTGTACGGTTTGGAGGTAACTTTGTAATTTTTTTCTATCGAGAAAATTTTATTAATTCGTGTTTTCACTATACATTTGCAGTAGCATTAGTCCTGAACTTTACCATATATTAATTTCAAAGTCATTGTTGCAATATTGTTGACAGGATACTGCTTCAAGCTAAGCCGTTTTAAGCAATTTGGCGTTGTATTGGCTCTTAAGCATTAATTAAATTAATGAAAAATTCCCAACTAGCACAGAAATCCTATAATAAAATACTACGGGTAAAATTAGATTAGAAAAGCTCTTATAAAGGCTTTGCTGGGGATTGATGAGATAAGTTTGCTAATAATAGCATTGCGCAGGCATTTATACTCACATGAGCATTTTCACTTATATTATTGCTTTGTAGTTTACTAGTACACTAGTTTATAGGGCAGTTACAAGACATATAATCTAATAAGAGCATTTACGAAGTCTAATTGTCTTACGAATATGATAGTCTTTTAATGGTTTTATGTAAGATTCCTAGGTTTTATAATATACTTAGCTGATATTATTATAAGTATGTGGCAATTTTAGTCCTTTAACGGCATTGTGTAAGATTCTTAGATTTTATAACATACTTAGCTGATATTATTATAAGTATGAGACGATGTTGTCTTATTAAAGATTCTTAAAAGATTGGTGTCTCTCTCATTAGATTTTTGTTAGAGTTAATAGTCTTTTAATGTTCAATTATTAGTTTCTTATATCACCTGGCCTGAGACACTAAAACTATAAATTACAATGGATTTACAAGAATGGAAGCGATTCAAAAGGAGTGGAGCTTATAGAAGAACGGTAAATAAAAGACACGCAGAATCGGTAACACCAAAGCGATCGTCTGAAGCAAGCTCTGAACAAACAGAAAGCAGCAATAATTTATTGGAGGATTCCGTACATAATTCTAAAAGTGATATATTCGTAAGTGTCATTGCTAGTACTGACCACAAGCTTGTGGATGATTTATGTTATACAACTAATAATAATCCATTTATTTCAGGCACTTGAAATAACAAATAATGAAGACAGTGAATTTGAATCAGATGTCGAAGAATTAGATTATGAAAAAAATATACAATTGCGGAAAGAAGTAAAAATTTGGGCCATTAAACATAATATATCCCACTTAGCGTATAATGATTTATCTTTGATTTTTAATAAAAGTATTAACAACATTTTACCAATGGATGCTCGCACACTTCTTCATACAACTAGAGAAAAAATACAGATTGTTGCATTGGGAACGGGTCATTATTGGCACAATGGCTTAAAAAGGCAGTTGACTAAAGTTTTGGGATACGATGACGTTTCTTTGCCCGATAAATGTTCACTAAATATTAATATCGACGGTTTGCCAATTTATAACAGCTCAAGACAACAATTTTGGCCAATACTTTGTAATATTTTTGAATTACCTTTCTTGCCTCCATTTGTAATTGGTAAGTACCAAAGCGAATGGTAAAATAACTTACCTTTTGGATACCGTTTCACCTTTATTGCTTTATGATGGTTAATTCTTCAAAACTAATGACAGTTTTATATGTATTTACAGGTATATATGCAGGAGACAGTAAACCATCTGATTTGAAAGCTTTTTTAGATCCTTTGGTAGAAGAACTGAATGAACTGTTTGTAAGTGGTTTATCAACTAATAATCCGATTCCAGTAAAAGTCAGAGCTTTCATTTGTGACACACCAGCTCGAGCATTGATTAAAGGAGTTGTAAATTTCAATGGCAAACATGGCTGCCTAAAATGTACTGTTGTTGGTGAATATTCACACGTGTCACACACTGTGACTTTTCTGAAGTCAGATTGTCCTCGGCGAAACGACAGTGATTTTCGGGCAAAAAAGGACGAAGAACATCATAAGGCTGATTCCCCTCTTCTAAAACTGAATATAGATATGGTAGAAGACATTCCTGTAAGTGACTCGCTTCACTTGATTGATCTTGGTGTAATAAAACGTTTGTTGATTGGATGGCGAGATGGAAATCTTGGTAGATACATAACTAAATGGTGCAGCAAAGATATCGAAAGGGTCAACGAATTTTTGTCCAAATGTCGAATGCCTCAAGAAATACATCGAGCTGTAAGAACGATTGTTGTTCTAGCCCACTGGAAAGGATCTGAATATCGCACTTTTTTTTATTATTTAAGTCTGGTTATACTCAAAGATACCCTACCACCTCAAGCTTATTCCCATTTTTTGCATTTATTTTGTGCCATTACAATTTGCTCGAATGAAAAACACTTTAAATTCCTTTCGATTGCAGAGCAAATGTTAGAGCGTTTTGTTGAAATTTTTAAAAATATATATGGAAAGGACTATGTCTCAAGTAACATTCACAATTTGACCCACGTTGTTCAAGAAGTAAGAAGATTTGGAAAACTCCAGAGTTTTAACGCTTACCCTTTTGAAAACAAGCTGTATGTTATAAAAAACATGATAAGACAAGGAAATAGGCCCCTTCAACAAGTCGCTAGACGCCTGAATGAAAGATTTGATATAGAATATGAAAATATCAACCAGAATCAAACCAACTATCCATTTATTAAGAAAAATCAACGCAAAGGAAAAAAACAACTTTATTTCAGTTCCTTTTCTCTCTCGGCACAAGATCAAAATAAATGGTTTATGAATGAGGAAGGCTACGTTATTGAGTTGCAATCAATATATACAAACAGTGCTGACAATTCCAAAGAAATTTTGATTCAAGGGTGTCGTATTGAAAATTTACATGATGTTTTTGTGGAGCCTTTAAAGTCATCTTATCTGTCAATCTATAAAACTGATCGTAGCAACTTAAAAAAAATCAATGTGGTTTGTAAAGCCTCCAATGTGAAATGCAAATTAGTTAAAATTGAGTATAAGTCAGAATTATTTTTTGTACCCTTATTACATACGTTGTAAAATAAAACAAGTCATTGTCCTGGTATTAGTATTTATTTTTTTGGCAAACAATCTTAAGTATAATCATAATAGATTAAGTACGTCTAATTATTTATCATTATATTTTGTAATAATCATGTGCTTACACAGTGGTGTGTGTAGAGTGTAGGTACATAAGTATTACGTGACAGCAACAAGCGTTTAAGAATTATATAAAATAGAGATAAAAAAAATAAGACCCAACATGGTAAAAATACGAAAATAAGTTGTGTTGCTGAGAATTTATTACCGTTTGTATTACACTAAATTTTTACAAATTTTGAGGAGCCGGTTGGCATCATTTGCTTACTACACTAGAGGATAAAGCCTCCGACTACTCCAGAATTGTAAGAACATAATAAGGTACATTCGGTAATACATTGATACCAACGCAGCTAATTTACCTCGGGTTCTAGACTTCTAGTTTCTAGTTTTCTTGCTCTATTTTATTGCTTCTTTTAGTCATTATCTAAGTATCGGAAAAATCAGACAAAATATACTTATTTCTTATATCAAATCAAGCCTCTTCTGCAGAAAAGTTGTTCACTTCATCTGGAAGAATATTAATTTGCTGTTCTGCCAGAGGTTGCCTGCTGGTTGAAGGAATAGGTTCTTTCGGTATATTTTCAGAAGATATATTATGTTTTTTTTTCGTCTGTCTTATTTTTTTTGTTGATGCTCTCTGCTGGAATTCTTTGCAGCGTACGCTGGCGTTACGCAGAATAGTTTTGAAAAATTTCTGACATGCGGGAAATGTGAAAGTTTCATCCGATTTATGAATAATGTCGAAAAAGAAGTTAATTGTCTTCGAGAAACTTTTAAAACATATCTTTTCTTGAGCTTGTAGATTGGGTCCAGCGGGGTCCTTGGATGTACTTGTAGTATTTTGCAAACGAGATACTCCAGTCCATGAACAAGATTTTAAGAAATTCCTTTCAAATATTAAATCAATAATGGAATATGAGTTGGTTGTTCCTTGTCCTGTTCCTTTAGTACAAAGTGCACTAAGTTTCCGTTGCATGTCTTGATTAAATTTAGGGTCATCCAGCCGTTTTTCAAACTCCTTTAGATCTAATAGATTTTTTATTGGTTCGAGTCCCACTTCATTATTTTTTTTTTCAGTAATGGACTTTTTGATAAACTTTTCAAATTGCACCTGTATTTCTGTAATTTTTAGTAAAGCTGTGTTTAATGTTTCGTGTAATACGATTTGATTACTGTTTAGTGTGTGTTGCATTTCTTTGATTGTTTTGATGTCTTCTTGCATAGTTTTGAGATCAACTGTTTCCATGTGTAATTGGCTGCTTGCCTAAAACCAAAATAGATTTATAACTAAGTTTTCTTTAGATGAAGGTAGGTCAAAACAGAATAAAAAGCATTAGTTGCCTTTATTGTTAGATAAAATCTACTCATTAGAAAAAAAGAGAGAAAGAAAATACATTTATTCAGGACATCATACACCATTACATTTCTAACATACAACATGAATATAGAATAATAAAGAACAAAAATAATAAGTATCGTACAAAATGTAATGTTGCATGACGTCATGATATAGGTCCCGACTCAGCATGTAATTTTTTTTAATAATTTGTAGGTATAGCGTTTGTCCACTGTCTCACCTGATGGTAAGTGATGTCGCGGCGTACGGTAGTGCATGCTTGCCTAGAATAATCAAGGTCATAAGACCTCAATAACTGATTTTCAGTCGGAACCCATCATCATTACAAATGGTGTAGTAAATTTTTCTAATATACTTACCTCTATCTCTTGGCTTATTACTGCTGCGTTCTCAGCTTCAGGTATAGTTTGATAGGCTTGATTGTTATTCTGAAAAATTAAATAAAAACAGTCACCATTTTGTTTAAATGTTACAAATAGTGTATTAAAATTTTCTATACCTCTATCTCTTGGCTTATAATTATCTGGGATGGTGTTGCGTTCTCAGTTTCAGGTAAAGTGTGATAGGTTTGTTTATTACTCTGAAAAATATTGCAATTAATATAATAAGAACCATCGTATTATTATACTAGCTGACCCGCCTCGGCTTCGCACAGGTTTATTAGTTTAACGCCTTATATCAGTCTAAAGGAAGAGAGAAGGAAGAGGGAAAAAGATAAGGGAAAGGATGAATGCATGAAACGGTGAAAGGAGGCAGGTGCTGGTGCACCTTCCTCCTTTCACCTTCATCCATTCATCCTTTTCCCTTATCTTTTCCCTCCTCCCTTCTCTCTTTCCCATAGTACAGGATAGGAGTGGCTTTGGACTTAATACTGAAGGTTGAATATCTGTAATTTCAAAACCACAAAATCGACGACTTTGAAATAGTTACGGGACAATATTTAAAACACCCCCTTTTCAACAAAAAAGGGATTAATGAAATCAGACCTCGCGTTAATGAGTTTTAAATAAGTTCATATTTTTATCCTCTTCCCTCCTCTCCTGCGGGAACCGTGCTAATTTCGGGATTAAACTAGGAACTATTGTGATTGATGGTCATCGAGAGCTGGCACTAGAAAATGGTTGCAAATTTAAATAATAAAATAGGGCAACATCAAAACTATACTGCAAAAGTAGTAGGTACATTTTTATATTTTGTAATTATTTGATTTTTATATTTATAGTTTTGCCGCCATTATCCAGTGCGAGCTTTCGTTGGCTTGACTCTTACTGTATGGCATCCCTTACTCACTATTAAGTATTCTTCTGCCAAGATATTAAATGACTGTTGTGGAATTTCCACGCACTTGCGTGCCTTTTTCACTACTTCACTAGTGTAATTATCATCGGTCTCAGAATCATTGCTCATAATATCTATTTCGTTAATCCCATCCCGGTAAGATTTTATATTTTGCCTTTTTAAAATACAGTTAAACTGTTGCCAAGTTTCATCTGGCTCACTTCTTTCATCTCGCTGTAGCTTGTACTGTTGTTTACGGGGCCAATATAAAATTCCACCCCGCTCCCATTCTTGTGGGACGCAAGATAATACAATATTGCCCTTTTCTATTGATTGTACAATTTTAAAAGGCATCCTTGGATTCGTTTTCAAACGACGGGAGACCTATAAACAAAGTTATTACCCAGTTAAACAACAATATGTACCACCAAAACCCCCGTAATCTAAAGAGCAACATTGACTATTTCGCTGCCGACTGTGTCCATTATTAGTTTATATTTACAACTATTAACTATTTATTAAATACTTAATTTAATAAAGAGACGGACTATAGGTACCTAATTAAACCACGATAGCGCCGGCACTGCGGGCGGGACGGCTGACCGACAACTACTAGCTCACACACATCGCTCACCGTCTCACTCGCATGCACTGAGCGCTGGGGAATCCCCGCCCGTGCTCTTCTCCCCTACCCCGTCCCTTACGTATTTATCGATACAGTGGTAGCGAAGTTGTTGTAATTCACTGATAACGAAGTGATATTACCTACCCATATTAATTTTGGTTGATCTTGATTGGTAGGTATATGTTAAATCAATATGGAAGTATAGAATGAATATATATAATAAATAAATAAATAATTAATGACATATAACACATTCGTCTTCCATGTAATGGTCATATATGCTGTACAGAAAACAGCTGGGACACCAAAATAAATTGAGGTTTAATAATAACTTTATGTTTTCACGAGAGCATACGAAGTGAATAGGTTTATAATAATAATTGTTAGCAGTAATAAATAATCCACATCCTTTGCAGCTAGCAGATAAAACAAAGTGTGTTTGTGTCCAGGGCCATTGCATATTAGTTAATACGAGTAGGCGCAATTCATCTTTAGTCAAAAAACTGTCCACATCAACGAACTCAACCATTCTGTAAACATAAAAGGAATAACAATAAGTGAATTGTGTTGAAATGCTTGAATAATTTTACTATAATGTTATGAATAATTTATTGGACAAAGAAAAAATTTAAGGGCTCGTGAAATCTGTACCCTGATTGCCAGACCCGGTTGAAAATGATTATGGACACATGATCTGCACGTCTGAAAATACTTCTTTTGACTCTCCCTATTACAAGAAAAACAGATTTTGGCCAAAAATGTTTAGCCGTTGTAGGGTTTAGGACCGATCAATCGAGGAACCCTAATTTGATTTAACATGGTGGTGAACTAATCTTAACTAGGAGTAAATCTAGCGCTATTTTACCTATAGCAGTCTTATAAATGTCACGATGCAGATTAATTTTTGAAACAATGGCGAATGTTAAAAAAATGATAATTAAGTGCTTGATGATATTTTTACATTTACTAACGTAATATTCTATTTACGTAAGCGCGATAAAAAATTAACCCAAACACGATACACTTTTACAGTAAAAATAGATTTGCCACATGTTAAACTCATGTATTCTCATACTAGCTAAGCCTTATAAATAAAAAGTAAATAATAATTAAAATCACTTACGTCATATATATTATAACACTGCACCCAAAACAGTAACAAAAAATAAGAAACGATCAGCGATTGATTGTGTTACAAATAACTAAAAATTAAGTAGGTAACTAGCACATTATTGACACAATTACACTTGAAACGAACTAGAAGTAAATAACAACAGGAGTAATAGTGCCGGTAGTAATCTTCTATAAGTCAATTTAGTGCTTCCAAATTCTGTGGCAAGACAGTTATTAGACTTATCAGTATTGTGTTAGCTCATTGCGAGAGCGTTACAAGAACTTGTGCTCCAATAAATGCGCCCAAATCCAGCGTTGTAGTATACTAGCAGAGTGTTATTAGAGTTTCGAAAAGTAGTCTTGAAGACAGTTGTTAGAGCTATTTTGCTAGTTGGGTTTGCTGTGACACGGGTATTTATTCGTTATTTTATAACATCACATTCACTCACTGAATAAGGACAATAGCTGCAGTATTTGGCACTTTAATAACGGGATAATGGTACGTACGTACGTACGTAATTCGTGAAACCGACCGTGCTAGTGCTCTTACTCGCCAAAATTACTTATCGGAAATTATTTCACTAGCTCTTTTCCTCTTGGGCGGTGTATACTTGGTCAGGACTTCTCGCTCTCACGCTTCGTGAGCCTTTTGAGAGTAGCGAAAATATTCTAGGTCTGTGGTTTTCTGTAAACCTTACATTTTTAACGCATTAAAAACTTTTTTAGAGTTTATATACATTGTGATTTTACGGTATTTAATATTAAAAAATGGAAGTATTTCAAAGTTGTAAATCAAAAAATCCGATTTTCGATATTTAATTTACGTAAATTCGTTTAGGTTACTAATATAATTTAGGTAAGTAAATTAAAAAACGCCTTATGAACAGAGCCAAAACACATGAGTTAATTATTTTGCTTTTTGCGTGTTGTGAGCTCGGTATGTTCGCTTTTATTTATTTTAATGGTAAAAAGTGCGCTACTTGACATAAAATTCTGACGTAAGCTAGATAGTATTGTTTTCTCGCTTGCACCATTGTTTCCCAATGTAAAGTGACAAAGACGTCAATAGAAATTCTTTATTTTTTGGAATGGCGTGTGTATTGACTTTATTTTTTAGTCAATATCACAGTGATACTATAAAAGCGAAGGTTTGTGTGTTTGTCTTTCCGCGCTGAACCAACTAACGAATTTCAATGAGGAAGGGAGATAGCTTATACACTGGATTAGCACATAGGATACTTTTACCCGCGGGTAAAACCGCGGGCCGCAATTAGTAATTGTATAATTATTAGTAATTGTGCGAGTTCTGTTGTATGCATCTTTAACTGATTGCCAATATTATGAAACTATTGCAGTCCTTGTTATTTATACCTATGTGAAAGAGACGGCAATATTTTAATTTGACCTGTCAAATTAGAATTAGCGTAGGCTTGGTTAGTTCAACGGGATCGTCCGGCTAATCAAACCAATTATGCCCTACGAGTTTTTGGCGTCAAAATTGTGATGAAGAAAAGTAATTGTAACAAGAACATGAAACATATTTTCAAAAATCAAGACGCACAAGAATAGCTTATAATCTATCCAAACGATTGACACCAAAATCAAAAGTTTTTGTTAAGTTTTAGAGGGTTAAAAGCGTTGGCGCCCGAAACGCTAAAATGTAGGTAAATTCACTCATGGGCTCTTTTGTCTCTATCATACGTTTGCAGAGCAAAGCGATGGCAATAACATTTTCAAGTGCCAGGACGGTCCTCTAAAGGTTTTTTATTCACCATTATTTATTACTCTGTAACCAATCAGCAGCACAGCTATGTCCTTAACTTAGCGCAATATTTTGTGTGAAGCTGCTAACTCCATATTAACAAATGTAGTTGCAGACAGTTCCCGACAATGATTTATGTTATTAGCATTGCCGCAGATGCCTTTAGAAATGTATTTGTGCACTAATTAATACTTGAAGTTAAACAAACTTAGCTTTGTGCGTGCCTCGTACCCACTGAAGATCTTGCCCCTTTTTTTGAGGGGGGGAAATGCCCTCTCACTTCCCTGCCGCCACGCGGGTGATGGCAGGAGGTATGTGGGACTCGAACCCACTAAGGCTGACCCTACATTGGGCTTTAGCGATCGTCGACCGACTTACCGACGATAACGATAACGCCGCGCGTTTTACCAGCGTGTGTCGCGCGCGAAGTCACTCGAGGATCGCTACCGCCCAATGTGGGGTCAGTCTACAACCTCCCCGTGATACTTCCGCCGCCGGGATGGGGCGAGATAGGGTCGCGCTAGCATTCACTATCTCGCTCCGACGGTCTGCGCCAGTGGGTGGGCAACCTTGCACCTCGGTTACCCACCAGACGTGTGGGGCTGTGCAGGTACGGCGGAGAGTAAAGATCTTGCCCCTAGCTTAAGTACAACTAATGTTTCTTTGCGAACAGTGCAATATCTGACCTGCATTGCCCATGTGCACTACTCTATTAAAATAAAACATAGCTAAGCAGCTAAGCAAGCTTTCCCCGGGCTCTCGTACGTTTGTTAAATTCGTGTCAACTTGGCACACCAGATACTGAACGCTCATTGCTTGTTGATGATTGTTGAGGATCTGGCTGTCTTCAACCAAAGCGTGTATACAGTATTTGGTGTGTTGACTTGACACGAGTTGAAACCGGGGGCTAGAGAGATAGGTGTAAACTTAGCAGCTGCCAACCTTTAGTACAGACGGGCATAAGACCTTCATTATTTCTAGTACACTTCTTCAACATCTTTTGTATTTTTTTTATATACTTACAGGTTTATTGGTCACGATCTGGTATCCTATGTTTGCAATAGGAGGACTTATTATCCACTATCAAACAGAGCAGTTACTAGTTACTTTGTTAATTATAGTATCTGTAACCCAGTAATGCTTTATCCAAAACTTAGCCTGTATCGAGATACTGTTTGATTTAATTCAGGTATTGTTTTTGCATAAAGAATAAATATGTTAGGTATCTGATAGTTGTTACCATTTCTAGAATCCTGTCACGGGATCGTGACTATACTACCTGAGTTTGAATTGGTATATTATCTCGAAAGGGGGTAAATGTACTCCCCCAAGGTAGACAACGTTTCTTCCACGACTTTTCTAAATAAATAGTTTTTGATTGAAGAAATGCCATGTAAAGTTTACGTTCGAAAATAGCCCTAGCGCAGCTGGGTAGTTGAACTTCGTCCTTGACCGAATGCACTTAAATGAGTTTAACGACCTGTTTTTAGAAATGAGTTTACAGTATCATGTTAACTCTCGTAGCGATCGCACGTGCAGTTTTGTGAGTGGATTTATTTTTTAGTATGGAGGTTTGGAAACACGCAGTTAGTAAGGCTCTCACAACTTGTGAGCTATCATGGTCCCAGTCCCCCCCTTTCGGGATAACATACCAATTAAAACCACCTCACCTTGTATAATATCTTACCTTGTAAAGACATTGTATTTTTATTGACTCGCTAATCTGATACCTGCGCAAACTGTTTTAGAACGTATTGAGATACGTATTAGAGAATGATTATTACTAAGAATTAAATGTCCTACAATATTTTTGCACTCTCTTTAGATTCACAATACTTTATTATATAATTCACATTACGTAACTACATGTAGGAAATAACTAATTACTGACAAAGTCTCTGTGCGTTAGTAGTAAATAGGAGTACATGGTCCTGCCACGTATAGTTATAGTACCTACTAAGTACTAATCATGCAGGTTTTCGGTGTTGTATAATTCTTATGTTAGGGTTTTATTTAATGAATTATTTTATAAGTTATGTGTTTAGGTACCTACTAAAATCTTAGTTAAATTATTTTAGACTTTTTTAACGGGCTACTATTTCACGGCGAAGGTGTTGACAATTGTGGCCGTGTCCGCGGGAATGTCGCTTAGTGTTGTAGTAAAATAACAAATTTCAATTGATTTTGTCCTAATTTCGTTTATATGTGTCGGTCTAATGTTTCCCGAACGAACATATCACCGTGGTAATTCATCGAGGCTTTTAAGTTCGTTGAAATGTGAAGTTAGGTATTGGGACAGAAATGTGATCGGTAGGTGTTGCTTATCTCGCTACATTCAGTGGCAAATTGATCAAATATCGAATCGAACCTATCTAGGGGGTTTTCTATGACTTCGGGACCAAAAATAACGCTTCAGTGGGAGGACAATATTAAAAGTTCTTTTTTTAAACTGAAGACCAAGTTACCAAAAAGATCTTAGTTACAGGCGGTGAGTGTGGAGCTAGTATTATGTTATCAGTGGTGTGGAGTAAGGAATCTTCACATACCGGTCCTGATATCCTGTTTCAATCGGTGGTTCGCATCTCTCGCCTTTTATACTATTACAGTATTGACAGTTATTGACCATTTTAATAATTATGTTCAGGATAAAAGGAAAGAGATGAGGTCAGTGAGTGAAATAGCAATAGCAGAGTTTGAATTAAATAGGTATTTGATATTTTTAAATTTCAGTTGAATTTCAGTTGATTCTTATTGATAATCTATACTTATAATAGAACTGTAACAGGTCCATTCTCTACATTGAAGATATTTAGTAATTTTTTTTTTGGTGGGCTATTATTTATGCTGAAACCATAATAATTTTCATTTTTGTCTGTCTGTCTGTCTGTATCTTGGCTGAGCATCACGCCAATACTTCTGAGTGGATCCAAATGAAACTTGGCATGATTTGAGTTCATATTACGAGGTAGGCAATAGGATACTTTTAATCCCGAAATTCAGCACGGTTCCCTCGGGAGAGGGGTTTTTTTTATCAAAGATAGGCTAACTTTTGACCATGGTCTCACCTGATGGTAAGTGTCGACGCGGTTGACGATGGAGCATGCTTGTCTAGAAGGAAGGAAAAATATGTAATTAGTTGTAACTCGTAAACGCGTGGTCCGAATTCATTCATTCTTTTTTGTTAGGGGTGCATTATAAGAGTATATTGTCCCGTAAATATTTCAAGGTCTTCGGTTCAACCTTCAGTATTAGGTCCAAAGCCACTCCTATTCTGTACTATGGGAAAGAGAGAAGGGAGGGGGAAAAGGATGAATGGTTGAAGGTGCCTCAATTCACCGTTTCATCCATTCATCATTTTTCTTTATCTTTTTCCCTCTTCCTTCTCTCTTCCTTTAGACAGATAAGGCGTAAAACTAATTATCCCGTACGAAGCCGGGGCGGGTCAGCTAGTAATTAAGAAATTGCATAATTACAATTATTTTTATTGATTTTCGCATATCTAAAGCAGTTTTAGTGTATTTTTATTTTGTATAAAATCAACAGTGTTTATGTTTTTCAGTTATAAAAATGACATCACAAATTGCGTTATTTACATATTATACTGTGAGTATATAATAAGGATGCAGTAGCTATCGTGAGCCCCGCATGTGCCCCGTTTGCCCTTAGTTCATTGTTGCACTTGCATCGTCTCCCTGGCATTGTAAATTTAACAGTTCACAAAAATTGCTCATTATTACATTAATTAAAAAGTTGCATGAGCTATCCTTGTCTAATTTATCTAGCCGATATCTTTTATTCTTTTTGATTATGATCTTTGACTGGCCTGATAGCTCAGTTGGTAGTAGCCCCTGCCTTATGAACTTATGTAGGTTGTAGGTGCGATTCCTACCCAGGACAGACATTTGTGTGATGAACATATGTGTTTGTTCTGTGTTTGGGTGTTATGTATTTACAAAAACGAAGAGTATCTAAGTGTTCTATCAGTTATCTGGTTCCCAACAAGCTATGCTTAGATTGGGAGTAGATGGCGCCGTGTGAAATGTCTACATATATTTATTTATTTATTTAAGGCCCGTCGTCATCGTGATTTTTTCTTAAATCTTAATGTACTTGCATGTATCGTTATATTAGTTTCTGCCGTTCTCGATAAAGCTCACTGTACTGTAAGCAGCACTTATTTCTAAACGTTGTTCATAGTGGTAAGTGAGTCGCGGGAGTTCGCTCCCGAATAATTTGTCGTCTTAGCTATTTGCTTTGTTATTGTTATTCAAAATAATAAATAGAAATATGAATTATTTAATTTCATAAACTGTAAGTTATAAAACGTATTTTGTTTTTTTATATAATATGTTTCTTCCATGTGATTTAAGAAAGTGGCAATATGATTAAGCATTAAAGCGATATGAAATTGATATAAAGTATTTTATTTGCACCCTTATTGCACGTGCTTTGTTCTGTGTTTACTACTCAAAGAGCAAGCAATCTAAAATATATCTTTGTAGCAAACAATACTTAGAGCAACGAAAATATTTTTAGTGTGGAATAAATTGGATCTACCTAAGGGTCTACTTAAACTTAGTAAAATGTGTTAGTTTAGCTAAGTGAAAATTTTCATTTCCATTTTATTCTAGGTACTGCCTATATTCCACCTAAGACCGTGTCTGAGTTTATTCAAATCTCGGTACCTACATCTAACGTAGGTTCGGTCGGTGTCTTGTGTCGTGTGATGGATAAACTAACATCGTTTTCAATTCTTATCAAAAACCTGCCGGAACGATGTCAAGATATTTTGCTCATAATGTTTTGTAGAGCGAGTGGGCTCAGCGGTAGCCCGCACGGTTTTCAAACCGATGCTCCCAGGTACAAATCCGCCTCGGCCCTGCACCTATGACTTCAAGTTATGTGTGGAATCCGCACTCGCTCTTACAACGGTGAAACAAAACGTCGCGAGGAAACTGGCATGTTCAAGAATCATAATCTATACAAAAAAAGGCAAAGGTTATAAAACTTTAACAGGTCCAATTCTGTACATGAAGAGATTTTGAAAAGATTTTTTGGCGTGCTCCATGTTATCGATTTGAAGCCAAAATTTTTTTTGTTTTTATCTGTCTGTCTGTCTGTCTGTCTGTCTGTATCTTGGCTGAGCATCACGCCGATACTACTGAATGGATTCAAATGAAACTCGGTATAATTTGAGTTCATTTTACGAGGTAGGCTATAGGATACTTTAATCCCGACGGATAATAAGACAGGACGGTTCCCTCGGGAGAGGGGATAACAGAAAAAATATGTACCTACTTAGTTGTAATTCATTAACGCGTGGTCCGATTTCATTCATTCATTTTTCGTTAGAAAGGGGGTGCTTTAATTATTGTCCCGTAAATATTTCAAGGTCATTGGTTTTGTAGTTCAGAAGTTACAATTCAAATCAATTCAATTCAATTTATTTATAAAAAAGCAACATTACAAGGTCTAAATCGTTACATTCTTATGAGCTAAAAACAATGAATAAAAACACAATACAATTCAACGATATAAAAAGAGAAAAAAAAGATGTAAACATTATACTGGGTGGCGCAAAAGTAAAGACCCTATTTGGTTCAGCTATAACATTTTTTCTAAATTAGAAAACTAGATTTAGGTTTTTTTAAATGTATATTTGTGCCATTAAATTTCGTACCATTAGGATTTAAAGATGATGTCTTTTAAATGGTGACCTCCAGAGTTGATACACATTTGAGCCCTATTTATGACATTTTGCAAGATGATTTTCCTTCAAAATTGGTTATGAGTGACGAAGCGCATTTCCATCTCTCAGGGCATGTCAATAAGCAGAATACTCGGTTCTGGGGCACTGATAATCCGCGCATTATTCAAGAAACACCTCTACACCCACTAAAAGTTACTGTATGGTGTGGCATCTGTGTTGACAGAGTGATCGGACCCTATTTTTTCGAAGACGCTGGAGGCAATGCGATAACTGTCACTGGAGAACGCTACAGAACCATGTTACGTGAGTTTTTGATACCCAGTTTGGACGAATTGGGGCTGGAGCACATCTGGTTTCAACAAGACGGCGCTACGGCACACACAGCGCGCGACACTATGGACTTAGTGAGGGACGCTTTTCCAAGCCGAGTTATCTCTCGTTTTGGCGATTTGCCTTGGCCTGCAAGATCACCCGATCTGACCAGTCCAGACTTCTTTCTTTGGGGTTTTTTGAAATCTCGGGTGTATGTGAACAAGCCACAGACTCTCGCAGCTCTAAAAGAAAACATTCGTCAAGAAATAACGAACATATCGCAGGAAGTGTTACGGCAAGTTATGCAAAATGTCATAAATAGGGCTCAAATGTGTATCAACTCTGGAGGTCACCATTTAAAAGACATCATCTTTAAATCCTAATGGTACGAAATTTAATGGCACAAATATACATTTAAAAAAACCTAAATCTAGTTTTCTAATTTAGAAAAAATGTTATAGCTGAACCAAATAGGGTCTTTACTTTTGCGCCACCCAGTACCTACAGTGTGCTGCTCAGAGTTGAGCATGCTGAACTTTGATAATTTATCAAGGGTGTCAGTAAATATGTCCACCTCTGGATACAGATTCGAGCAACCAATGCGTTAAGGTTGTAGTATTATTTAGATTAAGGCATTTGCGCTTTCCATTCATGATCATTCATAATTCATCAACCAACCTGTTTTTATATGACTGTATTTTTTTATAAGATCTTCTTGGTTTTGGCAAGCGCAGGAGACGATAAAACTCGAAATTTAAATTTAAAATAAAATTGACAAGGCAAGAAAATCGTAGGACAGGAGGATTGCTGGGTCGAGGCTCGAGAGAGAAGCTCGTGACCCATAGAGTAGTATAAGTGACCTGACGAAAGGAAATAAGAAAATGTATAAAAAGTAACGTTTGAGTGGATTGCCAATGATTACTTGTCTTGGATTGACTATCCCACAAAGGCAGACACCAGAGCAGCGCGTATATTTTGTTGTGATCCAGTGGTGACGTACCCCAAGGACCTAGGAGTCTTGGAGGAAGGTCGTTCGTCGCTGCAGAACTGTGACTGGAACCTTATAAACCCTATAAGGAAATGGTTGTATAGCTTACCCAGACTTACCTTCACCCCAACGTTCCAAACATTTAGCTTTCCTCAAGCATAAATACTAAAATCCTCTATCGTCCCCGTTGTTTTCCCCAGTGCAGAGCCAAAGACATTTTAATTTAATTATAGAGTCGAATTGATATCTGTTTTATATTTATTTCCTTTGATTTAAGGTAGGAACCACCCCAGCGCCCACATAGGCTGATTGGTGTGTGGTGAAACGACCCCTCCAGGTCATTTCATTACAAGGTGGCGTAGTGCGCGGTATGGGGGACTCTTGGCGCGCCACAGTACGCGCTGGGGTTGGTGAAAATAGTGGAACGCGTCCTATGCGGAATCTTGCTTTCATTACAAGGTGGCGTAGTGCGCGGTAAATGGGGGACTCTTGGCGCGCCACAGTACGCGCTGGGGTTGGTGAAAATAGTGGAACGCGTCCTATGCGGAATCTTGCTCGCTACATACATCCGACAGACATCCAACCTTCAGTATTAAGTCCAAAGCCACCTGTAGCGGAAAGAGAGAAGGGAGGGGGGAAAAGAATGATGAATGGATGAAGATGAAAGGGTTCATCCTTTTCCCTTATCTTTTCCCTCTTGCTTCTCTCTTCCTTTAGAGTGAGATAAGGTGTAAAACTAATAAACCCGTGCGAAGCCGGGGCGGGTCAGCTCGTATTAAATATAAATAAATATGTGGGGACATGTTACACAGCGCCATCTAGCCCCAATCTAAGCATAGCTAAATACATACATACATAGAATACAATATAACACCCAGACACAGAACAAACATCGATGTTAATCACACAAATGTTTGTCCTGGATGGGAATCGAACCCACAACCTATAGTTCAGTAGGCAGTGCTACTACCAACTGAGCTAACAGGCCAGTCATACTCAAGAACATGTGTCATCCACCAAACAAGTCATGCGACGAGCTTGACACCTTTGCTTTGACAGGGATTCGCCAGTATCAGTACCTATAGGCTAGTGTCCTGCTATTTTGTTATTGCATAAATTAATAATACTTATTCCTCAAAAAATAAACAGCCGTGAAAACAAAAATTAAATATTTCAATAAATGACAAGGTTACAAGCATTTTAAAATCAGGAATAGAAAGAGGCCGCTCAAACATGCAGTGACGTCACTCTTGCTTCATCATAGTATCTCATTACTAAAGCTGTGGTAGCTTTACATCACAGATAACCCCATACAGTCTTCTTGGAATGTGACTGACTTCACAACGTGCGTTGTCATAGTAACTGTGGGGAATCTCCTGTATTGCGAGAAAGGGAGAGGTGATGCCCCCTCCAGAAACTTCAATAGATTATTACTCCGTGATTTATTTATCGATTTTATTTATTCTTTCAATTATTGCATTCATTTTTAACCTACTTTATGAAAATAATATTTGCTTGTTAATTTTAATTATCAGGCAACTAACCTATTATAATTGAGTCGATTTCCGATGATAGGTATTCCTAACGAAAGTTTTCAGTAGGTACCTAATTTTCACTCCTGTGTCTCTATAGGCCTCCCTGAAATAGAAATAACATAGTTATGTGATAGAAATGAAACCAGTTAGTTGTAAAAACGTATTTATGTGCACTATGACTTATATTCATAATTAAGAGAGTTTCTATAAACTTATATAGGTACCTACTAAATGCCTTTTATACGTTTGGCGATGCATGCAATGGGATATGAGTAGGTACGTACCTGTTAGAGTTAATTTAATTGTGATCATTACACCTACCTAGCTAGGTAATTAATTAATCACATAATTATTATTATAGAACGTAAAACTGTTACATGGTTTTATTGTGAATAGAACTAGTTAATTTCTTGTCATAGTACTGTTTTTATCTGGTAGGTTTGATTGATTTTTGGTTTTTCACTAAATTTAGATGTAGGTACAGTTTTTACTTTTACAGCAGGTGGCAAACAATTTGAAAAGTGGAAGAAAGTTACTCAAAGCGAATTTTACACATAAGAGAAGCGTATACCCCTCATGGAACACAATATAACACCCAGACACAGAACAAACACCTATGTTCATCACACAAATGTTTGTGGGTGGGAATCGAACCCACAACCTACAGTTCAGAAGGCAGGGCTACTACCAACTGAGCTATCAGGCCAGTAAAATAATATAAAAATAACCACAGATCCTATAAAAATATTCACATTCATATACGTTCTAGTCAATTCAGCTAACCGTAAAGGCTTATCTATGGCGTGGGGAGCCGATGAACCGAGCTACATCTCAACAATGTAAGAACTTAACTATTTCAAATATTATAACAAGTCAAGGAAACCCATTTGTATTAATTAAACACACCTGACGTGTCTCTGTTTTTGTAACAGGTCAAATCTATTAATTACTAGGCGACCTATGTAACGAAAAACAATCGTAAGAATTTTGCATTCAAAGGGTGAATAAAATTAAAACAAACGTATCTTTGTAAATCGTGATGAATATATATAAGTACTTACTTAGTTCATGATGTGTACCTACATAATTATACTTATTTATGTATACATTACAAATTCTAGTGTTAGTACTTACATGTTTACGTATGTATAAAAAGAAAAAATGTTCTCGAGTGGCGACCACGAACCGGAAGACGCAGCGTAGGCCCCCGACTAGGTGGACCGACGACCTGGTGAAAGCCGCGGGGAGCCGATGGAAGCAGGCGAGCAGCCGCTCAAGGTGGCGCGCTCTGGAGGAGGCCTATGTTCAGCAGTGGACGTCTTCAGGCTGTTGATGATGATGATGACTTACCTACGTAAACATTCACTAACCTATCCTATATTGTCGTCATATCGGTTTATGTTGTTTGCCTGGCCTGCTCAGTTAGTAGTAGTTCTGCCTTCTGAACTTTAGGTTGTGGGTTCGATTCCCACCCGGGACAAACATTTGTGTGATGGACATCGATGTTTGTTCTGTGTCTGGGTATTACATGTATTCTGTGTATGTATGTATTTACAAACAAAAAGTATCTAAGTATTCTATCAGTTATCTGGTTCCCATAGTACAAGCTTTATTTAACATATAGCATGCTTTTTATATAAGTGTTACAAATACAAAATGACAGTCAATTATACAATCACCTAAATCGTTGAAGGTATATTTTTTTTACAGCACAGAGCTATTTATTCCAAAAACGTTATGATTATGTAATAAACGAGCAGAATTGCTGTTATACACAGAGTTTGGTAGAGGGTTAGCCAAACGTGGTGGGCGTGCAGGGGGGTCTGTTAGGAAAATGAAAGTAGGCGTAAACACTTAACATCAGGTGAGATAGTGGTCAAGCGCAAGCCTATCGAACAATTAAAAAAAAGGTTTTAATTTATTTTAATCGTTTAATTTTTCTTGTGAATTTTATTTTATTATTGTAGGGATCTAAAAATGCCTCGAGTTGACCAAACATACGTCTGAACAATCAAAACAGACCAGAAACATGCATGATTTTTTTAATACTACTTACCTACTACATAGTTTAATTTTGACATCTAGCGAATTTAACGCGTATTTGTTGGTATTTTCCAAATAGATCCCAGTATATACGCCCACCATTGGCTAACCCTCAGCAAACATCCTGTATATTACACCAACATGCCTCATTGTTTTAAATCCGTGATGTATGGAGCTAAGTACATCATCGTTTGAGAACTAAAACACTTAATAAGGAGTTTAAAATTAGTTAAATAACACTAAATTAAACTTACACTAAAGTACAAACCTTATGTTTGTCCTTCCATTCTTATATTGCAGGTACACACTGACTCTTTTTGCTATAGTTTTACACATTCATAAAAGTTAAAAGTACTTACTTAATTTAATCTTAAATATACTTACTTGCGTAAAACTCCTTTGACAAATATTTACGATAATAGATAACGATTAAAGTAACGTACCTACGTTTCTTATTTTCAGTTTGGCTAACGTAGTTACTTATATGTAGCCGTTGTTAAACTCATTTCCAGAATCGCACTATAGGCCGTTAGTCTGGTAGACTGTAAGTTGTCCCCTGATGTAATTATACTAGGTATTTAAAAATATGCAAGTAAAACATATTAATCTGTGGTGGGTACATGCAAGTTTAGATAATGCTTACATGTTACTTTACATTTACGATAATACTCGCATATTTTTAAATAATATAAATACATCAGGGGACAACTTATGGTAACGGTCTGTAGGTATCACCAAAAAGGCACACATTTGGGTTTTCGCCCAAAACATCAAACTGTGTCATTTTAATTTATAAATAGGACCGTACACAGCTAAAGCTAAAACTATTAAATTCGACATTTTAATTTAAAAAAAATTAACATAACCTTAAAACTTATTTGAACCTTAATTTAAAAACCATATTTTCACCATAAACGTTGGTAATATCATCGTCCATGCTTTTTACCTACAGAAATAAGCCAAATTCTTTGAATTCGTGTTACAGTGGTACGTACCTACCTAGTTATTTTGTTCATTTAAAACTACATAAATATAGGTAGAGCATCTGCCGACATACACCAAACTCGTTATAAAACAAAAAAGATAATTAAAGCGAGTCATGAGTTTCTTTTTAGAAATAACTACTTACATGTTTCTATCAGTAAAGTAAATATTACTTACAGTCTTTCACATTGCTTAAACCTAAACAAAAATAATGTAACAGTTCTTAATACTTACACTGATTACTTACCAATAAGTTAAATGCAATTCAATATTTGAAAACCTGCACCATAAGTACCTATTACTTTACGTTTAAATATCCAAGACTATAAATATTATTATGCTTCAATGAAAACTAGTAGTAGATACCTATCATCCCTACGAGACGCGAATCCATAGTAGGTACCTACGAGTATATTAGAATTAGGGTAGTTATGATGATTCGTAAAACAAAAACATCGTCTAAACCGTAATCCTATGAAAAGTCTTATAGTGGTTTTTCTTCTATGTTTATCAATGGCGAAAACCTAAAGAGATCACTAAAATTTAGTCAAAATTTAGTACTACCTTGTACTTCAAGTTACGACGGGGTTAAAGGTAGAAGTTTCGGAGGGTTGAGTGGAGTCTGCGGCAGCGCAGGAGGCCGACTCCTCGTCGCTTTTGGATAAGTCGAAGAACTCACGGTAAAGTGCGGGTATTTCTAACCCAAACCACTTTGTCCGGCTTTGTTTCATTATGTCGTGATGTCTTGCTCCAATATCGTGCGCCATCTGGGCGGCCGCCATTATCGCTTCCATCCGCACTGACCCGCTCGGACCCGATAGAACCTGGATGATACATACATAATATTACAGATGTTAAAACACAAAAGTATGTCTTTTCAAAAACAAAAAGTAAGTATTCTATCAGTTATCTGGTTTCCATAGTACAAGCTTTGCTTTTTGCTGCCAGCATGTTGTATTGGGGGTAACCTGTGTATACGCTATACCTACCGAGCAGCCGCTCCAAGTGGCGCTCTGTGGGGGAGGGGGTGGCCTATGTTCAGCAGTGTACGTTTTCAGGCTGTTGATGATGATGATGATTATGATGAAAGTTCCTATCCTACATGCAATCCCGTTAAACGTAATGGGCGAGAAGTATAGATACGTGATAGGTAGAAATTTAGGATTGCAGTGCTGTCCGAGCACTTATAACCTGGGAGTTTTTAAGGCAAGAGTGAACTAGTATCGTCTAGGCAAGCATGTACCAACGTCGACTGCGTCGTCAGTTACCATCAGGCGACACAGTAGTCAAATGCAACTCTATATCAAAGGTAAAAAAAAAAACAGTATTTTACTCACCAAATGTTGAAGAGCCTCAGTAACTCTGTGGTGGAACTCTTGGATTTGGTTGGGTTCCAAGAGAGTGTCTCGACTGGGACAAAACAGCAGAGCGGCGGTGAACGTGGCCATCTCTTCGTCCGACATACGTAGTTGCAGGAGCGACCACACGTATGAAAACATAGCTGACGCGAACGGAGCCTGTGTACAACACATTTACAAGTAAAAAAAAACGACCTAAGATCACATATGCATATACTGGGTGTAACTGAATACATAAGCATCCATTGAAACTAGGTACCTACTTCTGACACCGGTCGCGTGTGGACCGAAATTTTTAAAAACTGGCTTCCCGCACACGGGCCACCGACCACAACCAAAATGCCGCCACCGGCATATTTCCTATAGTTTTCATACATTTTATATGAACTCGCCGCACACGGTTGAAGCCCGTGGCCGCCACACGCTAACAATCGTTTGCGTTACATTCGCGGCGTTTGTGGCTGTCACGAGTGGCTCGTGTGCGGTGACACTAACGCATCGATTTGGTATTGATAATAACTGCAAAAAATGGGATTACGTATTTAATCAACTGCTACAGTAGAAAATTACATTAAAATAATTAAGTACTGTTTTTAATTATTGGATACAAGGTAAAAAAACTTATAACAGTAGCTAAAACATTTGTGTCAACCACGTTAGACGCTGCGGCAATCTTCATAATTTTTAATAAAAAATATTTTCATGTGCACTCTTTAGTAATCATCAATAAATGATGTACTTTACTACTCAATTTTATGCTAATGGATTCAATTGCATCCTGTAGATCCTGGACTCTATAGGATTTCCTGTATGCGTAGGTACTATAATGCGCAGATACGACCTACATTTCGCACGACTTCATTAAGTTATGACGAGAAACATCATTTCAACTTGTGAATATTGCAATGGAAAGGATCAACGAACTTTGATTAATTTTTTTTTGTGTGAAGATATTATCAACGCAGGTAAATCCTGGCTAAAGGCTCTACTATTCATGAATTTGCATAGGTACTATAATTATTATACTTACATCGAAAATAGTCGCCAGTTGAGGTTCCGTGAATGCGATGCCAGTTTCAAAAACTATGGCTTTAGTAGATGAGAGGCGGCTGGCTCGGGTCAGCCACACTTCGAAGAAGCCGAGCTGTGAACAAAATGATCCGATATATATCTAACCCACAGATCATTAAACAAACAAACCAAACACGAAGAAAAAGGTCGGAAAATAGAATATTTTGACTCCTAAACTTAATAAACTTGTAAATAGGTGCATGTAAACTGACAATAAAAATGATTTCCATTTGAAAAAGGACCTTTTTTTAAAAGTTGGTATTGTTTGTTACTTTTCTTAAAATCATCAAAAACATTCATTTACAAATATATACATATTTATTCATTTATTAATTCATATTGGAGCTTTTGTGTACGGCCCAATTACATGCCGCCAGCTCTATACACTATACTCGTAAGTATCTACATAAAATACTATAAAATCATTTCTCTTACTATTATTATCATCAAAATCCGTAATCATCGCAAATAAATTTTATAGGTCCAACTCTACTCTCTATTGAAAGGAAAATATATCAAAGATAAAAAAATCGTGATGAAAATTCGAACTTATCCAACTTTACGCTTCATTGAAGTCGGCTAAAGCTTAAATTATTTACGCCACACAAGGGTTCACGCTATGCACTTACATATGCCAAATAAATTTACGTATGAAGCCAAGAATTTATGAAAAACAAAAAAGCACATAACATGTAGCGCTCAAGCTCAATGTATCTGGGGACCAATTCTCGGAAAATAGTCCGATGCGGCACTTCACCAAGAATTGGCCCCAGTTCCTACATTTCTAAATAAGTAACAATATGAGAAAATATATTTGCACCCCACCATCTATTAAGCACTAGCTACAAATTAAACTAACTCTTTAATTTGTGGGTAACACAGTCATAGTAACTATACTGATGTATATTACAAGTACAAGATGAGAGCAGATGAACAACAACAAATGTAGCAATGTCCTACAAATCTAGAATGTACGCGTTCTACTGTGATATTTTGAAAACAAATACAAAGTAATCTATGGAATCAGCCAAAGGTTTATTTTACGTACTTCATCGTACCAGCTAAGCATTAGACACTGTGTAGAATAAATATCCTGTGTACAGTACATTCCGGCGATTAGTTTAAATTGTACAGCGCTTATAACGAAGCTTACTAGCTACGTTGCGGTCACTTCTTGGATGGGTGACCGCTACGTTAATTAAGTGGTATTTACAACGGCTAGTCAACCATGTAACTTGATTGCAACCAATAGAAACACAAAAATGTATGGATTTGACAGTTTCAATACGCAGTTTATGTGCATAGTTACTGTGAAAATTTTCAAATTCGGAATGAAATTTCTTTTGTTGCATTGCTATCAAAGTTACATGATACCCCGCTGAGCGCCACCGGCTGTTGTCGTAAGATAATAGTCGTTAAGCCAAGTCAAAATCAAAAGCCATTAGGCGTTAAAAATTCTGACACCAGCGGATCGTGATCACGGATAATAATAAATAAATAATAAGAATAGGTATATTTCAGAAAACTAATAATAATAATTAACTTTGATAGCAATGTAACAGGAGAAATTTCATTCCGAATTTGATCACTTCCACAGTATCTATGCACATAAACTACGTATTGAAACTGTCAAATCCATACATTTTTGTGTTTCTATCAGTTGCAATCAAGTTACATGATAGCCTAGCAGATCTTTCTTCTCTTGTAGGCTAGTGCATCCACGAGAAGAAAGGTACCTATATTTCAGCGGTACTTACTGCAACCATAGTAAAAGTTTTTGCGAATACACATGTACCAAATGAAAATAAATGAGTTGCTTGCGTTGCGGTGCAAGGGCGGATCCAGGATTTTTTCTGGGAGGGGCACAAGGGGCAGACTTGCAAAAAAATAAAAAATCAACTATAACTGTTAGAAATAAACCTGAAGTATCACACTTCAACTTTATTTCTACAAGTTCAAGTATGTATAGGAAGGTTTATGAAAATGTCGAAACAATAGAAAAATTAAATCTATACATCTATATCTATACATCTATACATATAATAAAACTGTAGAGATAAAAAAGTCTGTAATTGCAAGATATCAACAAAAAAATTACACAGGTTGGCTTAAAATTAGCCGCTGATCACGTTAAGCCACTTTTTAAACACTTTGTCTGTTTGTTTGTTTGTTTGTTTGTTATGACTGAACTCCTAAAATAATGAATGGATTTTCATGCGGTTTTTACTAAAATGCTTAGAAATAACCGGCGCTTAACATAGGATATATTAAAATTGAAATATCGTTTAAAAAAAAATTGATGACAATTATTAAGATTTCATTACGGAACGAATCGGAGTTTTAAACAACATGGCCGCTTGATGGTTTTTTTTTGGTTACTTATAGTAAGCATAGAGAAAATAACCGCTTACGCTGAAGAGATGGGACTTCCATAGAGAAAAAAGTTAGTTGTATGAAACGTGCGCTACACGTATAAGTGTAGCGCACGTTTCATACAACTAACTCTTCTCTGTCTATCAATATTTTTAAATGCGTTACTGAATGAATGGGAAGGTTTTAGGTACGTTACTAAGTTAGGTTTTTAGTTAAAGGATTAAGGTAAGTTTTTTTTAAGTTGGCTACTGTTTCCGCCATAACGGTAAGTTGTAAGCTGTAGTTGTAAGTCACCACATATTGTCACAGATTAAAAAAAAAAACAATCGACTACACTCTGTGCCACATGTTTATCTGGAGGCAAGGATTAAAGAAAAAGACTCTGTGAATGGATATGACCAAAGAGTAATATTAGTACCGCTACTCTAAGAGAATCAAAACATTTTATAGGTTTCCTATTTATATTTTTACAGGTTTGTTTAGCATTTTAGAAGTTAAATAGATACATATACCAACAAATATTAATAGTGTGAAAGTAGAGTGTGTTTTTTTATTTTGGCATTAGACGACATTTGTACTTAGCCAATGATACGAAATATTTTAAAAAAAATGTTTTAAAAGGGTACTTACTTAGAGTATAGACTAAAAGCATAGAGATATCCATCAAAGCGATATTATATTTGTACTCCTCACACGTATCGCTACGTCAGTGGCGAAGGAAAGAAACAAACATAAAGTAATTAGCTACGCTTGCGAAAAGTCAAACAGAAAAAACAGTTGACTCGAGTCGAAAAAATGGTACGGTGAAATTTCGCAAGTGTAGCTAATTACTATATGTTTGTTTCTTTCCTTCGCCACTGACGTAGCGATCGATACGTGTGAGCAGTACAAATATACTATCGTTTTGATGATCCCTCTTTGCTTTTAGTCTATACTCTAAGGTTTTTCTATACAAATCTGTCAGACTCATTCACATCAAAGTGTCCACTTCTTATAAAAAGTGTCCAAAAAAGTGGTACGCTTGACAGATAATGAAGTTCTCTCTATGCTTTTAGTCTATACTCTAAGGGTACTTAGATATAGGTAAGTATAATTATACTTTATGGTAAGATCCTCGAATTAGCAACATGGCCGTGTAACGTTCGATTTTGATTTCTTCTTCTTCTTCCACGTAAGTAAATGAGTTTTAATAGTTAAAATATTTTAGGTCTGTGGGCTTTTCAATGAAAAAACTAAGCAGTTACATTCTATTTGGGACAAACCACAGGTTAGAGTAAAAATTATTGGTTACTCGGTTGCTCCAAGAAGGTTAATTATATCTTTGGGTGTATTTATGCAATCAGAATTTAAACTTCTTTTTTCTTTTTTGGTGGCAATTGCTTGGCTCAAGTTTGGCTTGGACAAGTTGTAAAGTTTATTAGAATTTGGCAAGAAGAAGATAGGTCTTTGAAAGTGGACGTCTTCAGGACGTTGTTGTTAATGATGATGATTATGATGATGATGATGATGTTGATAGCCGTATTTGAATTAATTGATCATATATATCAATTTCAGCTTAATTCTTTCCGTTATTCCTAAAATAAGTAATGGTCTCGACAGATATTTAGAAAGACAAACAGACGGACAACAAAGTGATCTTACCTCAAATTCATATTCAAATTCAAATTCAATTTATTTTACAGTTTGTAACATAACAGTACAAAAAAGCGTCTAAGGCGTTACAAATAAAATATTTAAAAAAAAAGTAATTTAATGTATACAATATAAAAACAAATAATAATAAAACAGTATTATCAATGTCATATTATTAATATTATTAGGTAAGTACAGTTACCTATAAGGGTTCCTTTATTTTAAAACTGTTACGGAACAATAAAAATGGAACATTCTTTACAAAAGTGAATCTGATTAGAGCTTTGTACACATGTTATTTTCTCACTCCCACCACTATGTTGAAAGTGCAGTGGGAATGAGACAACGTGGTAAATACCGGACATAATATAAATGTCAACTCTTTTTACAGTGGCGTACGTAAATACTTGTGATTTCTAATTAGTATTAACAAAACTAATTAAGTACGCATCGTATAGGTTAATGCAATACTCCAGCTGTAAAGTAAGTATTATATAATCTTATTATTGACACTGGCTAAATACTCAATTCGTATGGAGTCAAACTTATGAAAGTAAAAAAAAATATGTGGTGAATGCAACAAAGATACTCTTTGGAACGAAAAGCGCGCGGATGCGAAAAACTGACCAATGTGTGTTTGTTTTGTATTTTTCTAAACTGCCTAAATAATAGGTAAGTACTTAAGTAGGTATACCTACTACCTAAACAAAATTTACTGGAACCTCTTATCAAGACTTGAACGGTTTTTATGGTGAAAACACAAGAACAATCTGTTGAAGTGAAAATGACAAGGAAAAGATCGAACGTATCACTGGTATGTAGGTATACCATAGAAATTTTATTCGTTAGATGCCTAGATCTACTGTATATTTAAAAAAACTAACGGCTAAGTATAAGGTAGGTCTAAGTAGGTACATACATATGATTTGCAGTTTCTAACTGACTATTTTATCAATGTGTAGGTGATCTGATGACACGTGAAAAGCCATACCTACCTACAACCTAAACAACATTTTTACACGTGTGCTACCTAATCTGCTAATACGTGCTGAGCTTCGAAAAAGTTTTGTGGATTTTGTGATTTGGTATAGAGAAAATGCATGAACTAAGCTATTATTAGACTACCTAAACGTAGAAATAACATAATACATGCGTGCGAAGCCGCGGGCAAAAGCTAGTGTTTAATAAAGACAGTTTACTTTTATGTTTCCTGCTAAAGATCCCCGCGACCTGCAAGTGCGTGAAAGAGATGCAACGAACAAAATTCGCATTTCCAGCCAGAAATAGATAAGAGTTTCATTCATGTTCTTTCTGTTATTTTATTCATATATTTTAACGACTCTGATAATTTGATTCGCTTTTAAGTATGTACTGTGATGGAATCTCTACAGTACACAAAAATACCGTCTGGGAGGGGCACGTGCCCCCGTGCCCTCCCTTAAATCCGCTCTTGGTTGTGTGTGACTAAAGTGTAAACACACTGTATCCAGCCTTCGGAAGTTTATTGAATTAAATGCGTTTCACTAGGTGTCAATAACAAGCGAGTTAAATAAAGCCGGCTCGGCCTCGCATCGCTTACCAGCAGCTGCTGGGCTTTAAAGGTTTCACCTGAGCTCATGATAATATGTTCTACAGAATAAATGAACAGATTGCTTTATCATAATAATAAACTTCGCTGCAATAGAATTAGGTTCACGGTCGTAAGTAACACACGCATATACGGTAATAAAGTGTAGGTAAATACTACTTACATATTTAAAAGCAAATGTCAGCTATCAGCAACTTCACGGAAGCTATACTACCTAAGTTTGAATTGGTATATTATCCCGAAAGGGGGTAAATCTACTTCCCAAGGTAGACAATATTTACTTTACGACTTTTCTAAATTAATAGCTTTTCATTGAAGAAATGCCATTTAAAGTTTACGTTCGAAGATAGAGTGGTTGAACTTCGCCCTTGACCGAATGCACTTAAATGAGTTTAACGACCTGTGTTTAGAAATGAATTTATACTCTCTAACTATCCACTCACAAAACTGCACGTGCGATCGCTACGAGAGCGATTGCACGTGCAGTTTTGTGAGTGGATTTATTTTTTAGTATGGAGGTTACGAAACACGCAGTTTCAAGTAAAGCTCTCACAACTTATGGGCTATCATGGTCCCAGTCCCCCCCTTTCTGGATAACATATCAATTCAAACTCACCTTGTATAACGCATAGCCAGAGCACACATAAATACAATATAAATACACATGAGTATATATGACAATTTGCTCAGCTTAAGATATAGGTAGTTCGGTATTTGCTTACACAGGAGTAATGTGTTAAAACATAGGTTACGGTCTACCTATTCGTAACTATTGCCAATGCAGGTTGAGGTAAATAAAATATGTTTTTAGCGCGATTAAGTTCTGTATGAGCCAATAACTACTTGTGTTCAAATCGCGAGGGTAGAAATACCAGCTTAACATAGTCTTTCAGTTCCAGGGTTCACATAATAACATAGGATAAGAACATGAGTTATGACCATATGGCGAGGATGACGTGATACGACCATATTAACTTACCTTTATCAGAATGATCTGATCATCTTGTGGCAGTGTGCAGAAGCCGGGGATGAACTTTGCGAACGCCACAATCTGAATTATGGTAGGTTCCAAAACTTCAGATATTTTCTGCCATAATTCCTTGCGCGAGCTTGTTGTTGAGCTGGCCTCGTTGTCCTCAACAGTTTCTGTGAAGATAGATTCAAGCGTTATTCACTCGATCAAGTATCGAAGACCTCATTTATTTAAAACATAATATTATATAATAATGAGCATTTAAAGCTTACTTTGAAGTTACTATTTTACAGTTACGTTATTTTACTTTACTATTATAAAATTTTGTTTCCCAATTTTATGTCACTTTCTTCATACTTGCTTACTTGTCAAGTGGAGTAAAACAGGGGAAAGACAATTTGGTCTACCGTCCGTGCTAACCCAGCTGTACTACAATATAATGCATAATATTCTAAAACTTTTGTCGGAACGTTATTAATTAAAAGTGATTGAAAACAATATTAGTTATTTGGTCCGTAGAGAAAGACTAGATGTGGTTTTCAGTGATTGATATCTAATTGTGTAGCCGTCGCATAAGGTAGGTAGATGAGGAAACGGACATGCACGGAGATCAGAAGTTGCAGGAAAAAAAGAGCTGATTTACTACCAGGCGCGGATGTATACAGAAATTTCTTTAGGGGGGGGGGGGGGGGGGGGGCGCAATAAGATATCTTGAGATACGCGTGTAGGGGATATGATGGTAAAAATAAGTAATACGATACAAAACCAAATTGTGCTCTTTTCTTATCTTCCTGATGGTAAATTGGCTAATTACCGCGGTTGGTGCTGGACTTTTATTATCGAACGTTTCTTTTCTGAAATACCACGCGTTAGGTTCTGCTTCCATATAGAATCCTCCAACAGACCGCGAAATTGCTTTCATGTGGGGTGGTATGATTTCAGCCGAGCGACATCGATTTAAGTGCTCTAATCCAACTAGCGGCGGAGCGGAGGTCCAATACCCTAGCAAATTTACAATCCAGGTCAGCGGATGCATCTTCATCGGCTATAGGTATAGAGCAACGGGTTACCTACTGCACATTCCGTGCGAAATATTTCTGCACATTAATGAAAAGCATTTCGAAATGAGAAATTCTAGGCGGTTTCATAAATGACGGAAATTCGAAGTAACATACACAAATAAAGTTAAAATAAAATACAACCGAATTGAGCACCTCCTGCTTTTTTTGAAGTCTGTAGAAAATGGCAGTGGCATATCAACGTACAAAAGTGCAGAGTTTATTACTGAATTTAACATATTTAGGCACATCGTTAATCGTTATGGTAACAAGAGCATCTAAAGGATTACATCATGCCATAATCATAATGTAAGACTAATCCTTGACGATAAATCGTATGCCACCAGTACAAAACTTCTTTCAATACATCGCTGTGTTGTAGTGGTTACTTCGTTACACAGAGAAAGGCCAACAGAATACGGTATGTACATACAGATATAATTCGCTATTCACGTGAAGCTAAGCTATAATAACTAAAATTATTCAATTACAGAACTTCAGACAATACAATGGGTGTAAAAAATGAGAAACAACACATTTAGTTGTCACAGGAACACGTGCGTGGATACAGAAGCTAACTTACCATCGAGGTGCGAGTTTCCAGCAGCCGGTAGTACAGGTGCTTGTGGGATAGGTGGATCTATTTCGTTCCAGTGCGGGTTTCTATTATGATGTGCCAAAGTCACGCGTTTGATAAGTTCTTCGGTCATTGACAGCCTCATCGCTGCGGCCTCCGACATAGTGGCATAGTCTTCTACAGGCGCCGCCACTGGTGCGGGTGTCGCTGTTAGTGTCGGTGCCGAGGCATGTGCCCTGTCCCGCAGGTCTTCGGTGGAGTCCGACTCTCGGGAACGCTTGGGGACCCGCCCGTAGCGGACAGCTGAAAAACGTGCTCATTTTACGCTGTATTCTATACACCTGTTTCCCTTGGTAATACTTTTATCATATAACTACTTATAAATATAATGACACTGTTAAAAAAAAGGGAAAATTTATGTACATGAAAAAAAATTTAGAAAGAACATTTTTTTGTCCTTAGGTAGGGGTTGGATAGGAAAGGAAGGGCGTAAGAATAAGGGAGGGTTAAAAAAGGTTTAGAGAAGAGGTGGAGAAGGTGGGAATAGTATAAGAAAAGGACGAATTGAGTGGGATGGTGGAGGAAGCATATTAGAGATGAGGGTTACAATTAGTTCATAATATTAATCAGCCCGTGCGAAGCCTGGGCGAGTCAGCTAGTTACATAACAAACATCAGTAAAAACGTCAGTGTTTTGGTATTATTTTTCAAAATAGCTCTTTCATTTAGTTACTTGGATTTGAACTAAGTTTTATATAAGAGCTATCTCATGTCATACAGTCGTGTCGTGCCGTCCATTGAAATAGCGGCCGTCGGTCGGAGTAAACTTTTAAGCCGATACCACGCGTGCGATGTTGCTAACAAAATACCTACCTTACATAAGATAACAACCGCATAAAAATTCACGTATCTCCAATTATTCTTTACAGAGTACCTAGGTCCTAGCGTAAGTAATAGCCTATTCTATAATATAGAGCAACTTACCTAGCTGTGCCGTAGGTAAGTGCAGGGAATGAGGTCGGTGCACTTTGCACGTTACACTGCCAATTGAAGAATGAGCAATCATGCGCAGCATGCGGTGATCTATCAGAACCCATTTGGACGGCCGTATATTAGGTCACAATGCGAGTGGAAATACTATCTGAGTTTGAATCGGGGTATTATCCCGAAAGGTGAGGACTGGGCCCATGATATAGTCCACAAGTTGTGAGAGCCTTACTTGAAACTGCGTGTTTCCAAACCTCTATACTAAAAACAAATCCACTCGCAAAATTGCACGTACGATCGCTACGAGAGTTAACAAGATATACTCATTAAAATAATAATGATAATTCATTTCTAAACACAGGTCGTTAGACTCATTTAAACGCATTCGGTCAAGGACGAAGTTCAACCACCCAGCTGCGCTAGGGCTATCTTCGAACGTAAACTTTACATGGCATTTAGAAAAGTCGGAGATTTACCCCCTTGCGGGATAATCCCCCAATTCAAACTCACCTTGTATATATTATACAAACTTTCGCATGTTAGTAGGATAGGTTCTTGTATAGCCCCTATGTTATACTATCTAAGCAAAGATTTTATAAATGTAGTCAGAGTTTTCAATTTTACTTTAAATCCTATTTCAAAAATTATGTAGTTATATTCTAGCTTTTCGTCAACATTTATGTTCGTGTGATTGCCAACACTCACATCTGGAAACCACAAAACAAACCAGCCCATTTCATCAAAGATACCAAATCTCAGCTCATCTACACCGCGGTTTAGTACCTACGACTTCCCCTGGTCCAATCGAACGTCTTTTAAAAGCTGTACCTACCGTACAAACATACAAATATATAATTGAAGAGAATACTCTGCAAGTATATTAAAAAGTAAGCCAGCTGTCCATAATATCTAACAGAACAGCGAACGTCGCTCTAGTAAGCTTGCAGATTTCAGAGCATGTGTACTTTGGCCCAACGAAGTCACGGTTTAGTGGCTCAACGCTGCTCACATGCAGTGAATATCTGAAAATATGCCCATTGCAAATATATTTACTATAGTGTGAAATCTAACCTAACCAATGTTTCTAGGACGTGGATTTTTTGTAAGAGATTAAATAGGATCAGATTTTTAAACGCAATCATTGATTTATTTTATCATTGTTAATTTATTCTATTTATTATTATTCATCATCATCATCATCATCATCATCAACAGCCTGAAGACGTCCACTGCTGAACATAGCCCCCAGAGCGCGCCTCTTTGAGCGACTGCTCGCCTCCTGCATCCATCGGCTCCCCGCGGCTTTCACCAGATCGTCGGTCCACCGAGTGGGGAGCCGGCCTACGCTGCGTCTTCCGGTTCATGGTCGCCACTCGAGAACCTTTCTTCCCCATCGGTTGTCAGTTCTACGAGCGATGTGGCCTGCCCATTGCCATTTCAACTTGCTAATTCTAAGAGCTATATCGGTCACTTTAGTTCTCCTGCGGATCTCCTCATTTCGGAGCTTATCTCGCAGGGAAACACCGAGCATAGCATTTATTATTATTAAAATTGTTTTAAGGTGGAAATGTTTTTTTTTTTAATATGTAGGACGTGCTATTAATGTGTTAATCGCGCACTGTCAACTAGTTCTGAGCTACATTTCAAACAACATAATTGGAAAGTACCGAATAGGTAGAGAAAGCGAGCTAATGAAAGCATGGTGTTAATTAGTCTAAAGTTTTTGTATTTAGTGTCTACTACATGTGTGTTGAGATTAGTATTTGACATTCCTAAAAAAATATGGCATATTCTGGGGATACAGTATGAATAAAAAGCGTAGCGATCATAGCGAAGCACGACTAGCCGCTCCTAACCGATCGGCAAAGTTAAGCAACGTTCACTGTGGTCATTACTTTTGACACCTGGGCTCACCACTTGCCTACATAAGAAGAAGAAGATTCAAAGATTTTGATACCAGTGTAATTATTATTGTAAATAAGACACTGTTAAAAAGCAAAAGTAGGCAACACTCACAGTCCCGCGACATTCCAACCGCTAAACACTTCTTGAACCGGCAAAATTGACATCGGTTTCGGTTGAGTCTGATCACCAGACACTTTCCTTCGCGCAGACAACGGTACTCAATTTGCTTTTGTATACTCCGACGGAAGAATCCCTGTGAAAGAGCGTGACGTGAAACCAAAGCAACATATTTCATTAAAACAAACAACAATCAGGGCCAGCGGGGGCGTGCATTATGCAAGATAAGATAAGCCATGAAATTTTCCAACAATTTAAACAATTTTATTGTTCTATGAAAGACTCTATCACCTACCATAGGGCTACACGAGAGATCAACACACTTGATTACCTATCTGTGTTGTGTTACCTTACCTACGTCAGCCTACACGGTGCCTTTTGCCGTGTGATACCAGTCTAAGAATAGTACCACCTCATCTCTTCCGGGGGTGCCCTAAAAGCCGGCTAAGGGAATTATCCAGGGAACGGACGCAGCATTCTCCTAGGTACATTGTAATGTTTTGTGATCACCAAGACACCTGCCAAGTATCGTGATTATGGGAAACCTATGATAAGCCTTTGAAATGGAAGTCTTCCAGCTGATGATTTGTGTGTGAGGCACTGAAATTTATTTTTGTTACAGTTATAATTATATAAAATTACAATACCTTACAGCCCTCGCAAGATGTAACACCATAATGATACCCGGAAGCCTTATCGCCACAGACTTTGCACGGTGCAGCGGTCTTGCCTCCACTACTGGCGCTGTCGACAGGATATTGCTGAAGATCTGTTGGAAGAAGCAAAGTACACTTCAATGTATGGAGCAAAGGTATAATAAGATTATCAAGGTACGTGTTAAATTAAAATATCGTATTAAAATAGAAATAGTATCATCAGAGTCCTGCGTGATCTGTCCGGAGGTTTAAGCATTTCTGCAGTATTCTTTTTTTACCCAATAATAAAGGGAACGTGATGACGCAAAACGGGAACAGAAACGAATTTGATTATATTGAAATTGAAAAGCGTCGGTCCTAAATGTGACACACTTCTTGGGCTCCAACTCCAACGCGATCTATTCCTGAACAAATTGCCGAGAACTTTCTGAACATTTCAATATTTCCTACCTTTTCAACGTTCACGGAAGGAGACTATTAACATAATATGATGCGACGTAAAAGTTCTCTTGAAACGTGCCACACAATCTGTCTTATACAATTTTAGTTTCAGTACTCTAGGTACTTTAAAAAAAACCACATCACGGCTGCCCATAACAGATTGCAGAATCACTCCGAATTCTAAATTAATATAGTATTGCGTGACACTGCGCACGTCAACGTGTGCTTGCACACTACTGCTTGGCGGCAGAATAACTGGCAAAGCATACCAAATATTCCTACACGTAGGCGGACTGAAATTATATAAGCAATCATTTATCGGAGATCAAAAATACAGCCATCACTAGCATAATACCCCTAATTAGTAATTGTGTAAAAGCCGATTAAAAATCTTCTTAACGAGTTAGGTAGTAACCGTTATTTTTCGGGATTAAGTGTCTATAAATATAATTAGGAATAAATAGGGCATCATAAGTTATATTTAAAAACTCTGTGTATATTTACAAACCTATACCTATACAAGAATATCTAGCGCATCAATTTTCAAAGTCTCATTAAAAACTAGCTACGAAAAACGAGCTGGTTTTTTGCCGTTAATCAACTATGAAACCACCTAATTACCTTTTTTTTTTTTTTTGAGGGGTGAAATGCCCTCGCACTTCCCTGCCACCACGGGGGTGATGGCAGGGGGTATGTGGGACTCGAACCCACTAAAACCCCCCCGTGATCCGTCCGCCGCCGGGATGGGGCGAGATAGGGTCGCGCTAGCATTCACTATCCCGCCCCGACGGTAGGCCCTTTCGGGCCTCTGCGCCAGTGGGTGGGCAACCTTACACCTCGGTTACCCACCAGACGTGTGGGGCCGTGTGGGTGCGGCAGAGAGTCCCCCGACTATTCGCCACCGACCCCAACTATCCGCCACCGACCCCAAACCACCTTATTACCTACCCCAAGATCATGTAAATAAGTAATGAATAATTTCAGTGTCATTTAATACCCCAATGCCGACAAGCAGTGCAGTATTTTTTTTAAAAAGTGTTTGAACCTTAGAGCATATACATAAGCAGTATACTCATTGCATAAGTACGATGGATCAAATCACAGTCATTTAGAATCTACTTTAATATGAAATGGACAGCATCGGCCCTAGCCCTGAATTTGGGTGGAGCGAGATTGTCTTTCGCCGTCCTTTGGTTGGCGACACGACGCTTTCACATCTCATAATTTGTATTTCTCAGTAAATAATAATTAAGTACCTACCAATCACAGCAGCCTCTGGGTGGGCTTTTTGATCCGTGGTTACCAATACAAAAAACTTTAACAAATTAGAATTTGTTAGTTTTTAACCACCCTTAGTCTAAGGTGAGCAGTGCCGCTGCTGCGGGCATTACATGATTGTAATAATCTTTTTAGTAGAATTGTTATGTCAATAGGTACCTACAAGTTTAGTGCGCTCTGGTTTTAAAATAAAATAAGACAGATGTATAAAAATTAATAATAGGCACATTTTATTTAAAAAAACACGTAGGTATGACCATAGCCATTTGAGCAATTGATTCCATAATGCGCAGTAAACAACTTTATTTATAATTTGTATTCCAGTTTATGATAAAATAATAATAATTAATAAATTTCGTTAATAAACTTTAATATTAAAGTCACCGCTTATGGAATGTAATTTTAAGTAGCCTCTAGGCTAAGCAGTGTTGCTGCTGCAGGCATCATAATTAGTGTAATAAACATTGCAGTAGAATAATATTACTCTAATATATAGCTATATATACCGGAAGACGCAGCGTGGGCCCCCCACTCGGTGGACCGACGACCTGGTGAAAGCCGCGGGGAGCCGATGGATGCGGGAGGCGAGCAGCCGCTCAAGGTGGCGTGCTCTGGGGGAGGCCTATGTTCAGCAGTGGACGTCTTCAGGCTGTTAATGATGATGATGATGATGATATAGCCATATAATTAAACCTGAAAAATATAATCACAACCTCAGCACAACCGATACAAATGATTACGATTCAAATGTTGCATAAAAAATGTATTCCAGGTACATAATATGTGATGAAGAAGAGTAACTTACCTTTTATTCATTTACTCCTTGTTTAGCACAAAACTGACAACAAAATTTTTAAAAACCTAAAATACTTAACTCCTTTTTTGAGTAATATTTTATTTTCAAAATATCATGTTGATTTCCCATTGACATTGTTATTAATGAAAATATATTGATAAAATTATATTATTGCCGTGTCCATACAAAAAACACCACCGCTTTTCCCCTGAAAGTTCATTGATTTTTTTAAATGTTGTCTAAACAGTGAAAACCCATGCTCGTTCTTTTTTTGAGTTTTTACGATAATTTCGTAGTTATAGACACCTAAAGTGACAATTATTTGCGTCAAAATCATAACGAAGAAAATACAAAAGATATAAAAATTAAAAAAAACGTATAAGCGTAGAGTTAAGATTATAAAATCTTTTCAAACTATTAACCAAAAACAAAAGTTTTGTCATGATTGACAAAGCTTTTGTTTTTGGTCAATAGTTTGAGTCAATTTGGTCAATAGTTTTGGTGAAAACCATTTTCCCGCGAGACGTTAAAATGTAGGTTTTACGCACGGACTCTTTTGTCTCCATCACACGTGCAGAGTACAGAGCAGCGGCAGATAATATAATACTATACTGCGGCGGCAATAATTTTAAATGCCACGACGATACTAACCGATGACAAAATGTAAATGAGAATTACTAATTTAAAATTACAATATGTCTCTTGATTTTCCACAATAAAGTATAAAAGAAAAGAAAAAAATTCAAAAAAAGTCAAAAGTTAAAAAATTTTAATATTCATAATTTTATTACAACTCTTTAAATTTCTAACTATATTTACAACAAAACTGGGTGCTATATAGTTACGAAAACAAGTTTATGTTTTCAGCTACCGAGTAGAAGCAAGCTTACACAACAGCTTTTTAAACAGTTAAAAGTTTCAAAAGATGCATTTTATGAAAATTTCACTAGTCATTTTCAGCCTTTATAATCTTTTCCAAATCTGCTTTTAGAACAACCAATTTGTTAAAAACAAATACTGATGCCAAAATAAAAGAAATGACATCATTCCATTTATTAAATTTGAAAAGCTTGATCAAATGTCTTTCATTTCATCATTAAATTTTCAAAACAATAGTTATCGATGTATTTGACGAGTTAAAGGGATAAACTCGACTTTGAGAATGGCCTATAATACTTTAAGGTTTAAAAATACTTGCCAATAGTGAAGTGGGCTGAAGTGAGACGGCGCAGCGGCGGTGAGCGATCGCGAATGAATGCAAGGTAGGGCTTCGGTTATCTCGGTCGCAGACTGCACTGATGCACGCGAGGGACTGAGCGGTGCGCGCTCGTTTCACGCAACTGGCCTGCTGCGTCCCGGCCTACTTACACGTGTAGCAAGACAACCGTAGGGCTGTCAGCCGTAATTATTTATTTATTTATTTATAACAAAATAATCAGAACGGTTACCAACCACTTACACTAATTATTAAAAACAAAATTCAAACAATATTGTTTCTTATATTCCATATCATACACAATATTTATTGACTGGCCTGTTAGTTCAGTTGGTAGTAGCTCTGCCTTCTGAATTATAGGTTGTGGGTTCAATTCCCACCCAGGACAAACGTTTGTGCGATGAACATCGATGTTCTGTGTCTGGGTGTTATATTGTATTTTATGTATGTATTCACAAACAAAAAGTATCTAAGTATTGTATCTGTTATCTGGTTCCCATAGTACAAGCTATGCTTAGTTTGTGGCTAGATGGCGCTGAGTGAAATGTCCAGTTGTCCACACATATTTAATATCACACGATCTCAAGAATTCATGATGGTAACAATATGACAGCTATGCAAAGCTACATCCGGATTTGTTCTCCAGCGAGGCTGCCTAGCCACACCAGTCTGATTGCTGGTCGGATTGCTGGTACGCTGTTTTCTTGGTGTAGGTATTGGCATTCCTCTCCTACTTGTTCCATGCTCCAGTACCAATTGCATAGAAGAGTACACGAGTTAGAATCAGACCATCAATTCGAAACCGACATTAGGGCGTCCCGCATTGTGCTGCACAGTTCATGACACCGGGTGATAGTTGAGTAGGTGACCGTTCCGACCGTATACCTATACGTAGGCTATACGTTTCTTAAAATGACTTCAACTAAAATGACCGTGTTCTCAAATTCAGGTTTATGTTTTTAAGTGTGCTGTAGGGTATATTTGACAGTCTGTGGTGTGGTGGTTGAGCGGGTTGGCCCATAACCCGGAGGCAGCGGGTTCAATTCCAGCGACAGTATAAGGATTTGTGCACATAAAAAAGCGCAAATACTTGTTCTGTGTCTGGGTGTTGTGGGACCATAGTCCTCGTAGTGCCTGGGTCCCTAGATACAGGGAATCTTAGTTAGGGATCCAGGATCTATGTATGTGATCATTAGGCGTTATTTATTTATCTCCACCAGATTCTTGTTAGTTCTATAGCAAACTTTTGTTTTGATACTGTAGTTTGAGTTGAGGGTTAATAGTACACCCATAAAGTTCAATAAGCCTCGAAAATACACTTCAGGAAACAATACAAAATCGATAACGGCACGGAATACACTTGAGGTATATCTAGAAAGATTATAGTTCTTAAAGTTTTAGCAACCAGCGGGATTAGAACCCGTGCCTTCCAACTCACCGGATTAGACGCTCGCCAACTGAGCTATGGTTACATGACCGCTGAATGCGAATGTGTTTTAATCCCGCTGGTTGCTAACTTTTTGAGAACTATAATGTCTTTACCGATAACGGCACGTTCACACGCCAATTACCTCTAGTGGCAATTATATTGACCGACCGAAGCCGACCGATATTGTCACTTGCCTCGCTGGGTACGCACACGCATCTGATGACGCGTGTGTTCAACGCATCTATGGATGCAGGTAATTTTAATTGAAATTGACAGATCTAGGTGACGACCGAGTGCATTGTCACACTGCGCAATGGCACCGTCACTGTCTGTTCTGATAGTAGTGTGGAAACCAGCCACGTAATGTATTTAAGAACTCAAAAGTGTGAAATGCTTTGGTCGGAGTTAAAAATACAACCCAGGTTTGTTCAAGTTAATTATGTTATTTTTGTGAGATTGATACTAGATCAATCTAAAATAAAACAGTTAAGAATTAATAGGTATTTACTAGACGAGTATGCTACACTTCCGACCACATCGTTGTTTCAAAAAAGGATAAATATGATAATTAATTATTGGCTTTGTTTTTTGCGACGAACCTCACAGCCTTAATACTACTTATTTATACAAGTTGCGATATAGCTTTGAGAATTAGCAAGTTGAAATGGTAATGGGCAGGCCACATTGCTCGTAGGACTGACAACCGATGCGGAAGAAAGGTTCTCGAGTGGCGACCACGAACCGGAAGACGCAGCGTAGGCCGGCGCCCCACTAGGTGTACCGACGACCTGGTTAGAACCGCGGGGAGCCGATGGATGCAGGAGGCAAGCACTCTTTGGGGGAGGTCTTTCAGCAGTGGACGTCTTCAAGCTAATGATGATGGTACAATTTGCAAATTGATGATAGTAATAAATACTCAAAACAAAATATCTTCAAGATCAAAACTAAATAATAAAGTAGTAGGTAGTGTAGCTAGTTTAGTTTAGCTTAGTTTAGTTTAGTTTAGTTTTTATTATTGTAGTAGTTAGCTTGAGTAATAAAGGCAATTTGCCCGTTAAATAAAGTTTGAAACTTATTTGCTCATGCCGTGAATGTAACAGGATATTTCAAATATTTATAATTTTACTGGATAGTGGTGGTTTAATGATGGATGGATTATCGACAGGATGGGTTAATAACAAGAACTTTAAACAATAACTACTCTCTAAGATACTGTGTGTTAAAAGCGTGTTCTGAGTCTGAAATTAGGGCTTAGGGCTAACTCATTATGTACGTAACGAACTCAACTGCGATTAGTGGCGCAACCCACAGGGCAGTTGGCCTAGTTTATTCAATTATTGTCCTCTATACAGCTGCCTATATTTGTTTCGCAGCTCAGCCGTAGGACAGCCTCTGTGGTGTGGTGGTTAAGTAGGTCGCCTAAGCCAACAGTGGCGGGTTCAAAGCTCGCGACAGGACAAGTATTTGCGCACATAAAAAAACACAAATACATGTTCTGAGCCTGGGTGTTGTGGGCCCATGGTCCTCGTAGTTCCTGGGTCCGTAGATGCAACGAAGCCTATTAGGGTCTAGAATCTATGTATGTGATCGTTGGGCGTTATTTATTTATTGGTTGTTGCCGCGGTATATATGATATGGTCAGTCTATCATAAAATTCAATGTAGTTTAGTACCCTTCATCGCCAGCCCAAGACGTTCACATCGGTTGGGACACAGTCCTTCTTTCACTCCTGTGAAAGAAGGACTGTGAAAGAAGAGAGTAAGTTATGATAGGCTTGTGTCGTGCTACTTTTTCAAACGTGCAGAGACGCCAGTGCGTTCACCTTCATAATACCTCATTACTAAGCTGTGGTAGCTTTACATCAGCGTAAGCGGTTATATTCTCTTTGGCTTTACACACGATCTCTGTGGCGTGTTTCGTCACAACGTGAGTTTTCATGGTAACTGTGGAGAAGCTCTGTTTTGCGAGAAAGGGACCGGCGATGCCCCCTCCAGAAACTTTATAAGCTTATTAATCCGTGATTTGTTTACAAATTTAACTATTTTTTTCAATTATTGCATTTATTTTTAACCTACTTTATAAAAATAATATTAAAATGTTATTTTTTAATAGCAGGACACTAGGCGATTTTCCTCGCTGCCCAGGGGATGTTAGTGGATGTTAGTGGATGACACATAACCTACTGGTATGTTTCTTGGACGTTGCCTCACGATGTTTTCCTTCACCCTTGTAAGAGCTAATGTACATAACTTTAAACTGGGTGCAGAGCCGAGCTGGATTCGAATCAGGGTACGTCAGTTTTGAAGTCGCATACGCCACCGCTGAGTCACACGCGACTACTATATCCGGCAGTAGTCATTTATTTATTTATTTATTTATTTATATATAGGTACACAAAACAATTTACAATCATTAAAAAAACCCTAAGAAAAGATCTCAACGCAGTCTCGTAGCGAGTGCTACGAAGCAACGTGGACGAAGGCGAACGCAGACCAAGGGCGGCGTAGACGCGTTGCTACGAACTAAATGTAGGCTGCATTTTATAGAGATAAAATTATAATGAAAAAAACAAATACACATAATGTTGTATTACAATAAGTATAGATATATTATGAAATATTTTTTTAAATGTTCATAACTCTTTTTTTAATTTCCATGTATTTAAACACCCTACACCTAGTGAACAAAAGTCCTGTCTACAGCAGTGAACAAATGTGCT
Organism: Ennomos quercinarius; assembly: GCA_910589525.2. NCBI lineage: Eukaryota > Metazoa > Arthropoda > Insecta > Lepidoptera > Geometridae > Ennomos > Ennomos quercinarius. The sequence continues at coordinate 17,205,179 of OU342489.1, forward strand.
AATAGCAGTATGAACACAAAAACAAAACTAGAGAACATCGAATGGATGCACATCTGCATAACTACCATGTTTTTTTTTCATCTATATATACACACGTAGGTACACTTTTCGCAGTTAGGTACATAGTTTCATATTTTAATTTATCTTATTTACAAGATTTTTCTGCCGTAATCCGCTAATTATAACTGAACGAATTAGACAGTACAACACCACAGTGTGTGTTGGACAGTGGTCCATTCTTCCTTTAAGAAAATACTTGAAATTTCAAAGCAAAGGTGAGATTTTACAGCGTTGATACTTTATATTGCATAAAAGACATGACATGAAATATGGGTTAAGAACTTTTCTGTGCTTATAACTGTGGAGAGAAATAAAAACCTTGATGCACGTTGAATGCCTTTGAGCATTAGTTGATTCATCCAAGCCTTTGAGTTATAGTGTGAAGAAAGAAAGGTTGTTAGCTTTATCATACCCTGCTTCTTTCAAAAATCCAAAAGTGATGCAAAAACTTGACATAAGAGTGAATAACTTTTTAAAGGCATAATGCTTTTATTGTTTTATCTAATTATTACAATAATATACTAAATACCCAGCTAGCTTACCCTATAATTAATACAGGTATCGTTCTATTGTTCTATCGTTCGTGAATTTGTAATGCCCAATTCCAAAAAAGAAAAAGAATATCAAATATTGACGTCTTTTTGTTTTCCAGGCAAATATTTGGATAGTATTTGAACAAAAAATACGCTGAAATAGGGGATTATTCTTTACATCATGTTGTTTAACCAAGCTAGATATAAAGCAAAAAAAAACCTTATGCACTTTGAATATTCCTGTTCAGAGGATCATCCACCCTAAGACGTATACATACTACGTAAACTATTAAAAAATAAATAAATTGAAAGTTAGTGGTGTCGAATAAGTAAAAGTTTCTCATAAAAGCTCAATTATATATAAATTAGAGCATACCGCCATCTAGGAGAGCTTTGGATCAACATATTAATATAGTTCCGGCAGCAAAAGATAGATGGCGCAGAGAAATATCGATGAAAACAGGCAAAACTTATTGACTTGCACTTACTGAATTTTGGCGATCATAATTATATTATCTATTTCTAAAGTGAGAGTTGTTTCTGTTGGATTACACTTCGAAATCGATATAGAAATAGAACTATTTTTTTTGAATTTGTTGTCTGTCTTTCTGTTTGTCTCTTTGACATGCTAGAACGTACAGCATTCAATTATCCGGGATGGAAAGTATTTCATTTTTAGTAAATGCTGCCTCTATTTTATTAAATTTCGTCTTTTGTTTTAGTTGCATAATGTCGAAGCTAAGTGATAATGCTAGCCCACAGGATCTATTCATGTTCCCAGGATGAATTTTTTTATAAGTACATGCTGCAGCAGCCTCTAGTTTAACCTAAATTCATAATGAATTTAATGTAATTTTTTTTTTTTTAATTTAAGAAGTAGGATTTATAGCTTTCCTTTATGACGTGAAGAGGGAAGAAATACACACACACACACCCCCAGACGCACACACACACACCCACACAATATTTCGCCTTTTTAATATTATACAGTGTGACTACTTACCATGGCTTGCAGCACCAACGGTTGAACCTGAAACCAAGGAGAAGTAATGGTAAAAAACTACAATGTTGTGTTTTTTTTAATGTAGACGAATGACGTTACAAGCTAGTCATTCGCCTGGTGTTAAGCGTCACGGCCGCCCATAATAGATTGCAGTGTCACTCGGAACTCTAAATTAAAGTTTCGCGTGACACTGCGCACTGCGCACGTCATCCGACATCACACAGTCTAAAAAATATTTCTAGACTGTGAGATCAGTTCTTAAGTCTCATTTGATCAGTAATTCCACTAGCTACGATGCCCTTCAAACCGGAACACAGTAGTGTTTACACACTACTGCTTGGCGGCGGAATAACTGGCCAAACGGTGGTACCTACCTAGACGAACTTTGCAGAAAAGGTACCACCTAGTTTAGCAGTGTAGGTACTAGTAGTGTTGGATTACATAAAGCTCCAGTAGTTATATTTAGAAGGAATTACACGATCTTATTCCTCCATCTCCTTTCTTTCACCGGACATCAAGGCGCACAAAAACACGGCACCCATATATGGTTGAAATTCCATCAACCCGCACTAAGCGTTTTGCTATGCACTTTACAGTACGAACAGCCAATGAGTGGAACACCTTGCCGGCGTCCTTGTTTCCAGCTAACTATGATCTGGGTGGATGGAGGAGGCGAGCAGCCGCTCAAGGCGGCGTGCTCTGGGGGAGGCTTATGTTCAGCAGTGGACGTCTTCAGGCTGTTAATGATGATGATGATGATGATCTGGGTGTCTTCAAGTCGAGAGTGAACAGGTATCTTCTAGGCAAGCATGTTCCATCGTAGACTGCGTCATCACTTTCCACCAGGTGAGACAGTGGTCAAATGCTTTGCCTATAAACAATAAAAAAAAGCACTTATGCCGCCTACGCGCCTGTGATACAGGTTTATCCTAGTACATGCACAATTGTACATATATGACTGTAAGACGTCTGTATATTTATTAGACGTTTGTATTTAGTTTACTATACATAACTATTTTTATTTACATTTTATTTACTTATTATGTATTTATTTATTTATTTTATGGAGTCTTCGTAATATTTAGGTATAATACCTGTATCGCAGGATCTAGCCTCTTACCTACGTTCCTATTTGTGCATAAGCGAGGGTCGATTGAGTCAGATTGAGTAGGTATGATACTAACAAATGGAGGGAAATTGTATGGAGGTATGTGTGTGATGCCCTGATCTATTTTTTTTAAATTTAAATTTTAATATCTATTTTCAGCATTGCAATTCAACGTGGCAATGCGGCCAGCATGTTGGGTACGCTACCTACGGGTAGTGGGCTGGAGCACTTGGACTGTCTATAGGCCATCGCGGCTATTATACAGTCCATAAGTGTTCTTTGTAGTAGGTAGTGTAGCTAGTTTAGTTTAGCTTAGTTTAGTTTTTATTATTGTAGTAGTTAGCTTGAGTAATAAAGGCAATTTTCCCGTAAAAATTTTTTTTTTTAAATATATTAGGTAAAGTAACATGTGAGCATTATCTAAACATGTATGTACCCACCACATATTAATACGTTTTACTTGCATATTTTTAAATAATTAGTACATCAGGGGACAACTTACGGTGAACGGTCCATAGTTTTAGTTTAGGGTCAAAATTGAAACACAGATTAGAGTAAAAAAACAATTGACTATCGGTTCCAGAGTACCTATGTGATAGTTCGTGTTTATTTTCCATGTAACATATATTCACTGACCTAGAATTTTTTCGGTACTCTCAATAAGACTATGCATCTATTAATCCCTCTTTTTTATGTGTTACTGTGGAAATACCTACTTTCTTTTAATTTGCCTATGGGCCTTTATTCTTTAAACTAACTACTACAATAATAAAAACTAATAAACTAGCTACACTATCTACTACAAAGAACATTTGGACTGTATACTAGCCGCGATGGCCTATACACAGTCCAAATGCTCCAGCCCACTATCGGTAGGTAGCGTACCCAACATGCTGGCAGCATTGCCTTGTTGAATTGCAACGCTGATTCGTTGAGCCAAAGTACCAGCATTTTAGTCACGCGTCGCATCGACCAGGCGGGCGCTTTGATAAACTATAATTTTTTCATTAAATCTACAAGTTTTTTGAAGGGCTATTATCAATGCATGCAAAATAAATTCTATCTTCAATGTACAGAGTTGGACCTGTTACTTTATTATAATTTATAGATAGATTACATATTATTTATCATTCAGTACCTATTACTATTAAAACCTACCTGGTTCCCGTATTTCCTACGTCCTAGAATCTTCATCAAGCGAGAGTAAGCGCAAATTTTCAAAGTAAAGTGGTCACTGTACATTACTGCAATAAAGTAGATATTGAATTGACAATCACGAGTACCGCTGATTGGCGATAAGTAACTGGTTACATAACTGCAGTGTGCTTTCTTCCGCGAACGCGCCATCTCTTTCTAACGTAAAGAGTGAGAGTAAGACAGTCGCGCGCACTCCCAGAGACTGCGCGTAGGGTTGACAACGAAGAGTTAAAAAAGTAGATAGAAATAAGTTTAGTATAAGAATATATATTTAGTATAAGAGTGTTGAACTGTTCTAAAATATTACGAAAGGTTAAAACTACAGCAACAACTCAACCAACGGGTGCAAACTAGTCTAATTAATTTCAATAACCATCTTTTATGGCGTCACTATAGTCGTTTTTATATTGACAATCGGCAAACGCGGCACATCACTACTAATACCCATTCTGTGCAAAGGTTGTCTGGAAGAGATCGCTTAGGTTTATTGATTGTAGTTATGGTAACCAATGGTTAAAAATACTACAAAAATTTGACCATTGGTTAGAATTTAATAGAGTTTTTAACCATTACCAACTATGGATTAAAAATCCCACCCTTAAGCGATAGATACATAAACTCTTTATTAGGTACACCGTAAGATACCAATATTTACAAAAAGAAAAATTATTATTAAGAAAAACTTGATTAACTTATTTAAGAAAGTTTTACTTGTTGTAAATTCTGTTATCTTACAGTGTATCTACAATAAAGAGTTGATCTATCTATCACTGTGTCACCGTTTTGGACCGAGACGCGTGTTACGCAAGCAAGCTGTTCGTACCTGGCTCAGAGAATAGCCCACTGCACTAAAGTTAGACAACTCTTAAGTTCGCGCCTACTGCGACGCATTCAATTATGTTAATTCCGTAACAAATAAAAATATTTCTAAATTTTTACTATCGCAGTAACACAAAAATAAAACTGGATGGTGTAATGTATGGAAACGAGAAATTATGAGGTTGCCATCTTTTTTTAAAGCGTAAGGGTGTATCATATAAGGGGATTAACAATTTCAATATTCAAATTGTATGAAAAACCTGCAGATTTCACCTAGCGTAGCTAGCAAATGTGCAATTAAAATGATTATCAGAGCACTTAGACTTATAAAAACAACAAAAATCATAATAAAGTTATATTCAAACTAACTTACAAGAAAAAGAAAATTCACGTAGCGGAAATAAAGTAGTCATTTCAGCAGCCCTAACAGTTTTCCAAAGCAATGATTGCAGTTCAACAAACTGCGCGACAGCCGATCGTTGAACCTGCATTAAGACGTCTTTTGTCTCTCTCCCTCAACTAACATTAATATGAACTGTCTCTTTCTCAAGCACCATATACCTTCCGAAACAGCTTCCATGGAAGGCATAGTTCGATTATAAAAAGGTGCATTTCTTTATCTACATTCAATGTAAAGCAAAATCAAATCGCGTGTTAAGAACAACCAAAGATTCATGCAAAGTTTACTCAAGCATTTCTTTACATTCATGTATTAAACATAAAGAAGTAATATTACGTTGTTCCTATGAGACTACGATATTATACATTACTTAACTATTTTTTTGATGCGGTTCAATGAATGCATTCATTTCTTTTTATTTTAATAACATTTCATGGAGTTATAACTTACTCATCCCAACTCACAAAGACGTTTGAGCTTACCTAATACAAACCATATTTACAACCGACTTCAACGAAAGGGGGGTTGTATTTTTATGTTTTTTGGAACTCCGTCATTTATTAACCGGTTTGGAAAATTATTTTTTAACTTTAAATTGATAATTTCAGATTGGTCACAAAGAAAATCGGTCCAGGAGCTATGTAAGTCATCAGTTATCATCCGCTTTGCCTTTTCCATTTGTTATTGGGATCGGCTTCTAAACTAACCACCAGAATTACACGAGCGACTGCCATCTGACCTCGCAACCCATAGGTAAGGGACCAGTAACAGGGATGGTTAGATCAGGCGTCAGATTCCATCAGGCATCTGACTACCCGTAACGATTGCCATAGATTTCTTATGACAACCGGGACTGACGGCTTAGCGTGCTCTCCGTGGCACGGAGCGATAACATCGAAAACTGCACATAGTCATTGGTGCAGTGAGGATCGAACCCGGTGCCGAAGATTGCGAAGCGCACATGCTACCGCACGTCCACCATCGCTCTCCATGTATACATCTACAAAGAATAAAAATATGTAAGTATGCATAATAATGCCATTCAAGTATTTGTCAGTAGGTACCTATGATAGTATAAGACGACTGAAGTCAGTATGACCCCTTCTTTGAAAAGGATGTTTTAAAAAATAAATTTGTATAAATCTTAAAAAATTTTAACGCAAAGCAAAGCTTTTATTAATCAAGTATTATATTTATTACAATTTTTTAAGTTGTTTACCTACGTATTAAATATGTTTTGACTTTCAAACGGACAACAATGTCATCATCAAAGTCTCACTATAAGTAAGGGTTCCTTTTTCCATTAGGGTCAATTCCGATATGGTGGAAAATCGCTTGAATAATGTAATAAAATAACAACCTTATCCCATTTACACAAAGCTGAAAATAGTATGCAACATTGAAGTCTTATCCAATAAGAATGTTGTATACTTATGCGGTTTTGGTTCCTTTACCATCATATTAGAAGAATAGTTTTCGTAAGCAGGTATTATATTATACATATTTAGGCACATTAGCGTTACCTATTAGATAATGTTAGAACCAAGTTCAAACAAGTTGCATAATCTACCACTGAACCCACAGAGCGAGTAAAAAACTTGTGTATTTTTTTTATTGCTTTGTGGAGCCCTCTGGCTCGCCCAGGCAGTGTTACGGAAAAAGAAAGGAAAAAGAGCCTATGCAACCTCAAAATGCTTAAAAACGATTAGCATCATCCCGTGCCCTGTAAACAATATTGCAATAATGACTTTGAAATGAATATATGGTAAATTTTAGGACTAATGCTAAGGCTTATGTATAGTGAAAACACGAATTAATAAACTTTTCTCGATAGAAAAAAATTACAAAGTTACCTCCAAACCGTATAAATAAACCTCGATAATTCAATGAATACTTTAATAAGGACATTCAACTTCGTGTATTAGATGAACTAAATATAATGGAGGGCTTATGTATAGCGGATTTTTAAAATACCCATTCAGTGTAATAATAAATTATCTAAATTATTGCGCGTTAGAACCATTTTACTTAGATCGCCCCTGCCGCCCGGCCCCCCGACTCATCCCCGCTTTGGCCTATTACAATATATATATTTTGTGCCTTTGGCATGGATTCGCGGTGGCCTACCACAAGCCCTTAAGGAAACCGGCAGATCCAAGTATCACAAAAATTGAGGACATTTTATGTGTTATTTACCAACTCGCACTAGGCGGTAGAATTATGACTAAATTATAGCCTACATTTACTTGGTGTCATTTTTTAATTTGTGTCTCTTTATCTACCTTATTCACCCATCATCATCACCATTCACCATAGGCACAAAATAGATGTGCCATAGGCCTTTGACTGATCAAAGACACAGGTATTTTGTGCCATAGGTCTTTGACTAATCAAAGACACAGGGTAACATCCTTTCATTATTAAGTCATGAGTTCACTATGAAATACACTAGATGGCGTTGTACATCGTTAAAACACGCAAGCGTTTCGTTGCGGTGGGGTGGCGTAGGTTCGTCGTTCAAGTAGAGAAGTGGGTTTTTTCAGTACAATATAGATTATTGTGGAATATCTATTATCTATATTGTACTGAAACCCACCTCATTTACTCATATACAATAACACAAGGCGGAACGTTTCACTCGCGCGGCAAATTTAATATTCAATATTTTCTTGCGTTCTTTTGGCAATAATAGCTTAATTACTCATCGTGATTACATGAAAGAAAACTCATCATTCATCATCATTAACAGCCTGACTGAAGACGTCCACTGCTGAACATAGGCCTCCCCCAGAGCACGCCACCTTGAGCGGCTGCTCGCCTCCTGTATCCATCGGCTCCCCGCGGCTTTCACCAGGTCGTCGGTCCACCGAGTGGGGGCCGGCCTACGCTGCGTCTTCCAGTTCGTGGTCGCCACTCGAGAACCTTTCTTCCCCATCGGTTGTCAGTTCTACGAGCGATGTGGCCTGCCCATTGCCACTTCAACTTACTAACTCTAAGAGCTATATCGGTCACTTTAGTTCTCCTGCGGATCTCCTCGTTCCGGAGCTTATCTCGCAGGGAAACACCGAGCATAGCTCGCTCCATAGCTCGCTGCGCGACTTTGAGCTTACTAATGAGGCCAACAGTAAGAGACCACGTTTCAGTTCCATAAGTCATCACTGGCAACACACACTGATTGAAAACTTTTGTTAAGTGATCGATATAGCTCTTAGAATTAGCAAGTTGAAATGGCAATGGGCAGGCCACATCGCTCGTAGAACTGACCAGCGATGGGGAAGAAAGGTTCTCGAGTGGCGACCACGAACCGGAAGACGCAGCGTAGGCCAGCCCCTCACTCGGTGGACCGACGACCTGGTGAAAACCACGGGGAGCTGGTGGATGCAAGAGGAAAGCGGCCGCTCAAAGTGGCACTCTGTGTGGGAGGCATATGTTCAGCAATGGACGTCTTCGGGTTGTTGATGATGATGGTGATGATGAAAGCGAAATAAAATGTTAAAATACACCACACTCATGATAATCTAAGGGATTTTCCAAACCCACTTTTCAACCTACCTACTACCGGCTGGCTAATTACGTAATATACCGCAACAAAATTGTAACAGGCGTAAATCTCGCGACCACCGTTGTCAAACGACGCCGCTAACGTGCTATTTTACGAACGTGACTTTGAAAAAAAAAAAACTTCCTCCGCCTTATCATCCCTTCAAATCAACCCTGGCAAAAATAATTATGAACATGTTTTAAATTAAAAAGTATGTACACACCAATTTTCATCACTACAACTTAAAAAAAATACTTTCCATGCAAAGTTTCATCCTCAATTTCAACCGCATAAGGGATCTCTCCCAAAACATATTGATATAAACCCTTTGCTCATCAGGTCGAAAGCTGTTAGCGGGCCCATTCTGTAGATGACAGGTTAGGAATAGCTTTTTGCTCATCGTTTTAATAGCCAGTGTTGGTCTCAGGGCAAAAATAAAATAAGTTGATAAGTATACATTAAAAACATATTAAATACAACCACAATGAATGTGGAAATAATACTACATCGCACTGCGTAATAAAAAAAACTCGCATAGCATCGCTTCGCATAGCATTATAATTATCATTATCAAGGCCTGAAGACGTCCACTGCTGAACATAGACCTCTCCACAGAGCGCCACTTTGAGTGCCTGCTTGCCTCATGCATTTATCGGCTCCCCGCGGTTTGGACCAGATCGTCTGTCCACTTAGTGGCGGCCGGCCTACATTGCGTCTTCCGGTTCGTGGTCGCCACTCGAGAACCTTGCTTCCCCATCGGTTGTCAGTTCTACGAGCGATGTGGCCAGCCCATCGCCATTTCAACTTGCCAATTCTAAGAGCTATATCGGTAACTTTAGTTCTCCTACAGATCTCTTTATTTCGGATCTTATCTCGCAGGGAAACACCACATTATGATAAATATACTTGATAGTAATTCGATCAAAAATTTACCATAAAAATGAAAATTTACAAGTCCAACTGTTTCAAACTACAACTGTGTATGATTTTACACAAAAGGTTTCGAACTGTTCTAGATTACAGCTGTATGGTTTTGCAGAAAAGGTGTATGTACAATTGTACATGGATGAACTTAATGCTAAATGTGGGTGTGCGGCTATTTGTGATAATCAACTGTGGGTCATTAACCAAAAATTATATGGAATAGTATATGTCAACTAATAACTTATTAAGAATGTTATTAGGTTCTCAATTTTTATTTTTGTGAGTCGGGACATTGATGGTAGCAATTTACTTATTTCAATGATATGATAATATTATCATATCATTATATATAATATTATCAGCTCAGTCGAACTGTGATCGTTTATGTAGCAAGTAGGTCACGTTTTGTTGCTGGAAGCTCGATCTTGATTATTTGTACTACTGATCAATCTGTGGCTAGGTCAACCAATCAAGGAGCAAGGTTAGATACCACAGTACAACTTCAGTCGTCGCTTAGAATAACATCAGTGGGATAATGTAAGTAGAACTCAAAAATAATCTAAAAAAACCAATGGGGTAGTTAATCCAAGGCTTTGACACCAAACACCATATTAAAAGATAAGCCTAAGGAAATAAAAAGTTAAAAAAGCTTTCGAATGAAGTATGCACCATTGTTATTTACCTCGAATGTCGAGGTTCGACCAAGTTGCATTGGCCGTGCTCATGATTATGTTGATATGTAGGTACCTAACGTGTTGCAATCGGCCAATGTTTTACACATACACATAAAAATCAGGCGAGCTTTAACAATTCCTTGGATTAGTAAAAAAACCTTTCATGGGAAGCCGTAGAAACCGGAAATGTAGTTATATACTGTCGTACAAATAATAAATATCACACGGCTGTGTGTGCAACCCGTAAATGCCATTGACAGCAGCATGCGCTTGCGTCGCGTGGCAGAGCAGATCATTGAATGTATTATTTTAGTAAATTCGGGTTGGCAGTAATTACCTGAGTTCCATCTTACTCCAGATGATATTCCAGTTGATGCGTACGCGACGAATTCTGGTGCGGTAGAGACACACAACAGCGAACGACCGTTATACACAAGCTTACGCAGTCTTCTGTGGTCGACATTCGACAATCTAAACTGTTCCAAACTGTACAGTTGAATGTGATGATCGCGACCTTGCGGTTTATTGTCACAGTCTTAAGTTGTAAGGCCATAAAAGGCACGTGTTGAAAAGTTCATTAAACTTTTGTTTACATACGTTACGTAACTTTTCGTCGATGATAAAATGCTTAAGTAGTATTTGATCGAAGTTTGTAAATATACGTAATGCAACTTTAATTCCAGCTGAATAATTTACCTGTTTATGTATATTTTATACTTTATACATAGCTCGATAAGTAATGAATTTATCCTAGCCAGAATATAATAAAGCCGAAGCAATTATGATAATTAATTTAACGCATAAGCATTCATCGTGGTTTATCGAACTAATACAGCGTCAGGAGATAGGTAACCATAACTCAAAATTTTCCAGGGAATATTCATATTAATGAAAATGCATAAATTGCTTGCCCTGGACCAATAATAAAGTTATTTAGTTACAATAAATATTTTAACAGCAATTATCGGTTTTCGTGTCGGTAATATAGCTATGAAAATACGCTTTCAAATTTTTTATGCATATTTAGCAGCATTTTATTTGTTGACACGAAAAGAACTTGTCAAAAAGATTATTGTAATTTTTTATACATAACTATTAGATTTTTTTTCTAATTTGTGAAAGTACGATCACTGTGTATGTACGTGTGCTTGCGTGTGGACCATAACTCAAAAACATCGTTTATTTCAAGGACTAATATTGATTATTATTTGTTGAATAAAACAGCGATCGATCCTAACCTACGGCAATAGCGCTCGGTAGCCGGCGCGAGCGGCGCGGCGGCGGCGCAGGCGCAGCCAACAGTCCGGTTGGCCATGTACCATCATTTTATCACGGTGTTGCATAACACCGCGGGCCGTTGACCTCTCCGCCTCCCTCTCTACCTCAAGCCTCTCAATAGACTGCAGATTCGCAACAACTTCCGACTAGGGAAGTAATGGCTCTATAAATAGGAAGCAGTGGTACGAGTCGGTGATACGGGTACTTTATAGACTTAGGTCTTAGACCGCAGTTAATGCAGCGAAGCCTGTTCTAGCCTGTTGCGTCGACACTTACATAATTCTATCTCGGATAGGTTTATTTTTTTAGAAATTTACATAATATAAAGGGGTATTTTTCAAGAGGGTGTGGTGATCAGAAAATACTTATGAGGAATATCGAAAAGTACTAAAAAGAGTTACGAGCCCTATTTTAAGGAAAACTAAAACTGCATCATTGAATTTCTGAATAATCAATAGTCCTAGCCAGGAATCGAACACGTACATTAAAAAAAAAACCTGTATTATTATACCATAAGATAGTATCTCTAATAAGGATCGAATTCTGGGAAGTAATGACAGACTGCAAACTTAAATAGACAGCTCTTTTTTACCAAAATACTTTTTTTTAGCTTATGTTACCTAATATAATCTAATAGTTAAACTGATTAATTGTTCAACATGACGACCGTTGTTTTTAATACATATCTGGACTCAACATCTCAAGAACATAATGTTTTGAATGAAGATGGCCGCGCTGGGGGTGTGTGTTGAAAAAAGTATTGACCATCATTTTGAACAAGGTAGGTACAGGTTTATTAGTAGAAAATGAAGGAGAATAAAAAAAATTGTGAGGTCAGATTCAGATATTTTATTGCTTCCATAGTGTACATAGGTGGAATAAGCATAAAATTAATTAAGCAGGCTCATTACGGACCCCGTCGGGCGCAGCAAATTTGGAGAGAGGACGACTTCACAAAAGAGTCAATATGTACTTACGAAGAAAATAATAACATATTAGTTTGACTATAATAAAATTTTACTGCCAATTTTTTAATTATATTTATTAATTAATTTAAGGTCAATTTGACACTGCAAAGGTCGGTAGAGATCACTTACCCCCCTCGTACGTTTGTCAAACTCATGTTAACTAACATAGCAAATAAGCACTGTACGCTCATTGGTTGAAGGCAGCCGATGATCAACCGGCAACCAATGAGCATTCAGTATTTTTAAGTAGACATGAGTTACGAGAAACCGGGGGTCAGACCGTCAAAAAGCGAATGACGTGACGAGCTAGTCGTTCGTCTGATGTTAAGCGTCACTGCCACCTATAATAGTTGCGGTGCCACTCAGTACTTCACAATTAAAGTTTCGCATTGCGGAGTTGTAGGTATAAGGTTCAAATGCTTTCCAATATAGTTTTAACCCTGGAAAAGTAGGTACATGGAATACTGTTTATCGCGAGAAATTGTAGTTATCCACGCGTGCAAAGCTGCGGGCAGCCGCTAGTGGCCAACAAACTAAAAAAAAACGCCAGTTCAGTACATTTAAAAACAAAATGTTTTAAATGTTACATCAAATCCGTTACTTTAATAAAACTTGACGCCATTATACAACCATTCTAAATACAATGTTTAGATTTATTCACGAATAGGTAGACTGGTATTTTTTACTTATTCTAATGCAGCAGGCGAGGTGACTTCGAACTCTTTGAAGCGGAACCACGGTCTGTTGAATTTACATTACTGATATTACAAACGAGCTGTTATTCTTCTTTGTACTAAAAACGCAATGCATGCCATACGTATAAGTATTGTCGAAGTAACATACGTGTTTACTGTGGTGATATAACGGGAGATAACAGTCTCACGTAGGTAATTGATACGATAGTGAAGTTTTATGATCTAACAACAAGTCGAGTACAATGTTAGCAGAAAGTAAAATATGTTGTAAATATAGACGCAAAAACGTATAAAGCGAATTTAATTGAATGTAAAACCAACCAATGTGTACTCATAGGTTATAATTATTGATTTACGATTGTTATAGCAGTATCAACAGAATAAGGAAAATCTTGAAACCCGTTCACGGTTCAAAATAATCCTTTATTCAAAATACTCATTAATTGGTTACATTGCATATTTTTCCAAAACACACTAGTGTGAACTCTATCGTGTCCGGAATAGCGAGAGACAAACTCAGAACCAGGGGGTCTACCAAAGATTCTTTTCCATCGATAACTCCAAAATGTATGGAAATGACATTACTTGTGGATGTCGCTTTTCTGCAGGTAATGTCATTCCCATACATTTTGGAGTTATGGTTTGGCGTTAACGCTAATGGAAAGGGATCTTTGCTAGACCCCCAGAACACTTACAAAATCTTCTAAAACGTCGCATGTTAGGGTTTCTATGGCCCGACCGTGTACCTACAACAAGCTCCCAGAGCAGCCTCCGCTATGATGAATGGTATAACAGCGCAGCTAACGCGCGCCTGCCGCTCAACTGTCAAAATTGTGAGTTCTTCGTTCTTCCTTATGAAAGACCGCAGTTGAGCAGCGCTGCTGAATCTAGCTTGTAGCTAGAATCATAACAGGGTGGCTGATACTCCTTCTCTATAGTATTATGAGCGTCAAGACTATCAAACAAACGTCTACAGCTTCAAATAATTTGTGAAGTTATCGTCACCGTTCGGGACATCATTCAGGTCTTGAGCGACCCAGACGATCCTATAGCAGCCGTAGTATCGGTTGCGCTAGGATCACCAGACCAGTCTAGTCCTTCTAGCTCAGGTAATTTTTTCAGCAGTGGTATAGTAGCGTAACACAATCAGACACCAACGTAATAAGTGTACCTTTTTTGGTGTCAATTCATATTACATAGAGACGTTAGTATTTTATCTATTTTGTGGTAAGTCTAGGTATAGGTAACCTATTATAGTTCTGCTATCGGATTCATCCGGGTCAAGCGAGTCCGTCCCGTGTCCCACTAAGAACCCTGTATTGTATGCTAAGTATAGACTGCACCAATACAAAGTAACAACATGCAATAGGGCTTCTCATATTAATTGACAATTAAATCTAGTTGCTATTTCCACTATATGATAATTATGGCACCAATAGAAAGTTTGCCTAAAAACCTGTTTTAGAGGTGATCGACACACTAGAACTACCTAGTAATAATTTAACGGTAAGTTGCTGTGTTTCTAAATTGTACTCAAGACAGGCCAATATATATTTGATATCCATATATTTCACGTATCAACAAAAGACCCGCAAAGTTAACACATTTTATTGCGCAAACCCGGTTTGACATCAAATTATGATCTGAGGTACAGTGCGCTGTTATAGAGAACCCGGTCAAAAAGTGCTATGACGTGGCGGTCGATTAATTGCTCTATTGCCTGAATTATTTATTTCATTTTATTCATATCTCCCGTATCCCGTAGTCCCTAGTAACTGCTTAGCGGGAGAATAACTGGCAAAGCGGTGGTGCCTACTTAGACAAAGTTTGCAGAAAAGTCCTACCACCTAGAGTTATAAATAACGGAGAGCTCATTTGGATTTTTAACTTTAATTTAACGTAGAATAAATAAAAAACAAATAAATGAATAAATTTAGGTACCAAGCCCAGGCTATTATTATTATAGCCTGGGTTCCTAACTTGGGATGCATTATCCAACTTGCCTGATAGCTCAGTTGGTAGTAGCTCTGCCTTCTGAACTCGCGGGTTCAATTCCTACCCAGGGCAAACATTTGTGTGATGAACATAGGTGTATGTTCTGTGTCAGGGTGTTATATTGTATTCTATGTATGTATTTACAAAAAAAGTATTTAAGTATTGTATCTGTTTCCCATAGAACAAGCTTTGCTTAGTTTGGGGCTAGATGGCGCTGTGTGAAACGGCCACACATATTTATTTATTTTATTTTTATTATTACTCAAATATATCTGTTCTGTGCTCAAGGTGGCTACGTGCCAACATACGTGCAATACAATATGGCAGGACATGCGAAGGACATTCATGAGACAAAACCTAAGACTGTCGATGATATTGACTACATTACCGGCAACATTTCATTTTTGCAAAGCACCAAAACTCGAAGCCATTATCCTACAAAGAGCTCATTTAAAAAATATCAGACTTTATAATCAGTATAAGTTATTATTAAATAACAAAGTAAGGATTCATGATGTCGACGTGTGGTGCCTAAAGTACAATAACAGTTTGTCAAAAAAGACTTCTACATGAAGGAGTTTTAATTATATGTCTAACTAAAATCTTCAATTAATCAAAATTTGAATAAAGAAATCTATGCATTCAAATCAAAGTAAAAATAAATAGGTACATAACATCTGTTATTTTTCAACTAAGTTTTAATAAAAGGGTGTCAAAAAATTTAAATGTTGTGTGTGTGTGTTTGTATCACAGTGAGCAGACATCCATTTGGTACATTTAAATCCAATTTGTTATGAGTGCAGTAATTTTGAAACCAGTTTATTATAGATCATCTTGAAGACGCGGTATTATCTTCAATAGTTTGAATGGAGTAAAGAATTTTCATATCAACTGCATAATAAAGAAATTTTGAAAAGTAAAAGCAGCTTGATATGTCAGTAGGTATTAGATATGTAAAACAAAGGTATCCCTTTTTGTTTTACATAGGCTAGGCTGGCCCCCCGCTTCGTGGACCGACGATCTGGTGAATACCGCGGGCAGCCGATGGATGCAGGCGGCGAAAAGCCGCTCAAGGTGGCGCTCTCTGGGGGAGGCGTATGTTCAGCAGAGGAGTTGTAGGGCAGTTTGTATTTGGGCAGTGTTAAACAGAGAGGCGACTTAGAGAGTACTTAGTGTGCGTATGCCCTCTATCAGTTCATTCCGTCATCCCCTTTCCATCATAGAACTCAAAGGCTTGGTGATTCTTTTCATCCTTAATTGTGCCACCAGTTCGCACTAAGTGTTTTGCTGAGTCATTAATAATCCGAACGGCCATGGAATGGAATGCTTTCCAGCTACAGTATTTCCTCTTGGGTATAACCTGGGTCTTTTCAAGTCAAGAGTGAATGGGCATCTCATGAGCAAACGTGATCCACCTTAGACAACTTCGTCACTTACCAATAGGTGAGATGTTGTCAAACATATGCCCATTTTAGCATTAAAAATCCATACTTATATCTTTAAAAAAAAAGGGTTAAACCGACCCTCAATCGTTTAAATTTCATATAACATACTTGGATGATATAATAATATGATAATCATCCAAGCATGTTCTCAGTATACATTCTTTTTTCAGTTATTTTGATTTAATAACCAAACTACTGAACTGATTTTGATACATTGATCCAAATAACAGTGTATTGATGACGGAGCTCTGAGACAACAAACACAAATAATTAAATTATATATCCTAACTGAGAACCTCTTCCTTTTTCAAGTCGCTTGAAAGTCTAGCGGGCAAGCGTGCATATGAAAATATGCAATGATTGCATAGATACTCTTATCAATAAATAACGTGCTCGTGCCGACATCTAGGGAAATCAATCGGCACTAGCTCACCTTTTCCAACGCAGCTGCAGTATGCGAAAAATACAAATGCAACAAACACCCTGTAGTTATATACACTTAAGGTAAGTAGCAGAATTATATTATGGCCTCCACAATGTATGCCATAAACAAGATGTAAAGCCACCTTTTCTTTTGGTTGTCCTGTGGATGCGTAAGAAAGAAAATCCAACAAACGACATGGTAATACCTACTTATCATTCGACGGGCTGTTAAAGTGTATATTCTTATCAAACGTTGCAACCATTATAAATTATGTGATACTGTTGCGTTGATCAAAAAATTTAAAAATAAAGGCAATGGATAAAATGGTCTGAAAAGTCAAACGTTGAATAGTTTTGGGGTTATTGATGGAACCCCTCAGTAATGAATACCTACTTAATCAAAATCAAAACTTCACTATTGCACACAACCACCCGAGTGCTTCAGCTCGTGATAACTTATCAGCTTAAAATTTCAGGAAAGTCGCCGTCGTAAATTGCAAAAGAAATCGAGATCAACGGTCTCTCTTCCGGGTTGAAATCGCGAGATAAAGCACGAACGCAAGCTTTAGCAGAGCCTGCTAAGTTACACTAGTCATACGTTTTGGACAGACCTTGCTTAGACGGTGGCGAAGTTTCGTCTATGGTCTCGTAGAAGATGGTGAAGTCCTCGGAAGTGTCGCGGGATTGCGGCGGTGTGTGCAAGATGCGCGCTGAGTTTCCGGTCCACGCGTCCATTATCCAATGTACGTCTGATCTCGGAGTCGACCACTCGCGTACACTCCAGGCCGAGCACTGAGCTTTCTAAGTTAAACTCTAAAGAGTGCCATAGTGCGCCCGCGCACACTGCCCACCGCCGCGCGCCGCGCTCCAGTGAGAGTCTAAATCTCACTTTTTTCAAATAAAGGTATGCGCGACGACGAGACGTGTTCTCTGTGCTGAAACTTCGCGTGCGGGCTCGATGGGCTTCACGCACAAATGTTAAACGAGCTTAGCACAGTAGAAAATCGACCCTACGGAGTTGGATTCTAAATAAAACTCCTCACCGCCCAGCAAAAATGTTTATAATCGATGCAAGTTACTGCCATTTTAAGCCTCTGGAGTCGATGCTACCCTCCAAGTCGTGACTCCGTTAACCATTTATACACACAGAAAGCGAACATAAATAGATCCAAGGATCATAACTGCTTAACAATGTTTGCACACGTCTCAAGGCTGAGGAAAGAGGGGTACGACAACACTGCTCAAATAGAACTGCCTAGTGTGCCTAATGCCTATATGAACCTATGCTTATATCCTTTTGATCACGCAAATACAGAGAACAATCCATTTCTGTGTACGCGGTCGGATTAGGTCATCGAGGCTCACCTATTTAAACTAAATAGGTAAGCAATTTGTAACTAAATCCTATTATTACCGTTATTATAAATAGGGTAAGTTCTTCAAAAATTTACTCTTATGACACGAATCTACAGTTTCTTTCATTAATTCATTTCACCTCTGAAAACTTAAACAGGTACTTTTAGTAGATAATCATTAATCTGAGCCCAAACCTTTATCCGATTCTGAGATCAACGCGAGTACTTGTGACACTCATTGAAAACAGAATATATAAAGTATCACTCACTGAATCTAATTTACTCTTTAGAGTCTGCCTCTGTTGATTGTGTGATGTCATCGAGTTAGGTCTGAGAATATTAAACGCGAAGGTAACGAACGCGAAACCCGGAGCAAATTTTGTAAGGAGCAAATTAGCATTAAACGTTTTAACTGTCTGTCTTGTATTTGGCTCAACGCATCAGCATTGCAATTCAACGAGGCAATGCTGCCAGCATGTTGGGTACGCTACCTACCGGTAGTGGGCTGCATGCCCACTGCATGGACTGTCTATAGGCCATCGCGGCTAGTATACAGTCCATAAGTGTTCTTTGTAGTGGGTAGTGTAGTTTAGTTTAGTTTAGTTTTTATTATTGTAGTAGTTAGCTTGAGTAATACTGTCTTGTGTACATTACCGCTCGACTCCTCATCAGGTTGTGATGGTCCAGTCCAATAGACTAGTATTAATACACTAGTATCAACACAATTTGGGTCCAGCAAGGAGCTTCTCCAGCCACTGTCATAACACTGACAATCAACCGCATTTCTCTGGGTTCGGTAGGGGGATGAAACCCTTCAACACTTATTAAAATAAGTGTGAATAAAATAAATACTTAATTGTATTGTTATCGTAATTATCTGACACCCCAACCCAGTTGCTTTGAACGATTAATAGCTGGAGTTCAGTTTTGCGGTATGAAACTGGAATAGCCTGATTTTTTTTTCCTTCCCTTGTGTAGTAGATTTAAGTGTTTAGATTATCTCTATCAAGTTGGAAATGGGCAATGATCCTTCCTGGTTTATCTGCCTGTTCGTTTGTATGTCTATTCAGTACAAATTTTGAAACCTTTTGCAAATCATAACTAAGAACACTCTTGGTCGTGTCACATATAAAAATAAAAAGCAGAAACATTAAAATAAATTTATGTAATAATAGTAGTAGGTATAACTATTTACGATGTACAGACAAACATACTGATATACATCTTAAACTTATAACACTCTTCTATTAACTTGGGAGTTAAAAATGACGTGGAGCATCCAATCATTTTCGAGTGTGTGTGGCAATGGCCGTCAAAAAGCAACTTCGTTCTTGACCGAGATCCCGACATACACCTATTTTCACCTATTTCAGATAAGTTTAACTGACCATTTGAATTTCAAACAGCTTCTATTTTTTCACAGAATTCGTTTCGTCGACTTCCGCCCGTTTCATGAATAATATGTATTTTCGATTCATACGTAAACGTTGAAGATGTAGGTAATACAAAATATACAGTATAGTGTCATGTGATTGCAGCTATATTACAATAATTTACATCCATATAATCTCTACTATTATAAGCGATATTTCACGAGAGTAACAATTTTTACAGTCTATCAAAGCGCACTAGATTTCCCGACAACCAACGATTAGGATGCGTAGCACTGTTTAAAACCGTCGAATACACCACTTTCCGACTCTATTTAGAACACGCATTGAATCCGTAGCACTGTATTATACCTACTCACGAATATGGCTAACCAAACGCGTAGCGTACAGTCTGACATTATTTACGACGTGCACCTAATGCGTAGCTAGCATTTCCTAAAACTATACGACAATCACCGACCGAATGTGTAGCACTGTACTGTCCAATGCGTAGCACTGTATTACTCTTGCACGTGTCTAACCGAACGCGTAGCACTGTCTGACGTTATCTACGATACGTACCAATGCGTAGCACTGTTGAAATTGTTCAAGACACGCACCGAATGCGTAGCACTGTCCAACAATATTTACGTAACCAAAATCAAATGGAAAATTGTCTGACGATATCCACGCAACGGGAATCAAGAGTTGGTTATCAGGTATATTTGATTGTCATTTGCTTTATTCTTTTGTTTACAATGTTCAGAATGCTCCAAAGCTCTGAAAAAGTTGTGGTAGGTATTTTAGTGGCTACTTGTTTATGCAAGCTTTGTTATTTCAGCTTACATCAAATAAAATTTGTACCATATGTACATTTGTCACCTAAAAACGTGTCGTTAAACCAAAAAGGTATAATGTACTACGCACTAGAGGAGCTATTTGAAGCAAAAACAGTTTCCATTTTCAGTAGGCTTTAACTAAAATCCGATACAGTAGAGATCAAAATCGTTTAAAAAATATATTTTCTATAGCGCATTTTGTTCAATTTATAAAATTGGGCAAAGTGAAGCTTAATTTCATACAGAAAGGTACTGTGTACTTTTTTCTAGTTATTTTGATTTAAAAGCCGAAATGCTGAACCAATTTTAATGAAATTTGTGCCGACGAGGCCAATCTGAAAGTAAATTAGTTTTATAAATGACGAAGTTGTGAGGCAACAAACACCGAATTGAAAAGCTTCGGCTTCTTTTTATGAAGTCGTTTAAAAACCACTTATATATGACCCCTATCTACCTGATCACACAACGGCAATAGTGCCGGGTCTCCTTGTGATAGTAAGTATTGCGATTTTAAAGGCCTATCACTTTGTAGACACAGTTTATATAATAGTAACAATCAGCCACCTTAATAGCGCAGGAAGCAAACCTTTACTCAGGTCACTGAACCTGGTCTTAGAAACTTTCCTAAGCTCATAATATACGCTAACTTATTAGACATAAGGACTAAAATCGTAACTTCTTTATGTGAAAGAGCTAGAATCTAATCAAACGTGTTTTTGTACACCGGCGATGGAAAATGGCTTAAAAGACTATTCAGTTACGGTTGTGTTTGGTATGAACATCAGCATAGGTTTCGCAGAGCTGTTCTATTGGTACAGTGGTTCCTAAACTTTTTATAGTCATGACACCTTTCAAAATTTAATGAAAATCTTGGCATTATTTCAACTACCTACTCCGGAATCTAATCCATGATAATAAATAGTAGAACTAAAAAGAAGATAACTCCATCTTAAGGGAATCCCGGCCGAATGAGCTTGAGAGCTCGGCTTCCTCTGTTCCACCTCACCCATCATTCCATCAACATCAGATTTTAAAAAAAATGCCATCTAAGGACACGTAATAGATTTTTTGTTACCTCTTACTTATTATCTCCGTCATTTACCTATAAACCGATTTGGATAATATTTTTTTTTGGATGTTTTCATATCGGCCCCACGTTTCCTTTACCACGTTTCCACGTTTTCTTTAGTTTAGTCTGATCATGATCATAAAGGAAACGTACCCACGTTTCCTTTATGATCTTGATCAGACTGAAAGCAATAAGACTACGAGGGCCGATTGACAAAAAAAGCAGAAAGTATAAAATGCAGAATAACCACTTGGCACTCGGCTAATCACAAATATCATATTTTCTAATTATTATATTAGAATAGTTATATATATAAATAAATTAGATTAATGCGGATGCTTTGTATCCCGAAAAACTACGAGTCAGTTTTATTTTATGCAAATACAAAAACCAAATATGCGTAGCGTAGGCAATTAATTACATAAGGAATTATACAGTCTCTAATACTTAATTATCTTTTGGAATGCATAACATACAGTTTATACAGTATCACGGCCTGAAGGTTTTTTTTTTTTTTTTTATGTGATTGAATGACGTGACGAGCTAGTCGTTCACCTGATGTTAAGTGACACGGCCGCCCATAACAGTTGCAGTGTCACCCGGAACTTTAAAACAATAGTTTCGCGCGACACTGCACTGCGCACGTCATCCTGAGACATCACCCAGTCTAATAATCAGATTACTAGACTGAGTGATCAGATCATAAAGTCTCATTTGCCCAGTAATTTCACTAGCTACAATGCCCTTCAAACCGGAACACAGTAGTGCTTGCACACTACTGCTTGGCGGCAGAATAACTGGCAAAGCGGTGGTACCTACCTAGACGAACTTTGCAGAAAAGTCCTACCACCTAGTAAAGGTGTTGGTGTCGTGGACTCTAATTTGGGAAACCCTGCATTAGTGGATGGGCAGAGCTCTCCCAAGATTTACCGCATATAGTGAGGGAAATAATAGGTTCTATATACCCTATCTACATATTTTATCTCCGTATGCAAATGACAGTCATGAATATGCAGTTTGTGTTGGATGCAGTACTTGCTTTCCTTCATCAGTTGAGCGGCACAAGGTCGATATAGGCCATAACATAATTCCACATAAATCATTAACATAAATCGCTTTTTATATTTATTTGATTTGACTAAAGTCACTGATATAGCTTTTAGAATTGGCAAGTTAAAGTGGCAGTGAGTAGGCCACATCGCTCGTAGAACTGACAACCGATGGGGAAGAAAGGTTCTCGAGTGACAACCACGAACCGGAAGACGCAGCGTAGGTCGGCCCCCCACTAGCTGGACCGATGACCTGGTCAGAACCGCGGGGAGCCGATGGATGCAGGAGGCGAGCAGCCACTCAAAGTGGTGCTATTTGGGGGAGGCCTATGTTCAGCAGTGGAGTGGTCTTCAGGCTGATGATGATGATGTTGATTTATAATCGTTTTACACGAATCATATTGTACCTACCTACATTATGCAGGTAGAGTTAACATAATATGGTGTTTATACCAATACAAAACAATACAATTATAATATTTTATTGAACAACGATAAATAAAAAGGCACATAAAATATTCTAATATTCATATCAATTCATCAGCCGGAAGATGTCCATTGCTGAACAAAGGCCTCCCCCATAAAATGACACTTTGGACGCTTATAGTGGGGGGATTTGCCATAATCACCACGCTTGGCAGGTTTTACTATCGATAATTTTCATCTGAAAAAGCCATACTATCGATTGGCCTATCGATATTTTCATCGTTGGACATTTTTCTTTTTTGACGTGCGAATCTAGGACCCAAATGCCTTGCAGTAGGCACGTTACGCACCTTAAGAGCTTTCAAAGTTTAGTGCAGACGACTATAAGTGGCTTATATAGGTACCTACGTACGGCCTGTCTTTATTATTCAGACTCAGCGTGTGCATCTGGGCGAACAAACATGCAATCAGAAAAACAAAATGTAAAATTAATTCACTTACCTCGAGGACTCCCGGCTGTTGGAGAACTGGGCTCCTCTTTGAAACTGTAAATAAAAAGCATACATTGAATGGAAAATGCCAACATTTTCCTCCTTGTGCACTATAGTATGTTATACGTAACCATATGGCAGTGGGCAGGCCACATCGCTCACAGAACCAACAACCGGGAAAGAAAGGTTTTTGATTTTTGGGAAAAAATTAACTGGAAAATCGACTACCTATTATCATAATAGGTAGGAGTTACCTATAGTTGAAAATCATTATACATAGGAAGTAGATATTATTGTCACAAACTGAATAAAATTTTCTCAATGACTTTCATCCAGACGCCCGCTAGCCACGTTCGCGGCCCTGGCCCATTTCAAAATTACTTTACCTTATTCCACATCATAATATGTACTATAATAACACCATAAAATATTTATTTCAGAGCCGAACAATTATATACAAGGAATAAATCTATAATAATCTGCATGCCAAGCCGCCTGGCAAGCGTGGTGATTATGGCAAATCCCCACCTATGATAAGTGTACAAAGTGGCGTTTTATGGGGGAGGCCTATGTTCAGCAGTGAACGTCTTCCGGCTGATGAAGTGAAGTGAAGCTGCATAATATAAAAACGAAACCTAATCCAACTAGCCCCTACCAGTAGGCAACGTGCCCAATATGCTGCCAGCATTGTCACGTTGAATGGCAATGCTGAACCTTTGGCCGAAGTAGAGGCCAGCATTTTGGTCACGTGTTGCATCGACCAGATGTTTGGAAAGATCCTTGAAAATTTGGTGAGCACTCGGTCCCCAAGGCCCAAGCGTCTCAACTCCAAAAGGCGCAAATGCTATCGGAATTTGAAATGGTATATTATCCCGAAAGGGGGTAAATGTACTCCCCAAGGTAGACAATGTTTCTTCTACGACTTTTCTAAATTAATAGTTTTTCATTGAAGAAATGACATGTAAAGTTTACATTCAAAGATAGCCCTAGCGTAGCTGGGTGGTTGAACTTCGTTCTTGACCGAATGCACTTAAATGAGTTTGACGACCTGCGTTTGAAATGAATTTGTTTATTTATTTTAGTATCGTGCAATTTTGTGAGTGGATTTATTTTTTAGTATGGAGGTTTGGAAACACGCAGTTTCAAGTAAGGCTCTCACAACTTGTGGGCTATCATGGTCCATAACATAACATACCAATTCAAACTCACCTTGTATAAAACCGCCATCAAGATTACTATTTGCGCCTATTTAGTTGCTCAGCAGAGTCAGAGATATTATGTCAGACAAGATTATTAGATTGATTTACTCATATTGTTAAGTACCATTCTCAACTCAAATGAGCCGGGCCGGAGCAATGCTGAGCGCTGGGCAACATATTCTAGATAGGCGAGCATTATAGAAAATGCTCTCTGACCTTGTATATTGTAATCTGTGGAAAATGCCCTACTAACTGTTCAATGACGAATACCATATTATTATGTAGCGGGGTTCGGATGTTATATTAAAAATCACAAGCAAACCACGTCGAGGTACTTGTCAGTTGATCAAACCATGACGTATCTATCAACACCACTATTATAAAGAGGAAAGATTTGTATTTTTGTGTGTATGTTTGTAATGAATAAACTCAAAAACTACTGTGCCGATTTCAAAAATTCTTTCACCATTGGAAAGCTACATTCACCCTGAGTAACATAGGCTCACCACTATACGTGCGAAGCTGGGGCGAGCTGCTAGTCCTATATACATGAAACTCCTGAATGATTTACAGCTTAAGTGTATTATTATTGTATCGTTATCAAGATTTGTTGTTCTTCAGATCCTTATACCATATTATCAGATCATTTGTCAAGTGCTTTAAATTAAGGCTAGTGAAGATTTATAATTGATAGCAATATCGCCTGCTCAGCGTAATCAACGTTTCATTAATTTTTAATGTTTACCTTATCAAAAGGAACAGTTAAGGTCACTGAAGTCGCGTAAACACACCTTTTTTAGAAAGAATATTTTCATGAGGAAAATCATCTTACTTACTACCCTACTATACTCTGTTTATTATACTCTCTCTACTTCTACTCTACTCTTATTTATTTTGCTAAATCCACAGCTCTTAAATAGGCAAAGTTGTTCATTTTTATACTAAACCTAAAGCTGACATCGAATTTACATACTATAGATGTAATACAAATTTACAGGTCAGTCATCCGATAGAACAGAAAAAAAGAAAGAGTGGATTCGCTTCGCGTAGCTAGAACTCATGCGCACACGTATTGAGTGGTGTATTATATTTAAAACAAACGTTGCCCCCTTTCTATATTTTGGCTCCACACATAGTGTATTTAGCCAGTGTCAAGTATTGTAATTTTTCATCATGTTATAGAATATTTATCACGTAAAGTCAAGTCGTAGTCATAGTCTGTGTCAAAGCCTTTAGTCATAGTCCAGTCTAGTCATGCCCTAGTAAAGTGGAGGCAACTTTAGTTACTAGAAGCTTCTATGGAATTTTGGAAACAACTCAAAAAACCACGTTTCACCACTTTATAACACTTACCTATACACCTAAATAAAAGTTACCAATTAAAAAAAGTTTCGTTTTACAAACTCTTCGTTCGGTTGCATAACATTTTTTGCTCATTGTGGTTTATATCAAGAAGTAAAAAGCTAAAATTATATCGATGCAACAAAAAATACTAAACCAGATAATAATCAAACCTGCTAGGTATAGGTCAAAACTAATGCCATTTTTATTTGCACTGAGTCACTTACAAAAGAAAAAATGACAGTTTGAAAATGAGACAAGAGAAATTGTTTGTGTGAAAACCTGTTGTTATGATTAAGATCTTGAATAAATGCGACACTTCAACTGTAGTGTGTGTGTGTGTGTACTAAATATTGAACTTACCTATAGGCCCCATAGATTTTTAAATAAAATAGCAGGTATGTATAAAATTAATATACACCTAAAACATTCCTATTCCTATTCTAAAATACTAGGTCACTCCAATAACCCACCCCTTATTGTTCCCGGTGCAAAGGTGCCACAGATAACCCCCATAACCCCCAATTGGGGGTTATCTGTGAAAGGTGCCCATAACGCTTGCTGCGTTGCCACGTTGGATGGCAATGGCCAACCTTTGCATCAGGAACGCACCGGAGCGGGAGTCACCCGACCTTTCGGCCATCCTACGCTCTAGCTCTGCCACCAAGTTCTTTGCTTTCGCTCCCCAACTTCCCATGGTCTCCACAGCGATGGGCACAAAATAATAGTGGGGCTCCATCGCTGCGTATTTCAGCCGCTTTTTGTCCTAAAAGCCACAAAAATAGTATTTTGCACTTTGATAACGGCATTATGCTATTCGTCATGAAACAGATTGTGCCGATATGAGCTAGTACTCGCCCAAAATAATGACACATCCGCGGTCCGCCATTATTTCACTATCGCTTTTCCTCTCGGGCAGTGTGTATCTACTTGATATGTACTTCTCGCTTCCACGCTTCGTGAGTCTTTTGAGAGTAACGAAAAAATTGTAGGTCTGTGGCTTAGAGCATAAATATGGCTAATGTTCAAAAATCATTTAAATATTTTCTACGTGGAAAATATTCATATGTCTGTGAATTTCGCTTCTTTTTACGACAAGTCATATTTAGACATAATAAGTATCTAGCTAATTAATATTTCAACACATATAACATTGTTCTTTGCATATTATCGGAGTGACAACAAGATAGGTACTTTTAGGTCAGAAATTATAGGTACGAGTTCCCGCAAGAAGAGGACCAAACCACTGCGCGCCTCTGGTCGCCTTATAAAAGGTGTTGCTCACCCAAATTCAATGAACAAAATAATAAAAAACATGGTTAGGTACAATAAAAAAATTGTTATGTACTTCATAGGTACAAAATCTCAAAAGTTTTTCAACTGTTCAATCCTCGTTGTATCACCTTAGATTCACTGTGCGAGTCACTTTTTAAGTGCCAATAGGTACTGATGTAAATAATTTGTTATCATATGCCTTGTTTGTTTGCTATTACCCTTTGGTTCATTAGGCCGAGGTTACCTAAACCCGGCCACTGGGACACGACATCACCTCCAAGGACGGCACCAGGCTATCACGGTTTTTTGTCACCCTAGATACAGAAACAGAGCACCGAAATTTATATTTGACTTGTAAAGCAATTTGACAAAAATCACTTATGCATTTGTACCTACACCCGGCTGCCGCCAGCCCGCCACCGCCGCGCTACAGCCAGAGCTTCGATTATATTTACAAATTTTGCCGAAACAGGATTTAAGAATGGAATAAAAATGTGAAAACGGTGGTCATGACGCTGAGGACTAGCTTATCATTTATAATTCTTGAAAAACAGATTGTGAATGGAAAATTTAAGTGCTCAAATATTTCTTTATTAAGTCTTACAAACTACACACCGCTTCTATTAATATTTTCCTAAGTTTTGAGGTTGAAGAAAGTATCTATTTATTTACTGCTATAACCACGCATGCCCATTACCGCCTAGCTAGAACATAACAATCTACCTACCTATATTATTTACTTATACTATAATACTAACACATATGCATATACGACTCCGTACAAACATTAGCTGAACCGCTGAAAAAGCTATCTTTTTTTGAACATATTATGTTCTCGCACACACCCACTCTCATTTTATATGTATGTAATAGACGCATAATGATAAGAAAGATAAGAAATTTGATATGTCATTAATAAAGATGAGGTACTTACTTCTATCTCGGACATTTCTTTCGAGATAGATACTTTTCCAGAAAACTCATTCACACAGGCATTTGAAACTTTGAAAATATCGCAATACCTATGTTATTGACTGGCCGTGTATACTTAGGATAACCTACCTACTGCCGAATCACTGATTTAACCTATTTTTCATTATGCTATGGATCTCTATAAAACACAACAAGAATAAAAGAGTAAAAAAAACGTATCTACTGACCTACGCCTGAATAGGGCGAATTCTGTGGTAGGTGCTACCTAATCTACCTACTAATGATAACCAGAAAAATATGATTGTAGGCCCTATAAATTTGTTACTAGGCTCTAAAGAGGCCCTAAGAGGCTCTAAGCCTAGACCAAAATATTCGTTTGAAAATATAAAAACGCGCCAATGTGAAATCGTTTTAACTTTATTATAAATTATCAATTCATTTATAAATATCCATTTATCCATTTTTTTTTAATTTTTTTTATCTATAAATGGAATGAATTTATAATTATGATTAACTAATAACTTTATGGGGCTGATTTATTCAAGTATGGTTTTAGCCCTAATATAACTACCTAATCATCATCATCAGCCTGAATACGTCCACGCTGAACATAGGCCTCTCCCGTCGAGCCACTTTAAGCAGCAACTTATCTCTTGCATCCATCGGCTCTACCTAATACCTGTACTGATCCTACTGAAACCCAACGATACCTATTTGTATTTAATCCGGAGTAAATTAAATTACGCGACCCTTTAAAATCATGCCGCCCAAAACAGGGGTAATAAACACAAAATGAAAATAAGTAAATGGAATTAACTTCGTTGGTGAAAATATTGTACAAAATTAAACTTATCTGAATCTTTTCTAGCTTTCGGTATATATATCTATTGTGCTTTCGGTGCTTTTAAATTATTGCGAATTGAGCACCTACGATTAAAGATTACGACAACGATTACGATAAGTGATAACGGTACTAAGTATATCATTATCCTTTTTCTGCTATAATCACCGCTCGCTGGTAAAGCCTTGGTGATCAGTATATTTTAATGCAGGTTGAGGAGAATGATGCTACCTACTCCCTGAGATATTTCCTTATTCGGCACTTCGGCGCCCACGGGAGGAGACAGGGTACGGATGGGGGAAACAGTACTAGGTTAGCAGCCATTACAACACGGTCTCCTTCAGTCTTCTTACTCAGAGCATCCAGTGCGTGTTGCGACTTTACTTTGGTGGTGTACATTATATGTACCTTCTGTCCGTTGGTTCGCTGATAGATTCGAGGAAACTAAAAATCAGTCAGAGAGAAATGTGTCGAATCTGAGAATGAACAAAAGTAGCCAATTAGGGAAAGTCTCGACTCATTTCTGTACTCGACACAGAGCCTCTATTCGATTTTGCCGCCAAGACCTCGTTTGACACAAAGACGTGTACGTTAATTAAAAAACAAAGGTCAGTTTCAGTTGGCAAACTTTACTTCCATATCGATCTTTTTCAGACACCGCGGAGAATATTAAAACTTTACAAGGCCATACTTCGTTATACTTCAAGGCCAAGGCCAATATTGATTACCTATGCGTTCCAGCTTTCTATTATATATATATATATATATATATATATATATATATATAACCAAATCCAGACATGAGTCTTGTATTATCCTACGTTTCTATATAATAATATATACCTAATAGAGGTGATGCAATTGTCTGATTTTTGTGAAAATGTAACGTTTGTATGGCTACAGAGCGAACCCGGAAACTCAAGGACAGAAGTCTCAAGGCCAGCCAGCTCACCTGTTTATCGATTAGGTTTGGTAGAGAAATTACTTCAGTTTATTACACACTTAATAATTATATTAAAATAACACTAGCAAATACAGCTTCAAACTTACGTGTATAAATCGTCGTCTATACTAGAAGAGCTGGTAGCTTCTGAAAGCACCGAACAGCTCATAACGTATGCACTTTAATTTCAATAATAATTATTGTTTGATTTTTTTTCCAACCAATAGTAAAGATTGCTTTTAGACTGTTTAAAAGTTTAGCTATTCGCGGTTACTGTATGGGAATCTTTGTAGGCCTTCGTAGAGGGCACGACCGTGGGATGTATCCTTTGAATGCGGTAATTTGAATTTGATTATTGTGGTTTAATCGCAATTTATACATTTTTATAAAAGTTATATATTCTATATATTAATCTCGGTATTAGTGTAAGCGATCCGTGTGTAAAATTTCATCCCAAGGAAGTGATGGAGAAACAATGTATTTTTCCTAGCGGTAGGTAGGTAATTATAACTATACATTTATGTAAACAGCCCAAGACGAAGACCTCCTCTGCTAAATTCACCATCATCACGCTTGGCAGATGGCTGGTATCTTTTTTATCAACGATAGGCTAACATTTGACCACGGTCTCACCTGATGGTAAGTGACGACGCGGTCGAGGATGGAGCATGCTTGCCTAGAAGATACCGGTTCACTCTAGCTTTAAAAACTCCCAGATTACATTTGTCAGGAAACAATGACACTGGTAAGGTGTTCCATTCCTTTGCTGTCCGAATTATAAACGAGGAATCAAAACATTTTGTACGTATTCGAGGATTAAGACCGAAGAGAATATTATGCTGCTGCCCATTTTCTTGGGTAATTCCCTTTAGCCGGTTCTTATGGCGGCACCCACGGGAAGAAATGGGGTGGTCCTATTCTATGGCCCGGGACTACACATGTATGTATCCGTTTTTGTAGAAACACAGCTACTCGTATGTAGGTATTAAAATCGATTAAATATTACTTTTTAATAACTGAGTAGTTATGAATCAGTGAAAAAAATATTTCTTTGGTAGTTATGAATAATGTTTATATGGACTATGGATATAAATAAATGAAAAAAAAAAACATTTAAAACTAAACTAGGTACTGACACAAAATAAAAAACCGGGAAAGGCGCAATGGAGCAGAATGATGGAAAAAAGGGAGCCTCTCTTATTCAAACGTAAAATTAATTCACCCAAATGAAAATCCAGGTAGGATCAGCTAGTTGTATAAATAAAATTCACCACCCCATCTCGCGACAAAGTCACGTCGTTTGGCTAGGGGTTGACATCGCATGCGCGAGTTTGACCTTGAGGAAGCTTCCTGGTTCATGGTTAAAACGTCACCTGCCTTCTAGGTTCTAGGTCATCGTGTCTATATTACGCGGCGATTACGCTACCGCCGAACTTAATCTGGAGCCTAATTTGCCGCGGTAAGGTTTCAGGTTGTTCCGCGGAAACTAATGTAAAGAATTTAGAAGGCTACTTATATGTAAAAAAGATTCGAGGTAAAGTTTAGAAATCCGGGACTGATGATGATGACCGGTGTTGATAATGATAGGTACTTATCGTTATAATTCAACGGAAACTTGCGACTTCGGACCATGCTGGGTTAGCTATACCTACTGGCGTATTTATTATCTTAGACTACCTGTACCTGCAGACTCCCAAGGGCTCAGTGGCGCTTATATCACAAAAGCTCCGAATAAACTGAAATCAGTATAAAATTAATAACCAACCTCCAGTTTCGCATCATGTATTATGTAGGTACATGCAAAACAAGGTTCAAAGTAATAAATGTCTACAGTCTCATCAATAACATTAATATTGTAGCTATCTTTTAGATACGTGTCCTAGCGTCGCTGATCGTGCTCGGCTTCTCGCAGTCTCTGTGTGGGAGTCAGAACTTTGGTTCCAAGCCATAGGTACCTTCTTCTAACACTGGTAACCTTACAGACCCGACTGCTTTTTGTTTAGCTATCAACTTACGTCTGGGTGCAAGATGCTGTGTCACCCATCACTGCCACTGCGGTACTGCAGTCGATCAGCTCGGTCATCACGGTCTCTCGTGTACGAAAAGTGCTGGTGGATCATTCGCCGGGCTTTTACCACCGCCAATGTGTGCAGCCATTCTCGAACTGAATGGGCTCATGCGTGACGATGGTAAAAGACCTGACGGAATGACTCTGGTTCCCTGGAAGTTTGGGCGGCCTTTAATGTGGGACGCTACGTGTCGATACTATGGCGCCGTTGCATCTTTCCGAGACACATGTTAGGGCCGGCGCCGCGGCTAATTCGACTGAGCAGCTAAAGCGGCGCAAATATAGTAATCTCGGTAGCGGTTACATATTTGAGCCGTTTGGTGTTGAGACCCTAGGTCCGTGGGGACCGGGAGCTCATCGCGTTTTCCGAAGTTATAATGTAGGTACCTACAAAGCTCAAAATGTATATACATGTATGGCATACATTGTATGCCATAAAATCTTTCCATCGGCTCCCCGCGGCCACCAGATCGTCGGTCTACCGATTGGGGCCGGCCTACGCTGCGTCTTCTGGTTTATGTTTGTTATGGGTAATAATTTTCAATTTTATTTAGGGGTTATTTTTTAATTTTGTATAATTTACACAAAAAACATCAAAACAAACTTTGAACAATCGACTTATATGTATATGTATAAATACTATAGAATATATATAGATAACTGATAGAATACTTAGATACTTTTTTGTTTGTAAATACATACCTACATAGAATACAATAAAACACCCACCAGACACAGTACAAACATCGATGTTCATCACACAAATGTTTGTCCTGGGTAGGAATCGAACACACAACCTATAGTTCAGAAAGCAGAGCTACTACCAACTGAGCTAACAGGCCAGTCAAAATATATTGAGTATAATTCAATAAGGATCGATGGCAATTTTATTAACTCCACTGTACACACTAATACAATGGATAATCTCTAATACTGATTTGAAATTTTTGTAGCCACACCTCGAATGTGTGCACGTTGCTTACCAGCGTCTTTGTTTTCACCAGCGTCTTTGTTTCCCGATAAGTACAATCTGGAGCTCTTCAAGTCACGAGTGAATAGGTATCTTCTAGGCAAGCATGTACCGTCGTAGATCGCATCGTCACTTCCCATCAGGTGAGAATGCGGTCAAAAGCGGGCATATCTAGTTATAAAAAAAAAAGTTTAAAAACTTATCACCTTCATCACTCCCAAAAAATTATTTATATGAAGCGGCAGGAGTCGAACAGCTGCTAAAAGTGGCGCTCTCGGGGGGAGGTCTATGTTCAGCAGTGGACGTCTTCAGGCTGTTGTTGATGATGATGATGATGATGACAGAATTTGCCCAAGGTAGTTCCTCGATTGTGTTTTCTCTAATCTGTAGTAGTTCCATCTATGAAACTTCCTTTTTTTGGAGTTTTGGCGGGAACGCGGAAAAGTTCACGTCGTCGTTACATTGTATTATTTTTCAAAAATTGTGCTTTTTCCGGTGTTAATGTTCATAAAATATGAAAAGTTAGAATACTTGACGCTGGCTAAATACACTATGTGTGGAGCCAAAATATAAGAAAAAAAATCTCTTGTCACGTCATTTGCTGTGGTCTGTGGTCATTTGTTTTTTCCTTGATCTGTGCTTGTCACCCAATAATAAAGTACTATACACAGATTAGAGAAAAAAACAAATGACTATATACGTCTTGTATTGCACAACCCAGCAATTCGAAGCCGTGTACACGGATTCCGGGCTGTACATTCCGGGTAGTGCAATGTTGCCTTTTTTAGGGGGGGGGGGGAAATGCCTTCGCACTTCCCTGCCACCACGGGGGTGATGACAGGGGGTATGTGGGACTTGAACCCAATATACGCCTGCCCAACCAATATTGCCTAAATAAATATGCAATGAGCCGTTTTATTAAAAAAAAGAAATCGTGTTTTATGCATGACCCAATAGATGGCGCCAGTTGTGGTTTTACTAAAATCTGTCACTGTCACTGCTTCAAGCATAGACCACAAGTTAGAGGAAATGTGTCACGATACTGACTGACAACTTTAAACTCTTTCGTTTTTTTTAGTTTCGTTGCGAGATACCTTGGCTTTATTTTGGATCATAATATTAACGTTTATCTATCTCGCAAATCTACTGTACTTCAATTTACTTAATAAGAATGCACCACAGACTACTTAGGAGATACTGCAGGCAATGTACTTGTGGTCCACCCAACTGAATTTGACATTTCGTTGTAGATAGTCTAAGCATTTTCTTATGTTAAACTACTCTGTGGTTTGAAGCGTTTAAACTATGTACTTGCGCCATCTAGAAAAGAAGCGGAACTAGTGTTTTTTTACAAAAAAACCTCCTCATTAATTAAAAATTGCAATTCATTAAATGCAGTTAATTAATTGCAATGTGCAATTAATTAACTGCATTACCAGCATTGCACAGCCAATATTGTACGACCCGTATTGCACAGCCCGATATTAGGAAGCCATGTACACCAATTCCGGGCCGTACATTCCTGGCTGTACAATATTGTGGTCTTGCATGCCAGTCTTCCATCCTTACCATAGACTAGTATTGTATCAAAAATCCAATAAATTATATACTCTTTGCAAAAATCAAAAATCAAAATAAGTAAAATAACCACGTTTTTTTTTTCGGCGGGAACCTGAAAAGTGAAAAGGCGCGCTTTTAAACAAATATTTTTAAAAAACCCAAAATTATTGTAAATTTGTATATTTTTCGTGTATATAGTCTTGTATATATTTGTAAATAGAGCACAACCTTAGAGAGGGCCCAAGGATGGGCAAAAAACGTAAAAGAAAAGGAGATGACTCTCCACCTGATGAGCAGCAGCAGCGGCAGGTCTCATCCTTCGAGTCTTGCGATTCCGACTCGGACTCTCTGAAGTCGATCGCTGTAGAAACACCAAAAGCTAAAAACAAGGATAAGTATGACATCTTTAAGGTACGTGGATACTCGCGTAAGTACCCTGAAGACTCGAAAAAGACCGAGTTTATTGTGTTTCTTTCGCACGTGGAAGAAAACATTACTTTCAGCGACAAGGATCGTATGGCACTGTCCAAGGGTTTTTTTTTTTTTTTTTTTTTTTTTTTTTATGTGATTGAATGACGTGACGAGCTAGTCGTTCACCTGATGTTAAGTGACACGGCCGCCCATAACAGTTGCAGTGTCACCCGGAACTTTAAAACAATAGTTTCGCGCGACACTGCACTGCGCACGTCATCCTGAGACATCACCCAGTCTAATAATCAGATTACTAGACTGAGTGATCAGATCATAAAGTCTCATTTGCCCAGTAATGTCACTAGCTACAATGCCCTTCAAACCGGAACACAGTAGTGCTTGCACACTACTGCTTGGCGGCAGAATAACTGGCAAAGCGGTGGTACCTACCTAGACGAACTTTGCAGAAAAGTCCTACCACCTAGTAAAGGTGCGGTTTGCGGGAGCATGGTGTTTCAGGCGTCATGCACCTCAAGTCTATAAACAAGTACAAAGTAGGTATAACCTTCGATTTACCTAACAACGCCAACATGTTTCTGCAAAATAAAAAGTTACTGGAGCAACTGTCCCTGAAGGCAAATATACCGGCTGGAGACACCGAAGTGACGGGTGTACTCACCTCGGTGCCGACCGACATGTCTAATAAGCAGATATTCTCACTAATCGGAAGCTCTAAGAATGTTATACAGGTCAGGCGCTTTATGCGCAGAGTTAGAGTTGACGGTGGCGCTGCTGGCGCGTCCTTCGTACCCACGCAGGCAGTCGCAGTTACATTTGCGTCTACCAACCTTCCCGAGTACGTTTATCTTGACTCATGGCGTCATGAGGTGAAAATGTACATACCTCCCGTAAAACAGTGTCTGAAATGTATGTCTTACGGCCACATAGCCAAATTCTGTAGGAACACCGAGGTATGCTCAGTCTGCTCAGAAAACCACAATTTCAAAACATGTCAAGTTGACTCCAAAAATGCTAAGTGTGTCAATTGCAAAGGTAATCACATAGCCATTTCATCAGCATGTCCCATGAAAAAACAAAAAGTCGAAGAAAACAAGATTAAGTCCCGAAATGCTACCTTCTCAGATTTGTTTGATTCAAAGTCATTCCCAGCACTAGCAGCACGAACACTTGATGTTCAAGTAAACAACCTTATGAAATCAGAAACATTTATTAACATTCTAATTGAAACAATAACCAAAATTATCAGTAACAAAGATGTACCTATAAACTCAGGGTCTATTCGAGAGACTCTTAAAAAAACCCTCAGTAATAAATTACCTCCTACTTCCTCATAATGGATCAGTTAAATATTATACAGTGGAACGCACAAAGTCTAAATAGTAACAAGCATATATTTATTAACTACCTCTACACAAATAATATACATATTGCGATCATTTCAGAAACATGGTTTAAAGCTAACCAACATTTTAAAATTAAAAATTACAACATTGAACGTAATGATTGTGGAAATAGCCATAATGGAGTGGCCATAATCATTCATAAAAGCATCACATATTCAAATATCAACACATACTTTGATGATTCGATACAAAATATCTGTGTCAAAATCACAGTAAATAAACAGGATTTATGTATTGTCAGTTTTTATAGTCCTACTAATTGTAACCCAGCTTTTAATAAAGCTAAATTTGATACATTGGTAAAATCGATTCCTAGTCCTTTCATATTCGCAGGGGATTTCAATGCCCATCACACCTCTTGGGGTTGCGGTTCTGACTCTCCCCGTGGAAGGGAGGTGTTGGAAGTCATCGATGACAACAATTTAGTCTTGCTTAATGATGGTCAAGCAACAACAGTTGGTTCATTAACGTGGCGTCCAAACGCACTTGATTTGTCGTTGGTTTCCCCATCACTGGCTCTTCATTGTGAATGGTCCGTTCTTGATACTCCTCTTGGTACTAGTTACCACCTTCCTGTAATCATTAAAGTATTGCTTAGTAATAATAATGTAAATTCAGATGGAAACTACTGTAATGGCAAACACTTGCCCATCTACCCAAATTATAAACAGGTAGATTGGAAAGTGTTTAGTAGCTGTGTAGATGCATTATTGAATGATTTTGAATTGAATCTTTGGAGTCCTCAGGACGCATATTTGCTATTTTGTAAAATATTACAATCAGCAGCAAAATCCGCTTCGAATTTAAATAGTAGTTGTTCTAACAACATTAATCAATCCTGTCATAGGAATCTCGGTAAAAAACCTCACCTTCCATGGTGGAACCAAAAGTGCTCAGAAGCTGTTCTAAAATTCAAAGAAGCATATCTTAAGTTTAAGTACAACCCAACAGAAACCAACTACTTGGAATTTAAAAGACTTCGAGCTCTCAAAAAACTTATTATAAAAATAGAAAGACAGAACAGTTGGAAATCTCTCTGCGAAACTTTTAATCGTTGTACTCCTATGTCCATTATATGGAAATTTATGCGTAAATTTAATAAAACATATGTTTCTAGCAATAATGCAGATGATTCCTGGATTTTAGATTTTCTACAGATGTATACCCCAGATTTTGTATCAAATGGTCTCAACACATCATATAGTAGCACTGGCAATATAAACTCCAGTAATAGTTACTTCCTTAGTCCATTTTCTATCAATGAATTAATATCTGCTGTCACATCTAGAAGAGATACTGCCTTTGGTCTTGATGGTATACCATATTCTTTTTTTAAAAATTTCAGCAGTAAGAGTATGGAAATCTTCCTAAAAATACTGAACTTACTCTGGGAAAACAATAATATACCCCACGATTGGAAAGTAGATTGTCTGGTACCAATTTTAAAACCTAACAAACCAAAATTGTGTCCTGATTCCTATCGCCCTATAGCGCTTACTTCATGTGTTGGAAAAATATTTGAACAATTGTTAAAGCAGCGTTTGGAGTTCTATATAGAACAAAATAAAATTTTACCTTCAAACCAATTTGGTTTCCGTAGAAATCGTTCAGCTAGGGAGAGTATCTGTCAGTTACAACTTGATATCCATAATGCTTTAGATGCACATAATCATCTC
The DNA here is from genome assembly GCA_910589525.2 of Ennomos quercinarius. Taxonomy (NCBI): domain Eukaryota; kingdom Metazoa; phylum Arthropoda; class Insecta; order Lepidoptera; family Geometridae; genus Ennomos; species Ennomos quercinarius. The sequence continues at coordinate 17,243,482 of OU342489.1, forward strand.
CTTGCTGTTTTCTTCGACATCACAGGGGCCTTTAATAGTGTGAATATTGATATACTTTGTCAGGAATTGTTGTTAACAGGAATACCTGGAAAGATTATACACTGGATTAAAATTTTTTTAAGTAGCCGTGAAGTCTTTGTTAAATATAATAGGCATCTATATGGTCCTAGACTTTCAACAAAAGGAGTTTGTCAAGGCGGCATTTTATCGCCATTAATTTTCATATTGTACATACGTCGTTTAAATATAATATTAGGCTCAAAAGTGAAAAACTTGCAGTTTGCAGATGACCTAGTTGTTTATGCATCAGGAAATAATATAAATCAACTGGTTGAAATTGTTAATGATGCATTGGCAAATCTCAATAATTATTTTTCTTACCTTGAACTTGATGTTAATCCTTCAAAGTCAAAGGTTGTTCTCTTTGGGAAAAGGTGTCCCAATATGCCTGTTGTTCATTATAAAGGTTCTTCTTTACCTGTTTCACTTGATGTTAAATTTTTGGGAGTATTGTTCTCCCACAATTTATCCTGGAACAATTATTTAAAACATTTAATAAACAAAGCTAACAAAGCTTTTAATGTATTAAAATCTTTGTCTGGTACATACTGGGGTGCAGACCCACAAATTCTACTATTATTGTACAAATCATTAGTTCATAGTCATTTTGAATATGGTTTTTTATGCTTTGCTGCAGATGATAAAATTGTAAATAGTCTAGATGCTTTTCAAAACAAATGCATGCGAATAATAACAGGGGCATTTAGAAGCACACCTATAAATGCAATGCAGATTGAATGCAGTCTGCCCCCCATGACCATTCGTTTTAGGTATCTTAAAGAAAGATTTCTCCTTAAACTCTACAGTGTCTCTAACAATAGTCTTATAACTAATCTGTCTAATACATTAACCCAATCCACTGTTAAACCGTTTTATATGCTACAGGGATATGAAGGTTTCTTAGATTTTCTTCAAAATCTAAATATCTATCAATCAAATCATATTTTGCCTTGTTATGAAGGATCTTTTATTAGCAAATTTCCAGCAATGAATATAGTCATAAACAAAAAACTGTCAATAAAAGAAGAAGTATATACAATGTTGGCAGAGTGGACAGGTCACAAATTTGTTTACACAGATGGGTCGAAAAATGATAATGCTGTGTCTTACGCAATATTTGAACCCTCATTGAACATTGCTGTGGGATATAGAATTGATAAACATGCTAGCATTTTTACTGCTGAAGCTGTTGCTATTTTGAGTGCTTTGAAGCACATCAAAAACAAAAATCAGGGACACACAAGATGGGTTGTTGTTAGTGATAGCATGAGTGTTTTGAAAAACTTGGCAAATAACAAATTACATGCTAACACTAATTACATTATTTACTTTATAAAACAGTTATGGGTGGAATTATCTGATTCAAACATACAAGTCAGCTTTGCGTGGGTACCTTCACACATAGGTGTTGATGGCAATGAAAAAGCTGACTATTTAGCCAGCACTATAGTTAAATTTTCAGATGTTATTTCCAGGTATGCCAATGATGCAGATGTTTCATTGCCATACACAGATATTGTAAGCCTCCTAAAACAAAGGATGGTTCAACTATGGGGGAAACATTCGTACCATTGTACACAAGTTGAAAACAAAGGTTCTTGGTATGCCGCTTTAGATGTTCAGATAAATTCAAAGCCATGGTTCTGCAAGGCCGGTACTTTTTTAAACAGAAAGTTTTATTCAACTGTTTGTCGTATGCGTTTTGGTCACTGTCGTTTGAACTTTCATCTCCATCGCCTTCGAATGGTGAATTCCCCATATTGTGACTATTGTCAGTCCTCGAATATCCAATCCTTAGATCACATTTTCTTTGAGTGTTCATCTTTCAGCATTCAGCGCCTTGTGTTGATAGACGAACTTCTACAAATCTATGATAAACCTGAACTGGTCCCGCGGTGCATTCAGGAGTTGCTTGAGAATGCCTCTGTTTTTACCTATTTGTATAAATTTATATTGTGTACTGTAAATGAGATTTAGAATAAGATATAAAATGATAATTTTATTATTACAATACATATTACAATGGTTTTTTTTATAAAGTTTTTTTTTGTGTGTAAATATGTAAATGTAAATAAAGGTATTTGACTGACAGTCTGACACTGGCAGTCTGTCTGTCAGTGTCGGAGTGATGAAGTAAACGTCAACAATTGACGCTTGAAGTTATAAGGTACCTACTAATTGTAAGGGAAAAATTAAAATTGACTTTCATTATCTCGGAAATGAACAAAGGACGATGATCCTCTTACTTATGACAAAAATGATCCGGATTTGACTATGAAATAAATAAAACGAATGAAATTAATATCCTAACTATGACGAAAGAAGTAAATCCTACGAAAGACTAGGCGGTATGGTCTCATGACTTTAGCCTGCCCAATAGGGCAAACAAAAAAAAAATAAAAAAATAAAATAACCACCGCAGAAATAATTTTAATAATCAATAAATCTGAGTGGATTCAGATGCAAAACGTGACCCTATTGTCTGTGCAACTGCACTTCGTGTTTTCACTCACGATGATAGGCCCTCTGATGTATAAGAATTCGCGTGTTACTAAACAACAGTGTTGTACGTTGTAGGCTTCGAGTTGACCACAGAGATTTGAGAAACTATACGCCTGACTTGTGTCTGGCTTCGACCAGCCAGCAGTCGCTGTGTATGATGGAGACGCGATACTACGAGGGTTGTGGTCGCGAAGGCCCTATTCGATGTATTTTCCTTGGCGAGTTTCACCCCATCGCTGGACCCAAAATATCATGTCAGGTGAGTACTGAGTCATGTCGAAGGCTAAGGTCATATAATATACACATCACCTTATCGTCTACAGCATTTGTGTGTAAGCATTCGTTTTTATTTTACACAAGTATGTAATAAAGTGTTTTGTAACACAATGTGTGTCTATGAGTCCATGAAATTTTAAAATTTACTTGCTGTTCATATTTTGCTATAGTTCCTCGGGTTGTAAGAAACATAACCTCATTACATTATTGCAATAGACTCATTATTGGTTTGGCATATCCTTATAATTTTTTAATTACCCTCATGTAAACTTTATGCTTACAAGACCAACAAAAGTAAAAGCTGAATAAAAACTACTGACATAATAATGTACTCTTTGCCACAGACTTAGATAAAGGTATTTAAACATGGGCTGAGTCTGATAGCTGCATTTGATTTTAATCTTATTCTAATTTTACATGGGGGTGATAAGTCCTGCACAAACATCCCACTCAGGGTGTATTATGCATTTCCCCCTGCCAGCAACTACCCAAGCCATTCCAGCTCCTTAAAATAGCAGAGTGTGGCTCTAAGTTGCTGGCACAGCTGCTCCAGTGGCACTGATGTTGGGTCATTTCATTTCATGTTACTGTTCTATCACAAAGAGTGAAATGATCATTGAAATTATATCACAATACTGCCCTCATAGTGAAGAACGCAGTAACTAACAAACAAAATTTAGTTGACAAAATTTAGTTAGATACATTCAGAATCAGCAAAAAAAAACCACATTCTGTTCTTTCTCATGTATCAAAACCACCTGGAACCCAAAAACTAAGGAAGCAAGAATTCTGAATGCTGCTGAATGCTGAACTGGACTTCTCTCGACTACTCGCAACTTTTGATTTCGCGTTTTTTTCTAAAACATGTTTTACCTACTTACTGCATTTTCCATAAGGATGGCAGAATATGATGGTACTAATTAAGGCCGCCACAGTGCCAGTGTGACTCTGGGATGCTAAGTTTAAATTGTTAGAAACAGGCTAATAATGTGAGGTAAATCTAAAAGTCATTGGAGATTAAAATTATAGAACCAATATTACTAGGGGGGTAGGACTTCTCTGCAAAGTTTGTCTACATAGCTACCATTGCTTTGCCAGTTATTCTGCTGGCAAACAGTAGTGTGCAAGCACTACTGTGTTCCAGTTTGATAAGGCATTGTAGCTAGTGAAATTACTGGGCAAATGAGGCTTTATGATCTGATCACACAGTCTAGAAATCTTATTACTATACTTTGTGAAGTCTTCGGATAATGTGTGCAGTGCAGTGCCATGCTAAACTATTTTAATTTAGAGTTCTGAGTGATACTGCAATCTATTATGGGCAGCCGTGACGATTAACATGAGGCAAACAACTAGCTCTTCACGTCATTCATTTACATACAAAAAATCCTTTGGTAACAATATTATACTTACCACTAGTTACCTAACCTTGTTAGTATGGGATACTACTTGCGTCGATACTATGGCGCCGTCACATCTTCCCGAGACACAAGATAGGGCCGGCGCCGCGGCTAACTCGGCTAAGCAGCTAAAACGGCGCAAATATAGTAATCTCGGTAGTCGTTACATATTTGAGCTGTTTGGTGTTGAGACCCTGGGTCCTGGGGACCAGGACCTCATCAAGTTTCCCAAAGTTTATCAGAGCGTCTGGCTGATGTGACACGTGACCAAAATGCTGACACTTATTTGGCTCAACGAATCAGCATTGCAATTCAACAAGGCAATGCTGCCAACATGTTGGGTATGCTAGGACTGTCTATAGGCCATCGCGGCTAGTATACAGTCCAAATGTTCTTTGTAGTAGATAGTGTAGCTAGTTTATTACTTTTTATTATTATTATTTTTTTTTTTTTTTTATGTGATTGAATGACGTGACGAGCTAGTCGTTCACCTGATGTTAAGTGACACGGCCGCCCATAACAGTTGCTGTGTCACCCGGAACTTTAAAACAATAGTTTCGCGCGACACTGCACTGCGCACGTCATCCTGAGACATCACCCAGTCTAATAATCAGATTACTAGACTGAGTGATCAGATCATAAAGTCTCATTTGCCCAGTAATTTCACTAGCTACAATGCCCTTCAAACCGGAACACAGTAGTGCTTGCACACTACTGCTTGGCGGCAGAATAACTGGCAAAGCGGTGGTACCTACCTAGACGAACTTTGCAGAAAAGTCCTACCACCTAGTATTGTAGTAGTTAGTTTAAAGAATAAAGGCACATTGCCCGATAAAAAAAAGGAAATAAGTTACCTAACATAATTATTATGTGGTCCATGGAACCACAGTTTCTATTTATGTTATGGCTGTTATGTGTGTACTCTTTGAAGCTTTTGATTCATTTGCCATTTACACCTCATCTCACAAAATACTTGATTAGTTAAGTACTTATTAAAATGGTCATTAATTTTTGATTTCAGTTCCCAGAAGATTACATGTCCAAAGATCTATTTGACTCAATCAGCGCCTACATCATACCTAAGCCACAAATACAAAAATGTACCATGACTATGTAAGTTTTTAAATTCTTACCTTCTCATATATAACCAATGCCCATCCATACCAAAGCTTGTCAGTCCTAAGTATGCACTTCTCTCTAGCCAAGCTCTAGCCACCGGTTTGTACACATCCTCCTGGCCATATCTAGCCGGGCCAGTCTATCTCTTTGATGTAGTGGGGTGTGGCTCTAGAGTGCTTTTTTTATCTCTGATCGGCTTGCCTTTGACCACCATCTCGCCTGATGGTACGTGACGCGTTCGACGATAGAACATGCTTGCCTAGAAGATACCGGTTCACTCTCTTGATGAGGTAATAAAGATTCCTAGAGTAGGATGTTGTGTAAAGAAATGATGTAGTTTGTCTAGCGTTGAGCCACATTTATCAGCACGGGATCGTATTTTTTTGTGCTATCCTTTTCTATCGCTCAGGATCGCCAATTCCCGGAGTGAGAAGGATAGCGGGAATACTATCGTGCGCGGCAGCGTCAGCAATGCGGTAGCATTAACGCTATCTTGCTCTGGGAGGTGGCGGTCTTGATTATATTTGGCGATAGAAAAGGATAGAGCATGGGGAAGCGATTCAGTGCTGACAGATGTAGCTCAACTCTTACCTCCTCTGCACATCAAGACCATAATTCAACTCATTCCACATTCAGCCCAGTGTTTGTTCAAAACTGGTCTAAGCTTGTGAATATTGGTTTATTGATGTTTTAGTTTAGTTATATTATATTATACACTAAGGCCTATTCAGATGTGAGCGTCTGCGGTAGCCAATAACGTGTGGATAACCGTGTGGGTATGCGATAATCCTACTGGTCATACTTTTCCACTCAAAGTTTCGCTCTAGCCGCGGAATTTCATACAAAATACACAGCAGAATCTCGCGTGGTATTACTCTTACTCACAGCGGTAGCGAATGACACTTAGTATTACATTTTACACACACAGTTATGTAAGTACTAAATATAGAACTTATCTCCTTTCCAGAAACGCCCTTGGACACAAGATAGTTGGCTACCCAATTCGTATTGACAATCCGAGGTACGAGCGCAACGTCTACCTCTTCAACCTGTGCTTTGTGTGTGACAGCTGGTCCAAGACAGTCCAGTACGAGCCAGTTGTCAAAAAACTTGGAGAGCATTTGGTGAGTGTATCTTCGATGACAATTTTAATGCGACTTTAACGAAAGGAATATCTATTATTATCTATCATCATCATCCTCTTTGTCTTTTCCCATTTGTTATTGGGGTCGGCTCCCAAATTAACCTGTAGCGGCGAGTTACCAGAGTTACACGAGTGATTGCCATCTGATCTCGCAACCCATAAGGAACCAGTAACAGGGATGGTTAGACCAGGCGTCAGATGCTATTAGGCTTCTGACTGTCCGCAACGATTGCCATAGATGTTCTTATGACAACCGAGACCGACGGCTTAACGTGCTCTCCGAGGCACGGAACGATGGCATCGAAAACTGCACGTAACTTACTAAGTAGATAACAAAGTCATTAGTGCAGGGCCGAGGATCGAACCCGGTGCCGTAAGATTGCGAAGCGCACATGCTACCGCTCGGCCACCATAGCTCCTTCTATTATTATCTATATATACTTAAAACAAATTGGCCAAGTGCGAGTTGCACTAATACGTGTGGACATACAGAACCGTCGACCTCGTGGCCGTTCGATTCTGTAGTTCAACTTAATAACTTTACCATCAATCTTATCCCAAGCTAAGCAAAATAAGTAAAGCAGTAGTTGTAGCAAACTAGAATTAACTTAAAAGAGATCACTTTAAAACACTGAATTCAAATCCACTGCTGAACATAAGCCTCTCCCATAAAACGCCACTTTGGACGCTTATCATAGGAGCGGAATTGCCATAATCACCACGCTTTGCAGGCGGCTTGGTGATCGCAGTAGATTATAATGAAAACTAAGGAGAATGCTGCTGTTCATTCCCTGTATGTTCCCTTTGCCGGCTCTTACGGCACCCACGGGAAGATTTGGGGTGGCCATAGGTCGCACACCGGGACCAAACGGATGAAAACATTAATTTATTAAAATCTAACAGTTTTGCTTACAGTATTTCTTGCTCGAAAACCCGAAAGAAAGAGCTCACTTTCAACTTGTGGTAGGATTTTTCTGCAAAGTTCGTCTAGGTAGGTACCACCGCTTTGCCAGTTATTCTGCCGCCAAGCAGTAGTGTGCAAGCACTACTGTGTTTCAGCTTGAAGGGCATTGTAGATAGTAAACTGGGCAAATGAGACTTGATGTCTCAGGATGACGTGCGCAATGCGCAGTGTCAACCGAAACTTTAATTTTGAGTTCTGAGTGACACTGCAATCTGTTATGGGCGGCCGTGACGCTTAACACCAGGCGAACGATTAGCTCGTCACGTCATTCGTTTACATAAAAAATAACTTCAATTTCTTATTATCTTTTGCGGGGCGCTGCTACAATTTCGCCAATGTCCCGTGAAACTATAAAAGGCTGATAAATGTACCCATATATCAGCCTTTTGTAGTTTCACGGGAATTTCACACTGAATGTCACCGTTATGTTTACCTTTAATTCTGCGAATGCTTGAAACGTTCCGAATCTGACAGTAGTTACCTGAGATTGAAGATAACAAACGACTGGTAATTATATTATAAAGCTTATTTAAGATCCTTATTAATATTTGGGATGTTAGTTTACTAGCAATCAAAGCCAAAGTACTTCGTATGTAGTTTATTAAAAGGAAACTTATTCGAACACCATCGCAACTCGCTGGTGCAGGGTATTGCAAAGCCTGCAGAGCATAATATGTATGCTTAAAACAGTAACACACTGTTAACTTCACTTGATCTATATACATATAATAAAACTGTAACTGGGCTAAATCTTTATATTGAACATTTTTTTGTAAATTTTGTTTGCATTACAATTCTTAATCGATATAGAAATAGAAACATTTTTTTGCAAGTTTTGTCAGTGTGTCTGTCCCTTTGAACACGCATCACGCTGGAACTGTCGGATAAGGAAATGTCCAGGGAATGTGAAGCAGCATTTCTTCGGTCTTGATTACAATCTACTGCGATCACCAATACGTCTCCCATATCATATGAATAGAACAATACAGTCACGGCCCCTAGACCCTGGTAGTTCTGGTATGCATAGCTACAGTAGCTCACATCGTAATGGCAGTATGGGGTTCGAAGAATCTCAGAGAGAGATCCGGCTACCATTCTCTCAAAGGGCCCTCGGTTTAGCCCTCTCATATAAATATATAGAACGTAGCATTGACTGGCTACTTCCCTAAGTAGCCAGTCGAAGTGACGCTCTATATGGGGGACATCTATGTTCAGTAGTGGAAGTCTTCAGGCTGTTGATGATGATGATGATAATTATGTACCTATAATCATATTATAATATTACAATTAGTAATAGTAATTAGTATCTTATTGAATGTGTTTAGTAACAAACCCTTTGGACTTTTGCTCAGTAGTGAAAAAATGTAGGTTCATAAAAAATTACACCTTGTCGTGAAAATGTTGTTTTTTTTTTTAATTTTCTGTAATCGACATGCCAATATCTGTTCATCCGTTTAGTTAAACAGGCAGAATGACAGTTACTAGTACTGTAATGCAACACAACAAAAACGGTCATTAAAACAGTATATTATTATATTCATTCTTTGAAAAACAAGGTCACAAAACTTATCGCGAACCAGTTTTGCAAATCTTAATATCTGAAAGGACCGCCTGCAACGGTCACTCAGCCAGCATCTGCCAGCATCGTGCGTGACTGCTGGTTCTCATATTGCAAATTGTGATCATGTCCAGTTTACAAAAGGCTGATTAAAAGGGTGGAATCGTACTGGGGTGGATTTGCATTTGACAGCTGTATATGCATTAACAAAAAATTTACAGGGGTGCCACGGGCTACCTTAGACATAAGCACCAATGGATAGGCCACGTACTGGAAACGTTAGAACTAGGCATGGAAATGATTGCTACTTTAAAATCATTGTCATTTCATCATATGATTTATTTTAGTCACTGTGATTTCATCTGTGATTTTTCATATGCCTAATGAATTTATGATCAATGGCGATTGGCTGTGCTTTATGAAATGGAACAGAGATGTGATTTAGGAGCAACCTAGTGAAGTTGCGACCTGCTACAAATGATTACAAGTAATCTAACGCTACTCTTTTAAGTTAAACAAGATGAAAGTTCACCGCTACACCACAATGTTAATAAAATTATACTCTTTAGGTCTCAGTTTGTTTACTGAAGCATACATAAAATTATATTATGTTTTGATATTCACCGCTTATGCTACTCTCGTATCATGAAATCCGAAGCCCCGATTCAATTAAGTGTGGTTATCACACCGAGCTCGACTCCCACCAATTAGACTGGCCCCTAACAGCTCAAGACCGTGAGAAATGGAAGGAAGGTAGGGAGGCCTTTGCCCAGCAGTGGGAAAATACAGGCTGATAATAATAATATCACACTGTGATTTGTAGCAGAGTGTCTGACAAAAAGTAGCAGAGTGATTTATGAAACTTAAAATCATATGACTTTTCACCTGCTCCTTGTGATTTGATCCATGCCTAGTTAGAACAATATTATGTATTTTTTTTTTTTTTTTTTTTTTTTTTTTTTTTTTTTTTTTTTTTTTTTTTTTTTTTATAACATGGACAGACAAACAAGCTGACGGCCCGCCTGATGGTAAGCAGTTACCGTCGCCTATAGACACCTGCAACACCAGGGGCGCTGCTGATGCGTTGCCTACCTTTTAAGACTCTATTTACCCGACGTTTGAAGTGCCCCATGTTGTAGCTCAACGGAAATACCTCAGAGGGTAGCTCATTCCACATCTTGCAAGTATGTGGCAGAAATGATCTCGTGAAACGGACTGTGCGAGACTTCCATGGGTCCACGAGGTGTGGATGAGCTTTTTGACGGTGACGAGCTGTGCGGTTGTATGTAACCCCACTCAGAAATATTATACATAAATAGCTATTATCATAAATATGTAAAATTTTGTCACCGATATGGTATAGGGTGCCAGTTTAATTGTTTACATTAGCGTGCAGCCGGGGGGGACCCGCCCGCTTTAAATTTTTTAAGGAGAGTATATACAAGTGGTAAATATCGTAATAGTATCCAACATAATAATTCTCTTTCACGCTCCTGTTTGTTTTATTATTTGGATGTTTAATACTGACATTAGGTATAGGTGTCATGATTGAAAATTTATTAAAATGTTGTTTTTGTGGATGTGCCATTAATATCTTGGACGAATTTTATAGCATACTAGCTGACGCGGCCCGGCTTCGCACGGGCTAATTCATTTACGCCCATTCCGTATTCAAGGGAAGAGGAAAGGGAGAGGGGAAAAGTATTAATGGATAGGATGGCGGTGGCACCTGCCTCCTTTCGTCCTATCCCATCCATTCATCTTTTTCCACAATTTTTTCCTCTCCCTTCCTTTTTCCCATTGACAGAATAAAGAGTGGCTTCATCTTCGTTGCCGGCAATGTTTAGTCGTAGCATATGAATCACGTCACGTAGGTATTGATATATCTGCATGGAAGCCGGCCTAATTGTTTTTACTTTTGTATAGAAATAAATGTACCGCAATTAAGAATTCCAAAACTATTCATTGTACAGATTTAGCTCAGTTACAGTTTTATTATAAATATAGATTTAGTTATGGTAGAAAGCCTATTTAATATCTATTGGGATCATTCGTCTATGGATTGTCTACCCAATCGTACAGAAGACTTGGGACTATCCAGACTCGATGCCAGGGCTGGCCAGGTGGCGATTTGGCTATACAAGACGAGTACTCGTGCATCTGCGCCAGTATACATCTGTCCACTGTATTGTATTGCAGAAATAATCGCGACACCGTTATCATGCAAATCAGTTTGTAACGGAAAGCTGTGCTTTGCCGTTGGTGCACTTGGCCTTAATTTATTGTAGGAAAGATTCGAGTTAATGTTTCCTCACAAACTTATTAAACAAAAGGGTTAAAAAAGAATTTATGTGGCTACATTGTAAATATCTGTAATCGGTTGTTATTTATAGTCATATTAGGTGGTAGATACTCTTTAACTTTCACCCTGAAACCCAAGACCTGCTCGAGAGAAGCCTGAACTTTGGGCACAAGTTTTTTCCTACTCTCCTCAACTGCGGCAAGATAGGACTGTTAACAGCTTAACACGGCCGGCATATTGTGCATCACTAGTGCTGTCATCTGCGTAACAATGCTCTGAAGAGCACCAGCATTGATAGGCATGACGTCAGAACATTAATCTTCGACAACAGCCCTAAGGTTTCTCTTTGATAGAAAAATACCTATGTGGATAACACCTCGAGAAGGCCGTAGGGTCGTAGTTTCAAAAGTGCTCTGTGCCAAACCCAATCAAATCTTTGCAATGTCAACGACTCAAGACCCACTGCAAGTGCCTCCCTCTAATCTTCGCGGCTTCACCACAGTGCCGTGACGAAATCGTACTGACAATCACAGATATGCTGGTCTTCTAGATAACAAGTATCTGGGCTAGTCACATATTCTATCTTCTTAAACAGTAAAGAAATAATAGCAATAAGCGTATAGTCTGCTTGGTTTGATTGGCCACACTTTCTATGGATTGGGTGTAAAAGGACAACTTTCCAAAAAATACGGGACTGTTCCGTTTGAGTATGAGAGCAGAGTACTTATACAAGATTTAACTCCGGTGCACACGATTTTAATTGAATGCTATTTATGCCGTTTGGCCCAGTGGACTTCCGCACATCATGGGAAAAGAGTTCCTCTGTTGTCCCTTACGGGTACGTGGTGTGTTAAGTAGTGTGGCGCTCCTATCCGCGAGATGGAGTTGAAGGCAAAGAGGCTACAAAGAACCTGGGCTTCTTCCTTTGTGCTGTGGGCCAACGTGTCATTGTCTACGTAATGGTGGTATAGAGAGCTGACAAAAATTGCCTTCGGCTTGGTAACCGCAACTTAATAAAAACCAAACATGTACGCGTGGGATGGTTTTAACGGCAGAGCGTGCTTTCAACAAATATTAATCTAACTACTAATGACAATTATGAAAGTACGTAATAAATAATAACAAAGCTCATCATAAATATACCAAGAAACCATTAATGGAATAGACAAGGTATAATGTCATCAATTTGTCATTGTTCATAATTGAAATACACTATTATATATAAGATATTAAGATATTAAGTTAAAAGAACTAAATTGTCAATACTAAGGGCCAATTTCACCGTTCGTATCACAAAACGAGTTTAATAGAACTAAGTTCTGGATAAACGGGTTTAAATGTTGGTTTTCATCTAGATTTACATCATACAAATTTCACCAGAAACATTTTGATCGCGTTTGTGGAAACCAAGTTTAAGGCCGCAAAACAAGAATATCACAGAGTACCATTTTATAAACCAGAGAATATTGTCTATAATTAAAGGCAAATGTCATGTTTGTGATGTTTGACAGGGGCAATCAGTCAAAACCTGTCAAAACCATCTAAACTCGTTCAACGAGCTAAACGCCGAAAATTGGGCGTTCAGAGTTTGAACTCGCTTAGGCTCTAACTGAGTTCTGTTTATGTTGGTGAAATGAAAATTCTTGATCTAAACTCAGTCACAAGCTTGAACTGAGTTTAGTTTGAATTGATCGCGTTTATTTGTAACGGTGAAATCCGACCTTAGTTATTAAACATTTCGTCCGGCGGAGGGCATTGGCATGCCAAAACACAGGTTTTCCTAGTTTGGGTGTCAATGTTTTCCAACCAGGATTATATTAATTTGGATTTGTCATAATGGACTGTTTTATGCTTAAACCGATGTTTGTAAACATATAATAAACTATTTCATTTCATTTCATTATATCTTATATAATTATATAATTATCACAATAAAATATTGACTCATGCACTTACCATTTAAAAAATGACTAAATAAATGACATGACAGTAGGAAATAAACGGGACATAATCTTCAATTTTAATAAAAGTTTAGAATGTATAACTATCGGCTCGCCCCGGCTTCGCACGGGTATAATAAGAATTTTTCAAATCGGTTCAGTAGTTTCGGAGCTTATTCAATGCAAACAAACAAACTAACAATCAAATTTTTCCTCTTTATATTATTGTTATATATCACGTAATATTTTAATATTTTTATACTGCATGTTGTTGTTGACTAACTAATATTTATCTATCCTCCTCTCTTCTAATGTCGCGTGCCCGACAGGGTCCATGATGAACTGGTATTTAAGAAACTAACATCTGTAAACAGCATTGTGGAATGCAAATAAACAATTGAAATTGAAATATATAAAACCATATAAATCTATAAACAGTGCCATATAATCCGCGTTTCCTTTATTTATCACGGAGCTGTTGCTATAAGTAGCATAAATATTATTTTTTGCTCAGCTCCTTTACGATCTGTTAATAGGTACCCAACAACAAACAGAGGCGTCGCCCCTTAGCAACGGTGGGGTCCGCGCACCCCCTAGGGTGGAATGTAATATGGTCACTGTCCATGTGTGCGTGAAAGGGAGGCCGGGGGAAGCTTTGGTACAAAAAGAGCCCACGAACGCGCCCTCTATCATTTCTCGGCTGGGTCGCGACGGAGTTCGCGCGTTCCGTCTCCAAGCCTTTTACACGTCGCGACCCAGCCGGAAAAAAGCAAATAATTTCGAATCTTATTTTCTTAATATTCACAGTGCTGCTTAAATTCAGTTCAGTTTATCGGTCGCGTTGTGATAAATGTGTTTGTTTTAGACAATATTAGAAGAAGAAACGGGCTTCGTATCCGGTGCCTCCAGCAAGCTGCCAACTTTGCTCGCGCATTTACTTCATGATTTGAACACGCATCGTAAGGCTACTCTAGTCGGTAAGTACTACAAAATGTACAATTGTACATGCTTCTAATATTGGTATATATTTTGTTCAGGATTTTTGACTTGATGTTAAGCGGTGATTTGCATTAATATTTTCCTTTAAAAAATATTTGTATGTATTTTATTTTTTGCCATCTAATTTCTATATTTATTTTTAATTCTCTTTTATTGATAATATTGCTTATATACATTTTCATAAAATAACTGTCGTTTTTTTTTATTATTTATTTGCTTTGCGATATGTAGGTATCGCATGTTTAGTTTTACGCCATGACTTATAATAGAGTTTATGTTTTTCGTAATGTGTAATGTGTTTCTAATCAGCGATGTTGCAATAATAGTGTTTTTATATGATCTTAATTTATCCAAACGTAGAGCTACTTATATACAAAGCACAAATAATATTATACTATAGGTACTAGTATCCAAAGTATGTAAATAATTGTATACTGCAAAAATAAAACCTTCGCACATTATTTAAATTTCAAATCGTGTCTATCTCTGTACACTTATTCACTATTTCGGCTGCTTTTACATTTTGGCGAGCTCAGTACCGAGCTCGCAGCGTCCGTAAGTTTGACCAAATATATCTAGCTTCATTTATTGATATATAAATAAAAGCATTTATTTAAAATAATGATTTAATTTGGAGTAGCTTAGAAAAATCATGAACTTTATTTTGGTAACAATATTTTGTCGATGTATATAAAACTCCGGAGATATCCGACCTTTTGTTGAAGCCTTCTTTAATAAAAATAAAATTTAATTTAATATTTTTTTAATTTCTTGAAAGGCAAAAATCAAAAAGCTGTTCTGTCATTATGGAAGTACGGGATGTATTTAGTGGAGTATAATTTAGTTTGGAAACTTACGTTACACAGAATTTGCAAATTAGAGCTCTCAAATCGGGTCTCTGTGTGTTGTTGCCAAAACGAACACCAGGAGAATGATGATTACTAAATAATTAGGTAAATTACCTACAATTCGCTCTGTCATTATCGAAGAAGATGAAATGAAGGGTATTTTTCATATAATGACTGAGTATAGACATTACAACTAACGCATAATTTTGTAAAAGCAGCCTTACACGCACGTGTCTAATAGGAAATAAAAATTCCCTTCTAATGAAAACTGTTCTACTTTTATAATGTGATCGACAATTCCATCCATTGACAAAAAATTGCATTGTCCATAGAGGGTGACACAGTAATGCACCTCAAAGTGCTAGAGGTGCGAAAAGACCCGTCCCCTGTGTCAGACCACGACGTGCCCGTACTTATATCAGCTGTGGGTCTCCCACGACCCGGCAAGCCACCTACCACCGCTGCCCCTCAGGGGGCAGAGGCAAAAAATCAAGAGCACCTAGACTTAGACGACGATGAACCGTTTGAGGTTAACCTAGATGCGGATTGGGACCTCACAACTAGACAGGTAAAGCGCGATCTTTAAGGTGGAACGTTTCACTAGCGCGGCAAATTCAAATTTACTTGCCAATAATAGCTTAATTACTCAACGTGATTACATGAAAACTAATTTTGCGCAAATATATAGAATGTTTCAATAAATTACAATTACAAAGTATCACCTACATATCATTGGTTTAGCGACAAATGGCAATAGACTGAAAAACTAAGGCGAAATTTGTTTATTGCCATTTGTCGCTAAACCAATGATATCTAGGAGATATTTTTAATCGTAATTTGTTGATACATCCTATTTTTTTACGTTAAATCAATTTTAATGTAATCACGTTTAGTAATTAAGCTATTATTGGCAAAAGAACGCAAGAAAATTTGAATTTGCCGCGCTAGTAAAACGTTCCACCTTAAACGCTATTTTGACTATGTAAATAGCATTATGCAATGCGATTCTAACTCAAAGTGTATTTTCAGCTCTTGCCATTCATAAACGGGTACAACCACATTTCTAAAATCGCGGCCGATACTAACGTTGAAAAAACACTGGTGAAATCATGTATCCAAAACTTGGTTTATTATGGCGTGGTACGTATAAAATTTTATTAAATTTTCGTTCATAATACCGCAGGGCCTGAAAACATAAGTTTTCAATCAGTGTGTGTTGCCAGTGATCACTTATGGAACTGAGACATGGTCTCTTACTGTTGGCCTCATTAGTAAGCTCAAAGTCGCGCAACGCATACAGAGAGAGCTATGCTCGGTGTTTCCCTGCGAGATAAGATCCGGAACGAGAAGATCCGCAGGAGAACTAAAGTGACCGATATAGCTCTTAGAATTGGCAAGTTGAAATGGCCATGGGCAGGCCATATCGTTCGTAGAACTGACAACCGATGGGAAAGAAAGGTTCTCGAGTGGCGACCACGAACCGGAAAACGCAGCGTAGGCTGGCCCCCCACTCGGTAGACCGACGACCTGGTGAAAACCGCGGGGAGCCGATGGATGCAGGAGGCGAGCAGCCGCTCCAAGTGGCGCTCTGTGGGGGAGACCTATGTTAGCAGTGGACGTCTTCAGACTGTTGATGATGATGACGTATAAAATACGTTGTATTACTGGCACTACATAATGTAATTCAAAGCTTACTACCTAATAGTTCTGTAATAGCAGTGGTTCTTACATGATATACATTTTCAGGTGACACTGATTCCCCTTCTGAAGTTCAGCAACATGTACCGAGCCACTCCAACCTTGAGCAGAATGTTTGCAGATCAAGAATTGCAGAAATCTTGCATCGCGTTTATCAGCAAAAGCAGCGAGGATAAGGAAAAGGTGAGCTTATTTCTATCATCATTCTGAGTCCCATTTCAGCGTGGTGAGATCGGATCGCCAGCTACATACTTTTACTGTTTCTTATACCGGATTGCATAATAATTATTGGTGTAATATTTTACGGATGTTTACTAATTTTATTTTATGTGTTGTAATTTTTTAATTTTCCGCTATGAAAAGTATCTCATGTTGAAATTAGTAATGTAGGATAGCAATAGTTATGTGTGTTAAATATCGTCCAAATAGGTTCACTTACACGGTCACAGAAACAAACAGCATATTTTCAAATTTATAATTATCTAAGATAGTTTTCGGCTTTGCTGGAGTAGGAAGCAGCAAACTTTAGTATATTTCTTTCAATTATAAAATTTGAAATTATTATTTTATTCGTTTTTCATCGAAAAAGTCCGTTTTAAATATTATAGTATTAGGGATGCGGTGCTATCGATAAATTGCTATAGTATTTAAAATCGATAAGTTACTAGATACTATCGATGGCCAGTAAATATAAACAGTGGTTGTAATTGACAACACTAATACCTAGTATGTATGTTACTGTTTCTAAACTCAAAATCAGAATAGCATCGATAATGTCAATATTTCGAGGCTAAAAAAGTACCTACGATATACTCGCAGAGAAGGGAAATAACCGCCCAAGTGCGAGTCGGACTCGCGCACGAAGGGTCCCGTACCATTATCTATAAAAACGCTGGAACTAATGACGGATTTCGCTGAATTTTTGGTATGGTTATAGCTAATTTTTCAGAATAACACTTAGGATACTTTTTGCTTTCTAAAACTGTCAAGTGCGGCACGAAGAAACATGTATGTAATTTTTATGCAAGACTTTTTTTATTTGTATTATATTTTATTTATACTCATCCTGTCGAAGGGAAGATGGAAGGGAATGGGACGGCGAAGGAAGGCAGGCCTACCTCCCTTCTATTGCCGTCCCATCCATTCATCATTTTCCTTTATCATTTTATCTTTCACTTTCCTCTTACCCATAAACAGGGTTAAGGTGTAAAACTAATTAACCCGTGCGAAGCCGGGGCGGGTCAACTAGTATATCATACAAACCAAGCGTGTAACGTTTTAAAATAAAACCTTATGGTTTACCTTCACGTACACCAGATAACGTAAAATGTATCCAGTCTTGTCATTAGTGTTTGTGCTCGGCGCCTATTGCTCGGGGTGAATGTTGTTTCTACATTCGCCAGACCCATTGACTATAAATCCAGTTGACCAATGATACAACTTCCCCTCATACCAAAATTAGTGGTATATTTCAACCACTAATTTCTAATAAATCACGGGAACCCGTTGATGCCGTGAAATTATGTTCACGAGCTATCAACGGGCTTTATAATCTTTGGCCAGACCTCTATCAGGGCGCGAGCGTGATTTGTGTACCTGTTCTTGGAAATATTATTTACCCAGAACACAACACAAAGACAAATCCGTTAATTATCGCAAAAACAGCTAAGTTAAAAATTGGTTATAATTATCTTTTACTCATCATAATATTTCAGAAAATTAAAAAAAATACCTTAGATTCCGTGAAGGGGAAAACACCAGGGCGAATCACGTACCTAATTTAACTCTCCGAACTTTCCAGACTCCCCTTCACGTTGCCAATGTTATTAATATTCACAATCCACGCGGTTGGAGCTCTCGGTCTTTCGATATTACGCATTTGTATCACAAGTAAACAAAACTGGGAGCTTATTCGATTGCGTCACAGAGATATAATTAGATCATCTTGTATCTGTTCTGGTTACTATTACGTAGACGGGGAGGTAAGGGACGGACGCTTCAGTGTGCTCGTTGCCATGACTACAAACGTGGGAACAGTGGGAGGTGGGCGGCAGTGGTTCAATACATAAAGGCTTATTATATTTTGAACTTTGTCATCGCGAGTCCTAGCGTCGAGCTTTGGCATCGCGTCGGGAGGAATAAATGCACCGCTACAGAACTAGACAGATTTAATTAAACTGGCAGTTGCATAGTGACGTTTCAAAGCGATGTCGATCGTATCCGATAATATAACTATAGCAGTTGCAGGGCTTATGAGAGGGCGCTTTGATAATTAAAGTGGGGGGGAGCTATTGAATAGATGGCTTTGGGGTCGTTCCCTATTTTAATCCGGATTTTGATTTCGCAACTTTTGTAGGGTCTTTCCAAGGGCACGCGCATTAGGGTGAGGGTTCCGAGCTTTCAAGGTTACATCAGTTTCAATGTTACGGTCAAGTTTGAATTGCGCCGTTTTATTTTTCGGTGTATTCGGTGTTGTGATCTGTTGATTGTTATACTGTAATAGCGGCTTAAGTTTGTCTAAGCCGATCATTTTGTTTTCTAAATATCATGATACGAGTGACGCTGATTGGATCGGCTTATAATTAACTTCTTAACATAATCATTTATTAATTAATTAAAATAAGTGGTTTTGGGCGGAATATTTAAAACCGTGTAATAGAATACAGAAACCAATGTAACAGAATAAAGAATATATACAAAGACCATTGCAAGGTGTTAAATATATAAATTGATTGGCCTGATAGCTCAGTTGGTCGCAGCTCTGCCTTCTGAACTATAGGTACCTTTATAGGTAGGTTCGATTCCCACCCAGTACAAACATTTGTGTGATGATCATAGGTATTTCTTCTGTGTATGGGTGTTATATTATTTTCTATGTATGTATTTACAAATAAAAAGTATGTAAGTATTGTATCAGTTATCTGGTCCATAGTACAAGCTATGCTTAGTTTGGGCTAGATGGCGCTGTGTGAAATGTCCACACATATATATTTATTAAGCTTGTGTTTTCGTTGTCACAGCAGCCCTCCATATCCGATGTCCTGGAAGTGCTGTGCGCGCTGCAACAAGGTACAACACTGCGTGCGGTTTGCGAGCGCTACGCCAGTACTTCCGGCCCCGGCCTAGACATCCGACGACTGGTGGTCTTCGCACAGCTTCATGGCCTCATCAAGTGTCTCAAACGGTATGTAACAGCATAACTACTCAACTTTTTAGGTACTTTGAACTCTATCGTGAGTATGAGGGACGAAACCTGCAGGCCTAGCATGCGCACCGCGACAAAATTATCTCGACACTTTATCTCGTGATAGACCGTGACAAGGCTATTGTACCGTCTAAGTGTGTCTCACTCTAACAACGACGACAAGTTTTCTCGGAGTGCGCATGCTAGAGGGTCTGGTCGGAGTAATTTCGACTGGAAATTGACGTGAGTATAGCCGTTTTAGGTTCTTGCAGGTTTTGATCGTTTGTAACCACAACGCCACATCTGGCCGTTGGCGTATTGTGCTCAGTCTGCACTGCACGCGTAACCTGAACCTGTATGTGTGTATATAAAAGAAAATATTAAATTAACCGCTTATAGACATAGCTCTCGTTATTCCGCTGTCAGTTCTGCTGTACATCAGTTGAATTTTCGAGGGTTGTGCAGTGTGCACTATCGATTGTTTTTTGTGGCCTTATAAATTAGTTGTCAGTATCGATTATTCATTTCGGTATTATCATGGAACAGAGCATAAGTGTCAACGAGTAATTATATTATTTTGGTATATAAAGTTAATGCTGTCTGTACTATCGATAGTGTTTGATACTGACAATTACTTAAACATTATTTTTTGTGATTGATAACGATCGATCGATGAAGCTGCCAACGATTGACAGTATCAGAGCCATAGAGCAGGAAAAAAATACGCTAGCGCCCCGATAGAGACGCCTTCCTCATGCATTTTTTATACAGTTCAAGCGCGTCACGTCTTAGAATAAAAACTTATGGTTTACCTGTGCAAATAACAGAAAAAGTATCCAATCTTATCGATTAGTGTCTACGCTCGGCGCCTACTGCTTGGCACGAATATTGTTAGTATTTCACCTCTATCAGGGTGCGAGCGTAATTTGTTTCCATGCTCTGTGATTATAGCGTTTGGAACAATAGTAATGCGCATCCTGTACTTCGAATACTATCGATATCTATACGTCTGGAGCGCGAGCGTCACTAGTCTCCAGGACCAGCCTTCAACTGACATCATTGCAGGTACCCGGTTTACATCCGGTCGCAGGGGCGGCGATCGAACGGGTTTAACGGGCGGGCGGAGACCGTTTCCGGTTTACGACGCCTGTTTACCGGAAAGCATTGCGCTGATGAGATCTGCTGTATCGCACGCGTCGACTTACTTACTCTGGAGCAAATAATCGAGGATGACCCGAACGTGGCCGTCATATGGCGGTAGGGTTCACAGCTCGCCCCGCGTCGCAACCCTGGATGAAAGGGTGGGTCCACGCGGTGGCCGCTCCTTCGGAGACATCATCAACGATCATAATTTACCACATCCGTTTAACTTACAATTGAACTAACTAATTTTAGATTTTGATTATCGGTCCGGTCCAATCGTATCTTGAGAAATTCAGTTCGGTTAAAATTACGCCAAGCAATTATGTTTGAAACTCAAACGCATTTTCGTTTGGTAAAATGTTTAAGTAAAAGTAGCTCACAGACATCTAATACCATTGTAAGTCAAAGAGGTATATGTACTACGTACTAGAGAAGCTATTCAAAGCACAAATACTTGTCATAATTAAACTAAAATCCGCTACAGCGCTTTACGAGATTAAATCGTCTAAACAAAGATCACAACACGCAGCGCTAGTGCAATGGCACATTTGGATCATAATTTTTACTGCTATTCACTGCTGCACGTGCAGTCGCTTTGAGAGCTGAGCATCGTATGAGCGAGAAGATGCTCATAGGCATATTAGCAGTGGTTGATAGTGCAAGTTAGAGATCTCCTGTCTAGTGTATACATAGAAGTCTTTGTTGTAAGCAGACTTACATAAGAGAAATATTGCATGCCACGTTTGACAACATGCAAATCTCACGCACACAGTGACATGCACATCAAAAACACTGGTGAAACGATATTGTAACTTTGATAGCAATGCAACAAAAGAAATTTCAATCCTAATTTGAAAATTTCCATAGTAACTCTGTACATAAGCTGCGTACTGCAACTGTCAAATCCATACATTTTTGTGTTTCTATCGGTTGCCAACAAGTTACATGATCGCCTAGCGGGTGTGTAATATGGATCGTTGCAACACAACGATATGTTTCCATGGTAATATGAATGTGTTTTGGGCACGCGTTCCTTTTTGTCCATGAGTGCGTAAGTATTGCAACAGCAAAAAGGAAAAAGATCAAGTTATCAAATTTTAATAAGAGCGAAAGTAATGGATATATCATTTGTTCTCGTCTATATAGTAGTGAAGATAATGTTAGGTCTGCTTACTGTATAGTATAAGATGTCTGTGAAGTAGCCAGGCTACGGCTATTTTAATCAACCTAAAACTTTTAGGACATAATCTCTTACGTTATTTAAACAAATAACTGTTTGTCTATGTTTAATTTTCTAAACATCGCACCAACGTAATGATTTAAATTCAAATGTTTAAAACGTAATTTCTTCTCTTTCCGTGTTGGGCCGTGTAACGTACAGTGTATTCATTGGACGTATTACTTTGGTTTATTTAGTACTATTACAAGTTTTTTATGATTTGTTACGTATAATAACATTACAATAAATGAAACACAGCTTTAGAAAAAAGCAATTTCTTTGAGTGACATTATGAGCTTACGACCTAAGAGGTTTTAGGTGAAAAACCTGTACAAAATTGCTATTTGTGATCGCAGACTACAATACTATTGAGTTTTTTTTTTTATTATTCTACCTTAATAATAGTCAGTATTTTTTGTATTGTAGCAGGAATTCTCGTTGACCTGCGCTCTCTTTGTATATGAATCAACTTTAACAATCAAGTCTGCCACACACGGCGCAGATAATATTTATAACATTAGATATATTTTTTTTAAATAACATTTTATCTGCGAGTATCTGCAGATAAAAACTTATAGTATTTGTAAGTATCTCACATGGAACATATATGAAAACCAATACATTCTTTGTACAAGCGTCACCTGTGTGGTGTAAACTTCATGTATATTTTGTATCTGACAGATATCTGTCCATATCTGTCCGTATCTGCAGATACTGAACGATGAAATATATGTTATCTGCGCCGTGTGTGCTATTCTATTGATTTGTATGAAGAGGTATATTGACAGATATGCGCTAGATACAGATATCTTATAGTATCTGTCCCGTGTGTGACAGCTTAGAGCTAATGTTTTCAGTCGATGTGATCGAACTTAGATCCATAATACGTTTAATGATCGTTTCTTTGTTTACTGAACTTGTAACTTTAGTTGATTCCGTGACCGACAAGTTTGCGCATGTCCTAGGTTTAAGCTATTTATGACACATATGACATTCAAAAATGTAGTTGTACTAAAAGAGACCGAGTGTGTACAAATAGTAGCTCTGGATTTAGTACGAATTAATTATAAGTGCATTTTTGGACTATGTTAACGTTATTCATGATTTACCGCGAACTTTTAAGTGGACTAAAAACCGAGTATGTACAAATAAGGACTTTGGGTTTAGTACCAAGTATCTTTAATTTGAGATAGACATGAGCTATGAATAAATGGTAGCAATGGCAGCCGTGACGCTTAACATTAGGCGAACGACTAGCTCGCCGGGTCATTCATTTACATAAAAAAGTTACTAAGTATATAAAATAGTAACTATTACCATAATGACACCTGTCAAAACTGTCATTGAAATCTAACATCTAACAAAGTCTCCTCGTAGCTGAAACAAATAAGCACGTTTCTGGAAATTCCTTAGTTTGCAATAGGCTATTTGACTGCTATTAGTTTATTGCTTAAATTAATTATATATTAAAAAAACAGTCGTGAATATAAAATTGAATATCCCAAATAATAACAAAGTTACAAGCATTTTAAAATACAGGAATAGAAAGAGACAGCTCGAACACGCAGTGACGTCAGTTATTAGTCCTTAATAGTACCTCATTACTAAGCCGTGGTACCTCTATGCTAACACTGACACTACATATAATCTCTTGAACATGTGACGTCACAAATTATGCCTCCATATAGTAGCTGTGAGGAAGCTCCACACAATCTCTGTTTTGCGAGAAAGGGACAGGCGATGCCGCCTCTAGAAATTTTAAGCGTATAGCACCGTGATTCAATTACCGAGTTTACTTATTTTTTCAATTATTACATTCATTTGGAACCTACTTTATGAAAATAATATTTACTTGTTAAGAGCCAATACAACGCCAAATTGCTTAAAACGGCTTAGCTTGAAGCAGTATCCTGTCAACAATATTGCAACAATGACTTTGAAATTAATATATGGTAAAGTTCAGGACTAATGCTACTGCAAATGTATAGTGAAAACACGAATTAATAAAATTTTCTCGATAGAAAAAAATTACAAAGTTACCTCCAAACCGTACAAATAAACAGCGATTATTCAATGAATACTTTAAATAAGATCATAAAACTTTATGTAATAGTTGAACTAAATATAATGGAGGGCTTATGTATAGTGGATTTTTAAAATACCCTTTATATTCAGTGTAATAATAAATTACCTAAACTATTGCGCGTTGGAACCAGTTTAACTTAGACCGCCCCTGCCGCTCGGTCCCTGGCTCATCTCCGCTTTGGCCTAGTACTATACATCTATTCTGTGGCTTTGACTTGAATTCGCGCTGGCCTTGCACAAGCCCTTAATTTTTAGTAGTGGTCAAATAGCCTATTAGTATCGTTTTTTTTTTCTTAAGCACCTAGATACTTATCGAGTTTGTGGTCGCAGCAGAACCCATAAAGGATGAATTATGCTAGACCGGGCGCGAGCCGTGCCCCGTGGGAGGCACGGACGAGGCACGCATTCAAAACTTCACGAAAACTATTCAATATTATGCGTTTCTATATGCTATACCGTCCGGGACGGACACGGACGTGCCCCGACGACTCGGTATATATAGCATGAACCGCATCATAGGTATTAAATGTTCTTGAAGTTTTGAATCTGTGCCTCGCACGGGTACGGCTCGCGCCCGCCACGGTCTAGCATAACTCATCCCTAATAGTGATAGCGTATCCAAATTATGTAGTACCTTTTAATTTAGTACGAAATAGTAGCGAGAAGTAAATTTTTAGACCGTCATCACAATAGTATGTAATATTTTTTTATTTCACGTCTTATACTGCGCTGATTGTCATGTTACATTGAGCCAAAACTTTTTCCTTGCCCCTTTTTTCAGGTTGTGTATTTTTATCGGCTAGTATAGGGTCTAAAGGTACCTTTCCAGTGGGGAGAAGTATAAATAAAACGAAGGCTGAGTTTGTACATAATAGCAACTCGCTACGTTTTTAGATTAAATTTAATTATCAAACCGATGGTTTTTAGACCGAGTTTGCGCATAGCAACACCGGCTCATTTTTAGCATAGGATTAAGTGCGTATCCTTTTAGCATAGAACTGAAGTTATTGAAGAGTTAGCAAGTAACATATAAGTTATATGGTACATTGAACTGTATTAATGTTTGTGAGTGTCCTCCGCCTAATATAAAGCTAATTAGATATATTTATTGGGCAAATGTCATTTAATACGCACCCAAAATTATTTATTATTTTGTATTTGTGCTAGTATGTTTAATAAGAATGTTTTAACCTTGTGCACTACGAAAATATTATAAGTCAGGAAGCGAATTTCAGAACAAATTCCACACAAAAAATTGCCCTACTTCAAATCAAAAGGACATCTATACCAATATTATAAAGAGGAAAGATTTGATTGTTTGTTTGTTTGCTTGTTTGCATTGAATAGACTCCAAAACTACTGAAATAATTTTGGTATCCTTACTAAAACTCCAATCATGTGACGTAAGGTGAAAAAAAGTTACCTAAAATATTCTTGACATCGCGTGCGCTGCGGATACTATTATACCCGTACGAAGCCGGGGCGGACCGCTAGTTTGATATACAGTGATATATACAATACTAGTCTAGGGTTTGATTCAAATTACGTGTCGAACGAATCACATCGGAGGTTACAAATAGACTTGCTTGGTGATTGTTTTAAATTCAGAACGCAAGCAGGGATTGGTTCGCACGCGTGCTGCTGCAGTGTCTGCTACACAGATTAGAGAAAAAAACAACTGACTATTACTCTACCTGCGTTCGGGTAGCCTACTGGTGGCAAAATTAACAGTTAAAAACGACAAAAGTGATCACATGCACCGTTCGTTTTGGGAATGTATGGGCAAAATTTGCATTTTTAACTGTTTTCGTTCACCGTTCGGATAGCTCAAAACCAGTTAAAAATGCCATCGTGAACTGTCAATTTTGACGAATACCTGCGGAGGGTTAAAAGTGATCGTTTTCTAACATTAGAGATTGACGTAGAATTTTTGGCGCGGTTATGTAAAAATTACTGATTTTTCTGTGAAAATTGTAGTTATCGTAATAGCATGGAGAAGTGAGAATGAAGACGTAAGTTTACGTGTGTAATGTAAAATTCTGCCAACACTTGATTTTTGACATTTGAGATAATAAACCGCATTTGGTTATTTCGCTATTGTTTTGGGTGGTGAGTAAAAGTGGCATTATTGGCGACATTCTCAAACCGAACGCTTTACAGCAACGCTAATTTTGCAAATGCCAAAAACGATATTGATCCCAATCGAACGCCCCTTCTGTGGGCTGCTATGACAGTTGAGTTGCAAACATTTGACGTGTGCTCGCTTGTAAGACAAAAGACTGATGACGCGGCAACAACTTTTTTTTTTTTTTTTTTCTTATATTTTGGCTCCACACATAGTGTATTTAGCCAGTGTCAAGTATTGTAATTATTCATCGAGTTATGGAATATTTCACGTGTAAAGTCAAGTCTTCAAGTCTTAGTCACAGTCCAGTCTAAGTCAGGTAATCATAGTCCAGTCTAAGTCATACCCTAGTAAAGTGGTGGCGACTTTACTAGAAGCTTCTATGGAATTTTGGAAGCAACACGAAAAACCACGTTTCACTACATTATATCACTTGACCACACTCATGCTCGTAATTCAGCACTTAATGCGTAAAACACCACCAATTTTAACCATTAACACTGGAAAAAGCACAAGTTTAGAAAAATAATACAATGAAACGACGTGAACTTTTTCGAGTTCCCGCCAAAAAAAAAAACCGCAACAACTTTTAAAACCCGGACCACAGAGTGTAGTCAATTGTTTTTTTCTCTAATCTGTGACCCGGACACAACTTTGGTTGGGTTATTTATTTTACACAGGTACATTTCCTGATTTATAATTTATTCGTAGCTTGTGTAATGTTAAAGAAATGCCCTGAATAAGCATAAAACGTAGCATTTAGATGAATAACTATCGTATTAAATAAAATGATGCATTTCATCCATTAGTATTAAATATTAAGGTATTCAATGTTTGTATTTCAGAGCTTCCATGTGTGCTATTATTGCATGTGAAATTTCTATGTGCTCATGTTTATTCTCTGCTGTGGTTGTTTTGTATGCGTTTTTTTAATCTGTGTAGTTTTTATATAGTCTGTGTAAGTTACCTTTTATAGGTTGCAGTCAGGGCCGCCGGTTACTTAGCTCATTATATTTCCGTGCAGTTTTAGGTTTCTTTTGAACATATCCACGTTGTATTATTTTTGTACTTACGTTATTTTATGTGCTATGTTGTATTTCGTATTAGGTTATTTTTAGGCTGCGTTCGGGTCTAATTGGTATCTGTTTTTGCTATTTGACCCCATTATTATTACATCAGCGTGAGACCGCGATCAAATTAGCACATTATTTGGTTATAAAAAAAAACTGTGATTGACTTGTTTTTGGTAGAAATTGATTGTTTATATCAAAGTTGGTTTGGTGCTAGTTTGCAGTAAGGTTTTGTTTTTTTTAAATTTATTTTTCTCAATTCAATTGTGTTCACAATTTGTTTAGGATTGATTTACCCTCCTTAACAAAATATTTTCAAATACTTTTTCTTATTGTTTAGTTTATGTGAACGGATTTTTGATGCATAAAATTTTATTACTATTTAATATCAGTACAAGTTTACAGTTATTGAAAATGAATGCATAATTTAATTTAAATCATTAAAATCAAATCATCAACCAAGAAAAGTCTCTATCTAATTTCTCAGTTCGTAATCGATTTAAATAAAATTATATGCACGTATATGTTACCTATATTCATACACTGCACTAATGACTTATCTAGTAAGTTATGTTCAGTTTTCGCTGCCATCGCTCCGTGCCTCGGAGAGCACGTTAAGCCGTCGGTCCCGGTTGTCATAAGAACATTATGGTAATCTTTACGGGTAGTCAGTAGGCATGGATCATTTCATAAGGAGCAGGTGAAAAATTATATGATTTTATTTATCATAAATCACTCTGCTACTTTTTGACACACACTGCTACACATCACTGTGTGATAATCACACTTGATGTAACGTGGCTTCGGATTTCATAATACGAGAGTAGCACATCTGCGGTGCATATCGAAACATATAGTTTTGTTTATGCTTCAGTAAAAAAACTGAGACCTTTAGAGTGTAATTTTATAAACACTGAATAGCCTGTGATGTAGTGGTGATCTTTGATCTAGAGAGTAGCGTTAGATTTCTTAGGAACCATTAGTAGCAGGTCGCAAATTCGCTACGTTGCTCCAAAATCACACCTCTGTTCCATTTTACAAAGCACCGCCAATCGCCATTGATCATAGATTCATTAGGCAAATGAAAAAAACACTGTCTGTGAAAAATCACAGGTGAAATCACAGTAACAAAAATAAATCATATGATGAAATGACAATGATTTTAAAGTAGCAATCATTTCCATGCCTAGTAGTCGGACGCCTGATAGAATCTGACACCAGATCTAACCATCCCTGTTACTGGTTCCTTATGGGTTGCGAGGTCAGATGGCAGTCGCTCGTGTAATTCTGGTATCTCGCCGCTACAGGTTAGATTGGGAGCCGACCCCAATAACAAATGGGAAAAGGCAGAGAGGATGACGATCATATTACTACAGAATTAACTATTATTTTCTAAAATAGCAGTTAGGTTGTGAGCCTGAATTTCCCAAAGTTATCTATTATTTAACTCATAAAATTCGATCATAGATCAAAGCTCTTCGAAATCAATATTTTTACGTGTGACATTCCTACATATGACCACGTAGAATAGCCAGTTGAATAGAGTAAGACATGTCTAAAACCTATCCAGGACCCTAATTCTGTATGACCAATTTACGATTCCTTGCTTCGAAACCACGCGAATTCCTTGTCTTACATAAGAAATCTGCAAAAATCTATTCTCTACGAAATGAGAACGAAACCGCGCGAAATGATTGTGGAATTAACTGGAATTGGCGCGATTTGAACTGTCAAAAATCATATGTTCCACTCAGGCGCGTTCCGAAACATCGACCCGTTAAAAGTTACCTCCACTTATGCCAATATTAATTATTCAAAATAAAACTAATTTTAATGTAAAGTGAAGGTATTTCTAAAGGTTTTCTGTAAATTTTTAATAATTACCCATGGCTTTGTTATATCACAACATAAATATAAGCCATTACTTTATTTTAAATTTTTAATGGTTTTGGGATGATAAATATTTGAGTTCTAAATCGGAACGCACTCGAGGGATAAAAACCTGTCATAGATAATTTGTCTTAGATTATACAGAATACAAAAAATGACGTGCTGTGACACGATTTGAACAAGACACGATAACGACGTGGTTTCTGTATCTAATCTGTGTTTTCATACAGAATTGTGGCCCTGAAAACGCGAAATGACTGTAACATGTTTTAGTGTGTAAACCAATTTATATAATTCAATTTATTTTAATAGCTGTTAGTGTTTAATTAATTAATTTTTATTAAACTATTTATTCAGCTAGAATTTTAGGTCGTGTGTAGTTTAATAATATCTCTTAAATTGAACTCTGTAATATAAATTTATTAAAACTAGAGTTTTGGTCGTGTACTTCGTATCTAGCTAAAGTGGGTGATATAATATTGAAATCGCTTAATTTTGCTGAACAATGCATTCAAAAAGCTCAAATAACATTATAGTTTACACTGCTACTGAATTGTTCCAATCATATTATGGTGTCTTAAAGAAAATGTAAAAAAAAACTATAATAACAGCCCACGGTAATGACTATGACTATGAAAATGTAAGAAATAAAATTATTATCCTAACTCTGACGAAAGAAGTAAACCTACGAAAGACTAGGCGGTATGGTCTCATGACTATAGCCTGCCCAAAAACACCCCACGGTAATGGTGTTTCGGATAAAGTTCGAAAACAGATACTTTTTTTTAACGGGCAATGTGCCCGTGATAGTTGCTTATTGTATTATTTGATTAACGTATTTAGCCAGTGTATATGTCGCAGTTGGATTGTATAATCCGCCATATGATAATAAAATGTATAAAATCCAATGATATGTGTTAATGTGTAAATGTATGTATGTGGGTGTGGGGGGGTGTGTGTGTGTGTGTGGGGGGGGGGTGTGTGTATATATTTCGGCTAGCTGTTAAATCAGGGCCGTTTTGTACGGTTGGGTCGGCGGGTAAACAATAAGCCAGACTGCATTACGGCTGAATGAAAATCAGCTGCATAGTAAAAGGTGGTTCACGTTCTTCACCATGGTACTAGTATAGTATTATATTATCTGTGACCATGGTTAGCCTTTATGTATTTGAGCCATTCATTGACTCCTTTTAGAACCATATTTAAAAAAAGTATTGGCTACTACTTACTAAGTGTCATAATAGTTACTTAAAATGTAGTTACCTGTCATGTTGAAATTTTTTTGTTCTTATAATATGTCTTTTTTTCATTTTGTTGGTATGTTTTGGACTTTTTGCGATACGGCTAAACGTGGGATGCCGTATTGTAGAACTTATCACAATCTATTTATTTATTTTATTTGGCACACAAAACAGAATATAACCGAAATAATACGAGAACAAGAAAAGAAATACATACATTTTGAGCTAGATTGTATTCCAAAACATGTGTACACATCATGATTAATGGAACTGTTATTAGAATAATTAGTAAAAATAGTAATCATACAATCCGGCTTATAGTTGACCCGCCGTAATACGAAATAGCCGTGTTTTTTTTAAAGTTAGCCGGAATGTAAACAGCGGGTTGCATAATCCGACTGCGACTGCGACATAAGTTTATCCGGTATCAACAACAACAATAACTCAAGATGGGAATAATACAACGGGACTTCAAGGAATATTTTCTTTATTGTTAAGGCTGCTGTTTCAAAATTAGGAATATTTTCTTTATTGTTAAGGCTGCTGTTTCAAAATTATGCGTAGTTGCAAGGTTTTCGTCGGTAATATTTGATACATAGCTTTAATGTCTATGCTTAGCCATTATATGAAAAATACCCTTCAATAATACACTAATACATACTACAATAATGACAGAGCGAATCTTAGGTAACTTACCTATTTATTTAGTAATCATCATTCTCCTGGTGTTTGTTTTGGCAAAAACACAGAGACCCGATTTGAGAGAATTTGAGAGAATTTGGAAATTCTGTGTAACGTAAGTCTCCAAACTAAATTATACTCCGTTAAAACTATTACTTACGGGATCTTTACCGTGATTTGAATCATTTCTGAGTTCCCGATATTTCGGCACAGTTACATGCACCATGTTCACGGGTAGACTGACCCGTGAACATGGTGCATGTAACTTTCACGGTTGTTCACTACGTTAAAACTATTACTTACGGGATCTTTACCGTGATTTGAATCATTTCTGAGTTCCCGATATTTCGGCACAGTTACATGCACCATGTTCACGGGTAGACTGACCCGTGAACATGGTGCATGTAACTGTGCCGAAATATCGGGAACTCAGAAATGATTCAAATCACGGTAAAGATCCCGTAAGTAATAGTTTTAACGTAGTGAACAACCGTGAAAGTTTAAAACAGTGTTTTAAATTATACTCCACTAAATACATCCCGTACTTCCATAAAGACAGAACAGACTTTTGATTTTTGCCTTTCAAGTAATTCTAAATATATTAAATTAAATTTGATTTTTATTATAAACAACACCAGCTTTAACAAAAGGTCAAATATCTCCGGAGTTTTATATTACACCGACAGAATATTGTTACCAAAATAAAGTTCATCATTTTTTCTTAACTACTATAAATTATTTCATAATTTTAAATAATGCTCTTATTTATATACCAATAAATGAAACAAGATAATATATGATCAAACTGACGGGCGCTGCGAGCTCGGTATCGCGCGCGCGGTACTGAGCTCGCCAAAATGTAACAGCCACCTTAAGACGGTTATGATTTTTGGAAACATGATTCTAATAATTAGAACAAACAAAAATCGCATTCTGCAGAACGTACGGAACTAATACTGAAAATATATACGTAGCTACTTATTCAAGAACTCTGTTCATTCATTCTTATACAACCGACGGCGAATGGAAGGAGAAGATACAATCAAGAGAGAAACGGAAAACTGCGATGCTGAAATAAAAACGGACTTGGTGGCAAAACAAGTTACTGGAATAGATTCCAACCGTTAAAAAATCGAGTAGACAGAGGTTTTTTTTTGAAAAATATTTTTTATTTTTATTTCCTTTTGTTTTTATTTTTAATTGAGCGTTTTCTTAATCATAATCATAATCATAATCAATCGTTTATTTGCTAGGATACACACATACAAATTACATTTTAGATTACAGGTAATGTCACAGTCACTGTACCCAGCCCGCAAGCAGGCGTGCAAATATTTATATGAAGTTATATTAATTATATTACAAATTGCTATTATTATTATTACACGTCATTAATTTGTTTAATTAATTAATTTGATACCACTATGAAAGCATGTCCTAGTTGTTCACGATCTTTTTTTAAGTTTTAATTCTTTTTTATTTAATATCTATTTGATTTTTGTATAACAATTTCATACCTATTTTTTTTACACGTCTATTTAAGTTTAGAAATTACATTTTTGTAAAAGGCAACAAGTTTTCATGTTTCAATAAAAAGTATCCTTCAGCTGGAGGCCTATCAAATGGAAGGTAAATTATAATTTGAGAAGGGGACATGTTACCATAATTGCATTGCGGACAAAACAGTAGCAGTGTCGAATAAATACGAGTGCACATTTCGACGCGAAAATAACTTAGATGCCACCAAATAACAATTTAGTGAATTAAGTTGTGTTCATCATCAATGTACATTGATTTTTTATGGCATTCACGTCGACAGTGCATTATTGTGTAAAAAAAAACTTTCAAATAGTAATCGATTATAATTTAAGCAGAGTTACTTACAGATCATTGCCTGCTCTATCATATTGAGAATGGTTGATACGGTATAGGTATAACTCATTTTAGGAACCTTTTATACACTTATTATAACGCTTTCCTTTCTTAGCCGCACGATTTTTCTGCTTAATTTTAAAAGCTTTATAGTTCATCAGCTCATTAATGTTAGTTTTTAACTACGGTATAAAAACATGTGGACTTTACAAATAAAATTTAAGAATAATTAAGGAAATTAATGTGTCGTGTTTCAGCTTCCGTGTGGTTTTGAACGTGTTTGTAACGCAGAAATCGATGTTATATCGATGGTACTAACGTTCAAAATCGGGTGCGCTTTATTATTTTCTATTGGTATTCTTTAGGAATGTATCAATTATGTTATGGTTACATTTGCATCAAGTCGTCAACATTGTGCCACCACGGGTGAGTTTTTGAGATGCCTTCGGAATTGCGAATAGAATTGTATTAGGCATCTTAAATATTTTTTTCACCTATATTTCAGTTCTCAGGGCGTTTTTCTGGTAATCTTCTCAGTGAATTTAAGTTACATTTTCGTTTGATAGGTACATTTTTGTATCCAGAATCTCAAAAACACACCTTTCATAACTGAATTTGTATGTACATCACATTTGTTAATATGATACTATTTTAATTAAATTATGCATGTGCTTACTTATAGCAAAAGTGTATAAACTACATATTTGATTATGTAAACCACGAACGTACTCAACGAGCAATAATAGTTAAGAAAAATAAATTTGTATGTATCTGTTAATTCTATGTCTTGTCGAAGCTTCCAAGATAACGGTAACAAATGCTTACTACACTTTTTCACCACCAGTTACATTATGATAGAACTTAAAGGTATAATAAAAAAATATATCGCGACGTGGTGTCGTCAGTATTGCACCTTTATTTTATCATTTGCTAAATCAATGCAAAACGTCAAAAAAAACTAATGCTTAATAGCAATTTTTTTCTAGCTTAATTTATGGTAATTTTTTATTTATAATTATTTTCGTAGTTGCATAAACGGCCTATAATAATATACACTGTCCATAAATTTGAATCCTAGTTTCGTCTATTAATAAACAAATCGTGTTACCTTTGAACTGTCTACGAGTAAATACATACGACTAGGTGTAAGTGTAGATCACATAACCTTTTATACAGTTATAATAATATAATGTACTAATATAGTATTGTATATCAATATAATGGAGGTTGGACAAGGCTTGATAAAATTAAAAATAGGCTTAGGTACAAATATGTATTATAATGCATTATTTATAATCTCGTGTGAAAACTTGTCGGTTAATTTGAAAATTTCGTTTAATGGCGTTTCTTTAATTATCTGATAAAAGTTATTCATTGCAAAAACTAAACACATTGAAATCAAAAATTAAATAAAGATAAGGTTTACCTGTTTGAGTTGCAGGATAAATGTTAAGTTAGTTTTAACAAAAACCATTTATCGTGATGAAAGTTTACCCTAGTCGGTTAATAATTCATTGGTAGAATAACTTATATCCAGCCATTGAAAGATCGCCCTCGGTGATATTGAGCTGTGCATTGGCCGTTGCTGAAAACGTTTCTCATTTCGAAACAAAGTAAAGTTAAGCATAAAATATGTCACTGAATAATATGTACTTAACAATTAACGTATTTATAATACAATGTGTAAGACTTTAATGTGTGCCGTGGTCTAGTTCTCTGATGTAATCATTTTCATGGTAGTATTTATACACCTACCCTCACTAATAAACACTGCGTAACAGTAGAATAGCTAGGATATTCAGTTATCTTGTTTTATCTATGGCAGAAAGAAAACACAATATAACTATTCCGAGCTTACACAATGTTTATATGGGGGGTTTAGAGTGTTAGTTTCGGATGTCTACTCCGATATAATGGAACAGTATTACAAGTAGTTGTGTAGGTCATGATGACTAAGGAGTGTAACCGTTTCATCCTTAAATATATTTTTAAGATTATCTCGCATAGTTGTGTGGTATTACTACTATTAATAGTTTTAATAATTTTATTGTACCTACGTCGTAAGTATTTTGGCTATGTGGTATGGTAATAGGTATGCACTTAATTTTAATATTTAACATTCCCGGGTCCGGGTTTTTTATGATCAAAACAGTATTTCTAATTTTATCATAGATTAATTTTAAGATCGTTTTGTAGCGATAAAAAAAACTGTGTACCTTTTTTGTGTCCATTCTAATATATTCAGTATAATTAAAATATGTTAAGTACCTAGAACACGAACTATTTCTATAAATTGCTATTTATTTAATCTACATTACGGGAACACTTAGCATAAGAGATTAGTTTCGATATCTCGAATATCAACAGAAGTTCATGAAAAGAACTATGAAAGTATTGTATGCTTTAGTAACAAAGAACAGTCCGGTAATGGATAATTTCATGAAGTGATAAACAGGTGAATGGAAAAGAAACCATTATTTGACACAGTTCAAAATTGTTAAACGCAGCCCTATTCGTTTTAAGCTAAATTCCCTTTTCATTATTTATTAAAGTTATTTATTTCTAATAAATTATTTTTGCTAAGCATTATAAATTCTAATACTATTATAGCCAAAGCTTAGCTCACTGTATCAATTAGAGTTGAAACTATGGAGCAGAGCTCATTAAGTAACTAAGATGCGGGAATCTCGAACATGATGTGTTGGTGCTAGCCGAGTGGTACAGTGAGATCTAGCCTAGACACACAATTAGTACGTAGGTCTTCTAAAAGATTTGTTTAGATGTGTGATAACTTGAATTTACTTAAAAATTGTGCTTTGTATGTCCAAAAAAGGTTTTATTGAATGTACTTCTTTATATTGGCTTTGGTGAAATCTTTTAGGTTGTAAGTTTTTGGCATTCGTCTATAAATAAACGTAATTTATAGTGAAATATTACTTTTATTTACCTACCTGTAATCATTGTTGCAAGCTTTAAAAACATCACGTCGACAGCTGAAAGACGTCTGGACACAGGCCTCCCCTATAAAACTCCACTTTGGACGCTTGACGCGGGTTTGCCGTGATCACCACGCTAGGCAGGCCGCTTGGTGATCGCAGTAGATTTTTATGTACCGAGGAGAATGCAACTGCCTATTCCCTGGATATTCCTTTTGCCGCCTGTTGCGGGAAGAGATGGAGTGGCTCTATTCTCCACACAGGCGAGACCTCACGACGACAGCTTTAAAAACAGTTTGCACCAAAACATTATGATAGGATACCTACGTATATTTAGGTAGGTAATTATTAAATGTTTATTTACTAGGTGGTAGGACTTTACTGCAAAGTTCGTCTAGGTAGGTACCACCGCTTTGCCAGTTATTCTGCCGCCAAGTAGTAGTGTGCAAGCACTACTGTGTTCCGGTTTGAAGGGTATTGTAGCTAGTGAAGTTACTAGCATACTACTAGTTACTAGAAGCAGTGCGCAGTGTCACGCGAAACTTTAATTTAGATTTCCGAGTGACACTGCAATCTGTAATGGGCGGCCGTGACGCTTAACACCAGGCGAACGACTAGCTCGTCACGTTGGTTTACATTTAAAAAAAATGTAATTGAGATTTATTAGTGTTGAAATGAGTTTTAGAAGTTTGATGAGAAATCTATAGGTATCTTTCCAGATAATAGTGGCTGACACGCTGACACAGACTGTGTGATGTCTCAGATTAGAGAAAAAACAAATGTGGGATGACGTGCGTAGTGCAGTGTCACGTGAAACTTTATTGTTTTAAAGTTCCGTGTGACCACTACTGCAACTGTTATAGGCGGCCGTGTATCTTAACATCAGGTGAACGACTAGCTCGTCACGTTATTCAATCGCATAAAAAAAAGTTAATATAGGTAGGTCGTAGGTAAAAGGCAGTGAACGCCACTTAGTAGGTAAGCGATCGAGCCACAGAGTACTACTCATATACGAAAAAATCATTTATTTGATGAATACCTATCCCTATATACTTAGTATATACTTATGTACTTATAAAAAAAGCCTATATTTTTTTTATTTTTCAAGGTTAAATGTATTTCAATAATCTAGACTTGAAATTCCAATCATGTTCTCTTTTGGTAGTATGAAAATAAATTAATACTCACATTAAATGACAATAAATATAAAATGACTAACAAAACATTACTTAAATAGTTTACTTATAAAAATACAAGTAATACACCCTTAACCGTTTATTCCTAAAAATTATCTATATTTAGCTTACAGTAAAGGCTTCTTCTTCTGAAGAAGAAGAAGTAGAGGCTGAAGACTCACAATCGATCTAACTTCAATGTAGTTTTCTCACAATGTCATTTACAGAATTGAAAAAAAATTTGTATGATAATACAAATCTCCTCCTCCATCCTGGTCATATCTCCTTGCCAACTAATGTACTCAAAACACGTTTACAAAAAAATTGCTAGAAAAAAAACATCATGATGTGACCTCTAAAAAATTATACAAATGCGTTAAAATACACAGTTTACATTATAGGTACTGTTACATTATAATTAGACCACCCATTAAAATAAATCATAGTGATATGTTTCAATGCATCCAAATAATGACTTATTTTTTTTATAACAATACGTATTTCTTTTATAATTAATTATTTGTACCTAAAAATGGAAAAGTCGACGCGCAACGCAACGTAGGTAATTGCCATATTTTTGCTACGCAAATAGTGACCCTATATATACAGTACACGTTCTATGTTCGGCTGCTGTAATAAGCGTGCTCGCTGTCATCGTCTTAAAATAGAATCAGAAAATAACTTATAGATTATCAAAAATATCATTATTGGTATTGTTATTCATCCCTATCACTTTTAATGTACGTAAAAGATTTGGCGCTCGCAAGTTGGCGACCGACGACGACACAGCGCGACGTCACAGAACGATCACATACATAGATCCTGGATCCCTAACTAGGATTCCCTGTATCTAGGGACCCTGAAACTACGAGGACCATGCTCCCATAACACCCAGACACAGAACAAGTATTTGCACTTTTTTTCTGTGGACAAATACTTACTTGTCCTGTCGTGGGAATTGAACCCGCCGCCGGAACCGCCGGGTTATGAGCCGGCCTACTCATCCACACCACGGAAACTGTCGAACTAAACTAATTCTTCCTCTTCTCTGTCTAGTGTTTACGGTAAGCGGAGACTAGAGGATAGCCGCACCGTTAGTTCCCCCACAGCACGAGTAATTCGTTCGTCGCAACATGCGTGCGGTGAGCGTTGTCTTGCCGCACGCATCAGTCAGTTAAACTAGTGAGATTGTTTAGTAATAAGTATTAAGTTATCATATTATTTATTTGAACTAGTAAGACGAAGAATCGCAGTAGTTCAGTCATTTGCACTGTTAAATTGAACTACTGAGAATAGATGACAACTTTTGGATGCTTATCATAGGGAGGGTTTAACTGAAA
The DNA here is from genome assembly GCA_910589525.2 of Ennomos quercinarius. Classification (NCBI taxonomy): domain Eukaryota; kingdom Metazoa; phylum Arthropoda; class Insecta; order Lepidoptera; family Geometridae; genus Ennomos; species Ennomos quercinarius. The sequence goes on from OU342489.1 coordinate 17,282,253, forward strand.
TAATCACCACGCTTGGCAGGCGGCTTGGTGATCACTGAAGAATATAATGTAGAGTCTACATTGTATCAAAGGGTAGGCACTACTTATCTGGCAAATAAATTACGTTTCATAAGGGTCAATTCAGACAGAGCAGCAAAATTCTCGAGCACTTTTTAAGTGCTAGATATTGGAATATCAACCTTAATCCATTTAGACAAAGCTGAAAATTGTATGCAACATTAAAATAGGTAAGATTTTAATGTTGCATACTATTTTCATCTTTTTCTAAATTAAATAAGGTTGATATTCCAATAGCACATAGAAAGTGCTCTGTCTGAATTGACCCAAGTGTCAGTAAAATAACAAAAGTGGTCATAATATCAATAATGCGGCCGCTTAAGAATAAAATTGTTGGATACAATTCATACACATTACAATGTAATCATATAAAAAAAAATATAATAGATTAATAGTTTTTTCTTTTTTTAGATTTTGTTATTTTACGGTGTACAATAAAGAGTTGAACTATCTATCTAAATGCTGTTTGAAAAAAACGTGGTTATATATGGCTAATAGGCGGAAGGATGAGCCTGCTACTACGCGAACGAACTCGTGGGTAGAGCAATAGCTATAGTGCCTACTAAAACAGAAATAAACACACTACTTTTAAACAACGGAATGCATAAAATCCCAGTTGTTCGATGACGTTATTAACTTCAATAGAACTACTGGGACACACTACAAATAATAGATTCACAAAATAGTTGAGCACATTTCTGATTGTTGGCTTACGGTCGTCTTTAGATTGTCCAATCACTTTTATAGACCGTTCAGCGTAACTTCTCCCCTGCGGGGTTAGCACGGACGGTAGACAAAATTGTCTTTCCCCGTTTTACGTCACTTTCTTCATACTTGCTTGGAGTAAAACAGGGGAAAGACAGTTTTGTCTACCGGCCGTGTTAGCCCTACTGATATTATTTGAAAATATTATAATTAATCTGTGGTGGGTACATACAAGTTTAGATAATGCTTACATATTACTTTACATTTACGATAATACTTGCATATTTTTAAATAATATAAATACATCAGGGGACATGTTACGGTGAACGGTTTGTAGTATAACGATAAGGACATTTTAGACAGATTGGCATATATTATTGCCAATTCTATTAGCAATCATCCATATAAGTGGGTATTTCACAACAACTTTATAAAAGCTTATACCTATAGGTGCAGACTCAAAACAACGGTCTACTCTTGGAATGCTCTGACGATAGATGCGACACTTTCGAAGGTCCCAGTGACGAAAACAAACAGTCCCAGGAGTATGATGACGGAGTCTTTGAGAGCCATGTAGAGCGGAATCCCGCCTGGTTTCTGTGAGGTGGAGACCAGCTCAATCATAGGCGGGAACATAAGCGCTAGGGCTGTGCTGCTGACTGCTCCAACCAGAGATATAAACAGTCCAAGTTGTGGAATTGTTTCTGCTAGCGCAACTGTGGAGAGATAGTTTAGTTTTACTGCCTACATTATTAATACTAATTTAGTAGGAAAATAATAATATCAATAACGCCCATCGATCTCAGACCTACATAGATCCTAACCCTAACTAGGATGCCTGTTATCTAAGGACCCAGGAACTAAGAGGACCATGGTCCTACAACGCCCAGACAGAAAAAGTATTTGTGCATTTTTTACAGTGCACAAATATTTGAGCTGACGCGGGAATCGAACCCGTTGCCTCCGCGCTGTGAGCCCACCTGGTCAACCACCACACCACATAAATATTAAGCGTCGTGGAGGTATATTTTGTCGCTCACAATTTACTTTGCAATAACTAAAGATAAACCCCCGATGTCAAAAAATGTAGGTATCTAATAGCACTAAAAGCCCCTAACAAGTTCGACTGTTCTTTCTATACGGTATTTAGAAAGCTTTTATATGGGTTTGTTCTTTATCACCGTCAGCATCCTCACCATTCATAGATAGATTACTTTAATAAAACAGGTGGTACCTGAAGGTCTAGCAAAGTCCTAAGACCTGGGGGTATACCCGGCTTTGCTAGACCCCCAGGTATGTTTAATCGGGTTGCGTCTTATTTTTTTTAGTTATAGGCACAGTAGATCACATTTCGCCAGATATCACTAAAATCACCAGCACCATACTTACTATCATCAGTTAGCGGTTTTACGTACCTAAGTATATTTACTTATTTTATTTTTATTTATTTAATTTACAACATGAAATTTACATAAATTTCTACGATTTATGATTTTATAGCAGCGCCTGCACAGCCAACCCTGTAAGTTGGTTGTAAATGTGAAGGATTATGGGCATGAGATTGGATGGATGCGGGTTCAAATCCTGTTTGCGATCCATTTTTTTTATTTACATAAATAATTAATATGTAAAACTTCCACAATCGAATTATGTAAATATATGTACGCTTCAATAACGCTTTTCTTATTATGTGTATTACATTAACTCGAAAGATACATATGCCCGTCTGCACTAAAGTTTGACAGCTCCTAAGTTCATACATCTCTCTAGCCCCGGGTTTTGGTACGTTTGTTAAAGTGTTGTCAAGTGAACACACCAAGACGCTCATTGGTTGATCCAACGGTATTGGTGTGTGGATTCGACAAGAGTTCGACAAAACGTATAGGGCCCGCCTAAGAGAACCCGAAAGTGTTGCTTAGTAAAACTTACAAGTGACAAGCACGAGCACTGCACGGAACAACAGTTCCTTTGCTATGGGGGACGTAGGCGCGAGCCTCTTGCGCAGCGCTGGCCACGTGATGGCAACTGGCACGTAGAACTGCAGTGGATACGTGAACAGAATGGCCAGCGTTATGAGACACTGCACCACTGTGCTCAACCTGAAATTGATACAGTAAATTAAAATAACTCTTGCTTCTCCAGCATTAGGTAAGTATATAAATATGTGTGGACATTTCACACAGCGCCGTCTAGCCCCAAACTTTGACAGCTTATACTATGGGAACCAGATAACTGATACAACACTTAGATACTATTTGTTTGTAAATACATAGAATACAATATAACACCCAGACATAGAACAAACACCTGTATTCAATTGTTCATCACACAAATGTTTGTCCTGAGTGGGAATCGAACCCACAACCCATATAGTTCAGAAGGCAGAGCTACTACCAACTGAGCTAACAGGCCAGTCAAATATACTTGAAGTTTATCAACAACCTGATAAACATAGGTCTATCCTAGGGGGTCTAGCCTACACTGCGATGGTCGCCACTCGAGAACCTTTCTTCCCCACCGGTTGTCAGTTCTACGAGCGATGTGGCCTGCCCATTGCCCATTGCCATTTCAGCTTACTAATTTCTAAGAGCTATAGCGATCACCTTAGTTCTCCAAGGCTGCATCGATGTCTTATAATATGCTTATAGCTCCGCCACGTAGTTTCTTCCTCCAGATATAGTTTGCAATATTTTAGTGTTTCAGTATCCTCAGTAAATAAAATGCCTGTCATTTTATTTTAAAAACTATGACGGCCTATAGGCAATATTGGGTAGGTTCAATATATAGTAAAATCTATAGTTAACTTGTCGCAAATATTGAAGAAATGTCTTAAATTTATTTTCACGCCTTCAAACTGTCATTGTTGGTCTTGTATTTCTTAGGTCTATGGGGTTGACACGAGCTGAAATGATGATGATTGATACAAAATACTTACACACTGTCAGTACTAAGATTAAGCGTGAGGCTGCCCTGCACGTCGTCGCCCCACTTCAGGTATCCGAGGAAGCCGACCGTGATGAAGATGCCAGCTACAAAAGTCATGCCCACATTTAGGACGCCCAGTGGCTTCTGGAACAACTGTGGTCGTCGCATCTCGTTCTTTAGAGGTAACACCTAGAAAAATATGTTCATTTGATGCAATAACATAACGATATCATCAACCCATCGTTCAGATCACTACTGGGTGGGCCTTCTCTTATAGCTGGTTGTCTTACAGTATAGACTGTATAGAGATGTTCTAAGCGCAGTTAGGTGGATGAATCATCATCACTGATTTTTGTGACCCTTGAACATTGGCCGGTTTGCTCACGATCACGTCCTTCACCGTTGTAACCGTTGTAGGTATATAAGAGTGAGTGTCAATTGGAAAGCTATTGGTGCAGGGCTTCCGCGAGACTCAAACTATGGTGAGTAGGACTATTAGTCGCTGAGCCACAGTGACTCTAATATGTTTATTCTCTGTAAAATAATATTTAAGCAGGTATCTAAACCTAGTCGTAGCCGATTTGACGATTTTGTATTTAAAAGGTTGTTCCTGTCTGTCCCCTCGAGGGGACAGAGAAGAATAAAAATTCCTGTCTGTCCCCGAATATTTTAGACCATCGTCATCAACGATGAAATATAGATCGACCTTAATACGTAACAACGTTTGGTAGGTACCTACTCATTTTAGTATTACTAAGTACTCAAGCCCTCTCTCAAGAACTGTCATATGAGCCGTAACCCACCACCGCGCTGGCTCAGTGCAGTGTGTATGGAATGTCAATAAAAAAGACATATATATCGACGACATACTTGTTTATTTTATCATCATATATTATCAGCTTTATTATACTACAAATAAAAATGTTTACCCAATTAACATTGTCTCGTGACAATTCCACCTAGGAATAGAAATTCATGGTTATTGGATTGGTTTCGTTATGTACTCTTTGAATAAAACCTTAATTTGCTAGGACACTATTATGGATTTTGATAAAGCGTACTCTCAGATACTTATTACACCTAACACCCACCACAGAAAGATACGTGATACTTATTTTAGAAAAAAAATAAGCAAATAGTCATACTTACAAGTCCAATACCCTCAAACGCGTATACAGCAGTTCCAAAATACAGAGGTAGCTGCTGCCAACTAGCAAGGTACGTCCTAGTCTGGACCGGGGGAAGATTCTGGGAAGCTTCGTACACAACCATGCTGACTCCGACCGCCATCATCACGTTGGCGATAGTGGAGAATGGAGTCAGGTACTTGAGGTTCCGGACCATACAAGCTACCAGTACGGGGATGATCACAAAGATCATGTGCACGGATAGGTCGAGGTGGATGCTGTACTTGTCGCAAATCTGGAAGATGATTAGATGAAAGCTGGAATTATTCTCGATGATGCAAAGGCACTGTTACAAAATGGCTGCACAGCTTGATTCTATTCACTTTATTTTTGATAATAAACGCCTTGTTGTTTAAAATTCGTAGAACTTTATGTTTGAATATGCAGTTATGATAAAACTTGAATGAAATTGAGGAAGTTTCAGGGCTTGGGCTTAGACATAGGATTCCAGAGGTGGAACCGCAGAGCAGTGCTATTCAAAGTGTTAAGGGTCAATAGATATATTAACCTTATTCTAAAATTTAAAAATTTAGGCTCCCATACTCGCGGGTCATCCATGTCGCTCGCGCATGGCGACAATTTTGAAGATATTAAATAACTGAATTTACTTACGATAAATCTGGCTGAACTATAATATCATTGAATAACATTATACGAATGTTCAACAAAACTACCATATTAATCCAAACCAGATTTCCTAAATACAATGGTAGGTATCAAAGTTTATTTTCTTGCCATGCTATTTTTATATATGAAAACTTGTTTGGATTAATATGATAATTTTGTTTCGACAGCCTCTGTGGTGTGGTGGTTGGGCAGGTAGGCTCATAACCCGAAAGCGGTGGGTTCGATCCCTCCGCGACAGGATAAGTATTTGTGTACAGAAAAAAAACCGCAAATACTTGTTCTATGTCTGGGTGTTATGGGACCTTGGTCCTCGCAGTTCCTAGGTCCCTAGATACAGTGAATCGTAATTAGGGTCCAAGATCTATGTAGGTATGTGATCGTGGGATGTTATTATAATATTTGTAATGTTATTCTCGAGAACATAGTTTAGCCAGATTATTCGAAAGTAATTTCAGTTATTTAATATATTCAGAAATGTCGCAAAGCGCGAGCGAGATAGTGGATCCGTGTATATAGTAGCCATACAAATATAGCTTATTAGGCAAAACAAGTATACCAAATCAGGTTACGTCATAGAATTGAGCTTCTCATAATTTGATCTAGAACTAGATGTTTTAAATAGTAGACCGTAGGTAAATTCGAATGTTTACCTGCGTGTAAAAAATATTCATACCTCCATACGCTCATTAAGTAGGCAGCCTACAGCTAGAAAGAATAATAGTATCACAGTAGTACGCAGGTATTGTAGGTACCTACACATAAATTACAGTATTTAAGTTACATTTATGAAGTAGGTACCACCTAATAACAATAACAGTTGAACAAATGCTTACAAAACCACTTCAAAATATTTTATTTTGCCAACAGAATCCAGCGCAATTAATTTCTGTAGAAGAGCGGAATTCGCAATGCAATAATAAGGCGCAACGCAGCAGGAGATTTCGCAATATACATAATACCTATGTGCGTAGGAAACAAAACCTTGGTGTTTTTATATCACAACGCAAAGGAACATCATGCGGTCAACACATAGCGTTGCAACACCCTTAATATTATTATAGTAGGTCCGTAGGTATGTCCTATGTCCACATATAAAAATCTATTTTACGCATCTATTTTTTCTATTTTACGCTATTGTGTTCCGGTTTGAAGAGCATTGTAGCTAATGAAATTACTGGGCAAATGAGACTTAGGTAAGAACTGATCTCAAAGTCTAGAAATCTTTTTTAGACTGTGATGTCTCAGGATGACGTGCGCAGTGCGCAGTATCACGCGAAACTTTAATTTTGATTTCCGAGTGACACTGCAATATGTAATGGGCGGTCGTGACGCTTAACACCAGGCGAACGACTAGCTCGTCACGTCATTCGTTTACATTTAAAAAAACCCTGTTTAACATTTACGATAAGAAACAGATGGCCCGCCTGATGGAACCCGCTGCTATTGTCTATACACAACGTGACTGACCTTGAAGGCCTGAAGACACTTATCAGTGTTTTGCATGTTGTTCTTCGTAAGACTCTTTCCTAACGACAAATGATCTTCAATTATCTCACATCATGCAATGCTTTGTTGAATTACAAGATATAATATGTATGAGTCAGCTTAGTATGGAAAACCATTAAAATAGTACGTGCGGTCCTACAAGATATAAAATGAGCTGACAGTGGGTTTTTCTTACCATACCTACCTACAACAAGGCGCATTTCAAATGACGCTTTAAATATTTAATGTTATGGCGATGTCAGGTTATGGCTCAGGGAAATCTTATTCAGCAGCAATAGCTACAAAACGTGGGATGTGAGGGGTCCATTTTGAGAATAATTTGTACAGAATATACTGTAGTAGAAGTGCTTCGATCAGGTATACCCTAGATTTCGGGCCGGTAGAAAAAAGCCGTTCGGGAAATAACAGCTCACTTACAGCGTGAGCTCTTATTTCGAATTAGTTCGGTTGAAACTCAACTTTAATGTTTTGTCGCTTCTAGGATTTATACGTACACTAGAAATGTTCAACATGTATTAATTTTGATGAAAAATATAGATAATTGGAAATTTAATTGGTTGAAACTCGGGCAACGTAAACACGTTATTCACACAACATTGCGTATTTAAAAGTTGTAATAGTCTTTTTAAAGAGTAAGTATATACATATAAGTACGAAGGAGGCAAGTGTCACCTACAGGAGTCCTATAAAGGGCAACGCACTTACAATGATTTACCAGGTGAATTATCTGAAATCTAAACGCACACTACATTGCGTATTTAAAAGTTGTAATAGGGTATTTTTAAAGAGCAAGTATATACATATAAGTACGAAGGAGGCATGTGTCACCTACAGGAGTCCTATAAAGGGCAACGCACTTACAATGATTTACCAGGTGAATTATCTGAAATCTAAACGCACACTACATTGCGTATTTAAAAGTTGTAATAGAGTCTTTTTAAAGAGTAAGTATATACATATAAGTACGAAGGAGGCAAGTGTCACCTACAGGAGTCCTATAAAGGGCAACGCACTTACAATGATTTACCAGGTGAATTATCTGAAATCTAAACGCACACTACATTGCGTATTTAAAAGTTGTAATAGAGTCTTTTTAAAGAGTAAGTATATACATATAAGTACGAAGGAGGCATGTGTCACCTACAGGAGTCCTATAAAGGGCAACGCACTTACAATGATTTACCAGGTGAATTATCTGAAATCTAAACGCACACTACATTGCGTAATTAAAAGTTGTAATAGGGTCCTTTTAAAGAGTAAGTATATACATATAAGTACGAAGGAGGCAAGTGTCACCCACAGGAGTCCTATAAAGGGCAACGCACTTACAATGATTTACCAGGTGAATTATCTGAAATCTAAACGCACACTACATTGCGTATTTAAAAGTTGTAATAGGGTCTTTTTAAAGAGTAAGTATACACATATAAGTACGAAGGAGGCATGTGTCACCTACAGGAGTCCTATAAAGGGCAACGCACTTACAATGATTTACCAGGTGAATTATCTTAAATCTAAACGCATCGGTAGTGTGATGTTGCAAGTATCAGCAACGGTATTAATTATTATATGGCAACACTCACAACCAACAGGTCGGCCGTATAAAAAAAAGACAACGTACCATTTTGATGTTATTGGCGATGAAGACAATGTAAACGCAGCAAAAGCCGAGCTGCGTGATGCAGAGGAATGTGTTCACCAGAACCTTCATCGTGGAGGCAAGCGGCCGCAGCCGAGTGGGGCCATTCATGAACACCAGGTGCACTGTGTCTGCGAACCCTGGAGCTTTGTCACGTTTCGTTTGTCTGTGCATCTCTTCAGAACAATTTAGCTGGAATAAAAACATGAAATTCAGATCTCGATCACTATTTTAGTACGACGTATCTCTATAATGTAGGTACATAAACTTTACACCAAACATTACAAAAATAATTACGATAGAAGTGGGGAACAATGGGTGGCGTTATCTCTAAAAGCGATCGCTTCCTTTAGATCAACCTTTAGATGGAGAGGATTCATCGAAGTGGTGAAGAATGGGTAGGTAGGTACACATTAATTACTACATTGTTTGCTAAAGTAGATAATGCTCGTGGAGGTTTTATTAAAATATATTTTATCTGCTATCATTATCCTGCAATTGAAATTTAAGATTGGCTAATAATATTAGAAGAGCTTTCCAACCTAAAGCAAGAACGCTGAACGAGAGGATTTGCCATAATCACCACGCCTTGGCATAGGCGTCTTGGTGATCGCAGTAGATTATAATATTCTGCTGCCCGTTCCCTGTATATACCCTTAGACGGTTCCTTTGGCACCCACAGAAAGAAGGGCCGTATCCTTACGCCGGGACCACGCGGCACATGAATGGATGTAGTATTTTAGGTAGGTACATATTCTCCGCCTGAAGACGTCCGCTTCTGAACATAGCCTTCCCCACAGACTGCCGCTTGTGCGGCTGCTTGCCTCCCGCATCCTTCGGCTCCACCTGGTTCTGACCAGGTTCTGAGCTTGTTATGCTTTCTTGATTTTGGAGCGTTTGACAAAAGTAATTTCACTAGATACCTACTGCATATTATGTATTTTACACAAGATTTAAATAAATATTAGTTTCAGTAGAAAACAAACCAGCAAATGCTGTGCATGAACGCAGATGACACCAAGCACTGCAGTCATGATGGGCGCGAACACCAAGCCGCCGTTTTTGAAGGCATCACCCATGGCCAGCAGCCCACTGCCGATGTTGCCGCGGAACAAGTGCAGTATGGTGTCGCCATATCTACACATATGAAGTCCAAGGTTATCAGGTATGTCTGAGTGAAAATCATCATCATCATCATCATTAACAGCCTGAAGACGTCCACTGCTGAACATAGGCCTCCCCCAGAGCACGCCACCTTGAGCGGCTGCTCGCCTCCTGCATCCATCGGCTCCCCGCGGCTTTCACCAGGTCGTCGGTCCACCGAGTGGGGGGCCGGCCTACGCTGCGTCTTCCGGTTCGTGGTCGCCACTCGAGAACCTTTCTTCCCCATCGGTTGTCAGTTCTACGAGCGATGTGGCCTGCCCATTGCCACTTCAACTTACTAACTCTAAGAGCTATATCGGTCACTTTAGTTCTCCTGCGGATCTCCTCGTTCCGGAGCTTATCTCGCAGGGAAACACCGAGCATAGCTCGCTCCATAGCTCGCTGCGCGACTTTGAGCTTACTAATGAGGCCAACAGTAAGAGACCATGTCTCAGTTCCATAAGTCATCACTGGCAACACACACTGATTGAAAACTTTCGTTTTCAGGCTCTGCGGTATTTTGGACGAAAAGATAGGACGAAGCTTCCCGAACGCTGCCCAGCCGAGTTGGATTCTTCGCGCCACCTCTTTGTCGAAGTTGGACCTACCTAATTGGACAATCTGTCCTAGGTAGACATACTTGTCGACAACTTCGAGAGTATCGTTCCCAACAATTACCGGTATAGGTGGAACATGAGCATTAGACATGATCTTTGTCTTGTCCATATTCATCTTAAGACCAACCTGCTGGGAGACTCTACTGAGGTCGTTGAGCATGGTGCTAAGGTCCTCGAGCGATTCCGCCATTATGACTATATCATCGGCAAAACGAAGGTTAGTGATGTACTCGCCATTTATGTTGATGCCAGATCTTTTCTACTCCAAGAGCTTGAAAACATCCTCCAATGCGTTTGTGAACAGTTTCGGAGAAATAACGTCTCCCTGTCTCACGCCTCTTTGCAATGGAATTTGTTCCGTACTCTGGTCCTGTAGTCGGACTGACATAGTGGCCTTACTGTACAAACACTTCAAAACTTCGATATACCTATAGTCAATTTGGCATCGCTGCAAGGACTGCAGCACCGCCCAAGTCTCGATTGAATCGAAGGCTTTCTCATAGTCCACAAACGCTAGGCATAACGGCCGATTATACTCTTCGGTCTTCTGTATAATCTGGCGCAGCGTATGAATGTGGTCTATGGTGCTAAAGCCTTTTCGGAAACCGGCTTGTTCGGGAGGCTGGAATTCATCAAACCTGCGTGCGAGACGATTCGTAATGACTCTCGAAAACAGCTTATACACATGACTCAAGAGCGAGATGGGCCTATAGTTCTTCAATAAGGTGTTATCGCCTTTTTTGAAGAAGAGCACCACCACGCTCTTGTGCCATGCCTCTGGCGTTGTACCTTCAATGATGACAGAATTAAATAACTTCTGGAGGACTAAAAGTACCGGTCTACCACCCGCTCTCAGAAGTTCGGTCGTAATTCCATCTTCACCTGGTGCCTTGTTGTTTTTAAGCTGTTTGAGGGCCATTCTAATCTCGTACAGGCTGACGTCCGGGATATCTTCGGTATAGTGTCGGACTAACTTGGCTCTGATGTCCTGAGCTGTGTTAGTAGCGGGCTTACGTGTCGAGGTGTATAACTGTCCATAGAAGTTCTCGATCTCTCTCAGAATCTCAGGCTTGGATGAAATGACGCTACCATTTTCGGTCTTCAGTTTTGTCATTTGGTGTTGCCCAATAGACGAATCCTTTGCGAACACTTTAGAGCCTTGGTTCCGCTCAATTGCGGCCTCAATACGTGAAGTACTAAGAGCGCGCAAGTCGTGTCGCAAGGAACTCCAGATTCGTCTATTGAGTTCACCGTAGGCTGACATATCAACTGAAGACTGCAGCTTCATTTCGCTCCGATCGGCCATTAGCTCAAGAGTTTTTTCTGAGAGCTTTTGAGTCTTCTTTCGGCGTTGGGTCTTAAAGAATTTCGATCCAACAGCTTGGACAGTTTCCACCAACCCGTCGTTTAGCTCGTCCACTGTGTTACAGTCGGCTAGGCACTGGAAGCGATTTTGGAGTTCCAGCTGAAAGCCTTCGGGGTTTTGGATTTGGACAGGATTTGGACGGAGCGTAGACTTCACCAGACATGACCTTTCGAGCTTAACATTGATATTCAATGTGCCTCTAACAATACGGTGATCGCTACCGGTTTTCACTTTGCTGATCACAGAGACATCATCGAATATGTGCTTCTTGGTCGTCATGATAAAGTCTATCTCATTTTTAGTGGAACCGTCGGGACTTATCCACGTCCACTTCCTGGATGGCCGCTTCTCGTAGAAGGAGTTCATCATAAAGAGTTCCTCCTTCTCCATGAAGTCAGCCAGCCTCTGTCCTCGAGGGTTCCGCTGCCCGTATCCAAATGGCCCCACTCTCAGCTCATCGCTATTCCTTGTGCCCAACTTCGCATTGAAGTCTCCCATCACAACGGTGAAGTATGTTTCGGAAGTATGCATGGCTTCGGATATGTCCTCATACATAGCTTCTACTTCATCGTCTGAGTGTGCCGACGTCGGCGCGTATACCTGTATAACCTTCAACGAATACCGTTTGGTTATTCGGAGTACCAGGTACGCTACCCTGGCCGACACACTGTCGACTTTGACCACGTTGTTGACGAGAGACTTGCGGACGAGAAACCCGACACCCCCTTGGGAGAGTTGGTCTCCCTCCCGGTAGAAGAATAAGTTACCGGAATTTAGGATTATCGTGTCCTGTCCCTGTCTTCGGACTTCTGACAATCCCATTACATCCCAGCGTAACTTACCCATCTCCGCCTCTAGCTCGACCATCCTTTCGTCAGCCTTCAGTGTGCGCACGTTATGTGTTGCCAGGGCCAGGGGTCGTCGTTGGGGTTGGTAGCCGGGCGTCTGCCGGGGATTCTTCGCACCCCTTGCCCTGCCGTTACCGTGGCCGCTACCGTAGCCACGGGATAGCAGAGCTGCCGGGGACTGGGGGCCGTTTTTATTTGTGCTTGTCATTAGGGGGGGGGGGGGGGGTTTGCCATAATCACCACGCTTGGCAGGCGGCTTGGTGATCGCAGTAGGTGAAGATTGATTATCACCAAGACCGAGGGGAACGCTGCGACCCATTCCCTGGATATTCCCTTAGCCGCCTTCTACGGCACCCACGGGAAGAGATGGGGAGTGAAAATCATTAGGAATTAACTGTAAATAAAAATGTTTTCTGTCGTTCCTTATACAATCATCATCAGCCGGAAGATGTGTGCTGAACATACGCCTCCCTCGTAAAACGCCACTTTGGAGGCTTATCATATGTTTAGGGTTTGCCATCATCACGCTTGGCAGGCATCTTGGTGATCGCGGAAGTTTTAATATAGGCACCGAGGAGAATGCTGCTGCCCATTCACTTAGCCGGGTCTTACGGCACCCGCGGGTAGAGATAGGGTCATGCAATTCATTCGTTACAAGATTTTTTTACAACACAGAATCGACTGAATAATATGTAGCGGTACTGACAGCTACATATTAACAATAAAAAAAAAAAAATAATAAAAAAGAAAACAAAAATACCAAAAAAAAAAAAAAAAACAAAAAAAAAAAAAACTAATTAACTAAGCTAATTGGTAAAAATATCAATTTCAATATTATTTTTACAAAAACTGTAATTACTGATTTAAAATAAAAAAATATTATTTGAACTATCGTGAGAAAGGTAAAGGTGAAGGATGTCGATCATCTTTAAAGTGTAATTTTAATCCATATTCTCGTGTATTGTCTACCATTGTGCAGTGCGCATTATAATTCTGAATTACCTACAGTCACAGCTGTGCCTACAATACAGTTTTAATAACGCCTAAATATTCAGTTTTTTAATAATGAAACACTTTAGAAATAACACAAAATACTTAAGAATTAAAAACAAAAATATAGGTAGTTAGGTAATCATTTAATCCCCGTTCAATTCTGCATAGAATCGATATAGGTTTTTGAGTTTAAATGCCCTCTCTCTTGTCCGGTGCAGAAGTGTGGGTGTCTGTTGTATACAACGGCTGTACATAAAGCAAAAATCACCCTCTCTGAATCTATGTGCACCTACAAAACCCTAATGAATAATGCACATCCGTCAGGATAGTGTTCTGTAAGTGCACGTTGTTGGCCAGCAACGTGCATTCACAGAACTCTATACATTTATAGAAGCACCAATAACTGTCGTTGAAAAAATGAGTCTACACTTCAATCGTCATTTCATACAAAGTCACAAAAGCATCGCAAAAAGCGCTTTGTTGCGCTGCTTTTAGCTTGTCTTTGGTGTTAAGCGACTGCAATTCGACTTTATTTTTTGTATTTATACGTTATATTAGGTGTTATTTTTTATCTATGTAAGTATATAAAGAGAAAAAAGAGAGAGAAAAAAAAAGAGTAAAAAAAAGATAAGAATAAAAGAGAGAAAGAGGAAAAAAAGAGTTAAAAAGAAGAAAAAAAAGAAAGAGTCAATAAAGAGTTTATCTATCTATCTATCTATCTATCTATATAGGTACCTTTATTACATATATTTACCTCAGTAGGTACGAACCATTTCGACAAAAAGCAGCTCATGTATCGCAATTAGGACGTTATGTTGGACATCACAGGCAGTAATAGTTAGGTAGTTGTTGATTCGTTTGTCAATCAGACCGTGGCTATAAAGATACAATACAAAAACCGAACTTCTTATAGCGTTATTATAAATAAAGGTCATTAATTCATATCATGACAAGATAAAACACTGCGAGTATAGGTAGCGATGAAATTATTACTGTAAAGTAAATATTTAACTGGATGCTAATATTCAATATTTATTTAATTTATTCTGTTTCCACATAACAAAAGTAATAATACGAATGCATAGACAAGTCTATAATCCATGTGTTTCCGTGGTGTTATTGTATAACTATAAAATAACTAAAATAAAATTATGAAAATGAAAATCAGAAATTGATAAGTATCATGGATTGATTTTTAAGTGTAAACCACACTTCAGGTATATCTATAAAGATATTATAGTTTTTAAAAATTTTACCCACCAGCGGGATAGTATCGGAATGACTATTATTGAATAGATTACCTGTCTTAAACAGGTTCTATAGATGTCGCCACGACTGCTTAGTCGGTGAACACATAGTCCTTAAGATTTTCGCAGTCAGTGGTCATGCGACCATAGCTTATTTGGTAGAGTTTCTAATCAGGTGAGTTGGAAGGCGCGGGTTCAAATACCGCTGGTTGCTAAAATTTTAAGAACTATAATATCTTAATTCAAAAGTATTCAGCTACCAACAGCACTGTGAGGCCAGTCAATAATGTAAATCGAAATCTGTGAAGTTTTCTACTCGGAGTTACCACTAAAGGAATAAAAAATAAGCCATCCTCTATCTCCCTTCTTTCACCGGACATCAAAGGCGCACTAAAACACGGGACCCATATATGGTTCAAATTCCATCAACCCGCACTAAGCGTTTTGTTATGCACTTTATAGTGCGAACAGCCAATGAGTGGAACACCTTGCCGGCGTCCTTGTTTCCAGCTAACTATGATCTGGATGTCTTCAAGACGAGAGTGAACAGGTATCTTCTAGGCAAGCATGTTCCATCGTAGACTGCGTCATCACTTTCAGGTGAGACAGTGGTGAAATGCTTTGCCTATAAATAATTTAAAAAAAAAAAAGCAGATATACATTATTCAAATTTCAATACACGTATTAACCAGATAAATTACCTTCTTAATTAATGTATTATTATTATTACCCATAAATTACCTTACCTTGTTCTACATAGCTATCAATTATAGCATGGTAGCAAATATAATAATAACACAATTGCTGACCACCCACCGGGGGGCGGACGCCCCTCGTTGACGATGGGGGTAGACATAAGCCACGTGCCCCTTTCAACGAGGGCTGGGTATCAGATGGATCATTTTGCATGGCTAGACAGCATCTGCTTTAATTATCCCTTTTAATCAAGGTTTGTTTATACCTACGCTCACTGACAAAATCGAAAACTAGAAAAGTTTAATGTAAGAAATACCTATTAAATACAATTACTACTACTCATATTCATTTTTTTTGCATAAAATTGTCATTTTTTTCTAATTTACAATAACACTATCATAAATATTAGGTAATAAGAAAAAAATCACGCGTTGGACATCTAGTTGTACCTAAACCTAACTATACCTAACTTATTTGAAATGATAAAGCGTGGCCTAATAATAATTATGTAGTGCACTTAATATTATAGTATTATTATAAACGGCAGTGCATCACAATTGTTTTTTATGCTTATAAATGACGTGACAAGCTAGTCGTTCACTTTTGTGATGCAGTTACAGTGTCACTATCGGAACTCTAAAACTTAAAGGTTCACGTGTCACTGCACCTGCGTACGTCATCCTGAGACATCAGCACAGTCTAGAAATCAGATTACTAGACTGTGAGATCTGGTCCATTTGCCCAGTAATTTCAATAACTACAGTGCCCTTCAAACCGGAACACAGCAGTACTTAATAATATTATTGTAACAAACCCGAGTTGAACATTGGTGTGGCGTGAACAACAAGCAGAAAATACGTGTTGCAAATACAATCGGTTGTAATTTTATTGGGAAAGTTATCACTAAAAATTCTTACACAACCTGTAAAGTGCGATAAAGTTGAGTATCAACACTATCAACAAGTAAATAAAATTAAAGTTTACGAAATACGAGAACGTTTTATGATACCAATAGGTACATAATGCTTTTATTATACCAAAAAATATTTAATATGATATTCTGCCTTCTGAACTATACTGAACTGAACGGTTGTGGGTTCGATTCCCACTCAGGACAAACATTTGTGTGTTTGTTCTGTGTCTAGGTGTTATATTGTATTCTATGTATGTATTTATAAATAAAAAACTATCTAAGCATTTTATCAGTTAGCTGGTTCTCATAGTACAAGCTATGCTTAGTTTGGGGCTAGATGGCGCTGTGTGAAATGTCCACACATATATATATATTTTTTTTTTTTAATATCTTTTTATACATTCAGTATTGCTACACTGTATGGCAATGCTGTTTTTTTTTGGGAAATATATGAAATAGCGCTCCGGCCAGCAATCGTCTCCACCAAAACTTTTGCAAGAACCTGGGGGTCTAGCAAAGATACCTTTTTATTAGCGCCAAACGATAACTCAAAATGTATGAGAATGACATTACCTGCGGAAAACTATTCCGCATAATGTCATAGCTAATGTCATCCCCATACATTTTGATTCGAGTTATCGTTTGGTGTTAACCTAATGGAAAGGTATCTTTGCTATACCCCCTGGCCACCCTGGTCTCACACTTCCAAACGGCACAAAGCATACTACTTCTGTCCATATTTACGCCGTTTAAATTTTAATTAAAATATTTGTCTACAATCTATAGAAATCAAAATATCCATCCGCCTTTTTTATGCAAAACAGAGCATACATTTGACGAGATCTCACCTGATGGTAAGTGACGAAGTTGTCTAAGGTGGAGCACGTTTGCTCATGAGATGCCCATTCACTCTTGACTTGAAAAGACCCAGGTTATACCCAGGAGGAAATACTGTTGCTTGAAGAGCGTTCAATATCCTTGGCCGTTGGGACTATGAATGCCTCACCAAAACGCTCAGTGCGGACTTGTGGTATACTTACGACGAAAAAGTGTAAAGAATCACCAAGCCTTGTAGTTCTATGATGGAAAGGGGACGAATGACGGAATGAGCTGATGGAGGGCATGCGCTCACTCTCCAAAAATGTAACCGATAGAAGATTGGCAGACTGGCGATCTTGCGTCTGTGTTCAAGACTTTGAATTCTCCCTTTAACTAGTCTCTCATCGTAAGTTTCTGGGCACGCCGCTCGCCTCGGTTAAAATTGGTGATGCAAATTGCACACTAATACCTAACACCCTACCAAAAAAAGGGGCTAAATCGGCGTCTATTCTGAGAAATAGGTACTTGAATGGCATTAATGATACTTAAGTATATTTTTCTAGTTATTTTGTTTTACAAACCAAGTGACTAAACTAATTTTGATGAAATTTGGAATCAATATGAAAGTATACAGACTCAAATAAAAAATATAAGGTAGCAACATAAAGAGAAAAAAATCTTACAACCGAATGAAGAACCTTCTCCTATTTTTTATGAAAATGAAAATGACATCAACCAGGTTCGAAGTCACATGAAAATTGATCCTTCCTTAGAGTATAGACTAAAGCAAAGAGAGATCATCAAAACGATATTATATTTGTACTGCTCACACGTATCGCTACGTCAGTGGCGAAGGAAAGAAACAAACATATAGTGATTAGTTACGCTTACGAAAAGACACCGTACCATTTTTTTCGACTCGAGTCAACTGTTTTTTCTATACAAATCTGTCAGACTCATTCACATCAAAGTGTCCACTTCATATTAGAAGTGTACAAAAAAAGTGGTACGCTCGACAAATAATCAAGTTCTCTCTATGCTTTAGTCTATACTCTAAGGATCCTTTAAACCTCGGGAACGATAATTTATCTTAATTATATAGGTATTACTAGCTCACAAACCCACTTAAAGAAATAATGAACTGTAATAGATTGTAATTGTAAGCACTAGATAAGTCAGCTCTGTTGTAAATGTTGACATGTTTAAGATAAATAGATACACACTTCACTGAATTACCACGTTTAAAAAATACATTTATAAGTACTTACCTGACAAAGTTTCACAATATAACAGGCAATGTTTAACACTCGTAACTCACAACCGAATCAGTACCTGGGATGGTATGGGCGTGTTATAGTCTGCCTGGGATTATGCATCCATCATTAAATGTGCATGATCTAATCTAGGTATGCAACGATGTGAAGGGACCTGCACTTAGTGGAAACTTCAACTAGGTTTACAGCCTACAATACAGCTATCTGCGTTTTGACTGTTGCTATACATAGACGGGTTGAAATGGACTGAGTGATAAGAAAGGGATTCTGGGTTCAGCGAGCATCGAGGTTGGACACGTTAAAAGAAAAACAGGAAAAGCGATTGATGTACATTGCGCGGTGTCAACTTGGGGTACAGAGTGTAGTGAGTTGAGTAACGAGCTGTATAGGAGATTATTCAATAATTATAAATGTTAAATTCAACTGTAGTGTTTTATTAAATTTCAGTATAGCTGTGGTGAGTTGACGCCAGTACCACAACTAAACTAAATAAGCTCTCACTATCAAAAAAGATTGTATATCCTGTCTTACTTACGAGGTGGGGTGTGTGACCTTGTGGTGACCATCGACTGTCGCCAGCTTCCCATTCTCCGAGTCTTGACTCTTGGAGATGATCTGCTCCTGTGACTGGAACTGTCCACAGCCTTCTGATATGCTGTAAAAACAAAATTATACGAATAAGCGTAAGATGATACAAAAAACATAAAGCTTCAGACCTGTGCGTTAAGTTGCATCAGCGAAGCGTCAGCGTCAGCTGTTCGGTTCCCATCGCTGCGTGTGATCGTAGACGGCCGCGTCGTGATCGCCGCGGGCAGCGATGGGTATCGCATAGTTTCGGGTTGTTGACGCTGTCGCTTTGCAGACGCGCATGTGTGGCTGAAACTTCAGTGAGCTCACATTTATTTTGAGTATCCAACTTATAATCAATCACCAGACTTACAAGGGACTTCCACAAAGCTTACTGCCCCTGAATTATAAGTAAAAATGACAGTTAAAGTAAAAAATTATATCATTACCACAGACGTAGCAATTAATTTGTAACCAAAAAAGTTGAATCACGAACAGGATTTGAACCCGTATCTACGACACTGCGATACTGTTATAAAAGATCGTAAATATATAATTATATATATATGCTCAAAACCTAAAGCTTTTACGTGCTTTGACATTAACATTCACTCTATATAGTCGCTCGATGGCTACGACCATATAATAAATAAGCTTAAGTGGCTACTTGTGTTTTTTATTAAATATTTGGCTATTAATATATTATTGCCTGATGTTAAGCGTTACCGCCACCCATAGCTAAAGTATAATAGTAAATACCTATTCACTCTTGACTTCAACACGAGGATTTTTTGACTTTTCTATTCTACTGCGCAATTCTTAATCAACTTCAGAGCGGAAAAATTTCGTAGTTTTTGCTATACATTATTATAGTTGAACTGGATTCAGTGTAAATACTTATTTTCACATTTCCGTCACAAGCTTCGCTAATTTAGCCCCAATTTGAAGCTATTCACAATGAGGCCTAGTTTGCCCTAATTACAGCGACTGAATGATATCAAAACATCATTATAGGTAATGTAGCTACGTATCCTCTTGTATACTAGGTCACATGTACCTGAGCATTGAAAATAATATGACTTATGCCCATGAGTATTTTTTTTTTAAAATAATATTTGTTACGGTTGTGCCCATACAGAAAATAACCGCTTAGTTGTGCCCGTACGTCAATAAAGTCAAACCAATTTTTTTTTTTCATTTTTGTCTGTCTGTCTGTATCTTGGCTGAGCATCACGCCGAAACTACTGAATGGATTCAAACGAAACTTAGCATGATTTGAGTTCATATTACGAGGTAGGCTATAGAATACTTTTAATCCCGAAATTCAGCACGGTTCTTGCCGGAGAGGGGATGAAAGTAAAAATAAGTACTGATTTGTAATTCATTAACGCGTGGTCCGATTGTGTTCATTCTTTTTTTTTTTTGTGGAAAAGGGGGTGTTTTAAATATTGTCCCGTAAATATTTCAAGGACGTCGGTTTTGTGGTTCAGAAATTACAGACATTCAACCTTCAGTATTAGCTCCAAAGCCACTCCTTTCCTGTACTATGGAAAAGAGAGAAGGGAGGGGGGAAAAGATAAGGGAAAAGGATGAATGGATGAAGGTGAAAGCAGCGCCAGCACCTGCCTCCTTTCACCGTTTCATGTATCCCCCCTTCCCCCTCCCCTCTCTCTTCCTTTAGACTGAGATAAGGCGTAAAACTAATTAACCCGTGCGAAGCCGGGGCGGGTCAGCTAGTATAATAATAAGGTCACACTTGTCGCGACCGTCAGTCTGTAGTCAACACCTATTATAAAAAGTCATTGTACCGAGGGGTAAATTAATATATCATTTCCGTCACTTTAAAGTATAACTTTTTAAATGTCTCTGTCGTAGGTACCATACAAATAATAGTTCAGCACGTGTAAAAATGAACGCACTGAAGTTAATACAAAAAATACAAGGTTGTATAAAGAATAAGCGAGCGAAACGAAAACCAGTCGCTACAATAGGTACAATGATTAGTTTTTGTGACAGACTAGTCATAGGCTGAACTGCTGAACATAGGCCTCCCCCATAAAACGCCACCTTTGACGCCTTAGCATAGTGGGAATTTGCCATAATCACTGAGCTTAGCAGGCTTAATTGGAGATTTTAATTTACCGAGGAAAATCATCATCATCACCAACAGCCTGAAGACGTCCACTGCTGAACATAGGCCTCCCCTAAAGACAATACCTGGCAAAGTGGTAGGTTGGTACCCACAGACTTTGCAGAATGTCCTACCACCTAAAAAATGTGTAACACTTCCTGAAACGATAGTACCTACACATTTCAGGACTTACAGCTTTTTGAGGTGGCAGTACTTTCTGACCCTTTTATAGTGCAATCTAGGTGAATGTGCTTGACTCGAGTGTAGGTATCTAATTAATTTCTCCTTGACCAGTAACAGCATAATGAAGGCAGATTGTAATAAAACCAGCCAGTTACATAACGTGATTGAGCTCTTTTGCAACGACACGACAGTCCGCCGCGCCGCGCGCCGGGCTAACGCCCGCGCACCAATTTCATTCGTCTTGCACTTTCAAGTGATTCCCTAATGGTTATTATTCAAGGTCTTTTATTTCTATATCTCTAATAAATTCATATATTTGTGTTTTCTCTGCTCTACGAGTTGAATAACATGTACACGGAAATATTACATTGATTGCAGAAAATAAAAATCCATAGACGTATTATTATTTTTTTCACATCACAAGCTAGAACAGATTTTATTTGTTGATTTCACAGAGCATAAAAAATATGACGCTGCTCAGATAGATAGGGGCGCCATTGTTGACATTTGACACATACAATCGGCTTTGGCAGATGACATAAGTAATATCGACGGCAGGTAACAACAAACGGCTATCTACGAAATCACTTGTTTCCAAGAGAGCGTTTATAAGGTTGAGTTGCTGATTCTTCAGGCTGGTGATGATTCTAATGCGTAAATATTTAACTACTAAACGTACTCTGGGAACGCAAAAAGAACATTAAAATGTGAAGTATATTGATATAACTAATAATCAACCAAAGTAAAAACGAGCAAGTGGCACAATGCAATGTCTTTTGTACTATGATTTGACATGCCGAATTGTAGGTACTACGCACAGACGAACAATTTGTAGATGTGCGTGTGTACTTCGTTATTGCTTCGTAAAGAGATGTGTAATTGTCTTTATATTACGCGACAAAATATCAACAATTAATGAGATATTTTATAAACAAAAATCCAGATAAAATAAAGAATTCAAAATTCAATTATGTAAAAAAGTGATTTTTGCCAATATGCAGTTGTCTTTTTTTCTTTGCTACCGTTGATTATGTCTTGAAATTAGGTTGCGCTATGCAATTCTTTTCGGCACAAGCAGGCCGTCCCTATTGGGGGTGAAGCGTATTTTTTTTTCGTCCTCTGTGGTTGATTTGGTTTCATTCGAAATCTGCGTGCAAAAGTGCAAAACCACATTTTATTCACAATAGCGTGGGAAGAGTATTTCAAATTCGAACATTTCTGTTTGGTAACTTTCTGTAGGTAGAAAGGTACCGCGTACAGTACTGCCAGTCGTTGAAAATGCATTAATCTTCTTCTCGTGCGCTAACCTCATTTTTAGAATAAGTAATGGCACTGTCCAGTGTCCAGCACTAAAGAGCAGGTATAGTAGAACCACAACGCTCTCCAACACGACAACTGCATGCCAAACCCTTTTTTAAAATGTTTTAATAAATGATGTGACGAGCTAGTCGTTCACCTGATGTTAAGCGTTACGGCCACCCATAGCTAAATTAATATATTATTGCTGTTTTTCTTGCATTTTCCTCGCTGTAGTGAGATGAAAAGTTGTGTGTTACACTCGGCAGCAAAGTTATTCTGCGTCTCGTACCTTTGAAACCTTAGCTACTCTCAGGATTCAATACAAGTACTCGCGAACCGCAAGTACCAACTTTTGCAGCCTTGCATAACAAATAACTATTATTTAATTACTACTAACTACTACTTAATAAAAATAAAATACCTAAATGAAATAAAATACATACGTATAAATTCTTACATTAGGTATAACAAATCAAACACTTAGATACAAATCAATTTACTACTATAATCAATTGCGGACTTATAGTTAGATGGGGAAAAATATCGCAAATTAACCAGTCAAAATATGCGTTTATGTTAATCAATAAGACATATCAATTATTTTTCTTACCTAATTTAATCATTAATTGAAAACCCAAATAAAGTGCACTTATAACTTAGGTATAATACTTAAAATAAATAACAATATCCGGTAGTAAAAGTACCTATAACTATTACGTAAAAATTTGGTAGTTATAATTATAAAGATCAAGGTCAAATATTACCTATTGCGCACATTACATTTAACAGTTTAACAATTCATTCCTTTCTATTTGTGGTACCTTCATAATGTTATTTAACACCACACCATTAAAACTAAACAATTGGCTTGTTCGTTTCAGATTAATAATATCTTTGTGTGGATGGAACAATGTTTTTAAACAACAATAAAGTCATGGATTCAGTGAGCCAAGACTAATTAATTAAGTTTAAATTTTATTTCAATTGTTTATCTAAAAGTTATTTATACTGGATACACCTATACTTCTGCCGTATATCGAATGCATTCAACCCTTAGAGTATAGACTAAAAGCATAGAGAGATCATCAAAACGATATTATAATTGTACTGCTCACACGTATCGCTACGTCAGTGGCGAAGGAAAAAAGACACAAACATATAGTAATTAGCTACGCTTGCAAAAAGTCACCGTACCATTATTTTCGACTCGAGTCAACTGTTTTTTCTATAAAAATCTGTCAGACTCATTCACATTAAAGTGTCCACATCATATAAAAAGTGTCCAAAAAAGTGGTACGCTTGACACATAATCAAGTTCTCTCTATGCTTTAGTCTATACTCTAAGATTCAACCCATGACTCAGCGGCATTTTAAATCTGTCAAATTCAGAATCTGCCCAACACTTAGCAATCGAGCAATCGAGATCGAGTTATAAGGCTGTAAAGGATTCACACGGACAGACGAATTTTAAGGGTTCCTTTACTACGGAACCTTATAAACGATGGTAGGCCTACTGGGTATGATGGCTAACAATAGCTATTAACACCAAAAATCAACAAAAAAAATTAACTAAGCAAAAGATTAAATATAAGACAATCAGATATAATAACAATGAATTGTCTAAAATTACCCTGACATTACAGAGACATGATAAGGTTTTGTCTTGCCGTGACTCTTAGCGTAGCGTTCTGCGTTACATACTCTTTGGTCGTGACGATGACGCAAATATAGCAGCCACAGACCAAGTATAGCCTGCATGAGCCTACAGTATCACCTCACTATTTATCATAAAATATCCGAGGCTGATCTCGGTAACGTAAGCAACCGGTGTGCAAAATTTCATCCGAACGGATTCTACCATTTTGCATGAAAACCACAAAGAAACACAACTTTTCACTATATTATTAGTAGGTAGGGTATTACTTACATCATCAACGGTTATAATAGCTGTAGCCTCTATCATAATTCCATCATAGTTATACCTAACAACCAAAAATTCACTCACAGCAATAGTTTTTTTTTGTTTCACGTAGCACAACTATATTCAAAATAGTCTATAGACTGGTCTAAACAGCTGATTGAACTGCCGCTGTGCCTTCCTCGGCTTTGTGAGGTAATCTGCTAGCGCGGTGCCGAAGCCCGAGGCCGCTGCCGATACGACGCTCTGGAACGGTCTCTGGTTGTAGCCAGGCTGGTAACCTTGTTGATTCTGCTGGAATCCTTGCTGTTGGAACCCTTGTTGGTATGGCATGTTGTACCCGAATTGGCTAAAGCCTTGACTGCCGTGCCCACCGTGACCACCGTGGCCACCATGGCTACCATGGCCCCCATGGCCACCGTGTCCATGCCCTTGCTGACCTAAGTGAATCGGGTACACAGGAACCATTTGCACCGGAGCATATTGAGGGACAATAGGCCCGCCACATCCGAAGAAATAGTTCATGACTGGAGCGTTCACATATGTGTAATCTGGATGACCGAACTTGTCTCCGAAGAAGGTGCGACCGTAGCCGCAGGGGTTGTTTGACTGTTGGTGTTTCTTTCTTTTCTTCTTATGCCTTCGTTCGAGGTCATCGCCTTCGTCGATGTCTTCCTCTAGATCTCGGTTTACCTGTAGGTCCCTGGTAGCTTCCTCGGCCACCACAAAAAGGATGGCAGAGTACAGGAGCAGTAGAGTTATTGTGATCTTCTGAAAATAACATTAATAGTTTTATAATTTAATGTGAGAACCGGATCTTCTCTCTCAGTCAATTCGTCGGCTACAAGCGGGTTGTAGTCGATTATTTTACACATCGTTATTTAATTAGTAAAACAATATCTGTAACTCTTTAACTAATAACTATAGGTAGGTGCACCTGCTTTTATAATGAAAGAATTCAGTACTATCACATCACACTACTAATAAAGCCAAAAATTTGTGCGTGTTGGTTCCCTCTTCGCTGCAACAGCTGAACGGATTCAAATGAAGTTTGGAAGGGAGATAGCTATACACTGGATTAACATATGCGATATAATTTAATCAAATTTGATGAATGTAACAATATATCCCTGAGAATTATTGTTCACTTACCATGTCGGCGTTGTCCAGCAAGCTGGGTGTTCCAAGCCTGGTCAGCGCCGGACTGACTCCTGACTAACTGTGGGAGGTGAAAGTGAAGCATTCTCGAAACAAGGGACTGAAGCAATGCCTCCTTGGGCAATGCCGGGGCCGTGTGTCATTGAACTTATCCATGGGTGTAGATGCGATGTTACAGATCCGTGTTGCGCAATCAACGTAGCTGGGGTTGCCGTGGGCCGTCCATGAACCTACGCTATTAGCGTCTATATTAGAATGGATAAAGTTGTTTGTTTGTTTGTGGAGAAATGTCTTTTACCACTAACTAATATTAGCTGCGCCCTGCAGTTTATCCATTCCCCACGATTTTCCGGGTTAGAAACTCCCATATTTACCTATCTTTATTTTTTAAACAGGCAACTATTGTATTTAGGTACCTACTCCAATAATACCAACTACTACTAAATTCTACTAGCTGAACTAACTACTTAAACATTTGGACTGTAGCCACGATGACTGCAGTCAGAGTGCAGCCCACACCATGCGTTAGGTGCATACTGCGTACCTACCCAACATGCTGGCAGTATTGGCCCGTTAAATTGCAATGCAATCAGCATTGCATTGCAATTTGCGTTGTGCCAAATAAGTGCTAAAAAATAGGTCACGTGGCCGTTGGCCGTCTGGTCTCGGTTTGCGAATAGAACCACCCCATCTCTTCCCGTGGGTGCCATAAGCCAGCTAATGGAATATCCAGGGAATGGGCAGAAGCATTGTCCTCGATACATTAAAATCTTCTGCAATTAACAAGCCGCCGCAAGCGTGGTGATTATGACGAGCTCCCCTAAGATAAGCGTCCAAAGTGGCGTTTTATGGGGGAGGTCTGTGTTCAGCAGTGGACGTCTTTCGGCTGATGATGTGTGATGTGAATTAGGTCACACGTAGCATTGACCAGGAGCTCTGACAAAGTTTGGAAAACGCGATGAGCTCCCTGTCCCTACGGACATACACAACACAGCACACGACATATATTATGATTACATATTTGAACCATTTGGTGTTTAGATTGAGATCTTGACTTGGGTCCTTATAGGGACAGGGAGCTAGCCGCGTTTTCCGAAGTTTATCAGAGGTCCTGGATTCAGTACCGATTACCTATTTACTAAAATGTATTGTGTGTGTGTGTATGTGTACGTGTGTAAATGTATTTTCTTTCTTTCTTTCTTTCTTTCTTTCTTAAAATATTGGCGCCGTTCCTTATATAAATTTAACATTAAATATTCATAAAATATTATGGAACCCAATCAAAGTCTATTAAAGCTACTCCTAACCGTATAGGTAGAGTAACCTACATCATTATACCTAGCTATGGAAAAACCAGCAGGTATTTTATATTTAGTATATCTACTATAACTTTGTAAGGTATACTTACGTATAGTTATGTCGTAAGTCACAAACGCAGCCCACGGTAAAGACCTCCTTGCAGTCACTCCATGTATACGGCCTTGATATCACAATAATACCTAAAATTATATGACAGGCCTAATAGCTCATCAGTTAGCAGTTTCTGAACTATATGTTGTTGGTTCGATTCCCACACAGAACAAATATGTGTGTGATGAGATGAATATATTAATATAGATAGATACATATTTATGATGTTTTAAAGTTTAGCCTACAAGATACAAAATCGACAAAACTAAAGTTATTGATTAAAACAATTTCCTAGGGGAGAGGAGAACCTTTAGGTTTTGACAAAGAATACCATGTATAATGCGGTGTGTCGTTAATAGTTATTAAAGATCGAATTCTGCAATGTAAAATGAAATGTACCTAACATGCATATAGACGGGCAAATTGCCTTTATTACTCAAGCTAACTACTACAATAATAAAAACTAAACTAAACTAAACTAAACTAAACTAAACTAAACTAAACTAAACTAAACTAAGCTAAACTAAACTAAACTAGCTACACTACCTACTGCAAAGAACACTTATGGACTGTATAATAGCCGCGATGGCCTATAGACAGACCAAGTGCTCCAGCCCACTACCGGTAGGTAGCGTACCCAACATGCTGGCCGCATTGCCACGTTGAATTGCAATGCTGATGCGTTGGGTCAAATAAGTGCCAGCATTTTGGTCACGCGTCGCATCGACCAGGCGCTCTGATAGACCTTGGAAAACGCGATGAGCTCCCGGTCCCCACGGACCCAGGGTCTCAACACCAAACGGTAAAATGTATCGCCAGTTGACTAGAGAGGTACCGCGGTAGTTCCTAGATACGACAATAAAAAAAGCCGTACCTACGGGCTTGGACGAATTTGTCCAAGCGTACGGGCAATAGTAGCACGAACACCAAAGTAAAAGTAGTAGCTGCAAAGTTTTTACATTTTCATTTTCTTATTCACAGCTTTATATTACGTATATACATGTAAGTACCTATAGGCGAATGAAGTAGTGATTACCATTCATGCACAAAAACGTCTTCAACAATACAGCAGGCACAACTGCATCTTAGTGCGACATAAAGTAGCAAACCAGTGGAGCGCCAAAGTAAGCGTGGTCCTTTTAGAAACACGAGTCACCAGGTCATTATTATTTATTGGTTTGCATCAACGCTGAAAGTAGCATTAGACAATCCTTTAAGTTAAGACTAATGTCTTGTAGGGTTAGTCATAATTGACTAACCCTACAAGGACTGCCCTTAGTCAAAATATTTTAGCCGAAGGCTTCTTGGCATCGATAGTTTCACGTGCTCTCCGCGGCACGGTAGCTGAGCTGTTAATAAAGTATGACGGTCAGCGGTGTAGCAAATAACCAGCAGCAGCTGTCAGACTTGTCCTTTAAAGATGGTTAGCGGAATGAATTTGAGAAGTATGGTGACTAAAGCATCGTGGTTTCGGCTGAGAGGATGTGTTATGCGCCGTCAAGAGGTTTAATCGTCATTGAAGAGCGTCCTCAATAACAACAGGTCTCACGGTTCGCAGCATTAGACCTTGGATGACTCACGAACTACATTTAAACAAGTGGTAAAACACAATCACGTGCTTCGTATCAAAAATTAAAAATATAAGCCTTCGTGTGGTTTTAGGGTGGGTAGGTAGACCTTTTTTTATAATATCAAAAGTATATTATTATATTATGTGTTTATAACTTTGTACGTTTGTTTCTACGCCAGTCGAACAGATCTTGATAAACGGAAATCAATTCTCATATCTAAATAGCTGAGTTCCTTAGAGTATAGACTAAAATCACAGCTAAGCTGAGTTTACACATACCGGAAAAATGACAATCCATCGGGATGCGATCGCTCGCGAGCAACAACATTTTCATTCAATATATGCGCAATAGAAATAAATACATAACACCCAACGATACATACATACGTAGATCCTGAACCCTAACTAGGATTACCTGCATCTAGGGACCCAGTAGGAACTACGAGGACCATGGTCATACGATATCCAGACCAAGTATTTGCGCATTTTCCCTGTACACAAATACTTGTCCTGTCGCGGGAATCGAACACACCGCCTGTGTTGGGCTATGCCGACCTGCTCAACCACCATACCACAGGCTGACATGTCAATATTTATCAATCAAAACATTATCGCTATATTATGAAAGTGCGTCACACGCGTAGACCTAGGATAGATACTATTTGATACTACGACCATGATTGAGAGTAGAAACACAAAAACATCTTTTTGAGGCAAATCTATTTAACCTTAATCTAAGTTTGAGGTGTTTTGTCGTTTGGTGTCATTGCCATAAATATTTAAGGTCTGTGGTCACACGTACAGACTCTGACTATGTAGTATGTGGGTGGGTCAAGAGTTTTAACAAATTCTAGTGATTCTAACTAATGGTCAAAAGTTTGCGAATTTGAAAAAAGTTTAAAAAATTTAAAAAAAGCGGTTTGCTTCCACATTTATCATGCGAACAGCTAAAGAGTGGAACGCTTTGCCGGTGTCTGTATTTCCCGAGAACTACAATCTTGGAGTCTTCAAATCGAGAGTGAACAGGTATCTTCTAGGCAAGCGCGTTACATGCTAGACCGCATCGTCACTTAAGGCGAGGCTTTTCCGGATCTTTAGGTATTTTACGCTGCCTCAAGCCGCACTTTTTGAACGCACGACGTATTCATTTACGCGACCAAAAAGTTGTGTGCGATGCGCCGCGCGCACTTGTTTCGCTCGTTAGCCACGTTATGTAACTCAGTAGCGGAGCTCAAGTCGCTTTGAGAATACACTTAGCTTATGTTCTGGATTGACATAATAATATAATAAATGTGAACCTACCGTTATTTTATTAGATAAAAAATACGTATGGGATACAACCGTGTTTTTAATGCTATTTTTGGTTATTATTATTATTGTAATACCTACCCAGTCCCATGGTAATAACGACTTCAATTACCTTATTTCCATTAGGTAGGTATAACAATGATGAGTGGTACGATTAAAATGTTATAATGTTAAAAAAAGTACATGATGCAGGTATAATTTTGAACAATTTTTTTTTCATGTAAACTAATAGCTGCATGTTGATTGATTATGATAAACACAAGAAAGCCTTCCTAACAGAAAAAACACCTGCCGTCACTTCCACACATCTATCCACATCATCCACTTGCCCATAGCTGCTAACACTGTTTCTCACTTGCCCAGGCCTGCCCACTTTTGCCCACACGTGCCTACTTTTGCGCTAGACATGAGCGCCGCGCCGGCGCGCCGCCGCCGCCGTCTATTTTCCTGCGCCGCCGCCGCCGTAACACGAACGCTCACCTGCCCATAGCTTTTTCACACTTGCACACACCTGCTTACGCTTGCCCACGCCTGTCCACATTTGCCTACACAAACTGCCTATTAGCCCATGCCTGCTAACACATTTTCAAACTTGCCCACATCAGCCCAGCTGCCCATAGCTTTTTCACACTTGCCCCCACCTGTCCCCACAGGTGGGGGCAAGTGTGAAAAAGCTATGGGCAGGTGAGTGGCTGGTGGGGACCTGCCGCTCACTTGCCCATAGTTTTTTCACAGTTGCCCACACCTGCTTACGCTTGCTCACGCCTGTCCACATTTGCCCACACAAACTGCCTATTAGCCCATGCCTGCTAACACATTTTCAAACTTGCCCAAACCTGGATACTTTTGCCCACATCAGTACAGCTGCCCATAGCTTTTTCACACTTGCCCCCACCTGTCCCCACCAGCCGCTCACCTGCCCATGGCTTTTTTACACTTACCCACACCTGCATACGCTTGCTCACGCCTGTCCACATTTGCCCACACAAACTGCCTATTAGCCCATGCCTGCTAACACATTTTCAAACTTGCCCAAACCTGGATACTTTTGCCCACATCAGCCCAGCTGCCCATAGCTTGTTCACACTTGCCCCCACCTGTCCCCACCAGCCGCTCACCTGCCCATGGCTTTTTCACACTTGCACATACCTGCTTACGCTTGCCCACGCCTGTCCACATTTGCCCACACAAACTGCCTATTAGCCCATGCCTGCTAACACATTTTCAAACTTGCCCAAACCTGGATACTTGTGACCACATCAGCCCAGCTGCCCATAGCTTTTTCACACTTGCCCCCACCTGTCCCCACCAGCCGCTCACCTGCCCATGGCTTTTTCACACTTACCCACACCTGCTTACGCTTGCTCACGCCTGTCCACATTTGCCCACACAAGCTGCCTATTAGCCCATGCCTGCTAACACATTTTCAAACTTGCCCAAACCTGGATACTTTTGCCCACATCAGCCCAGCTGCCCATAGCTTTTTCACACTTGCCCCCACCTGTCCCCACCAGCCGCTCACCTGCCCATAGCTTTTTCACACTTGCACACACCTGCTTACGCTTGCCCACGCCTGTCCACATTTGCCCACAGAAACTGCCTAGTAGCCCATGCCTGCTAACACATTTTCAAACTTGCCCACACCTGGATACTTTTGCCCACATCAGTATATCAGTAAGACGTCTCTATTGAGGCGTAGGGCAAGTGTAATTTTCTTTCTTGCTCTGTGGGCCAAAAACTGTCCATTAATGGTGAGTATATGTATAATATTTTGAAAGCATAGGTAATTATTTACCGTCGTTTGCTCCTGGACTCGTACGATTTTCTAAATGCATAACTTGAGTTTTTTTTTCCTTTTATTACATTTGTTACCCATTTTATTAATCTTTTGTTATTCACTTCTTAGTTAAGTTACTCGAAATAAACAATTAAATTAAATTATTCTATTTTTAAATTAAAATTTACGATTAGTGTACCTTCGCGTCGTAGAGCGCAAAAATTTGGCATACGTCCGGCGTCGACGGGCTCTGCGAGCGGACTGGCGGCCCCGAAAACGCGCTCGGATGCCATGACTCCAAGATATAAATTCATATAAAATTACCGTATTAACTTTTTAACATTTTTATTATTGATTTAAATTTTTTGATCAATACATAATGCATTAAAATTTTTTTAAATAATACGATTCGTATAAAACAAGTCGAATAGTCATTTCAAAAAATGTAAGATAGAGGTAACTTTGGATTTTTTTTCGATCGAGTGAAGTTATTCCTTTTATGTATAAGTTTTATGGTTTAACTCAAAGACATCCTTAAGAATACCATATTTTTTTTTCATATCTAAAAGTGTGGTTTATCTCAGAGAAAAGTCTGTTCTTACAAGGGCGTTTTTGGGCCAGTCTCGCCTTAACATCAGGTGAGATAGTGGTCAAGCGCAAGCCTATCAAACAATAAAAAAAAAGTTAGAATTTTTGACGATTGGTTAACTAAACTACGCTTCAAAAAGCCCACCCTTACTGATTCTAATGGGGAAATCTATGCAAAGAATAACTGAGTCCTAACAACTCCAAATAACAGTAATTTTCTGACTTGAAGCGTTGTTTACCAAGGTGATTGCAAATAATTGACGTTGGCTGCCTAAAGAACGTTACCAGATAGTTTTAGCTCCACCGGCATCTAAGACCTTGGTTGGCTCCATCAACCTCTGGTTATCATTTGGCTCGAATCAAACCCTCCAAAATAGTGTTCAGTTTTTCTGTTGATATTTAGTAAAAACTCTTTTAAAACTATTTTTATGATAAAACTATTCGAGATAAGTAGAGAAAACTGTTCAATTTCCTATTTCAAAGATTATTGACCTTTTCTTTTCCAAGATCAGTAGGTATATTTTCAAGATATTTAAATGATATGATACTTTTTCTCAAACATGCTCGGAAATGTGAGTATTATTTTGACAACCTTTTCCGGGATAAATCGAAATTGCTGTACTGGCGAGCAGCGGCCGGCAAAAGTTGTATGAAAATCCATATCTTTCGTGGTTTAGCGGCCAAATAAATTACATACAAAACTCATATCTGTCGTGTGATTTAAAAATGGAACGATCTTTTACTCCGAAACATGGCTAGCAAGAAGGTAACTTATCAAAGGTTTTATTTAAATTTCGAACTGGCTTGCAAATAGAAGGCTGTTTACTGGAAAAAAGTAACACTTTATAGTGGGAAAAATTATTTTCAACTAAAAAATTATTTGTTTTAATTTCCGCGCATTATTTGAGAAAAGTACTACTATACAAGCCTTGGCCACAACAAGGCATTGATGGACTTACGTATGTGTGCCTCGGCTTCGCCTCGGCCCACATTTACCCGTTCGTCCATCAATGCCTCTGTTGCTGGCCGCTGCAATAATGTACTAATATCCATTTTAGTTTCCCTGCGTGTTTACGGGACCGTAAGTACTAAGCTCACATGGTTTTGGCTAGTTATATCTTTTCAGTTATTTGCCGGCTTGCTTTGCAACAATACCTAATAGGAAATTAAGAAAAGAGGCTTCCCTCTTTGCATACCTACTCATAGTTAGGAGAATTTTACCATTTTATTATTTTTAATAATTTTATGTGCTACAGGAAGCCTATTTAAATTATTTACACATGTATCAGCTTGTATAAGATTTGAATATGGTTTCTAGCTAAAATACAATTACCTACCTACTATATTTATATGTACACCGCTTATAACTCCAAATAATAAATTAAATTAAAGTGCAAACACAGAATACAGAATTTAAATCACTTTATAATTTTACACCTAACAGATAAGTACAATGATGCTTTGCTTTTCTACCGCAACAGCTGATGGATGCTGATGGTGCTCACCTGTCATCCTGGTTGTAAGAGACCACGCTAGCGCTTGTGTGACTTATGTTGACCTTGTCCTTCATCTTCTTTCTATCTGGAACAAGAAAGCTGTGATTATTCTACTGTGCAGCTTTCTATAGTCTATAGAGTATAGTCATACCACTTAGATTGAGAGTAACGAAAAAATTCTAGGTCTTTGGTTTATGTCGTGAATTTATTAAATTGTTCCCTAATAAGTAAAGTACTTAGATTGTTTATTCCTATCCATTCAAAGGGAGCCTGGAAGAAATCACTTTAAAATAAGGCCGCCTGTTGTTCCACCCATCCTTTGTTTTGTTTCATGTGCATAGTTGTACTTTGGTGTTCAATAAAGTATTTTTGTATTGTATTGTATTGTATTGTACTGCATTGTATTTTATTGTATTGTATTGTATTGTATTGTATTGTATTGTATTGTATTGTATTATTTAGTTTGTGGTATTTGTTAAGTAGAGTCCGCACAGAATTCACACAAATTCTGTGATAAAAATAACTCTACAAAATGAATAAGCAAACTAACAAAAATACAAGTACAGATTGTTCCGGGCTTACGTTTTTACAATGACAGGTAGTATTTGTCTGTAAGACGACAGATTACAATGTTTACATACATTTTATAATTTGTAGTTGACAGGTGCCTACGAAGTAGCACCATAGTAGCTATATTCCGCAGTTCCACATATACGCTTTGCTGCTAAGGAGTGGAACTCGTTGCCATCTTCTGCGTTTCCTAAAACTACACATAAACTTGGATGTGTTCAAGGCCAGGGTGAAGATTTTTAGATTTACACGATTACGTGCTCCATTATCCGTCACACTGCAATGTTGCTTACTATCAGGCAAGAAATACAAAGAAAAAGATATCTAGTATGCGTCTGGTATTCTCTTTCTCTAAGAGGAGAAAGAGAATACCAGCATAACACAATAGAATAGATTGTTCGCGGTAATGCTGCGTGCGACTACACTTCCGTGATATGGCAGTAGTTATGGCCATACACCTCGGTGTAGCCACAATTTATGGCCATAATTTTACAATGGCAATCAATATGGCATATGGCGGTAGCTCCAGGTAAACTCTAGTGTAACCACACCACTCCACGCGGTAACTTAGGCAGTAAGTAATTTATGTCTAACTAATGCGGTAATATTATGTGGTAGACAGTAACGATAGTGTGGTCGCCAATATAATATATCGGTAAGACCAATCACAGGCAAAAGAGTTCCTATCTGTTCCCACGTTCTCCATGTGGGGATAAACAAGAATAAAAATTCTTGTCGTCCCCGAATACAAAAGCGAGGCCGCACCAGTGTCGCGAATACAATTTTAAATGGGAAAACGTGCATCAAGGTAAAACCAGCGTGTAGGATGCTTCTACCTACTTAAGCAGCTAATTCGTGACATCCTCAATTCCTCAGGAGACATTACAGCTACCTACGAAAATTAAAATTAGGTAACTCAGAATGGTTTAGTGGACCACATACACTGACTGTGTCTCACTCAACCGCAGCTACCGTAAGTAGTTAAGTGTGCAACAATTACTGCCAACTGTGCCACTAGCAGTTACGATGCAGTTTAAATCTTGTATAGGATAGATAGAAAATGTTGGTACACAGGCGAACTTAATGTTTGAGGGCATTATCTTCCAGTTAACCTGGGTGTGACGTAGAAGCTTTTGCGTGGCAGTGCAACGCAGCTTAAATATAGATTGTCTAAATAAAATTAAGAATAGTATTGTAATCGAAATATAAGCCCGTGGAAGTTGATAATTTTTTTTCTAAGCTCCACCAAAATCAATGTTTATTTATGTTTTGTTATGATGGTCTTTATTTATACACAAAACTTTGAACATATTTAAGTTGATGATAATTAAGCAAAGACAATCAGCAAAACCTCTGGGGGAGGCCTATGTTCAGCAGTGGACGTCTTCAGGCTGTTAATGATGATGATGATGATGAATCAGCAAAATTAATTAGTATTAAAAAAAACACAATTGCCCATCTCTCCCGAAGTGTTCGGGCCAATAGCAGTGGAAGCA
The DNA here is from genome assembly GCA_910589525.2 of Ennomos quercinarius. Lineage (NCBI taxonomy): Eukaryota > Metazoa > Arthropoda > Insecta > Lepidoptera > Geometridae > Ennomos > Ennomos quercinarius. The sequence continues at coordinate 17,318,286 of OU342489.1, forward strand.
AGATGGCCAGTAGATGTAGACCTACTTAATTACTCCCAGTTTTTTTTTGGCCTTAAATTTTATTGATAAATTTATTTCTCCTTTTGACTACTTTTGGAACACATCGTCAAAACCTGCATGTATTCCTTTTCTCCTCACCAACTTTGTCGCACTAGTGGGGAAAACGTGAAAAAAAAATGTACAGTTACCGTTCCAACCAAATCGCAGTTCATCGGTTTTATTTATTGTCACCGTTATTAGATTAGCACTACTTATATAAGTCGGTCCAATGAGTAGGGCCTATACCTACCATCAATGAGGTGGGAAAAGTCAACATGGGGATATAGGTATTCACCCGGACTTTGCGCATTTTTATTTGTACGTAGTTAGGTATTATTTTGCAACGCTAATAGATTGAATAAATATTATTGATCTACGATTCTTCATTGGAAAATGTGTCATGTAACACACAGGTGACAGAGTTCACATTTAAACGCCGGCATTTTAACGAAACAAACGTAATTTACAAAGTTAAAACGGGGGCTTATTGAGCTAGGCTAACTTAGGTACATACGAGAAACTGGGCCTTACCTTAACGAATGAATTAAGAGTAAGAGCCCCGACATTTAAATATCAAATAGAGCTCATATATTTCAGAAATAATCATAATTCTGACAAAAAGAGCTGACTCTTACCGCGGCCAAACACAGCAATTTACCCACAGACAACGATTTAAACACGGTTTATATTTGTTTTTTTAAGTTAGCTTTGGTACTTGTATCTGTATAGAAGGACCTAATAGGTAAACAACAATATACAACGTAACTAAGTTCGTGTAATTAGAGATCCACAGAGAACTAAAGTCTTTGATATAGCTCTTAGAATTAGCAAGTTGAAGTAGCAGTGGGCTAAAAACCGATGGGGAAGAAATGTTCTCGAGTGGCAACCACAAAGCAGAAGCCGCAACGTTAGTCGGCCCCCCACTAGGTTGACCGACGAGCTGGTTAAAACTGCGGGGAGCCGATGGATGCAGTAAGCAAGCAGCCGCTCAAAGTGGCGCTCTATGGGGAGGCATGTTCAGCAGTGGACGTCTTCAGGCTGATGAAGATGAAGTGCGTATATCTGCACTATAAAAGTAGGTATAGCGACAGTGCTATACCTACTTTTGTAGTGTAGATATACTTATGATTTGCGTTTTTTTGTTGTGTAGTGTAGTTCGTAGATACGCCAGACACAGGGCTGGCGTATCTACTCACTCGATTCGAGTGCTACTATGTTTCCATTGAGTTTTTCAAGTGGGTACCTACTTGGCTACTTGTTATCTATACATCTCGAGTGCCTGATAAAACGTCTAAATTTCAAATATTTGAATTACAAAGTACCTAAGCGTAGTGCAGTGACGCAATAGATGATGATAACTCAGAATTAGAGATATGGTTACTAACACGTATTTTTTTTACCTCTACGTTGTTCCAACGTTCACAGCGGTGTCTAGCTATATACACGCTCCCAAAATAAATAAATAAATAATAAATAAATATGTGTGGGCATAGCTTTTACTATGGGAACCAGATAACTGATACAATACTTAGATACTTTTTTGTTTGTAAATACATACATAGAATACAATATAACACCCAGACACAGAACAAACATCGATGTTCATCACACAAATGTTTGTCCTGGGTAGGAATCGAACCTACAACCTATAGTTCAGAAGGCAGAGCTACTACCAACTGAGCTAACAGGCCAGTCACAAATAAAGAGCTTCTGTGCATTACATACATTCACAGCATCAGCATCCATCAACATGAACCCTTCTCAACCGCGACGCGAGGTCTAAAGGTATAGACAGATCCAGTAAGGTATTCACAAGTTATTTGCTACAATATTCCAACCCCTGTTACTGGTTCCTTATGGGTTGCGAGGTCAGATGGCAGTCACTCGTGTAATGCTGGTAGCTCGCCGCTACAGGTTAGATTGGGAGCCGATCCCAATAACAAATCAAAGAGGATGATGATGATTCCAATATTGCACACAGGTGATGAACTGACGAATAACATATCTTCTTCATGTTTTAATTAAGGGTGTGTTTTTTTATAAGGTAACCAATGGTGATCAACGATCTGGTGAAAACTGCGTATGGATGCAGGAGGCGAGCAGCTGCTGAAAGTGGCGCTTTCTGGGGGAGGCCTATGTTCAGCAGTGGACGTCTTCAGGCTGTTGATGATGATGATGATGAATATGGTTTTAATGCCGTTTATTAGCCTTGTTTTACAGGTAGGTATTGAAATTATTACAATAAGATTCAAGAATAAAAACCTCTCGAAAGAATAAAAATTTCTCGTCGCTAAGCATTTAACTGTTCTCAGCAAATAAGCTCCTCATCGCGATGGTTTCTTTCACCCCAAGTCAAAGCTTATTGCAGGATTCGGATTCATAACTTACGGGTCGCTGTAGATTTTTAGATGTTGCCTCTCACTGCCCCCCACGTAGTTTTCCCGTATTTTAATAATAAAGAACCTTCGGATTCCATATGTTACATTACACTGTTACATACACAATACACGTTACGTCGTGTGTCGTGAGATAAGCACGTGCACCTAAGTATTAGTCACAGAGTACCTTTTTATAAACGGAAAGTACTAGTATACAAATACGAGCTGTTACAGCCATGAAACAACCCATTTACTTGATAACCTAGGTAAGTACGTATATCATGATATAGGTACACCTACTATAATATAATTTTCTTCACGCTTGCTCTTAACGTGTATCTAAACACTGTATATAAACTGTATTTATAAAGTGTACTGTATATTTTTTTAAGCTGGGGTCTCTAATCTCTTTAATTGAGCCCTGTCAAGGTCTAAATACATACTATATATCTATTCTGTGCCTCTGTTTAAGGCTGCTGTATACGCAGATCCACTATCTAGCTCGTACATTGCGACATTTTTGAAGTAAATTAATAACTCAATTTACTTACGCAAAATCTGGCTAAACTACATTCTCATGAATAACATTGCAAATGTTCAACAAAAATATCATATTAATCCAAACAACTTTTTATACATAAAAACGGTTGCGAATGAGAAAAAACTTTGATACCGTGGTGTTTGTGAAATCAAGTTTAGAGTAATATGATATGTTTGTTAAATATATGTTATATATGTCATGTTATTTATGAGAACATAGCTAAGCCAGATTTTTCGCAAGTAAATTCAATTATATAATATCTTTAAAAATGTAGCAATGCGCGAGCGAGATAATGGATCCGCTTATACGCAGCCAAACGCAGATCGTAATTTGATGTCAAACGGGTCTTTGAATGAGAATGTGTTAACTTTGCGGGGTTTTTTTGCGGATTACGTGAAATATGGATATCAAATTAATATTTTATCTAGTCATTCCTGTAAAATACTAGTTAGGCTATATTTGGTATGTAAAAAAATTTGTTTCTATTGCTGAAAACTAATACGTCAATAAAGTGTTTTTTGGGGTCATCACAAGTCAGAACGATTTTATTTAAGAAAAACTAAAGTACTTCGTTAAGTTTTAAAATATGATTATTTAGACACGTCAGGTGTAACATGACGTTTCAAAATAATCATAAACATAACACTTTTTTGACGTCACTTTACAAGTGATGAAGGAGAGTTTTGGCGGGAACGCGGAAAAGTTCACGTCGTTGCATTGTATTATTTCACAAAACGTATGCTTTTTCTAGTGTTAATGTTTAAAATTAGTGGCATTTTACGCATTAAGTGCTGAATTACGAGTATAAGTGTTGGCAAGTGATATGATGTAGTGAAACGTGGTTTTTCGTGTTGCTTCCAAAATTCCATAGAAGCCTCTAGTAAAGTTGCCACCACTTTACTAGGGCATGCCTTAGACTGGATTATGACTTAGACTAGACTATGACTACTCTGACTGTGACTATGACTTGACTTTAAGTGAAAATTTCCATAATACGATGAAAAATTACAAAACTTGACACTGGCTAAATACACTATGTGTGGAGCCAAAATATAAGGAAAAAAAAAAGTGATGAAGAAAAAGTGTTGGTTTTTTGTTGATTTTGGGCTTACCGCGCCTTAAACACGCGTGCTTGTTACCTAGATACTTAACATTACCGCACGTGTGTTTTATGATACTATCCTGATTCATTTAAGTTTGTATCTCTGGAAAACATGTTGATGCTATATTATATCCCGTACCGTATACTGGTTTCAGTGTACCTACATAAGTATGTTTGAGAATAATCTTAACCTTTTAAAACTCGAAGATTAATCCTGCTAAATAGGTAGATGACCGGCTATGATATTATATTTGCAAATATTTATTTTGTGTATATGTATATATGACTTTTAAGTAGGTAGGTTTGCGTGAAGCTGTAGGTACCTATACCTACCTAGGCTAAGGCCTGTCACAAAGTAAAATAGGTACCTAATTATGTTAAAACGGGTTAGTTTAATTTCGTCTGCCTATATCATTTTTTTTTTGATGGGTGGAGATGCCTTCGCACTTCCCTGCCACCACGGGGGTGAAGGCAGGGGGTATGTGGGACTTGAACCCACTAAAACCTTCCCGTGATCCGTCCGCCGCCGGGATGGGGCGAGATAGGGTCGCGCTAGCATTCTCTATCTCGCCCCGGCGGTAAGCCCTTTCGGGCCAGATGAACCCTCTCAACCACAGATTACCTTTATTAGATACCGGCGGAATCTAATGAAGTTAATAAAAAAAACCCGTAATGCGGTATCATACCGCTGTTATTGGCTATTATATATTATTGGGGGTTATCTGTGCTCTCAGCTGACCACGCACAATATTTTAAATCTTAGTAACACCTTTGTTATTAAGACGATTTAATTTCGTGTATACAGTCGCGATAATTGTAGAACTAAAACTCACACCTGATAAACTTAGATAGATTAAGATTATAATTTTTTTTTAAAGTAAATAATTATATTTGTTTCTCAAGAACCTAATTATTTTTACGCGAATTATCGGCAATTTAGGAGGCTTTATAACATTGCTAATGTTTAGGTACGGTATAACTTCAAAATATCTTGACATGTAGGTACAGAATTGGACCTGTTACAGTTTTATTACAAGTATAGATATAGATTTCACAAATACCTACACAAATTACCTATAGTCATTGGTATCCTACGTAGGTATATATATATATATATATATATATATACCTACACCGGCTGCCAGCTGTGACAATATACTTTTAATATTAATGTGTTTCAAGTTAATAGAGGCTTGAAATATTTTGAATGAATTCGTTAAGTAATTTGTATATAAACAAGGTAAGTATTGTATATCTACTAAACGATGCGTAATTAGAGAAATAATAGATAGATAGATAAACTCTTTATTGAAACACCACATCACAAACAATAAAAAACTAAGTGAACAAACTTAACGAAAGTGTAACAATGGGCGGTCTTATCGCCGAATGATATCATTTAAAAAGGGAGTTAAACGACTTCAATTGCCTTAATTCCATGTTAGAATGGAGGATATAATTATAAATAATTATGTACACCATATGTACCTATATACCTGTGGTGGTTTTTTTAGAAAGGCGGTGATGGTCAAGTTAAGTTCATAGAGGCGACAAAAATATTGCTAAATAACTGGAAAATATAAATAACTATAATTATATCATCCAACTTGGATATTGACTTGGATATAGGTAGGTACAATATAATGTGGATAAAGTAGTAATTTCAAAGTGGTATTTCTTTTAATTATTTAAAAAAAAATCGCCATTCCATTTTGTCGTTTTGGTTGTGTTCCAAATCCGCCAAAACAATTGGACAGGACCGGACAGCGTCTATCGGTCATAAATACGTATGATAAATACTGTACTTGTCTAATATATTGCGCGCTCCATTTGCAGGTAGTTATGTTATTGATAGCGTACCTTTGTTGAAAGTTTCATCGATCCGTGATTTAGGAGTCGTTATCGATAATAAGCTACATTTCCGTGATCATGTGGATTGTATTGTTAAGAAATCTTTGAGAATTGGGGGATTTGTTACCAGACAGTCTAAAGTATTCCGTAACTCAAACTTATCCATTCAGCTCTTTTTTAGCTTAGTTCGCAGTATTTTAGAGTATGGTAGTGTTGTTTGGAATCCCGTTTACCGGGTACATTCAGATAGATTGGAGAGGGTCCAGAAGAAATTTTTGTACCATATAACTTATATGGATAATATGTGCAAATCATTGCGGTCTTATATGTCTCGATTGAGACACTATAAAATTATGCCTTTGGAAATTCGTCGGACTGCTTTTGACATTGTCATGTTATATAAAATAATTATTGGTTTAGTTGATTGCCCTGATATGTTGCATACAATATCACCCCGAGCACCTCGTCCAGGTAATCGCCTCTTGTCTAATAAGCACGTATTTGCTCTTCCCATTTGCAAAACTAATATGTTAAAGCACTCTTCACTTTACCGAATGTGTGACTCTTATGATAGAGTAAAGTATCATTTTGTCATTTTTGATGATAATTCGCTAACATCAGTTAGACGACGTATTACTGAGATACTATCATGTAACTTGTAATAATTGGTATTACCACAAGTTCTCCATATCGGTTATTAATTTAATTGCATTTGTCACAATTTGTACTTTATACTTGTCATTACTTAAGTTATATATATATTGTTTGTATGTTAGAAATTAATTTTATTAGTCGTGTTTAGCACTCTAGCAGCTAGAGATAGCGTCATTTTGTTAGCTATAAACGCAAGTTAGGTTTACATCTAGAAGGGAATATGTCCACCGCATGATTTTAGTAGTTAAGGTTTTTTTTTTAGTACCATAAGTAGCATATTCCCAGTTTTGTAAACTTTCAATTAAAAAAAAAAAATTTTCCTCTTGCACGAAGTAAGGTCCTATTGTTATACAAGACCTTCGCATAAGATCTTCGTGACGTTTTTCAAGGTTCTTAAGGCTTAGATTTGTCAGTTAGTGAGCTCGATTTTTAAGGCCGTATCTTTAAAGGTCGTTGAGTTAACCACACAGATGAGAGAAAAAACAATCGACAAACCATGAATTTGAAACCATATTCGAATACCTACCTATTTGAATTTCTACAAGGCACCTCTCTTAAAGGACAAGTAGGCATACGAAAAACTTAGGTACCTAACTAAAGGTTTTGTATTTCCTAATTTGAGATTGACACCTCCTAATATTCGCCCTTCTTAGTTCTTCTAGCCCCCGGCCTCGGTTTCTAGTACGATTGTCGTTTGTCGAACTCGTATCGAGTCAATTGTAGTGTTTGTAGTCTATAAGTACTACAATCCAAACTTACAACGTACTTAGTTTTCGCATCAATATTGGCCACTCATAATCTAGATTTAAATTCAAAATTAGAACATTGTCGCATTCTTTTCATTTTCCATACATTTTCGTCATTCTTCGTTTAACCCTAGCTACATATTACTGATCTGTGGTTTAACCACCGAGGCGTACGGTCCTCGCTTGTGCTCTACACCAAGTTTTAATATTTCTCTGTTCATACAATAACAGTACTAGCTCTATTCGAGCAGTTTTATTTTACTGCCGTTCGAGTTGAATGAGTTTGCTATTGTATAATAAATTTAGTGATTTTCAGGCTTTAAAACATACCAAAATGTTGTTACATTCGTGAATAAACCCGTTCTCCCGAAGCCTACAGTTATTATTTGCAATAGTTCCGGATTTCCCATTAGTTACCTACGTATTCCCGTGAGTGTCCTCCCCTTTCTGAGCTACCGGGAAGAAGCTTTGGGGAGACCTCCGGGACAAACGTAGAGAACCCGGGGAAAGTGCTGCTTAGCTAAGTTTTGTTTTAATAGACTTCAGTGCAGACGAGCATTAGTCTCTTACCTTATTCAATTCAATCTAGACAGTAGGATACGTATAGTACTCTCCTCGCCGTCAAACATTAATCCTGTGATAAAAGGCAAATAAAATGATGCGAACTGAACATTATCTTAAAATTACTACCTTTTTTACGCACTATTCAAGCTAAATGAATTTAATATACTTCGTCGTTAAGAAACAGGTGCCTATATATGATAAAAAGGGCAAGGAACTCCGAGCTCCGTCGATTCAATTATAAACATAATCAAAAACAAATTAAAGTCAGCCGAATCAATAGTAATAATAAAGGAATAGTGGAAATTGGATTTTATTAGAATTCCGCGCAAACTGGTACCTATTTAGGATCACCCATACCCGCTACCACAGATAATATAATCTTCATCATCACCATCAACAGCCTGATATCGTCCACTACTGAACATAGGCCTCAGAGCGCGCCACCTTGAGCGGCTGCTCGCCTCCTGCATCCATCGGCTCCCCGCGGCTTTCACCAGATCGTCGAGTGGGGGGCCGGCCTACACTGCGTCTTCCGGTTCGTGGTCGCCACTCGAGAACCTTTCCTCCCCATCGGTTTTCAGTTCTGCGAGCGATGTGGTCTGCCCATTGCCATAATATAATCCGCCACCACGAAATTATACCTATAGTTGTTCACTACGCCATCACACTAAAACAGAGCCGAGCAGCACTCTGTTTCACTTAATTTTTTGACCTTTGGTGACATATTATAATGTAAGCGTTATTTTGTGTTTTTTTTTGTTTTTTGTTTATTATTTATTATTATTATTATTTATTTTCCGTCACCACTTAACTTTTGTGGGGTTGTGACTTGTGGCCGTGACTACAGCTCGCATGAAAACACACGTATCCCGCCATTTCGTGATTTTCGTTATATTATAATATATTTAGGGAGGTAGGTATCAATGCTAATTTCTATTTTATTTGCATTTTAATTATGAAAGTTTAGATGTTCTATTAAGCGGTTTGTATATTTGTACGGCTTCAAGGACTGCTCTACCTCTAACGTGGATGTTGTAAGAGTAGATTATAAAAAAAGTATGGATACTTAGTACGTTACTGTATTGAAATAGAAAATATCTAGAAATAACCGGCTGGTGACGATCATCTTAATAAACGCGTCGTAGTTTTTAAATAGTTCTTTTATCTTTTTCGGTCGCCTTCAATATTCAAATGTCAAAAAAGGACAAAAGCTGAAGTAAGTAGGTAACTAATCTAAAACTATTACGAGTTTATTAATAAGGTCGTTCGTTAGTGTTATATTATTGTTCTCTTTGATTGTTTTTACCTATACTGTCCCTCAATGAGCACTTTAAATCCTCCTCCCCCCTCCCCCAAGGGCATGGTATGGCATGGGGATTCATGATGAACCCCCACATGCCCATGCCCTTATGAATGAACCCGTGTTGTCAAATAACCGTGCTTGAAATTATCAACCTTTACGGTACCTCCTTCGACTTTTATTAAATCGAGTTCAATATTCCAACCGCAAATAAAGAAAAATATGTCTAGGGGTATATTAATCCGAGGCTTTAATAGTTGTGCTTGGTCGCCGCTAATGGTTTTTTTATAGAAATTAAATCGATCGAGTCTCATTTCAAGTTAGACAAAAATAGGTATACTTGCTGCTGGAAGAGTGTTTTTACTCCGCAGGTAAAAACATGATTTCATCAACGAATATTTGATTTGATTGTCAGTAGGTAAGTAAGAACGGCCTTACGTGATGTTTATTTTTAATTGTAGGTAGGTAATGCATTAAAGCCAATGTGAAAATCGTTTATTGAATAAGTTAAATATAGAAAAAAATAAGTATTGCTATTATTTATCCCTGGTCCCGGCGGTGCGAGAATAGTACCGCTACTTCCACTTGAACCCTAGCTCAGTCCCCCAGGGGGTTGTACAGTACTCGCCATTCCATTTTAATCGCCCCACCCCATCTCTTCCCGTGGGTGCCGTAAGAACCAGCTAAGGGAATATCCAGAAAATGGGCAGCATTCTCCTCGGTACATTTAAATCTTCTGCGATTCTCACCAAGCCGCCCGGCAAGCGTGGTGATTATGGCAAACCCCCCTATGATAAGCGTCCAAAGTGGCGTTTTATGGCGGAGGCCTATGATCAGCAGTGGACAACTTCCGGATGTGATTTATAAACTCATCAGGCAACCCTAGAGGTGATTAGTATTCTCTGAGCGCAAAGTGCAAAAACCAGATATTTTCCTTGATCTGGGCCATAGACAATGTATATGTACCTGGTAGAGCCAAGAACGTGTTTGAGCTTCAAATGGTCTTCACTGCTGCCATTGACGTAGTGACGTAGTGTTGATGGTCGATGCAACACGTGACCGTAACACTCTATCACGTTTTTAGGGTTCCGTACCCGAAGCGTAAAATGGATCCTATTACTAAGGCTCCGCTGTCTGTCTGTCTGTCTGTCCGTCTGTTACCAGGCTGTATCTGATGAACCGTGATAGTTAAACAGTTGAAATTTTCACAGGTGATGTATTTCTGTTGCCACTATAACAACAAAAACTAAAAAACAGAATAAAATAAATATACAAACCTGTTATTTTTGCTCGTTTTTATAGATAATGGTACGGAACCCTTCGTGCTCGAGTCCGACTCGCACTTGGCCGGTGGTTTTTTTAATAGATATAGATATATTATAATTGACAAATCTAAGAATTTGGTCCTTCGAAATATGTTCGTCATTACCATACGATACCGTACAACGTAAACCTAGCAAAACCATTTCTATAAAAACGAGCAAAAAAAACACGTTTATCATATAGGAGCTCCGTTAAATATATATATTGTTCTGAATTTAGTGTTTTTTTTACTATCAATGGGTTAGCGTTTGACTACATATCACCTGATGGTAAGTGATGATGAGGTCGAAGGTGGAGCACGCCTACCCAGAATTAACCTATTTACTTTTGATTTGAAGACACATAAGTTGTAAGTGGATGGAAATATCGACGCCGGGAGTGAGTTCCATTCTCTAGCCGCACGCACAATAAAGGAATCTGCAAAGCGTTTCGTACGTGCAAAAGGTAAATCAACAACGTAGGGATGGGAACTCTCTCCTCGCCGTGTGGTCCTGTGGTGGAATGGAGACGGCGGAATAAGATTGTGAAGTTCCTGGGCGCAATCTCCAAAATGGATCCTATAAAATGCAGACAAACACGCCACTCTCCGTCTGTGTTTAAGGCTTTGCAGTTTTCTCCCAACTAGCGCCTCGTCATTAATAATTTTGATGCCCGCCGCTCCACTGAGTCCAACACAGCCAATTGGTACTTGGCAGAGCCATCCCACAGATGGCTGCAGTATTCCATACAAGACCGCACCTGAGCTTGCTAGAGGTCCAACAGTTGCGAAGGTGTAAAATACCGTTTGACCTTGTTTAAAATTCCAAGCTTTTTGGCTGCTTTCTTAGCTTTTGATGACTTATGGAACTGAGACATGGTCTCTTACTGTTGGCCTCATTAGTAAGCTCAAAGTCGCGCAGCGAGCTATGGAGCGAGCTATGCTGGGTGTTTCCCTGCGAGATAAGCTCCGGAACGAGGAGATCCGCAAGAGAACTAAAGTGACCGATATAGCTCTTAGAGTTAGTAAGTTGAAGTGGCAATGGGCAGGCCACATCGCTCGTAGAACTGACAACCGATGGGGAAGAAAGGTTCTCGAGTGGCGACCACGAACCGGAAGACGCAGCGTAGGCCGGCCCCCCACTCGGTGGACCGACGACCTGGTGAAAGCCGCGGGGAGCCAATGGATGCAGGAGGCGAGCAGCCGCTCAAGGTGGCGTGCTCTGGGGGAGGCCTATGTTCAGCAGTGGACGTCTTCAGGCTGTTAATGATGAAATGATGATGCTTTTAACTCAATGGAAAGCCCATAGTTGAGGTTAGGAGTTATGGGCATGCCGAGTAGCTCGATGCTGTCCTGGAATGGTACCTGTAAATTCTGAAATGTAGGGAAATCGACTATGGGTTGACTATGGGCGTAAAAAGACAAGCCTGTGTCTTTTTGGTGTTAAAGGTAACCAGATTAGCTGCACCCCAATCAGATACTGCTTTTAGTGTTGCATTTGTTCGCTCAACCATGGCAGATCTTAGCGACTGGATATCCGATCCTTCAGCTCTTGGAGGGGGAATATATCTCTCCACGACCGTGCTATCGTCCGCATACCCAACAATACCTGGCATAAACAGATCGTTGATATGCAGAAGAAACAAAGTCGTGGAGAGAACAGACCCCTGTGGTACTCTGGCATTTATACTCATTGGAACGGACGAGCAGCCATCAACGACTACGCGAATGGATCTGTTTTGTAGAAAGTCGGCAATCCATTTACAGAGACCAGGTTCAACTCCGTAGCTAGGAAGCTTATTTAACAAACTAGTTAGCATGCCAGACTCTATCAAATGCCTTCGAGATATCAAGCGACACAGCAAGTGCTTCACCATGTCGCTCGATAGCCTCACCCCAACAATGAGTGACATACACAAAAAAGTCCCCAGTAGACCGGTGCCGGCGGAAGCCATATTGCCGGTCACCGAGAAGCTCGTAATTTTCAAGGTAGTCAAGCAGCCTAGAGTTGATGACACATTCCATAACTTTGCAGAATATGGAAGTGATGGCGATTGGTCTGTAATTGCTGGGGTTGGCACGAGAGCCCTTTTTGGGAACTGGCTGAACATTCGCTAGCTTCCAGTGTTTCGGTATAGAACCAGAGTTGAGGGAGAGTCGATACAGGCGAGTCAGAACAGGAGCCAGTTCCAGCGCACACATTTTTAGGACAACTGCAGGTATACCATCAGGACCACTAACTTTATTAACTACTATTTTTTGTTATAGCGGCAACAGAAATACATCACCTGTGTAAATTTCAACTGTCTAACTATCACGGTTCATGAGATACAGCCTGGTGGCAGACGGACAGACAGACGGACGAACAGTGAAGCCTTAGTAATAGCATATAGGGCCCGTTTTACCCTTTGGGTACGAAACCCTATAAACATGATAGGTACCTAAACCTACAGTTTTAGTTTTCATCAAAGTCATCCTCGATATTATTTTAAGCATTACAACAACATCATCAGCTGCAAGATATCCAGCTGTGCCGTAGCTGAACACAGGCTCCCCAACAAAATGCCACTTTGCGAGTTCAAAGTTTGGACGCTTACCATAGGGGGTTTGCCATAATCACCACGCAGACCACGCTTGGCAGGCGGCTTGGTGATCACAGAAGATTTTAATGTACCAAAGAGAATGATGCTACCCATTTTCTGTATATTCCTTTAGCCGGCTCTATACCACGGGAAGAGATGGGGTGGTCCTATTCACAAACCTCATGGCAACAAATGTATTTTTATAATTATGACTACTCCTAGTTTCTGGGCAACCACGCCTTAGCGAAATTCATCTGTAAGTACCTAGATATTTTTAAATCCTTCCTATAATTTATGTTTATTGGAATATTTTACTACACACATCATTTTGATGTCAATAGTAAAAACCTGTTTTGAAAGTAGTTAACCTTTGTCGTTAACATTGTAGGCCACAGTAGGTATAACTATAGATTTGCCACCAACTTATTAAATATACTCCTATATACCACACCTCACGCCGTAGACATTAAATAAACAGACTGAACCTCGAACGAGGATAGTTACCAAAACATAACCGATTGAATTTAATAAAACCTTTAAAGAGTTAGTTAAATATAGGTACAAACAGACGGAGCCGAGAGTGTATTTCCTAGCTTCGGTAGCTCTGCCTACCTACATATTAGACACACCCGAAGCCTCACTCGTGAGCCTATTTTAGATAGGTACTTAATATTTATAGGAGGGTGTCCAGTATAGTAACAAGAAAGGTTATTTGAAAATTGAACGTCAGAAAGTTCGTTTGATTAGGTATTTTTCATTTATATTTCTTGAAAAACCAATATTTATGTCTCAAAATGCCAACTACTTAGATTCATGTTTTGGAATTGAATGTTAGCTGCTTATCCATTTTGATTTAAAACTCTGTGTAAATCTTACCAGATTATTAATTTGTATTCGGTCAGGCAGGTAGTCCGAGGAACTAAACTATTTTCGCGTTCGAAAACACCCTTTTTCCGTAAAACCACGCACTTATAGTTCGTTCGCGAATTAGGCGCAGGCGCGTTGGTGTTGCGCTTTCGCAACAGACTGGCCGGCGCGCGCCGCTGCCACACTCACGGATAAATCCATGATAAATCACATACTTAAGTACAACATTACAAACGTCTTGGCCTTACCTACATCTCGACTTGAGCGTATTTGAGGATACAAATCAGAATTCAGCATCGTTTAATTATTTTTAAATAATATACTAGATATTATATTTTATAGAACTTGGGAAAGTTTATTCCTTTATAAAACAACTCATTTAATTTACCTATCAAAATATATAAAATTACTTAACTAAGCCTAAAAACTAAACAATAAAATACAAAATACAATTACAAAAACTAAATTAAATCTAAACGAAGTATTTATCTAAAACTAAAACTAAACTTATAAATAAAAAACCGCGTTTAAGTCGCTGTCTGCGGGTAAGGTGCCCAAAAAGCTGGCGACATTACCTCGTTGAATGGCCTTATATACTTATACCTTACTTATGTACATTAGCAGCACCTTACGGCTTCACCCTCGTTTTTCACCGTACAATCTTTAATTGGTTCATATAACCATAACAACCTATTTGGGGTTGTATTTTCTTAATTTTTTTTTTACCTAACGAGCGGGAGCCGTTTTAGCTTGGGCAATATCTGATGTGGGATGTCCAGCTATTCTTTAGGCACAGATCGCATTTCTCAACCAATTCTCGTAAAATTTTGTTGATAAAAATATGGAATATTTTAGTCAATACAATCTTGGGCATTTATCTAATGGGGACTCAGTTTTAAGCTATATAACGACAGGTTTGGCGGCCTACAGCTCACAGAGCCACTAGCACAGAATACTAAGACTTCTCCGTGGCTACTAGTCCAGGCTTATGATAAACAAACAAAATAACAATAAGTACACAGGTGAAATACAATTAATATAAATACGCTGCCTACATCGCATTAAATGTATGTACAACCGAAAGCTTCACCTGGGACCCCTCGTAACGTTAAGTATTGGTTAAATCTGCCATGAATAGGTTTATCTGCCTATAACCACAGAATACATTATAGCGAAATTATTCTAGGTCTGTGGGTATACCTACTTACTTGTTCTTTTCATGGCAATAATTTAGTTACGTTGTTGATGAAACTTCTGCGTCGCGTAGAGGTTCGAAATATTCAATACTAGCTGCGCCCCGCGGTTTCACCCGTACCTATCCTATTTATGTTAATCCAGCGTCTTAGCTATCTCCATTCCAAATTCAAATCGCTGCAGCTTGATGAGGGATAGTGACATTAACATTAAAAAGACCAAAATGCTGGCACTTATTTGGCCCAACGCATCAGCATTGCAATTCAACGTGGCAATGCGGCCAGCATGTTGGGTACGCTACCTACCGGTAGTGGGCTGGAGCACTTGGACTGTCTATAGGCCATCGCGGCTATTATACAGTCCATAAGTGTTCTTTGTAGTAGGTAGTGTAGCTAGTTTAGTTTAGTTTAGTTTTTATTATTGTAGTAGTTAGCTTAAAACTTAACTATTAATATTATAAATGCGTGAGTTTTTTGTGTGTGAATGTTTGTTACCCACCTCTAAACGCCACAACGGCTGGACGGATTTTGATGAAATTTGGAATGCTGATAGCTTATACGCTGGATAAACACAGGGCGCAACTATAGTTTACAACAATAATAAAGGGTCAGGGAAAAATACTTTTCGTATTTTATACAGTTATACTGTTTTATGCAATGAGATTGTAATATTTTTGTAGTTTAGGTAGGGTATGTATACCTATTATATCTAGTCATCTAGCGTGTACTTTAATAATAACATTTCTGTGAATTAGCGTTTACCAGAAACGAAGTTGAGCCTCTTTGTGCCCCTCTTCGTAAAGAGGGTGTTGTCTTGAGCTAGGTACATGTTAAGCTATTTGTTCTGTAGTTTATGACGACGGGGGGCAAACAAGGTGTTTTTGGAATGTTTCCTGGCGTAATTAAAGCGTGGAGCTTTGAATTTAATATATAATGTAATTCATTTCAGTAAGTCGTTTGTGTTGACCGCAAATACAAGATTAATAAATATAGCTCTACAGAACAGAATCGCAAACCTCCCTCAATAAATTTCAATGTTCCAACTTTACTGAGTTTCTATCGAATATATTTTCACAAAAAAAAATCAGTGTATTTTGAACGAATATACAGATGTTGTGATGACTTCATAATACTGAAAAATATTATGTAAACATAGATATTAATTAAAAACCATCAAAATCAGTCATTACGTGCGTTGTCTTTGTCGCAAGCGCCGCGCTGAAGTGCAGATTGAATTGATATTTTAGACTACAACGAGAAGGTCGATATTTCTTTGAACGAATTTTGACCTGCTTATCTGGCCCTACCCGTCGCTTTAAGGCGAAGCATTCCTACGCAAGGCAGCGGGGCGGCGCGTTATGTTGTGATTGTGAAACCGCTGGAAAACGTTTGTCCAGGATAAAGAATTTAACAATACAAGACATCAGTTGAAAACCAAAACTTAGCAGGTTCTCTCTAGTAGGTACGTACCTACCTACAAGAAAAATAGATACATAGATAACTCTTTATTGTCCCACCAACTGTACAAAAGAATAACCTTATGAACTAGTGTTTTGTAACATATCATACATAACATGCGATCTTATCCCTAACAGCGATCTCTTCCAGACAACCTTTGGATGGACAGTATCACACAGCAAAAGAGTAGACGGGGGTGTATAACAATTTAAATAATTCCATATTAAAATTTTTGTGTAAAGTTAAAAAATTATTACTAAATAATTCGTCTCAGATTTTTATTTTAGCCTGTTTTCAGGATTTTATACGATCGAGTAAAGTAAATTTTATCTTGTAACTAATTGGTCTAGCAAATCAGTGCACGGGCGCAACTCTAGTCGCCGGATGCAATCTGGCGCCACCTCGCGGCTCGCCACAACACTATTCTTCTCGTCGAGTACAGGCGAGCAAACGCAATGCAATCGCGTGCGCATTTTATATTTTAATTATTAATATGGCCGCAGACTATTCTATCGGGAAAATACATTACAAACCAATTTTGGAGTCAGATTGTTATATTCAACACAGCTACGGAACATCAGTTTTTCTCCGCTTCGCCTCGGTGACTCGCCTTAAGTGAGGAACTCACCTATACCTACACGTTACTCAACCATGTGAGACACGTAGTATATATATATGAGTATCTAACGTAGATATTACTAATTTAACAGACAATTTCCTATTTACGCAGGATTACCTATGCGTATCACTCGTACGCAGAAACAAAGCCTGTACCTATTGATGACATTGTAAACGATGTAGGCACGGAGCCAAAGGGCAAGGGCGCGTCACTGGCGAACATAACGTCTTCATATCGATGCTATAGTCGCGGTATCGCAGTTGGAGTCAACTGTATGCTAATGCCCGTCTGCACTAAAGCTTGTCGGCTCCCAAGTTCGCAGTTAGAGAGATAAGTGCGAACTTAAGATGTCAAACTTTAGTGCAGACGGACGTAACAGTGATATGAAACAAATTCCAAAGACAACTACGATATGCTTGTTAGTAAGTTAAGTACTGTTAAAGCAGATGTGAAATGAGAAGATATTTACGTAATGTTTGAGCTACTTTTTAACCCCTCCCCTTGGTGATACATGGTGAGGATTTCGACTAAACCCCAACTATCCATAATCACATGCATTTTTGGTACGAAGTACATACTTATTTTTATTTTAGATTTGAGTTTGTTTTTTTTTATTATCTGTACATACAGGTATACCTAATCTAATTCTAGAAAATTAGGCTGCCTGGCTACGGCGGCTCAAATTACGCGCCACTTTGTTTAAAAATCACACGTTCAAAGCAAAATTAAATACACGTGATATATCTGGTGACGTTTCGTGCGTCTGGCGTGCGGTTATATAAACCTCATATGATACAGTTGGACACGGTTGAAGAGTTGCGAGTCACGGTTGGCGACAATTGGATATTCTTTCCCATTGTCACCATCATCAGTAAGAACAAAGCACGTATTAGTGGATGACCACGACCACAAAACTATACCTACGTGATCAGTCCAGTCATAATGTTTAAAGTCAATTTGTCTCAAAGCGATCTCAAATAGAGCATGACAGCATTTGGGAAAACATGAATAAAATACCTTACGATTTTTATTACTTACTCATCTCAAATAAGACGTAAAGAAACAAGTGAAATGGAAATTCTGTATAATACTTTAATCTTATAACGTATTAGCACTTTACTATGAAATACATTTTATTGTATGACATTATACATTATTTATTGTAATTAATGATAATATGACATTATTTTTATAATTATAAAATAATAAAATAACTCTAAATAAAAATAGATAATTAGTCAATCAAATCTGCATCGTCGAGGAGATCCTGTAAATACAAAAAAATAATATTATAGCTTCATTTGAAAAAAAGGAATATCTACATCGTTATGTTTAAAACATAATCATAATTGTTTTTAACGGGCAATGTGCCTTTACTCTTTAAACTAACTACTAAAGTAGTAAAAAGTAGTAAACTAGCTACACTATCTACTATAAACATTTGGACTGTATACTACCCGCGATGGCCTATAGACAGTCCAAATTCAATTGTTTTTTTTTCTTATAGTTTGGCTCCACACATAGTGTATTTAGCCAGTGTCAAGTATTGTAGTTTTTCATATATTCACGTATTATGAAATATTTCATGTAAAGTCAAGTCTTAGTCACAGTCAGTCAGGGTAGTCATAGTCCAGTCTAAGTCATGTCCTTGTAAAGTAGTGGCAGCTTTACTAGAGGCTTCTATGGAATTTTGGAAGCAACACGAAAAACCACGTTTCACTACATCATATCACTTGCCAACACTTATACTCGTAATTCAGCACTTAATGCGTAAAATGCCACTAATTTTAAACATTAACACTAGAAAAAGCATAAGTTTTGTGAAATAATACAATGCAACGACGTGAACTTTTTCACGTTCCCGCCAAAACACAATTCAATTGATTTTGTCGTCGCAAAATCGAATCTTATGTGGGGTTTACACGGGTGACTAAAGCCACACAATTATTACCGCGCGGCAACCGGCAGCATGCGGCTGGTGACCAAAATCGACCGTGTAAACGATCAGTTGCAGGCGATTGCCCGCCGCATGAAAGAGTGTTTCACGCACGTTGTTTCACTACCGCGATTCTACGGACGATCGTTTTTAGTCATCTGTGTAAAGGGGCTAGCGATGCGCCTTGGTGAGGCGATTTGAGAAGCGACTAACCGCACGGTTTAAATCGACCCGTGTCCGATCCGTCTAGCCAGCCAACGCCAGTGCGTTGATACAGAGCGCCTTTTATTTGATTTACCCCCGATTTCTCGTACGTTTGTTAAAGTTAAACTCATGTCAACTTAAAAATACTGAACGCTCATTGGTTGCCTCTTGATCATCGGCTGTCTTCAACCAATGAGCGTATTTGGTATGTTAAGTTAACATGAGCTTGACAAATGTACGAGAAACCAGTGGTAGGATATTAATCTTTTAGCCATAATAACTTAGCAAAGCGTTATAACTTAGTGGTATAATACATACGTGAGTAAAAGCCGCTGTCTTCTTATCGAAGGCGTATAGAGAGTTAAAAAATTATATTATATGGTAGACTGATAAACTAATATATGTCCGCCTGCACTAAAGTTTGACATCTCCTAAGTTCGCACTTATCCCTCTAAGTACCTACTCAATATTTGGGTAAGATCCTAGGGAGATGAGTGCGAGCTTTAGAGGAGAAGGGCTAAGTGCGTTTAAGAAAGATGATAATGGAGAAGTAACTAAGATACAAGCAACGAAACTTCATCCAGATTTTTAACATTGATAAAATAAAAATTGTCTGTTGTTGTTTAAGACGCTGCACCGGCTGCAACGATTTAGATGATATTTTGTACTAAATTACCACGATGAACATAGGATGCGGTATTTGACTAGAATAGATATTTTACTCCAAAAGAAAAATTCTACAGGGGAACGTGTACATGGCAGATGAAACTGCAGGTTCCCTTTCGTTTCTAATACAAGCTACGCATCTATAGTTAAAATACACTACGTAATCTATACCTATAAAAATTTCATTAAAATAACCGTTTACGAGTTACACACACATGTACAGAACAAATATGATTATATCTTAAGATTGTAGTAAATATCAGTAACGGCCGTATTCCAAAACGGTATTGGTGATGAAGAATAGAAGACGGTTATTTGTTAAGCTTTGCTAAGTTTGGGACTAGATGGCGTTGTGTGAAATGTCCACAAACATTTATTTATTTTATAAGCTAACATTCATTTATAGATCTGATTACTTGATACCGCCCTACATTTACGAAATAACAATGTTATGATTACTACATTTTTTTACGGGTAATGTGCAATTACAAATATGTAATAATGATTACGGGTAGCATGAGTTATAGAATTTGACATATTATCTCTTCTTTCGTGAAAGCGTTTGATCAATAAAAACACAACAAAAGGCTTATGGCGTGATCGTTCATAGGTCAAACCTTAGAGTATGTGCTAAAGCAAAGAGAGAACTTCAATCTATTGCATTGCGTACTTAGAGTAAAGACTAAAGCATAGAGAGATCATCAAAACGATATTATATTTGTACTGCTCACAAGTATCGCTACGTCAGTGGCGAAAGAAAGAAACAAACATAGTAATTAGCTACGCTTGCGATAAGCACCATGCCATTTTTTCGACTCGAGTCAACTGTTTTTTCTATACAAATCTGTCAGACTCATTCACATCAAAGTGTCCACATCATATAAACAGTGTCCAAAAAAGTGGTACGCTTGATTCATAATCAAGTTCTCTCTATGCTTTAGTCTATACTCTAAGTGATAAATCTAGTTTTATTGCTTGTTTGACAGCTAGGGCCGTACTATCAAACAGTTTGACAAACTCATGCGCTCGGGATGCGTTTATTGTTTATGTAACAATCTATTTCTGTATCTCTGTAGTTTGTTTGACAAATGTGCCAAACCAGACGTTTAACCGTTTGTCAAACGACAACCACACTAAGGGCCAATTTCACCGTTCGTATCACAAAACGAGTTTAATAGAACTGAGTTCTGGATAAACGGGTTTAAATGTTGGTTTTGATCTAGATTTACATCATACAAATTTCACCAGAAACATTTTGATCGCGTTTGTGGAAACCAAGTTTAAGGCCGCAAAACAAGAATATCACAGAGTACCATTTTATAAACCAGAGAATATTGTCTATAATTAAAGGCAAATGTCATGTTTGTGATGTTTGACAGGGGCAATCAGTCAAAACCTGTCAAAACCATCTAAACTCGTTCAACGAGCTAAACGCCGAAAATTGGGCGTTCAGCGTTTGAACTCGCTTAGGCTCTAACTGAGTTCTGTTTATGGTGGTGAAATGAAAATTGTTGATCTAAACTCAGTCACAAGCTTGAACTGAGTTTAGTTTGAATTGATCGCGTTTATTTGTAACGGTGAAATCCGACCTTAGTTTGCCAAACCGTTTGATATTTTACAGGGTGCCTTAGGCATTCATTAACCCAAGACGCTAGCATTATGGCGGCAATTGCATCACTTCAATTGTTTTGTACGTTCATGCCCGTCTGCATTAAAGTCTGACAGCTCCTAAGCTTACACTTATCTATCGACTGGCCTGATAGCTCAGTTGGTAGCTGATAGCTGATAGCTCTGCCTTCTGAACAGTAGGTTGTGAGTTCGATTCCCACCCCGAGACGAACGTGTGATGAACATTGTGTTTGTATTCTATCAGTTATCTGGTTCGCATAGTACAAGCTATGCTTAGTTTGGGGCTAGATGGCGCTGTGTGAAATGTCCACACATATTTATTTATTATTTATTTATCTAGCTGCCGCTTTCTCGTACGTTTATCAAACTCGGGTCTAGTCGACACACCAAATACGCTCATTGGTTGAAGCCAGCCGATGATCAACAGGCAACCAACGAGCGTTTAGTATTTGGTGTGCCAAGTTGACAAGAATTTAACAAACGTACGAGAGCCCGGGGGAAAGTGTTGCTTAGATAAGTTGTATTTTAATAGCCTTTAGTGCATAGTACGGGCATGACTATTCAATATGAGTAGTTCCCATTTGTTCTATGGAACATGACGTCATTGGCCAAAACAACACAACTTTTCCTTTTTCGTTCCAGGGAATTACGTACAAGGCATATGCCTTATTATGACGTCGCTGCCCCGAAAACGGCGACGTCAAAACAAGGCATATGCCTTGTTTATGCTCTCAGACGCGTGTGACCGCGCCTAATGAAAGCGATGTAAAACATATTATTGTTACAACGCTATTACAGGGTGCTATGGTTCATTAATAAAGTGAAACAACCACTTGTGGACTATTTTATAATAGCTGGACAGGTATAATATATGTATATCTATGTAAGCATTGGCGCGGGGACACTTTTGAGGTTTGATTTTCATGGAGACTGTGTATCTATAGTATATTTGATTTAAGACGACACTATAAATAATTATTTTCTAGTGGACAGTTTGATAAGCGGTAATAGTGGTCTCATTTTCCTTGTTTCATAAAACAATTTGAGAAATATAAGTATTACATGTTCTATAGTACAAAATGAGAGAAAAGCGTCTTAGTTTGTCCAATGACGTCATGTTCCATAGACCCTTCAATATGTAAGCTTTGCCTATGGTATTTAAATCTAAGATTGTATACATCTAGTGGAGGTTTGTCTATGCCTAGTCGAGGAGTAACAAGCCACTCACCGCTTCGTCAACCGCTCCTTCTAGTCCAAGGCCGTCAAGTTCGCGCTCGATCTCATCGAGGTCAAGGCTGTCCTTGCGTGTGATGGTTTGCGTGTGCGGTGCTTCGGTAACGGTCGCGGGTGTTACGGCAGATGCGACGGATCCCGGGTCAGTCGCCGTGTGCGGGATAGGGCTGGTTTGTTATAAAATGTATGTCAATTACATAAATATAGGATATAAAATGAAGTAGTAGTTAAAACAATAATTTTGTTAATACATTATATTATCTGTGGTTAATACTAATGCCCGTCTGTAGTAAAGTGTGATAGCTTCTAAGTTCGCACTTATCTTTTATTTGCGTTTTTGTGGTGATTAAGGATTGATTTAATATATTTTTTTGACATGACGTACCAAGACTTTTGTAAATATTTTTTCAACACATGTGCTCAAAAAATGTATTTACTAAACCTGTATACGTTGTTCGAAAGTTAAACATTACGCACCATAAAACGGAGCGTGCGGTAAAATAGGTACTCTCACCTAAGTACCTATTTTACCGCATCCTCCTTGGTATATGGAAATTAAAAAAACCGTAAAGGTTACGCACGGCGCTACCTTTACCGTTTTTTTAATTTCCATAAAAAATATATAAGAATTCCACCAAGGAGTTCCACATTATGAAAATAAATAAGCTAAATGATCGATACTCCTCGGAAGCATTTATGCTCAATACGTTTGTCTCACTTTAATAGTAAAGAGAAAATGAAACTAGTGATGTAGTTCTAATTTTCACCACACGCACGTAGCGTCATTTGCATTGTAAATGCGCGCCATTTAGCCCATTTTCGTACTAGATTAGAAACATCAAAGATTGTTTGTTGCGACTTTCCCACTAATAAACAAAAGTTTGTTTCATTACCTATTGTACTGTTTTCTCGCAAATGTGTTGAAAAACGTTGTATGATACACGTGCGGAAATTGGTTTCTACAAACTCGTGACTATGGTAAGCCCTCGACTTCGTCTCGGGCTTACATTTGTATACTCGTTTGTAAAAACCAACTTACCACCCTAATATCCCTGTATCATATACTTATTCCCCTCTTCGACTCCCCTACTATAATTATTTGTGCCCCCCCCCCCCCCCCTTAAGAAATTTCTGTATCCGCGCCTGGTATGTAGTAGACATTAGCGCCGTACCATGTAATTTTTTTATTTGGCGTATCTCCGCATAAAATAGAAAATCAGTCAAACACCTGACGCAGTATTGAGCGTGAAGACATAATTTTAGCGTATGTACTAAAGCAAAGAGAGATTATTAAAACCAGTCAAAACGATATTATATTTGCACTGTTCACACGTATCGCTACGTCAGTGGCAAAGTCACCGTACCATTTTTTCGACTCGACTCAATTGTTTTCTCTATACAAATTGTGAGATACATTATAACCCGCCAAAATTCCATAGAGCATGCAGCAACCAGGTATTGGCCTACCCATCCCGCCTCACATTTAAATAATAATTTAAATTGGTAGGATAAACCACCAAAAACGGTACGCATGCAATAGATCCAAGTTCTCTCTTTGCTTTAGTACACATATAACGTAGAGACAGGCAGACAGATTAATGCCCATTTTGACAGCTCCTAAATTCGTACTTATTCCTCATGACGTACGAACGTAAGTGCGAACTTAGGCTGCCCCCACATTGGGCGGTAGCGATATCGCCACATTATCGCCGCGACATTTTACCATGGTGCGGCGTGTGTCGCCGCGATATCGCTACCGCCCAATGTGCGGGCAGCCTTAAGAGCTGTCAAACGCAGACGGGCATTAGTCACTTTCAGATTTACAAATATACATTATATATATATCAGTATCAACAGTAATTGTATTCTCCTTCTATAATGTCGTACTGTTATTATTTAGTATTATTGTCTATGTATTTTTGTATTTATTTAGAAATCTTTTCTACGGTCACCTGCGGGGTTAGCATGGACGGTAGACAAAATTGTCTTTCCCCGTTTTACGTCACTTTCTTCATACTTGCTTGAAGTAAAACAGGGGAAAGAGAGTTTTGTCTACCGGCCGTGCTACTGGCAACTATTTCCTACTCCATAACCAATAGGACTCGGCTGAAAATCAGCGCCGCGTGTCATGCACACCGGCACAATGCTGAGCTGAGGCCTTTTTGACACCACTAATTTATTTTTTATTTTTAAGGTTTTTTGTTCTTTTCATGTAATTAGCTACTGTCTATGATATGTACCTACTTAAGTTCTATTTTATAATGTGTGTTGAATAAATGTTTTTTCTTTGTTTCTTTCTTTTCTATACATATGAATGTTACTCAGAGATTTCTTTACCTGGCGGTGGTGCGTGATATTGGTTGATGCGTCTGGTGACGACGCCGCTCTTCCTCTAAGCTGCGGTCTGCGTTGCTTAGCTTAGAATTGGGCTCCAAATATTCCAAAGACGAATACAGGTGTCCAAATTCTGTTTGAAACCTTTCCAGTTCTAGAGACTCCTGCGGTAAACAATCGGAGGTCAATAAGGCCAATTTTAAAGGCTTTATTTGACAGATGTAAAACTTTTAAAATTGTTGCTGTTCTTGTCAAATAGACGGCAATGTAAGAGACGGATATTTTTGGTAAGTTAAGGAATTGGGTCTAATATCCTTTTAAAATGAAGGGTCAAACCGACTTCAATCGCTTTAATTTAATGTCACACTGAAAAATACTTTTTTTCTTTTAACGGGCAATAGTGCCTTTAATCTAACTACTACAATAATAAAAGCTATACTATGCACTAAAAGGTACTAGCTACACTTGTACTAGGTGGTAGAACTTTTCTGCAAAGTTCGTCTAGGTAGGTACCACCGCTCTGTCAATTATTCCGCCGCCAAGCAGTAGTGTGCAAGCACTACTGTGTTCCGGTTTGAAGGGCACTGTAGCTAGTGAAATTACTGGGCAAATGAGACTTTACGAACTGATCTCATAGTCTAGAAAACTTTTTTAGACTGTGCGATGTCTCAGGATGACGTGCGCAGTGCGCAGTGTCACGCGAAACTTTAATTTAGAGTTCCGAGCGACACTGCAATCTGTTATGGGTGGCCGTGTCGCTTAACACCAGGCGAACGATTAGCTCGTCACGTCATTCGATAACATAAAAAAAAAAAAAAAAAAAAAAAAAAACTATCTACTACAAAGAACATCTGTATACTAGCCGCGACGGCCTATAGACAGTCCAAATGCGATGGTTCAATAGGCTTGTGTCGTGTTATTTTTATATTGCACAAATTAATAATATTTCTTAAAAAATAAACAGTCGTGAAACCAAAAATTAAATATCTCAAAAAAATTACAAAGTTACAAGCATTTTAAAATACAGGAATAGTAAGAGACAGTTCAAACGTGCAGCGACGTCAGTAGGTTCTCCTTAATAGTACCTCATTACTAAGCTGTGGTAGCTTTACATACAATCTCTTTGGCATGTGACGTCACTATTCACTAACGTGCGTTTTCATAGTAACTGTGGGGAAGTTCTGTTTTGCGAAAAAGGGACAGGCGATGCCTCCTTCAGAAACTTTAAAAGCTTATCACTCCGTGATTTATTTACCGATTTTACTATTTTTTCCAATTATTGCATTAATTTTTCTGGCTGGCCTGATAGCTCAGTTGGTAGTAGGCCTGCCTTCTTCTGAACTATAGGTTGTAGGTTCGATTCCCACTCAGGACAAACATTTTGTGCGATGAACATCGATGTTTGTTCTGTGTCTGGGTGTTATATTGTATTCTATATATGTATTTACAAACAAAAAAGTATCTAAGTATTCAATCAGTTATCTGGTTCCCATAATACAAGCTATGCTTAGTTTGGGGCTAGATGGCGTTGTGTGACTGTGAAATGTCCACACATATTTTATTTTAACCTACTTTACGGAAATAGTAATAGCAGGACACTAGTCTATTGAACGTAATACAAATACCAAGATAAACATTATACAACATCAATACGCGCGGATGAGATATGCATAGTATACGTAAATTTTAATCTAACGTTACCTGCATTTCTGGAAATAGATTGTCATAGTTTTCAGGGTCTGCGAGCGACTGTCCCGCCTTTTTGTCAGCGCCAATGGAATTGCGCCACTTCCGTACAACTTCTCCAACTTTCGACGGCACGTAGGATCTGTACAGACACCATTACCATCATCATTCTCTTTGCATTTACCCATTTGTTATTGGGGTCGGCTCCCAATCTAACCTGTAGCGGCGAGCCACCAGAATTACACGAGCGACTGCCATCTGACCTCGCAACCCATAAGGGACCAGTAACAGGGATGGTTAGATCAAGCGTCAGATTCTATCAGGCTTCTGACTACCCGTAACGATTGCCATAGATGTTCTTACGACAGCCGGGACCGACGGCTTAACGTGCTCTCCGAGGCACGGAGCACAAACACCTCACATAATTAATTTTATTTTAAATAGATTAGGCTTTCTGCTATCTCTTTGATTGGCTGCACTGCAGTAACTGCATCATTTTCCCGGATAAAGGGTTTCAAACAAAATTGTATCAAAACTCGTTTGACTTTGAACTATATAGAATGTCTTGACAAAAAGAATCCCATAGTCTCCATAGTTAAACCATCTCCATTGTCATCAAGACTGAACATGGTAAAAAGTGTCTGTATGTGTGGGTAACAATAATAACGCACTACTAAAGTAAAAGTCTAAGAAGACTACACATTTCTGTTGCTGTCTCACTCCCGCTACACTTGCAACATAATAGTGGAAGTGGGACCAATACTTTCTAATTTCAATCAGAACTACTCCTGTCACGTGGTATGGTAAATTCATATTGACCTGGCAAAGAAGGCGGCTTCGGGCAACTTGTTTCTCTTGAGCAGCATCTGAAGGCAGACTTGTGGCTGGTTTAGCGTGAAGTAGGCAACGAACGCAATGTTATCTTCGCCCGCTGCGTCTGCCATGCTTGCCACTTCTCCCAGCAAGGCTTTGTCACCTGCACAATCATTGTCTTGATATCTGATACGATTAGCAGTTAGCTGTGTGGTTCCAGCGTAAGAATAGGACCAGCAAGAATGCTCCGTTTCCACCAGAGATGTGCGAGGATGGGTAGCGAGGGATGTGTTTGTCAAGAATCAATAGGATCACTTAATTTACGTAGCCTCGCTCAGCGCAGGTCTAGTGGAAACGGCCCAGCGGAGCGAGGGTTTTGTACATGCACAACAAGGGGGGTGTGTGCTGCGGGGGTGTGCAGGGGGTGCGACCTCTGAAATTATTGCGGGTTTGCAAATCAACACCCAGTATAAAAAATGCACGTAACCTCCACATTAGTGCATAGATTCATGTAATTTAGTGTACATTGCTGTAGAGCTATGTAAAACCACCAACCTGTACTACATGCGAAGAGCAACAGCGCACTGAAGTCCTTCGCATTCTGATAACATATCTTGGTAAGATCAGTATGTGCCGCAGAAGCCGCGGCGGCGCCTAGTCGCGACCACCGGGCGGCAGCGGAGGCCGACGGAGCACCCTCGGCTATCGCGGCCTCTTCAGCCAACTGCCGAGCCCTATCCAACTCCCCGAGCGATAAAGCCAGCTCAAACTGATGTTCGGGATCTGTTGAAACCGCTAAAGCCTGCTGCTTGAAACCCTGGACAGAATAAGAAAGAAAGAAATATGGTCAATACTCATCAACAAAGATAAAGACCAAGACTAAGGCGCCTGTCAAGCGCAGTGATTATAGCAATCGTCCCCTATGATAAGCGCCCAAAGTGACGATTTATGGGGGAGACCTGTGAGGTGAAAGTTAACAGTTAACGAATATAAACAGTAGCTAGTTTCGAATAACTCTTTATACTCAAGTAGGGTTTATATAACATGGCTGTGAAGTCCCAGCGATGTGGGAATAAGACCACCACATCTCTTCCCATTGGTGCGAGAGCCCACAAATACCTACGTAATCGGGTACCCCAATAAGCTATCTTTAGGTCGTTAACCGACACCTAAATATGTAAAAAAAGTCAGGTCTGCCAGTGCCGAGCCTGCCGGGTCATGGACATAATTGAAATTTTTTGATGTATTTTTTTGTCAACATTACGTCATGCGTCAGTGCTGGCAACAGTTAACATTTGATTAATTATGTAAAAAAAACCACCCTCCCGGAAGTACCTGGCAGACCCCTAGGAATGCGCCCTTCACACCCTTTACCTACCTCAGCGAATACCCCGATGAAACCTACGCCCAATAATAAGCCAAGATGCCCCTGATAATAGATTAAAAGGTCTGCCAGGTCTAAACTTGGCGAAGCTTAGTATTCAAGGCATTTGAAGTTGGTGGAGGTGGATTATTTCCATGACCCGGCCGGATAGGAACTGGCAGACCTGTGTTTTTTACATGTTTAAGTCTCGATTAACGATCTAAGAGCCTGTTGGGGTACCCGATGATGTAGGTATTTTTGCAGTGGGCTCTCGCACCACATGCATGCCGTAAAAGCCAGCTAAGGGAATATCCAGTGCATGGGCGAGCAGCATTCTCCTCGGTACATTCAAAATTTCTGCAATCACCAAGCCATCTGCCTAGCGTGGTGATTAAGGCAAACTCAATGATAAGCATCAAAGTAGGCGTTTAATGGAGGAGGCCTGCGTTCAGCAGTGGACGTCTGCCGGCTGTTCATACTTGGTATGTATGTAATGTTACTAACTTGTTTTTCTAGGAAATGGGCGACCCTCGTGCGATGGTCGTGTGGCACGGTCGGCAACACGCGGTCTGCAGTCTCGAAGTCCCCGCGCATCACTGCCGTTTGGTATTCCAACACCGACAGAAGTAGCGAATAGGAAACGATATTCAACTCTTTATCGTTGAGGTACAGCCTGGAAGAAAACGGACTCCATGATGAACTAAAAATCATTTAACAACATGCTGAAAACATTTGGAATGTTGAAAAATTCTGATGAATCTTTTTTTAAGGTACGAATAAGCCATCGTTTGACTGCATCTCACCTGATGGTAAGCGACGACGCAGTCGAACGCACGTTGGCTTATAAAAAGCCTATTCACTCTAGTCTTAAAGAGACCCAATTTATATTTGTAAGTAAATAAAGAAGCCGGGGGAGTTCCATTACCTAGCAGTTCGCATGATAAGAGTCAGCGAAACCCTTGATGCGCCATGTTGGCGAATCTACTACATAGGGGTGACATGACTCCCCGCGCCATAGTCCTATATCATAACGGAAATGACGGGATCATCTCATGCAGTTCTTGTTTTCTCCGAAATGCAACCGGTAGAAAATCGATAGACCTTTCGTTCAGAGTTAATGTTATGAGACTTTGATCACCATCCATTAGCATCATTGATATATTGGGATCGTACGGGCTCATACTAGGATGATAAATTGATACATTTTGAGTGATTGATACACATTTCACAAGTTAAGGTGGAACGTTACACTAGCGCGGCAAATTCAAATTTTCTTGCATTCTTTTGCCAATAATAGCTTAATTACTCAACGTGATTACATGAAAACTAATTTTGCGCAAATAAATATAATGTATCAATAAATTACAATTAAAAGTATCACCTACTTACCATTGGTTTAGCGACAAATGGCAATAAACAATTTTCTTCTTAGTTTTTCAGTCTTAATGTTAAACGTTTCCCATACAAACTTTGCTTGACTTAGATTCAGTTCCTGGTGTGATTTAAAAGTCGCCATAACTTAACATAGCCCTTATTTAGGCTTGTGTAGCCGCAAAATCAATAACATTATTGTATAATAGCTAGGAAGTATATTATTTTAGCCTAGTAAATTCGACAAATTTTACATTTGTAGTGGTGCATTGTGCGTGCGACTTTGTCAGTTTGTGCATGGTGTAAGCAAGTACACATTACTTTGCGAGAGCAGAGCGGCGCTATGTCGCAGCGCGCGACGTTGCCGATCCGTGTCCGTGTAACACAAAATCGTAATAACAAAATAATTCAAACTGTGGGGTATTCAACTCAGTGCTGCCAGAACTTTCCAAGTGTACATTTTGAGTTACTTATGATAATTATACCGTTACACCCCCGCTATTTATCTGATTGTATACTATTGGAAATTTTCATAGAGATTACGTATAATTTCTATTGTTGACGCGTTTCCTTTGAAAATGTCATTCATATCAGCAAAGAAAAGTGTTTTGCAAGCTGTATCACTTTTATCAGGAAAGGCAAATACAAGATCCAAGAAACTTTTTGACCGCTGTGCACTGGCAACACAAATTCAGAGTCTGTTTTCCGTTTATAACAAGGTACTCTGTGGAGTCTGTCGTCTGTTTTAGGTTAGGTATACTGTTTGTATTTTGTAAGTTT
Source organism: Ennomos quercinarius (assembly GCA_910589525.2). NCBI lineage: Eukaryota > Metazoa > Arthropoda > Insecta > Lepidoptera > Geometridae > Ennomos > Ennomos quercinarius. The sequence continues at coordinate 17,349,495 of OU342489.1, forward strand.
GCTGAACAGAAAAATGAATACACCTAACTTATCACAATCGAGTATAAAACTCACGGATAGTCTGGGCCTAAAAGTAACCGAAAACGGGTTCATGCTCAGCTCAAGCGTTTCCATGGCGAAGATGTTTCGTAAGTGTTGAACATAAACACATAAATAGAACTATTTTTTTAGTACAAAGACTATCCTAGATTCCGAGTGCTTCGTCCCTACTTACTTATTTCTTTTTTTACAGACGGGCAGATGCATTGCAAAAAATCTAAGCCTACCATAGGTACCTAGTTAGAGGTTAGAAATTCAGTAGTGTTTCAGGTTGCCAAGGAAAAAAACGTTTTTCCACTTATATTCATAGATGGAAGACTGAAAATGAATGAAAATCACAATTATTATTACCAGGTATGTGGATGTGGATATTTGGATATGCAGTGTGAATACAAGTGGATAATATTACGTTAGTACAGAAAATGTAATCAATATAGCTTTGAGAATCAGCAAGTTGAAGTGGCAGTGGGCAGGCCACATCGTTTGTAGAACTGACAACCGATGAGGAAGAAAGGTTCTTGAGTGGCAACCATGAACCGGAAGACGCAGCTTAGGTCGGCCCCACAAGGTGGACCGACGAAGTGGTCAGAATCGCGGGGAGCCGATAGATGCAGGAGGCAAGCGGCTGCTCAAAGTGGCGCTCTTTGGGGGAGGCCTATGTTCATCAGTGGACGTCTTCAGGCTGATGATGATGATGAAAGAAAATGTTGATGGTGTTGGCGAAAAAGTGCAGTACCTCTATATAATAAATAATAAGTAAAAACATGTCATAATGTAATATAATGTTTTGTCAATTGTTATATACCTACTCAAGACATTATGCGGCTATAGAAATGAGAAGTGGTAATACGAAAGAAATATGTACTCGGAAAACATAAACCTCCTTGCGTAGCTGGGTAAAAATAAAGACTTGGTGGCGAAACATTTTCTATGTTCTAGCTTATGGTAATGCATAAAATCTTATGTGTTTGAAATAAATATTCATATTCTTTGGATTACAGGTACAAGGCCAGGCTAAGGGTGACAAAAATGCAGAAATATTACTTTGTGTGCTTCATTTCACCAGTGCAACCAATCACTGTGTTAGAAATACCAAGAGACGAAAATTTTATTGAGAAGATGGTCCAGAAATCATCATTTTATAAAAAGTGCGTGCTGCCAAAAATCTTACTGAGAAGAGTAAAAAATAAATGCTAAATGTATAGATTTATAATAATTGAAAATAAATCTTTTTGAATGTAATCTGGACTTTTATTTTACTTTTCAATCTAGTGCAGTACGTTGCGTACACTAAGCTAAATTTTTACCTAATAATAGCAATTATTGATATTATTACTCAGCGCAATAGATAGCCAATATATAATGTTTAAAAGTTATAGCAAAATAAAACTACGAGTATTGAGATTCGAACTCGAGTTACACGATTGCAAATCTACCAATGTTACAACTGCGCCATTTAGAAGCTTGACAATGTGGCCAATTTCACAATACACTAACTTCAGTTTTACTTTCTGCTTATGTGTGCGTTATTCGATTACATTATACAGGAATTGGATTTTGATTGACTTACACTCAAAAGTGTAGGTATTACTAGGTTCAACTATGTCTAATATATGCTAAGAACACAATCAAAAACCCGCAAAATAACTTAAAATGAGTTTATTTCTTGTTATTTATCGTAAAATATATAAAAACATGTTTTCGGGGAAACAGCGCCATCGCGCGGATTTTGGTGCTTAGCAACACCTGACATTTAACCTTAAGCTATTATTTGCAAAAGAACGCAAGAAAATTTGAACTCGCCGCACTAGTGTAACGTTCCACCTTAATCTGAACTGTAGCCACCACTATTGGTCCAGATGTTGGCAACATTATTTCGTGTTTTAACATTTTCGTGTGTTTTTTATTTTGTTATCTATCAATTCGTGAATTAAATTCACAGATTAGAGAAAAACAACGCTTATATTAAAATGTTTGTAGTAGATAGTGTTAGTAGTTGCGTTTAGCATAAAAATGTTCGTTACTTTTATTATTTTTTTACCTGTTCTCTTTAGCGACGTATCCGAGGATATACAAAGTGCGATCGAGATGCGAAATGGTGACGATTTCACCTCCCACGTAATAATTTATCCTGTTCACAGAATTGGTGTAAATGAAACAGTCGCCAACCCAAAGACCGGTCTTCACGGTCTCGTTCACTTCGCCTACCACCTGAAAAGAACACTGAGTTATCCAAAGCCTTTTAAAGATTTGTTTGTATCAAAAGAAAATAATATAACTTCAATTCTACTATATAACTTGTTTGGTGTGTGACATCACAAATTTTGCATTTCATAGTAAATGCGGGCGCCCTTACTCGGCAAAACAGCGATCGCGTGGAGCTACCCCACACGATCGCTGTTTTGGCACAAAATGATCTTCGTTGTGGAACAGATTGAGGTCATATTATGTGCTAATCTTGTGCTAATACTCGCCCAAAATAATGACACATCCACCATTATATCACTATCCCTTTTCCTCTCGGGCAGTGTGTACTTGCTTTGTACCTCTCAATCCCACGCTTCGTGTCTTTTGAGAGCACAGATAACCCCCAATAGATACCGCATTACGAGATTTTTGTTCGGATCCTAGCTCACCAAAACTGGAGGAAGGCGCGGGTTGCGGGGACTGGAGCCAATGCGCTATTATTGGCTGTTTCGAGTGACGCCCTAATAACGAACTCTAATAATTGGTCGAAACTAAGGCCGTGCCGCGAAACGGCGATTTATATTTTTTTTTTTTTTTTTTTTTTTTTTTTTTTTATGTGATTGAATGACGTGACGAGCAAGTCGTTCACCTGATGTTAAGTGATACGGCCGCCCATAACAGTTGCAGTTGTTATATAGAACCATTTACGCCAATGCGTGGTGCGCGATCGTCGTCTTTCATGCGGTATCTATTGGGGGTTATCTGTGTTTGAGAGTAACGAAAATATTCTAGGTCTATGATGATATACTGGAATTCTGGGTCTCAATTAAGGCTGAGACTGCTGGAAAACTCCGTCAAGTGCTTAGGGTTTTAAGCTAGAGAAGCGCTAGAGAATGGCTTGCTGCAACGCTATGGCTTTCCTTCACGTAAAACTGTTCATTGCGGGATTCAATCCCCACTGATCGCAAGACGACCCCACTTCCAACGAAGCTTCAAGCTAGAAGTTATATGAGTGAACATTTTGGTGAATGCCTATGCATAAATCGTGTGATAACAGTTTACGCCCCACCAATGTTATTCTCATCATCATCATTATCAACAGCCTGAAGACGTCCACTGCTGAGCATAGGCATCCCCCAGAGCGCGCCACCTTGAGCGGCTGCTCGCCTCCTGCATCCATCGGCTCCCCGCGGCTTTCACCAGATCGTCGGTCCACCGAGTGGGGGGCTGGCCTACGCTCTCTTCCAGTTCGTGGTCTCTTCTTCTATTTAGATTTAACTTTTTTTTTATGTAATCGAATGACGTGACGAGCTAGTCGTTCGCCTGGTGTTAAGCGACACGGCCGCCTATAACAGATTGCAGTGTCACTCGGAACTCTAAACAAAAGTTTCGCGTGACGCTGCTCACTGCAAAAATAATGCTAGTCTACACTAAAGTAGTGGAGTAAAGTAGTAGCCCCCGATTGCTCATACGTTTGTAAAACTCGTGTCAAGTGTTGACTTGACACGTGTTTTACACAAATACTGTACGCTCATTGGTTGGAGAGAAACGATGATCAACAGCCAGCCAATGAGCGTTCAGTATCTGGTGTGCCAAGTTGACACAAATTTAACAAACGTACGAGAGCCCGGGGGAAAGTGTTGCTTAGCTAAGTTGTATTTTAATCTTTTGTGCAGACGGGTTTGTGTTGATTTAGCTCTAAGTGCTGGGTTTAGAGGAGAACATAAAGAAATCATCAAAAACAAACAGTAAGTATTGTTTATTGCACGTGGAGCATTGTGCTTGGTTATATATTGACCGCGTCAGCATTTCTTACCTCTTCTTCTTCTCGTGTAGTGGTCAGCCCTGGTGTTAGAATGTTTATGCCGCCCAAAGGCTTCTGACTTGGCTTAACGACTGTTGTCTTACGACAACAGCCGGGACCGACGTCTTAACGTGCCCTCCAAGGCACGGTAGCGCTCAGTTGCTACTTCTTACCTCAAAAGCGTCTTCGATTCCGTCCTCGGTGATGTTTGTGTTGGTTTCCCGAGCACGGGTCACGACCGCGGGGTTGTATCGAAGAACAAAATACGCCTCTTCTGTCGCTAAACACACTAGGTGCCCGCTTTCCGACCAGTACACACTTTTAGGCTGGATCTCGATCCTGAAACCCCACACTGCTATCAGTAAACGGCACCAAAGTTTACAAAAGCAGACTTCACCCTCACGGAATAGGGCTGGAAATGGCATAAGGACTCGTTTGTACGATAACTATTGTTGCAAAGATAATTCAAATAAGAATCGAGTCGACCCGTCTAAACAAATTCATCTAGAAACTTCAACTCCGACAGTCTCAGGTCTGTCTCTAATACTTGTCCAGTCCACTACTCTTTCGTCCTCTTCGTGCGCATACCGTTATCAATGTGTACGAAAAAGACTTAAGGATCATATAAAACTACAAACAAAAACAACTCGTACGTCTCTCAACAAAATCTTTGAATGAATTTATACTTATTTTAAATTTTGTATTCATTTTGAGCTCTAAAACAAGGTATTAAGAACTACAGTAAAATGTAAGTACATTCAAAAATTTCAAATCTATTGCAGCTCAAGTATACATTAATGACAGTTGGCGTTAGCGCAAGCATTCATCATTTTAACGGTTGAGATATGGGAAGCCTTTTCTGCTTCTTTTCAGTACTTTTATTTAACAACTTTTCGCGCAGAAGCTCGCGATATCTATCTATCTCTTTCGCACATGTAGCATTTACAAATTCGCGTTGCGTACATAGCAATAGCATACAAATCCTTTGCTAATATACAACAATTTACCCGTTATCCCCCGGAAAATCTTAATTTTCCGGGATAAAAAGTATACTATGTTGATCCCGGTATTATAAGCAATCCGTGTGCATAATTTCATCCAGTTAAGTCTATCTGTATTGGCGTTACAAGCTCACAAACAAATCGTATGGTACTGCATACCTTTCGTACCGTTTTATATAGGGCGCTGTGATTCGCAGAGCTAACAAAAAAACATGCATAACAAAAGCAAAACCAACATCTTTTAGTTTACAAACGTTCTCAAATTCAAAAGTTCGCGGGGACAGCTATTTTTTTGGAACAAACTCAGTGTCCTGCACAGTTAATTTTATTAATCACTTCGCAGTAGATGTGAATCAATTCAACATATTAGATGTAAAGCTATAGAGTAATGTGCACTTCTATGCAAGCAAAATGAACTCCTATCTAGGCTATCGTCATTGGTTATCGCGATTGACAGCTTCATAACCACTTCTCGTGTTGTAAGCCAAATTGTCGTCACATCCTTTTCAAACAGACAGAAAATCGTCACTTCTCTTAGCTATAGTCACTTATTTAATCCAGGCAACCAGCAAATCGTCACTTCCCAATTCCCATACAGCGTAGTCAGCTATTTATTAGTCACTTCTTATCCAGTTACACATCAAATCGTCACTACACACATACATAAGTTATCATCGAGACAGCCACACTTCAAAACTACAATCATTTATGAGTATAATTTTATGGGTAAGCCAGCAAGCAGTGTATACGAGTAGCTTATTATATTATGAAGTAAGCTATCGTCACTTCAGATCGAATCAGTGAATCGTCATTTTTAACGTGATCTATGAAGCAGCACTTATCAATTTCTGTCATCGTTTTCACCAAATATCTTCACTTTTCATCGCATCATCAGCCTATACGTACGAAAGTGTATAGACCATAATCCACCACGCTGGTCAAATGCCGGTTGGTACATGACAAACGTCACTTTTCATCGAGTTAAGTATAATTCGCATTCAATATAATTTAGGAAGCCAGGGACACAAAAAATATATATTCGTAAGTATACATACACATGTTGCACTTAAATTAGAAGGTTTTCGCGATTGCTATAATTTCAGTACAGTACAGCTGTCAGCTTTTTTTAAACTGTCGGCGTCAACGGACAAGGCGTCAATTCTGCTCTGCAAAATCCTCTAAAAATATTGCCCTCTGATCCTGAGATCCACGACACTATCGTTTCTTTGTTTTCAGTCCAAAGCTTTTTCTACCACAATTCTGTTAAGTGGTGGTATCGATGTGGTTAAGTTACACAGACATAGGGCCAATTCTAAAGGCTGTGGTTGACAGATGTAAAACTCCTAAAACTGTTACTGTTCTTGTCAAATAGACGGCAATGTAAGAGACGGATATATTTTTGGTAAGGACGGTCAACTAAAGCCTTGAAAACTGGGGCGTTTTTAAATTAGCGAAATAAAATAACGCAACATCTTAAAACTACAATTAAATACTCATTCCATAATGCACAGCATACAGCGACGAAATAAAATGCACAGCATAAATAGACACGAATCTCCCATAGAATTATTTTCCAAACGAGATATTTGCATTTTTTTGTTACACTATAAAACAACTTTCTTTATTACGCTTTTTACACTCAATTTCATTACTACTGTCACAGAAGTCACTAATAACAATACATAGATGGGCAGGCAAAATTAGCAACTTTTTAGGATATACCAGATTTACCACACTCACACAGTCATCTCTGTCACTCACACGGAGATATTCGCCTTCGTAGAGTTATCTCTTTCGCTCGACGCCCATTTATATTTTTTTACTGATATCCCCTTGGTAAAAATAATTCTATTTTCTTTACCAAGATTTTTCTACTATAGTCTCTGAAAGGCTATGAACTTTTGTCTCACCGTCTGATAAGCTCTAGCTGCTCCCAATCGTAGAAAGAGAATGCCATCCCACTGATGGACTTCACTCCCAACATGTGTCCCCCAAAAATGCCTAGAACAATACAGAATATTCAAATAATATTATGCCAAGAATATATGAATTAAAATTTCATTAAAACTATTGCTTGAAAACTCAAGACATTACCATTTTTATAGGTAACAGGCAAGAATGAGATGACTTGAAAACCCCTACTTTTTGAGTTGATATGATATTTAACTTTAGTCGATTTGTTACTAAACTAGCGATACCCCACGGTTTCACATTTTATCCGATTTCCCGTGGAAATACTTCATTTTCCAGCATACATACTATCCTATGTTAATCTCACTGTTATAAGTAATTTGATCGCGAAACTTCGTCAAATCGCATCGGCTGTTTTAATGATAAAGCCACACCAAGAAATATACATATGTCATTGTGCACATTTATGTATTAAAATGACAATTATATATATTAGGATTACAGACCTTCAGCTCCATATTCCGGCTTGAAGCTCTTCCTTTCCTTAAAGTTCTTGAAGACCTTGACTGTGCTGGAATTCTCTAGCGTGGCATACTCTGAACTATCGAAGGCCCAGACAAACTCCTGCGCGTTACCGAATCCTTTGTTACGGAGCGCCATCGCAGTATAGATTATGTATTCACCGTCACCGCACACAACTACAAACCTAGGAAAATACATTCAGATTAGAAGACTTTAAATATTAAAAATTATGTCAAATTTTCCCTATTTTATTTCAATTGATATGGGTAAATTTGCTTACAATCCAAAAATTATAATGACTGTCATGAGATTTAAATGAGATTATAATTACAATTATACACTCAAACATGGTAGGACTTCTTACTAACCTGCCGTTAGGGTTGTGCGCTAATGTCTGCGGGTAGATCTCACAAGCACCCATATCTTTTGCCACCACGGGAACGCGTTCGCCATCTTTTATTTCAGTCCCTGTAATGATATAAAGCTATGGAGTCACATCAACAGCTAGAAGACGTCCACTGCTGAAAAGAAGCGTCCCCCATATTACGCCATTTTGGAAGCTTATCATTGGGGGTTTGCCATAATCACCAAAGTTGGCAGAAACCGTTTGAACAATGAAAACGCAGTGAAAGGTTTATGACGTAATCCGCGTGAACGTTCATTGGGCAAACGCTTTCTCGAGACAAGAGATATCTCTATTTCTCCAGCTCATCTACCAGTACAGTCAGGAAAACATACCTTCAGGAAGCGTCTTCAAGTTAACCTGCTGCAGTTCGGAATGTTTCGCCCAAATGATCTTTCCACCGTTAACGTCCATGGAAATGGCAGGCTCCTCCCGCCCTATTTTGATCATGATAGTGCCTTCATCGTAACTGTCGTGGGAAAAGGAAAACGCTTTTAGCAATGACGTAATGCTTGCGTCACATGTAGCAGGTGTATAGCTTAAAGTTCGTTAAAAGATTACGAATTTAATTTACCGTTTAAAACAGGTTTAGGTAAAATGACGTACAAAGAACTACCCCCGGTTTCTCGTACGTTTGTTAAAGTTAAGCTGATGTCAACTTAAAAATACTGAACGCTCATTCGTTGTTGATCATCGGCTGTCTTCAACTAATAAGCGTATAGTATTTGGTATGTTAGTTAACATGAGTTCGACAAAAATACGAGAAACTGAGGGATTAATGTGGTTCTTTGGCTCAATGCTCTCACATTTCACAATTTTCCGGGATAAAAGTATCTTATGCGTTGATCCACGATCTAATATGTAACTACACACCAATTGTTATCAAAATCTATTAAGCCGTTGGCGTGGAGAGGTAACCATAATATACACAAAATATGTACATAAACACAAACTTTTGTATTTATAGCAATAAAATAGGAGATAAGGAAGTACGCTAACACCATGGGATCGACGACTCCAAATTACCAATACCACCTAATGAAACATCTGTGGAACAACTATGCCAGCGACCCGAGGTCGTGTTCCACCGCGCTATAAAAGCTGGGGTCACTCGGATAGATGATAGAATAGGGAATATGATAGGAAATAGGTCAATGCATGTAATAAACATGCACGAACCGGAAGACGCAGCGTGGGCCGGCCCCCCACTCGGTGGACCGACGACCTGGTGAAAGCCGCGGGGAGCCGATGGATGCAGGAGGCGAGCAGCCGCTCAAGGTGGCGTGCTCTGGGGGAGGCCTATGTTCAGCAGTGGACGTCTTCAGGCTGTTAATGATGATGTAATAAACATGAGAAAAAGTTTATAACTTACCCGATAGCCACATTATTGGAGCCATGCATAGCAGATATCGTCCAGAGCCGTTCAAAACCATAGTTGAGCGACGACTTGAGGCGATAAGTGCCCGCGTGCCAGATACGAATGCTGCCATCCTCCGAGCCGGTTAGCAAGATAGGCAGCTCCGGATGGAAACATACCGCTGATACATTCTGTGCGTGACCTGGCGATGATCAATGCTTTCTAATAACACTATTATACTCATTTATGATATAACAAAATATTAAGTTCATTTTCCTATCTTTATAACAACAGCCATGACGGAAGAGTATGTCCCCATCGCGGTTCAGCCGCAACCTCAAAGTGCAATACCTGATCCCAAAAATGCCTTGCAACTGCTTGCTCCTATGCATGCTTGCTTGTAATACTTATTGAAGTGTAGCCATATAATTATGATAATGATAACCAATGATTGCTATCTGCTCAAAATGAAAATGTGTGATGTTAAATCTCATAATCTAATCAGTTTAGGAAGGGATGCAGATAGAGAGAAAGAGAATAATAATTCAATAATTTATTCATGTAATGATATCATCATAAAATCCCAAAGGAAATATGATTGGTCCTTGTTATTTCTATCCAAAGGGATGGCTAGTTTTAGATCTGTCAAATTGAGATTTGAATCAACACCATTTCCTAACTTAGTCAGTTTACTTACTTTCCAAGGTCTGAACACATGTTTTGTTTTGGTAATCCCAAATCTTGACTAGGCGATCGTCAGCCCCACTAATGAGGTAGGGTTTGTCACCGCCGTGGTAATAGTCCACACAGTTCACCCCCTTCTCGTGTCCCTCCAGGGAGAAGTTAGAGTTAGACGACCCTAGCTGCCACACCTGTGACAAAATAAAATGTACACACTGTGAACATATCAATTCAATTCCATCGATCATCTTCGCAGCGTGGTCCAGGCGGTGTGAGAATAGGACCACCCCATCTTACCCGGAGGTGCCCTAAAAACCAGCTGAAGGGGTATCCAGGGAAACCTCAGCAGCATTCTCCTCGGTACATTCAAATCTTTGCGATCACCAAGTCGCCTGCCAAGCGTGGTGATCAGGGCAAACCCCTTCTATGATAAGTGTATACAGTTGCGTTTTATGGGGAAGGACTGTCTTCAACAGTGCACATCTTTACTCCAAAGTTTAAAGGATCTCAGTAAATAAAATGCCTACTATTTTATATTTAAAAAACTATGGGGGCTTATAGGTAGTTTCAATATTTAGTAAATACTACAGTTAACTTGTCGTAAATATTCAAGATCTTAATCATAACAACAGTTTTCACACACACAATTTCTTAAATTTCTTGTCCCATTTTCAAACTGTCATTGTTGGTTTTGTACATCCTAAGTCTATGGGTAAAACATGTTTTCGAAAAAACGCGATAACAAAAGTTGCGTGTAGTCGAGAGTGGTCGAGTTGCTGCATTCTTACTTCCTGGGTTTTTGGGTTCCAGTAGGGTTAGCACGGCCGGTAGACAAAATTGTCTTTCCCCTGTTTTACTCCAAGCAAGTATGAAGAAAGTGACGTAAGACGGGGAAAGACAATTTTGTCTACCGTCCGTGCTAACCCAGCAGGTGGAATTTTAATATGTGAGAAAGAACAGAATATAGATTCTTTTTGGTGATTCCGAATATGTATCTTAATAAATTTTCCAAAAACGTTAGTTACTGCGTTCTTCACTATGAGGGCAGAATAACAACTAGACAAAAAAGGTTGAGTTTTTTTTAATTGTTTATAGAAAGGTTGCCTACTGTGAAAGTGTGAAACAGGTTAAATGCAAAAAGAACAAGAAAAGGACAGTGACTTTAGTATGACAATTTACCTTCACTGTGGTATCTAAACTAGCGCTGGCAAAGGTGTTGTTATCCTTTGGATTGATAACAATCTGCATTACATAGTGTGTGTGTCCCTCAAACACTTGCTGGCAGGCCCAGTTGCGGTCCCAGTTCCATAGCTTGATGAGCAGATCATCTGCAATGAATACAACATTTTCACTCAAGGCATAGTTTAATAAATTAATTATCAAAATGTAGATGTTAAAGAAAAACCAAATAAAATGTACATGTTTTTGTGATTACCAAATTAAGATGTTCCTGATAACTTAGGCAAATTAGTGGTTATAGTTGTTGAAGATAATTTATGAATAACTGCTCAGATCATTATGAAAATTAAGATACAAACCATTATTTAGATATAATTTTTAAGCTATAGGTAAATGACATTTTTGAAATTTGGGGAAATGAGGGACTGAAGACTATGTGAGTCCTCTCAGTGCAGAGTAAACTGATACTCACCACTGCTAGTAAGAATGTAGGGCTGTGTAGGATGCACAGCAATGCTTCTCACATAATCAGAATGTGCCTCAAACGAGTGGACTCTCTCCAGTGTATTGTAGTTGAACACACGGATCTGCATGTCATCCGAGCCTGTGATCACCCAGTTCTTGCGGGGAACAAACTTAGCAGCGCGAACCGGCAAACCCGGGCACACCTGCAATAAAAGTTGAATTACAGATTATTGTTATGCATGAATATTTATTATATTTATGTCAATAAGAAAATAACTACCCTGAAGTGTGGGTAGGCTACAGAAGAACCCAGCCAGATGCGGATACAGAAATTTCTTAAGGGGGAGGGGGCGCAAAAATCATTATAGTAGGGGAGTCCAAGAGGGAAATTTGGGGATATGGTAGTAAAACATATAAGTGTACAATACAAGACCAATTTGTGCTCTTTTCTTTAAGGGGGCTTTTACAAAATTATGCGTAGTTGTAAGGTTTTCGTCGTCAATATTTGATGCATAGCTTTAATATCTATACATAGCCATTATATTAAAAATACCCTTCATTTCATCTTCTTCGATAATGACAGAACGAATTTTAAGTAATTTACCTATTTATTTAGTAATCATCATTCTCCTGAGGTTTGTTTTGGCAAAAACACACAGAGACCCGATTTGAGAGCTCTTATTTACAAATTCTGTGTAACATAAGTCTCCAAACTAAATTGTACTCCACTAAATACATCCTGTACTTCCATAATGTCAGAACAGATTTTTGAATTTTACCTTTCAAGCAATTAAAACAAAAAAATTTAATTTGGTTTTTAAACAAAAAGGCTTCAACAAAAGTTCTAATATCTCCGGAGTTTTATATTATATCGACAAAATATTGTTAACAAAATAAAGCTCATCATTTTTCTAAGCTACTACAAATTATTTCATAATTTTAAATTAATGCTCTTATTTATTTATCAATAAATGAAACTGGATATATTTGGTCAAACCGACGGACGCTGCGAGCTCGGTACCGCGCGCGCAGTACTGAGCTCGCCAAAATGTAAAAGCCCCCTTAAACGTCGGGTAAACAGAGTCTTAAAAGGTAGGCAACGCATCGGCAGCGCCCCTGGTGTTGCAGGTGTCTATAGGCGACGATAACTGCTTACTATCAGGCGGGCCGAATTATGAATTTTATGCACCTATATCTTCCTGGTAAACTGGTTAATTACCGCACTTGGTGCTGGACTGCCTGCGCCAAGGGGGGGCACGCGACCCTTGTGCCCCCCACCTGTACCCGCCTGAACCCAGCAGAACTATGGGCCAAAAGAACTACAGAAAGGGTTCATTAGTCGTAAAATGATTGTACCTATACTTGACGAAATAGTTCCTGTTATTCAATATATTCTAAACTTCTCCATTTCCTCAGGAACATTTCCAGTAATATGGAAAGAAGCTCAACTCACTCCTCTTCCTAAAAAGTCCAACCCGTCCTCCTTCTCTGAATACCGTCCCATATCTATCCTCCCTTTCCTATCAAAAGTGCTTGAACGTCTTATCCACCAACAGCTGTCATCCTATCTCATTAGCAACAACCTCCTTAATCCATTCCAATCCGGTTTTCGTACTGGTCATAGCACAGTAACTGCATTGACTAAAATTACAGATGATATAAGGTTTGGCATGGAAAACAGACAACTTACTGTGCTATCACTGTTGGACTTCAGCAACGCGTTCAACAATGTTGATTTTGACATCCTTCTGGAACTCCTTCGCACTCTTAACATATCTCCAACGGTAATTGACTGGTTTCGTAATTACCTGTATGGACGCCGGCAACGTATACGTATTGATGATTCATACTCCACTTGGTGTGATATATCTGCTGGTGTTCCTCAGGGCGGCGTTTTATCTCCTCTTCTTTTTGCAATTTTTATAAATTCAATCTCTCAACATCTTACTTTTTCCTACCATCTCTATGCAGACGACTTACAGATTTATACGCAGGCCCCATTGGATCAGTTAGATGCGTCGATTGAAGCTACTAACTCTGATTTACAACGAATTTTGCAATGGAGCAGTTCCTATGGTATTTCAGTCAATCCGTCAAAAACGCAAACCATTGTCATAGGCAGCTCACGAATGATTTCCAAGATTGACTGGTTCCACCTCCCACAAGTAATGTTCGACGGTATACCTATTGAAATTAGTAAAACGGTTAAGAATTTAGGCGTGATCATGGATAGTCAGCTTTCCTGGCAACCTCAGCTGACTGAAGTTAGCCGAAAAATATTTGCGTCTGCCGGTTCTCTGCGCAGATTACGTAATTTCCTTCCCATTACCACCAAAACTGCTCTTGCTCAATCACTTCTCCTTCCGATATTAGATTATGCCGATGCCTGCTACTTGGACTTAACCGAAGAGCAGCTCAACAAACTTGAACGTCTGCAAAACTTTTGCATTCGTTTCATATTTGGTCTACGAAAGTATGACCACATCTCACAATTCCGTAACAAGCTCAAATGGTTACCAATCCGCCTTCGCCGGAATACTCACATTCTTTCCCTTCTTTATAGCATTCTATTTCTCCCCTCCACTCCTCCCTATCTGAAAGAACGTTTCAGATTTCTTCACCAGTCCCATGCTCGCTCTTTACGTAGTTCAGAAAACCTACTTTTGAAACCTCCTGTCCACACGTCCCAATTCTACCACAAATCTTTTTCTGTGCAAGCCGTCATGCTCTGGAATGAGCTCCCAGTGCCTATCAGGCAAGCAAAGTCATTGTCAGTTTTCAAGACTATGGTGAAGACTCATTACTTATCCAATCTGAGCTAGTATTATTTTTAATTATAAGTACTTATGTTTACAAATTTAGTTATATTTATATGTAGATATACGTATATGTAGGTACCTGTATCTGTGATAGTATGTATGTATAATATTATTATAATATTATATTATTAATGTAGTGTGTATGTTTATGTATGTATGTCGTATTATATGTATTTTAGAAGTTTTAGGATTTAGTATTCATATCTAATTTTGTATTTACTGTACATCGCCAACCTCCCTAATTCATAATCTGTTTCTGTCCATCCAAAGGTTGTCTGGAAGAGATCGCTTTAAGCGATAAGACCGCCCATTGTACTACCTTTTGTCAAATAATTCATATTGTCATGTATCTTTGTGTATGTTTTGGTGTACAATAAAGCATTCTTCTATTCTATTCTATTCTATTCTATTCTAAAAGGTAACAAATGAAGATGCAGCAAACCAAGGAAAAGATGGAGACAACCTCGATGCTCACCAAGAAGATTGGACAACGCTATCCCAAGATCGACAGGAGCGGAATGAGGGGAGCCCCACGTTGTTCAAGCTTCACAAATACGTTGTGATCATACAACATTGGAAACAAAAAATAGACAGTACCAATAGAAATGTGAATGCCTAGTTTTGTTGAATGCCAGTACCAAAAATCCCGGTTCTTAAAATCAGTACGGATTGTGGTTCTGGAAACCCTATATATACTGCACACTATCACAGGGCCTTAAGAGTCTGAGATATCTCATTTTTTGTGTCTTATTTCTATTTGAAATTCTTTACAATATGTGAGATACATCTCCTTGTTATTGTCACATGGCTTGACTTTGGTAAATAATAACTGAACACTGCCTCCCTAGCCTTCTATTTAAACTGCTAATGCAGCATCCTAAAATATTTGTTAGTTTTTTACTGATTCATTATGGAAAATCTGTCAAAAATGAATGATTGTAAAGCACTGCAATCACAATTTCAATACTAGATGTGGGGTCCAGATATTATGCTGGCATGATAGTTTAGATATGTTTATTACATGTGTTATTTACCACTTATTAATATCTAATTGAGATCACAATATGTGCAGCTGGTGTGCTTCATTGGTACTTCTCTACAAGTCATACACAACATAATTACATTTCATCTAGATTAGCAAGTTTGTTTATGTACTGCCCACCTTAGCTACAAATTTGCTACGCTTGCATGATGCTTGTACACTTATTATAACAACATACTTATTACAGTATCTCAAAGTGAACTAAGTATAACATAAACTAGATTATAAAGGTTATGAACTGCTTCGTGAGATTTTCTAAATAATATAAAATGATTGAGAATAAGAATTTAGTTATGTTGTGAGCATGAATGCAAAGCTTACCTCAAACCTCTTGATTTGTGTGTGTGTCTCATGGTTCCAAATGTGGACGTCTCCATCATACAGAGAACACAGCAGCCAGGGCTCCGTGGGGTGCTGATCCACGCACTTCACTCGGTCCGAGCGCGCCGTCAATTTCCTCTTGATTTCCAGGCGGAGCGTCTCCTCAAACATATCAATACAGATACTTACACGCCTCAAAAACACCAATTACACAAGTATTACAGCCCAAAACGCCGACATGAAACCATCCACGACACAATGCCAACAAACAGGCGATTACGTGGCTGAAACTATATTATATTAACAAATCAATAATAGTAGTTCTACTACGCCAGTTCATATGTATTTGCATGATATCTTACCATTTCAAAATTGTTAAAACATGAAATATCAAGAGAAACCGTGAATCAAAAACTAAGTTTGACAGGTTGGGTGGACGTGTCACGTCACGGTGTCACTTTGTTCTTTTTTTTTTCAGAAAGATGCGTTCCAACATTCCATACTCTAATGACGCCACTTCCATACACTAATTTTTGATTGACAACATTGAGATATAATATGTTGATGTATGTCGTAATGTGGTCGTAATATAAGTTTATGGTCGTAATGTTTAAACATTTTCTAAACATTGCTATTTTAATATTTATCATGAATATTTATATTTTTTATTTTTCCGTCATCAATAGCGTAAAGACGTCCACTGTGTTTTATTTTTCTAGTTTTGACAATAATACCCACAGATTAGAGAAAAAAACAAAGTTATTCTGTGATAATACCCTAAAAATCTGCCCACACTTTGAATTATCCTACAAATATGCCTCGTCTTGTAATAGTAATAATACATAGGAAATAATAATATTTTTCGTTACTATTTACTTATACTATTTTAAAGTATCAAGGAATTATTAAATAGGAACCCAAAATTAGGTAGGTTCAACTTCGACGGCGATGTGGCACAGAGTATACCTTTTTATAAACTGAAATAGAGGCATGTTTCCGCTGTGCTACAGGGAAATTAAAAAAAGGCGAAGAAACTAATGCCATCTGTTCGGGGGTGTTGACGTTTAGACTCTCTACGCTAGGGTGCGTCTTTACGTTAGTGTGGATATACATATACGTATACACCTACATACATAAAATATTAAATACCTATAGCATAGGTTCTAGATAAAAGGGTAATTTTGAATATGAATTATTGTATCATACTTATTAAAATTCTCATTATTGAATGACTAAGTATATTATGAACATCAATAAGAATCGCAATAAGTTAACGATACATATTTCATATTATGCAAATTAAATATTCATTATGAAACTTCATATTCAATTATTTATTTCTTTAAATAAACTAGGTAGGACGATAATACCAACTTCACATCGCGGTGTAAGATCCGGATAAACGTATCTACATTTTTTTAATGTTACAGGAGAGTTAAAAAACTGCATATTTCACTTCTTTGAACTTTGAAGTGTTATATAACGGATAATACATATTTGACGAATGAAAAAAGTATACAGAAATTTACTCATACTATTAGAGAATAACATTAAACATAAAAAATGTATTTTGTGCTATTATTATAGAAACTATTTATTTTTTTACGAATTAGTTGACATACGTCGTTTTGGTCTTCCAATACTCACTCTAATTTATGAAATTTAAGTGCCTAAAAAGACGTTAACGGCATACTTTAATGTGGTTCATTCATAAAGTTAACATTCACATGGAATATTGCAGGGCCAGAATAACGTATAAGCTTAATCTAACTACTACAATAATAAAAACTAAACTAAACTAAACTAAGCTAAACTAAACTAAACTAGCTACACTACCTATAGCTACAAATAACACTTATGGACTGTATAATAGCCGCGATGGCCTATAGACAGTCCAAGTGCTCCAGCCCACTACAATACGTTATTATGGCTCGCTTAAAATCGTCAACCAAGCAATAGTTTAAGATTCAAATAACGACTTATTGCTTATACGTTCTTTTTGCATTACCTAATATCAACTAATTTAAAAGTTTTTTACCGGTATTCAACTTACGTTCTTCTAGTTCAATGAAAAATACTTTTTTAGCATTATGTTATTATTGAATTAGTTAAATATTGACAGTATAGTTACGTCATTTTGGCACATTATAAAAGACCACATTTAAGAGTCATTTATGGAAAAAAACGATTTTTGAGTTTTTGGTAGTTCATCTGGTTCTGGTTCTACACCGCGACATGACCCTCGGTAATCCTGTCTATGGCTAATCCAGCACCTTCTATAATCCGACATGTCTATTATTGGAGGGTGGCACTTCATATCGCTTTTTTGTATACGGTCTACGCGTTTTTTTATATTGGGCTAAGTATTGAGGTGAGTGAGGAGAGAAGTGTTTGGCGGGAACGCGGAAAAGTTCACGTCGGTGCATTGTATTATTTTACAAAACTTATGCTTTTTCCAGTGTTGATGTTTAAAATTGGTGGTGTTTTACGCATTAAGTGCTGAATTACGAGCATGAGTGTGGGCAAGTGATATAATGTAGTGAAACGTGGTTTTTCATGTTGCTTCCAAAATTCCATAGAAGCCTCTAGTAAAGTTGCCACCACTTTACTAGGGCATGCCTTAGGCTGGATTATGACTTAGACTAGACTATGACTACTCTGACTGTGACTATGACTTGACTTTAAGTGAAAATTTCTATAATACGATGAAAAATTACAAAACGTGACACTGGCTATATACACTATGTGTGGAGCCAAAATATAAGGAAAAAAAAAAGTATTGAGGTGGCACCATAGAGAAAAATAATACATATAGCATAGAGTGCCGTCTTATTGTTTTTTTTTGCCAACATGCTACAACATTATTTTTTATCTGTGAGTGACGAGAGCTCTATCTATAATAGAGATTGTGTTCCTAAGAACTATATATATATATATATATATATATATATATATATACATATCTACATACTTATAGTCCAGATACTATAGAAAGGTGTAGATAGGTACTTATATTACTTACCTCATTCAGTTCATATGTGAATATCATACAATTTACTGTAACTATAATTAAAATTGAATAACATTCACCATTGCATATAATTATGAACTGTAGGTGTAAAAAAGAATTTGAAATAAAATATAATATGTAATTGATTACTTTTTGTGTTTATTATGCTTGTGCTTATTATAAAAGCTCTGAGCTGACATTTTAGTTGCATCGTCCCGATCATAAACCAATTTAGATTGGACACCTGCGATGAAGAGCCGGGGTCTGTGCCACATGTTGGGTGAGGATTCCGTCCACAGTAGGCAGGGTCAATTTCATACGCAGTCACAGGCCCTGAAAAATTTAAATTTAAGAAAATGCTTATTGTTAAACCGACTGTGACTGCTACTTCATTGGGGAGTTCTATAGTTGTCTATCTAATTATCAAAGATACTGTTGTGGTCATTTTTCAACCAACACCCCCAGGCAACCCCAAAAGCTTGACATTTAGCATAAACAAATATTAACACATAATCAAAGATAAAAAATAATGTTTATTTTTACCAGGTATATGTATTAATGCCTATGTTAAATCAGTGCAGGTATGGACACACTGGTCTGGATTGGCACAACTAGATGTTTCTGAAAACAAAATAAAAGAGATTTATAATTTTACTACTTATTGCTATTATTAGTATTAGTATTGTTTTGGAACATGAGATCTCTACCTAAACTATAATTGTGCAAAATTTCACACATGTGCAGGTTTATAACTTAGAAGCAATGAGGCTGTGTAAGATTCAGACGGACATGAAAAAATTATAAGGTCATCTGCTACTACAGAACCCTAAAAAGAAACCATTATAGTATCAGTGTTGTCTGTGTGCCTGCCTGCTTATTAAGAACATTTTCGTGAGGAATGGTGTACAGTAGAAATTCATATCATTTACTAGTTGACCCTTCGCACGGGTTAATTAGTTTTTAGTTCTACCCTGTTTATGGGTAAGAGGAAATTGAAAGGGAAAAAGGATGAATGAATAGACGGTAATAGAAGGGAGGCAGGCGAAGTACAAATATTATATTATAACAAAATGAAAATGGTGTTTAATTTGTTTACCTAGTACTTGTGTTGCTGACAATGTTAAATCAGTGCAGGCATGGACACTCTGGTCTGGATTGGCACTAACAGAAGTAGATCAGTTAAGAGAGAGAGAGAGAGTAGATCAGAGTGGTTGGTTTCTGAAAACAATTGCCATTATAAGAACAAAAACTAAATGTAGAAACCTGGCGGAAAACTTATATAATTATTTTACACATTGCCGGTCCCAGCAGGTACATAATCCCTGGAAATTGTACCTAAGTGAAGAACAAAAATATTCTTAATATATTTCATACATTGCTTGGAGGCCCCCCCATGTTTTCTGTACATTGTCTAGGTACTGCATAGAATACCTGAATTATACGGATTGCCGGTTACATATTTTCGAGTTATTGATGGAGGCGGTTGCTTTAGGCATTGGCAACCAGTTGAATGGTTCGTAAATTGTAAAGTTTATCTGTTATCTATGAGGTAGACTTACCCGTCGTTATACAGCCAAATACACGACATTTGATGTTGGTGTTTGACGGCATGGTATTTTATATACAGTAACTAATAGCGTCCAATCGCACACATAACAATTATAGCATCTAATTTCGCAATCTTCACAATTTCTTCAACGGGCAGAGCTGTGATGTATCTTCAGCGATAAATACTTAAGACTACTGTGAGCGACAATACGGAGGAACTAACGCTCAACTTGACTCGGCGTATTCTCGACAAAACGCACAAATCGTACACAATTTGCACGTAACCAGATTTAAACACGAAACCAGTACATAATACTTTACGATTTGTGCACGAAACTGCAGGCACGAAAATCGAAATCAAAAAACAATAACTAAAGTCTGAAAACTTGAAAAGCCGTTTGGCAAATTCAAGGATGTCACTGTCAATGTCAGTCGTCTAACGTAGACGTTTCTCTTTTTTTTTTGAGCGTTTTTAAGTGGACATCTAACAGATGACGCTACAAAATTCTGATATGTACCGTTTGTTCTAAGTTTCTCACCCCTGGGTGGCACGAAGAATCCAACTCGGTTGGGCAGCGTTCGGGAAGCTTCGTCCTATCTTTTCGTCCAAAATACCGCAGAGCCTGAAAACGAAAGTTTTCAATCAATGTGTGTTGCCAGTGATGACTTATGGAAGTGGGACATGAAGATTTTACACGTCTTTGCTATTTGTTTTTATGATATTTTAATATTAATGACTAATGGGTTGCAAATAACAGTATATTTAGTAACTTAAATATGTATTAATTAAATAAATATGCAGTTTATTTTGGTACATATCATACTTTTTTTTTTAAATACCTAAAGTCTTGAACGCATCAAATTTCCAAATGTACATCTTTTTTTGAAAAACGCCCAATAATGTTCTGTGTTGGTAGTACTTAGAATAACTAACTTACTAGTATAATATTCATTCTGAATCCTTACCTATCTACACACTTGGAAAGGGTTAATATATTATATAAGCCACGCTCAGAACGAAGGTAATAGCTAAATTAGTTATGGTTTCAGATTAAATGCCTAAATATAATTGCTTGTTCTACCCTCAATTTATTTTGTATTTCTCAATACGGTAGGTACCTAATTCTTTTCAGACGTTTATACAAGAGACAAGTTGAGTACAAGAGAAACAAATAAATATTGAAATATGGAGAAACAAACGCCGCGACTCCGTAAAAGCCAGGTGCAGGGAAGACCACGTATGTAGATAATTTTTAATTAATAATTGGCTAACTTGTTTAACCGATATGATTATCCCTACAATGTCACGGCTAACATCTGTTGCTTTCCAGTCATATTAATTTACTACTGTACTGGTGCTAAAATTTTAGCCTTTTCAGTGCTATAGCTATAGATAGAGCCCAAAATCATAGGATAAACCAGTTTCCAATAGAGGCGTACCTAGGTTTCATGGGCCGAAATGCCACGGGCCGCCCAACTCAACCAACCTCATCTAATGTCAGCAGGTACTTAGGCGAAAGAAGCAGCTCTATTTATCCTCATCATCAGCTGGTTAACGTCCACTACTGAGCATGGGTGGGACCACATTACGCTACAACGGAGGCTTATCTATTCTTTATGATTAGTACCCTAAAGCTTCGGCCCCACCGGGCGCGTCTGCGAAGCGGCAGCCTCAGCGACGCAAAGCTATTCGGTCCCCATCGCTACCCGCGTGGATCGCGGCGCGGCCGTATATGAACACGGGCAGCGATGGGTACTGAATTGCCGATAAAGACTCTTCACTGACGCCACTTGACGCGCTGGTGTGGTCAGAGCTTAAAAATACAGACTGTTTATTTTCTTCATTTCACGGGGTCTACCTACACCTGGCTCAGACAACTAACCTTGAGTTTTTTTTTTGAAAGCAGCTATTTTTGTTTTATAAATAACAATAATATGTTTTATTTGATTACCCTTCAATATTTAAGGGTAGGCGGGCATGGTTTGGTCCATGAAGAGTCTCGTATTTCTACCATCTGGTCAAATGCAATGCCTATAAATTATAAAAAAGAAATTGTTAGGGACAATTCCTGTACCTATACCTACTTCTCGTGTAGGCAAGTGGTCAGCCCTGGTGTCAGAATTTTTAGGCCACCCAAAGCGCTCATAGCGGAGCACGACTAGCCGTTTCTAACCGATCGGTAAAGTTAAGCAGCGTTCGCTGCGGTCACGACTTTGATGGGTGACCGCTACAGCAAAAAGTGGTATTTACAACTGAGCGCTACCGTGCTTCGGAGGGCACGTTAAGCCGTCGGTCCGGGATGTTGTCGTAAGACAATAGTCGTTAAGCCAAGTCAGAACCTATACCTACGCAACTAGAGGTATCTAACCTAGGTACCAACTTCCAGATTATATTTTTCAGACAAATAACAATAAAAACATTTTCAGGCTTAACATCGCTGTCAGAAGAACATTCTTTTGATTCCAACCGCGACCGCTCTCACAGCCCGCTGCCACCTCTTAACATACAAATTGTACCAAAATTAGATAAACATAACGCTCTCGAAAAAATACGAATAGATTATTCTGAATCTGATGAGGCAGAACTTTCTGAGGGTTATTCTGCTGACGTAGAGTCTAAGATAGAATCTGCTGATGAAAGAAATATTGAGTATCACAAGGACGTTGAAAACAACAGGGGTTCTGTACAACTGGAAGAAAACGATGGTAAGTTTCACATGTTACCTGCGAATATAAGTAGTGTTAAAGGCGTTCAGAAATGAGACAACCTAATTTGTTACAACTTTACAATTTCTTTATTAAAAACTGATTGAAGTCACAGCGCTCTTGTACGCACGACGGTTGCTTCTACACTGCCTTCTCAAAGGTTCCGTCCGTGCACGCGCCGGTCGCATCTCGCTTACAGTAGCTTTAATTACCAACCGACTTTAAATAAAGGGGGGGGGGGGGGGGGGGGGGGTTCAACTCGCTTGTAATTTTACCACAGAACTCCATTATTTATTTAAAACTTTTAATACTTTGATGGGTCTTATATATTGTGGATGATCTTGTTCCTAATAAAGCTAAAAAAAAAACTCAGTTTCAGATATCCCTGAATCAATTGAAGAAGGTGAATCTCCAAGAGCGTTTATATCTGCTAGGGGATCCTTGAACGAATGGTTCTCGGCAAGAATGGGCACGCCGCCACCGGTGATCGCTGCCGGTATTAAACCTTACAATCTATTGTCATTCTACCGGTTCACTAATATACATTATTATAAAATAACATTATGGCACATTTATATGAAAATCGAAATAAATCACGTCAAGTTCCAGCTATTTCCAAAATAAGAGCTTCCAATCGAATTGACTGACATAAAAACATATGTAAATGCATCGCAAAAAATGAATGCATTCTTCAATTATGACGACAGGCGCGATAACAATGCGCGAGTATAGCGTGCGCCAAAATTTGTATAAATCTTGATAAAGCACGTAAGATTTGATCTATTCCAATCTTAATGAAATGACTGCAGATACCAAACTGTTTGTTTCGCGGTTGACGGAGAAAAAATTGATTGACGCGCTTTTGCTTAGACTCAAGCTCACATTATCTACTCTTCAGTTTGGGAGACTGAATGCTTACCCACAATATGTTGCTCCCCATACCTTGGTTCGAGAGCACTTCATCCGACCAGCAACTGACTTTCTAGGGTCTAGGCCCTAGACCTTGGGGCAGCTTTTATCACAGTATCAGAGCTTAATTTAATTATATGCTGAACAAGTATGTAGACATCTACATACATTTGTGTCAAACGTAGGTACTTAGGTAGTTAACAAAAAATAACTTTTTGTATCAGTTTCAGATAATATCGACTACGATATAAAATATTCGATGGAAAGAGAAGAAGCTCGTATAGAGCTAGCATCTGCAGAGGTTAACCAGCGCTCACCAATACTTGGTCAAAAAAGTACAAACGAAAATGTAGCTCGAAAAAGGCTAAGGAAAAGGAGCAGCTCTCCTATAGAGCTAGCATCTGCAGAGGTTAACCAGCGCTCACTAATACTTGGTCAAAAAAGTACAAACGAAAATGTAGCTCGAAAACGGCTAAGGAAAAGGAGCAGCTCTCTTATAGAGCTAGCATCTGCAGAGGTTAACCAGCGCTCACTAATACTTGGTCAAAAAAGTACAAACGAAAATGTAGCTCGAAAAAGGCTAAGGAAAAGGAGCAGCTCTCCTATAGAGCTAGCATCTGCAGAGGTTAACCAGCGCTCACCAATACTTGGTCAAAAAAGTACAAACGAAAATGTAGCTCGAAAAAGGCTAAGGAAAAGGAGCAGCTCTCCTATAGAGCTAGAATCTGCAGAGGTTAACCAGCGCTCACTAATACTTGGTCAAAAAAGTACAAACGAAAATGTAGCTCGAAAAAGGCTACGGAAAAGCAGCAGCTCTCCTATAGAGCTAGCATCTGCAGAGGTTAACCAGCGCTCACTAATACTTGGTCAAAAAAGTACAAACGAAAATGTAGCTCGAAAAAAGCTAAGGAAAAGGAGCAGCTCTCCTATAGAGCTAGCATCTGCAGAGGTTAACCAGCGCTCACTAATACTTGGTCAAAAAAGTACAAACGAAAATGTAGCTCGACAAAGGCTAAGGAAAAGGAGCAGCTCTCCATCTCCTCAAAACAAACGCGGGAGATATTCAGATGTGGGAGATGTTCAGACAGATTCTGACGATGTGAACCGCAGCATTTTGAGTGGGGGAATTTTTGTGGGTACTCCACGTGTTTTTAGATTAAGCCCGTCTCGTATGCGTCAATGGCGTCAGTTGTTCGAATGAGTATACCACTGTCCACTACACAGTACACTAATTAAAAATAGGTACTAAACAGTAGGTAAGTATTGATTGCTAATAAGGTTAAAATTACATTTTGAAGATTTATTTTTGTTTGTTTTGTTGAAGTTTATATTCATGTCGGTGTAGGTACCTATTGGAGGTACCTACAATTTGTTGACAAAAATCAGTTTAATTAAGACAATATATATTATGTGAAGCTCCAGTGTTGTACTTTTATTTGTGCCTAATCAAATTCATATTAGTCATAACATAATCACTACTTCGAGTCAATAAAATTAATTAATTACGTAAGTAGGTACCTAAATAGACATCTTTGCTGAATTTACTATAATGAATTTTTTCACTCAATGTTTTCTCCAGTAAATAAGTAGTAACATTATTTAAACTTTTTTATTGTAGTGGTTAATAATTATCACATAGTTTTCATCGTTTTTTTATCTACAATCAAATTAATCAATATTCTAGCCTAATAACATACCTACATCTTCCTAACGAAAAAATATCAACGCTATAGTTAAAATGTCCGTAGTGTCCACAGTAGGGTCCGACGAATGAGTACCTACACGTATTCACGCTTGCTATAAGTTTGTTGACTTATGTAGGTACCTTTGGCATTGAAATTGAACTCGAATCATTGTAGTTCTCGTATACCTATAGGTACGTTGCCCGTTGACCAGCGGCTGTGTCAACCAATGAGCGTGTAGTAGGTATTTTGGTCTGTTACATTTGGCAAACGTACGAGAAAGGGGGGGGTAAGATTATAAACGTTTTACGATACTTACTCGATATCGAGCACAATAATGTTCATTCCAGTAAACTCTTACCTAGCGCATACTAAGGCACTGGTGCGAAATTATAATTAGATGAAACGGGTCGGGGTTAAGTGGAGAAAAAAAATTAAAATCCAGATTCTTTTAAACATGGATTTATTCTAACACAGCTATCTAAACCTATTTACCTTAAATGTAACGTTCTAATAAATTCATTATAATTGACCCTATTTCATAGAGCGACGAATCGTAATAAACATATATACAAATTGTCAGTCAATATGACGTATGTAATATGTATAATATTTTTGTTATAAGCCGCATTCGACTGACATTTGTAGGTATATTGTGGTTGTCGCTTTATGAAATACGGTCCAGGAGGTGTGAGCTCTTAGCGCGATTCAAAACAGAGTCTTTATTGGATCGCTATGTACCCTATTCTGACAAGTGATCCAGAATAGGGCCTGTTTTGAATCGCGCTAAGAGTTGCCCCAGATCTCTTTTATAGGGATGTGCGACAGTAATATTTAGGATTGGCACGACTAATGTAAAAAAAAAGTCTAACGCCAATGTCCAATAATTAAAAATGTCCATTAATAAAAATGTCCATTAATAAAAATGACCATTAATAAAAATGTCCAATAAAAAAATGACCAATAATATAAATGTCAAAAGAAAATAATGCCTAATTATTGATATAAATATCAATTAAAAGCATGACTCTATTATAATGAAGCAGATGTATCGATGTAAGATAAGACTTGTAGACATTTATGAATATTTTTCTAGATGGCCTTTTCTATTATTTGTACATTTTTAAATTTTATAATTGAATGTTTCTATTATATATTTGGTAATTTTTCCAGTTTGTTGCTTTTATACTTGGATGGTTTCCCAATTGGGCGTATTTATATTTGGAATTTTTCTTTTTTGACATTAGGCGTGCGAATCTATTATAGGTACATATAAATTCATATAAAACTTAATAACAGTAAGTAAGTATAGGAAATGTTGAACAAGATGACTTTATTTGACTTCCATGCTGTAAGTTTGTTTTATCCAATATAGTGTAACTATAATGTTAATGATCTACATACGTATGAATCTCGACCATCAAGGAATACATACTTTTTCATATTACAACACACTTGAAGTCTTTGTGACTCTGAGAAACCTAAAAACAACTGTTTTAAAAGTATAGGTAAATGTGTCTTAAACTAATTTCTAATACATACATAATTAACTGTAAAACTAAAGCATTTTAACTGATTATAATGCCGGAAATTTGTTATTAGTTTATCCAGTCGTTTCAGATACACAACCGCAACCATTAAAGAGAAATAGGTAGGTATTTAATAAGTACCTAGTTCTTTAAATTATAACGGTTACTAAAACAGCAATTTTGCCAATTGTATGACAAATAAACTACACTTGTCTTTTTGAAGTAGGTACTTTCAGTAATGGGGACCAAGCATCAGATAGTTACAAGGCCATACTAAAAGGCGATAAGCGGAACTGTAGCAACCATATTATGGTTGCTACAGTTCCGCTTATCGCCTTTTAGTATGGCCTTGTAACTATCTGATGCTTGGTCCCCATTACTTTAAAATCCGACTACTATATTAATATACCTACAAGATAGGTACACATATATAATAAAACTGTAAATAAGCTGAATCTGTAGGTACATTGAAATTATTTTGAAAATTTTAATTGCGGCAATACTTCTTCTGTTAGATTGTACAAAGTTTAATTTTAAGTGTATTAAGTATTGAATTTTTGTATTTGTGTATAATTTTGTAATTTATAGAATAATGTGGGTTTTAATTTCTTGAAATAACTGTAAGTACTTATTTATTTAATCTTTATTGAAATAACTGTAAGTACTTATTTATTTAATCTTTATTGAAATAAAAACCACTTTTTTATTATTTTGTCTATCAGTACGTCTGTTTTTTGAACACTCATCACGCTGAAACTACTGGACGGATTTCAATGAAGGGATGGTTGTAGATAATTTTTCAGGATAACATTTAGGTTAGGTATTTTACGTTTTCAAAAACGGCTAAGGGTAGGTTTTTTGATACGTAGTCAAGGTAACCAATGGTTAAAATCTCTAACAAATTTTGATCATTGGTTAGAATTTGTTAGAGATTTTGACCATTAACTCCTTTAACCATTAACCTTAACTACGGTTCAAAAAACCTACCCTAAGTGCGGATTGCACGATGCAAAAAGTAAGTAATTTTTATGTAAAAATTTCATATTCGACACGAATTATAAAACAGCAAAAAAAACTAGAAACAGTAAGAGTTGTTTCAATATCTTGAAAAATTATGGTTATTCATTGATTTCATGGTGATAACACACGCTACGATAAAACCATTGAACAAATATAAATAAAACATTGTGCATGCATTCGGCGACGAAGATGAAGCCACTACTCATCCTGTCAAAAAGAAAAAAGAAAGGAGAGGGAAAAATATTTGGTTCACATATTTATTTCATACAGGGTATCTACAGTTACTATTTAAGTAGAGTTCACTGGATACCTATACGTTACTTTTGTGTGATCTCACTGCACTGCATTTCTTTTTGCAAATTTTGTTATATAACAGTGTACAATAAAGAGTTGATTTATCTATCTAATTTATCTAGCTTTATACATTACAATAGTACATTATGATACGAGTGTGCAAAGTTGATCATTGCACACGAGGCTATGCGCTCGAGCCGCAGGCTAGCGCGATAAGGGGACCAAGAATGTAATGATCAATGCACACGCGTGTCATACGTTTTTCATCACACTTGCGAGGAAAAAACCAGACCCTTATTGTCATTAACTTTTAATTACTAAAACAATTATTGAAAGTACAATTCTCAAGAAAATATTGAACTGTTTCGATGGCATTTTTACAGTTTGAGAGCTTGATATTTTTTTACAATTTCATAAAATGAACCGTGGAATGTAAAACATCGTGGAATCTTGTTTTCTGGTATTGGTAATGTTTACGTGAAGCATTGTACCGTGGGTTCCTACGTCTTTTGTTGTAATATCACTGAGCTCTTGGCGTTTAAATGCACCGTAATCATACCGTAATACTTAATATTAACGCAACCTGCAGAGATCAAATAATAACTGAAACTTGTAAGAGCTTCACTAGAATTACATAAATATAGAAATGATACATTTAGATTTTATAAAGTTCAACCAACCTTTGTTGCCAGATATTGACTATCCGGAGCTTCTTTTAAAAACTTTTTAATTTAGGTTGGTGACAAAACTAGATTTTCGACAAATAATATCCGCCCGAGCGTCTCTTTAGAAATGCTATCAGATTACCGTACGTTTTGATATCAATATTATTATCGGTGTTAACAGTGCTTTTTAGCACTGAATATATACACCAAAGCATCCTGGCCTTGTATTTATCTGCCAGTTCATTGCAGTATACCAAAAACACATTCTCAGAAAATAACTGGGCATTTTTGCTGTTTTTCCACTGAATGAATGTTTCGTAGGCCGCTAGGTATTTGTCTCGAGATTTTGGTGGCTATAACTCGCGTTTTGAGCCTCAATTAGTATCTATTACCGGCGGGGTCAAATATACGTGTTGCTCTTCTTCACTACTTGAAGCCGACATTTTTGATGATAATCACAAAAAAGTAAAAACACACAGCGAAAATGTTAACAAATATTTGGAAAATGGCGCGCATTTATCTTATGTTATATACCCTTTGGGGCCATAGAAACTCTTTGTTAGTAAAATACTAAATCTGTATTATCCGGATAAATTAAGAATACTACTTCTATATGCGTATAACTTGGAGTAACATACCAACTAACTGAATCGGGATATCATCATAAAACACTAGTGCAGTAATGTAAAGTAAAAAGCACGCGTCGGAAATTTCTTGCATTATGATCCTAAAAGTGGTGGGATAAGAGCCACTTTACGAGCAAGTGTGCTGAAAAATACAATACCTATACCCATACTATATTATCCGGTAAAATTAAGAATGCTTTGTCTAGATACATATAACTTGCAGTGAGATACACACTTGACTGGATCTAGATATAATAAATTAAAACGCTAGTGCGGCAATGTAATTCAAAATTCACGCATATATACTATATCTTGGATTTTACAAGCAAGGGTGATGAAAATTAAATTACAAAGTACTTTAGGTAAATTTAAAGTATTGCATAAACATTAAAAATCTGTTGTAGATCAGGAATGTCTCTGCATTTAGCCAAAAACATGTAGCTTTGGCAATATTAGAACTATACTTATTTGTCATTTGAATGTGTTATATAAATATAATTTCAAAAATATTCAGCTTATACCTAATACCTAACAATAAGATTAAAACTTTTTTCCTTTGATCTAAAAATGAACACAACACAAATATAGCTACTTAGATGATTATTATTTATTTATTCTAATATGATAATATAAATTCAACGTTTAATGTAATTTCTACATAAATTACAGTACACGAAATATAAATTTTAAGATTATTACAGACTTTTAAGCGGAAAAGTGATTTTATTCTTTAAGCACAACCGCTAAATGGTGGCAAAACCCTGCCCTGCCCGATATTAAAAAAGCTACTGATAATACTTAGGTATCTAAAAAAATCAATTGGAAGTTGCTGAGCTATGAATATGTCAACCAGGGCCCTAATTCTGTATGACCACTTTACGATTCCTCGAAACCACGTAAGAAATCTGCAAAAATCTATTCTCTATGAAATTAACACGAAACCGCGCGAAATGAATTTAGAATTCGCACGATTTGAACTGTCAAAAACCATAATGTTCCACTGAGACGCGTTCCGTTCCGAAACATCAACACGTCAAAAGTTACTATTATGTCAATATTTATTCAAAATAAAAATAACTTTAATGTGAAGTGAATGTACTTCTAATACTGTGTAACGATGTGAACAAGACACTATAACGACATGGTTTCGTATCGTGTGGAATCTGTGTTTTCATGGAGAACTAGAGCCCTGCAGTTGGCAGCGTCTTTAGCAAAATGGCAACGTTGCTCCATTATTGAATTGAAATCATATTGAAATGCTGATCCGTGCCAAAGTACAACATTTTGCTCTAATGACCAAAATGTTGCCATTACTACTAACCATTAGTAATCTGCGATTATAGTAGCTATTCTTATCGTTTGGCTACTGCAGAGAAAATAAAAAAAAACACATAGTAAAACGTGTAAGTATTATAACAAAAACAATGTTAAAATAACAATAAATAAAAATTAATAAGAAAATTAATTTAAGTACTTATAAATAATTTTGCATAGGCGTAAAATACATTTCACATTTTAGATTTAGGTATTTACGCCTATTCTTAGTCGAATGGTCCCATTATAATCTATTTATAGTAAATCTATAACCAAGGTAATTTGTACATAAAAGAGTATTGGAAAAGATATTAAAGGAGTAAGAGGGAACGGAAATGGGGGTCAACTAGTAATACATACATAAATATTATTAGTAAGAAAGAGAGAGAGAGAGAGGTGGTTACAGAGGAAAAAGCTAGGTGGCACAGTACAGAAAAAGGCTAGTTGCCTACTATGTTTTTATGGCATAAGTAAATTAAATCCCTCAAAAAAAAAAAACAGTCATGACAACAAAAATTAAATATCTCAAAAACTGACAAAGATACAAGCAATTTAACTTGCAGGAATAGAAAGAGACAGCTCAAACATGCAGTGACGCCAGTTCGTGGTCCTTCATAGTACCGCATTACTAAGTTGTGGTAGCTTTACATACAATCCTTTCGGCATGTGACGTCAGAAATTGTGTTTTCATAGTAACTGTGGGGAAGCCCCACATGATCTCCGTTTTACGAGAAAGGGACCGGCAATGCCCCCTCCAAAAACTAAAAGCGTATTACTGCGTTCATTTTTAACCTACTTTATGAAAATAATGTTTGTTTGTTAATTTTCAATAGCGGGCAATTAGCCTTTTGTATAGATACACTTTTTTATACACGCTATGCTATAAGACAATGAAAAAAAGGAATCACAACAGGCCTACAAACATAAAGCTAAAAAAATATAATATTTATTTGGCTCTTTAACAATTCGATATAAATAATATTAAATAACAATTGTTCGTCTTTTTGGTCAAAATAGTGTTAGCTAAATTCATACAGTACTTAATAAAAAAAACACCCTAAGTTATTAATAAATAGAGGTTATAAATAACTTTTGACTGTCTTAGGTAAGTTCACCTAGTTCGAGTTATTCGAATGTATTACTGAACTCGATATCGAGTATCGGTAAACATTTGTATGAAATCCAGCACTGTGCAACTATAACTAACAAAATATTACAGTATGTAGTAAGCGCTGTGCGACCGAAATTGAACTTTTTTTTTCTTATATTTTGGCTCCACACATAGTGTATTTAGCCAGTGTCAAGTATTGTAATAAATCATCGAGTTATGGAATATTTCACGTGTAAAGTCAAGTCTTCAAGTCTTAGTCACAGTCCAGTCTAAGTCAGGTAATCATAGTCCAGTCTAAGTCATACCCTAGTAAAGTGGTGGCGACTTTACTAGAAGTTTCTATGGAATTTTGGAAGCAACACGAAAAACCACGTGTCACTACATTATATCACTTGCCCACACTCATGCTCGTAATTCAGCACTTAATGCGTAAAACACCACCAATTTTAACCATTAACACTAGAAAAAGCACAAGTTTAGAAAAATAATACAATGAAGCGACGTGAACTTCTTCGAGTTCCCGCCAAAACTCGGAATTGAAATTTTATTGTGTCGGAGCAAGACTCGCAATTTAATGATCTTGCGGAGTGACTCTTCTGTACGTAGTACTATATATATATATTCTGTGACGTAACTAAGGATTTGTGACAGCCTCTGTGTTGTGGTGGTTGAGCAGTTCGACTCATATCCTGGAGGCGGCGGGTTCGACTCCCGTAAAAAAACTAAAATACTTGATCTGTGTCTGAGTGTTCTGGGACCATGGCCCTCGTAGTCCTAGGTCCCTACAGGGAATCCTAGTTAAGGTCCAGCACCTATGTATATGATGTTGGGCGCTATTTATTTATTTTTATTATTTCACACAAATATTATTATACGAAATATTTAGCGAGAACAGTAATGCACATTGGAATAAACTCGGCACTTCATGCTGTTTATATAATTCTAAATTAATTTCTACACCAAAAAACTAAATATTATCCGAAGTATAAACCTCAGATAATGCGCCTGTATGGCAACCCTGATCTATTCTGTGCAAGACAGTGAATATAAAAAACAGCCTAAACAAAAATGAAATGAAAATATAAATCAGACACAATAAAGGGTACCTTTTTCTAGCACTACAAAAAAGGCCACTAACAACAATATAACAAATTAAAAAAAAATTATAAACATTTACTGCCTTTCGCTTTAAGGGAGAACGTTTCCTCAGCGCGGCAAATTCCAATGAGGAGTTTTATTTAAAAAAAAGAAATGGTGTTTTATGTATGACCCAATAGATGGCGCCAGTTGTGGTTTTACCAAAATCTGTCACTGTCACTGTTTTAAGCATAGACCACAGGTTATAGGAAATGTGTCACAATACTGACTGACAACTCTAAACTGTTTCGTTTCTTTTATTTTCGTTACGTGATAGCTCGGCTTAATTTTGGATCATAATATTAACGTTTATCTGTCTCGCAGTTCTGCTGTACTTCAATTTACTTAAGAAGAATGCACCACAGACTACTTAGGAGATACTACAGACAACGTACTCGTGGTTCACTAACTGAATTTGACATTTCTTTGTAGGTAGTCTAAGCATTTTCTTATGTTTAAACTACTCTGTGGTTTGAAAGGTTTAAACTATGTACTTACAGCGCCATCTAGAAAAGAAGCGGAACTAGCGTTTCTTTTTAAATAAAAAGCCTCATTTTCTTGCGTTCTTTTGCCAATAATAGCTTAATTACTCAACGGGATTACATGAAAACTGATTTTGCGGAAATAAATAGAATAATCGCGTTGATTAATTAAGCTATTATTGGCAAAAGAACGCAAGAAAATTTGAATTTGCAGCGCTAGTGTAACGTTCCACCTTAAGGCAAACATATCAAAAATCAAGCATAACATACAAAGTTAAAAAGTTATGTTATGCGTCATGCCGTTGGAATTTATACACCAGCACAACTAATAAGTAATGATTTCCCCAGCCTGATTTATTTATAAGTACACTATTTTTATTTATAAAATTATCAGGCTGAATCGGCTAAATTCGAAACTATTAGAAGACAACCGTAAGCAATTATAAGTCACTTAAGTTTTTTTATATATTTATGTTTAATTGGTGTACAATAAAGAGTTTATCTATCTATCAATCTATCAATATCAAAAATGCTCTAAAAGCCAATTTTTTATTTAAAAAAATCAGTTCAGCATTTTTCTAAAAATCAATTTTCCTAATGGGGAATCAGTTCCGATGGTTTAGTAAAAATACACTGTAGGTTCAGTACACCATCCGATAATATCGCTAATAAAGACAAAACTCTGTGAAGCAAGATGACATACCGCAGTCTAAAGAAACCTGCTCATTTATAATAGACCGAATTCATATGGTCAAATCATACATTACAGTAGCGTAAATAAGACAATTAGCAGCGAATATTCGCCCTTGGCGTAACACAAAAACAGTGCTGTTTCTATATTTTAATCACCAGCAAAGAACTTGTAAGAAATATGGTAATACATCTATAAATTGGTATAGTCTATACCACTTTTAATTCGAGTCACGACATGACAGTCAGTGGGATGCCACATTATGAAGACCAATAGTGATGTGAAAAATTATACACTTAAACAGTTCATTCAAATGAGTGAACGTATGAATTACACATTGAAATTTAAATGAGCTTGAATACCACCCTTTAACATCATTGTATTATTGATAGACCTTCCCCGTATCGCAAAATACAGCCTCACACTTGCATTTCACATGTTAATCTGAACTGTAGCTAGCACTATTGGTCTTGATGTGGCAACATTATTTCGTGTTTTGACGTTTTTTAGCTGTCAAGTGAATCGAATCAAAAGTCGTGGTATAGCTTGCATTGTCCAGAAGATAATTTCAACGGCATCTAGATGGCTTCCATAAGACTTTCTTACTTCAGGTAGCTTTTGTAAAGCATGAGAGAGTGCGCTGTATCTCTGTCTGTCTCCATCAAGAACAGCATATCTCGTTGGTTGATGCGTTTGAGACGCGTGCGCAACGCCACCTGACCTCGTCCCGTCTGTCACAAGAAAAAGAAATATATTTATACTATACTTATACACCCGCTCGGAACGTTTTTTTTTTATGTAGACGAATGACGTGACTAGCTTGTCGTTCGCCTGGTGTTAAGCGACACGGCCGCCCATAACAGAATGCAGTGTCACTCGGAACTCTTAAAGTTTCGCGCGACACCGCGCACTGCACACGCCATCCTGAGACATCACACAGTCTAAAAAAATCTCCTAGTCCGTGAGATCAGTTCATAGCTTCTTCATCGTCATCATCAACAGCCTGAAAACGTCCACTGCTGAAGCTAGAGTCTCTGGGGCTTCCCCCAGAGAGCGCCACTTTGAGCGGCTGCTCGCCTCCTGCATCCATCGGCTCCCCGCAGTTTTCACCAGATCATCGGTTCACCTAGTGGGGGGCCGGCCTACGCTGCGTCTTCCGGTTCGTGGTCGTAGCTTCTTACTTTTTTGAAAATGAGGCAGTTACGTCATACTTTATACTGCGGGTGGCTAAACAACACAACACTTAATTGTACTTCTCGTAAGTGCCTTATGACTATGATATCCTTCCTTTTTTGTCATTGGTTTGAGTTACTCAACATTTACGTACCATGCCGGAGCTAGTTGACGCGGTGGATGGTGCAGAGTCACCGGAGCCGCCAGGCCCGTCTAAACGGGCCTTCTTACGCGGCCCTATCGCTTGTAAAGCCGTGAGATTGGCCTCCCGCTGCCTTAGCTCTTCTAATTCTGCCCTTTGCATCTCTTTAGCCTGAAAAGAAACATTGAATAAGGGAACCTGAAGAACTATTTGCGATATTCACATAATTGCAACACTTTTGTCAGCGGACATTTATTTTGGTTACTTTAAGTTGTATACTAACTTTATGTAAGCAATTAAATAAATAAATAATTGTTCTTATACAACGTGAAGGAAAACATTGGGAAAAAGGCCAACAACCACAAAATTAGAAGACATGCAGAGCTAGAATGAACTATAAAAATAGACATCTCTGTTAGAAACCATAGGTAAATAATATAGTAGATAATGTAAGTAATGCACTGGCAACTATTTAGATTTAGTCTGTGGTCACTTCTCACTTCAAACATTCGATCCATCCATGTAAGTTTTACATTGCCTTGCCTTCCAATAAATAATGAAATAACATTAATAGTAGATTGGTAGCCAAGGGCTGTAAGGCATCAATTGCAGCCCGAGATATTTAGGCGCACGAGCGCAGCGAGGGCGCCTATAGTTCGAGGGTGCAATTGATGCTTACACCCGAGCTAACTACTCTGCTTTACATCTCGATTGTGAGGTAAGTAGAAAAAAGCGGCATTACAAGAATAAAACATTTTAAAGTAAAAGTTTTCTATTCCCGCCTTTTTTCATCCTTCTGTTAAATTTTTTTTTCAAGATCGAAATTGAGCTTCGCCGTTCGATATTTAAAATTGATGACTATTATACTCATACGAAGACAAGGCTGAATAGCGAAGCGACCTCTTTTGTCATTGGGCTGAATGCATGATGTCTATTGCCAGTATGATGGTCAGATGTACGCGAACTTTTTGAAAGAGTGAAGTTTTTTTTTTAAATTACTTACCGCCCTAGGGCTTTTCTAGCTACATTATTACCCTAGAGCGCTAATTGGTTACCTACAAGCCCCATTTGGGTACCCCCAAATGGGGCTTGTAGGTAACCAATTAGCGCATATTACCATAAGGACCTACTTACCGAATATGAGAAATGTAAAGTGTTTTTATTAGTCACTTTAACAATATCTTCTCTCGAGAAAACGTTCAACCAATGAACGACCACGTGGGTCATGTCATAAACCTTTTGTTGCGCTTTCATTGGTGGAACGGTTTCTCGACAAGTGATATGTCAATTTTCATAGCTCATCTAGCTCTGCTGATGTGTCATCGTCCCGGCACTTAGACAGCTTGGTGGATTATGGTTAATACCATATCTAGAAGGCCCTGATAATGCACTCATGTATTCTACGCAGTATTGATGTAGCTTCTATCCTTTTCTAACTTATTAATAACTTACCTTAGCTTTCAGCTTCGCCTGCTCCGGGTCTTCGTTCTTGGAACGGGACTTGGCTGCCCGCAGTAATATCTCGCGTTCAGAATCTTCGCGGCGTTTCTTCTCCACACGATCTAGGTCTTCCAGAAACTTTAGCTGCCCCTTCACGTCCTGTGTCGGTTCGTACCGGCTGTCAGTCTGGTGCAGAGTAATTGGCTATTACAGTTGACTGTTTAGATAAAATACATACGACTTTTTCACACAGGAAGCTATTTACCTTTACCGCTCCGCGTTTAAAGCCATTCAATCTCATACGCGTTTGCAATGAAAGAAGCACATAAAAACATTATATTACATAGAACTGACATGCTAACCAAAAACCGTTACACAACGATAATATTCCCATTTTACTAACTGCATTTATCAACACGGATGAATATAGATATACAGTTGCAAAAAACATTGATGAAATTCGTATTGCAATCAATATTTTCCATTTCTCTTCGCGAGAACTTTAAATATCACGACCGCTTATCCGATACTTTAGGAGCTGTTCAAAACCGGTCCGAGTAACACTGCAACTGTTACGGGCGGCCGTAACGCTAAACATCAGGCGAATGACCAGACATACACTAACATTTAAAAAAATTGAGACAGCTTCCAAAAAACACAAAATAACCGGTCCGGTGTTGAATGTAAAGTTGCTGCATATGAGGACCGGAATGGTGCGGTGTGCTACGAGGCGGGCAGCGAGCGCTTGCGCGGTGGATAATAAACCATTTAAACTCGCAGTTCTTGTTGCTTACTACCACCGCACGCATCGCGTAGTTGCGTTTATTTTCTACACTACCGCCGTTTGGCCGCTTGTTATGCTTATTCTTATTCCAAAAACGTAATGCTTGTACTAAAGCTTTCGTAAGTAGTATGTCAATGATAAAAGACAGTAGTTAAATTAATAATCAAGTGATTTAATATGAGATCAGTCACCATCTAATAGTTTTATATAAGCACCTAAGCTTGCAAAACGATATAATTTTAATAATTTAATGTTTAGTCGTTTCTAGGATTTATACGTACACTAGAAATGTTCAACATGTTATGTATTTTTGATGTGAAATAAAGATAATTAAAAATTGAATTGAAAGTTGCTGCAGACGAAAACTGCAGTGCAATTCGATAAAAAGTTTGGGAGTAGTTCCTTTCCAAAGAAAAAAACTGTTTCAATTGTAAGCAAATTGTTTCTTTTAATTATAGCAATTCACCTGTATCGTAGGGATGTAACGAGGATGTAAACCTGATAGACGATCACGTGATTCATTGAAACTCAACTATTGTATGGATTTCACAGCTTCGATACATAGTTTATGATTGTTAAGACTGTCGCATTGCAATCAATGTTACATGATCAACCCCCTGGTTTCTGAACGCTACGTTAAACGTCACAGCTTCTTCCCACACTTCGCCTTCGCACAAAACGAATAATAATATAATAAGTTTTTTATATTATTATTTATCATGCAGCTCTAGTCATGCAACTAATACATTGTACCTTTATTACCAAGTCGATGCGATGTTGCGCGATAACGGCAAGCTTCTCCACAACAGTCTTGAGGCGCTCATGGAGCGCGTGGCACATTAGACCGGCCACATCCGGCGCCGGTTCCTCTAGCCCGTGCGTTGCTGAAATAGCCTTCATTCGGGCCTGCAGAACCGGCATCGGAATGAGATACTCTTCTTTACATGACCTAGAATTTTAATGAATGTGATACTAAAAAATTGCCATACGTTTGACAACATCTCACCTGATGGTAAGTGACGAAGTTGTATAAGGTGGAGCACGTTTGCCCATGAATATGAACGTGGCGATTACAAAGTTATAATATGTATATTGTGTCGCCTGATCCCGGGTTGCGAATAGTTCCACCCCACCTCTTCCCGTAGGTGCCCGTAAGAGCCGGCTAAGGGAATATCCAGGGAATGGGCAGCAGCGTTCTCCTCGTTCTCCTCGGTACATTAAAATCTTCTGCGATCACCAAGCCGGTGATTGTCATCATCATCATCATCATCAACAGCCTGAAGACGTCCACTGCTGAACATAGGCCTCCCCCAGAGCACGCCACCTTGAGCGGCTGCTCGCCTCCTGCATCCATCGGCTCCCCGCGGCTTTCACCAGGTCGTCGGTCCACCGAGTGGGGGGCCGGCCTACGCTGCGTCTTCCGGTTCGTGGTCGCCACTCGAGAACCTTTCTTCCCCATCGGTTGTCAGTTCTACGAGCGATGTGGCCTGCCCATTGCCACTTCAACTTACTAACTCTAAGAGCTATATCGGTCACTTTAGTTCTCCTGCGGATCTCCTCGTTCCGGAGCTTATCTCGCAGGGAAACACCGAGCATAGCTCGCTCCATAGCACGCTGCGCGACTTTGAGCTTACTAATGAGGCCAACAGTAAGAGACCATGTCTCAGTTCCATAAGTCATCACTGGCAACACACACTGATTGAAAACTTTCGTTTTCAGGCTCTGCGGTATTTTGGACGAAAAGATAGGACGAAGCTTCCCGAACGCTGCCCAGCCGAGTTGGATTCTTCGCGCCACCTCTTTGTCGAAGTTGGACCTACCTAATTGGACAATCTGTCCTAGGTAGACATACTTGTCGACAACTTCGAGAGTATCGTTCCCAACAATTACCGGTATAGGTGGAACATGAGCATTAGACATGATCTTTGTCTTGTCCATATTCATCTTAAGACCAACCTGCTGGGAGACTCTACTGAGGTCGTTGAGCATGGTGCTAAGGTCCTCGAGCGATTCCGCCATTATGACTATATCATCGGCAAAACGAAGGTTAGTGATGTACTCGCCATTTATGTTGATGCCAGATCTTTTCCACTCCAAGAGCTTGAAAACATCCTCCAATGCGTTTGTGAACAGTTTCGGAGAAATAACGTCTCCCTGTCTCACGCCTCTTTGCAATGGAATTTGTTCCGTACTCTGGTCCTGTAGTCGGACTGACATAGTGGCCTTACTGTACAAACACTTCAAAACTTCGATATACCTATAGTCAATTTGGCATCGCTGCAAGGACTGCAGCACCGCCCAAGTCTCGATTGAATCGAAGGCTTTCTCATAGTCCACAAACGCTAGGCATAACGGCCGATTATACTCTTCGGTCTTCTGTATAATCTGGCGCAGCGTATGGATGTGGTCTATGGTGCTAAAGCCTTTTCGGAAACCGGCTTGTTCGGGAGGCTGGAATTCATCAAACCTGCGTGCGAGACGATTCGTAATGACTCTCGAAAACAGCTTATACACATGACTCAAGAGCGAGATGGGCCTATAGTTCTTCAATAAGGTGTTATCGCCTTTTTTGAAGAAGAGCACCACCACGCTCTTGTGCCATGCCTCTGGCGTTATACCTTCAAGGATGACAGAATTAAATAACTTCCGGAGGACTAAAAGTACCGGTCTACCACCCGCTCTCAGAAGTTCGGTCGTAATTCCATCTTCACCTG
This sequence comes from Ennomos quercinarius, assembly GCA_910589525.2. Classification (NCBI taxonomy): domain Eukaryota; kingdom Metazoa; phylum Arthropoda; class Insecta; order Lepidoptera; family Geometridae; genus Ennomos; species Ennomos quercinarius. Next base: position 17,390,203 of record OU342489.1, read on the forward strand.
GTGCCTTGTTGTTTTTAAGCTGTTTGAGGGCCATTCTAATCTCGTACAAGCTGACGTCCGGGATATCTTCGGTATAGTGTCGGACTAACTTGGCTCTGATGTCCTGAGCTGTGTTAGTAGCGGGCTTACGTGTCGAGGTGTATAACTGTCCATAGAAGTTCTCGATCTCTCTCAGAATCTCAGGCTTGGATGAAATGACGCTACCATTTTCGGTCTTCAGTTTTGTCATTTGGTGTTGCCCAATAGACGAATCCTTTGCGAACACTTTAGAGCCTTGGTTCCGCTCAATTGCGGCCTCAATACGTGAAGTACTAAGAGCACGCAAGTCGTGTCGCAAGGAACTCCAGATTCGTCTATTGAGTTCACCGTAGGCTGACATATCAACTGAAGACTGCAGCTTCATTTCGCTCCGGTCGGCCATTAGCTCAAGAGTTTTTTCTGAGAGCTTTTGAGTCTTCTTTCGGCGTTGGGTCTTAAAGAATTTCGATCCAACAGCTTGGACAGTTTCCACCAACCCGTCGTTTAGCTCGTCCACTGTGTTACAGTCGGCTAGGCACTGGAAGCGATTTTGGAGTTCCAGCTGAAAGCCTTCGGGGTTTTGGATTTGGACAGGATTTGGACGGAGCGGTGGCGCGAAGAATCCAACTCGGCTGGGCAGCGTTCGGGAAGCTTCGTCCTATCTTTTCGTCCAAAATACCGCAGAGCCTGAAAACGAAAGTTTTCAATCAGTGTGTGTTGCCAGTGATGACTTATGGAACTGAGACATGGTCTCTTACTGTTGGCCTCATTAGTAAGCTCAAAGTCGCGCAGCGAGCTATCGAGCGAGCTATGCTCGGTGTTTCCCTGCGAGATAAGCTCCGGAACGAGGAGATCCGCAGGAGAACTAAAGTGACCGATATAGCTCTTAGAGTTAGTAAGTTGAAGTGGCAATGGGCAGGCCACATCGCTCGTAGAACTGACAACCGATGGGGAAGAAAGGTTCTCGAGTGGCGACCACGAACCGGAAGACGCAGCGTAGGCCGGCCCCCCACTCGGTGGACCGACGACCTGGTGAAAGCCGCGGGGAGCCGATGGATGCAGGAGGCGAGCAGCCGCTCAAGGTGGCGTGCTCTGGGGGAGGCCTATGTTCAGCAGTGGACGTCTTCAGGCTGTTGATGATGATGATGATGATGACAATCACCGGCTTGGTGATCGCAGAAGATTTTAATGTACCGAGGAGAACGAGGAGAACGCTGCTGCCCATTCCCTGGATATTCCCTTAGCCGCCTTCTACGGCACCCACGGGAAGAGATGGGGTGGTCCTATTCGTAACCGGGACCACACGGGACAGCCGGTGATTGTGATTATGGCAAACTCGCCTAACTCCTTTATGGTAAGCGTCCAAAGTGGCGTTTTATGGTGGAGATGTTCAGCAGTGGATGATAATGATTTTGTAATATAAACGAATTACCCTGTCATCGGGCGTTTAGTTAGTTTTGGTATTTGGACGAGGTGGTGATGAGTACAAGACTACTGAAACAGCATCATTTGGGTGTTTTCAAGGCAAGAGTGAGCTTCGTCGTCAACCGCGTCATTTAGCATCATCAGGTGAAACAGTAGTCAAATGATACTTCTGGCTTGGCGGCATAACAGGATTACAAAATATCTATCGAATCACATACAATTTTCAGCTTTATGATTGTATTGCAAACAAATAGTAAAGTAAATATAATAGCATACCTGATTTGCGTGCCGATCATCTCAGTAGAGCCGAGGATTCTCTGCGACTCCTCAGCGAGATTGACACCACCCATAGCAGCTACATCGTTAATATCATCATCACCAGCCATCTTGTCATCGGAGAATTGCTGTGAAAATTGGCTGGGAATCTTCCGCTCCTTGTCCTTGAGAAGAGACTTCGCGGTGGTGAGGACGGTGGTAAGGCCCGCAGATTGAACAGTGCCTCGTTGGAAGTTGATTTTGTTGTTGACCGTCATTGCCTTGCCGCTGCTCACTCTGTTCATGTTCATCTTCGTCTGCACCGGGATGTTTTGCAACACTGAAATGTTGCTGCCGGCCTTCGGAACTGCTTTCTGGATGTTTAGTACAACAAGCAATAAGGAGATGTTCTTTGAGCACACAATGAGAAATGAATAAGTAGCCGGCTAACTGGGCATACCACGATTTCCTTTCTCTACACCACAGCTCAAAAATATCGTAAATTCATAATAATTAGCATACTAACTATTGCTAATACTATTAGTGCTTTTGCCTAACAAACTAGTAAGTAGCTAAGCAAATCACTAACAAACTACTAATCGACCTTGTTGAAGGGAAAATTTCGCGGCAGTTATTATACTTTAGCCATTATGTAGCAAAAATAAATTAAAAAATAGCTATATTTTTTCTTTTAACATAAAAAGCAGCTCACGTATTTGGCAGAGTGTTTTCGCCATCTAGGGAAAAACAAATGCGTCCAATTTTCAAAAACAACATCGTGCGTGTTTTTTACTCATTTAACATGCACACTTTAAAATAAATCGATAGTACGGAACGAATACTCACACAACATTTCCTTGAAACTGTAAAGGAAAAATTACAAAATGTTCTGAAACAGGTATAGTCTGGAAAGGCTTATTTCACAATAATATACTATTGTGAATGCAACAAAAGGATGCGAAAGTGCCAGCTTTGACATTTTGTAAAGAACTCCAGCATTCGTATTTTTTTCAGTTGAACGTGAGATGCATAAAATACTTAAATCATATCGACTTCAAAGCCTTTGGACTATTTAACCTAAATAATCATAGTTCAGAGCCTATGGTTTAATGATTTAATCAACTGACGAGGGCCACAGAAAATGGTAATTGCAAGACATGAGCAGTTGTCCTTGAGGAATTTCACATGGGATCTGCAAAAGGCTCAAGTCTGCTAATTTAGATATAAACATATACAATTCCCATTATGTTTCATCATCAGTCTGCTGCTGAAAGACATGTTTCTTATGTAAAAATCGTGTTACCCATGTATTCGATGTTTATAATAAACAAGTTTCAAACCAGTCAATCCACAGAATAAAAAAAGTCATACAAACGAAAAACCCCATTTCATCCACTTAGTGGTGGATTTTCGAAAAACCCCTTGTTATTATATCTTTACACTTCACAAAGATCATACCTTCCAAATTTCAAGTCTCTAGGGCCAGCGGTTCAGGCTGTGCATTGATTTATAGATTGGAGACCCCGTATGACCCTGACGGGAGGTGATTTTCAAAAAACAACGACTCAAACTGAACTTTATTTTAGCTGAAGAGCATACACACCAAATTTCAAACCAATCGATCCACAGAATAAAAAGTTGCATACAAACGTAAACCCCCATTTAACCCCCTGACTTTTGACTGACCTGATAGCTCAGTTGGTAGTAACCCTGCCTTCTGATCTGTAGGTTGTGGGTTCGATTCCCACTCGGGACAAACATTTGTGTGATGAACATCGATGTTTGTTCTGTGTCTGGGTATTATATTGTATTCTATGTATGTATTTACAAACAAAAAGTATCTAAGTATTACATCAGTTATCTGGTTCCCATAGTACAAGCTATGCTTAGTTTGGGGCTAGATGGCGCTGTGTGAAATGTCCACACATATTTATTTATTTATTTAAACCAACCATAGAGATATATAAGAGTTAATATAGACCTTCAATATCATGTAATTACTTTTCAATATATTTTGAATAATTGTCAATAACAATAAAGTTCAACGACACATATGAAACCAAAACAATGTTAAAAGCCGAATAACATGCACATTGACAGAACAGCATTGAAGAAGAGCATTAATTTACCATCAATCGACCGCAACAATGGCGTGTACATACATGTACCGTGATAATAATACTGACATTGCGAAATCAAGCTAAAACCATAACTTTTATAGAAAAAAAGAAATACAGGGATAGAAAAGACAAAACACCAAAGGCTATACGAAAAGTATTCCAACCTATGAATGTTGGTGTCCACAGGCATAGGGTCTGAAAAACTATTCTAATATAAATTTCGCGACATTTATAATGAAGAAGTAAACCCTACCTTGTAAACCACCTCTTGTACCATCAAAAAATATATAATAAAACGAAGAAACACGAAAAACAAAACCATGAGACATCAAAACATCAACGCGATGTGATATGATCCAAAACGGAAAGTACCATGATGGTATCGCGTCATGGTGGGTTGCTATTACTAGAAACAAACGAAGCTTTTCGATTAGTTTTGCTTCAGCGATGAAAGGGTTAATTCTCAAAATCGAGCGGCATTACAAACAAAACTATCGCATTGAACGTGCATCATGAAAGCCAAGACGATATCCCGGCAACTCTTGGGAGCAAAGACGCACCTGTTCCACCGGCATGGCGGTAACCTGTTCTAAGACAGGCAGCACAGAAGGCAGCAGGGGCGTCAGCTCTGGGCTTGAACTGCCTTCGTCCGAAGACTGATTCATTGCAAGAACGGTTAGTGTCTGGACTTAATCATTATTAACAGCCTGACGACGTCCACTGCTGAACATAGGCCTCCCCCAAAGAGCGCCACTTTGAGCGCGTGATTTGTATAGATTATGCTATTTTTAGAATGAAAGATGAATCAAAATAAAACAACAATACACATCGAGATTTAATTTATTTCCAGTACCATTCATTACTAAATAAAAGATCATACCTGCTTTCAATACCTGATATTACACATCCCGTTATCACTTTCCTAATACACTCCATCACTCACGGCTACTAACAAAACTAGTGGCTGTGTACTATTATATTATTGTGGTTATTATCTATGGTGTCCCAAAAGCGTGGATCAAACCCAAATCAAAACTTAAGTAGTAAGAACCAGAACTAATACGAAATTAAATAAAATGTTGTGATGAATTAGTAATCAACTCGGCATAGTGTTGTGAGCTGCATTACTGCTAAGCATATTTTATATATTATTACATCTGTTATTTTTTGTATGTAGCTGTTTATTGTTCCTAATAAATAAAATTTTGAAGGTTATGGCATTAAAACTCGGCGAAAACATCTTCTAGAGAAAAAGACCTGTAGTTACTCAAATTATTTTTTTGTTAAAGGGAGCAAACAAGCATACGGCCCACCTGATGGGAAGTGGTCACCGTCGCCAATGGACATCTGTAACACCGGAGGAGGCGTCACCAATGCGTTGCTTACCCTGTAGGACTCTTTTAACCTTCCTTTTAAAGTACTCCATGTTATAACTCTGCGGAAAGACCGCTGGCGGGAGCTCATTCCACATTTTGCAGGTGTGCGGCAAGAAAGAACGCACAAATCGAGTCGTATGAAATTGAGATGTGTCTGGCACCTGCGGGCTAAATTTTTCTTAGATTCGGTTATACCGACACCTTAGTACGAATTAACGAATAGAACGTACCGTACATACGTATAATTCCTTATAATTATATATAAATCCCAAAAATTGTCTGCCAATTTTTAACAGGTAAAACATTGTAGAATGTAGTACAATGTTTAATATAAAAATTTTGTAGGTGATTTCGATTTTATCCTCAGTTCTTAAGACACCTGTATTATGTATACATGTATACCTACACCTAACATTATTAGCTCATATGCTATATAATATCAGTGAGTATAACTAATTTGAAGGTTTACCAGCAAAATCCATTTGCTACACTGAACTGATTGGTTTTAATGCAGGGTAAAACACAATGATTATTAGAAAAGCGTTAAAAGCACCTAACTCACCAGTTCAAAGAACCTCTACTGAGAAGAACTGGCAAACAAACTCGGGGGGCCAATTTTGCTAGTAAACATTAACAAATCGGTAGACATCGAAAGTTATATTTATTTAATGTACTTACGATTCCTAAATTCTATTGAAATTCTCTATTTTAGTGGTTTTCTATTTTGTAGCTAGACCAGGCAATTGAAAAGAATACTGACCGACTGACTGACTGAAAATGACTGCTGAATAATGAAATTCGTGGGAAATGGAGATCATACCTTGCTTATAATTTTTAAAAATTTTATTGTGTACTAGCTGACCCGCCCCGGCTTCGCACGGGTTAAATTTTTCTCACCTTTTAAACCTTCCCTAGACCTCCACGACCATTTCAAGACCAAGATAAGATAAATCCGTTCAGCCGTTCTCGAGTTTTAGCGAGACTAATGAACAGGATTTTTATATATAGAAAGATGAAGATGATGATGATTAAAAAAATATAAAACACTCAGATCGTCTTTTGGCTCAATAACTCAAAGATTGGTTCCTATACCGTTTGATATGTAAAAACCGCATAGAATGTGCATTTTTCTTCTTTTTTTATTAACTGACGTAAAGAATAATCTCCGCTTTTCACGAATGTCATTACCAGATACAATTATTATTGTTACTTAGTTAGCCAGGCTAGCTAAAAACAATAAAGACCTTAAGCTAAAGATAGTGATTAGACCATCCACCTAAATGAGTGAATATGTATAGTAATCGGGTTTTCTGTTCTCATTCTTTTTTTTCTCTCATATCTTATCTCAGGCCATTCGCTTTAGAAATAAGCTCCTTGCAATGTAAATTGATAAACGGAGTTTTACTAACTCTTGAGCCGTTAAATTTTTATACTGGGTTCAGTGACTTATCGACTAACTATGTATATGGTGCCTTTCAAACCAAAACACTGTAATACTACTCATACATTTTCATGAACTTCATGGTCCTTGGATCGATCACACTAAAATTTGCATATAAATGTTTTGTCAATACAAGAAATAAATATTGTTTGTAAATATTAACGTCAATATGTATTTATATAGACCAGTATATGTTTTATATTTATGGCTATAACAATGTATGCTTCTTTATTTAAACCTATAAAAACTCGTATTGAATCATCCTTTTCCGTCAAAATATACTCTCAATAATTTTAAGCTGTGGTTTACTACTAAGAGCATATGAAAGTTTTGCTTCGGGGTTTTGGCGGGAACGTGAAAAAGTTCACGTCGTTGCATTGTATTATTTCACAAAACTTATGCTTTTTCTAGTGTTAATGTTTAAAATTAGTGGCATTTTACGGATTAAGCGCTGAATTACGAGTATAAGTGTGGGCAAGTGATATAATGTAGTGAAACGTGGTTTTTCGTGTTGCTTCCAAAATTCCATAGAAGCCTCTAGTAAAGTTGCCACTACTTTACTAGGGCATGACTTAGACTGGATTATGACTACCTGACTTAGACTGTACTATGACTACCCTGACTGACTGTGACTAAGACTTGACTTTACATGAAATATTTCATAATACGATGAAAAACTACAATACTTGACACTGGCTAAATACACTATGTGTGGAGCCAAACTATAAGAAAAAAAAAAAAAAAAAGTTTTGCTTCGCCAGCTTAATCGTCATCGCTGTCATCAGCGCGACTGTGGTTCCTTAGCTCAGCTTTTATCTTATCAATCAACGTTTGGATATCGTTGGACAAAACCGCAGCAACGTCAGGTGGTATAGCACCGAGCTCCTCCACGATGGACATCGCAGTTCTTCCAAAACGTGTTTCTAATTGAGCGGCACTGACTTCATCATTAGCATCCAATTCTCCAAGATTGTCGTCATCTTCGAGGTTATCCCAATCTTCGGGATGTTCGAAAATATTAAATACTCCTGGAAATACATCGTAATGTGGCCATTCAGCTCCCATTGCTGGTATAGACATGATCGGAGGCGATGGGGGTGTCTTTCTTTTCGCCTGCTTGGGCTTTTGACGTTTCGGTTCTTCACACAGTTCATCATAGTCACGGTATGGCAAAGACGCCTGTGAGGGGAGTTTCATTCGACGCGCATTTAAGCGGTGCATCGCCTTCCTTGATGCCGCTTTTTTAGCAGGTAGTATCGTAGGCCACGGGCTCTGCAATATAACGCTTTTTTAATTAATTGAATCTAGGGTAATTTCAATCAACATTTTCAGTATTAGATTTTTTATTCACGACCTTTGTGAGATAATACGACTGATAAGCAGATTTAAACGTTATTGACAATTTTCACCCTTTTCCATACTATTAAATATTGCGTAACGAAAGAATAGTTATAGTTACGTTTTGTGTTTCTCCACTTTTTGAAATGGGCAATTATAAAGAACAAGATGACAAGCAGTGGCGTGCGGTTCATATAGACAGAAAGACACTGCCTACCCTAACTAACTCAGATAAATATTTAAATAGGTATTCTTATAGCTACGAGTTACCTATCTACTAACAAACAAAATATTGTTAAATAAAAACTTCAAAAGTTATCAGCTCCACCTGTCGAGTATTACTGGTAGCTTTAAATATAACTAATAATATTTATTTTATACTTTGAGGTGGCAATTACCTACATTACGACATTATTTAATCGACAAGACGACGAACATAAACCCACGGCACAGTATTTATGGTTAGTTAAAGGTTTAAAAAAAACTGCCTACCCTGTCTAAAAACTGTGCACGCCACTGATGACCAGCATAAGTTTCTTATACTATGAGTACGTATACTAAGTTACTAATGCTACCTGAATAGTTATTTGTATGTTACGCAATTTTTATTAATATAGAGGAAAACTGAAAAAAAAGTTTTAACAAATATCGCGCATATGGAATATGGGTTATTTGCGATAACATTAACTTAATAAAAAATTAATATAAGCAATCCAATTAAAAGTGACATAAAAAAGCGTGAAATAAAACAAATTAAAGTAAAATAAACAAAATTAGCTCTCACGATACCATTCGACGTCTATTTGGCTCCGTGTGTGGCACTCATACACTTCATATGAAACAATAATTTTGTTCTCATTTTTGTATAATAGTAACATTTTGATGCCAGCATAGATCACTTATCGCACATAGGTCATAAGTTACTATATGGTATTAGATTAGTTCCATATTGACCTACTTTCTGACTGGTGAAAGATACAGTCCCTGACAAGAACCAAAGTTCCCATATTTTTTGAAGTGATCTAGCTGCTATAAATTTTATAGGAAATATAAAGTCACTGGTCGGCCTACTGGCCGTCACGTCATGAAGTAATGTTGATGATCAAGAGTAAGAGGGAAGGATGGAAACACATTTTACCTCCAAATACCATTAGGGGTAATTGGTGGAGGAAAGTTAGGTAAATCCACTGAAGGAGTATATTGTATTGCGTTCGATCATGGATGTACCAAGTTTTTGACATTTCACGATCACATTAATATTGGCAACGACGCCTACTTCATGATAAAAGAAAATTTTGATTGCAAAATGAGTACATATACAATACAAAATATTAATAGTAAAAGAAAAAATACTACATGCAGTCAAAGCAACAATGTTACAAAAAAATATCCATAAAAAATGCACTAATGCCTGTAATTGCACGAAAAACGGCCTTGCCATTTTAAAGTTTCATATTTTACAAATTATTTCCAATGGAAATAAAATTTCTAGAGGTATTTCAATTTACAGGCTATGTGAAACTCTCGCGGCAGGGATAGTAGCAACACATACAAACTTACCAAATTGTGAAAGGTGGTGGGCGCAGCCTTGGGCTTAGGCACCGGTAACTGCGCATTCATATACGCCGTAAATGGCGCCGGCTCAGGCGGCTTGATGCCTTCGATTGTCAACTCTTTTGCCATTAGCGATTGGCGAAGCAGCGGCAGGCTTTTCTGATGGAAGCAGTTATAAATATTGATATTTAGATTAGTTTGTGTTCATATTGGTAAACTTTGGTAATATTTATTTTTACCTATTGTTGTGAGTTTTCCAATGGTATTGCGTAGATGTTCCACAAATACCCCACCCCCCCTTGAAAAATATCTTTATAAAAGGGGTTCATTTCATACTGATAAGTACTTGGATGGCATCATTTTTTCCAGATATTTTGATTTGAAAATCAAAAAGTTTTTGATAAGATTTCTATGGGACCAATTTCAAAAGTAGTACCTACAATCCTTACAAATAAAAAAAAAAAAAATTTAAATTTTATTTTATTTATAAGTTATAAACGACAGAATTGTAAGGTAAAAAAAAACACATCCGAATTGCAAGTCTAAGTTAAGTGAAATTTAAGTTTATAGGTACCTTCAAAAAGCCGATCAAGCATGGCTGCGGACTGGCGTTGAGCAGCCTCTCAAGCCTGTCGCAGAACTCCTCGGGCTCCACCTTCGCGTCGATGAGCTCCTGGATGAGGTTACGAACGTTCATCTCTACAGACGGCGGCTCCTTTGATGACAGGTCCAGCAGGTTGGCCAGGAAGTTCCGGCATTTCTCCTTTGTGTTGTCCGACGGTTTCTGTCGTAGGTTTTTGTACGTTGAAGATAAGGTATATTTAGGAGTATAAAAGTATTTTTATTATATTAACCATTAATAAGTAAAATCTTTTAGACCACCCTTATAGCATGGACAACAAATTGTAAAGGAAAAATTTGAATCACAAACGGGATTTGAACCCGCATCCAAAATTTGTCCATCTCTTTTTACCTACAAGCGGAGTAAAACAGGGGAAAGACAACTTTCTCCACCGGCTGATGTTAAGCGTGCGCTGATATCTTCGCCTGATATTTATCTGGATGACTTCAACAGTATTTTTTTAAATACGCCACGATCACCGTGATTTATTAAAAATATAAATACAAATAAATTACGAACTGGATTGTAACTCAAACTTAAAAACATATGACTATGTGTACAGAAATCAAAATGGCTAGAGACAAATGCGGATAAGAATAGTCATCAACAAAACCACAAGCATTGAAAGCTACTACTAATAATAAAAATTAAATCTAAACTTACAACATAAGTCGTGTTAGACGGCTGGTTTTGAATCGACGTTTGTGTGGGCGGCGCAGAGCCCAAGGCATGCGCGACAGGCGCCATCTGTTGAAGCTGTCCCGGCTGCGATACCGGAAGTTGACCCTGTTGCAGTCCTTGAAATTGTATAGACTGCAAGCCTTGTAGTTGGACCGGCTGCGATCCTTGATGTTGACCTGGCTGCGGTCCCGGCATTTGGGTCAGCTGCTGATTTGGCAGCTGTCCGGGATTGCCGGACTGGTTCGCCATGATGCTGGGTGGCGGGGCGCTTGTCGACACCGTCGGAACCCCCGGGTGCTGCGCGGACAAAGCACCTAGTCATTAAAACGTCACCTCGCACACCACATGCCATACCTCAGTAGCTATAACGGGTTAAGCACACATTCTGAAGCAAAGTAAAACAGAAAGGGCAACATATAGCTTTTCATGACAGGCGCAAACGGTAGATAATGCCTGAAAACCAGCCTAGATTTATAGAACACGAATAGCGACAATATTTCCAAACAAATATCATACAACAATGCAGGCTGCTAAGCGCTTTCAAGCTCAAACCGACAATGCCATCCGCTCGCTCTACTCTCTACTAACACAACGTAAAAACAACACGTTCGCGCCTTACATACAAGTAAAATGAGTATACACAGATTAGTATTTTATAAATCCACAATGATGAGAATTCCGATTAGGATTTTGCCTCGTCAATTAACTTAAACATGCACCTCCACCTATATTATACATGCACGATAGAAACCGGACAAACATAACTATTTCGCGTTATTTGTCCAATTTGAGTTAACGCGATGGGTAGGGGCGTAGACGCATAAGGGAATGAGTTGGACAGGCACGGGAAAGGCGCGTCAGGTGGGGTATGGGGTAGGTAGGCTATTGGCGTATGAGAGTGGCGTGGCAGTGCCTACTTACTGCCGGCACGGTAGACAGCCGGATGTTCTGAGAGGGCGGTGCGGCCAGCGCGCTGGTTGCGGGCGCGGGACCGACCCTCAGCAGCTGGTATTGACCATTCTCAGTCTTTAACAACAAATGACCCTGCTGCCCCGGTTGAAGACTCTGCAGAGTTTGCAGCGTAATCTAAAAATGAACGCCTCGTTTCAAACTTTCGCTCAACTCAATCACTGAGCCAATACTTTCTGATGTTATAGATGTTTTAAAAGGATATTCGTCAAATTTTATTTCCGTAAAATGATCTGAGCAGGTCATTTGTTAATAATCAAATATGTAACACATTTGAGTGAGTATGTATATTAAATTGTGGAGATGATGGTGCAACGCAACATCTATTTGGTGGACACAGGGAATTGGGTCAAATAGTTGGGGTTATGTGGACAAGGTGTGTGACCAGATCTGGTATAATCTCTCAGGCATATATTATGTACATAGATAGCATGGATTTATAACTTCATTAATATATACACCAATGAACATTTATCAGCATTATGACCAGAAAGATTGTCATGCACAACATTACATTGTGCATTGTAAGGATACTAAGAAAAAGGTGTTATTATTAATTCAATGGAACATTTTAGTACAGGATTTGAATACTGTTAGTTGTGGTGACCATTTATTCTGAGTAATATTTTATATTTAAGGTAGAGGAAAGCCGTGACTTACTGCTGTAAATTACCTGCTACAACTAATATAATGGGTATAAAAGAGACATGTGCAGGTATTGTAGCTGATAGAAAAATCTCCTATTTAAAATATTATTAATAGCATAATCCTTTAGATGAGCTTACAAAATACATCTTTGCTAGAGATTAATTCTGCATTAAATGGAACATAAAGTTAAAAATCATAGAATTTTATTGCAAATACGCTATGTTTAGCATTTTTACCATTTAGGGGAAACAGTAGCAAAACCAAATGATGGGCACAGATAAGACAATATGGTTGAAGGTGGCTACTACACCTGGATTGGTTGGCAACTGGTTCTGTCACTACATAAATCAGGCTGCTGGATAGATAGACACTGTTAGGTGCTTGGTGACTAGGGCTTGCTATTCAATTTTGCTACACATACTAGCAGCCAGCATGAAATTAAGCATTTTACATAGTATTCCTCGAGAACCTGAACACCTATGTATTAGACATTATGCAGCAACCAAGCGGACGGGATAAAAGAGGTTTGTACATTCAGCAGTCTTGCAGTGGCAGCAGAGGATGTAACATTAATTACATACATGCAACTTGCTGACAGTGAATATTTAATAATACAATCTAACATTCATAATGGCGAACATTATTTGAAGTATTATAGTTGTTATTTTTTTTTAATACCCTTATTTTATAATATGGCAGACTTGCTTCAAACAATGTTCAATATGGTCAAACATTGCTGTATTGGGTGGTGGAAGTGTTGAATGATGGGAATGTGAATGTTATTTAGTTCATCAAGCCTTTAAAAATGATTATTGGTTATATTATGTTCAGTATGCTTGCAGTTATGTACAAAGCGTATTGGTTTAAATATTTTGATGATTATTATTGTGAGTCACCAACTTCAGACTGATAGATTTGTATTTTCAAATAATTGCATGTTAAAAGCAGTTGTGTATGTAAGATTGAACCTACATAGGGTGAGTTTAGTATAGAATGAAGTAATTTAACAAATTAGGAAATGATTTTTACACACAGTATTTACTTCTCCATTTATCACAACTGCTACTGAAAATACACCTACAGCATAAAAATAATAATTAATAAAACAAATGCCAGAATGACTGAGCCGTGATTGGATGCTACTTTTAAATAACTATCTATGTGAGGTAAATATCCTGGTGTAAATGTTTTCAGCCTGCAGAATGCCTCAGACCAGGGACGCTCAAGCAAGAGCACCAAGATTGCGATTGCAAGAGCTAGATCATGTACACACACTCATGGACATAAATCTAGACTTCAAGGTATTAAGGCAGCTGTTACAAAAGTATTTATGCAGGCTTTGCTGACATCTACATCTGTTTTATCCACAGATCACCCGTAACTAAAAAAAAAACAATAAACTACTTTGTATGTCCTAACAATTTTCTGAGAATCAATATTAGTATGGTACATTTGCTTCACTTTACACTTTTGAATTTGTTTATCACACACATACCGCAAGATGACATAAACAGTCTCATTAATTCAATGAATAATCGTTGCTGACAAGTTCTGAATAGCAGAGGAGGACATACTTTGTATTAAATTGTCCTATTCTTTCACAATAAATTCATTTTCTTTAGAAATTTCATTTTGTAATAATTTTAAAATTAAAATACAACGTTATAATGTGAAGAACCATCCTAAAATTTAAATTAGTACATGTTGCTTAGACTTTTTTGATGTGTGTAGTAGCAATTGTTGTCAATGTAATAAGCCGTTCTTGTACCAGAGCTGATTCAGTGACTATTCACACTCACTGCAGTTTTGCTTCAAACATGATATACCTATGCTAATTATGCTTCCTAATAAAAGACAGTTGAATGCTTACCACTACCACTATTTAAATATTTTTTGTGGTAGATTTTTTTTTTTTTTTTTATGTGATTGAATGACGTGACTAGCAAGTCGTTCACCTGATGTTAAGTGATACGGCCGCCCATAACAGTTGCAGTGTCACCCGGAACTTTAAAACAATAAAGTTTCGCGTGACACTGCACTGCGCACGTCATCCTGAGACATCACCAAGTCTAGTAATCAGATTACTAGACCGAGTGATCAGATCATAAAGTCTCATTTGCCCAGTAATTTCACTAGCTACAATGCCCTTCAAACCGGAACACAGCAGTGCTTGCACACTACTGCTTGGCGGCAGAATAACTGGCAAAGCGGTGGTACCTACCTAGACGAACTTTGCAGAAAAGTCCTACCACCTAGTGAAAGATTGTCAACATATCTGTCATACTCATAGTCTGAGAACTCTAGCTTTAGACAATTAAACAAAAATTAATTACTATTTTAACTACCTACTCAATTTAATCATATCAGTCAGAAGTAATCAATAAGTTAGGATGATTTTATTAACAATAATGAGTACTAATTATAATGGAAATACATGTAGAACCATAAACTCACTCCTGGAGCAGCTGCTCTTGCTCCTTGAGGAGTCCCAATGACCACCCTCGGAGAAACTGTAGCCACAGACTTCTGAGCAGCCACTGTAGGTGTTCCAGGTCTCATGTTTAAGATCTGTACATTTGGGAGAATGCCTGGCTGCCCGGCCCCCAAGTTCTGAGAGGTGACAACTACATTTTGCCCTCCAGGCTTGTTTAGAGTCATGACATTGGGTATGGATCCCGACATACTTGAGCTCATGGTCATTGGCACGGACACCATGCCAGGCTGCATATTGACTTGGCCTGAGCCAGAGCCTTGCTTTATTACCAGCGGTTGCTGCATGACGAAAACGACGTGACGCTTCCTTCAGGTATCGATCGATACCGAAACACGATGCCGATGCGGCTTAGGTAGGAAAGTTATTTTTATAAAAAACTTCAACTCTAAAACGCGATGTCTTTATAACACATTTTGTGCAACTTATTCACTTGTATGTTGTTGTAAGTAGGTCACTCAGGGGATTTGATTTTTGACTGCACTGTCTCTTCTAATCGATTCAATGCCTATTATGCAACGAATGCAACCGTTTGCATAAAATGGAAACAATCTCAATCTCTACTATGGAAACTACAATGAGTTTCCAAACCAATCAATAATAAGTTGATTTGAATTTGATTTGATTACGTTTTCTAATCGTATTCTTCTTCTTTTTTAGTTAAATGGCATTAGGGCATTTTCTGAAAGCTGGATGGCACGTAGTTCTATATTCCAAGATAGATGGCGCTGACGAGACATGGCTTATTTTTTTGTGAGGTGGCTTTTGCCCTCTGTCATAGCACTTTCACTTCACTCACCAATTGTGCCTTCACAAGGCAGTAGTAGCTACTTAAAAAATTGGCCAGATTTAGAAGTTTTTAATATTTTGAAGTAAAATTCAGAAATATAGCTATGAAATGTTAATTCATTGACTTCGATATTTGGTGGGAATCGTTGTTACCACACAGATCGGCAGGAGAACTAAAGTGACCGATATAGCTCTTAGAATTAGCAATGGGCAGGCCACATCGCTCATAGAACTAGCAACCGATGGGGCAGAACGGATCTCGAGTGGCGATCACGAACCAGAAAACGCAGCAAAGGCCGACCTCTGGTAGGTACCTAGACCTACTTACCTTAGTCCTTATTCTGGGATTCGTTGAACTCTATGATTAAAGGGTTACAAATACAAGCTGGTTGCACCCTCACGCCTAGTAAAGACATGATTAGAAAATATATGAATGTAAAACCCATTTGTGATGAAAAAAAGAGGGATATAAATCTAACGTTGATTAGGTAATTATGATTAATGATAATTTTCCTTCATTTTTTCATCATTTCTACATGAATTTTGGATTCCTATTTAATAATACCTTGATATTTTAAAATAATTATTTGTAAATACTAATGAAAAATATTTCTATTATTTCCCTTGTATCACTACTGTTACGAGACGATGCATATTTCTGGGAAAATTCAAAGTTTGGGCAGATTTTTAGCCTATTTAGGGCAGACTCTGCAATGTACAGATTTGTGACATTGTCACAGCCTTTCCTGCTTTTGCTTCACATCGTGGACATAGATGCGGAGAGTAGCTGTCTATGGTCTATGCATAAATCACAGAATTGATTTTTCTCTAATCTGTGGCATAAATCTTCGGAATCACAGACATGCTAGTGATAATTATTCATGCCAAAAAAAGTCTAGGGCTGTCATTCGCGGCCATGTCTCGTTAACGCCATCTAACGGATTTTAAGAAACTATTTTTTTATTTAGTTGTCATAAAACCTCCTATTATGCGAGTGTCATAATGATGTCAATGTCAAGTGAGGAAAACTTGATTACTTGACTTTGACATCTATCGTCTATAAACTTTAGTTTGCACCACTTGTTTTTTCTTTAATCTGTGTGAACCAAGAAGTTAATTATTATAATATCAATATTCAATGAAGGTACTACCCAAAAGGAGTAAATGCTGCGAAAGGCAAAAACGGTCCTAGCGAGAGGCACCACTTCAAGTCCTTTGTCCTTTTCTAATGTTGACATCATCACGGCCACGGATACAAATTCTCCTCGCTTTTTTTGTCACAGCCGAGTGCAGCTCGCGTTTTGGAATGATTTCGATTGAAAATGCGCACTTTGATATTAGAAAACAAGCAAAAAAAAACAGCTATTCTCGTAAATATTAATAAACTAGGTTAGCGTTTTTAGAAAAAAAAAATGTATTCATCATTGACAACTTTTAAAATTTTTAGCATTGCTATTTTAATATATTTTTCTGATTATAAAAAAGCCTGAACCTACTACTTAAATAGTAGCTTATTCTAAAATGACGTAACCACAAGAGTTCAATGATAGTGAACATGATTACCGTAGCCATTTTCGAAAGCACCATTTGTCTGTGACCGTACCTTATCTGGATATTTCCCAATTTAAAACATCAATTATGTATTTTTAAATAAATGTTTTATGGATTACCTACCCAAAAATATAATATATTTCTAACTTTACGATATTTTACTGATAAGATATTTTTCCCTACAGTAGCAACACCAAATACTGACATTAAAATGCCATAAATTGTCCACGGGTTAGAAAGGGACAAAGGACTATAAGGTGGTGCCTCTCGCTAAGAACGTTTACTCCTTTTGGGTTGTAACTTCATGCATTGTATATTCTTTGTTTTTTATTTTCGTTTTTTTTTTAATCTGAATGTTGTCGATGTTGTGTTATTGTGTTGTGAGTTTCTTTCTTTTATTCTTTTCCTTTATCTTTTTATCTTGGTTTTCATTTCATCACAGAGTACTTTTCTATATAATATGAAAACGTTTTATCACGGTTATTTTGGCGAAAAGTTAGGGGCCACTGGTTTGTGACAAATACCTACGTTGTGTAAGTGAACAGAAGAACTCGCCAAAAATTAGAAATGTTGTAATCTACGATTGTAATAAAATTTAGGTTAGTCATTTGAAAACTACTTGTTATCATTATTATATTTTCATACTATGCAAGTAGAATTCTGTACCTTTAGAGTAGGTACAGCTAAGTCAGCTAATCCAGCTGATTACATGTAACAAACCTACTTTATGGTAATGAAGGGGGCGGATTTTATTAGCGTACGTTCTAACATTCAAATGATAGATCTCACACAATCTACTTCATCAACTTGTAACCTACTACTTATATACAAATGTAGAAAACTTCCAAAATAAACTGAGTAAAGTAACCTACTAGCAAGTAAACTGCATAGGTTCTTTACTAGGTGGTAGGATTTTATGCAAAGTTCATCTATGTAGGTACCGCTGCTTTGCCAGTTATTCTGCCACCAAGCAGTAGTGCAAGTGCTACTGTGTTCTGGTTTTAAGGTATTGTAGCTAGTGAAATTACTGAGCAATTGAGACTTCATGATGAGTAACTGTATCAACGCAGATGCGCAACTGTATTGCAAGGGCTGATCCACACTGGTGTTGGCACAGTGTTGGTGCAGTTCCATATCAGTGCTTCAGTGAGCCCAGAGTAATTTCCATACTTACCCATCACAGATCCATTAGTACATTAGGATTTTTGTTTATCATAATTGTTGCTAATGCTCTCTGCAACGGAACTGATGATTATAAATAATATTAATGTAATTTTTGTCCTTTCATCAAATACCATGAAATCAATGGATTCTTTTCAAACTAGAATGGTTTTTGTCGGAGTTCAAATTATAGAAAGTAAGGGGATAAGTGAGTTAACTATACCTGCTTTCTTAACGGTTTTTTTTTGTAAGTAAAAGTGTGAAACATAAGGGTGGCGCAATTACAAAAATGTGATAAAGATAAAGAAACCAGTTCTAATAACTCATAATTTTTGCTCCTTTTACAGGTTAACCAACATGGAGCGCTTCCCACTGAAGTCTTCCGTCCCTAAAACTGGCTCTATATACCAGTCTGTATACGAAAAGGTATGTGCTTATTACCTTTGCTTTCAATATGTGACATTAGCATGATGAAAAAAATATGTTGTCTCTGTGCACCAATAAACTGCATAGAAGATTACTTATTTAATTTTGCGGTTTCATACAATTATCTATCCCTTCCATCTAGTGTTGAGTAGCAGTACTATTTAAAGCATCACCATCTATGACGCATCTGGTAAATGAGGAAAGAAATCATGTTTGTTGTATGGGAACCCCCTTAAATATTTATTTTATTCTGTATTTTAGTATTTGTTGTTATAGCGGCAACAGAAATAAATAAATAAAATATGTGTGGACGTTACACACAGCGCCATCTAGCCCCAAACTAAGCAAAGCTTGTACTATGGGAACCAGATAACTGATACAATACTTAAATACTTTTTGTTTGTAAATACATACATAGAATACAATATAACACCCAGACACAGAACAAACACCTGTGTTCATCACACATATGTTTGTCCTGGGTAGAAATCGAACCCACAACCTACAGTTCAGAAGGCAGAGCAACTGCCAACTGAGCTATCAGGCCAGTCATAAATAGTCAGAAATACATCATCTGTGAAAATTTCAGCTGTCTAACTATCACGGTTCATGAGATACAGCCTGGTGACAGACGGACAGACAGCAGAGCCTCAGTAATAAGATCCATTATACCCTTTGGGTATGGAACCCTAAAAAATACCATGCTAATCCCAATGTGCAAATGAATTATTGAAAAAAATGTATCCTAATATGTCAGTCCAAAGTTTTATCAAAAAGGTTGCGACTTTGGTCAGTAGTTAAAGCCACCAAGAAAGACACGATAGACAGGTAAAAATCTAAACAAGGTTTCGACCTAAACATCGTGAAAATAGTAGTAGATTGTAATGAATAGGTTCAAAATAATATTCAATCAAAACAACATCCAGTTATCACATACACATAGCACAAGCTTTGCTTGGTTTGGGGCTAGATGGCGCTGTGTAAAATGTCCACATATATTAATTTTTATTTTATTTCTATAAAATGTAAAAACATCAGTAAAGAACAGGTAAGTATAGTAGCTAGATAACCTACTAGAAAAATAACTGTAACTGAATAGTGTGTATACTATACATTTGTCGTTGAAATGCATCATACAAATATAATGCATTAGGTCAGTTTCGGAATTATGAATTTGAAGCCAAAAAACACTTTATTTTCTTCTCGTGTCGGCTTATGTCGTGGCAAGCCGCATGGCGTCCAGTCCACCCGATTCATTCTGCTGACCTGCCTTAGTTTTACGAGAACAACCGATACCCGCCGTCAGCTTATCGTGCCCTCCACCACAGAATAAATAATAGTAGGTATGTACAGTAAGCATCAGATAGATTGATGTGTCTAAAACAGACTAAAAACTTCTGATCTCTTACTGTTGGTCTCATTAGTAAGCTCAAACTCGTGCAACAAGCTATGGAAGAGCTATGTTCGGTGTTTCCCTGCGAGATAATCTCAGCAACGAGGAGATCCGCAAGGGAACTAAAGTGACCGATTTAGTTTTAGAACTAGCTAGTTGAAATGGCAACGGGCCGGCCACATCGCTCGTTGAACTGTCAACCCATGGGGAAGAAAGGTTCTCGAGTGGCGACCACGAACCGGAAGACGCAGCGTAGGCCGGCCCTCCTCTAGGTGGACCGACGATCTGGTGAAAGCAGCGGGGAGCCGATGGGTGCAGGAGGCGATTAGCCGCTCAAAGTAGCGCTCTGTGGGCGAGACCTATGTTCAGCAGTGGGACGTCTTCAGGCTGTTGATGATGATGATGTACTCATGTCGTCTATGCCTGCGTAGATACCCACACACAAGTAAATAACGAATCTAAACTATATACAAAGTGGGTGGAAGGAAACTGCATGGTATGAGACAAGGATGATACTTCCCCTACTAAACTGGCATGTTCCTAGGCATAGAACTGATGTTGATAGCTACAACATGCAGTGGCACAAATCACTCTTATAATAAAAGAATAATTTTTATCTAATTACCTTGAGCTCGGCTCGATACGACGTAATTTTCCGCTTTCACCAAGATAGGATCGATGATTTTCCGCCCGATTTGGTCGAGAGCCAATGTCGCTGTAGAAGTAGGGCTGGCTCGAGGTTTTCTCACCATATGAGGATAACTAAGAATCTCACCCTGAATGCATTGCGTAGCGCAGGCTGCTGAGCGGTTTTCAAGAGTATAATACACAGCCAATCAACAGGGAACGACCCGGCGACGACGCAAGCGCGATGGCGGCATTTGTATAAATACCTGCCTGCCTAGTGCCTACCTATAGTTTTGAACTCTGCTCTCTCCGATTGTGTTTCTGGCTAGATAACAGACGAATGAACAATATTGAATTTATTGTCTATACAGTTTCTTAGGTGTACCTGGCCGTGAAATGTATCTTAATATTTCATTCGTATTCCACGGCCCTGATTATTCTGCCGATTTCACAGAGGAGATTCTCGTGTTGTTTTTTCCCTTTTCTTAAATTTTTTTGGAAATCGGTGGAAAATATATTATACTAGATGACTATATAGATTATAGATGATAATATATCATCCAAGTATTACTCAGTATGAAAAAGCGATAGAATTCAGTTTAACCACTTCAAAAAAAAATCAAAACGTATAGGCCTAGATCTATTCAAACGATTGATCTCATAAACAAAAGGTTTTGTTAAATTTAGAGAGTGATAACCATTACCCCCTAGACGCTAAAACGTATAGGTCACTCATGGGCTCCATCGTCTCTATGACACGTGCAGCGACGGCAATAACGTTTTCAAATACCGAGATGGGCCTCCTAATTTAGCTTGACTAATTCGGAGCATTAAGATTAGGAACGGTGGGATTTAAGCTCGTGGTACCTACTTATCAGACGTTCCGTGGCTTAGGCTGGGTGACAGAAGACTTGACGAGTGACGACTGATGAGCCTGATCTGATTGCACCACGTAGACCTTATGTTAAGCCTGGTTTCCACCAAAGCGGAGAGGAGGGGAGACGAGAGGAGATGTGCTGCGAAGGTGGCTGGCTATTTCCATCAAAGCCGAGAGGAGATGTGAGCTGTGCGTAGCGGAGATGTGAGCTGTGGGAGCTCAAAATCAGTCAAGTCTTGTCAGAGAAGGGAATGGGGAGCTAGAGCGCGGGCGGCGCCGCCCGTCTATACACATCTCCGCTCTGCTCTGCCGAGCCGCTTGCTCGCGCGGGGGCAAAATTCTATAGAAAAATGAGCCATCTCCTCTCCTCTCCGCTTGATCCGTTTCCACCGAAGCTGAGTAGAGAGGAGATGTGGAAATAACGAAATCTGATTGGTTATTCAAAACACATATATCCTCTCGTCTCCTCTCCTCTCCGCTTTGGTGGAAACCGGGCCTTAAACTGAATACGGGTGCACCTTTAGCCACTTTTACTCTGTACTTGTTTGCTAATTTTTTTATTTTTTTATGTAAACGAATGACGTGACGAGCTAGTCGTTCGCCTGGTGTTAAGCGACACGGCCGCCCATAACAGATTGCAGTGTCACTCGGAACCCTAAATTAAAGTTTCGTGTGACACTGCGCGCTGCGCATTCATCCTGAGACATCACACAGTCTCGAAAAGTTTTCTAGACTATGAGATCAGTTCGTAAAGTCTCATACAAGCAATTCAAAAGAGCGATCGAATGTAAAATATCATCGAATCCAATATACACTGGTCTTTTATTGGGGAGCTATTGTGTGCAATCTTAACAATAAGCAGCAGTGGGTGCATATTATGTCAACTAGGACCGGTAGATTGGTCAAGTGAATAGTCAGTAGGTATAGGCGGCACCCACTTCTGTGCAAGAACGGACATCTCTACAACATTTTAGCAATGGAATCTCTTCTCTGCATAAAATTACAATATTGTCTGTTTGATTGTATGTTTGTTTGTAAAGCTTTCACGCCAAAACGGCTAATCGCTTCGAATTACCTTTGTGGGTAACTTGAAGGTATTGAGAACAACGTATACGCATAATATAATATCTACAATAAATAATATAATCGCCTTATAGCGAAGAGCCTCGACCAACACCTTGAGAGGCTCTCGCTAGACGGTTGGATCAAGGGTCAGATTCAGAAAGCCGTACTCCTTGACACGGCACGTATTGTCAGGAGGTTCCTCACTCTGCAGCCCTAACCACCGGTAGCTCGGGTCCTGCCCCGCTGTCGGCGGCACTCTAGGTTTAGGGTTTTTTTATAGTATTTTTGTAATGTATTTTTATAACAATATTGTAAAAAAACATAAACCTAAGAAAAAATTATAAATGAGTATATATGGTTGTATTGTATCTATCATGCGTGCGGATAGGAGAGCGACGGCAATAACCTGTGTGCAGCCTACACACATTCAGTTTTAACTGTGCGATTTTCTGTGCAGTCAGACTGTACATAAATATCGTACGTACTACCCACATAGAACTGCGCAGTTTTCTGCTACACATTCTAAGTTTTGACTGCACAGGCTTTGTAGGTAGATACAGTTTATCAGGTGCAACGTTTGACTCTGCGCGCCTAATTCAAATTTTCTGGCGTTTTTTGCCAATCACAGCTTGATTACTCAACCTGATTCCATAAAAACTGATTTTGCGTAAATGAACAGCGAATATCAACAAATTACTGTTGCAAATATTACCTAGATATCATTGTGACAAAGGTCAATAGACTGAAAAGCCAAGACGAAATTTGTTTATTGCCATTTATTTCTAAACCAATGATATTTAGGTGATATTTTTAATCGTAACTGGTTGATACGTTCTATTTATATGAGAAAAATTAGGTTTTATGAACTCATATTGAGTAATTATGCTGATTAGCAAAAAAACGCAAGAAAATTTGAATTTGGCGCGCAGTGTGCAGTGTGTTCGGGGCTATTTTGATTAGATCCCAAGGAAACTGCAGATGAACTGATTGATCTACACACCTTACGATTTATCTGTACAGTCTGACTGCGCTGATAAATTGCACAGGTAAAACTGAAGGTGTGTAGTAAGGCTTAAGGATTATATCTAGATTAAACTTTCCTTGAGCCGACGCTGGCTGCTAGTGCCATCTCGATTTACACTTTTTTTCCTTATATATCGGCTCCACATATAATGTAATTTAGCCAATGTTAAGTATTGTAATTTTTCATCGTGTTATAGAATACTAGCAGCGCCCCGCGGTTCCACCCGCGTTCCTACAGGAACCGTTCCCGTTTTTGGGATAAAAAGTAGCCTATGTTTTAATCCAGGGTATAAGCTACCTCCATACCAAATTTCATCCAAATCCGTCCAGCTGTTACAGCGTGAAAGAGTAACAAACATACACACATACACACATACGCACAAACTTTCGTCTTTATAATATTAGTGTGATAGTGTGAAGTGTGATTTCACGTAAAGTCAAGTCTAAGGGTTGGGTTTTTTGATCCTTAGTTAATGTAACCGATGGTCAAAATTAGTTAAAGTTTTTAACTATTGGTTACCTTAGTCATAGTCTAGGTAGTATATAGTAGCATAGTCCAGTCTAAGTCAGCATGACTTAGACTGGACTATGCTACTATATACTATATTTACTATGCCCTAGTAAAGTGGTGGCAACTTTACTAGAAGCTTTTGTGGAATTTTAGAAGCAACACGAAAAACCACGTTTCACCACATTATATCACTTTCCCACACTCATTCTCGTAATTCAGCACTTAATGCGTAGAACGCCACTAATTTTAAACATTAACACTGGAAAACCACAAGTTTTGAAAAATAATACGTGATACGTCCATCGACGTGAATTTTTTTGCGTTCCCGCCAAATCTCTTCACTTTGTTTACGACTTTAGAAAAATATTTCGACTGTCAATAATTGTTTAAAATGAAACGTTTGCCATACTTATTTGTAAAAAAATAAAACAAATTAAAATAAAATAAAACGTGTAGCTATTACTGTTCTAACTGACTAATATTTTGGACATATTATACATATATTTTTCATGTAGAAAATGTCAATAAAATACCCGCGTAAATACTTCAATCAAATATTTTATTATGAATGCATGTATTTAGCGTGTGGACCACAGAATTATATAAATATAGCTAAGGACGTATTAATCCTCCCATCATTTTAGTTATCTGGAAAAGTTTCAAATGCTTGATCAATTGTTGCTCGGTATATCTAGAGTACAGATTACTAAAGCGGAAGACGAAAATCACAAAGTGTACTTTCCTTAGCTTCAACTTGAATACAGAATACAGAAATTTTCGAGGGTTGCCATTTTCATGACTGAAATATCGCTCGGTGGGATTGTCAAATGGCTTGCGTTGCTTGGCTCGACGCAGGATGTGGAAAGAACCTGCTGCGCGGTTATTGATTTTCCCTCGGTCGCTTAAGCCTGCGACTCTGTTCTAGACCATTCGTCGCGTCTCTATTGTCATACCGAGTTTTAAAATAAAAGCTTTTTGGATAGTTCTGCTATTTGGCTGTATTATTATTCGGCACCTAACGATATGTGACGCGAGTGAGTATGGCTCTCAGTCATTAGTTGCCGTGTAAAATTATTAATATTCAATCAACAAATCGAGTTCTATATACATAAAGGCCAACTATAACTGGTGTGGTGTTTATTAATTAAACGCTATCTGATTACTCGGAGTTGTGCACAGTGATTCCCCTCAGTTGCGGTGCTAAGTGGCTCGAATGATGTTGTTTAATTAGCTCCGTACATTAATTTTGACGAGCTTTAAAAATTCGGAACTGCATTGCTATAATTAAGTGGAATGTCATTGGCATTTATTCAGATGTAATTAATTATAGGTAATGGGCCCATTGGTTGTAATGTGGAATGGATGCATTCGGTAACTGTTAGGGTTACGGCCCTCGCAGCAGAGTGTGGAAGTGGCGGCAATAAATAACATCTAAATATGAGAGTAGAGAATAAAAGATAAATAGTAAAACAACTGTGTATGCTGTAAAGTTTTCTATTAAAGTGACGTACATAGGCAGGTATCAAAAGGTAGACAGAGAACATAAATTATTTTTAATTTAAATACTACTATCAAAAAGGCTTTACTAACACGCCCCCTTAATTTATGCTCTCAAGGCCTATTCAACGTACCCCCTAAGTTACACATATATTATCTTTAAGCCCTAACCCTATCATGCATCTATAATGTTTGCACTTAGGCAAGGCTTTCGTTAATATATCAGCCGTCATATCATTTGTAGAAATGTATCTTAAAGAAATGTCCTTATTATTCTTTAACACATCTCTAATAAAATGGTACCTTATGTCTATGTGCTTACAACGAGAATGGAGAACTGGATCCTTAGCTAGCGCGATAGCACCCTGATTGTCTGCATATAAAGTAATTCTAGCATACCTGAGTAACCCAATTTCAGTAAGCAGACTGTTCAGATAAACCGCTTCTTTCATGCATTGTGATAGGCTAACGTACTCTGACTCACAAGAAGAAGTTGAGACACATCTCTGTTTCTGTGATTTCCACGAAACGCACGCACCACCTAAAATGAAAGCATATCCGGAATATGAACGTCGATCTAGTTCACAACCTCCCCAGTCCGAATCTGAGTATCCTATCATTGACTCACCAGTCTTTTTAAACGAAAGTCCGTAATCGTGTGTTCTCTTCAAATATCGCAACACACGCTTTGCGAAATTCCAACTCATGTCATTCGGATTTTCATTGAATTGTGCTAATTTTACCACACAATTCATAATATCTGGTCGACTTCCCGTTGCCAGGTACATCAAGCTTCCTATGAGCTCTCTATATCCACCTTGTGTATTATTCACAACAGACACATCAATTTCACTTTTGGAGTATATTAATTTTTCATTCGGACACAATGGAATTGCAACAGATTCCTTGCATTTTTCCATTCCATAATCCTGTAATAATTTCCAAATATATTTCGTTTGTGACAACGTAATGACACCTTTATCTCTGACAATGTCAATACCGAGAATATATTTGGCATGTCCAAAGTCTTTTAGTTCAAACTCTTTGGATAATTCTTTCTTAAAGTCGTCAATGTGAACTCTTTTGTTACATGCTATCAAAATGTCATCAACATAGACCAAAACAAAAAGTTTTGTTCCATTCTCCTCCTTAAAATACAAACAAGGTTCATTTATGGAAGCCTTGAATTTCATTTTAATAAGTTTTTGATCCAGCATTATGTTCCATTGCCGCCCCGCCTGTTTCAATCCGTACAATGCCTTTTTTAATCGGCAAACATCTCCTCCGGCTTCAAGATCCTTTAACATCTTTTCGGCTTTGTCTCTAACAGTTAAGTCTTCACTCTGGTTTCCTGAAATGTTCAAAAGACAATTCTTAAGCAATTGAGGAATTTTCATGTAAATTTCTTCTTCCAAAATTCCATTTAAATACGCTGTATTTATGTCCAATTGATGAATTTCCATGTCCATTTCCACTGAAAGAGCAACTAACAGTCTCACTGATTCAAGTCTCGCCACAGGAGCAAATGTACTATGATAATCAATACCATACCTTTGGCTAAATCCTTGTGCTACTAATCTAGCTTTCTTCTTTTCAGTTTTATCTGGATTTAACTTTGTAGTTAAAACATAGCGACATCCAACAATGTCACGATTTGCCGGTTTCTTAACAATATCCCAAGTTCCATTCTTCAGTAAACTTTTGACTTCGGATAAGATAGCCTGTTCCCATCCATACCTCTCATTACTAGAAAGGGCTTGTTTTAATGTAACTTCTGTAGCACCTGCAAAATCTTGACAGTCGGTAAACTCATCGGGGTCTGACGATACACCTTCGCCCTCACACGGATGTTGTGGTAACTCTTCTTCTCTTTCTGAAGTTACTTCAATCAATTTGTAAATTTTCTTCGGACGACCCGTACCACTTTTATCTAGGTGTGGTCTCCCTGGAGCTCTCTTGTATATCTTTTCTGGTTCCTCATGCCTTATATCCGGTCCCATATCACCACTTTGAAGAACATCACAGTGTGATTCGATATTTGGCATTAATGGCATCGTTGATTCAATACAAGAATCCACACAAGTATGCTCACCATCGGGTCCTACTTCATCAGAATTACGATCAGAAACTTCTGCCGAAGTAATCTCTATTTCCGCATACGTAGGTTGCATTTTCAAAGGAGAAACACATTTTTCAATGTTTAGCGGATCTTTTATCAAATTATCTTCCAAACGATTTCCGCTTTGATGAAATCTAACATCTCTCGATATTTCGATTTTCTTGTCGGTAGGAATCCAAACTCTATATCCCTTAACATCTCTTGGATAACCAACAAAAACACCTTCTTGACTCCTTTCTGCCAACTTACTTTTATTTGGTTCTTTATTTAAAACATGTACCTTAGTTCCGAACTTCTGTAGGTAATGTAACTTGACAGGTCTGCCATACCATTTCTCATACGGTATTTCTCCTCCAAGAGCATTCGATGGACATCGGTTTCTTATATGACAAGCCGTCACCACAGCATCTGCCCAAAAACCCGCCGAAAGACCTGAGGATATAAGCATGCATCTCGCCATTTCGACTAATGTCCTATTCATCCTCTCAGCAACTCCGTTTTGCTGAGGAGTCCGAAGAGCTGTCAATCTTCTACCGATACCTTCGTTCTTCAAATATTCATCAAACTCTCGATTGCAATATTCACCTCCGTTGTCGGATTGCAAATATTTTATCTTTTTACCCGTTACGTTTTCAACATAATTTTTGTAAATTTTAAAAACAGTAAAAACGGAACTTTTTTGTTTCAATAGGTACACTTCACACCAACGTGTACTATCGTCGATAAAAGTAACGAAATATTTAGCGCCGCCTATTGCCTGCGTATTAAAAGGTCCGACCACATCTGAATATACAATCCTCAAAACCTCATTACAGGGTCCGTTTGATTTTGAAAATGGTAACGAACTCATTTTCCCTCTCGCACACACGTCACAGTCATGCAGCTCATGCTCATTTATCCTCTGAGTTTTTATACCAGCTTTGGTCAAAACTCTTGATAAATCCCTTGCATTTAAGTGTCCCATTCGTTCATGCCACAACCACACATTATCCTCTGACACTACTGATGCAGATTCATTCTGTTCCCTAACGTAATATAAATTACTTTTACGATCCGCAACTACTTCAATTTCCCCATGACAATTTTTTACTATGGCCTCATCCTTAGTAAACATTACAGTATAACCTTTATCTGTAATCCTTGCCACTGAAATTAAGTTACATCGCAGATCGGGAACGTACAATGTGTCTGGCAATTGAACATTTGTTTTGGACTCACCTTTATATGCAGACAGTGTGACCATACCTTTACCTTCAACTTTTGTGGTCAAGTTGGAAGCTAAATTTAATTGACTCGATGACGGTAACAAACCCTCCACAAATTTGTTTACGTCCTTACATAGATGTGATGTACACCCGCTATCTAAGATCCAGTTTCCATTTCCGCTGTACACACCATTACATTGATCTGTAACACAATTAAAAGAATCAAAACTGGTATCAAAAGATGTTTTACATGTATCACTATCTACAACGTACTTTGCAGAATCTTTTTCTTTGTTTTCCGTGCATTCTGATGCTTTATGTCCAACTTTATGGCATTTGAAACATTTAAACTTGAATGTTTCCCGTTGTTTATTAAACTTCTTTTTTTTCAAATTCTCTTTCGCGATCATTGCTTTTTCTTCAGATTTGTGCCTCGAACAGTACTCTTCAACGATTTTGATTTTCAGAGTTTCAGGATTTGGAATTTCATCTCGGGACTCTATTGCACATCGAAAATTATCAAACTCTGTAGGAAGACTATGGAGCAACATTATCGAAAATAGGTCATCATGAATTTCTACATCCATTGCACTCAGTTTATCCTTTATATCAAAAAATGTTGAAATATGTTCGTAAAAGTCGCCAGGCTCGGTGAATCTCATCATCGTCAACCTTTTCAACAAAGTAGCCTTTTTCGCTGGTCCTTTTGATGCATATATGGATTCTAGCTTTAACCATACCTCTCTGGACGTTTTGCACCCTCTTACATGCCGTAACTCACCAGGAGACATACTCAAGATTAAGTCAGCTCTCGCCTTGGAATCTCCAACAATCCATGCCTGCGCTGCTCTTTCCTCCGTTGGTTTTTGTTTACTACCATCCACATACCCAAATGCATCATTCTTGATCAGTAAAGCCTCTGCTTGTACTCGCCAGCTCTCGTAATTTTCTCTGGTTAAAACTTCAATCATTCTTGTTGTAGCCATTTTAACCATTCAATAAAATTACCTCAGCTCAATGTTTTCTTCAGCACTTCAGCACAATCTTTTTAGCAAATTATTTTTCAGCAATGACACTCACTACAATGCTATAATTTTCGCCTTCCGTCCTGGGCCCGTAACCAATGTTAGGGTTACGGCCCTCGCAGCAGAGTGTGGAAGTGGCGGCAATAAATAACATCTAAATATGAGAGTAGAGAATAAAAGATAAATAGTAAAACAACTGTGTATGCTGTAAAGTTTTCTATTAAAGTGACGTACATAGGCAGGTATCAAAAGGTAGACAGAGAACATAAATTATTTTTAATTTAAATACTACTATCAAAAAGGCTTTACTAACAGTAACAATACATTTTAATACTTTTTAAATTACTTTGCTTTACTCATGCCCAAGGATTGACTATTGAATAGTCAATGAAAGGGATCATAACACGGAAATTAATAAAACTTATAAATCGCGGAATGGACAAGTTAAAGTAAAACATGAAACTTACATTTTTACTCATTCGGTCTAAAGTGTGATGGAAATTAGTGAAGTCACGAAGTGTCAGCTCTACCATGCTCATAGATCTATCTCTGTCCATCCAAAGGTTGTCTGGAAGAGATTTCTTTTTAGCGATAAGACCGCTAATAGCCCTACTACTTATAAGCTTTCTTGTTTTGTATCTTGTTTTTTTTGTGTAAACAAGTAATGAATTATCATAGAAACTTTCCCGAGGGTTATGTCTCACCATTCAATGGTGTAAAAATAAATAAAAAGCAGTTACTGCAACTCCGACTCCCACTTAGCTAGCTTTTACTATATGTTTTATAGCTTTTACGTTAAAACTCCATACAAATAATATTGTACTACATGGAATTCATCAAAACTAAATCAAAATGTACATTTATCGATATCGATATTACGTTTATGTACCTAATTCGATGAGTTTGCACTACAACCGCACCAGAATGAAAGAAGGCTCTATAAATAAATAACAGAATAAAACAAATAGGTGTTACAAGTTAGACCACATCGTGCGCCGTTGAGAAACAGTCCTTAAGAAGTATCAGGGCTGTTACTAAGCGCTAAAGTTAGACTTCCGAAGATATTGTATACACAGCTGTGCCCCGCGGTTGGACCCGCAGATTAAAGTATCCAGTGTGTTAATCCAGCATGTAAGCTACTTATCTCCATTCTAAATTTTCAAATCCGTTAAACCGTTGTGGCGTGAAGAGGGAACAAACGCTTGCACACACACCCTCATTCCTCTCACACCCTTACACTCTCACACACAAAAAAAATACCAAAATTAGTGGGATATTGGGATTGCATTTATTCCATGTACTTTGTTTAACCCGCAATTTATTAGTTTTCTCGCGAGTGTACATAACTTTCCGAGATAAAAAGTATCAGGCTCGATAGTTATATGAAGTTTGTGAAATCCACACAAATAGACGTTTCACTGTTATTATAATGATAGGAATGTAAGAATAGTGGGAACTAAAAATAGTAAAAATTTAGGAGTTAGTATAATGATTGACAATCCCCTAAACTTTTAGGGAAGCAACGTGGCGAACGGGCGAGGCGTCCACTCGAGCGGCGAGGATGATATGGTAGATATCACGCCGGGGCTGCACCAGGCGGCGGAGGGCGCCCCAGCCACCACTACGCCAACCAACCACGGCACCTTCCAGCTGTACGAGCACAGCGGACGTAACTCCACGGCTAGTGCTAACTGTAAGCATTACTGTTTACCATTATACTGGGTGGCGCAAAAGTAAAGACCCTATTTGGTTCAGCTATAACATTTTTTCTAAATTAGAAAACTAGATTTAGGTTTTTTTAAATGTATATTTGTGCCATTAAATTTCGTACCATTAGGATTTAAAGATGATGTCTTTTAAATGGTGACCTCCAGAGTTGATACACATTTGAGCCCTATTTATGACATTTTGCAAGATGATTTTCCTTCAAAATTGGTTATGAGTGACGAAGCGCATTTCCATCTCTCAGGGCATGTCAATAAGCAGAATACTCGGTTCTGGGGCACTGATAATCCGCGCATTATTCAAGAAACACCTCTACACCCACTAAAAGTTACTGTATGGTGTGGCATCTGTGTTGACAGAGTGATCGGACCCTATTTTTTCGAAGACGCTGGAGGCAATGCGATAACTGTCACTGGAGAACGCTACAGAACCATGTTACGTGAGTTTTTGATACCCAGTTTGGACGAATTGGGGCTGGAGCACATCTGGTTTCAACAAGACGGCGCTACGGCACACACAGCGCGCGACACTATGGACTTAGTGAGGGACGCTTTTCCAAGCCGAGTTATCTCTCGTTTTGGCGATTTGCCTTGGCCTGCAAGATCACCCGATCTGACCAGTCCAGACTTCTTTCTTTGGGGTTTTTTGAAATCTCGGGTGTATGTGAACAAGCCACAGACTCTCGCAGCTCTAAAAGAAAACATTCGTCAAGAAATAACGAACATATCGCAGGAAGTGTTACGGCAAGTTATGCAAAATGTCATAAATAGGGCTCAAATGTGTATCAACTCTGGAGGTCTAAGGTGGTAGGACTTTTCTGCAAAGTTCGTCTAGGTAGGTACCACCGCTTTGCCAGTTATTCTGCCGCCAAGCAGTAGTGTGCAAGCACTGCTGTGTTCCGGTTTGAAGGGCATTGTAGCTAGTGAAATTACTGGGCAAATGAGACTTTATGATCTGATCACTCGGTCTAGTAATCTGATTACTAGACTTGGTGATGTCTCAGGATGACGTGCGCAGTGCAGTGTCACGCGAAACTTTATTGTTTTAAAGTTCCGGGTGACACTGCAACTGTTATGGGCGGCCGTATCACTTAACATCAGGTGAACGACTTGCTCGTCACGTCATTCAATCACATAAAAAAAAAAAAAAAAAAAAAAAAAAAAAAAAAAAGGTCACCATTTAAAAGACATCATCTTTAAATCCTAATGGTACGAAATTTAATGGCACAAATATACATTTAAAAAAACCTAAATCTAGTTTTCTAATTTAGAAAAAATGTTATAGCTGAACCAAATAGGGTCTTTACTTTTGCGCCACCCGGTATTATGCAGTATACCGTTCGAACTCAAGTATCGTGCGTAATGGAAGAAGCCCATTCTCATTTCAGGTTCTAAGCAATATGAAAATGATAAATGGTAGGTAATTCTCTAAATTGTGAAATATGTTTTTTCTTCGTTTAAATATTATCAACGGCCTGAAGACGTCTACTGCTGAACATAGGCCTCCTCCACAGAGCGCCACTTTGAGCGGCTGCTTGCGTCCTGTAGCCATCGGCTCTCCACGGTTTTGACCAGGTCGCTGGTCCACCTAGGTGGACCTAGGACCGCAGTATTACTATCATAAAGTATTTGTGTAAGGAACGTCAATCGCCGTGATTGCTGTAGAAGCAGGTAAACAATGTATAGTGGCAGAATAGCTACATATTTTGTATTTGTTTCTCTATATCACGTTAGAAATAGGCAAAAATAAAATATGATAAAATTTGTTATTAGTAAGAGTGTTACAGTTTTACCGGTGTATCCTAAGAGTTAGTAAAATGTTTAAATTAGTTTTATTTTCTGATTAGGATTAGGGATAAAATGTAACCGTACGAGTGTGACTGAAGGGTGAGTGTGACTGAAAGAGCGAGTGTGGCTGTTTGAGCAAGTGTGGCAGAGATAGTGAGTGTGACTGAAAGAGCGCGTGTGGCTGTTTGAGCAAGTGTGGCAGAGAGAGTAAGCGTGGCAGAGAGAGTGAGTGTGGCTGAGAGAGCGAGTGTGGCAGATAGAAAAAGCTCGGCAGAATGAGTCAGTGTAGCTGAAAGAGCGATAGAGACTGAAAGAGCGAGTGTGTGTGTGTGAGAGCGAGTGTGGCCGAGAAAGTGCGGCTGGCAAACTGATTGTGGCCGAGAGAGTGTGAGTGTAGCTTAGAGAACCATTGTGGCGTAAACAGCGAGTATGCTCAGCAACATCTGGTTGTATCCTCCACCGAGAGCGAGATTGCTGAGATATAATATAATAAGTGCGGTCCTTGAACAAATCTAGTGTGGCAGAGTATCGAATCTCACTCAGTTCGCCGGCACAGATTCTTTCAAGATGTGTGCGTAATTTGCACTAAGTGTCATGGCCGCCCATATTAGATTGCAGTGTCACTCTGAACTCTAAAGTTTCGCGTGACACTGCACCTCGCACGTCATCCTGAGACATCACACATACTAGTAATAAAATTTCTAGACTGCGAGGTCAGATTATAAACTCTCATTTGCCCAGTAATTTTACTAGCGACACTGCCAGAACTCAAACTGGAACACAGTAGTGCTTGCACACTACTTCTTGGCGGCAGAATAACTGGCAATGCGGTGGTACTTACCTAGACGAACTTTGCAGAAAATACTACCACCTAGTAAAATTAGGATAATAGATTAAAAATAATAAAAAAAAATAAAATCGGTAAATAAATCAAGCAGTAATAAATAAGCTTTTAAACTTTTTGGAGGGCGCATCGCTTGTCTCTTTCTCGCAAAACAGGAGATTCCCCAGTTACTATGAAAACGCACGTTGTGAAGTCACATGCCGAAGAGACTGTATGTAAAGCTACCACAGCTTAGTAATGAGGTACTATGAAGGAGCACGAGTGACGTCACTGCTTGTTTGAGCTGTCTCTTTCATTTATGTTTTACGACTGTTTATTTTTGAAGAATATTATTAATTTATACAATAAGAAATATAGGCTCGTGTCCAACGGTAAAGTAATGATCCGTCAGTTCCTCACGGTTCTGCCCAGATCGTCAGTCCACCTAGTGGGGCCCGACCTACGCTGCGTCTTCCGGTTCGTGGCCGCCACTCGAGAACCTTTCTTCCCCATCGGTACCATCGGTAATGAGGAGATCCGCAAGAGAACTAAAGTGACCGATATAGCTTTGAGAATTAGCAAGTTGAAGTGGTAGTGGGCAAGCCACATCGCTCGTAGAACTGGCTCTTGTATATCCAGTGAAAATTGATGCTCAACTATTAATTATAATAACATTAAATTTCTGTTTTATTCAAGCTTACATCGCCCAGTACTTCAGCTCGTCTGTCGGTAAGAAATAGACAATAGAGCTTCATCATTTATTCGAGTAATTCAGAAAAATTAACTTAGTAGTTTTTAGTAAATGGGTCAAACAAAGCACCTCCATATTTAATTCAGTTGTAACTTAGTTCAGCTTATATGGCGTATTTTTGGTTTTAGTCATTTTATCATGCAAAGTACCATTCATATATCTTTTTTACTTCAGTAGTTATAAATGATTTCCGTAACAGTTATTGTTGCTTTGATCCTTATGCAGATTTACAAAATTAGTAATATACAAAATTATCCATGCGTTCAATAATAATTATGACGCAGTAGGATTTGCGTAATTCGCCGTTTTATATTCCGGCTAGTTGTTTAAAAAAACAGTGTCGTGTCAGCGCCATTCAGAGTTATTATAGATGCAAATTTCAAAATAAAATGTAGTGTATTTTTCTTTTTTTCTTCACAACCTGTAATTTGCATGTAATTGAAACTGACAATCATTATAAGAATAAAATATAACAGTTTCGTTCACAAATCACACTAATATTATAAAGGTGAAAGTTTGTATGTGTGTTTGTGTGTATGTTTGTTACTACTTCACGCTCAAACGGCTGGACGGATTTGGGTGAAATTTGGAATGTAGATAGCTTATGTACTGAATTAACACATAGGCTACTCTTTATCCGCGGGTGAAATCGTGGGGCGCAGCTAGTCATAAATATTTTGACACGTTAAAGTGTTTAGGCAGGAGTGAATGCGAATAATGCAATTCACTTTGCAATCCCTAGAATTTTATTTATCACAGGACGTATTCCGGTGTGCGGGTCAACCGCTATGAAAAGGAAGGCTTCAAAGGCCGCTGGCGAAGTAAACGAGTGTGTACTTATGCAGGTGTAAATCGGCAATCCGCATCGGCCTGATAAAATATACGCGGAATTATTCATATATTCATATACATTTATTTGGTTCAAAAAATATAGGTCAAAAACTGTATGTACATAATTAGTACTCGTAGGTACACATATAAATCTACATTTTTGAATAACATTCATTTTAACTTAAAATAGAATAATATAATACGGCCACCATATATGACAGCTTTTTTTATAGCGGGTACGGTTGTCAGTTATTACCACGGTAAATAAGGATGTTATTGATTACTAGCCGACCCGCCCTGACTTTGCACAGGTTAATAAGCTATGTCTAAGGGATGACGGAAGGGAGAGGGCCCACTTGCCTCCTTTCGTCACCATCCCATTCATTCATTATTTCCCCTGCCTGCTCCGTTCTACCTGCCTGCCTTCGCTGTCCGATACATTTATCTTTCCCCTGGTCATATGCCACTGTGGCATACTACCAACGGTCTACCCTCTGAACTTCAAAGTTGTTTATTAAATAGTCGGTATGTACATAACAATTTTATGAGAATATTTTCTTGTTACACAGTTTCTAGAGCGTGATTTTTTTCAGTAGTAGGGTTATAGTTTTTGAACTTACTTTTAATTTTAGGATTTTTCTTAAATATAAGTATGTTATGTATTCTTTCATAGATTCCTACTGGCAAGTGCCTATAATATATTCTCTAAAAAACCTAAGTGCCTACTAGTCATATTCAACTGCCGCTAAATGCAACTAGCTACACGACCTACTATAAAATATTTGTGGGATGTTTCTTGGCCATAACTACATTATATTAAGTATCGCTTCACAATCGAGCAACACGATCCGCTGTATATCTCATATTCCACGCTAACCGAAACAAACAATTGGAAAGGCGGTCTGGAGATATCTATTCGAGTGCGTGCAATCAAAACAAAATTTAGTTAATACATGATCTGATAAACCTTATCGGTATCTACAAAATTATTCTTTCAGATTAGACGTATCGGTTCAACATGGATCAGTTTTCTAAAATGGTCGTTTGTCGACTGTCGTCCGCGTAATCGGTGTCTTGTTTAGTGTTCCTTTGTAAAATGACATCATTGGAATCAGACCCCGTTGATACCGAACCCCTTGTCCATCAGGATTATGTAGGTAAACATTCCATACTTAAACATATTTCTTCGTACCGAGCGTGCCACGTCTATTATAAAACGAATTATCGTTTACGGTACGTGGGTTGTGATAATAGAACAGTTTTTATTATATCAATACTAATATACTATAGAGGTCTACGTTAAAACATTTTACCTCTAGATATTTTTGTTGTATGGACTTGTGCGAGGCCGCGTAAAACTAGACGTCGCATTGTGGAAAATTAAAATAATTTTTGCAACGTTGATCTACGATGTGATGCAACTTTCATTTCGATATCGGATATCTAGTAGGTATTATAGTGTAGACAGTTCAGAAGTGAAATGCTTGACTTGACTCAAGCACGTGACGCTGGGACCGCGCCGCCCGCGCGCCCCGGCCGCACCGCAGCGTTGCGATTTCGTCACAAAGCGTATTGTCGTATTATTGTCAATATTGTATAATTTTTGCACAGTAGGTTCAGGCACTATATTATTTTTATTTTTTCGTTTGATATCTGTATTAATATAAACCGTACGTAGGTAATCCGGAGAGCGTAATCTTGTGATGCAACTCTATGTCTATAAATTCTATATAATGTTATTCCTAATTTATAAATTCATCATACCGTGTCGTTTCGGTTTCGAATAGGACCACCCCATCTTTTCCCATGGGTGAAGGGCGGGTATATCCAGGGTATGGGTCGCAGCACACTCTTTAGTTCAGTTCTTCATCATAATCTACTGCGATCACCAAGCCGCCTGCCAAGCGTGGTGGTTATAGCAAACCTTCATGATAAGCACAGGATGCAGGAGGCGAGCAGCCGCTCAAAGTGGTGGTCTTTAGGGGAGGTCTACGTTCAGCAGGGATGTCTTCAGGTGGTTGATGATGATAAATGCTTCAAATACCTGCGGTTTGAGATATTACCTACCAGAGTTGGTATTTCCTCACATCACAATAGCGCATTGTAAGCCCATAGACCCGAACTAGAAACACCCATGTCGTGAATCACTGCTCAAGACGAGATTTCATTCACTCACACTTAGGCTGCGTTTCCACCAGAGATGTGCGAGGATGTGTAGCGAGGGATGTGTTTGTCAAGAACCAATAGAATCACTAAATTTACCTAGCCTCGCTCAGCGCAGGTCTAGTAGAAACGGCCCAGCGGAGCGAGGTTTTTGGGCATGCAAAACAAGATAAAAACGTGTGCCACGGATGTGTTGCGAGGGATGTGTTCCGAGTGATGTGTGTGGCCAGAGGCGCGCGCACTCTGCTCCCACCACAACCCACCCCGCGCGCGTCAGTAACGAGCCCGCTACGAATCCTCGCACCGCTCAGTGGCCTAGCACATCTACGGTGGAAACACTCACACCGTTTCACAGCCTCGCTACGCATCCTCGCACCGCCCAGCTGCCTCGCACATCTCTGGTAGAAACGCAGCCTTAGGCCCGTATTATAGAACTATGCTCAGTCGTCGATTGATGCTTTAGAGGAGATTTCATTCACTATTTGATCATTTGTGTGATGAACATTGATGGTTGTTCTGTATCTGGGTGTTATATTGTATTCTATGTATGTATTTACAAACAAAAAGTATCCAAGTATTGTATCAGCGGGGTGATCATGTAACTTTGATAGCAATGCAACAAAAGAAATTTCAATCCAAATTTGAAAATTTCCATAGTAACTCTGTACATAAACTGCGTACTGCAACTGTCAAATCCATACATTTTTGTGTTTTGTATCGGTTGCCAACAAGTTACATGATCGCCTAGCAGAATCTGCTATGAAATATAGGGTAGATCCTCGATGTAACTTACTTTGTTACCTACTGTTTAAGGGCTTGTGCAAGGCCAGCGCAAATTCACGTCAAAGCCACAGAATAGATGTATAGTACTAGGCCAAAGCGGGGATGAGCCAGGGGCCGAGCGGCAGGGGCGGTCTAAGTTAAACTGGTTCCAACGCGCAATAGTTTAGGTAATTTATTATTACACTGAATATAATGGGTATTTTAAAAATCCGCTATACATAAGCCCTCCATTATATTTAATTCAACTACTACACAAAGTTTCATGATCTTATTTAAAGTATTCATTGAATAATCGCTGTTTATTTGTACGGTTTGGAGGTAACTTTGTAATTTTTTTCTATCGAGAAAATTTTATTAATTCGTGTTTTCACTATACATTTGCAGTAGCATTAGTCCTGAACTTTACCATATATTAATTTCAAAGTCATTGTTGCAATATTGTTGACAGGATACTGCTTCAAGCTAAGCCGTTTTAAGCAATTTGGCGTTGTATTGGCTCTTAACAACGCTATTACAGGGTGCTATGGCTCATTATTAAAATGAAACAACTGCTTGGGGACTACTTTATATTAGCTGGAGAGGTATATATCTGTGTAAATAAGCATTGGCGCGGGGACACTTGAGGTTTGATTTTCATATAGACTGTATTGTACCTACACAAAGTTGTGTAGGTACAGTCTCCAGTAGTTATTAGTGTATGAAAATCGTGCGTGGACAATTAAAAAAAAAAAAAAATACAAGACGTATGGTCACAGATCTGTACCTGGTAGATTTCTTTGGTAGAATTAGTAATTTTAATTTAAAGCAGCGCTATGAGTACGGGTACGTTTGGGTTTTGGTACGTAGCACATGTACCTCTTTAGTTTTGGCACAGTTTTGGCTGGAGTGCGGAAAAGTTACGTCGCTCGTTGCATTGTATTACTTTTCAAAACTTGTACTTTTTCCAGTGTTAATGTCTCAAGTTGGTGGCGTTTTAAGTATTAAATGCTGAATTACGAGCATGAGTGTGGGCAAGTGATATAATTTGGTGAAACGTGGTTTTTCGTGCACCACTTTACTAGGCCATGACTTAGACTGGATTATGACTAACCAGACTGTGACTAAGACTTGACAAATATTCTCACGATGAAAAATTACAATACTTGACACTGGCTAAATACACTGTCTGGAGAGCTACAAACATAAGAAAAAAAAAGAATTGTCACTGTCAGTTCTATTTATGACATTTGACAGGTAAACTCCTCGTCAGACGTCACTGTCAGTGTCAGTCAGACCATTTCCGTCGTCCGTCCGTGCCTCGTATTTTTTTCGTTTATTTTATTATATATAAGTGTTTTTGCCATTTCTTTTGATTATCGCAAAGATATTTATACAAAATTACACTTTTTAATTATTCGAGTTCGTAAACGATGTTATACGTGTACACAATGATCTGTTTAAACTGAAGATAACAAAATTGGTTTCGTGGAGTGTTCCTCGACCTCGTCTTCATCACGAATTATTGTTGCAGGGGACGCAGTTATGTTCTCAGGAATGCAAGGTTAGTAATTTAACGTTTTTGGATGTTTTGCTAAAATTGCACAATCACGCACGACCGATTTCACCAGGGAAGTCAAACTAGACCTTTACCTAACTGTAGAGTGTAGTGACTAACAAAACAATAAACCCCTTCATTGTCCTTCATAGTTATAGATAATATTGATTATAAAGGGATTAAATTGAAAATAATAATGATAATAATATTTTAATTGAAATTATTAGAAACGAATGTGTGCATTGTTTTCATAAAAAAGGTTAAACACCTGATAACACAACTTGCATGTGAAACTCAAGAAAAATGTGAAACTATTTGTAATAATTTACCTCTATTATTGTGTTAACCACAGGAAGTTGTGTGTGTTATGTATCATGGTGATGTACAAGTAACCCACTACAATTGTTATTTGGATAATTCATTTATATGTTATGACTATCTTCAGGTAGGAAATGTAATCTAACTACTTCAAATCTAACAGGAAAACGCGAATGTTGCTTTTACATAGTAAATTGTTTTCTAGTATGTTTGGGTAGAAGTTATAAATTCACTGTCTTTAAATTCTGTCTAGATCGGTTCAGTTATTGGTTAAAGCTACACCAACAAACAGTCAACATTTCAATTTTATATATTAGTAAGGGTTAGGGTTATTTTACTACTAATTTTACATCATACAGTAATCATCAAGTCTGGTTTAATTGAATGAAAAATTAATGTAATTACATGCTGTCATGGTTGTAACTGCTAAACTTGTAATTCTTACATAATTGACATGATACAAATTAACTAATTATAATAGCCTTTATCCTTTGCTATATGACCAAAAACTAAATCTCCGGTCATTAATTATAGGTGAAGATGATATCCCGGGTATCGGTCAATATGAAGATTTCCACACTATCGACTGGCAGCGAGACATTGCTAGGGACCGAATGCGACATCGGTACATTGTGAAGAAAAGACAAGACTCAATATGGGATTTGATTAAGGTTTGTGTTACTATTTTACAAGCCCCTTCATTTGCCTGTGTGTTTGTTAAACATAATGTCAAATACATCATATTTTAACACACAATAGTTGTTAAGCCAAACCAAAAGCTTCTAGGCGGCCTAAAAATTCTGACACCAGGGCTGACCACTTGCCTACACAAGAAGAAGAAGAATTCTAAACACTCATTGGTTGCCTGTTGATAATCGGCTGTCTTCAACCAATAAGTCTACAGTATTAACTCCCGGTTTCTCATATGTTTGTCAAACTTATGTTAACTTAAAATACCAAATACTATACACTCATTGGTTGACAATAGCCGATCATCAACGGGCAACCAATGAGCCTTCAGTATTTTTAAGTTAACATATTTTTCACTTTAAAAAACATATGAGAAACCGGGGGTTAGTGTATTAAGTTGAGATAAGTTTGACAAAATTATGAGATACTGGGGGTCAGGATCTTAGTGTTAGTCAAAATCTTATGCTTGTTCAACCATAATTTGAATCTGAGATATTTGTTTGCTGCCGTAAAAACTGACAACATTTCTTATTGCTGTTTTACTATTAAGTAACAGAGAAGTGTAAATTGTGATATCATAAATATAATGTAAACCTTAAGACATCCACTGCTGAACATAGGCCTTCCGATAGAGTACCACTTCCAGTGGCTGCTTGTTTTTTGCATTCAACGGCTCCCCTTGCATCTGTTGTATAAAAACATTAATGTTCACTCTTGTCTAAAATTAACAATACTTTTATATTTATAATGGAAGTTCTATGACATACCTCACAATGTATGTTTTATTTATTTTGCAACTATTATGGGCAGCCGCATTAGGTGAATGACTAGCTCGTGATGTAATTATATTTTTTTTAATCTTAACAGAAACATCCAATGGGGAGCTGTTGGATGTGGGGGGAAGCCGTAGTAATGTTAAGGCTGCTGTATACGCAGATCCACTATCTCGCTCGCGCATTGCGACATTTTGTAACTGAATTTACTTACGCAAAATCTGGCTAAACCATATTTTCATGAATAACATTACAACTGTTCAACAAAAATATCATAAATACAACGGTATCAAAGTTTTTATTCATTTGTAACCATTTCAAAAAAAAACTTGTTTGGATTAATATGATATTTTTGTAACATTTGTAATGTTATCCATGAGAATATAGTTCAGCCAGACTTTGCGTAAGTAAATTCAATTATTTAATATCTTCAAAAATGTCGCAATGAGCGAGCGAGATAGTGGATCTGTGTATACACCAGCCTTAACAATCGGTGCTAAAACATTTGTTTACATATTGCATTTCCGTGTAGGGTGCTCACGACGCATGGTCAGGATGGGTTTGCGTGCTGCTTGTGGGTGTATGCACCGGCATAGTAGCCGGAGTCATAGACATCGGAGCATCCTGGATGACGGACCTCAAGTTTGGCATCTGCCAGGCGTTCTGGTTGAACCGCGAGCAGTGCTGCTGGTCAGACATTAACACCACCTTTGACTCGGGGAACTGTTCCGAGGTAACCATCCTCTGTCTAGGGAAGTCGGCGGGCTGCGGCGGAGATCGTCCACTGAGCTGATTTCTAATTACTTTTAAATTTTAATGTGTTGTTTAGCGATCTCGTGGCTGCCCTATGTTCGCGCCTCTCATCCATTGTTTTGATAATACTGCCACAGATTACTGAATATGTTACTTCGTAAATACTGTGACTAACATAATCCTTTACCAATACATATACAAGTACCTATTAGTACTCCATCACATAATATACTAACGCGTAATATCTTGTTGTTGATTTAAATTGCAAACTTGTATTTTCCCAATACCTGAGCAATGCACGGTCCTCCTAATACTGCCGTATGTAGTCTTGTTTATTTTTAAATATTATTACTAGTTTATTTACCTATTTACATAATATTGCATTCTCCCCAACTACAGTGATATCAACGAAACTTGCCGCTTGCGAAGTTGGTGAGAATGCTCGAGTTTGTAGTATTTGCAAACGACTTCCAAAAAAGAGGAGGTTCGCGGTTTGGTTGTAGTTTTTTTTTGTTACTTTAGAACTCCGTCATTTAGAACGCCATTTCTACTGCTTCTCGTATGAAATTAACGCAGTTTAAGTCTGTTTAACGGCTCCTGTTAAAACTATATTAAATTTTTATACAACTGCAAAAAAACAT
The DNA here is from genome assembly GCA_910589525.2 of Ennomos quercinarius. Classification (NCBI taxonomy): domain Eukaryota; kingdom Metazoa; phylum Arthropoda; class Insecta; order Lepidoptera; family Geometridae; genus Ennomos; species Ennomos quercinarius. The sequence continues at coordinate 17,433,982 of OU342489.1, forward strand.
GGTATACATTGTATGCGTAACTTGTTAGGACGCTTAACTTCAGAGCGGCAAAGTTTCGTTTATATCGCAGTATACGATTTGATACTTGAACATAACTAGCAGGCTTAATCATGTATACAGTGTTGTTGTTATTGTGTATTGATCACTCGATCGCTGGAGACGTGAGGGTGAGGTATCGAGGGCGCTGAAGGTAATATGTGTTATCATGTATCAGTGGTTAACATGGCCGCAAGTGTTCGGCGACCGGCAGGAGGGCGCAGGCGCCTATATCATCAGCTACCTCTTATACATTGTGTGGGCGCTCACGTTCGCGGCGCTGTCTGCTTCACTCGTGCGGATGTTCGCGCCTTACGCCTGCGGATCCGGTGAGTACATCTCTTCTGAGGGTTAGGGGTGCTCGATGGTCGATGTTCGATATCGATACTTTAATATTGACTGAGACAAAATATGATGTTCCTTTTTTGAAATACTTTTCTTATTGTGCACAGTACAATCATTTCCTTAGAATCGAATTTATGTATGCAAATCACTGAATCTTGTTTTTAAATTAACAATATATCGTCACATATTATTATACAGGAACATTGTGATATCGATATCGAACATGTTACATTATCGATGTTATCGCCCATAATATCCATAATATAGAACATACCTATTGACGACCGACGCAGACGCCCTAGTCATTGCAATTACCCTTTTCATTGATCACTAATACGTAATTGCTTTGCACTTTCAGGTAACGTCCGAATCTCATACCCACCTCATTTACATTATGTTTGCTTGCCATTATCCCCTGACTTGTTATTCACTATTTTGGTTATGTGCAAACAATGTTTGCTCTTCGATGCCCATATCGACTACAGTGGTACACTCTATTCTTTATTTGTTAATATTACATTTTATTTGGCAAGGTATCACACGTCATTACAAATACAAATGCGATATCTTGTTCCAATGTTTTTTCTTGTTATTTATTTCTTCACTTGTCGAGGGTCCCGCTTTGATGTTGTATAAATGTTTGATGTTGACGCATCACTATAAGCCTCGCAGCTGCCATATTATTTGCAATCTGCAAAAGAACCCTTTGATTTGTTTTCATCCTTTATTTGTTTATGAATCTTAAAATCTTATATAGAACAATACATTTATTGCAATGTTTATCTTTCGTTTACTAAAATATGGTTCTGCGGCGCTTTCGACTTCGACTGGTGTTTGGACCTTTTCTGAATACTTTTTTTTAATAAGCTATAAACAATCCACCCCAGTCGAAGGTGAGGCGTGTGTGAGTAACCACAGGCTCCGTGGTTCGTCGCCTCCTCATGAGGTGGCGGCCACATGGGCCTGCGACAACAGCTTTTGCGTCGGCGGTTACGTTAATTTCGGTGTTCTATGTGCAAAAAACGTATCGTGCCGTGTTGTTTCGATGTTGCATGCCATAAACGACACACTTTTATTATTTTTCTACGCAGGCATTGCGCTCTTTACTCAATAAACAAGTGTTTAACAATGGGCGCGGAGAACGTGTCAATAACAAAACTAAAGCAGAGCCCGCCTTCGCGCATAAAGAAAGTGTGTCACATCATCTTTTTCAATGTTCCCCTGCATTTTATTTTGGTTTCGTTTAATATCCAACCCTGCAGGAGAGATTGGAAACTAGTAGTCGACGAAGGTTGTTTGCCAGTGAGTCTCTGATCACTGTCGCCATGGAGCTTGGTTGGATTAAGGAACAATTACAGTAGGCATTTGTATTAGCCGCGGAGAGCGACCGCCACTAATTAATGTATGAAGCGGGCAAATTCTTGAATGGAACGGTTGAGATGCAAAGTAGGTCCTAGGTTTTTGGACTAGCTAATGCGCTGGTGTTGCGAAAAGGCGGCGGTGTGTTATCTCTTTACAAATATTATACAGAAGCGAGTTTGTAAAAGTCCACCACAAGTGAAAGTAACACGTCGATTTCATTTTTAATATTCCTAGTAACATGTAAATGAGTAATTATGCGTGGAAGTTTTGAAATGAGATGTTACAGAATACATGGCTTAGCAGATCTGTGACAAATTAGCGGAATATAATAATTTTATTACGAATGTAAAGCAGTTGTAGCCGTGAGCATGACATTTTTAAAATTTTGATAGTGGTACGGTGATTATTAGTACGAAATAATAATATATCAATGAGCAGCAGTAAAGAAAATCAATAGTTACTTAAATCTATCTTCCTTCCTAAGGAACAAAATGTAATATTGTCAACATCCAATGTACAAGAGTTAAAGAGAAAATATTTATTGCAGTAACTCAACAGATCAGCATAAAACAATTGGAAGCAAACTCGTGAAAGTGAAATTGAATAGGTAGATCATGATTAGACTTTTGCAAATCAATACAGTAAACAATAGGCACTTAACAAATTTCTTATTAAAAGCGATTTCTTCCAGGCAACCGCTAACCGCGAGATAAAGCGAAGTTTGAGAATTTGTTTGTAGAATGACTGTTTATTTATTTACTTAGAACAGTGGATGACGCGAATTCCTCCCTTTATATACGTAGTTAGATATATTTCTTGTTTTTGTACTAGGTATAGGTTTTTTGTGTATATAATTTAAGCTTGATACCTTCTAAACTGACATTGTAAAATATCTATCTACCCCAATATCACCCGATCCCCATCCCATCATATTCACGGGCGATCATAACGTGCACGCTGCATCAATAATGCTTTATAACAACATTATTTTAAATATTTCACATAGTTTAGTAGCGATTGTTCTTGAGGTACATTTACTGACAACCACCGAACTGCGACAGGTATTCCTGAGATCAAGACCATACTGAGCGGATTCATCATCCGCGGGTACCTGGGCAAGTGGACTCTGATCATCAAGGTCGTGGGGCTAATCCTCTCAGTATCGTCGGGCCTGTCGCTCGGCAAGGAAGGCCCTATGGTGCACATAGCGTGCTGCTTAGGTAACTACTCTATTTATTCTACTTTTCGATGTAAACGTCATGCAGCAATAGCTCGACTGTAACTGTTCGGTGTTCGGTGTTACGTAACCGTTCACTGCGGTTATTACTTGGTTAATAAGTGTGACAGTTTGGGTGGGAGGACTATAAAGCGTTCAGTTTTACTGTTCCTTTATTTTGTAAGGTTTTCTCATGAGATGTTTGTTTTGCTTAATAGACTTTTTGGCTAGCATAAAATGAGTCAATAATTTTAAAGATTTAGGACATCTTGTAGTCGGTTTGAGACCTACTTTCTCATAGTATACATCCATCTCGTAAAATTCATAGTAGCTATAATAAGTTCTGCCCTCGTGTAAAATCTCTTAAGGTGACTTATGTATTAATGCTTAACATGTAATGGGGATTGTTCATTTTATTTCCCGTGACGGGACAAATATTTTTGCACAGGAGAAAGAAGCGCATATACTTGTTCTGTGTATGTAGAGGCAACGGCCGAAACTTATTCAATGCCTTCATATGACGTCATCAGACAATAAAAATAATGAAAAAATTAAGTAAGTTTCTATTATAGAGCAATCAGCTCTATAATTTCAAAAACTAAAATATTTTGCCTTTCAATAAGTGGCGTTTGTTTTACAGGTAATATTTTATCCTACCTTTTCCCTAAGTATGGACGCAACGAAGCAAAGAAACGCGAGATCTTATCGGCTGCGGCGGCGGCTGGGGTCTCCGTGGCTTTTGGCGCGCCCATCGGTGGTGTACTGTTCAGTTTAGAAGAGGTAAGTACAAACATAAACATCAAAGAATGAAGGACATTCAAACCTCCTATTTAGAGGAAACGTGATTTGTTATCTTTTTCTCTGAGCACATCTCATCTCATCTATGATTTTTATCCTCAAAAAATGCCAGTGCAAAATGGGCGTTGTGGTACCGATTTGAAATTAGAACCCTATCTCTTTTGCGGGTGCCGTAAGAGCCGGCTAAGGGAATATCTAGGGAACGAGCAGCAGCATTCTCCTAGGTATATTAAAATCTGCCATCAAACGAAGGGAAAGGATATCAGAAAAAGAATCATTTTCTATTGAGTTTTTATTTGATTTGTAACTCTATAGTGCTTGTTTACCGCTATGCCGTTGAGATATTCTGCCGCCAAGCTACTGCTTAAAACAATGAAGGCAGAGTATCTGACAGACCACAGAGCACGACAAAATACGCTTTTGCGAAACGTCATATTCTTTAATGTTCTGTGTGTCAGACCTTTATAGACAAACTCTGGCAAGAAATCCTAACAGCTAATATTTTTGTTACAGGTGTCATACTATTTTCCCCTGAAGACATTATGGCGGTCGTTCTTTTGCGCTCTGATCGCAGCGTTCATCCTGCGCTCTATCAATCCGTTTGGTAACGAGCATTCGGTGCTATTCTTCGTGGAGTATAACAAGCCTTGGATCTTCTTCGAGTTGATACCATTCGTTGGGCTTGGGATCATTGGGGTGAGCGCATTTCAATTATTGCCTTCCATTTGCTGATAATGATAAATCTGTCTCTTTGGCGGCAGACGAACTTCAGCAGGAATATAAAGCTATATAGTTCTATTATGACTGGTATCTATTGATACTATTGATATGTGATACTTATTGACTGGCCTGATGGTTCAGTTGGTAGTAGCTCTGCCTTCTGAACTTTAGGCTGTGGGTTTGATTACCACCTAGCGCAAACATTTGTGTGATGAACATAGGTGTTTCTGTGTCTGGATGTTGTATTCTATTCCATGTATGTATTTACAAAAAACAAAAAGTATCCAAGTATTGTATCAGTTATCTGGTTCCCATAGTACAGGCTATGCTTAGTTTGGGGCTAGATGGCGCTGTGTGAAATGTCCACACATATTATTATGCCTCTCTGCGCTATTTGACAGGTCCTAAGTTCGCACTTGCCCTTCTACCCGTAACGATTGCCATAGCTGTTCTTATGACAACCGTGACCGACGGCTTAACGACGTGCTCTCCGAGGCACGGAGCGATGGCATCGAAAACTGAACATAAATTACTAGAAAAGTCATTGGTGCAGGGCGGAGGATCGAACCCACAGCCGTTAGATTGCGAAGCGCACATGCTACCGCTCGCCCACCATCACTCTCTTCTCGAATTTATAATAATGAATAATAATGAATTTCTAATAACGAGTTATCTTCCTTCAGGGTTGCATCGCGACTATATTTATAAAGGCGAATATATACTGGTGCCGTTACCGCAAGTTCTCTAAACTTGGCCAGTACCCTGTGACGGAAGTGTTGGCTGTAACGTTCGTGACCGCTGTCATTGCGTACCCTAATCCTTACACGCGGATGAACACGAGCGAACTGATTTACCTACTCTTCAACCAGTGCGGGATATCAAGCTCTGACCCGCTGTGGTAAGAAACAATCATTCATTTTTTTATGTTACCAAAATACTGCAGAGCCTGAAAACAAAGGTTTTTCAATCAGTGTGTGTTGCCAGTGATGACTTATGGAACTGAGACATGGTCTCTTACTGTTGGCCTCATTAGTAAGCTCAAAGTCGCGCAACGAGCTATGGAGAGAGCTATGCTCGGTGTTTCCCTGCGAGATAAGATCCGAAACGAGGAGATCCGCAGGAGAAGTAAAGTGACCGATATAGCAAGTTGAAGTGGCAATAAGCAGGCCACATCGCTCGTAGAACTGACAACCGATGGGGAAGAAAGGTTTTCGAGTGGCGACCACGAACCGAAAGAGCAGCGTAGGCCCCCACTCGGTGGACCGACGATCTAGTGAAAGCTGCGGGGAGCCGATGGATGCAGGAGGCAAGCAGCCGCTCAAAGTAGCGCTCTGTGGTGAAGGCCTATGTTTAGTAGTGGACGTTTCTACGCTGTTAACAATAACAAGAAATATATCATTTCATCTGGCTATCACGGTTACTATGCCGCCAAATAAAACAAATTTTGTACTATGGCACAGTACAAGCTTTGTTTAATTAAGAGGCTTTTACTAGTAGTGCTGTGTGAAATCACATCCTGATAATTAATTTAAATGTATTTGTGCATTGCAGTGATTATAACCGTAACTTCACGGATGTGAACTCAGCAATAGAGAAGGCCGCGGCTGGGCCGGGCGTATATCAAGCCATCTGGCTGCTAGTGCTAGCGTTGCTAGTCAAGCTCGTGATGACCATATTCACCTTCGGCATGAAAGTGCCTTGTGGACTCTTCATACCGAGCTTAGCACTTGGTGCTATCGCTGGCAGGATTGTGGGAATCGGTCAGTGTTCTATTTATCTTTTACCTGCATTATCTATATCACTGTTTTTTGTTTTAATACATGTATAAAAACTATGTACTCACTCTCACGCTTCACGAGTCTTTTGAGAGTAACGAAAATATCCGAGGTCTGTGGTTCAACTTGATAAAAAAGTAACCCACATCCATCAAAACTAACGGGTTAAAACTATTTCTATCCCTAATTTCACCAGGATATGTTTATCCGTTAACCGTGAAAAGAACAGTTATAATTGGATTAATCATAAAAACATGGATCAGGCATTCTTTCTGCGTCTTCCATTTCTCAAGCGTTTCTTATAAAATTATATTTACTTTAACAGGTGTGGAGCAACTCGCGTTTTATTACCCGAAGATCTGGATGTTTAGCGGCGAATGTTCAACGGGCGATGTTTGTATTACACCAGGCCTATACGCAATGGTTGGCGCGGCTGCTGTACTCGGGGGCGTGACCAGGATGACAGGTAACTTTTTTTGTATTAAAATAAAAACTAAATAAATATGTAATTTTTGTGCGGGTTCGAGTTGGTTGGGTGGTTTACTAATGAGTTTATCTCTTTGTTGCAGTGTCGCTAGTGGTAATAATGTTCGAGCTAACAGGCGGCGTGCGTTACATAGTTCCTTTGATGGCCGCCGCCATGGCTTCAAAGTGGGTCGGTGACGCGTTAGGTCGCCAAGGGATATACGACGCACACATAGCGCTAAATGGATACCCATTCCTCGACTCGAAGGATGAATTCCAGCATACAAGCCTTGCAGCTGACGTCATGCAGCCCAAGTGAGTATAATGCCCACCTGCACTAAAGTTTGACAGCTCTTAAGCTCGCACTTATGTCTGTAGGATGTACCCAAGTACGTTGCCGTAGTACGTCAGAGGGATAAGTGTGAATTTAAGAGCTGTCAAATTTTAGTGATAGGTTTTGTAGCTATAGCGAATAATAATTCTATTGTTTGTAAATTACTGCCATGTTATTAAACTAACAAGCAGCGCAAACTAAACGAGTCTTTACACAACAGAACCTGCTGCGTTTTTACTGAACAAGGTTACACAGATTGTCGATGAATGTGAACGCAACTTATTACCACGTTACTGACTATAGCTACCGACTGTTGATGAAACTTGATGCAAATAACTGACTAAAATGACTGACCGTTCAGCCTTTGCGCAATCTACTGTCACATTACTGACCATAATTACCGGCCGGTTGATGCATCTTGACGCAACTGACTGCCACGTTACTGACAAACGCTGCTAATCTATTGTATTATTGTTTTGTTTTGTGTACGTTCACCCAGCAACGCGAAGCTTTAAACATAATGTAATTGCTGCTTCTTTTTTCTTTAATTTTTAGTATTGACTGCGAATTAAAAAATATAGCGATATTTAAGCAATAGCCTAGCCTATTTTATTATTAATAGTTTTTGCTAGCGCTACCGCAAAGTTGCCTGTTATCTTAGAGATAAAATTTATATTCTTTGTTGTAAATTAAAGATATCTGTAACGTACTACTTATTTGTCAGTAGATAATGGCCGATGACACTAATTCTGCATTATCCTTATCTTATTTTATGATAACTGCGCGTGCTGTAGACGTCTTTATCAATGCCATTGCAAGTAAATGTTAAAACGCTTTGTTCATGTTTGCTTATTGGTTACTAGCTGCGCCCCGCGGTTTCACCCGCGGATGTAAAGTAGCCTATGTGTTAATCCAGTACGTAAGCTATATGTGTTCTGAATTTCACCCAAATCAGTCCAGCTGTTGCGACGTGAAGAGGGAACAAATTCAATTCAATTACTTTCTGGTTTACGGCAATGACGGTGGTACATGCTTGCCCAATGAAATGTGCCATTTGCTATTGAGTTTTTACTTTTGTGCTATTTGTGTATCGCACATAACATCAGCAACCAGAAGACGTGCACCGCTGAATACGGCGTCCCCCATAAGACACTAGACGCTTGTCATTAGGGGGGGGATTTGCCATAATCACCACGCTTGGCAGGCGGAACTAGGAACACAGAATAATGCGCATCTGTACTAAAGTTTGACAGCTTTTAAGTCCGCACTTATTTTTCTAGGACGTACCTCAATAAGGCGAACTTAGGACTCGTAAAACACAGCACAGACGGGCATTAATATAGTAGTGGAAAAGTATGTAATATTGTCACTCAAGTATGTCCTCAGTGTAAAATTAAGGCGATAGAAGTCGGTATAACCACTTTTAGGGTTCCGTACCCAAAGGGTAAAGCGGACCCTATTACTAAGGCTCCGCTGTCCGTCCGTCCGTCTGTCTGTCTGTCCGTCCGTCACCAGGCTGTATCTCATGAACCGTGATAGTTACAGTTGAAATTTTCACAGATGATGTATTTCTGTTGCCGCTATAACAACAAATACTAAAAAACAATAAAACAAATATTTAAGGGGGCTCCTATACAGCAAACGTGATTTTTTTTGCTCGTTTTTATAGATAATGGTACGGAACTCTTCATGCGCGAGTCCGACTCGCACTTGGCCGGTTATTTTAAAAGGATATTATTGTCATAAAGCATACGTTTGTTCTCAATGCGATATACTGAATGCTATAGCAAACCTCAAATTTCTGTATTTTGCAATAAAATACCGCCGTAAGTATGCGCTGTGCTAATTTATATTTTTCATAGTAAGGGCGGAATAGATTACATTCCAAATTTAGACCGCAAATTTTAATTGGTTTTATTAAAAGTTAAGTTGAAAATACAACACACCATTTTTGTTTTTATATGCCATACAAATTTTATATTATAATTCGTCAAATAAAATGTGGTGAAACGATTATTTTGCATGTTTTGATAAATTACGCATTTATTCAAGTTTTACGTCGGTGGCCCGAAAATAAATAATCGCTTGCGCGGAGAATTGGCATCAGTTTTAGTCTAGAAATTAGATTTTTTTTATGTGTTTCGTGTATAAAAATTATAGTCGTGAATTTAAACAGGGAAAGAAAATTAATCATAACGTCTATGAATAGCATACTTAATTGCTTTTTTAATACTAGTCAATAAATAAAAATAATCTATTATGGGCGGCCGTGTCACTTAACATCAGGTGAACGACTAGCTCGTCACGTCATTCAATCACAAAAAAATATATGTATCAGCAGTAAGCATTTTATTATTGAAGGTAGGTACGTAGAACTAAGATTTTATTGAAAGAGGTAGCCCTGGCGTCGCTGTGTTGGCTCCAAAGCTTCGCGCGTTTTTCTACGTATATATGCAGTAATCTGTGGCTGGGCGCCTTATACATTAGTTACGTTGTAAAGGTCCGTAGAGACCAACTACATTAACCTTTTATGAATTACTTAGTTTTAAAAAAAACCTATTTGAATGAGATTTGAATGTTTGTCCAGACGCAATGAAACGCTGTCGGTGATAACGCAAGACTCAATGACTGTGGACGACGTGGAGACGCTACTCAAGGAGACGGAGCACAACGGGTATCCAGTTGTGGTGTCCAAGGAATCTCAGTACCTGGTCGGCTTTGTTCTACGGAGGGATCTCAATCTTGCTATAGGTGAGCCTCTTTTCTGTATCCATCATCATCATCATCATCAAGACGTCCACTGCTGAACATAGGCCTCTCCTATATCGCGCCAGTTTGAGCGGCTGCTTGCCTCCTTCATCCATCGGCTCCCCGCGGTTTTGACCACATAGTGAAGAGCTGGCCTACGTTGCGTTTTCCGGTTGGTGGTCACCACTCGTGAACCTTTCGTCTACACCGGTTGTCGGTTCTACGGGCAATTGGCGGTCACCACAATCCACTACCTGATCGAAGGAGTAAAGTGTGTATAATTGTATTATAACGTGATTAAACATAGAAAGTCTTTCGAACCCTACTCACTCGAGACTGGAAGTCGCCATTTTATTTTCCGGGAGTACACTTCTTTAAGGGGTAATATGATATTTTTGTTGAATATTTGTTATGTTACTTTTGAAGGCATTTTAAAGAAAATTCAGTCATTTAATATCTTCAAAAAGTCCCTATGCGCGAGCGGGATAGAACATCTAGTTAGCATGGACCTTTAAGCTGTTGTTTCTTTCTGGTACTGATACTTACTAATTTTATAAATACGTTAATTTGTATGTAAGTTTCGTTTATTTACTCATAATTATGATGAATCTGGTGTGTCGACAAGTGCAAATACGATATATATCTCGTGTAACTACTAAAATGAAAAAAGGAAAGCATTTATTGATGACTAGCTACATACACTATGTGTGGAACCAAAATACAAGAAAAAAAATCTTACCGTTAGAAGCCAAAAAAAGCATCAATCGGCCATGTTGTTTAAAACTCCGATTCATTTCGTAATGAAATCTTAATAATTGTCATCAAATTTTTTTAACGATATTTCAAATTTAATATATCCTATTTTAAGCGCCGGTTATTTCTAAGCACGTTAGTGAAAACCGCATGAAAATCCATTCAGTATTTTACGAGTTCAGTCATAACAAACAAACAAACAAACAGATAAAGTGTATAAAAAGTGGCTTAACGTGATCAGCGGCTAATTTTAAGCCAACCTGTGTGATTATTTTTTTGATATCTTGCAATTACAGGCTTTCTTATCTCTACAGTTTTATTATATGTATAGATGCAATGCTATATTCTTTGACGTGACGAATGATAACCGCAATCGACTAATTAATAAAATGTACGCTTAATTTCGTATGTAGGCAACGCTCGTCGCACTATGGACAACATTACCGGTAGCACAGTGGTTATATTCGCGGGCACTGGGAACCAGCCGCCGGTTCCTGCGCCGTGCCTCATGTTGAACAGGATTCTGGATATGGCGCCTATCACGGTCACAGATCAAACACCGATGGAGACCGTCGTCGATATGTTCCGCAAGCTGGGCCTGCGGCAGACGCTAGTCACGCATAACGGGTCAGTGAACTCTTGACAAACTACTATACACACAGAGCAGGAAAACTAATTACGGTCGCACATCGTGCCGAGGAGTAGGCGCCGAGCGCACACTAATGATGGATACATTTTATGACATCTGCAAAGGTCCAACCATAAAGTGTTATTCTAAAACATAAGGTGGAACGTTTCACTAGCGCGGCAAATTCAAATTTTCTTGCGTTCTTTTGCCAATAATAGCTTAATTACTAAACGTGATTACATTAAAGCTGATTTAACGTAAATAAATAGAATGTGTTAATAAATTACCATTAAAAATATCTCCTATGAAGACGGTCCAAATAAAATACACGGAAAATAAGGACAAATAAACCGATTGTGTCGCGAGCGAGAGGTTGTCGTGTTGACGCAGCACAATAACGCATTCGACTGCTCGCACGTCATCGTGCGGCGGCCGGGCGTGAGCCGCGCTCCTCGCCCCCCGCATACCCCTTTCACTGCCCCGCACCCTCGCAAGCACCTCGGTCGCGCCACCTTCCGTTTAGTTTTATTTATTTAACTACCAAATAATACAAATGCACAGCAATTGATAATAATTTAAAAACCATATATGCCGTTAACATCCTAGATATCACTTGTTTAGCGACAAATGGCAATAAACAAATTTCGTCTTAGTTTTTCAGTCTATTGCCATTTGTCGCTAAACCAATGATATGTAGGTGATACTTTTAATTGATTACTTAAGCTATTATTGGCAAAAGAACGCAAGAAAATTTGAATTTGCCGCGGTAGTGAAACGTTCCACCTTAACAGGCTAGAATTGTATGAAAAGTGTTAAAAAATGGGTTTTAGCGCGAGCGTATTTTTTTCTGCTCTGTGAATAGTCACAGAGATATATATAGCCTATGGGATAATCCCATAGGTGATATTTTTTAAATATTAGCCAAGTCTGGAGATGTTTTCGAAGATATTATAACACCGTGATCTAATAAATACCTATTATTGTACTCATTTAGACTTAAATAACTCCGGGTTGATGATGCAAGTACTACAAAACCTTGGCGGAGTTTTCTATCTATATCAGTGTAATTTTTTTATAAACGTTTCTATATCTACATAATGTACAGTACGCAAGCCACTCACAACTAAGCAATGTATCTTTGGCCACTATTTGCAGATTTAATGCAGCTAGTCATCCCTTTTACTCATTTGTCTGTTACGTATGTTTGTCTCATTATCGTCATATTAAAAGTTGGATTGGTAATTTGTAGACGGCTGCTTGGCGTGATCACCAAGAAAGATGTGTTACGACACGTGAAGCAAATGGACAACGAGGACCCCAACTCCGTGCTGTTTAATTAAACAACAAATTGTTTTCTCACTGTATTGTACCTTTATGTCGTTTTGTTATTAACCTTCTATTCGTAAACGCTGTGTAAAGGTTTGAGCACATTATGCCGGGCCGCAGCGGGGCGGAGCGGGCCGCAGCGCATCGCAAAATGCGTACCTAGCACATTTGTGACGGGCCGGGTCGCATTGCGTTGACGGATTTTGAGTACAGTGTACTGCCGGAATTTGCGTGCAACTGTACGTAATGGATAGCTCTGACGAAGAACTTTCGTTTTTTTGCCTGCTGTTAGAAGAAGAACAGCATAGACAAAAGAGAAAACGTAAAATATGGATACATCCCATTTGTTCCAAGAGAAAGATATTTGGCGAATACCATCATCTTTTTCCCGATCTTGTAGCAGACAAAAACAAGTTTTGGGGATATTTTCGGATGACTCCTGATCGATATTTTCAATTACTTGAAATAATAAAGGAGGATCTGCAAAAAAAAACTACAAGTTTTCGTGAGCCTATCGGACCAGAAGAGCGGCTTGTGGTGTGTTTAAGGTAAGTTTCACTATAGCATACCTAGTGATTATTAATTATCCTTTTTTCCTCCCATTTAATCCTGTGTAAATTGTATCTTAAATTGTTAGTGAGGTCGTACGTTAGGATCTTGTGTCTTTTGTCTTTTTAATAGTTAGCAGCGGCGCTAGTTAGGGTATATTTTCATTTTAAAGAAAAAAAAGCGGTATACATAATGTCAATATTATATTATCACAAAATCACAGAACAAAAATCTTTCTATCTTAAACTCTAATAAAACTATTCTTAATCAACATCTTCCATTTCTCTTTGTGTTTGGCCTCTTAGTAGCCCGTCGCTCAAAATACCATTAATTGTTGATTTTTATTTTGTTGAATAGAATTTAAAAAATCATTTAATGCGTTATCGTCAAGATCAAGAGCAATCTCTTTCTGTGTGTCAATATCATTTGGATTCACATTTGTTGAAGTTGGTGGTATTATTTGGTTTGGAGGTTGTACATCAACATCGTTTAAATTAACGATTATGGGTGGTGTGCTCTCTTGAGATAATTGTAATACATATTGTGGTTTAGACTTCTCCCTGAAAACCAACTCTTCTGCATCGGTAACTATTTTAAAAACTTCACGTTTTACACGAATTTGTACATCTTCCGGAAAATTTGAAACAGTTTCCCCCAAGTTCGTGAAAAAGTCAACAATTTTGTCAGGTTCATTTTTCTTGGCCGTGTATTTTTTTTCTAAATACTCTTGCAATAACGTGTGTATTGGTGAAAGCTGTGGTGGAGTATTTAAAGTTCTAGAATTTCTTTTATAAGGACGAGGTGAACTGTCTTCTGAAGTAACACGACGATTTCTTATAGTGCTTTGTGAAGTACCAGCACTTGAACCAGGGCTATCACTTCTATGAATATCGTCTAAAATACTATTATCCTCATTACTTGAGTCTTGGGAAACATTATTTGGTGGAAAATTTGAAAAAGTTTCATCCTCGTTGCTAATATAGGGGATAAGAAATGACAATAAATCTTCATATTTTGGTTTCTTCATATTTGTAGCAGCTTGTCCACTTTTTGTTTTCCTTAACTTTTTAGCGCGTCTGTAATTATCTCTTATACGTCTCCATCTGTCTCTGCAAGTTTTATCTGTGGAAGAAAAAATATAGGTATTAATAAAGTTAAAACTTTTTATGTTTCAGATATTTGGCAACAGGAAATTCAATGAAGTCATTAGCCACTTCTTTTCGACTTGGTGAATCAACTGTTAGACAAATTATTTACGAGGCATGTACAGCCATATTTAAGAAGTTGTCACCCAATGTCATGCCTGTACCGACAGAAGCAGACTGGAAACGTAAAGAACAGCGTTTTAAAAGGCAATGGAACTTTCCAAATTGCATTGGGGCACTGGATGGAAAGCATGTTATTATTGAAGCACCACCGAATAGCGGCTCCCTTTATTTTTCTTACAAAAAAACGTTTACTATAGTTTTATTGGCCTTAGTCGATGCGGACTACCGTTTTACAGTCATCGATGTTGGTGCCTTGGGTAAAAATTCTGATAGCCTAATACTCAATAACTCTAATTTTGGCAAAGCTTTAATCGATGGACAGTTTAATTTGCCTGCTGATCGTTTAATACCAGGTACAGACATAAAGTTACCACATGTCATCGTTGGAGACGAAGCTTTTCCATTAACCAGACATTTGATGAGACCATATCCAGCAAATCAGTTGACAAATGACGAAGACAAGAAAGTTTTTAATTATAGGCTGAGCAGAGCTAGGCGTGTGAGCGAAAATGCTTTCGGGCTATTAGTGAAGAAGTTTAGAGTTTACGAAAGACGTTTTTCGTTATTGCCAAAACATGTTAATGTTATTATATTAGCCACTTGTTGTTTGCACAATTTACTGCGAAACGACATTTGCTACTGGTCTGAAGAGGAGGCTCAGATAAATGTGGTAACAGAAGCTCTAACAGATTTGCCATATATTGGAGGCCATGCAGCACTAGACGCAATGTGTGTCCGTGATCAATTTAAAAGATATTTCGTATCTCCAACTGGTACCATTGAGTGGCAGTCAAGGGTTATTAGAAGAGGTATGCGAAGAAACTAATATCTTGACACTAAGGTTATTCGATACTGCCCGCTTACTTATAAAAAACCGGCCAAGTGCGAGTTGGACTCGCATATGAAGGTTTTCGTACCACACATAATACGGAACCCAAAAAATTAAATAATACTCATTTTGTCGCCTCTGTCGTCATCGTCTCTGTGCGGGCCCGACTCGCACTTGGCCGGCTTTTCCTTTTTGAGGTACGGAACCCTAAAAATAAACCTTAAACCACAATTTCGCGACAATTATACAAATCTTATTTATTATTATTACTTACTTATGTTCATTATTATTGTCATCATTAATAAAGTAATACTTTACGTAGTAGGTATATATACTCTGTGGTAATACCTACTCTAATAATGAAAGACACACTATGGATGTTGGCAGCAATAAACATTTCCTCAGAAATCTGTCTAAAATCAATGATTACTTGGTCTAAATTATGTAGTAAAAAAATGTGTAAAAATGTGATTATAGTACATCACGATACAAGTGCGTTATGATGGTTATAACATAAGAAATAAATACTTGACAGTGGTACTTACCAGATTCTTTCATTATGTCCCCTATTTCCTTCCAAATATTATCTCTTCTTTGTTGATCGTCGTAATGAGGATCTTGTAGGTCATAAAGTTCTTTGTATCCTTGAACTAAGTTAATCAAAAGTTCTTCATTCATTTTTATGAACAACCACAAGAACAGGAACACGCAAATACTAAAAAATGTCGTGAAATCGTTTGCGCGTGCACAACAATCCGCTTGCTATAGCACACTGTTGACGGGGCGCAGCGGCGCGGGGCGGGTCGCATCGCACGGACGGAAATCCGCCGCGCAATAATGCGAGCCGCTGCGGCCCGACACAGTGTGCGTTATTTCATACAAATTGTATTGAAGCGATTTTTGCGCTCCGCCCCGCCCCGCTGCGGCCCGGCATAATATGCTCGAACCTTAAACGAACCTATGCATAAAATGATTTGTCATTTGTCATGTTCTGACGAGAAGAGTGACGCGTGAAAGAGAGACAAAACATGTTTATACAACTTGTTAGCTTATCGAGCATGAATGATTATGTATTGTCGCATATAATAAAGCGTGTATATGGTAACGTCCTTTAACCTGCATAATATTTATAGCCATAGAGACTGGGTGGCTACCATTTTCCATATATACCGTTGTGAATGCAATACCAACATGTAACGTTATCCAAATATGTATTATGTACCTATGTTGTAAAAGAGCAATTTAGTAATGAGACCAATTTTTAAACGACACATTATTATGTAAGATTGACATATTATATCATTGTTATAAATATGCAATTTTATTATTACTACGCATAGACATAGTTAGTACGTACGTATGTATATACACGTTTAATGGAATTAGTTAAAAAAAAATGGTAACACATGTTTTGTTTTTCGCGTGGTTTATTAACAGCGGTTTCTAACTTGTAGGTTATATTTAAAGTGTGCATAATAATGTTCTTGTTCCAAATAATTATATTTACTACGCTGTATAAAAGAATATTTATATACAAACAAACGTATTCGTGACGTAAGTTCAGTCGATGTAGTGCTGTAAAATGAAAGGCGGCTTCTTAGCAGCAAAGTGTAATTTTATTGTACCTCAAATAACTAACTTATTTGTATTATAATACGTTTAGCTGTTATCTTCCCACTACTGGGCAAAGGTATCTTTCCCGCTTAGTGGTTGTTTAGCCAACATGGCTTCTGCAGTGCGATTCCACTGTAACGTGGCAGCTTTTTCGCCAGCGTTATAATTCGAGTTTTGGAACTATAGGCACCGTAATTTTAACGCGGTCCGAAAATCTTCCAAGATAGTAAATATTTTTATACATTATTATAATTTATTAAAATATCTTCAAACTCGAACTATATTTTTATACACATATTATTTTGTATCATAATTAAGAGGTTGACATGAATTCATTATACAAGTTTTAAATTATTCACTCATTTATTATTATTTCTTAGATTTAGGTTTTTCTACAATATTCATATAAAAATAAATTACAAAAATATTATAAAAAACCCCTAAACCTAGAGTGCCGTCGGTTGCGGGGCAGGACCCAAGCTACCGGTGGTTAGGGCTGCAGAGTGAGGAACCTCCTGACAATACGTGCCGTGTCAAGGAGTACTGCCTTCCGAATCTGACCCTTGATCCAACCGTCTAGCGAGAGCCTCTCGAGGTGTTGGTCGAGGCTCTTCGCTATAAGGCCGTTCGCCGAGACGACTATCGGGACAATGCTTGTCGAGTCAACATTCCACATGGCGGTTACCTCGTGAGCCAAGTCAAGGTACCTGCTGAGTTTGTCCTTCTCGGCCTTCGCGAGGTTCTCGTCATGCGGGATGGTGATGTCAACGAGCACTGCCCGGCGTTGGGATCGGTCTATCAGCACGATATCAGGCTTATTGGCTACAATAGTCCTGTCCGTGATGATAGAGCGATCCCAATAGAGCAATGCACGGCCATTTTCGAGAACCGGCCCCGGTGTGTACTTGTAGTACGGCACCTCAGACTCCACAAGGCCGTATTGAAGGGCAAGTTGCTGATGTATGATCCTGGCCACTAGGTTGTGTCTGTGCAAGTACTCTCCGTTAGCAAGATGAGAACAACCGGAAATGATATGTCGGAGAGATTCTCCGGGACGGCGGCATGCCCGACAGATGTCGACCGTACCGTCCTTCATGATATATTTCCGGTAGTTATTCGTCTTGATAACTTCGTCCGCAATCGCACAGACAAACAAGTTTTAAATTATTATTGTTTTGTATAATTTGTTGTAGTATTAATGAGAATTTTATTTACTGACTTGCATAACATTATTGGAAATTAGTGACATTTTTAATTGAGTATTAGGATGTATTTTCCAGCTAACTTTAATAGGAAATGTGTATTTTACCACTCTAAGTATAACATTCGATATTTTATACAACTGTTTGTGATCAGCTCTAAGGCCTGTTACAAGTTTTGCGTTACACCGCTCTCGGTAGATTGCACTAGCTAAATCATGTTATTGCCGTTGCAATTCCATATTCTAAATTATTGGCTGTAAGTACAAAATAAAGGAAGAATATAAAAAAACGTTATCGGCGCTCGTCGATCGCTTCTCCGTAGGGGTGACGCCCAATAGCATTACTGCTTATATCTGATACTGTAAATACTGTAAATAACCGTTATAATACGATCATTAATGGAACAATGTAATAGGTAATGTATAAAGTGCCGCATATCGACTACCAGTACCTCTATAACAATTCTTGTGATACAAATAATTATTGTAAACTTCTGTCAGCAATATTATATCAAAACTACGGTAGTCGAAGTATTATTTGATTGAACAGTATCTTTAACTACTTAACGCGTCCGCTTTAAATTATTGATTACGAGTAACAATTATATATTTACAAAACGGAGCATGTTTTTAATTATATGGGAATTATTTCTCAAAAGCGCAGAATGATACGGACGAATGAGTCGTTATTATGAATTCAATTACTTACTGTGTACTCAAACATCAGAGTGGAGGGTAACATGTTTCGTTTGATTAATGATTAAACGTGTATATTGTTGCTAATTAGATAATTATAAATAATACACCAATACAAGATTTTACAGCTTGTATCAAAGTTTGTCTTAACCCACACGCAATTAGTTAATGTTCGTTTCGTTACGTTAAAATGTTATAACGTAACGAGCGTGAATGTTTACACTTAAGCGGGCTGCGACATATTTGCAGTTTGGCAGTATTTGTTGAATGCCAAGGCACGTCCGCAGTAATTACCACTCGTGTTTTATTGTATTCCTTTAGTGCCGATCGGGAGTCTGCTAGGCGATCATGTAACTTGATTGCAACCGATAGAAACACAAAAATGTATGGGTTTGACAGTTTCAATACGCAGTTTATGTGCATAGTTACTGTGGAAATTTTCAAATTTGGATTGAAATATCTCCTGTTGCATTGCTATCAAAGTTCCGTGATCACCCCGCTGGTATAAGCCCTTTCCCGACCACTCATCTATAGGTATTTGAGTTTTTTTGCCGCTTGGTTGTGCCGTTTAATGTGCCCGCTTAAGTGTGGAGCGTCTCTGATGTTTTTCGTAAATCATTTCAAATAATTCTGCAGCGAGAGATAAGAGTTGCGTTAACTGTGAAATTTTTTTCTTTGGTTGACAACGTGTGCCGAATTTGTATTTGTAACGAAGATCTTATGATAGAAATAAACTACAATTAGTATTATAATAGTAGGTAATTAAAGGCAGGATGTTAAGCATTGTTGCTTTGCACCCAAAGTTGATATGATATAAGCACTGATATACGTATATTAATATTATTCGCAGAAAGCCGATTGATGATCGTTTATATGATCTTATAGAAAAATAGTGGGGCTAGACAGGTCTGAAGTTATTGCCTTTCGTCTGGAAGACATGAAGCGATCATGTAACTTGATTGCAATCAATAGAAACACAAAAATTTATGGATTTGACAGTTTCAATACGCAGCTAATGTGCATAGTTACTGTGGTAGTTTTCAAATTCGGAATGATTTTCGTGTTGCATTGCAAACAGTAACCCGGCTCTTGTTTCTTGCTGATCGCAGCGTGCGGTTTGCTCCACGTGTACGATACGAAACGACTGAATTAAAAACATACTATTATGTAAGACAACGTATTTGTAAATATTGTATCACTTTCTGTGCGGTAACGCCGTCGCAACGCAATTCTTTTTTTATGTAATTAGAGTAGAAATAGGAACAGTGTGGGGTCTTTGAAAACAATCCGAAATCCGCTGTGAATTTAGATTTTTTTCCCAAAACCTGTGTATTTTTGAATTTTAATGTGTAATAAGGGTGGATTATTATCCGTTAAGTGTTCGTGAACGTGCACGAGTGTTGGCAAATGGTTCCAAGTTTATATAACCATGCATTTTTGGTTTCTCTTCACTGGCTTTTTAGAGCCTTCAGAAATTTTACTGTGTGGCATTTTTACTGACAAATTAGGACTTTGACATGATATAAACCGTAAAAATGTTTACTCACTTGGTATTGGCAGAATTATCCTTTATAGAAAGCCATTAAACGAAGAAGGAACAGTGCACTTGTGCAATATGAACGCAGCACTTATTATTTAATTTTGTCGTATAAAATGTACATGTATGATATTATGATGATTAAGTGTACCTAATGAAGTTAAGCGTTGTTCATGTAAGTGAACGTCCACATACTATATTTATTCAAAGTATGCTCAGCTAAACATGTAAATCTCAATAGTTTAATGCGTATTTATAGAATTATATAATGACGAATTTCATTAAATCAAGCCTTCATTGCCTATTATCGCAAATATGTACCTAATGTTTGACAAGAAATGATTCAGTTTTATTTAACGGTATTTAATTATATAATGGTATATAACATTAAGTGATATTGTAGTAAGTAATAAAGTCATGGAGTATTTATAATGCGTTGTTCATTTTATTTACCATCTTCCTAAACCAACACAAATACAGCTAGAACTATTCCGACATGGCGTGGTAGCCCCGATACTGTCTTAAGCAATAGTACTGGATGCGCTAGAATAGTACGACCTAGGGGCGTACCGTGAGCACTTAGCGCGATTCAAAACAGAGCCTATATTGCATCGCTTGTCAAAATCCTCATACAAAAAAAAGCGATCCAATATAGGCTTAGTTTGAATCGCGCTAAGAGCTTACGGTACGCCCCCTAACCGTGGGCCCATCTGGCTCAGGTAAGCTAGGTTTTCTTCATAGCATATCGAAACGTACAATACCAACCTATTTATATAAAATAAAGGCATATGTGTGATAAATACTAATAGTGGGTCAACTCCTTTGTTATACCGCAAAATACCTACAAGACCGTCTCGACGTCTAGTCCCTAAAAATAAGCAAGGGTTGTCAGAAAAACATTTTCTTAGATAATAATTTTGTGTTTCGTATAATTTATTTTTGTCACAGTTGTTCGTACAGTGGCTCTTATCACACCGCTTTTAGGTTCTTAACCAAGATATTACGGACGCGTGCTTTTTACTTTACATTACTGCACTACTGTTTTATGATGATATCTCGATTCAGTTAAGTTCTCAGTATTTTATTACAAATTATACGTCGACTACGTAGTATCATCATGATCAGCCTCAAGACGCCCACTGCTGAACATAGGACTCCCCCACAGAGCGCCACTTTGAGCGGCTACTCGCCTGATCTATCGGCTCCCCGCAGTTTTCACCAGATTCTACGAGCGATGTGGGTTGCCATTTCCATTTCAACTTGCTAATTTTAAGAGATATAACGGTCACTTTAGTTCTCCTGTATATCTCCCCCTTACGTCACGATCTCATCTCGCAGGGAAACACCGAGCATATGCTCGCTGCGCATCTTTGAGCTTAGGTATTAATGAGGCCAACAATAAGAGACCATGTCTCACTTTCATAAGTCATCATTGGCAACACACACCGATTGAAAACCTTCGTTATATAGTTATTCGTATTTTGGACGAAAAGATAGGTCGAAGTATTCTTCTATTCACGTAGTACGTTCAATATACGTATAATAGAAGAATTCTTAATTCACTGATTCAGTATTATACTAACAAAGAATTTTTATGCGGCTAAAATCGATACATAAGTACATACACATTTTCTTGAAGTAGGATCTAGGTAGGTAACAGGTAGGTACTTCATAGTAACATTCAATTTTATCAAATTATACGCAAACAATGTAGTTCCACAGTATATTCTATACTAACGGATCGCAAGAGTAGCTTGAACACAATCCATATTGCAACTTGTTCTGTGTAAGCGACATGCTTGAACGGGCGTACCGACACGCAAGCGTAGCCGGTCGGTACTACCGCAGACATCGCGGGCAGGGGGGGGGGGGGGGGACCTCCGCTCTCCTTCATACCGCACCCCATCGTTGCTCCGTCTAGCCGCCGAGTTGGCTCACTATTAGTATTTATTTATTACACATATGATAAAGGTAAGCCTGAAAGTTCGCGACCATTCTTCCGACGTAGTCTTCTCGATTCACATCTCTCGGCATCGACCCACAGAGTACTTTTTATATATGGAAACCACGATCCAAGCCGAGACTCTCATTCACACTACTTGTAGCGGGTATAACAAGAAAAACTTTTTAAATCTTATATTGGCTAACTTTAGACTATTGTCTGCACGGGCAGCATGAGCTGTAGAAATCGACACATTTCTCACGAGAAACCGTTTCCACAATGAAAACGCAACTAAATGTTTATGACGAGATCCGCGTGATCGTTGATTGGTCAATCGCTTACTTGAGAGACAAGATGTCGATTTCTATAGCTTATGCTACCCGTGCAGGTCTAATAAGAGTGGCCCTTGACCTAATAGTTATGGTAGAGATAAGTGTACCAGTGGTGTCAGCGATAAATTCCATATTCGGAATTTTTCACATTCTATATTTTCCGATTTCTTAATAATACGCAATCTTATTAGTCCAAATTCTTAAATTTACAAATTCTGAATTTTCCGCATTCTTTGTTTTCCTAATTAGAAATTGGACAAATTCTTAATTTTCCTAACAAGTACAGTTTCATACACAAAGCAAAATTAATGGAACATAAACATATATTCCTGTAATAATCTATTATAGGCACAGAATTCGCCCTATTTACATAGGAAGTCTATGATTATACGTACATAAGTCAACATGCAGAAAAGTATGTATATCTACAGATAGAAAACCTCTTTCGTAAAATATAATGCCCCAGTATGTATATTACACCTACAGTTGGCATACCTAGCTACTATGAGCATTGCCCGTGGTCCACCTGCTCAGTTCACCTGGTTAAACCACGAGCACTTTTGAGGTAGGCCATACCAGCCGCAGTCAATAGTACATTACTGCAGCGGCCGGCAAAAGAGGCATTGATGGACGAACGTGTAAATGTGGGCGCACACATACGTAAGTCCCTCAATGGCTAGTTGTGGCGAAGGCTTGTATAGTACTTTTCTTAAATAATGCGCGGAAATTAAAACTATCACCTATTTCCATCTATTCTCATCTATTATCATCTATTCTCACCAATTCTCATCTATTCTCATCAATTGCCATCAATACTTATCAATTATCATCGATTCTCATCAGTTCACTTCAATTCCCATCAATTTTCTTCGTTTCTTATCAATTATCGTTATTTATCACCATTTCTCATCAACTCTCGTCAATTCTCATCAGTTTTCATCTATTATCATCAATTCACATCTATTATCATTTATTCTCATCTATTATCCTCAATTCTCATCTATTCTATGTGCAAGGCAGCTCGAAAGATTTTATTTCAATTTTTAAATTACTTGACTGATATGAGTTTTGTATGTAATTTATTTGGCCACTAAACCACGACAGATATGGATTTTCATACAACTTTTGCCGGCCGCTGCTCGCCAGTACAGCAATTTCGATTTATCCCAAAGAGGGTTGTCAAAATAATACTCACATTTCCAAGCATGTTCGAGAAAAAAATATTGATAACATTTTTATCACGATTGTACTTCCATATGGAAAATTCAGAATATGGAAATTTACGAATTTGTAAAATTAAGAATGTGTAAATTTAGTAATGTGGAAAATTCAGCATATGAAAAAAGCAGATTTTGGAAAAATAATAATGTGGATAATACTAGAATGTGGAAAATTAATAATTGGGAAAGATACGCTGACATCGTACCAGTAGGTCAGGCACGGCCGGTAAACAAAACTGTCTTTCCCCTGGTTTACTCCAAGTATGAAGAAAGTAACGTAAAACAGGGGAAAGACAATTTTGTCTACCGTCCGTGCTAACCCAGCTGGCGGCTTACCTTACCACGTATCTATACACACTTAAGCGATGCCGCCCACCTACGGCATATTCCTTTGCGGTGTCTCCATTTCACCTGAAAAGTCACGAGTTCAGTTCACGAGTCTGATACTTTTAAGCGGGAAAGACGAGTGAAGAAATTACTGTATAAATCAAACAATCCGCTAATTTCTGAATTAATTTTTATTTATTGTTGCAATACATTTACAATAAAACTATAAGTTAATACAAGAATGTACCTTCGTACGAGTATCGAGTTAGGAAAAGAAAATTGATTTATCTACTTAAACTATTACATTTGTTTTGATTGCACTTAGTTATTAAAAAGCAAAACAATAAATATTTTTAATTTTTATCCTTTTCTCAATATACTAATAATTTAACAAATCTTGGTTTAGTCACTTTAGTTAACCAAAATCATATAGCAGACGGTTCAACAAAAACCTAATTATAAATTAACGTTCAAAAAATGATATATCACAAATATTACAACACGAATACAGATTACAAAAATAAAAAAATAAACTATTATGCAAGTTTCGAACACAACATCGGCTGCAAAAGACAAAGAAAAAGTGCAAAAGCCAGTAAACAAATAGGTAGGTAATGAATACATTTTTCGCAACATAGTATATAAATTACAAGGATCCACAGTGATCCTATTCCTTTTCCTAGAAAAGGCTGCGGTTGATAAACAATCGGTTAACATTGTCTTCACAAGTTACAACTAAACCAAATATCGACAAGAAATGTAGGAGTATAATTGTGTACTGTTCCAGATTGCGCTTTCAGTATTCACCAGGTACTAGTTGAAATATACTATCTGAGTTTGAATTGGTATATTATCCCCCAAAAGGGGGTAAATCTACTCCCCACGGTAGACAAATTTTCTTCTACGACTTTTCTAATAGTTTTTCATTGAAGAAATACCATGTAAAGTTTTCGTTCGAAGATAGCCCTAGCGCAGCCGGGTGGTTGAACTCCGTCCTTGACACACTTAAATGAGTTTAACGACCTGTGTTTACAAATGAATTTATAGTATCTTGTTATTTCTCGTAGCGATCGCACGTGCAGTTTTGTGAGTGGATTTTTTTTTTAGTATGGCGGTTTGGAAACACGCAGTTTCAAGTAAGGCTCTCACAACTTGTGGGCTATCATGGTCCCAGTCACCCCCCTTCGGTATAACATACCAATTCAAACTTACATTGTAAAAGTAAATTAGAAATAACATATAAATAAGGATAATAATTCTAATCAAAATTGTTAGAACAAGAGAGATAAGGAAGGAACTTGTCACGTCATTATTATGCAACTAATACATAACGATTGTTATAAGATTATTTCTAGTAAGCGACGCGTTTTTCTACGCCATTAAAGCAACTAATGTTTATTCTAATACGTTTATTTGCATGTTAGAATAAAATATTTTCGTGTTAAACATTTGAATCACTACAATGTTCTAATTGAATCACTACGAACATTGGTACTAATTGTTATTGTATTTGGTTGCGTGCACAGACTGCCTGATACTTCCTGCATCGTCGGGAAATTTATCACAAAACTTACAGTAAGTTAAGCGTGTGTTTTAGATTAGCCAGCGGCGTCGCATTTAAATACCCTATCTGAGATCAGTTAATTGAAACTAAGTCGTTTTAGTAGTAGATATTTGTTAGTCACTAAACTAAACGAGCACTCGCCGTTTTGAATCCCCATGCCCCAGCATGGAACAAAATGCGAATAAATAGACAACAATCTTTTTTTAAAGCAAGCTTTTATTCACTTCTTATTTTTTCGTATTATTCTCAGCAAATCTTTTCATTTTTTGATATCCATATCATAGGCGTGCACAAGAAATAACCTGTCCGCCATGTTGGGCCGTCCGCCATGTTGGGACAATATTGTAGATTTACAATATTGTTAATTAGCTAAATAAAATTAGAAATTAAGCAAAATTTCAACTCAATCTGTTGAGGATAACTACTTTAAAATTCATTTGCAAGGAGCATACAAACATTGCAAGTTAAATAAAAGCTTTTAAAATAAAATCATTTGTTCGATGACGCCATGTTCCATGGAGCAGAACATTCTCTGTCCTACCGTAGTGATGTATAATTGATCCCTGAAACGAATGGAACAGGCGAGTACTCGTAACAAGCCCGAGTGGGGTCCACGAGACCGCTCGAAATGTTTAAAACGCATCGGCTTTGCCCCACCCTGTCATGATAAATTCGTTAGAACCTAAACTATAGTCTAACGCGATTAAATACAGTATAACACATATACATACATTTGTTACAATAAACAGTAGATAGAACGATTATAGCTTCGACATTGTCGTAAATACGAGCGTTGAAACTGGGTTGATTCCCAACAGTGATAAAATGCGCGGCGCCATGCGTGTCCATCAACGTAGTCATGTGAGATACTAACATATTACTATAATAATTTATATATGAAATAATTGTCGTATTAGGTCTGATGTCAGATGTCCATAGGTGACAACAAAACTTAAAACACTGCTGCATTCTTTGTATAAAGAGAGTTATCTACATTTTGTTTAGTATTAATGAATGCTGTACAAAAAGTATACTATTATAATATATATATACTTATATTAACAATATACTTTTATACAAAAAGTTATTGAATAAATGCCAACAACCTCCTGTCAATCCAAGCAAATAATTTTATTTTGGTTCCAATTTTGGCTTTACGTAAACTACACATTTAATTAATACAGGCAGAAATTACCTAAATCATAATCTGACTACTATTATAAACGAACTAGTAAATTTTAAATATTCTTAAACAACGTTAATAATGAACGCGATAAAGGAAAAAAATAAGTTTAATTGGTAAATAAATAACGAAGTAATGTAAACTATTATAGGCACTGAAATCTGTTATGGGCAGTCGTGGCGCTTAACACCAGGCGAACGCCTAGCTAGCCATGTCATTCGTTTAAATTTAAAAAAAAAAATAAAGTTTCTCAAGGGATCATCATCTGCCTCTTTCTCGCAAAACAGAGATCGTATGGAGCTACCTCGTAGCTATGAAGGCTAGTTTGTGACGTCACATGCCACCAGGCCATGCCATGTTTGTGCGTTTGTGATGTGTACATTGTGGAGCTACCATAGAGCTAGCACAGCTTAGCGACGAGATGTTATCAAGTAATAATCTCTGATATCACTTCGTGTTTGAGTTGTCTCTTTCTATTCCTGTATATTTAAATGCTTGTAACTGTTACCTTTTTCACGTCTGATTATTTTTTAAGGGATATAATTTATTTATGCAACCAAGCAAATATCCAAATCCTCTAAGTATTTCATTTCTACTACTACCCCGAGGCACACGCAAAGTTGTTGTAACAGTAAAAAAAAGTATTCATTTCGGGACATCATTCAAAATTTAATAAACGACCAAACATAGTATATTTACTATAATTATGCTAAAGTTGTCTAGAGGTTGTTAATATTTTCCAATATCAAATATGTTATATAATTTATAATATGTATGACCCTCTTCATAAACTCTCTGTAAACTAATCAATGCTATAAAACCGGTCCATATACCTTGCTGGCAAATTCTTTTTTTGTAGTGAGATATTTATATACCATGGATTAGTTTTCCGGGCGTTTATGAGGGGTAAATAATTTTCGGGTAGGTACCTACATAATAACGCTAGCGCGGTGAAGTGAGTTGGCGTCGAAAGGTGCAAGTAAAGTACAATGTTTCACTAGTGTCGGTGCAGTGCCACGGACACCTTGTAAAGGCTCTCCATCATGAAAGACAAGTTTTGAGATAGCTCGTTCACTGGACGTGTGATCGCGACCATTTCTGTAACAACCATGTTTCATAGATAGAATATTTTTTGCACAAACATAATATATACTTTTCTAGCATCAGGATTTCCTCCTGGGTATAACTTAAGTCTTTTCAAGTCAGAAGTAAATGGGCATCTCATGGGCAAACGCGCTCCACCTTAGACAACTTCGTACCATCAAGTGAGATGTCAAACATAAGTATGCCTATTTACTCATAAAAAAACAACAGGCGAACTTAATGCTATAGAGCATTATCTTCCAGTCAAGCCCGTATTTTATACACGGCTTTATTTAGTGTGAAAAAATAGTAGATATATACTTAAAGGTGCGCGAAACAGAAAACTGGTCAAGCGGCGATATAGATGCTACAGTAAAAACCGGCCCCCTTATTACCTAACTCGCAACAGGTTTGCGACAGGCGTAAATCTCGCGGTGATTGCTGTCATACATCATTAGTGGTGTCGAGAATGTATGCTTCGCTACTGCTGTCGCATTGCTGTTGCATATTTTACGTAATTACCCCGCCGTTTTTAGTAAGAAAGCGTTTTCACTAGTTAAAGAAAAACTTAATGTAGGTGTTTAATGTTTCCTAAAAGTGTATTTTTATTGCACTTAGGTGAATAAGCTCAGGTGAATTAAGTTGACGTCGCGTCGCGTCAAAACTACAGTTTTAAGAAAAGTCTGATATGGCCGTATGGTGGATTGAAGACGAAATGGCAAAAAAACTTATATCTACAGACACGTGCTGTGCCAGACAAAATATTATTCTATGTGTGTACCGTATTTACATGTAATCACGACCGCGCAGACGCCGACAGACGCGTGACGTGCCCGGCATTCTCGAAAAAAAACCCTAGTTGTCTGTAGATATAAATATAAACAGTGTCGGTCGCTGTCTGGCACGGCACGTGTCTGTCACGCTCGATGTCTGTAGATATAAACGAACCTTAAGACGAGAGCGAAGTGAAGGGAGCTCGCTAACTCTTCCTATGATAAGCGTCCAGTGTCGTTTTATGGGGTTGCTGCTGTGTTCAGCAGTGGAGGTCTTCCGGCTGTTTGTCCTGGAGCTAAAAAAGTATTGCAGAGGTAAGTAATGACCTGGATGCGCCTGCGCAAGTCCTCGGCAGTAGACGTGCAGTAGACTGGTGACCTCGTCCTCCGGCAGCTCACCTCGCTCGAGGATACGTTCCGCGTTATTTTCGCGAACCACCGCCAGCGCCGCGCTCCACCTTCACAATTTAACAAAGGCTCATCATTTTTGTTTATTAATAGGTAACCAAAAAGTTTACTTAAAATTTGTTGTTTTTTCTGTTTATAAGATCACAAAGGGGTTTGAATATTTTGCCATAATTATTGTCCGCCATTTTGTTTTTTCTTCTAAACAGCGGCCAGCCCTAAGACCTATATCAATCGATAGCTGACACTAATACAAAGTTAATTAATTCTTCTCAGCTATCGATTGATATAGGTCTTATGGGTGGCCGCCGTTTTAAAGAAAAGTCAAGATGGCGGACAGTAGCTATACCAGGCTTCTTTTTTTGTGTTTGTTTTGGCATTACGAAAATTATATTTTAAATTGAAATATTTTCCATTTTTTTTTGTCAAAAAAAAATGCTGTACTTTGGTTTTTAATTAGAATATCTCATCGAAGTAAGTCTCAGTATGAAACCCCTTTTTTCATCAATCCGTAAAAATTGGGCGACTGCAAAGTAAACAAGTTCTCAGTTATCAAACATAAAAAAAAAAACATAACCCTTTACGTTAGTTTTTATGTTTTACTTCCACAGGATTTGATCTCCTTTAAGTCTGTTGATAAATACTAAATAGTGTAAAGATAGAGGAGAGAGAAGAGATAGAGGAGAAAGAGAGAGAGTTAGGTACCTCTGTCTCTGCATGAGGTGCAAGAGTCGCGCGTCGTCGTGCGGAGTCGGTGAGAGTTCCGACCAGGGCTCGCCAGCGCTCGCGACCAGGGCGTTGCGTACCGCGCACACCGCTCCACTCATCTCCACGCCCTGAAATATTACAAGTAAATAACGCCCAACAATCACATACAATAGATCCTGCACCCTAACTAATCCCTGCATCTAAGGACTCAGAAACTACGAAGACCATAGGTCCTACAACACCGAGACACGCAATAAGTATTTGCGTTTTCTTTTGAAAATTTTATTGCATTTGGGGTATAATCGCCTCAAATTTGTTTAAAAGACAACATGAAGTTATAAAACGAAGTCGAAATGTTCATAAGCTATATGTTCCTATACAAAGACTCGAGTTGAATAGTCAAAATGTAAATTGTATGGCAATCAGAGTATTTAAAAAAAATACCTGACACTTTCAAAGTATATGACATAAATGAATTTAAGAAATAAATATTTGACTTCCTACTGGATAAATGCTACTATTCCACTGACCTCTATAATACAAGTACGCTGGACTAAATATTCTCTAGGAAATGACAGTTCTTTTTTGTGCCGATTCAAAGCGCCCCTCTTGAGGGTCTCGGGTACTAAAATTGTCATTTTTCATAGTGGATGTTGGTAAGTTTGCTGCGTCTCTGATGAAAAATCGTAAAATAAGATGATAAAAGGCTACTTTTTGTGTTTGGTGTTTGATTACGGTACATGTATGTGATGAAGTTATGCGTATTTTGTACAAATCGCTACCGAAAAGGCAGCGGAATAACCTACGACAAGTAAGTGAACCCCACGATAAAAAAAATGCTACATTATTATGTTTATTGTATGTCTGAAGGTTTTTAATACTATTTTATACTTAGTTTATTTAGTTTCATCACATTTAAATGTAAGTAGGATTTAGTTATTCAATGAATTCATACTATTGAAATAGGTACATAGGTTGTGAATGTTTCATATCGATGATGTGTCGATATGTTCTTCGATAGTGAGTAACTAGCAGAATTTCGGCAATGCTCAATAATGTACGTAGGTACAGAATAATCTACGATGAATATCTGGCTCCAGATTTTTTTTTCATTAATATAAACTAAATATTTAACTCGCTAGTACTAATAATGTTGTTTTGTATATTTTATTAAGTTTTACTTTGTGCTTTTAGATTTCCCAGTGACACTTACTAAGCAGCTATTATGGGTGGAAAATATGAAAAAGGATTGCTGTGTTCACTGGGCCGTAAGCGGCCCGCGACTGTGTAGTGAAGGTGACATGTGGTAGAAGTTGGCGTTTTTATTTCGAGGTCCCTGTGTTCGCTGGGTCGCAAGCGGCCCGCAACTGTGTAGCGAAGGTGACCTGTGGTAGAAATTAACGATTTTTTTTCGAGGTTGCTTTGTTCGCTGGGTTGCAAGCGGTGACTGTGTAGCGAAAGTGACCTGTGGGACCTCCATAATTAGATCTATTCACACACGCTTTGAGTTCTGTAAAAACCATACTACTCTCATCCCAGAGGTTTTTTACGGAAAATTTCATATTATTGCATTATTTGGGATATTGTCAGTTTGTAAAATATATCGAGAGAGAGTGAGAGCATTTATAATGTTTGTTTCTGCAGAAAAATATGCCATTCATTTCCTATTGGCCACACGGGCGAAGCCGCGGGCAGAAGCTAGTGTAAAATATAAATGTTATGTTATTATCTGCGTTTTTTATTTTATTACCCAGTACCCTACCCCTACTAGTACTGAATCAACAGGAACAAGGAAAACTGGCTTTATGAAATCGGACTATCAATCTAATATTTTAAAAAAGTTGTGTGCACATCACGTACTTCTTCACGCTTAAACGGCTGGACTGATTATGATGGAATTCGAAAATTGAGAATACCTAAAACCCTAGACACATAGGCACATAGACACATATTATGCTGGATTAACGCGGAGTGCAGCTAGTTAACAATGATTAAGTAGATTTCTTAAACGCAAATATATTAAAAAACGCTTATTTATTTTACTGGGTATGTATAGTATGTTTTTTTTGTCTCAGTACCCGTATATGCACATGGAATTAAATAACTGCCTGAATCTGTAGTGATATCGATATCGTATTTTCATCGAAAGTTCATCATCCCTAATATTAGTTCCATGGACCCTCACACTGCTATCAGCGCCAAAATGGCGACAATCAAATGGCTTCTCATAACATCCGAGAGTATGAAGTCCAGCGTACTTGTATTATAGAGGTCAGTGTACTATTCTGTAAAATACTTTTTAAATGACTCTTCGATTAGTACTTATAGATATAGATTAGTTTGACCAATTCAATGTATTTAATGTGTTCAATGTATTTTATGTTTTTTAAATAATAACTCAATGTTCAAAAATGATAGCTATAATTTCTTAATCTCATTATTGAATACTGACACAATTAAATTAGATCCAATTACGAATATTTGTACGCCTGTACCTATGGGCAGAATTTTGTTGGAAGAATTATGTGCTAATCCATCTTTGCAATATTGTAACCCAAAATTCTTACAAATAAATTATTTCATTTCATTTCATTTCATTTCATCGTTTGAATAGATTATTTATGCCTATATATATTTATACTGTTTTTATGAACATCATTTGTATTATAATTAAAAATCATTATATCGAATCCAAATATGTTACGCATCGCGCGCGCACTGGCACCGCGGCAATGTTCATCATTTTCAAAGCTCAGTAAAATGGGAACATTCAAATTTTTTGAGGGAGGTTTGCGATTTTGTTCTGTAAAGCTATATTTATTAATCTTGTATTTGCGGTCAACACAAACGACTTAATGAAATGAATTACATGATATATTAAATTCAAAGCCACATGTTCTTCTAATTACGCCAGGAAACGTGCCACAAAACACATTGTTTGCTTTACTTGTCAACTTAAGTTTAAATCTCAGGTGTTTATTAAAACTTATATAAACAAATTCCATTTGATAATTTTCGGTTATTAATTAAATATAGGCGTATCATCGAGGAAATTTGCCAAATCACACGCTTGGCAGGCGGCTTGGTGATACTCGTAGCAGAAGCTGCTGCCCATTCCCTAAATATTACCCTAGCCGGTACTTACGGCACCCATGGGAAGAGATGGGGTGATCCTATTCGCAAACCAGGTACCACCACCTAATTGGTAATAATGTTCATGCAAGCGATTATATGTATCTATGTTACTGACCCGATTATCGAGTGCGGCGTGGTAGACGGCGACGAC
Source organism: Ennomos quercinarius (assembly GCA_910589525.2). Taxonomy (NCBI): domain Eukaryota; kingdom Metazoa; phylum Arthropoda; class Insecta; order Lepidoptera; family Geometridae; genus Ennomos; species Ennomos quercinarius. The sequence continues at coordinate 17,467,005 of OU342489.1, forward strand.
CATCTTATTGTTGGTTTCCAGAAGAAGCAGCAGTTGGAAAATGAGCTTGTAGAGGCAGCGCACTGTCTCGTCGCCACTGCGTGACAGTTCGAGGGCCTGTAGGTAGAACACATCACGAAGTTTAAACAAAACTGCTATACCGATTACCATTAAATAAATAACGCCCAACGATCACATACATAGATCCTGGACTCTAATAGGATTCCCTGTATCTAGGGACCCAGGAACTACCGAGGACCATGCTCCCACAACACACACACACAGAACAAGTAAAGGCACTTTTTTTGGGTCATAGCCGGTCTCACCACACCACGTTGGCTGTCATACATAAGCTGATAATATTTAAGTATGTTATACGGGCCGTGTGTCGGTAAGGCGGGCCCTACACGTTCAATTTTATTGATAAATTAAATTGACGAGTCCATTCGCGTCAATGTTTTCTCCATACAATAACCTGAAAAACATTGCGCAATACTAACCTTACACGATGAATAATATTGATAAACCACAAAGATTGATCATTAAGATTGAACGTGTAGGCCCCGTCTAACACTTAAATCTGGGCAAGTATTTACTCTTTTCATTTGATCGGCTCGTTCTCGAGAAGGATTAATGAGTATTTCTATTTGGGGCTGGATACGTAGACAGGGGTTGCCAGGACCGCGCTGCATGAAGGGGTGTGTTATCAATATAACTCACAGGGCTGTGAATACCGTGTTTCGCGATCGAGTTTTGTATTTCTATTAACTGTGTTTTAATTTTTGGAAGATTGAAAATACGTTCTTAACTTTTCCCTAAATATTATAATTAAAAGAAATATAAATGTGTTAATACTATTATTCAATTATCAATTATTCAGGGCACAATATATTAGAATTCTTCGGCCAATCTACGCTACAGAGATAAAGCAAAGAATTGAATCTGCCAAATAGAACTTCACTGGGATGAATTCTTTGTTTTAAACATAAACGAAATAAACATAGTTATCCCTCCCACTCGGTGGACCGACGACCTGGTCAGAACCGCGGAGAGCCAATGGATGCAGGGGGCAAGCAGCCGCTCGAAGTGGCGCTCTTTTATGTCCAGCAGTGGACGTCTTCAGGCTGATGATGGTGATGAAGTTATTGACTGGCCTGTTAGCTCAGTTGGTAGTAGCTCTGCCTTCTGAACAGGTCGTGGGTTCGATTCCCACTCCGGACAAACATTTGTGTGATGAATATCTATGTTTTTTCTGTGTCTGGGTGTTATATTGTATTCTATGTATGTATTTACAAACAAAAAGTATCTAAGCATCGTATCAGTTATCTGGTTCCCATAGCACAAGCTATGCTTAGTTTGGGGATAGATGGCGCTGTTTGGTATTTATTTATTGTAAGAGTACGTACGTCGAGCGCATGTTCCCGTCGATCGAAGTACGTCTCGAGATGCTCAGTGATCTCGAGCGCGGCGTACTTGACGGCGTCCCTGACGCGCGGCGTGTCGGCCGCCGCCGGCCCGCACCACAGCAGCGGCGGCTCCTCCAGCCCGAGCCGGTCGAGCACGCAGCTCAGTTCCACGCTCGCGCCGCTCGGGATGTCCGCACCGCTCTCCATGTATAACGATACCGTCTTCGTGCTCACTTCCTGTTCCATTTACACATTTCATAGTTATAAGGGCCAATTCAGACAGAGCAGCTAAATGCTCGAGCACTTTTTAAGTGTTATTGGAATATCAACCTTACTCCATTAAGACAAAGCTGAAAATAGTATGCAACATTAAAATAGGTAAGATTTTAATGTTGTATACTATTTTCAGCTTTGCCTAAATGAAATAAGGTTGATATTCCAATAGCACTTAGAAAGTGCTCGAGCATTTTGCTGCTCTGTCTGAATTGACCATATTAGTACATTACTGCAGCGGCCAGCAACAGAGGCATTGATGGACGAACGTGTAAATGTAGGCACACGCATACGTAAGCCCATCAATGTCTAGTTGTGGCCATGGCTTGTATAGTACTTTTCTCAAATAATGCGCGGAAATTAAAACTAAGTAGCCATGTCACGACAGATATGAGTTTTGTATGTAATTTATTTGGCCGCTAAACCACGACAGATATGGATTTTCATACCACTTTTGACAGCAATTTCGATTTATCCCGATGAAGGTTGTCAAAATAATATTCACATTTCCAAGCATGTTTGAGAAAAACAGTTTTTTTATTGTATTTATACTACTTGGTGGTTGGATTTTTCTGCAAAGTTCGTCTAGGTAAGTACCACCGCTTTGTCAGCTATTCCGCCGCCAAGCAGTAGTGTGCAAGCACTACTGTGTTCCGGTTTGTAGGGCATTGTAGCTAGTGAAATTACTGGGCAAACGAGACTTAAGAACTCTTCTCACAGTCTAGAAATCCGTTTTAGACTGTATGTTGTCTCAAGATGATGTGCTCAGTGCGCGGTGTCACACGAAACTTTAATTTAGATTTCCGAGTAACACTGCAATCTGTAATGGGCGGTTGTGACGCTTAACACCAGGCGAACGACTAGCTCGCCACGTCATTCGTTTACATAAAAACTTAACATTGAGTAGGTACTATAACAGGTAGCATACTGGGTATCACTAATCTTTATTCACATCGCATGTTTGCATCTACCTACATGTTTTACTCAATTAAGACTTCACACGACCTCATTGGCCGCAGCTAGTCATTTGTCCGTCTTTTATTTATTTATTTTTTTGTCGTCGAAATGTTCAAAAAAGTAAAGTTAAAATTACTTTTTGTTCTCTTGTTCATATGTAAAAATTGTAGTAGGTACAGTTTGGAACACCTTTTCATTTTATCTTTATTTTTGTCTTTGGGTACACACTCATAATTTCCTGTTTTATGTACGATATATGTATAATATTATGTAGATAGTATGTATGTAGGTATGTATGTATGGATGTATGTATATATAAGTATTATATAATAATTGTATTATTATGTATTCTTACAATACACACAATACACAATACAAAATTCTTTATTGTACACCAGACATGAAAACAGATACATATAAATACAGAAAGTCACATACATAGAGCTAAAGTACAACACACTACTACTCACACACTCACTCTACTCACTCGTAGTTACTCATTAAAATGTAAATAAGTATCATAATTAGATAAATAAGTTCTTCTTTTTCGAATAGCAGATTGGTTCCTCCCTCTCTGGGTTTAGGCTGAAAACCAGCGCTGGTTATCGATGGGAACCAGCAACATGCTGAGCCGACGCCCATTCAATACTTGGTGTATAATATTATGTAATGTGTTTAGTACGTAGTTATTTTAAGCAAGTGTTGAATAAATGTTTATTCTATTCTATTCTATTCTAAAATGATTTGCAATTTTTTTGTCTTAGGTTAGTACACTTTTCCTCTATCAATCTTTGAACCGCACTCCTCGTATTTAGGAGACAGGGAGATTATCCAAAAGGTTACAGCTCGTTCTTAACACTCTCTTCTTCTAAAAGTGTCCATAAATTTAAAGCAATAGCACTTAAAAGTGACGATCCTAAGAAATCAACACAATAAAAGTAGATACATGTGTAGGTTACCTTGATCACTGTATGTAGCCTGTGTAAGAGCGCAAGCGGCTGCATGTAAGCTGCGTGCCGCAACAGCGCGGCGACGGACGCTCGCCACGCATCGCGCGCTGCGCCCGGCACCGGCGTCACATCGCCGCGGTCGCCTGGGGACGGTGAAAAACATATATTACTATATACTTCCAACTTTTGAAGGTCATTTTTGACCTCCAGTTAAAATTGGTTTTATTGAAAGTTAAGTAGTTGAAAAATGAAAGACTTTTTTTTATTTTGTAATGTGTTAATTAAAATAACAGTTTTTTTAAATTTCAGATAAGCGAGGCTAAATTAGAATTTTAGATAGAATCCAGAAAGGAAAAACAAATATTTATTATTTATTTAATTTAGGCTCCACACGATAACGTCACGAATACTTTGTTTTTTAATAATAACTGAACACTGAAGCTGAATATATATTTTTTTGTATGAGCTCTTTATAGGATAATCTCGAAAAGGTTTTCTAATTTCCGTACCGTGCTACATTTGAAATGTTGTTCACTAAAGTTGCGGTACGTTGTGTGATACAAGGCAGGATGGCTTACCGTCTGGCTCGCCACTGGAGGCGCTCGAGAAGGAATGTGTGCGCACGCGCAGAGCGAGGTCGTGCGGCGCGTGGGCATCCCCCTCCCCGCGACCCGCGCCCTCTTCCCACCCGCCCTCCTCGTCGGACGAGTCCTCGTGACCCTCCTAAACATACATATCAAGTTACAAACTAGTATAACTGCCAACGGCAATAGACTTACCGTTTTTGCAACCACACGGCGTGATGTTAAAACTCAAAATTCAAACAATTTATTGCAAATAAGCTAATTTTAACACATTTACTAATAAAGAAACCGGAAACTTAAAACACCTTATTTATAATATTGTTCTAAGCATCATAATAGAGTGCTTGTAGTTAATACGTCCGCGTCCCGATCTCAGACCTCACGGCCTCATATCTCGACAACCTCTTGACCGATTTTGCTCATCATATTTGAAAACTTGTTCAAAATCGAGTGGTTATCGCAGAAGATCTTAATATAACAAGAACAGTGTTGCTGGCAATTCCCTGGATGTTCCTTTAGCCGGCTCTTACGGCACCCACAGGAAGATAAAAAAAAGATAGGAACAGTGTGTTCATACCGGCTTGGGGACGGCAGCGTCAGGCGCAGGCGCACGATGGGGTGGACTGCGACCCGCTATACTTGCGTCTCGCTCTTCGCTCGGCAGCCGTCGGCGGACGCCCCAGTTGAAGTTATCCGAGCTCTCACCCTGAAATACAACATAATATACTATTCTGTAAGCGAGCTTGTTGTTCTCCTGATTTTTTTGGCGTTACTTCTAGTCACTATTATAATTATAAAATTATTTAAATGTATAGAAGAAAAGCTTTCCCTGTCTGACATTTTATTAATTTTGACATTGCCTAATTTTTATAATCATTCTAGTACTTACATTAATAATAATTGTTAAATTCATTTAATTATGCACCTATTTGTTTATGTTTAAATTATTTGCATGCTGCCGCTGAGTATGATGTATACTAAAACCTTATATACCGACATTTAAACAAATAAATGATTATTATTCCGTCTGTTTCTTTGTGTGGCATTCACGCAAAAACGGGTGAAATGATTTAGGAATTTTACACACGCATTGCTATGCTTACTATCGAAATCAACACAGCATACTTTTCTGTTAATACAACGATATGAACACAGCATGCTACAGCTTACATTAGCCTAGATTTACCTTAGAATATTTAAACTTGCTACATCTCGAAAAATTTAAAGTTACCGCAGGAAATCGAGTAAATAGCTGCCTAGCTAGTGAAACAGCAGAACGCCATCTAGTTCAATACACATGCACTATACATAGTACAGTCTTCTGAGAGAGATCGAGAACTTCTATGGACAGTTATACACCTCGACACGTAAGCCCGCTACTAACACAGCTCAGGACATCAGAGCCAAGTTAGTCCGACACTATACCGAAGATATCCCGGACGTCAGCCTGTACGAGATTAGAATGGCCCTCAAACAGCTTAAAAACAACAAGGCACCAGGTGAAGATGGAATTACGACTGAACTTCTGAGAGCGGGTGGTAGACCGGTACTTTTAGTCCTCCAGAAGTTATTTAATTCTGTCATCCTTGAAGGTACAACGCCAGAGGCATGGCACAAGAGCGTGGTGGTGCTCTTCTTCAAAAAAGGCGATAACACCTTATTGAAGAACTATAGGCCCATCTCGCTCTTGAGTCATGTGTATAAGCTGTTTTCGAGAGTCATTACGAATCGTCTCGCACGCAGGTTTGATGAATTCCAGCCTCCCGAACAAGCCGGTTTCCGAAAAGGCTTTAGCACCATAGACCACATCCATACGCTGCGCCAGATTATACAGAAGACCGAAGAGTATAATCGGCCGTTATGCCTAGCGTTTGTGGACTATGAGAAAGCCTTCGATTCAATCGAGACTTGGGCGGTGCTGCAGTCCTTGCAGCGATGCCAAATTGACTATAGGTATATCGAAGTTTTGAAGTGTTGGTACAGTAAGGCCACTATGTCAGTCCGACTACAGGACCAGAGTACGGAACAAATTCCATTGCAAAGAGGCGTGAGACAGGGAGACGTTATTTCTCCGAAACTGTTCACAAACGCATTGGAGGATGTTTTCAAGCTCTTGGAGTGGAAAAGATCTGGCATCAACATAAATGGCGAGTACATCACTAACCTTCGTTTTGCCGATGATATAGTCATAATGGCGGAATCGCTCGAGGACCTTAGCACCATGCTCAACGACCTCAGTAGAGTCTCCCAGCAGGTTGGTCTTAAGATGAATATGGACAAGACAAAGATCATGTCTAATGCTCATGTTCCACCTATACCGGTAATTGTTGGGAACGATACTCTCGAAGTTGTCGACAAGTATGTCTACCTAGGACAGATTGTCCAATTAGGTAGGTCCAACTTCGACAAAGAGGTGGCGCGAAGAATCCAACTCGGCTGGGCAGCGTTCGGGAAGCTTCGTCCTATCTTTTCGTCCAAAATACCGCAGAGCCTGAAAACGAAAGTTTTCAATCAGTGTGTGTTGCCAGTGATGACTTATGGAACTGAGACATGGTCTCTTACTGTTGGCCTCATTAGTAAGCTCAAAGTCGCGCAGCGAGCTATGGAGCGAGCTATGCTCGGTGTTTCCCTGCGAGATAAGCTCCGGAACGAGGAGATCCGCAGGAGAACTAAAGTGACCGATATAGCTCTTAGAGTTAGTAAGTTGAAGTGGCAATGGGCGGGCCACATCGCTCGTAGAACTGACAACCGATGGGGAAGAAAGGTTCTCGAGTGGCGACCACGAACCGGAAGACGCAGCGTGGGCCGGCCCCCCACTCGGTGGACCGACGACCTGGTGAAAGCCGCGGGGAGCCGATGGATGCAGGAGGCGAGCAGCCGCTCAAGGTGGCGTGCTCTGGGGGAGGCCTATGTTCAGCAGTGGACGTCTTCAGGCTGTTAATGATGATACATAGTACAGTACTTATAGGTCACTAACCTCAATGCTCTCACTCTCATATTCTAGAAAGTCAAAGTCCTTGAAGACTCCAAAGTGGTCTGTGGGATGACCGCCGCCCGAAGGCTCATTGCCCGGGGTCCCGGAGACCTCCTCTAACGATGACGCCATAGAAGACTCACGTTCTAACAGCTCCGAACTCTGGCTAAATATCACCTGGAAATACAACAAACATTATTAAACACTACTGAAAACATATAAGACTTTCTTACTTACGTCCAAGTGCAAAAAACCATCTTCAGTTAAATTACGATTTTATAAATATAAGCTGTGCCATTGGTCGGTTTGTTTTACTAATAATGACAGCCAATCAAGAGCTGTTAATTGGCGTTTTAAATCCAAAGATTTCTTATTGTAGTTGGGCGTTAAGAGGACGAGTTAGAGATTGCTCCGTCTTTGTAAATGAATTCATTTTATGCGTGAGTGAATTGGGCTCACACTTTTAAATTTTTTACCCCAGGTTGATGCACATTTTTTAGTTAGAATAATAGAATAATAATGCCAAGAATGATAATTTGTGTCACAAAACGTTCATCTTATAAATGGGGCACAGATTCTGGTTTACACTGGGCATTACTGCAAACCAAGAAACACAACGGAAATTATAACACACACAAAAATAAAAGCGGGATAAACGGTGGTTTGTTACTTTGGTAAGTTGACTTGACCGTTCGGAAAGCTAATACATTCACAAACATAATGAATATAGTGCTGAAAACTTGTCCGCTTTTCGTAAGGCACTCCAATTCTTGGCGTTATAATTCTAATGCCCATCTGCATTAAAGTTTGACAGTTCTTATAAGAAGCGTATACCATACAAAAAATGCCAACACTTTTCCAACTCTAAATGTTATCCGATTTTCGATGATTTTTTATACGTTGTCTACCCAGTAAAAAGCTATGCTCGTACGTCTTTTTTTGTTTAGTTATTACAATATCTTCGTATTTATAGCCATCTAAGGTTACGAACTATTGACGTCAAAGTTCTGACCAAGAAAAGTAGTTTTAACTAGAACACTAAACATATTTTCTAAATATCAAGACGTACAAGCATAGATTATAATCTATCTAAACGATTGACATCAAAATCAAAAGATATTGTGAAGTTTTAGAGGGTGAAAACCGTTGGCGCCCGAAACGCTAAAATGTAGGTAAATTCACTCATGGCCATACGTGTGAAGAGCAGAGCGACGGCAATAACATTTTCAAAAACCAGGTCGGTCCTCCTAAGTTTACACTTATCTCTTTAGTCCCCGGTTACTCGTACGTTTGTCAAACTCGTGTCAAGTCTACACACCAAATACTATACGCTCACAGGTTGAAGACCGCCGATGAACAACGGGCAGCCAATGGGCGTACCGTATTTGGTGTGTCAACTGTTAAGTTGACACGAACTTGACAAACGAACGAGAACCTAGGGAAAGTGTTGCTTAGCTAAGTTGTATTTTAATAGACTTTAGTGCAGACGAGCATCTGTTTTACGATATATACCAATGTATCTTCGAATGTTACCAACAGCAATTTTCGGTACACGCAAAACTGTGATTAAATAAAATCAGCCCATAACTCTTAAAATACAAATCGTATATAAATAATATATATTGATTTGATGGCAACGTAATTTAATATATTAATTTTAGCAAAAAACGTCGTGTCATTTTTAAGTTCAATTATAAGTTTACATTGATCTGTACCAAACATTGCAGTAATTATATTAAAGTACCAATGTGTAATACTCGTTATTTAAGTGCTCGTGGACGTGCACGAGTGTATTCCAATGGACCAAAGTCAAGAAACATAAGTTGTAAGAGGGTTTATTTTATTTGTTGTAATTACATAATCATTTCGAAAACAGGCTTACTGATCACTACATATAACTTAAAAAATAATAGTTACGGATAATTAGTATTTCGGTCTTTTTTTTTAATAAATTTATTTTTAAGGACCTTTATAATAAATGTCGGTCCTATCGTATGCGTGGCAAGTATTCACCTATATGGTTAAAGTAGGTTTACATCGACAGTATAACGTCGCAAGTCACTTGAAGTGACTCACAGATCTGAACAGCTCGTTTGCTGCGTCTGAAGTTGGATCAGTATTTTAGTCTTTAATTGAACAACCTTCATTTTACCCTACATCACTCATCGCTAATTGGAGAAAATGCTAGAGCCTTAGATAAGGGAATAGTAAGGATGCGTCACAACGTTATCTATACAAAGACCGCCTTGCGGCATAACCGCCATGTTATGCATGTATGGCAAGCCCCAATGAGTATATAAGATTTCTCGTTGTTTGTATGCATAGTGGCCGGCATCGGCGCCATATTGTGCTACCAATCAGGCCCTGTCGTCTCTGAAGACGGCAGTTAGTGCATCATTTCTGCCGTGAGACCTGTGTCTACATTTTTTGTGTGTCTCCATTTTCAATTTTTTTGTGCTCAGATTTAAATATTACATAACATATACAAATCAAATGTTTTGGTAGAATAGATTTAAAATTAAAACTCTATAAAGGGACAACATACAATGATTTTATTTAAAAGTACCAGACTGTTGCGGCATAGAGTAAAAACGTGTAATTAGAAAATAATTTAATTCCACATCTAGTTCTTTAAACTGTACTGTAACGCAACTACTTGTGTAGTGACTAAAAATTGCCGATAAATTCATATTGCACATACAAAAGTGAATCAGGAGTTTTTTTTTACTAATAGTGCTTGTGTGTGCTTCATTCCTACATTTAAAGAAATAATAATGCACGCTCCATTTCGTTTATATGATCGATGCCATAGGTGACCAAATTCACGGAAAGGAATCTAAATTGGTGAGAGTCCATTTGGATATTATTTTCCTTGCATACAACGGCACATACATACAGCATATTTATATACAGGGTTATTTTTAATTCACCTAAAATATGAACCTATAACCGTATAGATCGTGATTCGTATCACTGAAACAAACAACTTTTGTTCAACAACTTCAAATATTTTTTCACACATTTTTGTTACGTTTTGTTTTGGTGTTTTCACATACAAAATAATAATCATAATACGTGGTTATACTAAATGTAACACGTTAATGAGCCCTGTACCTTGTATTATTGCTCACTACCTAGAAAAGAGGAATTAACAGTGTTTAATCAACCCGTTAAATTAGCAAAAATATAAAGAATAAAAAAAAAACTTTAAACAAAAGTTGCTTGTTGGTGATTTGAGTTATGTAAAAGGTTTTAGGTGAATTAAAAATAACCCTTTATAAAGACAAATAAAAAATCCCGAAAATGCGTCGGAAAGTGGCGGGCGCTAGCAAATCATGAAGTTGAGGTGGAACGTTACACTAGCGCGGCAAATTCAAACTTTGTTGCGCTCTTTTGCCAATAATAGCTAAATTACTCAACGTGATTACATAAAAACTAATTTTGCGCAAATAAATAGAATGTATCAATAAATTACAATTAAAAGAATCACCTACTTATGATTGGCTTAGCGACAAATGGCAATAGACTGAAAAACTAAGAAGAAAATTGTTTATTGCCATATGTCGCTAAACCAATGATATCTAGGAGATACTTTTAACCGTGATTTGTTGATACATTTTATTTATTTCCGCAAAATTAGTTTTCATGTGATCACGTTGAGTAATTAAGCTATTATTGGCAAAAGAACGCAAGAAAGTTTGAATTTGCCGCGCTAGAGAAACGTTCCACCTTAACATAATTATATGACGTAAAGAGAAGCTTTAAGCGAGTATAGTCAGGGCCCTAACTCTGTATGACCTCTTAACGATTCCTTACTTCGAAACCACGCGAATTTCTTGTCCGACATAAGAAATCTGCAAAAATCTATTCTCTATGAAATGAAAACGAAACCACGCGAAATGAAATTGGAATTGGCGCTATTTGAACTGTACAAAAATCATAATGTTCCACTGAGACGCGTTCCGAAACATCAACACGTCAAAAATCACCAACACTTATGTCAATATTGATTCAAAATAAAAATAACTTTAATGTAAAGTGAGGGTACTTCTAATGCTGTGACGCGATTTGAACAAGACACGATAACGACGTGGTTTCGTATCGTGTGTAACCTGTGTTTTCATACAGAATTAATGTCCTGTTACGTATACGATAACATGTTCACGAAAATAAGAAAAGACACGTCCATGTTGAGCTTTCACCGTGAGATTGTGAGCAGTCGAGAGTAGTTATAGTGGATTAAGTTTGGGCTATCCTGCATACATTATCTTGGTAACATAGTGTGGGTGCAAAGCGTTACGATATGTACACGTACAATGTAAGTTATGCGAGTTACCTTAGAACATAAAGTGGTAATTAAATCGTCCTATACGCAGCGATGGGTAGAAATCATAATTCATTATTGTATAGTACAGTGTAGGACGTTCACATTTGGCTATTGATGCAGTTGTATTTTGAACTTTATGTACGTGGACGTAACGTTTACTTACAGATGGACTCTTTGGTAGACCGACTCTCTGACCGCAAGTGGTCAGGAGATTCACTAAACACTCTCGCACGCGGCTCTGAAAATAAATAAGTTGTATGAAAATATAACATTATATTAATATAAAGGCAAATTGTCTTTATTACTCAAGCTAACTACTACAATAATAAAAACTAAACTAAGCTAAGCTAAACTAAACTAAACTAGCTACACTACCTACTACAAAGAACACTTATGGACTGTATAATAGCCGCGATGGCCTATGGACAGTCCAAGTGCTCCAGCCCACTACCGGTAGGTAGCGTACCCAACATGCTGGCCGCATTGCCACGTTGAATTGCAATGCTGATGCGTTAGGCCAAATAAGTGCCAGCATTTTGGTCACGCGTCGCATCGACCAGGCGCTCTGATAGACTTTGTGAAAAGCGATGAGCTCCCGTATTTATCAATATAAAGTATATAGATAAATACAATAGACAACAATTTCGAATTCGGACGTCTTTTTTAAATACTTTGGTTTTTATTAATAACTTAATGAATACTGAATATCATCATCATCATTATCATAAACAGCCTGAAGGCGTCCACTGCTGAACATAGGCCTCCACCAGAGCGCGCCACCTTGAGCGGCTGTTGGCCTCCTGCAGAATACTGAATATAAAAATCTAATATTATTTATATAGGTTCTTTAAAGAATAATCTTGAAATAGTTTTCGTAATCGATACCTTCCGAAAATGAAAAGTCGCCCATTATAAGTCACTAATATGAAACTGAGACGATTCAAACGGGTCATTATTAGCGTGTTACAAAAATTATACAAATACATTTATTATTAAGGATAATGTGGTATAATACCTGCGACATCCAAGGCCGTTTCCAGCCGGATGCGAGTGCGTCCGCGGGCGAGAGGGAGAGAGAGCGTCGCGGTGACGCCGCACTCTGCGCGTGCGACGCACTAGCGGCCGCCGCTTCGGGTCCCACCACGGTCGACGCTGACGTAGACGCAGACGTCGATGACCCTGCTACCACATACGCTTCATAAATTCCGCGCATAACATGCAAAAATAAAGTGAAGTGCGTAAAGCTGTCAGCTGCCAATCGGTTAAAATGCAATACATGTAACCCTAAACGCATACGACTATATAGTAATGTATGGTGGCGCATAGTACTCATACACTGGAATTCATAGTCAAGTTGGGGGCTCCTCTAGGAGATGATTGAGGCGCTGTGTAGCGAATTCTAGTTTTATGCATTTCGTAAACAAAAGTAACCCCTAATTTGACATTGTCAGGGGCTGGATGCTGATTGTCCGAATTTCGTCAACCAAACGGTCCCCTTGCTTTGATAACGTGCTAACGTGCTATTTTTTATTATTGTTTGAGTGTTGTGTTGTGATTTTCATAAATATGGAAGTAGATGGTGACTTGGATCTCATAAATGATCATTGGCCGATGAAGACTTCAATGAAATGCGAATTATATCAGTGCCGAAGCGATATATTCGTAATGTAAATACACAATAACTTTAACTTTATACAAACCAATTTATTTTTACTACACTACAAGTTGATGTACCCCCCTTACAACCTGTGTGAACTAATAAAGTTTTTTTTTAATCATATTAACTTTTCTATAAATAATAATTATAGTGTAAGATAATGGAAGTGAATTAAATTATGGATATAACGCGGGAACGGGCTTCTCGCAACCATGGCAAGCGATCGTCCCACCTCGGACCATGGTTACGAGCTTACGAGAGGCCCGTTCCCGCGTTATATTATCTATCAAAATTCAAAAGCCGCGTCAAAATCATGTCAAAATGACACCCGAGAAAATGTTCATAGACAACATGATTGAAATGCACAGATTAGAGAAAAAATATGTGTTGAACTGCCATTTAGTTAGGGGTCTCTCCAGCGATTATTTATGAAAGCGTAAGAAGAACGATTCAACATTTAACCTCTACGTGAAAGTTGAATGATGTATTTTGGGGGTTTGTTCACCCGTTGACTATGAATACCACTGATAGATGACAAAGCTCCACGATCATACACTTGTTCGCGACGGGCATTACATAATCATCATCATCATCAGCCCGAAGACGTCCACTGCTGAACATAGGTCTCCCCCAGAGCGCGCCAGCTTGAGCGGCTGCTCGCCTCCTGCATCCATCGGCTCCCCGCGGCTTTCACCAGGTCGTCGGTCCACCAAGTGGGGGGCCTACGCTGCGTCTTCCGGTTCGTGGTCACCACTCGAGAACTTTTCTTCCCCATCGGTTGTCAGTTCTACGAGCGATGTGGCCTGCCCATTGCCACTTCAACTTACTAACTCTAAGAGCTATATCGGTCACTTTAGTTCTCCTGCGGATCTCCTCGTTCCGGAGCATAATCATTTAATAGCCAATAATATTAAATAATAATCATGAAAATAGACAAGGGTTTCACAGCAAGTATGTTTTCTGTTACCTTTGTCCGGTGTGACCGTGGAAGCGTTCGATAGAGAGCTCGGTCCGGTGGCCGGCTGGCTACCGCTCTTTGGTAAATATTTGCGACCAATCACCGGCGTTTGTGATAAGTCGAATGTGAAGTCCATCGTACGGCCTGGCAGCTCCTGGCAACATAAAAAAAACTGAGTAAAGCTGTCAGTCATCAAACACGTGGACAATCGGCTTCAAACGCAATACATTGCGCGTTTGAAACTAAATTAGACCTACACGCATATGGTTTAATGGCAATGTATGGTGGCGCAAGCGAGAGAAGCGAGGATCTTAATAAATATATAAATAATATTATAATAATTATTATATTATATAATAATATTCAAAGACTGTCTTGACTGAATGAAAAACAACGTACATGTCGTACAGCCGGTAGTAGTCGTAGGTATGCATTAAAGGATTTAGGATATTCAACCCTTGAACGGATCAAACGGGTTGTGAATTGTATGAAGAAACACGACCGAAACCGCGCATAAGGCTTATAACCTCTCGAGTCATCAGAGCTCCGGGAGATTTCCTTTGCGTGTTCTGCCAGATTGTTATATTGTATTCTATGTATGTATTTACAAACAAAAAGTATCTCTAAGTATTGTATCAGTTATCTGGTTCCCATAGTACAAGCTATGCTTAGTTTGGGGCTAGATGGCCCCAAACTGGCAATTTATGGCCAAATCGACAGGCTCATGGTTCTAAAACTTCTGAAAATAGATCTATGAATTGCATATTTGAGCAGAAAAAAAAAGAATACACAAATGATGGATGGATTGTATATGTTACCTTCTTCCCATGAAGTTCTGTGTCAAGCACAGATGAAGCGTGGGAATCCCAGTACGGCGGTACCACAAGCGAAGAGCTCCGCGTCACCACCAGCTTGAGAATCTTCATAGCTTCTTTATAGTTATTGCCGTCTTGCTGAAATACAAATAATTAATAAAACCATACCCTTCTACTATAAACATAAAATAGTTATTTTCGCTCTATCAAGATTGAAATAGGACAGGATAAAACAAAGAAAACACTGAATAGCAGAATATTCCACTATTTTGCAGTGTGTATTTATAAAGAAGACAGGCGCGGATATAGAGGGTGGGGGGCACAGGGGGCCCGCGCCCCCCCTTGGCGCAGGCAGTCCGGCACCGAGCGCGGTAATTATCCAATTTACCAGGAAGATATAGGTGCATGGAATTCATCATTTAAAGAAAAGAGCGCAAACTGGTCTTGTATCGTATACTTATGTGTTTTACCACCGTATCCCCAAATTTCCCTCTTGGACTATAATGATTTGTGCGCCCCCCCCCCTTGAGAAATTTCTGTATCCGCGCCTGAAAGAAAATGACATATATTTTGTATTCTCACTTAAATCCATCAATTTATATATTAGCGGATGCGAGAAAACAGTAGGTATAAGAAAAAAGACGATTGTACAAGCGTGATCTCTGTTCCATGAAAAAAAAAAGTACAAAACTTAAGAAATTAATCAAATCAGTTCTAAATTCATACAATTTATAGCAATTAACAATAAAATGAACAAAAATAATACCTTCAGTTTTAAGAGTAACGAGAAGATCTAGGCGTCTGCCGCCCGTAATGTTCAATGTGCATATTATTACATATACAATGCAACCTTTTTACTAGAACGTGCGTATCTAGTACTGAATAGCTAACAATTCAT
The DNA here is from genome assembly GCA_910589525.2 of Ennomos quercinarius. Taxonomy (NCBI): domain Eukaryota; kingdom Metazoa; phylum Arthropoda; class Insecta; order Lepidoptera; family Geometridae; genus Ennomos; species Ennomos quercinarius. Next base: position 17,482,783 of record OU342489.1, read on the forward strand.
CACGACCGCTCGTAGAATTAATTTTTTTTTCTCTTTTATTTTGGCTCCACACATAGTGTATTTAGCCAGTGTCAAGTATTGTAATTTTTCATAATGATAGAATATTTCACGTAAAGTAAAGTTTTAGTCACAGTCTGCGTAGGTCCAGTCTAAGTCAGGTAGTCTCAGTCCAGTCTAAGTCATGCCCTAGTAAAGTGGTGGCAACTTTACTAGAAGCTTCTATGGAATTTTGGAAGCAACACGAAAAACCACGTTTCACTACATTATATCACTTGCCCACACTCATGCTCGTAATTCAGCACTTAATGCGCAAAACGCCACCGATTTTAAACATTAACACTGGAAAAAGCACGAGTTTTGAAAAATAATACAATGCAACGACGTGAACTTTTCCGCGTTCCCGCCAAAACTCCTTAGAATTAATTATGCATACATACACTAGTACATTGGTATTAAGGTATCCAGTACTCACATCGATGAACTTCGCTACAGCCCGCAATAAGTCCGCATTGGCTGGCTGCGCATTCAACTCCACGTAGTACAGCATGCAGTGAAGGATCGACAGGACATGCGGTTGTAGGCTAGCCGCGCCCTGGCAATGGTAGATATATATCGTCAATTACTCGCATACACTAACAATTTAACCCATTCTAACTTTAACTCTTTTTTTCCCACTAGGTGGATCGACGATCTGGTGAAAGCCGCGGGGAGGCGATGGATGCAGGAGGCGAGCAGCCGCTCACAGTGGCGCTCTGTGGGAGGCCTATATTCAGCAGTGGACGTCTTCAGGCTGTTGATGATGGTGATGACTAACAATTTTCTTATACATGTAACAAATATCATTCTAACCTTAATAACTCAATAAGAAAATATTTTGCTTTCTACTTACAAGGTCAACAACATTCGAGACTTCATATTTACACAGAAAACAACATTATTTACTCTATAGTTACACGGTCAACTACATTTCCTAACTTCCTGCTTACATAGTCATCAACATTCTTGACTCCGTATTTACTCAGCCAACAGCACTATTTACTTCAGAAAACACACGTCAACCAACTTCCTATTTACAATGTCGATAACAATCTTGATTCAGTCATTAACACAATAAACAGCATTCTTTATGATCGGCTCAACAATTTTATTATTATGTATAGATAATGTGCATTTAATGTGAAAAAAAAATACCTAAAAAACTAAAACTAAATCTTCTTCATCTTCTTCTTAACTAAATCTATAAAATATGTCAAAAAATATGTTAATCTATAAAGTCTGTAATATCTTTATGATCTACTTACACAATCACCAAAATTCACAACTCTCTACTTGCACAGTAAACAACATTCTTTACTTTCTACTTTGACAGTCATTTATATACTGAGTAATACCTTCTTTACTTCGTACTTACACATTCATAATTCCTTATTTACAGAGTAAACAACATTCACAACTCCATGTTTATATACTCAGTGCAACATTCTTTACTTCCTACTTTGACAGTCATTTATATGCTGAGTAATACCTTCTTTACTTCGTACTTACACATTCATAATTCCTTATTTACAGAGTAAACAACATTCACAACTCCATGTTTATATACTCAGTTTAACATTCTTTACTTCCTACTTACACAGTCAACTACATTTATAACACTTCATTTACAGAGTAAACAGCATTCTTTACTCTTCACTTACAGAATCAACAACGTTCTGATCTTTAAACACACGTGATTGTGACGATACAGGCAAGATCTTAAAAGTGAAGTTAAGTCAGAATTTGACATTCCTAAAGTCCTAGAGTTTGACAGAATATTGCAATCTGAGGAACCTACTGACCTTTTCCAAGACCTCAACGAGGAAGGCAAGCATTTGCAGCGAGAGGTGTGAGTAAGTGTCCCACAGGTATTTCACCACGCACTTGGTCCACTGGAAACTTTCCTTGCTGAAGGTCCGTCGGGAGTACAGCGTCATCACTGTACCTAGGTTTTCTAGCTTCTTACTCTTCTCTGCCGTGAACTGAGGCGCATATACAAGTATGTTGTGATTAATCTCGTGGTAAAAATAAATTAAAAACAAATCATTGAAGTATATTAAGTCTCAAGTTGGGTCAAAGTCATCAGAGAACATTACACCACATTATATCAGTTGCCCACACCCATGCTTGTAGTTCAGCACTTAATGCGTAAAACGCCACCAATTTAAAAAAAAGCACATGTTTTGAAAAATCATACAATGCAGCGACGTGAACTTTTCCGCGTTCAAGCCAAAACCCCCAGAGTACATTTCATTCTTATCCATGAAGAGTAAATAGATTAGAAAAACTGCGATAAGAATTCATGGCATATTTTCGTATATAGTAAAATTTTTTTTTTGACGTATACTCATACTTTTGACAACAACTCACCTGATGGTAAGAGACGAAGTTGTCTAAGGTGGAGCACGTTTGCCCATGAGATGCCCATTCACTCTTAATTAAAAAAAAATGTGGCAATAGATAGAATAAATTAAGTGATTTGAGTTAGTGTTTTTGATCTTTGCCGGTACAGATCTAGTACGTACTAACTTTTGTATGACTAACACTTCTGTCCACGCCATGCAGTTATGAATATTGGCAATATCCAATAACAACGATTGACTCCTGACAAATATAATCTGGGAGTTTTTAAGGCTAGAGTGAACCGGTATCTTCTAGGCAAGACTGTGCCCGTGGTCAAATTAGCCTGTCTATTATAAAAAAGAGAGTTTACTGACCTGTGCAATATGACAGGCGGCTCGCACGCAAAGTTCATTGGCATCCTCGTAATGTAACAGCATGTAAGGCAGCAGAGCCACGACGGTCATTGGGAAGGCGAGCGCCTGCGTGGGGTCAATGACCGGCAGCTCCAGTAGTGGGATCATATCCGCAAGCACGCCTACAACGGGCTCGTACGTATTCGGGTGCGTGCAACCCTGCGTACAGTACGCAAATTGTTCATATTTATTTATGACACAGATTTTTTACCAATAGTTTCATTATAAAAGTGGTCAAACCTACTTCAATCACCTTAGTTATACCGAGAACATACTTGAACGATATTATAATAGTTAATACATACTATTTCCAGTTATTTTGATTTAAAAGCCAACCAGACCAGACCAGACCACCAGATTTGATAAAATTTATGGGGGCTTTTCTGAAATCGGTTTATAAATGACGGTGATATGAAGTACAAGCAAACAAGTCTCCCTGAGACAGTGAATCCTATTGGGCCTATTGAACCTATCTATGAATATATACTAGTATAGTATTACATTATCTGTGGCATATAATAAAATTGTAACTGGGCTAAATCTATACATTGAATATTTTTTGAAAATGTTGATTGCATTACACTTCTTAATCGATATAGAAATCGAAGCAAATTATTTCAATTTTTTGTCTGTCAGTCTGTATGTCCCTTTAAACACACATCACGCTGGCACTACTGAACGGATTTCACTGAAATCCTGTATGGTTATAGCTAATTTTTCATGATAAAATTTAGGATACTTTCCGTTTTCTAAAACGGCCAAGTGCAGGTTGCTCGAAGAAATAAGGATGTACTTAATTTCTATGCAAGATTTTTTTATTTATATATTCTTTTTTATTTACCTATTTATTTATACTCATCATGACAAAGAGAAGAGAGAAGGGAAAGGGGAAACGATAGTGGAAAAGGTTGAATAGATGGGCCGGCAAAGGAAGGCAGGCTGCTTTTCCCCCTACCTTTTTTCCGTTCGCTTCTCTCTTCCCATGAACAAGGTTAGAACGTAAAACCAATTAACCCGTGCGAAGACGGGGCGGGTCAACTAGTTTATCAATAAGTTCACATTATTGTAACAATGCACTTTTATGTTTGGAACAATACATTATTTTTGAGCTGAGAACACCCTTTTTTGATGACCATTTTTTTTTAATAAGCATCCACGCGTGAACGTACAAGAAATGGGACGCTCTACTCTGTAACATTACCTTGAGTAGTAGGGAGTGAAGCGAGGGCGATGAGTGCGCTTGCGTGCGGTCCAGCCGCTCGCGCACGTCAGGCCGGTCGAGCGGCAGCCGCGCCATCACTCGCGCCAGCAAACGCACCCCGAGAAGGAACTCGTGCTCGTAGTCCGACTCGAGGAGCGCCGCACCCACCCAGAATAACGTCGCCAGGATCGTCAGCTTATCGTCCTGATAACGATAGACACGCTTTCAATTTCATTACTCTTAAAGGGATAAAGAGGAATTATATATGTAAATGTATAACATGCCCATGCTCTTTCCTGAATACATCAACAGTTTTTTTTATGCGAATGAATGACGTGACGAGCTAGCCGTTCACCTGATGTTAATCGACACAGCAGCCCATAACAGTTGCATTGTCACTCGGAACTTTACAATAATAAATTTTCGCGTGACACTGCACTGCGCACGTCATCTTGAGACATCACACAGTCTAGTAATCAGGTTACTAAACTGTGTAATCAGATTACTAGACTGTGTGATCAGATCATAAAGTCTCATTTGCCCAGTAATTTCAATGCTTAACGCTTAATATCAGGCGAACGACTAGCTTGTCACGTCATTCTTTTACATAAAAAAATAACTTTAGGCTAACATAACATTGATTATAACACATTACCTGTGTCGCGGTGTCGCCAAGAAGCTTTAGGGATTGCGCGGACCGCGAGCGGCAGAGATTTGAGCACGCGCCTTTAGCCGCTTCGCTACAGGGCCGCGCTCGCTCTGCAAATGCAACAGTAAACCGACTTCAATTGCCTTCATTTCATAGTAAGAAAACTTGCATGATATAATAACCAGACGTCTATTTTTCCAGTTATTTCGATCCAAAAAACCAAACATTTTATATATGCTGTATCTTTAGCAGAAATCTTGAGGTTTATCCATTAAGCTTTTAAGCTTTTGAGACAAATGGATGCTGGTTCAAATCCCGTTCGCGATTCAAGTTTTTACTTTACAAATAAAACTGATTACGCTAAGCAGACGATACTGCTATAAAACCAGTCTGTCTGTATGTCTTGTGTTGGACGTACCGTGCGGTTTCTCAGCGGACGAAGGCACCGCGTTGCTCTTGCGCACGCAGTAGGAGACCGAGTACGAAGTGCTGCGCGTGTGGTTCGATACGCATCCAACGCACACGCCCGGAGAACGCTTGCCTGGAAACAAAACATTCAAAAACTCAGAAAGTAATAATTTCTTGAGAATATTGAAGAGAATTTAGTGTAATCAAAGATCTCATAAACAATGTAAAAAAACAAGTAGATACATAGGCGAAGGCATGAGCAAACCGAGCACAATATTTCTGTTGTGTTAATTAGGAAATTTCATTTAAAAATAACGAATCTTATATCACGAGAAAAGACAATTTAGGTAGATATTGGCGATAAGGCGCGAGCGAAGCGAGCACGATATTTCAAAGCGAAATTTTTAATGTTTTATTGTTGGCACCATATTAGTTTCACTAAACGTATACCAACCAGCAGAAAAAGCGCCACCATTGGGCTGTGTCCCGTCTTTGTTGTTCAGGTTAGGCGTTGACTTGAATATGTCCCGCATATAGTCCAACGGCCGGAAATTTGACTCCAACGAGTCAACGGCCGCCTCCAGAGTCAGCAACAGTTCAGTCACATAGCCCTGATCAATGAAAAGAAATATCTATGTGATAATATTTTTTTTAAACTATGTACTATATATTTACTATTTTACTAACTATAACTATAGGCTTGCGTTTGGAGCAGAATTTCGAAATGGCAATCGATAATTTTAAATATAGTATTACACCTTTACTATTTTTTAAAGACGGTAATTTAGTGAACATACATTGACTAGTTTTAATATAACAAACAGTTTGTTGATGGGGTCCAAACTAAAATTTTCTCTTTTTAAAATAGACTTTGATGATAAATCATTTGGAAACTTCCTCACTAATAAGTAAACAATTAAAAGGGCGTCACTTTCAAATCGCTCTATTATATTGTAGTGACCTGCATATCCTCGCCTTGCTCAGCGACAGTCTCGACGAGACGCGAGAGTATGTCGGAAACCATCCGGCCCGTCATAGCAACGCCGATGAACCGGAATACCTGTGAACACGTGTTTATGTGTTTATTTAAAAAGCTACTCTTGCTCCCACGCAATAGGGAATGTCCGAAATTACTCGACCTCCATGTTCATTTTATTTGATGAAAATATAGAGCACTCTAAGAAAATACATTTACATTTTTTTCGTGATATTCATTGTAGTTATTTAATAATAATTCACCATTGAAATATAAAGATTTCTCGTGGCTGATGACATCATACCTTGCTTCCAATAATTTTCGGCCGTTGCCAAAGGTTACTCAATGTGTCAATGCCAATAATGTCACATTCAGATAATATCTGTTTTCTTTACTTTATTTTGTTCATAGGCTCATGCATTCCTAGCACTTAGCAATGAGTGACGTCATCATACGGACAGACGAAGGTTGTTCAATAAAATTAAAGAAATCCTAATAAACTGTAATTATTTTTAATTTTTAAGTTATAAAGTTAATTTACATAAGTTATATGTAGTGATCAGTAACTATTAGTAAGAAGCATATTCCTTGAAATGGTTTTGTAATTACAACAAATTAAAAAATAAAAAATCTCCGTTGTCACTATCGAGTGTCGTAAATTATTTATACTGGGTGTAATTGGATTCATTATCATCCTTTGACACTAGGTACTTACCCCTGACGCCAGTCAGGAGTAGGTACCTGGGTTCCATTGTTTCGTTTAATCAAAATAACTGGATAAAGTAATTAATTACAAAATCATCCAAGTATGTTCTCAGTACAAAATTAAAGCGACTGAAGTCCTTTTAATCCCGAATTTTGAAAGGTTATTGTTGTGGTTACCTGTAGCGAACGTCCAGCGTAGTGTCGCGAAGGGCAAGACAAGCCGAGCTGTAGCGCGGTCTGAGCCCATCGTTCCGAGACGAGTGAAAGCGGCAGAGATTCACGGAACACGCGCAAAACGTGACGCAGCAGTGTCGACATCTGCTGGCAGCTACGCAGTGACCATACTGAAATGTAGACGGCAATGTTTAGAGGAACAAGAACGTAAGCGCTCGACTGTTATTCGTACCACAGTCGTGCACTTTTAAGCACTCGAATGTTATTCACACGACACAGTGGGGCACGTTAAATCTTTCATTAACGATTATGCAAATTAGTTGCATCCGAACGCTACGGGTATGGAATAGGATAGATGCCTGCTATTAAAAAAAATTAAAAAGTAAATATCATTTTCATAAAGTGTGTTAAAAATGAATGCAATAATTGAAAAAATAAGTAAAATCGGTAAATAAATCAAGAAATAATAAACTTTTAAAGTTTCTCTAGGGGGCATCGCCTGTCCCTTTCTCTCAAAACAGGAGATTCTTCACAGTCACTATGAAAACGCACGTTGTGAAGTCACATGCTAAAGAGACTGTATGTAAAGCTACCACAGCTTAGTAATGAAGGAGCAAGAGTGACGTCACTGCATGTTTGAGCCGTTTAAACAAAGAGGCCATTTATTTCAACGCAATGAAGTGTAATTCAGCTCGCAAAGCACTGCAAGCTAAATTCTGTATTTAACAACAGCGATTTTTTTATGATTACGGACGAACTGATCGGTGCTTACAACAGTACCGAAATATCGGCAACTCGAAACCAATAAATTACATGGTAAATATCCCGTATTAATTTTAGTAAAAACCAAATAACAAAAATAGAAGTAAAAAAGAAAAACATATAAGTAAAAAGAACAAGCAAGAATAAGAACATGTTAAATACTAAAAATTACAAACCTTTAGCAGTAATATCTTCGTACTGCCAAAGAGGCATATGCTGAGGCCTGTTGGCTAGGAAATGAATGAGCGACTTGATGACGTCAGCGAGTGGCGTCTCAGCCGGGCTCGGTGGCGCGGGTGGGCCAGATGCCCCGATGGGGCCTGGTGACACATGCGGTCCAGATGACACATGCGGACCAGATGACGCCAGCGGTCCTCCCGGATCCGGTTCGCCAGTTTCTCCTTCCGTCTCGCCTGTCACAATTACAGGCAGCGATGGGTAGTTGTCCCCTTCACCTAGTTAAAAATTGTCACCAAGGAATGTTTATTATGTACAATAATTAAAATATTTGCGTTTCATCCCGCTTTCGCTTGATCTATTTGTTTTTCAAATTTCCTTTACATAAGAAGTAGCACAAAAAAAAACTATGTAAATCTTGTCCTGTGTAAAACACAAGTTAAACGGCAAAAATGATTTCTTGATTGGTTATAATAGTACATTATGATATAAGTGTGCAAAGTTATGGGAGCCGAGTGTGTAATGATCAATGCACACGCATATCATACGACGTTTTTCATCACAGTTCCGAGGAAAAAACAGAGTGGTACTGTTAAATGTCGTGCAGGCTTCTTATTTTCACGCGGCGTCAGAGAAAAACCGTGTTGATGCCGCGAACAAAATCGACATCAACCAAAACGAGACCAAACGAAAACTGGAACTGGAACTGGAACTAGAACGGGAACTGGAACTGTAACTGGAACTAGACGGGAACGGAAACTGGAACTAGAACGGGAACTGCAACGTGAACTGGAACGTGAACTAGAACGTGAACTGGAACTGGAATGAAACGAAACGACGAAGATGTACGTATAACTTGCAGTGAGATACAAAAGCACGCGTTGGAAATTTCTTGGATTATGATCCTAAAAGGGGTGGGATAAGAGTCACTTTACGAGCAACTGTGATGAAAAATATTAAAAGGGTCTACAAAGAGGCACTGTAACAAGTTTATAACGGGATGATGCGGTCAAACGCCGGCTCTTTTAGCTTAATACGCTTAAAGTGCACGCAATTAATCTGCGTGCTGCAGATAGGATAGATACGTAGGTACAAAACCAGAAGTGGCCGGTTCGAAGCTTTTATTTTACATTTAACATCGCTCCCACTCAAGGTAACAAATTGTTTTATCGTTTGACTATCGAGGGGCAGCTTGAGATTAAATCAATGTAGACCGTGGATCCTGAGCTTCCACTATCGGTAATAGAAAAAAGAAAGAAAGAAAATACATTTATTCAGGACATCAATAATAAGTGCAATAATTCATACAAATCAGTTCTGGCGTACAGAAACGACACGAATATACAGAATATATAGTTTGTTAGTTTGTTGACGTTTCTCCTTTGTTTTTTGTGCGCACGCTCGACTATAAGAAACTTTTTTACTTTCTTCTTGAAAACATCTATTCGGAAACACAGTACAAAACAAAACTTTCTTTTGAAGTCGATTAGAAATCCATCTTTTAGATAAGTATTGTTTATGGTGCTAGTAGTAAAGGTTACCTTCAGGCGTGACTTGCGGGTCGGAGCTGAGCGAGCGAGCGTGCGAGCGCGGCGAATGATCACACTGCGGGAACGTGTCGAACTTCTCGTCTGGCTCTGTAACATAAAGACTTCTCAATCACATCGAGGCATTCACATACTACTTCGTAAGAATAGGCCTGATGACAGGTTAAAACTTCGCTGCAAACTGTCACCCAAATTCACAGATTGGCCTACACTGGCGCTTAGTCTGTGATGCAGGTTAGACGAGATCAGTCGATTGTTACAAAGGAAACATGCCCAGTTATGCTGTGAAAGGTTGTACGAACTACTCCCGTAGCTGAATAATAAAGCTAGCATGTTTTGCCATTATTAAGTTAACGTTTTAACAAAATAACAAAATTTGTAACAAAATAATCTATTTTCTAATATAGAAAGCTAAATGTAAACTTATACAATGATAGGACGTCATGACAGCGTCACCTAGATGCATCGAGGCTCGGCCCCCCTTACTAAGTGGACCGACGATCTGGTCAGAACCGCGGGGAGCCGATGGTTGCAGGAGGCAAGCAGCATGTCAAAGTGGCACTATATAAAGGCAGTGGTTGTCTTCAGGCTGTTGGATGATGATGATGATTAAATAATCTTGACAAACAGGCTCACATGCAGACGGATAGCAGTGAGCCCAAGTGATCCGGTTTTTGTAAACAAAACCGTAAAACTAGACACAAACTCCTTTCCCTCCTGTTCTTGACGTTAAAATAACCAACGCAGGATGTTTCTGCTTTTGAAAATGTCTAATCAATGTGTCCAAATGCCGCAACCAACGTACATAATTAATCGAAACTACAAAACTAATCTCAGTTTTGTTTGAGTTCGATTTCATGTAATCCCAAAACTGTTCGTCTCGATCCAACTCGCAACTAACTTTTGGAGCCGCGATTCCAGGGAATAATAAATAATTTGCGAGCATAATTTAACTGTGGAATTGTACAGAATCTATGTAAGTCGTACATGTAGTGTATTTTTTTTTTGTAGAAAGTTCTAGATGTAAATCCTGTATTCATTTTGGCCTGCATTGCGATGTTACGTTTTCCAGCAAAACTTTTAATACTTCAAGCAAATCTAAAATAATGAAGATATCTTCTAGCTATGTACCTATATCTTTCACTTTTCAGCTTCTTTGCACTATGATTTTTTAATTTGGCTCCACGCGCTCACAGCATAACGAATAAATATTGTGTGGACATGTCATGTGCGCCATCTAGCCCCAAACTAAGTATAGCTTGTACTATGGAAACCAGATAACTGATAGAATACTTGGATACTTTTTGTTTGTAAATACAATATAACACCCAGACACAGAACAAACATCGATGTTCATCACACAAATGTTTTGCCCTGAGTGGGAATCGAACCCAGCGTCATATTGTGCTCCCAAAGTGCCGCAAGTCACGTGACATGTTTCTTATCCTCGAGTATTCCCTTATCAGAGGTGCGAAGCGCCATTTTTTTAATGTTCTGTTATTCATATAGTATAAAGTATATATACCATAACAGACTACTTATAAAACACAATGTCAATAGTTTACCAGTGAAATTCCTGCCATGCATGACCGGTGCGTGGTTATGATGCGGCGGCGGCACGAGGTGAGCGGAGCGAGCGGCGAGCAACGCTCTCGCCACCGCCAAGTGATCGTGGTGCGCTGCCACCGCAACCAGCAGGTTCAACAACAGCTGCCGGCAGTGTTGGTGAACTATCCACCTACACAACCATGACATAATGATGATGAAGGAAGAAAAGTATAACTAGGGAAGTGTACTCGCATGATTAATTATAATAATGCAAACGAAATAGTTAAGATCTTCGCCATGGGGTCAATGGGAACTTTGCTTCCTCTTGGACCCCACGCGGGGCCAACGGGAATATTTATTGTCGTTGAACCCCATTATTATGTTGTGAACATAGTTGAAATAATATCACAAAATATTTTTTTTAAATACACTTTTATTGTTGTTATTTAGTTCAGTGGATTGAATTAATAGAAAATAGAGATTTAATTAATTTTATTTGAAAGATCAAACAAATAGAAGCATTATTTGGTACTATAACAACGACGCTGTTGGATTCGTATTCTTTATATAATGCATAAATTATTAAATATGTTTAATGCTATGGTTTTTTTAATTAGAAATAATAATGATGTACCTGGTGTGATCCATGGCTAAGAACACAATATGCAGCATTAGAGGAACATGGATAGACCAGTCTAGCTCCACGCCATCCAACACGACGTCGCACAGCAACATCACAGCCACATTGCATCTGTACAAACTCAACTGTTACGGGCATCCGTGACGTTTAACATCAGAGCAACGACTAGATCATCACGTCATTCATTAACATAAAAAAATACTATTACAATCACAACCCTACATTTTATAAAATAAACTAAAAAGGAATCAGAGATTAGTTTCCGTACTATTAAATTGTCTGAAATTCTACAGTCTAGAGATTAACAACTAACTGAAAAGTGTTTACGTACAAGCTGCATAACAAGTAGGGTGGGTATTCTCCAAACTTGTCAAATAACAACATAACAAGTACGATATTCTCCTAACTTGTCAGAAGCAGTGCTGCAACTAATGTTTGCTAAACTGCTACTCGAGTTTTATTATTAAAAAAAAGTTTAAAACCATCGCTACCGGGGCATTTTAGATAGAACCGTTGCTGCCTCATACAAACAGTATTGCAAATCCAAATTTGGCTAGAAAAACCATAACCAATACAACACTCTCCAATGTCTATATGTTGCATAAGAAGTAGCTTATTCTCAGTGCCCACCTGTGAAACCCGGATATAGGCTGTCCACTATCCGGCAGAAATTCTGTCAGCAGGGCAAAGAAACCGCCGTATTCTGGCATGGGCAGCGGCCGTGGCAGCGGCACGTCTACCCGAGGGTCTAAGGGCGTTACCGGCGCGCTGCCCGGCACAGGAGTCGCCCCGTCACATAGCCCCGTCTATAACAACAGAGATAGCTCTGAGCGAAAAGACGCCCAGTAAAACGTCTACTAAGTTATTACTTTTATTACCATTATTAAACCTGCAATTGAAAGATCGGTTGCCCCCGATTATAAGATTCTGCTGGCTTCGAATGATATATAGGGTAGATCCACGATCGCCGCCTCGAAAACGGCACCGTTTAAGCAACGCATATGCTAATTTTTTAAGTTTCCGAAAGAATTTAACAGAGACACTTCAGTAAAACAACCATTTCACTGGGGTGTAACTAAATTAATTAGGGACAGACAATAAAAAAAATAGATACGTTACAAATGCTAATAAAATTTTGCACGGTTTTATGGGAACTTTACACATTTGTCACATCTTCGCAAAGTAATGCAGTATCAGCTAAACTTTTAAGCCAGAAAAATATAATAGTAACACAATCAAAATAAGGTTCAAAATTTAATTTAATTATCCAGTTCCACCAGACTTCTAGCACGGTAGTGCTAGAAATCTGGTGGAACTTCCCTTAAAAATTCTGTAAGAAATGGAATTAGGATGTTATTTACAAAATCTGTAAATTATCCAATAATTGAACAATAAGATCACTTGTTAACTTTAAGCAGTGAGCATGACGGAATCCAACATGAACAAAATATTACTAAAAACGTTTTAATCTTTTCTCCATCAATATTTCGTGCATGCGTTTTAGTGTTGTGCATCTTTAATGTTAGTGCATAGGGTTGAAAGTCGGTTGTTCTGGTGCTTACCGGCGTAGCATCTCCGTCGGAGGGCAGGCAGGGGTCTTCGTCTGCTGGCGGCGTAGAGCAGGGCGGTGCGGACGTTCGCTTCGACCCCGGGGTTTCGGGGAGTTTAGCACCACTAGAAAAAGCATTACCAATTAACCCGAGCAAAGCTTTGCACGGATTAATTAGTTTTACGCCCTAACTCTGTTCATGGGAAGAGGGAACCGAGAAAAGATAGGTGAAAAGGATGAATGGATGGGACAGCGAAGAGACGCAAGCGCTACTTTTCCGAGTGGTCCCGGCGGTGTGCGGAATATGACTACCCCATCTCTTCCCGTGGGTGCCATAAGAGCCGGCTAAGGGAACATCAGTTAGGGAATGGACAACAGCATTCTCCTCGGTTTTTATGCCACCTGCCAAGTGTGGCGCAAACCCACCCTTATTGTGAGCGTCCAAAGTGCCGTTTTAGGCTCAATTCAGACAGAGCAGCAAAATGCTCGAGCAGTTTTTAAGTGCTGTATGAATATCAACCTTAATCTATTTAGACAAAGCTGAAAATGGTATGCAACATTAAAATAGGTAAGATTTTAATGTTGCATATTGTTTTCAGCTTTGTCTATGGTTCTTTTTTTTGTATGCATGATCCGTGTTAAACTGAAAACATGCTAATCCACGTTAAGTAAGTCGCAATTGCAACACTGCGAGATGCGCCCGCACCGCCCTCTGTTGAGGAGTCGATCATTGGACGTCACCGCATTCGTACCGCCGCATTGTTTTTCTGGTGAAAGTACTAGTATACCTGTGAATTTTAAGGGTTGATATATCCCTTCCTCCGCACCGCAACACCCGCTTTATTTTGAAACATAAACAGAAACAATAGTGCAGTGAATAGTGCGTGAAATTGTATAAATAAGGACTGCACAGCCACGCATACATACGTGGCGAATATATTTGGCCAAGGACTGCATTTGGACACCCCTGGAATTTCTGCAGGACGACGCTGTATTGGTATGTACAGTTTTTCATGGATTTTGTGTCAAAATTGAGAACCAATCCCTCGTCAGGTCTTACAGGAATTTCTACGTATACCTCTGTCACCCGCACACCATAAAAAAAAGAATTAGGACTCAAAACCAGCCCCCCCGCATCCGCGCGGTAGGAAATATCTTTTTTCCCCCATTTTTGGTCCTTCAAAGCCCGGATTTTGTATCCTAATTCGGTGTTTTAATCTTCATGCACGTGCGTTTACGCACCGCATTGTTCCGCCATCTTAGTGTTTACCATTGCAATCTGACAAATATATTCGCATATTTCAATGTTCCTTTCGTTAACCGCTTTGATTTAAGTATCATCCGCATTAATTTTTACTCCACATTACTATATTTAAAACCGCACTCCATCGCATTCCTCATCTCTTATCGATAACTCATAATAGGTTCATACCTAAACTCATCGCGCCACAATGGCTCCTTCCGCTAACGAACAAAAATTAATAATTTTAGAAAGTCAACGCGAGATGTTGTATGAACGATTACAAATAATTTACGATAATTCACGTTGCGATCTCAATGATCCTGAGTCATTAGAAGATTTTTTATGCTCTGTTGAAACGTTAGACGAAATTAGAGAAAACTTTCAACAATGTGTCAAAGAAATTAACACAATTAGCGTCAAGATAAATGAGGAAGCGAAGCCTGACTTTAAAACATGGCTAGCTTTCGAAGATCTTTATTGTCGCATTAAACGCAAACATTCTTTGTTTACTGATAAACCGCAAATTGATAACAAGTCACAATCAGTCCCTTCCAATTCAAAACACGGCGTTAAGCTCGCACCTATTGAGATTCCCGAGTTTGACGGTAGTCCAAAGGATTGGCCGCTGTTTTATGCAACATTTCATAATGCAGTTCATATAAACGCATCATTATCTGACACAGAACGAATGTACTATTTGTTAGGTAAATTGACCGGAAAGGCAAGGTCGATTTGCACCGGTATCGTTCCTTGTGGTGAAAACTATTGTGCTATTTACAAAGCGCTGATAGCAAAATACGAAGATAAGCGCAGCATAGCTGTTTCGTACCTAGATCAAATGTTTTCGCTAAAGCCTATAACTTCCGCTACCGCTAATAACCTTGAATCTTTTATAGATCAGTTCACAAATGCATATTTAGCGTTAAATAACTTAAAGTTACCTAATTTATGTGACTTTATTCTGTCTTATATCGTGCTACAACGGCTGGATAAAGATACCGCTCGATTATTCGAAATGGAAAATAGATCCGCCGAAATACCTACTTTGGATAGTTTGGTTTGTTTTGTCCGCGACCGCATTAAAGTTCTCACCCGCACCGGGGATTACTCCCCAGGCTATAATACTTTTAATACTAGACCTAAAACGTCAAATAATACCGCTACAAAGAACAACGCACGTTCATTTGTTGTAAACAACAACAACCGCGCTAACTGTTTACTGTGTGATAAGTCTGATCATGATCACTTGTATTCGTGTTCCCATTTTCAATCGCTGTCGCCTCGCGAACGTTATAAGTCAATTAAAGATTTAAATGGTTGCATAAATTGTCTTAGCACGAAACACACCGCACACTTATGCAAATCACTGACCACATGTAAACAATGTCGCAATAAACATCATAGTATGTTGCATTTCTCGTCACCCTCCGATACGAAGAAGGAATCTTCTTATCAAGCCGCCGCAAGTTCGAGTAGGCCTCCATTATGTCATAATCACGACCACCGTACAAATAGTCCGGGAGCCTCTGGCAATAATGTTACCATGACTTCCGACTCGGCTTCCTATAAGCCCCGAGACAATGTAGTCTCACTTTGTAGTATGTCTGCGAACTCTGACCGCCCGCGAAAAACCCAAAAGGTTTTATTAGGTACAGCCCTAGCTAATGTTAAATGCAAGGATGGATCTGTTATTCCGGTTAGGATCTTAATAGATAATGGATCCCAAAACCATTTCATAACTCGACAGACTTGCAAACGCTTAGGTATTCGTATCTTTAATGATTGTTCAGAACGATCCGTAATGGGAATTGGCAACAGCTCCCAAACTAGTTCTGGTATAACAGACTTGACTTTGTTTTCGAGATACGATTCGAACTTTTGTTTACACATACAACCGCTCGTTCTTAAAGCGATTTCCAGTGACTTGCCTAGCTGCGAAATTGATACCGCGTCAGTGACCTACTTACGTGATATCACGCTCGCTGATCCATATTTTAATGTACCCGGTTCTGTTGACATTTTGTTAGGTTCCGACGTGTTTATGGAAATCCTACGATCTGGTAAATTGCTAGGTCCTCCGGGACAACCCGATGTTTTAGAAACCGCTTTCGGACACGTAGTCATGGGGTCGATAACCTCACTACCGTGCCACACTGATAACTCGCAAGATAATAATTGCAACCGCGCCTTTTTCTCGTCAGGAGATGAATCAATTGAAACTTTAGTCTCTAAATTCTGGCAGCTTGAGTCTATACCTACTCAAAAGCACGTGTCCAAAGCTGACCAGGAATGTGAGCAATTTTATGTGTCTAATACACACCGCGATAATGATTCTGGACGTTATGTCACCGCACTACCCTTTTTAAAGCCTACGTCTTTGCTAGGAAATTCCTTAACTACCGCCTCACGCCGCTTTGCTTGTCTGGAGCGTAGATTCCAGACAAACAATTTATTAAAAATCGAATACGACAACGTAATGAGAGATTATCTTAAAAATAATATTATTTCGCCCGCGCCCGCTTTAACTACTGATAATGATTATTACGTGATCCCGCACCATGGTGTCTGTCGCTCGGACAAACCGGTCCGCATTGTTTTGAACGCTAGTGAGTCGAGTGATACAGGCATTTCTTTGAATGATTGTTTACATTCTGGACCCAATTTACAGGCTGATTTAACCGCGATTATTTTAAAATTTCGACTTTTTCCTATCGCTTTAACCGCTGACATTAAACAAATGTTTTTACATATTGGAATTCGAGAAGAAGACCGTCGCTTCTTAAATATTTTATATAAATTTGACAATGATGATTCTGTCAAGATGTACCGCTTTAACCGCGTCTGTTT